>CM036887.1:42304866-43600468 GCA_020796165.1 Pantala flavescens
TAAATTTCGATCGAAAATGTTTGCTTTTAACGAAATGTTTCTTTGCTGTATCGTATATGTAATATTTTTGTTACATTGCTTTGAATTATTAATTCAATTCCATAAAATTAAACTTTATCTAACCGCATTACCATTGAGAATGATGAATTTGTCTGTGAAAATATTGCTATCAAATATTTCTTCTTAATTCTTAAGCACTTACTAACTCTACCTAATTTTTACAATAAAACTGTGTAAGTAGAGTATTTTTCAATCTTAGAAGCTGCTGATATTTGTTAATAGAAATGGAGATTATAAGATTCTGAAGAGAAACTTATTTTAAATTTAGAATTGAAATTCATCGTCGTTCGCGGATTTTTTTGTGGGCAACTGCATAAATTGCAACTTTATTTCTTTACTTTGTGAATACGATGATAAAATCAATGAGTGGAATTTGTACTAACAAAATATATGTCTCGGATACCACATCATCTATTGTGGAAGTGCATTTAGTAAAGATCTTTTCTCCAAAAGATTCTGTTTCTTCTGCGAATCGCCAATATATTGGAAAAGGTATTTTAGAGGAGATCTATCCTGATTGCTAAACTGAATATATATTTGGTAAATTATCCTATATACTGTAATGGTATAATATAATAATCATTAATTATAATATATGGTATATATAATAATTATAATAATAATAAAAGAAATATATGCTGGAATAATCTGAACTTTTACTTTATATTAATCAAACTGTATCAACGATATGGCCATGACTTTACTAAGAAAATGTTTTAATAAACCTTCTATGGTTTAGTGATTTCTTAATTTATCTCCATGATAGAACACTACCTTGAACTTGGAGAAAATTAACTGGATTCTATTAGCATTTAAATAATAGAAATACATTTAAAAAGTGCTTTGAAATGTTTAGGAATTAGTACTACGTATCTATGTATTGAAATTCAATAAAAGGAATCTCCTATTCATCCCTCTGTTCTGTATCCTCCAATATTCATTCGACATATAGATGCATTATCTTTTACACCAAAAGAGTGAGAGTATTCTTAATGTGCTTCTCCGTATCCAATGGTATGCAATGAATGAAAAATGTAGGAAAAAATTTCTAATGCTATGATATGTCGGAAAAATTAATGCAAAAGCAATCGAACTCAAGGAGTGAAAACTATCGTTAGAGGAAAGGAATAAATGTTTAGAGAATATGGAAGTTAAATTGAAAGAAATCATGAAACAATGATTTAAATATTTAATCGCAAATAGTGATACAGGTGATAATTTAAGAATGTATGAAATGAATACCTCAGAATGCTAGAACATATACTTCATCGTGATATCCGTGCGAAAGTGAGTTTAGTTATTTAAGAAGAACTTGGAAGAATAATTGAAAATCCTTTATAAGATTTAAAATGTATCTACTAGAAGAGCTTACATCGAAAATTTACTCCAAATAATTGTGGGTGATGAGGTAAGATGTGATACTATTCAATTCTTTCTGTAAAAAGAGAACAGAACGAAGTCTGCGATCTGATCAACTACATTAAAATATTGAGTAATTTTAAAAGAAATATGTATATGGTAATTCGATACTGACATCTCTTTATGTTAATCAAATCTTGGTTTTATTGTCCCTCCCATAAGTATCGATAAGATATAAAAGTTTGATAGACGCATTCTATCCGAAATAGAAAACGAATCTAGAATTATCACAAGAAAGCGGTTAATGGTAGGATATAGAGTTAATGTTTTCAAATAATTTTGTGTAAATATACTTATAAAAACGCATTAATTAAAACTACACCAAAAACAAAAAGTTTGTCAAACTAACTTGCAATCATCTTCTAGAGTTTCTGATAAAGGAATACTTTCTTTACATGAATAATTTACAATATATTCATCATAAATCTTGTCCATCTAATATAATTCAATAAAAGATCATTATTTATTTATACACCTACATCATTTTACCAACGTTACGCTGGAAGTCACCACAAGTACCTTGCGATAATAGAACTACTTCTCTTGGTACAATCTAAAATCTTCTTACTTGGAAGCTATTTTCTTAGTTTGTGATAGTTTCTATTAAGAGAATTCACCGTTCTTTTCTACTTTCCGAAACTGTTATTTGTCGATTCTGGTGAAGATTTCGCCAGCAATTCTAATGTCTTTTCGATGAAAGAAGAGCACTATATTCCGTGGAGTGTTGAACCGGTTTTTTGAGAAACATTCATGAGGAGACATCCTTCTTCTGATTCCCCAAAAGCATCCTTAAGTATAGTATAATGTTTGGTAATTGTTCCTTTCATTTCTTTTGCAAATTAGGTATCTTACGATTTTTAAGAAAAAATACCTATTTTAATAATAATGGTGGAAATTTTATGAGTAACTTAAAATACTACGTCACAATAACTTTATTCACGGATTAATAAAATGAACTATTCACATAACTATTATAGCTCATATATTTTGACAGTTTTTTACATTCAACGCTTAAGAATGAATACTTTGCTTTTGAAAGCTTCGTGGTAGTTGGCAGTGACATCGGAAGAGAGCAAAAGTGATATAAAATTGTGTAAGCGTACTTATCTACAAATACAAATATCTCTCATTTAGTGATTTTTAATAACTAAACTTGTGAATATAATAATGATAACACAATAATAAAAAGCCTTTACAATATATAGAAAACGATATACATGGAAATATTAACCAAAGTGGGTGCGCCCTGTAGTATGAAAAACATCATAACTGCGAAAGACACGAAGAACTAACAATCTTTACAGTAGGAAACATTTAAAAAATAAAGCTGCTTAGAAGAAGGAGTTATAAAACTTTTCCATAAAAAAAATTCTAATGGAAAGCGGTTGTTGAAACACCCCGTTTTAATCATTGTATACGCTTATAAGATCATAGCTCACTTTCTTCTTAAGAAATATATTCGTTGATAACAATGAAAATCTGCGAATAACAGAATAATTTTTCACTAATATTAAACTACCATCTTTTTAGAGTATATTCTTTAAAAACCAAATACCGTATTTGATGGCATATAAGACGAACTCTATTGAGAAGGCCACACAAAAAACGTTTTGATAGTCCGTGCTACAGCGTAGTACTACAATAACATAATGACTTTACTACTGCTCTCTTTCCATGTAATTTTGCGTAATTTAACTCTTCTAGTTTATACTGAATTGTGGAGCTTAATCTTCTGTTTAAGAGATTAAGCCACACAAGGAGATCCTGTTTCTATTCAGTCATATTTTGGAGGTTATTATTTTAAACAAATAGTTTTAAGCAGCGATACTAATATCTTCGCGTATAAGACGCGGGTAAATATTTTGAGAGCTAATTTAAGAAAAAATGTCTTATATATATAATGCCTTCAAATACGGCATACCTTTTCTGAAGCATTCCACTCAATCTTATGTCTAAGTATTCCTTACATTTCCGAAATTCAATTGCCTACCCTTAATAATTCTTTAGACTGTCGTCAAATGAATTGTATGAACTATTACATCATCATTTCTATGCACCTAAAATTTAAATCCGTTTTTGATATACCTAATTCAGTCATCATTCCATGGATATGGAATACAAATTAGAAAGAAGCATCTTAATGGCTTTCTTTGGCTATAGAATTTGATTATTCGATCTCAATGAAATAATATTAATTAAGGTGAAAATATAACTTGCTTAGAACTCGAACTCAAGCTATCCACTTGCAGGTGGACTGACCAGTAAGGCACGACGGATTCTGCTCTGATCAGGTGATTCCTTCCTATGTGATCTTATATCTGAAAATTAATTCGATAGAGTACATAGTAATACGTCATTTCCTTTAAATCGAAGACATAATTAGCAAAAATTAAAATGCCAGATTGAAATTGAAAAAGAAGGAAGAAGATAATAAAGAGAAAATGGATTTATTTGCAGAATAAAAAAGATAATATAACAAGATATTTCAAGATGTTCGAAGATTCTAAAGACATTTTAATATAGAGCATGCGTCTGTATGAATAATGGAAACTTGTAAAATAGAGGAATTTTAATCGGAGCTAGAATGTTGAAAATTGATGTATGATGATCAAATGATTCATTCATTTTATTTATCAATTCTTTAGTTGTGTGATTACGAGTTAGACTATAATGATAAGAATTAGTGAGAATCAAATGGTAATGGTTTTTAATTAGATAAACATATGAAACAGGAAAAGCGATAATTTAAAGGTTTAATATTAAGAAGAGTTAGAAATTAGAAAACGATCAAAATGATAAAGGTGAATGACTGAGGTAATATTATAATTTATAGAAACTTATAATACACATGTGGCATTAGCATGGGTGAAAGCTGATTGAGAATGAATATCGATATAGTTAAGAAGATGATATATTTTACTAAAGGAAATGGATTTGATGTTTTATAAGAAAAACGAGCTCTGTGAATGAAGTATTGCAGACAGAATAGTTGAGACAACGTTTTGGGAATGGTGTTTGTCAACAAATGTGCATGGATATGCTGATGGCTGTAATATTGTGGTAATATTTGTCTACTTCTTTACGGCTAAGGAAATACAAAATACGAAGAATTAAGTAAGTAAGATAAACATATGGATATATGCTAAATACTAATGTGTCTTAATTTGAACGAGATTAAGACCAAAGGTCTCCTTTTCCATTTAACCTCCCTTTCATTACAATGATAGATTCAGAAAGATTCTAAGAAATTTTAAGGAACGTATAATCCAATGCATAAACACCCATTAAAAAGGAATATGTGAAAAAAATCTGCTAACCTACCAGATAGTAATAATAACTCAAAGATAATATAATAATAACTAATAGCGAATGCACAAAAAAGTTATTAGACTTTGAAATAACCAAAAGTATCTTCTATTTCAGCCTTCTATTTCATTAAATCCAATTGAGGAATTAAACTCTTCTATAATTATAACTTTGCCTTAAAAAGTGGATAAATGAGATTCAAGTAATTGGGAATAGAAAAAAATGAGAGATCTGAAATTGTGGTCCTTAAAAATAAGATAGCGTATTTTATTGTTAATATGCAGTACAATGAAATAAGGTTGAGGTAATTTTGTAAAAATCCACGCGTCTCGGATTGAAAGTAGGAATTGATGGACGTAAAAAAGCACCGGGACTCGAACCCGGATCTTCGTATTAACATTCAAATAATTCATGAAGAAAAGAAGATCAAATTTTCGAAAGAGTTTTCATGTACAGCTCAGATGGAATTTTTAAGGGTAATAAATATATTCCGTGGTTTCATAATTGGAAATAATATGAATAAATGATTAGACGTACTCAGATGGGATGTTTAAGTTGCGGAAAATGCTCCTTTAGTGCTGAAAATAATATATTAATGATTCAGAGAGAAAAATCCTTCTAAAGATACAATTACATTTGAATTAAAATCCTCACAAACAATTGACCATTAAAATTTATAACCTCTTATGCTGCCATATCAGTTCCAGACCCGAAAAGATGTACGTTCACAATATGCCAAAGATCATTAATGCAGGAGTGCATTATACGCGATTCGCTCATAAAACAAATGCAGTAAAATATCCTTATTACTTTAGCATTAGCTACTATCGAGTATCGACTATTTAAGAGACAACTTAATTAAGATATAATTAATTAGAATATCAACAGAAGAATACTTAAAACTCATATCTTCGATATATTGAGTGTATAACTCATCGGCGATCTGAATCCGCGATGTTTTTTGGGAATCTATGGTAACTTAAGAATTGACGATGCATCGGATGGCGGCAAAAGGCACCGTGCATTGTGCATCGCTTCACTGCCGCCCACAGTCATTGACGCCGCTGCTTAATTGAACATTGAAATCCTCCTCCAAATTCATTCATGGATAAATACGTGAAATAAAGGATTTCCTGAGAAGTAATAATAGGTGAAAAATATCGTTTTTTCATATGCTATCATAAGAGAAGGATTAATAAAAGGAGCTAACGATAGATGAATCGTAATATGCGAATCTTAAAAGAACTCCATAATGGACCGATTTAACTATAAAAACGCTAAATGGCAACTGATGGATAAAATAATATTTTAATTTCATACAATTCTCTTTTAATTTATTCATCCCTGTTTTTGAAATCAAAAATCTGATCTGTACTGCAAGCAGCCGGTAAAGCGTAAACTTATTTACTTATAAACTTTATGCCTCCAATTATTTTTTATGATGGTTGAAATCGAATTTCAGAGTTCTTAGGGGTTTAAGTATAATATTGCCAAAGTCTCGGTAAGTAATAACATAATATTAGTTTATGCTACGAATATCTACAGAATTCACGTAAATTTGAATTTTTTATCCTCATAAAATTTATAATACACTCATATTATAGATTATGATATATAATATATACATACATATATATGTAAGATTTTCTTTCTTGGGTGAATTTTCATTCAAGTCTAAAGAATATAAAATACCAAAAAAGCAAAAAAGTTATTATTACGTGAATTTCTGTACAACAAAATTAAACATTATACACTGTAATAAAGCATAAGAAAAATGTATTAAAAATCCCAACTGATATATCAGAGAATTCATTTATTACTCTAAAAGAGAAGTAGAGTAAAAATAATTGGAAAATAATTCAAATTATGAAGGAAAATAATAAGTATTATTTTCAGAGGAATTAATGAAAGAATCTTATACTCGAGGTGGAATTCTGCGGGAAAACATTATTTTTACATAGCAATTTAATTTTTTAAACCTGAATAAAAGAAAATAGCGAGAGAATAATCGAGTAAAAGGTTTATTTTCTGTTTTATTTATCGTCCTTTGTAAGCAGTTTACATGAAAAGCATAGTCTTAAAACTTAGTTGTAAAGCTTTTACGAAGCAAGCATTGGAGTATTAGAAAAATTTCCTGAAATAAATGAACGAAATATATAAATATAAAATGGAAAACAATAGCTGCGATTTCTCATTATGCCAATGATCAACAAGACACTCAAATGACGCTTAATCATGGAGAATGAATTTTGGCAAATTCTACACCAATTTCTCTAAGCGATGAAATATATCATAAAATGGAAGATAAGACCAGAAATTCTATATGCATTCTGTTTATACCTTTAACATGCAAAGCATTCATTATGTGCCACACAAACTCCATCATGATGAAATGGAAGGACAGCAAATGAATATAATTTATTTAAAGAAGAGTTTGGAAAGAGAATAAATATAAAGGTGGATTCATACGTCGACTGGAAGAAAATAAGTGCGATGTCTCTTCCAGGAATAATTAAGTAAGAATGATCAGCAATTAAAGCAGCTTTGTTTGAATTAATAGTATAAATAACGCTTAAAATAAGATTTCTGCAAGTCTGTGCGCAAATAATAAAATTCTCAGGATGTATGTTTCTATAAGGAAGAGATGAACTATTAATTTTCAAAGTAAACGTTCTATTATATACTTAGGGATTCGTTGTGAATAATATAACAAGAACAATCTTAATATAAAATCCTGTATCGAAAAATGATTTTCATAATCGAAATCCCTTCAATTTTCTATTCGATTCTTTGTCTTAATATTAATATTGGGCACTTCAAGCTGTATTTTATCGAAATTAGAAAAAGTAGGAGTAGTAGAAATACGTTCTACTGTTCATTTCATTTAAATCATGAACAAAAATCGTAACTACGAGCTACTCTAAGAACGATAATTAAAATCCTAAGAACAATGACATTCTTAAGACAAATCTTTCTTGCTTTTATTATGACTTTCATGTATTTTAGTGATAATTATATAATAGCATAAAATAATTTGTGTCCATAACTTAGTAATTGTTTAGTTTTGAAATCAAAGAGAAGAACTATAAAATACATTCAACCATTACGTGATAAACGGAAGTTCTATTCCTTAATTTTTTGGAGACAATATCAGAATAAATATATTAAAGTCTAAAGCGATAATTCTCAAAAATGTTTGTTTTTAATGAACACGAAGAATTAAACTACAGAATATAAAATAGATATAGTGTCAAACTGCCCTTAGAAATTTTAACTATATTATTCTGAAAATATAGTTTATAAAATAGTCTAGGTTTTATAGCAAATGAATGAAAAGCGATAAACCTAAACTCCTAGATTACTCTTTGATTTACTAAACTTACTTGTCGGACAATCTATTGTAGAAATATTCTTAATTAAAATAAGAAAGAATAGTATGTTTGTAAGAAAATATGAACGCCAGGATGTATGTAGCCATTTACCATAATTATGATTCATTTGTTTCGTTCAGAACACCGTTTTCTATGTTTATATTCGTTTTTCCAGTAAAAGGTAAACTAAAATGTAAACTTTTAACAGTAAACTACTCAATTACCTTATATATAGTATTTAACAAGTTGCTTCTGTTCACAGAAAACATCAAGAAACGATCTCTTTCGTGTGAAATCCGCAGTTCTGCACTTTCCATTTATATGCACACACAGATTCTCGCTCGTGCGTATCTATTTACGAAAATAGGGGAGAACTCTAAGGTATTCATTTCCCCCTTTTGCTACGAGACGCACTTCACACCAAAACTACTAAAAATGCTGATTTATTCAACATAAAAATAGGTGGCTCGCGACAAAGGGTTGTCCCTCCTTATTCAAATAGGCACAGGTGCTCATGAATAGAAAAGCGTGCCTATGGAAGTGTGCCTCGGCCGCAAGTTTTTTTCCTAGGCAACGAAAAAATTCGGAGAGCGGGCCTCCGTCGCCTCACCGGTTGCCTTTGTTCGATGCCCGTGCGGGGCAAGACCGGTATCGGCCCTTCTTATGAATCGATATACTACTTGCGTCCGTATCGGACGAGAGGATCCTTTGCTCTTAAGAGTCAATTGCATTGTCTTTGTGCAATTAACAGTTTACGAATTCGACGTAACACATCGATTATTATATAAAGACTCACGTGACTCGTAGTTAAATGCGTGATTTCTGTCGCTAATATATAAAAAGGAAAGGAAATTATGATCAACCAAAAGACGCATTTCTTAACGAATGATTTCAGAAAAGGAGTACATAATACAGCTTATTAAATTAACTAATAATTGAAAACTAGTTCTCTATAAGTGGAATTCTTAAAAATATTTTTATAGTATGATTAACATAAGCTTTTAAATAAAGAATATGGAGTCAGTAGTAGGTGAATCCTGGCTAAGAATTCATTGCTACGTTCAAGGCTGATGTAAATTTACGAGAGATTTACAGTATCCGCAGTCAATTTCTATTCTTATTGTATTCTCAGGGACTATCAAACCTATTTTATATTCCACAAAATTCATAAAATAATACTTGTCGTTATATTTATTGAAATTTTAATTTCTTCAGGGTTTTTCTAATATCTTATACATTGGAATTGAAGAAATATGCTCAATATATTTTATATATAGTGTGTATAGTGCATAGTGGTAATCAGGATCTAACATTATGCAGGAATTCTCGTCAGTAATATTATTTCCCGTTTTTTCATTCCGTTAACAGTCATCTATAATTTTACCACTTTTAATTTTTCTTTTGAACATTAGGAAATATTGTTTTAAATCATTTTGAACAGTTTCAATAGCAGATAATAAACTGATTACCTTAATTTTTGTCTTCTACTGAAAACCATTTAATTCTTTTTGGAATTAACAAACCTTATATTAACTAAACTCTTAATAAAATTAAATAATTAAGTAATGTACGCTATAACGTAAGTATTCAAAATAAATTACATCTAATAATTAGAGATCGATCGTATAATTCATAGAGAAATATACTCGTGAAGTACCAAACCTTCAAGAAATCTTTCTAAGAAGATTTACTTTATGTCCGAGTTTTATTATAAATTTTCAGTTAAAAATTGTATTTACAGAATAATTCATATTCTGTTATTTTAACAAAAAGATATCGTTTCAAATAGGATAATCGCAAGAACTAATTATTTGCTACTCAAATTACGAAAATGTTTTGCTCAGTAGAATACATTTCACAGAAGGGCAAGATGGCAATGAAGAAATAATTCTGAAACTACTTGAATCTTCAAAATTTTCTTTTGCTCCTTAATATATACTATACGAGAATTATTGAAATATTGTACCTTAAATATTACAACGATTAGAACCACCAATATTTTAATCGTCCTAAAATCACAGTATGTATGATTTATGAATAGAATTTAAGTGAGAAAAATTATTTGAGAATAATTCGCTCAACATCTCTATACGTGCGACACAAAGGATATTCCTATAGAATTGATTAAATGATAGAAATAAGATGAAATATATAACTAAAAATTCCGTAACCGAAATAGATCTTGCAAACATCCAGAATTGTTTGCTATCATATTTTCCGAGATTGAAAATGCGCTGTAAGGAAAATTTTTGAAGAGAATCTGTGGATGAAACTCACTTCATACAAAACATTGAATGTAACTAAGAATCTAAATGAAATATTAATAAGTTCCTAAAACATAATTTCTTTATTCTGGAGTCAACAAATTTCAATGAATGTTTACAAACCGATGCTTAATTTTCAAAAGGCAGTGTTTACAAATAATCGTATCTTTTACACGCGTGATAATCACTTGAAAAAGTGATTATCACTGATACAATCCTTAATGCCGAGCTCAAATCAAATAATGAACTTTAATATGTACATATTAATTCGCGATTTCCAACTTAAAATATAATCCTTTGGTTCTCTGAGAATTGGAGAAAAGAACGCAATTAAATCTCTCGTCAAGTATATAAAGAATAATTTACCAACAAAAAACTTATAGCTCATAATATCCATATACAGGTCTCCTCAATGAATGGAATTTTAAGAAATGGAATATTAATATACAAATGTGATAAGAAATAGAACTTTAACAACAATGGAACAAAAGCTTTTAACGAGATTTATTGGTTTCTAAGGTTTCCAGCGACTAAAACAAGAATAAATATACAGTAGAAGTTACAATTTCTATAGCTCATCATGTGCGCAATCCTCCTCTAAGACACCATTTTTATAATTAAGTAATCATTTTACAATAGTGTATTACGGAATTGCTTTTGTGAATTATTTTTATCAAAGTATACTTCTTGTATTTGACGAAATTTAATGATAGAATATACGACAATTGTTTCTTTTAATTTTTCACAGCCTTATGAGATGAATTACCAAATGAAAGCAGACACTAATAAGAAGAGGAAATAATTTGAAGACCAATATTTGAGCTGTGAACAAAAGCTAAGAAGAGGATATTAATTCAAAGGCCTTTGTATGGAGCCTTGGAGAATGTGGCGTTTTGAAGTTCGTTCTTGTTAATTGAGTTAAGTACATGGAATTATTCGGATAGTATAAAATGATTGAATTTATATTATACTTACAGTTGATTATAGAATAAAATATCAATTAAGAGTAAGATTTATTGAGGAATCAGTTTTTGAGTGCGCAGCGCACTTTCAGTGGATAAATGTTAGCTTATTCTAATTCTAATATAATTTTTTAAATCTAGCATGTAATTCGTTTTGAGAAACTTAATGACATAAAGAAACATGATATGAGTAGTAAAAAGAATATACTAGAATGAAAAGAGAAATTACAAAAGGGAGAACTATATGGGAAAAAGTTTTTATACACTCCGATAGGTAATTAAATCTATAAATACTGTGTATAAAAATCAGAAGAGGATAGCAATTCAGATCTGTTCATCAGATTCAAGTACTCGGCAGAGCTGCTATTATGTATTTGATAACGCATTCAAAGATAATTGTTATGAAATAATATAACATGATAAGAAATATCAGATTAATCTATTTATTTTCCTAAGACACCTTTAATTACACTCAGTCAAGTAATGGAATCAATTTAGAGTAAGAATTTGAATTATAGTTATCAACACCTGCTACATGATCAAAATCCTGTTCTTCCGAAATGAATAAGTATACTTTCAAATCATTTAATATGCTTTGCGCAGGTGTTTCTATTCTATATTTACATCCTCTTTCGCTTTCGTTTAAATAATTAATGTCTACCAAGAAAACGATAATTATTAACCCACGGATAGTTCTCCACAATAATTCAAACCATTTAATCTTTATTATGTGAAAATCATATTCCGTCAAAATTCATCATTTGAATAACAAATTCATTCGGAAATCAATTAGAAATGAAAATAAGATGAAACCATAGCCGCGTTTTCTTCAGAGAACACCCCGAAGCAAATTCCCGTAATTTAGTTTCCATTCTAAAAGGAATGCGTAAATATAATTCATTTTCATCATATTAATTGCACAATTTAAAACAAGTTCCTAAATTACGCCGAATAATGAAGCAAATGCAATCTTACTTTTGTTTTGAATGAGTGGGATATTTGAAAATCTATGCCTCCAGGGAAAATTCATTTTATTTTAAGCGCACTATAATTATGTATTGCCTTATATCTAGATTGAAGTCTCATTAGAATAGATGCAAATAATATTCCGCGGATGAGTTTTATGAATTTCTGAAATTATAAGAGAATCCTGAAAATGAAAAACCAACTATAGATACGACTGAAACGTATTTCTCACTTCTGAAAGAGGAGGAAGAAGAATTGGAGCTGTTCTTGGTCTCCTTCAGTTATTATAATTTATTTTAATTAATAAGAAAGTAACTGAATTCGCAATAGACATTAAAAATACTCTACACATCACTTTTATCTATACGTTTATATTCGAATATAATAAAATCAGGAACAGTAGAATCGAAAAGTTTAAACGTTTAGACATAAAATTAATCATTTTCTCACCTTCAGCTATGAATGTTGATTTTATAGCGTTTTGTAGATAAACTCTAAAATTGGAATAAAGTAAAAGAAAGACTACTTTTCAAAATGAGGGAAAAATTCGCTGTTCACACCTTAAGAGGCGATACCTTACTAATATCTCATGAATATTATGTGTTAATGATAATATTAAATAATGCTATTTTCTAGCTTTTTGAACTTTAACTTGGGAGTAAATAAAGTCAAGTTTTTAATGAGGTATTATAAAAATTAGCAGAAATATTCGAGCACAAATGAATTGAGTTATCAGTTACAGTAAGATTGAAATTATTCTGGATCGCTGGCTTTTCACAAGATATTAATCTTCGAAATGCATTAAAAATTGAACAAAATATAGAATTTATGTACAACCATTAGAGATATTTCACAATATCTGCATTGCCAATTTCAGCTTCAGCCTCATTAGTTTTTAGATTTAGTTTAACCTTACGCTGTTTCGGATAGCGACATTCTGCGAATCTAGTGATTGGTTAGATTCCTTTAGGAAATCTAATAGTGCAAAATGTTGGAAATCTTTAAAGAACTTTCTGACAGATAAACTTAGTTTGATTCAAATTACTCTTCCATTTAAAACTGATTTGCACCCGAAGGTATAGAGCCAACGATAAAGAGCGATTTTGTTTAATTCGTGGATAAATTAGATTGTTGTTTACATCAGAATGTGTTACGTGTGCCTTCGGTCCCACGAAGTTAAGATGTCATTTGAAATTAAATTAAATTGAGAAGTTAATGAGCACAATTTGAGCCGTTGTGAGGTTAATTTCAGGAAATTAAAACTAACTTTCTGCCTAATCCGGATCAACAAAAAACTCAGGTTGTATTATTAGAGAATTACAGTCTGTATACGTTTAGTCGAAAGAAAAAATAAGATCGTGTTGGCAAGAAATTGTGCATTTTAGAAACCGTTTTTGAAGCCTTTCAATAGAATCGAATCACTCCAAATGAAACCCAATTCGAATAATAAACCGCTATTATCAAAAGTAATAATTAGATCAAGGTATTAGCTGAGGTGCACTTTTCTAATTTATTCAAAGAATAGGAAATGATAAATAATTTTTTCCGCGACTTTCTAAACCAACCATTAATTAATCTTCGTTATTATGATTTTAAAACGGAAATATTAATAAAATAAAGATGTACCGCTCAATTTGTCGAACTTTTATTATTCTATTAGCAATAAGTTTTATAGAAACACTTGGATTTATCCATTTTAATAAAAGTCCCTTTTTCATATCATTAGGTTCCAAATGGAATTCATTTATTCTGCAAACGAGATATTATCCTTAAAAATCTTCAAAGTGAAGAAAAATTAGAATATTCTCAACAAATTTGATTTCAAATTGGTCTTTCTATCAACCAATACGAGAGAGTAGTCATTTAGGTCCATGGAGATACAGTAGTTGCACCCCCTGCCAGGCACCGATTTGCAAGGTACACACAGGCATAGATCATACTAAATAAATTAAGTAAGAAAAGCCATAAATGACATTCGGAAGTTACTTATGTGATACTAGATATCAAGCTCCGACATAAAGATAATTATATAATGATCGAATAATTGTGAATGATACAAATTTTAGTTGAAATTCTGAACCATTTTTTAAACGTATCGCATTTTAAGGTTATTTTAGTGAAGATACTTATCCCAAAAAAAAATCTGAATAAATTCTCTTAGAAAACGTGCGATACTGTAAGAATTTATTCAAAATGTTTGAGACATTTTATCTATTAACTACAAATAGGAAACTTTAAATTACAATGACTTAGTTTATACTAATAAAGATCACGATGGATACATTTAATATTTTATGAATTTAGATTCGGAAATAATTTTTCCCGGACTCTACCAGTGTTTGTAATGGTATAATAATTGATCCGGTTTTCTAAGATGATAAATGCCGTGATATAAATGTAATAAAAGTATAAAATAATAGAAATAATTTCTCTGAGACCAGAGACAAGTATAATGGGAATCATATAATCTGAAAGAAACGAATATTTTCATCTGAATGCGAGAATTTGAAATATTGACTTAAAATTCTAATATATTTATTAAGGATATTTGGGCATAGAGATTTAGTTCAGTGAATGGAGAGAAAGTTAAATATTATGAGAAATAGTACGGAAAGTATTTTTCCGGAGGGATATTTCTTAAAATGATAAAACATGTATATGAAAATAGCAATAATAAAGTCATCGTACCAAAAATATTACGTGTATTATTTATTTAAATTTTTAAGAATATGTAGAAGAGTGAGGAAACCGGGGACAATCGTAAACAATATATGAGGAGGATTACTAAGAATTATAGAATATTTCAAACTGCTTTTTTCATTTAATGAATCCGAAGAAGTCAATGAATTGATTAATATGTAATACATGCAAAATTAGAGAAATTAAAAGTAATATGAAGATTAAAAATCACTACACACACGTAAATAAGTAAAGTTCAAAGGTGTAAAATGCTTCTTATTATATTCAGTCAGAATCACAATAGAAGTAATCCTCGTTATGATGAAGGGAACCCAAATATTCATTTATTTTTAGTAGTATATATTAATTTTATTCTAGATAAATGCGTTATTTAATTTAATTCTAATTCTGTAATACAGTTAAAAATAAAAACGCGTTGATACAGTATTAGAATAGATTGAAGTATTTATTTCGGAATAAGAATAGTTATCGTGAAAAAGATCTAACGCTTTGCAGATGGATAATACGTAAATAATCATGTCAGATATCTAAGCATTTAAATTAAGCAAACATCTTTTCGCACTAAGAATCTTGACTGATTCTACTATCGTAACATTAAGGACTAATATGTCTCCAGAATTCATCTAGATGGAAATCTGAGAACCAATTCTATACAAGAATCATTATTCTTTGCAAATGGCGTCATATGTTTTGTATAATCAATGATCATCACTACAGGAATATCATATGCCTCTTTTATATTGCAAATCGAATCACATTTTACTTTATGAAATAGATGTTTACGAGCATAAGTAAAAAATCATCAGCAATGTCAAAAAATTAGACTGTAGTTTAGTATCATTATTCGTCTATATCAGCTGCTTATATGTGTGTTAAGCATTAAAAAGTATTTAAACACTAAAAAATAAAAACTGTGAGATGTGTGTGAGTAAGTGTGTCTATAATTGCATCCCTTACGTGCATAGTGCAGCAGGTGAGCAGTCTATTGCTGATGTTGTCTCATTTGAAGGAAAAACGGTCAGAAAGGACACGTGGCTGAATCCGCAGCTGGGGATCGAACCCGGTCTCACAAGGGGAAGAGCTGCTCCAGAACCAGTTCCATTGCAACTCCTTAAACTGATAGTCGATTTTACTTTCGACTAAGGAATCGCATCTTCTGATTTTTTTCTGAGTGCACTGGAGTCTGCATCCACATTCCATGGACACTAAGGTAAAAAGAGTTTATATTGCATAGAATATAGGAAAGTAATTTTTTTGAAAATCTCTCTAAGCGAAATCTAACGTATATCAATACATTCAATGCATAAATCACAGTACAGTATATTTAAACACTTCTGTATTCATGAAATTAAATTGCATATCTTCATAGAAAGATTTCTTAAACTTGTGCACGATTTTTCATAATTATTTCTTATGATTAATGGTTCAATATTCAGTGATTATTGCTAATTTCTTTGCAAACTATAAAGATTTATTTTAGCTGGTTTAAAAATTTAATTTTATCAGTTGGTCTTTATATTTATGCTTCACCGCAATTGAACAACTTGGGTTTTATTATTGTAGAAGCATCAAGGAAAATGCAACATTTGCGAGTAAATCAAACGCTTACCGAATCGGGATTGAATGGAAATTAATGGATGTAAAATTATCACAGAACTCTGTACAAATATGTTTCGATCATTTTCATACAACCTATCCCTTTGCGCTCAATCGAAAAAGTTAAATTAAATTCTTCTTACACGATTTGATTCTAAAGCCTTAATTTATGTATTTATAAATTTGTCATATCGTAAGAAATCACAATTCTAAGAGTACTCGATTTAGCAGGAAAAAATAATTGATCCGAATGCATTAATTTCCATCGGCGCAATCGTTTTCTGATATAATTTACCGTTAGAACTTACGCTTATTCATTGTCTTCTTTCGTAATGTTTCCTAGAGTAATACAGATTCCACGTATTTCCAGTAAATTGTCCAAATATTTATAAAATATTAACAAAAAGTATATAAACCGCCTCAAATTTTTTATTAACTATAGTAGTCAACCTCTCATAGTAAAAAGGCACCATAAATTTTCTAACTATTTCTCGAGAACATTCTATTTATTACAATACTAATATTTTGGAATTTTTTACGGAGAAAGTTATAAATTGATTAAGACTATAAGTTTGTGCAGTTTTATGACGATTTATTTTTATATTTTAGCTATTTTTTACATTTTTTAGCCTTTTTAACGAAATATATTTGTAAATTTAATATCAAGATTAGACTATTTATATTACCGAATGACTTTGCAGTAAATTCGTTCGTAATTTCTTCAATTGTAATGTTTTATTACGCAGAATGAATGTAGTATCTGTTCTAATTACAAGGAGTATCAGAATTAAGGAACGTACACTTCTAGAGTATCCAAGATCGCCATTTCCATACGTCCGAGAGTCCTAAATAACGCTAATGGTGGAAGCAAGACAATGGCGGATAAAAACAAAAAGTACGAATAAATCCTTCGAACCGTCGTCATTAACTTTTGATCAGCGTTCGCTATTTTTTCTCGCGAAATGGGAATTCTTTTCTCCGCTCTTAAAAATCTCTCGGCGCATGCGCACTGGAGACTTGTTTTTGCAACAGCGTCGTCGAAAAATAAATGAATTGGAAAAAAGAGAAAATGTTGCCATCTCGGTGCGAGATCAATAGAGTTCCATCAGGGCGTTCGGCGGCATGCATAATTTCCTTTTTAAAGAGCTTTTAAAAGGCCTAAACATGGAAATGCGGCGGAGAGCGGTGGAGATTAAGGTGGGATTAGCAGAGCATCAAAAAGGAAATGTTCATTTCCAAGAGAGAATTTCATCCATTTCGAACTTTGTCTCTGAAGGATTCATACGATGATAATTGATCCGAAAGGAGATATAATCCGCGCTAATTAAGCGAAGGAAAGTAAGAGTTTTTTTGGAATAGCCTCTCTATTCGGATTTTTCAAGATTCGGCGCGCCCAAGAGTTTTGCGTAAATAGCCAATTGCTGAGCGAAATTTTAATTTCAAAAACCTTAGCGCGTGGTTCAGATTTTTGCAAGTAAAAAATTCTGATATAAATATCTTATTTTTATAAGGAAATATTGAGTACTTTACGGAACAAAAATTGTAAAAAGATATACAGAAGCCCTCCGTGTAGATTTTAAAAAAATCATGTAATATTTTCAAATCCTAGCCGTCCTAGGATGTGTACCTTATGTAATTGAAAGTTAAACAAATACGAAATTTTTATCGGCTTGAATATTATAATATTCAAACGAAACTGTTTCTCTAATCATTTGGATTGATATTTTTAATAAGTTTTAATGTCTCCTGCCTTCTCCAAAAGCCATAATTTACCTGTTTCTGCAAATTTGTGAAATAATTAAAAAATTTTGTTAATTTTTTTCGTAGACAGAGAAATTAATATACAAGATATTTATATATTTTATTTCTAACTTTGAATTACTTCCTTTCCATTTCAATCCCTTTCAGAGAAAATTGTTTCTTTTATAATATCATTCGCTAATTGTAAATCAGGTGCACATTTAGACATGATTTTCACCTTTTCAATCAATTTCGATCATTAAAAATTATAAAAATTCATCAAGGTAAGCTAGTTACAGTTAATTAAAAAGAAAAGATTCCAATTTATTATTACAAAGACGAGAAATACTTTTTGAGCTTAGGAAATTACTGCTGAATTGGCTGAAGAGAAATTCTGTTTATGCCGAAACATATTACTTAAAATTCAGACCTTACAAAGAATTTTTCTAAGCGGGCAATATTTTCTGAGGACTTAAGGAAATCCTGGAATAAAATCCGAAAAGAAATTTGAAATGATTCTAAAGCAATAGTAGGGAATTCAAATTTTCTCTAAATTTTCTATAAATATATATGCTAATGATTACTTCCAATTTTTTAACTGTGTAATTCCATCAAAACTCTTTTTCATTTCTAAAGCAAATTATTAATATTACTCATCGTTAAGTGCGTTCATTTAATAGCATTTTACGGATCGGAGTTGATATGTGCATTATGATAAGATATCCGCGAATAAAAGTTATGCTTCTTCTCTGAAATATCAAAGTTACATTTTTGAATCGAGTGAATGAGAGAAATTAAATGTTATCATGCAATAGTTATCGTAGTTTACGCAAATGATTGAAAATATTTGGAAAATTTCCGTTCACAGAAAATAAAACGGCTACAATTTTCACGCAATACTAAGTTTCTTTATATAAATTCAATGAAATCCTCCAAAATTTAGAGTTTACATCTTTTTATCAAACTTGAAATGGTATTTCGTTGATCCTCAATCTCGAGATTATTGTTCAATCAATTTTGCCGATCATCACTTTTAGTTTTAATATTCTGTTTTTCCTTATATAAAATGTAAAAAACCTATAAGTATTATTTTTAAGTTCTCTTTCATACAAATTCCTTATCCCGTCATTAGTTAAAATATAAATACCAAATACATAATGTAAAACGGAATAAGCATATAATTTCTTTTAATCATATTGTATATGACTCAACACATTAAGCCTTAAAGGAGGAAGTACTAGTAAATAGAGCTACCATAGAAAATTGACTAAGGAAAGTTAGGAAATAATTTGCTGTTATAATTAATTCTTCCATACAAATTCCTTATTACATTATTTGAAAGAGTCGGCTTCTCCATAAAACCGCCACTGATCCATTACGTTCTGTAAAATAATGCGATTTTTATTTTTAGTTTTAAGTGACTTCAAACACAAATAAATTATTTGAGCAACCCATACTTGCAAAATGCCTGAAATAGGAATTATTTTCCATTCATAGCCAACGAATAAAGATATTTCAACGATCATAAACTTGTAAAGCTTATCTTTCGATATTTGAATGTACTTATAAGCAGACTTTCCTCGCTTATGCATTAATGCTAACACAATTACTTCACAGATAAATGTAATAAAAATGAAAAGGGAAATAGAGTCGCTAAGTATGTTCCTTATCTATCAAGATATTTGAATTGGTGTATTTTGCGGCACGCATTCTCGCATTTTATTACCCTTCGTGTAGATTTTAATTGGATCATTAAATCTATTAAGCTTTCCACATTATAGTTGTCATCTTCAAAACTTTTAAGTTCTTTATGGATTTCTTCCCTTAGATTCTTTCCTTCCTTAGTCATTATCTTCTCGGACATTACATTCTTCTTATTAACGTGTTTCTCTCTTCAGTTACCATGGATTGTATATTTGCTTATACTGACTCTATTATTACTCTCCATAGTACTGTGGATTTCACGCCTATTTAGTAATCTTCTTGGAGGGTCTTTTTGGTGGAGGTCTGCCGACGTGTCCGTAATACTTCTTTAGTAAATGCTGCTAAATAGGATACATTGTCTACGTTTTTCTTATAGAACAGTTTATACCCCTTTTCCGTTAATTTACTACCAAGAATTACCTTACAATTTTATATTTTAAGCATGTTTTCTATATCATATTTTTGTGGAGAAATCCTCACTCGCGTATTCGCACTCATTTGGTTCATTTGCTATATTATAGTTCCGTATCTTTGAGTAAGTCAAATGCTTTTCTTGTCGCAGATATAATGCATATGTTTATATGCCTCATCATTTTACTGTTGTCGTATCTTCTTTATTCTCTCTTCCTATGGGCCCATAAATCTTTCTTACATTTATAAATCGGTGACTCTTTTTATATCGCCAATTTTCTGCTCACTATTTTGGCATCTAATCTTGAAAAGAATTTTGTTTCTTTTTTGGAAGGTAATTTGTTGGCCAAATTTTTCCGTAACTCCTCGAGAACTTCTTTTTCTTCTTCCCCGTTCTTTCAAAGTTTTTTGAGAATGCCTGGATTTGAGATTTTTCATCATAGTCAGGATCGGATAGTCTTTTACATACAATTTTTATAAAATTTGATGATGAAAATGTAAGAATAAATAATACTAAAAACAAAATATCAAGGAATGCGCACTGGTAAATTTTGCTTAAAATTTGAATTTATATAAAGAACGAGAATGGATTAAAAACAATGATTAATGTCGAGCTATCTTATTTTTTACAAATAAATTTAGAATTTGAAAGCCCATTCTTAAGTATCATGCATGAAATTGAAGAAACATTGCGTGTGTCAGTTATAGATATGCAGTTAATACACATTTATTTTAAAAGAAACGTAAAAAATATTATTTATATATATACACTAACTACGTGTACACATTCATAAATACTTTCATAAGTTTATTTGAACCGTTAAAATGGAATCAATATTCTTCCCTAATTACATGAATTACATTTCCTCTATTACTAAAATCGAAGTTTTTACTAAAATGTTCTTTTAGTGATTTCTGTTTCTTTCAAATTGGAAATACTTCACTTAAAATGCGTTTTCAAATGTGAATATCTATTTTCCTATTAATGATGATGAAAGACTAAGATGAAATTAGATTTACGTATCATAGAAAAGGCAGAGCTCAAGAAAAAACAAGAATTCGATTACATATATTAATCAGTGAAAATACTCATGAAAATTTGAAGAGATCATCTCAAATGACGTTGAATGGTGGACATACGCTTATCTTTTGTTATAAGTAGTAATAATAGAGATTATAAAAATTCTTAATGGATACGAGTGAAACAAATTTCAATATGTCCCTTTACAGTTATTTCCTGCTGCAGTAATCATAATTCTTCTTGTGGATACTCGTTTTTATTGTCTTTGTCATTTATAACTCTAATATTTATTTAAGTTACTCTAAGTCTGGAGAGTTAATTCCACATTGAGTATTCAAATAGAAAGGATTGATTAACAGAACGCTCTCTTGACTTGATTTTCTGTATTCGCTGTTGCTCATTCAAATCCTAAAACTTATAGACTTTCTCATTCAAAGTGCGTCATTGTATGCAAATTATTTGTTGTAAGATTTCTGTAATAAATTACTTGTGTATACGTTCAGATCCTAAGTTTTGCTAATCAGCCAAAAGAAAATATACATATCCTTAATTCGGAATAAATAGGAAGCCACCTTCCGTTTGATATCACATCAAATTAAGGAATAGAAAAAATCTATTTAGATACTCATGTTTCCAAGCTATTATTAATTGTTGCCAATTATCGCACTCTATTTGAAATATCTTTTCTAACTATTAATGTATTCCTGTCTTGTCGGGGAAATATAATACAAGTATTCGAAGGATAAGCCGTATCATCAATGAAGTCATCCTAAATGTACTTATCCAATTCGCATGTGGAAGATCCGGTTCGCATCCCGATCCAATCAAGAATTTTTCGCATCCGTTCACCCTTCTTGTCACGGGGATTCAAAGTTCGCTTTTCGTCAAATGATTTATCTGTATATTTATCTTCTACGATTATTATCTAAAACAGAGACACCTTTCTCAAGCATTGAAACGCCTCTAATGGACAAATATTATAGGCAGTGCTCTTTATTGAATGGAATGGTAAATGCATGATAGATTGGGAAACTAAAGAAAGATCCTGTTTCTATGAGAAGAAGAAATACGAAAGATGCGTTTTAATATTTCAGTCGTGATTTGTTCTAAATATGAGTGGAAATGGACAATAGAAATGAGGAACATTCTTCGCCGAATGATGTATAATTGCGCCGATGAGCGGAGATACGCAATCAGCGAATCGGCATAAAAGAGCCGCGAAGACCCGCGATTATCTGAAATTAAAAGTGGGAGAGGCGTTCTCAGTGAATTATAATATGAAATGGGTGTATTCTACTGTTAATCAAAACTAAAAAAAGATAAGATGCATATTAAAGAACATAATTTTAGTAGTTACGGTCATAAAAATATGAATCAATATTGCCTAAAACAAAAGGAATACTAGGAATAATTCTTTTGACATTCGAATTCAAAAGAAAAATTATGAAAAAAGTGTTAGAACGTTGTAATACTTGTCTAAAACGGAATTTATACTTTTTCAAAAGGGAACCAATTACACAAGTGTTACTTTTATTCGTACGATATATATGAAAAGCACAATTTGAAAAATATGCAGCTATCATGTTTTTTTAACAGTTTATCTTATCTGGTATTTATTCCCATAATGGTATTATTGTTCATGAATTTTCATTTCATCCGCAAAAGAATGTAACTTCTTTCATCATCCTTCTATTCTACCCATCATGCATGCATTTTTTCTATCTTTCCTTCAAATATTAAGCAATAGAAATTTTAAAAATATATATGCATCAATTTATTACACTCTAGAAGAATACACTCGTTTCTCTATCGTTTTAAATATCATAACATTACTGAAATTAAAGTTCACATTTAAATTGAACTATACATAAGGCGCATTGATGCTCTTCCATTAAATAATTATATATAAAAATAATGTATGTCATTATACACTCACTAAATTCAAGAATTCATGATGAATTGATTCATGAATGAATTGACTACGGTTTAAGAGTTAAACTTAATTAGAAACTTTATCTATGCGTTACTTTTGAGTGAGAAAACTATCCTAAGATTTACTTAGTTAAATTAGAAATCAAATCTGAAAATTATTTTAATTTAATAATTATTATTGAATTAATAATTAATATATTTAATAACAATACTCTTAAATTCATGTGTGATTTTTTAAAGTTTTATCGAAAGGAACAAAGGATAAATTATACTTTATTAAATAAGGCTACTTTTTCGAGATAAAATAGACTGTCTTAAGATGCCCGTTATAGACTTTATTCTAATAAAACTATATTTAGTCCTTTTTAAGCCAACGCTTCTTCGATGGCTAGAGGATACTTTGTTTGTAACGGGTTTGATTCCCGTTGGAGATACATCATCTTCTTGATTTGAAATAAAATGAATGAATAAAATAAAATAAACGCAGTTTGTTCTGAATGATTTTCTAAAAGGAATTCAATTCTAATTCTATGAAGGCTTCATCTACTTTTCTTGAGAAAGTATTTATCATATAAATACTTTCTAGATAAATGAGAATATTCTTCATTAAATTCTTTATTAGAGCTAGATATACCACCGATTATCGCTAAATCATTTTTATAATATTTAGTTCAGTATATATTACTTTTTCTGATGTTTAAGACTTCTATTTTTTATTCAAATTTTAAGGATTAGGAGAACAAAATCTGGTATTTTTAACAAAAAAGGTCTTTTTAAACTTAAAATTAGTATTACCTCTTCGTTCGTCCGAATTCTAATAAAAAACTTTCATATATCGTCAACTTAACCATTTGAGTTGGTTTAAAGCAAATTTATCCTTGAAATTTTATTTGGAATATATTTTGAAAATGTACTGAATCTACTATCTATTATATATATCTACTATATATTATCTTTTGCTTGTAAAACTTCAATCTTTATCCTAATGTCGTATAAATTTGAACAGAAATCTTAAAATAAAAACTCTGATAATTAATATTCTCGTATTCTGACCTTTACTGTGTTTGTTTATACTTATATTAATGAACTTGATTATTACAGCACTCTTCTTTCAAAGGCTCGTTTCTAAAATTTTATTCCTGGATTTAGATAAACAGATGATTATTAAGATATTTTGACTTAACATATCATTCATAACAGTTAAATAAAAAAGGATGTTAAGTTGGAATACTGCGTTCTGAATTTCATGGATAATTTGAGGAACTTTATAAGAAAATCGCATTTTCTAAAAACTTGATACTGGGATTTTTAAGGTATTCTTGATCCTCGTATTGACTAGAAGATATGAATATTCTCAAATATGACTTTTTTCCTTTACCCCAAGAATCAATTTTTAAAATGCAATTCCTCAGCATAATATTTTCAGCCATTTCCTTTCCATTTCGCATCGCATAATAACTGCTAAGATCATCAATACTGCGAATATATTTTATGTAATATTTTCATAATTCCCTGGTTTAGGGACCAAAGCTAACACATCACCTGTTTCAACTGAAAATGGATGTGTGAACGAGCGTAAATAGATATTCGAATTTTTAATACGTATTATTTTATTACTTTTTGCTCTGAATATACAGGAGAGTATATCAATACGGAGAAATATTATGCTTGGAGATATATTGAAAAGAAAATCATTCAAAAAGACGTTTAAAGTAGTCGAAGTGCACATCTTATATTTCTTCTTTCAATTTAGCTCGTATTCACTTATTTCAAAATTTTGTTTCTAAAGAATACTGTGCACGGATATACTACTCTCAGAGTCTCATTAGATTAATTTTGCATGGGTACATCTACAGAGGAACCGTATCCTGTAGTAACGATCTATATTATATATACAAGTAAATATTAGCAATCACTGCTTAATTGAAGCTTAAGCAATTGGCTCATGTAAAATGATAATTATCATTTATTTCAATGTCGATATCAGTCCGTGAAGATTCTAAGTATTATCGCTCTTGATTCCAAAAAACATTAAGGCCATGATAATATCTACTGCAATAAAGTCGGTACTTGATATAGTGCACTTTTCCTTACTCCCAATTTTCAGCACTTCCTCAATATACTTACAGAAAGAAAGGATTACGATATATCGATACGTTGATATATAAGATTACCAAAAGCTACTAGTAGAGAAAACAAGGTTTAGAAAAGTTATTGCATTCTTTTCCTTGATATATTGGGTGATGGATAAGAAAAAGTGGGAATGAGGAATGATGTTATATTTAGCTGATAAAAGCGTGTTGGTTGTCAAATATATGTAGCACAAATTAAGTAAGAACGTGTAGTTTCTGAAAATAATATAAAAAATAAAAGTATATTATATTATCAATCATTTCTTTCTTGCGGAAGGGATATTGCCGCTCCGATTCTGATCACGTAAATTTATAAAGTATCGCTCGGACACATAATATAGTATTAGTTTTAGTGTTGAATTGTATATCTAAGGAAAACTTTAATGTGGTTAATTTTTTTACTGGTGATGGGATATAGGTGTTTTTTGCTTCTAGAAATGAAATAGGATGTGATTAATTATAAGAGTAATAAATTAGCGTTCTGCAAAACAGAATTTAAAATGATTGAGATATTTTATATAGCCGTTTTTCTATAAAATACGACTTATCATGATCAGCAAATAATGTTATCTCAAAATTTTACGAGCATATCATTTTCTTTTTCACATTCATTTCACATTAAGTCGAGGTTTTTGAATGCTGTTTTCATCTTCTTGATCTGAGGCATTAGAGAAATTTAATTCTTACTGCTATTTAGAAATTTTGAGTTTAAAGACAAAATTCATAGAATTATTTCAACGTCTTTGAGAGGAACCGAGATATCGATGAGGACAATTTATGATCGAGCAGTAAAACTTCGTATTTTGGTGAATTATAATGAATTTTTATAACCTATAATATCTTTTAAGGAAGGCACATCTCTTAGTATCGATATCATATGTATACAAATTTAAATTCCTGTGTTAATTATTAAAGGATCTCAAAAATAAATTCGTTTGTAACTTAAGCATTTCATAATGTAAATCTCCTTCCATTTTATATAAGGAAATTGTCGGAATTTAAACACGATAATAAGTTATTTATTCGTAGACTTATCTTTCGCTTCCATTTCGATGGAAGAGAAAGATTTCTCTTTGACTCTGAACATATTTCATAGCAGATTTATAAATTTTTCTGTGAATAATTTTTGTCTTTTTCTAATAGTGTGAAATGAGATCAAAACGTTTCCGTTTATGATTGATACAATTCCATTTGTCCTTTTCTCAAAAACAACATTTTTCTTTACTATACTTAAAAACGAGAAATTGAAATTATTATTCTTTAAAAATTACATTTCAATATCATGAATACCATTTAAAAATTAATATTCAATGGCTGATAAGTTGTTTTTTCAACGAATTCTTAAACACCTACTTGGATAATTGCAGATTACCGAACAAATCTACCAAAGAAAATGTTGAATATGGATATAATGAAATTTTGAAAAAAACAAAGAACCAATGGCTTTTTATTAATACCGATTGAATTCCATTGAAAATGTCTTCAAATATTATTATTCTATTTTCTGGATAGCGTTAAGCAAAAGGAAAATTGTCCCAATAGCTTCATTCAATAAATTAAAGCACAATATTCAAATAGAGTTTTCGGAATGAAATATATTATGTAATACAATTTGAAATGTACTGCTATTTTTATCCTTCGGCTTATGATAGAAAAAGCCTAATATCCGCTCAAAATGAATTGAAAATATAGAGATGAGAAACACAAGAAACATAAGTCTTGCGAATCATTGATCTTCAGCTTAGATAATTAGTTATGTCCATCGCATGCAAGTGAAATATATGCTGACATATTACGTAGATATATACAAACTGAAGTGCATAATTTTATTGCCTCTTAGTTATTGCAGTCGGAAGAATAAGTCAAAGTTTTGAATAAGGAAAATTCTGACTTCCGAAGGCTTTTGATTTCCTATCCTTCATCACTTGAAATTATGCATTACATTTCAATTTTTATTCCTTTTACATACTTCATAAATCATTTTTCGCGTAAAGCGCATTATACGCAGTACATAAATTGACATTGAGATATCCATATTCCATGAATATGGATATATTCATGTCTCCAATCAAATTTCTAGAAAAATGCCCTACTTTATCTTTTGTTTTAGAATGATTTTTTGTACATGATAATCGGTTCTCTTAGATGTTGTCCATGGACAATATAACGATATTTCAGAGACCAGTTTAATATATAAACTACTTGAATTCATAATCATAATGTTGAGAGAGTTTATTATTTTTTTAATAGATTTCTTTGTTAACTTCCAAGTATCGTAGAAAGATTTTTCCGTATCAAGCGCTGTTATGTAGTGGGAAAATATTTAGCTACCTTTTAATCCTCATGTGAATCGTATTTTTAAATAATAAAACAGTTTTAAGCTACTTTAACCCTCTTTTTAAGGATGTATAATAAATACTAAAATTCAAGGATGAAGCAATTATCATGACAATGTTAGTATAACATAACTGCGATAAACGTTTTGAGTCAAACGCATCTTTTTTGGTTATGATAATGGAGGAAAGCAATAGTTACCATTGTTTTAATTTTTAAGTAAAACATTAGTTTGAAATATCTATACTTTGCGATGCTCAGAATTTGAATATCATTTGATTGATTTCCTAATCAAGAGGAGGAAATATCGAAAGTAAAAGAAATATGGTTCTTATCACGAGTTTCTTAGTATATATTTACTTGTAAATAAACTAAAAAGGGCTCGAAGATCGTAAAAAGTCTAATAAATTGGATTAAATACGTTTGTTACAATATACTATGTGATTTTTGAACGTATAATAACATAACTTAAAAATGATAAGAGGTAAACATTGGTAGGAAAGTAGAATATTTCTTTTAATATGATAACGATGAGTAATTTTACTTGGATAGTTTATCAGATCAGAGTATTTGGTTCCAAGGAATTAATTGTTATCAATGCTAAAGATTTGAAAAAATTAACAAAAGAATTGCCCCCACCCGATGTTCGTATTTTACCGCATTTATCTCAAATCGAATACACAATTGATTTTATAATCGAAGTCGGCAAGGATAAAATGAACACTAAAGAAAAGTACTTGGTATGGAATGGACAATTTTTTCAAACAAAGATCAATTGGGAAAAGAAAAATAATTCTTTACGATAAATATTCAACCAATTGGAGGATTTAAAATAGTTAATAATTTCAAGCATGAAATTATTTCAGAGGAGGATTTTTTAAAACAGATTTCAGAACAGAAGTTCAATTTATATAAATGAAAAATAATTTGGATTAATCAAAATATTCATTCATTTAAATTACCCCTCACGATCATTAACTAAAAAGAAAATAGCAGTGGGGTATTCTACAATGGACGAACTACTGTAACCTGAGTTGAAGATTTTCTCCTCAGCCACGATTATTAGCACAATTCATGCTCATTTAGAAGATTGCTAATATTCTTTTATCAAAAGGATATTCATAATAATAAAAACAACTTTGTAAATCTCCACAGAAAAAATTGGTATATTACGAAACCGGTAAACCAATTTTTTCTGTGGAAATTTACAAAGTTGTTTTTGTTACTATGGAATTCCACGACGTCACGCCTTATCATATGGATATTCATAACTTGTAAATCAATTGCATTTTAATGTTTGACAACTTGCAAATATTCTAAAATGTCATATTCACGGCGAAGTAGAAACTCGAGGTGTTCGGGTCTCACATTTCAAAATCGCCATTAGCAACAGATAATGACACAACGTATTTTACTTATCTATAGGGAAGAATATCATATCTTCCTTTAAATTCATCTTTTAGATATTCTTATTCTCATAAGATAATATTGTCGGAAGGACATGTAAACTATTATGATATCCATGTATCTTGAAATGGTCAAATATATCAATTCCGTAAATTTGGCAAGATAAATTGTCGTGATTTATCGAAAATAAGTAGACACGTGAGTTATAATCCTTTACTTTCAATATTTATTATTGATGATTGTCATATAAGAATATTTTCGTCTAAAAATACAGCAATGAGCTGATTTTGTTCAAGGATCACCCGAAAAGGCAGTTGGATAAGGTAATAGTATTAAATAGCAATAAGCGTTTATATTCGAATAAAATGAAAATATGTATTCGGGAATAAACCCCTTTTATAATATTTACTATCGAATACAGAAAATATATTGACTCTGCGAAGTATAGAAGGAAATGAAGAATATTAGGGATTGAAAAGGAACTCAAGTAAAAGAGAAATTGGGAATGAACATCCTGGGACTGACTTTCAAAGGTAATTAAAGTTTTGCCTCATTGCCTTTTACTTAGGTCATTCAGCGAAAACTATGTTTAAGTGTGAACAATAGTTCGGTATTCCAAAGTCGCTCCGATCTTCCATTTAACTTCTATCAAATGACAATTTTCAATTTTAACAGCCTAAATTGATGAAATAAACATCTTTCGCTAAACACTGTTGATATCAGAATTCGATAAAAATACATTTGTGGAACCATTTCCATTTTTTGCATCAAATCCTATAATTGAAGGAGTTCTCATGCAAGAAAATTCTGCAATTAATAATTCCAAAAGAGCAGTCGTTGTCATTAAATTTCGCAATTTCTCATTCTTTTCGATTAAAAAACAACACCCGGTTATTGCACGTTGCGTCATTTTCCCTTTCCATTTACACGCAATGTGCATGCGAATTTCATGACTAGAATATTTGCCCGAAAACGATTTGCCGAATTTTGAAAATTAATAAAACTGAGCTCCTTTTGGAATTGTTACAGATAAGAATCCTCAATCTGAATTAGTAATAATACTATTGATAATATGTGCAATATAACCATAATAATGTCCGTTGTAATGTAAGAATGCAGATTTTGCATATGTCGTAGGAAGACTTGGCCGACAAACTAGTTGACAACCGAATATGTATATTGAGGATAAAATACTTCAAATATGAATGATCAATCATACATGCATAATAATGATTCGTAGTAAGAGGGAAAATATGTTTCTTCCAATTTTATTCTGAGAATATATCGTAAATTATTAACTCCTGTATTGGAATATTAGCTCTGAAATCGTTTTAAAGAAGGCTAAAATGCTAATTTTATTTTTATTTTTATATAATTAGTATTTCTTTGAATTCAAACGTTTCTTACTGAATCTTATTTCATTTTAATTTGATTTAATATATATGTATAATACCGAAATATATACGATTCATAATACGTGTAACTTATTCAACTTTTGAGTTGCAAAATCATGATAAATTTCTCTTTCCTGGAACAATTATAATGATCAGGATCTACAGTGACGTAACTCTAACATAAATATACCTTAAAATTATAGGATTTATACCTAAAGGAGGCAATAGATAGAGAATCATCCAAAGTAAGTTCACTTTCCAATTATTTCCATTATTTTCCTTAGAAGGATAACAAGCTCCTATTGCAATAACTGAAAATGTCGGTTCATTCTTCACCGAGCTGCTATTACGAGTTTTCCAGCTGAAAGTAAGATGCGGAGAAGTTTTTTAAAATTCAGTAAAAAACGAAATAGATGGATTGATGGAAATCATAAGTACACGACATTTAACAAAGTCTTCATCTGTCTTCACTCTGAATTTTGATTATTGATATCATGAGCATTTTCAAAATTAACATAAAAGCAAACTTGCAAGTTCAACCAAACCGAAAGTGTAGATAAAATTTTTTATACTCTTGTTACAGCATTCAGAAAAAATTTACTTTTAAATCATTAAACTAGTATTACATTAGAAAAATATTTTCCTCAAAATCGTGATAAACTATACACTTTGATTTTATTTTAACGTTAGTAATGAATATACCCCTTTCTTCGATTTCAAAATGAAATTGGTATTCCTAACTTATAAACGTAATTGATATGATATATTAGGGGACTTGATTATACAGTATAATTAACAATATAACCACTTAAACATTTTAGATCAATGTATTTCGTATTCTACCAATTCAATTATTTTATATCTTATTTCGCGCAATGTAGAACAATTATTTGTAAGAATCGAATATCTCACTGAAATGTGAATGGTATATCTTCGCGCAAACTCAATACTTAAAACGGAAATATTTTCATGGTTATTTTGATCAATGGTTAAGTTTTGGGGCATTATTAGTTTTGTGAGAAAACATAATCATTTCCATTATTAAAATAGAAACTGAAAAGATTCTAAATGACTCTGACCAAGTATTTACAGTTGGAACGGTTGATGCCATTCGTCTCAAGAAAATTAATAACATGGTGATGTTATAAAAAGTTATCGTCAGTTTTTTAATTAATAGAAATTCGATATGATGAACGGTAAGGCAATTTTTCTCACTTCTGCAGTTTATTAAATTCCTCAAATGCAGAAAACGTACTCGAAGTGAGGTGCAAATAAACAGAGAGAAAATATCATTTCACAGCTTCTCCAGAAATATAGTCACAAACACATGCTCAACCTTCTGATACTAAGTTATCTGGTTAATATTAATATGTCAATATTTTATTTTTCCTATAAAACCATTAATATACGAAAAATATTTAATAGAATGTGTTCAGAAGATGGAATACGGATTCCGTCCTTTTACAATAATTCCCTCATAATTTAAATTTTCATATCACTTTGTATAAATAGGCATTATATATGTAATTTAAGTACTTAGCGTATGTCTTTTTTATAACCGCTATGAAATTTATAAAGATATATTGAGCTTTTTGAGAAACTATCGAGAGGGCATATAAAAGAGTGGAATATAACGAAAATATCAGTTTAAATGAATCATAAAGTATCTTAGGATATTTTAGGAGATAATTCCAAAGGTGGAATGGATTTGGAAAAAGACGGGACCGGGAATTTTCTTTTGCTTGCAAAATTGAATTGTGAGAAAGCCAACAGAATGTGGATGAATAAATGCAAAAAATAATAAATACAGCAGTTTTCTGAGACTTTTCACTTGAGAAGCATACAATATTGTTTTTGAGTCTTAGGTTCGTATATTGATAAAACATTCGCTTTGAAGTACTTCATTCAGGCAACTATAATTTTGAGTGGAAGTAAAAGTTCTTTTACGGAGTTTTACAAAATAAATACTTCCTCTTTGAGGAATTGATGCGGGAATAATTGTAAAAACCATTCCGTGAAAATCTATTCCATATATTACATAAATAACGTATGAAATCTAAAATCTTTTTTAGCCTCAAAGGGATGAAATCTTTTAGTAAATTTACTTGGAATACTCTCAAACGTAGAAAGATAGCAGTTTATGAAATTTTAATTCATTATGATGTTTAGATATGCGATAGATACTTGAAGTGAGGCTTACTGACTAAAGCGCTGATTATCGCAGATAAAATGCATGATTAACCTTGACCGTAAATCCTTCGTTTTTATTGAAAATATCGAAACTTCGATGAAAACACATTTTTGACTTAAGAGATTATCTTTTCTGGGGTCGCATATATGAGATGAAGTTCGTATACTCTTTTTAAGATTACCAACAAAAAATTAGGACACCACTGCTTTTACAATTATTTATTTTAAACCATTCCATACGAATAATTTAGACCATTCAAGAGGGTTTTATTTCATATACAGAAACCCCAGAGAGGCATCATAAATTTGTTTTGATACTAAATTTCTTCGAATTAAAGTAGCCAATGTTTTCCTTACTTCGGCAAAGTCAATTTGGAACATTTCAGTTGTGATCTTCGAGATTGTAGTTATAGTTACGCAATCAGTCATACAATTCTTTCTCGATCTCAATTATGAAATAATGTTTCATTACTCCATTCGCTGGACCGAATCTTATCTCACGAAAGATTCAAAGGTGAGCTCATTTTTTATACCTCTTCGATCTACGGAAATATTTATAACGATGAAATAATGTTAATGATTATCTTATTTCCATTTAAGTAAAACCAAAATCACACGCGAAAGATATTTTGCTATTTTAAAATTGATATACCTAGCTACATGACTTTTTTTATATATTCAGATTGTCATATTATCTTTTGATTTTATATTACTTGATATGTGCACAAAAACCAATATGGATTTATTTAGAACAAATTACTATCGACTCAGTGACAGTATTCATTCATTAAACTTTTACTGTAGTATTAACTCTTACGCTTCTTATAGAAACTTTTCATGAGAACACATTAACTCATCGTACATCAGATGACAGGAATTCCATTCCAGAATTTGGTCTGTAATTTATCTCTTTACGGAGAAATTTATTTTAAATCAACTGTTAAATAACAACTTTTTATGAATCAATATAGTATTAACTTTGATAAATAAGAAATCTGAAGTGTTGACACATGTACAGACGAACATTGTGCAGTAATCTATCCTTCAGAGATTTTCAGATTAGAACTCATCATTTAGCAGGAATTGAGTGAGAAAATAATCAGCCTATCGTGAACTTTATAAAATCAGGAAGTATATTCATTCTTAGAAAATTGCGAATAGCTAAACTTTGAAGTGTATGTACATGAAAAGCAAGTCCGGCAAATCGTAAATGCTGATGAGTTGACAAGAATTTTAAGTCTAACAAAAACTTGATGTACAAAAATTAATTTGAAGACAGAGAATAAAAAGATCTGATGATAAACGAATAGATAGAAGAAACAACAGAAATAAGAATTCAGAAAGTAACCCTGCAAAAAGATGCTCATTCCAAAGATGCTCTCAATGGCTAACATATAAATATAATATAATATTATCATATAATACTATACTTATACAAGCTCTTGTATGAATTTTGAATGTGTATGCCACAATTAAAAAAAATTATATTACCATTTAATACGCATAAATTAAGCGCGCAATGAAAAAATTACTCCAGACGATGTCTGATTTTTCAGCTCATCTGCTACAGTCCAACTTAGGATTGAAAATAATGTTGCGAAATATGCAAAGGGTAGTATAATTTTTCTATAAGGAGGAGCACAAGAAGTCATTCTAAACATCCCAATTCACCGTTTGTATGATCAAAGAATATCCCAAAATTCACGTCCAAGCAAATCATAATATATTTATCAAATAATATGGTCTAGGACTGCAAATACAGAATGCAGCATTTGATTCCTTATCGTGTGACTGTGTATTGAGATCTCTTTTTATTGAAATTCTCTCTAACCTTCAATTACGAACGGTTAACTCTAATAAAGTTCTTAATTTCTAAGAAGTGGATGCTTCATTAGGAAAGAAACCTTCTCTTAATTGGCTGAGAAAGTTAATTGTATACTTATTTTCAAATAATATACTTTTCTACTCTTTTACTTAATTAATTATTAAAGAAAATGTTATTTAGTTCAGAATCTTTAGGTTTTGGAAAATAGCTGTTCTCTCTACTTGAAAAAATAATTCTAGTAACTTTTTAAGATAGCTGTAAATGAGAATACAAATAAATTTCTCAAACTAATAAATTTATTTTATTTATATTTCAAAAACTTCTAAGAAATCAACTCAATTCATTCTCTCCATAAGAATTTTTCTATCACACATGAAAAATGTAATAATATTCTTTGCATATTCCTTTATTGAGAATCTTTTTTATTAAATGACAATAATTTACTTTTCACTGAACGTATCATAAAGTTATTATTCACCTCATAAGCATGAGTCTATTATTAAGCGTGATTCACATATATTGGCCATCTTTTACATTCACTGAATATACAAATTTCTTGGAAATTTGTCGTAAAGATGCATTCAGCGTAAGTTTCAGATATTCACTTCCTAATATTTATTCACTGTAATTTCGAGTTGTGTAAGGGTCTTAATGTTGCAGTCAGAATTGACTCCTGTTCGGGGTCCATTAGCCAAATATTTTTTATAATAAAGTGAAAGAGTATAAGAGATATTTGAGACTCGGACTATACCTTTTACTTTTAATCCGTTTGTCAATTAGTTTCGCTTCATATTTTACAATAAATAACGAAATAAAGTTCAGTTATTCAGCAAACATATATATTGTCAAAACAAACTTATTACTAATATTAATGGATATAAAATTTATCATTACTTACTTCTTAGACATTGCATTTCACATAATATGTTTATACCTCAAAAATCGACAGAAATACATCACGTACACAGAAACCTTCTGTAAAATTAGCTATTCTAAATAATGGAATTTTTATTTCCCAAACTTTCAAAGATTTGAAGGTACGATCATATTTTTCATTGAAACACTTCAGCTGAGATTATGAAAGGATAAAAGCGTTTGCAAGATCATATTCACAAAATAGACGATGCCATTCCCGTAATCTCCACATTTTGCTGATATGAAAGTAGGTATCTAATATATAAGGAAATATATTTCTTCGAGAATCACTCCTTATTTAGAGCAAATGACTCCTGATTTGCGAACGTTGAAATTGAAAATTCATTACCAAGTGAAAGCCAATATGAAGCCAAGGTGACAATAAAATGGAAATCAGTGATTACGCACTTATGACGCAATGATGAAGATACATACGATTCATAGTAATTTATGCACATTGTTTTGAAGATTGACGACCATTCTTATTCCAAAACGAAAATATATCATGGCTTAGTATTTATATATTGCCAATTCAAGGTGCAATTCGTTCAAAAAGCAGGGGTCCGCAGAACAACGTCGGATTCCTTGCAGCTTGTCCTAGCAACACGGATGCATCTCCAAATAAATGCATCCAGTTCGGAGTGCATACAAAAACCTCTCCCCCCATTCGACAGTCCGCCGGTTCGACCCCCTTGGTGCATAAAAATCGCAACCAATAACCAAGGCCTCCCCCCGCTCCCCCCTATAACTGTGCAGCCTCTAATTTTCTGCATAAGATTACCGCCATTTAGTCTATCATTCTAGCTGCAACAGGACGTCTATCTCTTTTTGCGTGCTAAGTGCTATTCGGATTACCTTGGATTCGCTGAGACGCGCCTGCGTGGATCAACTCTCCGGTGAATCTCTTATACACTCCTGCATGCATCGCTCTTAACTATCGTCTTTATAATCCTTCACTCTTCTGAGTGCAGTGCTTTCCGAGTGGAATGCATCGCAAATTTAGAGAATAACAGCCATAGCTCTCTTTGGATAGTTTTGGTCATTCATTTCAAAATTGCAAATATTGCAATGCCAGCTTTATAATTTGCATTACTTCAATCCGAATTGCATTGCATGATAATAATAAAAAATTAGCTTATATTTCCTTTTCAGGAAATTCTAGATTCTTTATGTGTATATATTTTTAATAACATAGTTCGTTGTAGCAAAAATAATATTTCTAAATCTACATGAAATAGAATAAAAAATGTAAATGAAATGCATCGTTATTGATAAGATAAACAGTCAAAGGAATAATATTAAGAGAAATTTAGACAAGAAAGTGCAACTCAGCATAAATGTTCCCATCTCATTCTTCCATAGGTTAACTTTCATAGGCCACGACGTTTAAAATGTGTATATTTGATTGCGGATATTAAATATTAATGGTAATAATCTTAACAAGAAACTTCTCAGACCGTAATATGAAGATTTTGTTTGTAAATATTTTGTTTTTAAGGAAAAATAATTATTTTATGACTTTTGCAGATGTTAAAATATGAATTAATGATTTTATAATTGGTGAATATAATACAAAGGTATATTAAGATATATTTTCCACTTCTTTTTAATAATTATTTAGTCACAAAAGTTATAACATGCATTATATTCTCTGAAACGCCTTACATCTATTTTAGCTCTTAATCTACGCTAAACTTTTCCTATAAAAATGTTAAAAACTTCGAATAATTATATATGAACGAGATACCAAAATATGCAAAATGAATATTGTTATGTTTTTTATTTTAACATGTATTGCTTCTAACTATTGGCAAAAGATCAATATTCCTTAGCAGTGCATCGGAAAGTTGAAAGGAAAAGTCCGCCATTTTATAATCTGCGCCAAAAGATCGATTTCCTTTGAGGTGCGGCTCAAATATTACGATACTTTGATATTTAGTTGGAATGAGTATATTTTACAATCTTCTATCTAGAATCTACAATCAAAAAAATGACTATTATAGAAAGAACTTGATACAACCTTATAAAATATTGAGAAGTTTTGAAAATGCTAGAAAATTAATAGTATTTCTTTTTTCTAATAATCGAATTAGATATTTTCATAAAACTTTCTAAAACAATACGGATGCATTAAATATTTGAATAAAATTAATATACCAGCCAGAAGAATCTTTTAAGACTTATTTAGCTCTTATAAAAAATCTGTGTTCTGTTTCTGAATTCATATTCCTGATCATATTTTATCAAAAGGAAAATTAATATAATCTACAATGAATTTTAGCTTTAATTTTCGCCTCATTAAAGGTTATAGACTATAGTTTTATTAATTTTATATACTTAAGTAATTTTCCAGCTAAAATATTCTAAATAATTCAACATTACAATTTTGTTTAATATAAACATTAATTAATTTTATATCTTTATTGATTTTCCTAGAATATGCATTCAAATAAATGTTTTACGTGTGACCAAATAGGGGATAATATTCTTATTCAAAGAGAAAACAGCTACAAATACATAATGATATTTACAGGTTGAGATATCTGAATGAATGAATGCTTTAAGAATATTTATTTTATATTAATTATTTGAGAATTATTGTATAATAACGAAAGTAATTTTTAAGTAAATAAACCTTAAAATTTTGTCATAATTTTCTCGATTGGCATCATCTAGGAATGTATAGAAGAATAAAATTAAAACTGACTTTTTAATTACCAAAAGTTATATATTTTGTGGAAAGCACCAAGTTATTTTTGTTTATTTTTGGACTTCCATCAAGTACTATATTATAGGAACATAATTAGAAGTTATCAGTACGTTTACTCTTATTTTTATTCTTTGCAATTTAATGAACTTTATATTTACATTAAAAACGCTTCAAGTTGAGAAGAGGAATATAACTTTGCAATATATAAAAATAAAATGTTGAGATTCTTAATATTTTGACCAATATATGTATATCTATGATAAAATCTAAAGAATATAATTAGAAACAGATAAAAAGATTATAGATTATGATTAAGATTATGACTTCATAGAGGTAAATTTATGAGAATTCATTATTTCTTGATTAAATAACGCGTGAAAACGATCTGTTTTTCATAACAGTCTAAAAAGATGAATAGTTGCATTACTCAGTGTTATATTAAAACAGAACCTCATCCTTTGACGATATGACTCAAAGATTTACGTCATAGTTTCCCATGGGCTCACAATTTTGCCAAGAATTTTTGTCATTGCTATCATTTCTATTTGTATCACAGAAAAAATATTCCGAAACGAAATAGATTACGAATTTCCTTTGTTTATGTCTTATCCTTTCATTACACTTACTTACTTACTTAAAGTTTAGCAACTCAAAACGGGAATAAACTGGGAACAGTTTTTTATTTGTAAAATACGTTAGAGATTCTTTTTGGATCCCATACTTATAATCTTTCAGACATAAATAATGATTTCATTTTATCTATTGCTGAATTTACAGAAAAAATTAATCTTATCGGCTCAAAAGAGGAAAACATAGCAGCATTTCTGTGGAATAACTTAGGTTTCGAGATTCCTAAATTAGTTTGAACGCATTCGGAGCTCTGCATTAACTGCATAAATATTTGGGTAGATTCCCCTACATTACTGTCTTTTTTATTTAGTAGAAAAACTGTTTTTAACAAATAGATGCGATTTTAAAATATTGTTTTTTAGAAAAAATTCGAATGTATCAATGTTAAACCGTGATTTTAGAAATATGTAATGTATTAATATTATTATTATTACAAAAAACCTTAAAGGTAGCGCAATACTCTGGCGGCAAGGATATAAACAGATTACAAAAATGTATATTTTATAAAAAGTCACACATACATATGTAAAAGGATATTTCACAAGATACTTTATAGCTTTTGTTCTAATTAGGTTTTTAATAAAATCAGTGGCAGATTGATGAAGATTAAAAACGCAATAATTAGAAACAAAGAAATAATAATATTCAAATTGTTCATATTCGTTATTGAATGTATGGTATTCAATTTAAAAGTGTACTCTTCTTTGATTAAAAGAGAATGAAAATCCGGGAGCTCGTTTAAATTTTACAAACAGAAAACTTATCTATCTTTCGAAAGAAAACCTTTCAGACTCCTTGAATAATCTCAAATATACGCGTGAAAATTCTTTACCGATCTAATGAACGTCTAAAATGATAATTCTATCAAATGTTGAAGATTTTTTTAAACCAAGCCAATGTCTCGAGTTCAACGTATAATTATTAAAGATCACAAACTCAGAACTCTCGTTTCCTCTAAAGGCTTTCCAAACCAATAGGATAAAAATTCAAAATGCGAAACCCATTTCCTCCACTGATTCTAACACTTTTTTAAACATACAAATGGCCAGACATATCTTCATTAAACCTTCTGATGAAGTTTTGAAACTCATACGATTAAAGATAAACTATATTATGAGCGATTGATGGACGCATACATTTGATTTCTCAATAATAAATAAAGTATATAGATTTCCTCTGGAATAGACGTATACTTGGTGTAAAATAAAAATAACAGTTCATATAGTAGTTAGTCATTATTCTCAAATGTCTATGTTATATGTATATGTTGTATGTATATACCCTTTTAGCCACCTTTTGGCGTGTGGCAGGGGAAAACGAGCGCTATTTCAGCATAATTCTTTTCGGGAAATCGGTTTACATGTTTCAGAATGTAACTAGGCAAATTTTTGTTTGTAGACCAAATTTATGAACTCCTGAATTATATCCCATAAGTAATAACTTATGGGATATAATTAACCTAATATATATATTAATTAAATAACCTAATGAATACTTCATGATAAATATATAGAAAAATTCTATTCTTTCTTTCACTCACTTTTATGTAAAAATAATAAAGATATGTAATTTTTATATTCACCTGAATAAGATGATAATAGTATGGAATTTATTCCGTAAAATGATATTAATTTATAGTTTCTAGAATATTTGGGAATTAAACTTTCACTTGTTAGGCCATCGTATGCTACAAAGAAAATATTAATAATCGTGGGCCTCTAAACTTTCTTATTTTTGAATGCCATAGAAAGGTCAATCAAGATTTATTTACATAAAATCTGTAGCTTTGAAATAAAACTTAAGAAATAAGTGACCTTAACTCTTTAGAAATCATTTGAACTAATATTCTTCGTACATGCGATGTTCATACGAAAGCAGCACAAGATAATGGTTTAGGCAGCCAAAAGTTAATGCTTCCGCTAGAAAATACTTTTACGGACATGACAAAATCAATGTGTTACAGATACAGAAATACATAGATGCTCATAATTCAAGAATGTAGCAAATAATTTTGTCTATTTGCCAACTCTAAATTTATTTCTGAGAAATATTACCGAGAATATTTATTCTCCAACATATCAATTTATTATAAGAGTAGCATCTTTCAAAAGAATATAAGAATTTTTGATAATCTTCCATATTTTCAATTTTTTATAAGTAATATTTAAGTCAATCTTCCAACTATGGTATAAATATTTATCGATTTATCTAGACTACTTTTAGATCAACGAGTTTATTGCTCGATATATTATGTACTCACATTTTCCATTCAATGCATCGATTAAATCACTCCACAATTTGCCAATGATATTTCTCTGAAAGAGAAATCATTCCATTACACTTATGAATGATCTCTAATTAAATAATTTTTATATATTCAAAAATTTAAACATCTCACAAAATGAGTTACTGTCTTAAGCAAAGCTTAAGCTTAACAAAATTTCGATTCATTTTAATACATTCTCTGTGAACTTAATTTTTTAATCCTCTAAATATCCTTAGAACTATTCCTTTATCATGACAAAGTAATAGATTATATAAATTACATTTAATTTCAATTTGATGCAGGTAAAATCGCATAATTATAGGAAATCAAGAATATTGTAAAGTATTAAGATATTATTGTTAAGTGAAAAGCAAACAAACAGAGAAAGATGCTTTATTTCAGAAAAGACGCTCTTACGAATTACAATTATAGATTATTACGTCAGTCTATTTTTTAATCATAGTACAAAGCATTGACTCGGTCCCGAACCAGCTTTTACCAACAAAGTAATGAAGATGTAAATATATAGACGAGTTACAGAGGATATTTGAAAGATTCTTTTATTATTACTAACCACGTGAGTTTAGGACATTTTCCGACGTGTCAATGACTGAATCAGATAACATCATTAGATTTAGACATTTTTGTTTCCTGAACTCATCTGTTTGAGAATTCGAAAATCCTTCCAAAACAAAATCCATCTGTAAATTCATAGGTCTCTGTTAATACTCGGGTTTGATAGGATAAAATTTTGTTAAACTCTATCCAGAAAATGAAAATTAAATCAGAACTGTAGTAGATAATACTCAAGGAAGTATCTCGTGTTGTTTTATTTAAAAAATTCACACTTCCACTTATCAAAGTGTGTAATTTATAAGACTGTCTGTCCATTCGCCAATATTTGCATCATTCGCAAGGAAATTAAAAGTGAAGAATATTCGAGAATATTGCAGAATGACATCTGAGAAGGAAATGTAAGATATAGTATGAGAGGAAAGTACACTCAAATATATAATTCTCATTATTATCATGGTTTATGCATAGGTAAACTATAACGTAGTCAAAGTTATTATGGTGAAAAAGGCAATTACTTAGAATGAATAATCCCTAAAATGCACTATTCAATTAAAGTCTCGACGGCTTTTGAAAATTAGAACTTTGTAATTACTTATAAATTGGGCGCAGCAAGAAAGAAATGAAACAGGAATATGAATTTGAAATACAAGGCACATCTTAGAAAATTAAACGGATATAATCTGCACTGTATTATTGCCTCAGAGAAATTGAAAAAGTACAGCATAAAGATGGCAAACAAGTATGAGATATCTAGATACATATACCATAAAGCGCCTTTCGGCGTATGGCAGGGGGGACAAACACCTATCGTTTAATGTTTCACTTTAGCCTTTTCATTGCATATTACAATCCGGAAGAAAGAATTCATAGATCTATTCGTCCTCCTATTTCTTTCATTGTACGCGTGATCGGCGCAGGTGGCGTTCGCATTATATTGATCACGTCTTACGCAAACGTACCTCCCTAAACTTACCTGCCAATGGATACGAGGTACGTTAGGAAAGGAAGCACAACAAAAATGGAGAAAACTCTTTAGTAAAAATAGTAAAAGAAGGAAGAGATGAATGCGAAACTTGAAAGTTAAAAATTCTGGTGACGTTAGTTCGTTGTATTACGGTAAAAACTCCTTGGGTCTCTAACTTAAAAACGGAACAGAATTCAGAAGATCATGCTCAAGATGTTAATGTATTTTTTCGAGCTGCTTTTTCTGGAAAGGATTATATTATCTAGAACTCTCTGTGTATATCCCAAACGATATTATTCACAGATGGAATACTTTTGAAATTTCTTTAGCTATTATGTGAAAATGTTATTTTAAAATGATTCTAAATCTAGGATTACAATGATAGCTAGAAGAGATGTGTAGATAATTTGTATACGATATATTAGAAAACTGGAAATATATTAATTTCCCTTGAAAAGTTTAGATTGCAAGCTGCTTAAAAATTGTAACATTTTCTCTACTTCTTTCAGATTTTAGTTACACTAATTAGCAATCAATTCCTTAAACTATATGTCATCTGAGTTTTAATAATAAAATAATTTTTGATCTGAAACTTTATTTAAGAACCGAAAATATTATCCAATTCCAGCGTAGGAATCCAAATTTGGGCTTAAGTACGTAAACTGCATGCACCTAGATTGGTTTTCTCCCAATTTTAGGATGAAATCCAAATTTTTTTTATTAAATTTTTTTATTTTCCATTTTTATTTTATCCCTGACTGTTTCCGCCTGGTAACCTAAGTATTGAAAATTTGAGGCATAAATCATATAAATATGTATGAGTTTTAAAAATTCAAAATTATTCCATAGATCAGTAATTAGTATGTTTTTTAATGAACAGAGTAAAATATAGATGAATGTTCATATTAAATCGATATTCCTTCTTTTATCAAGCTATCTTCCTTTCTATTCTTAACAATTTCTTGGGCAGCTTTATCCTCATTCAACGTTTCTTGCTGCTGAACAAAAGATTGAATCTATTTCCATATAAAAACCCATTTCTGGAATAGTTCTGAGCCAAAATACTAAGTTTTAGTAAAGAATTTTTGTTAAATACGATATGGACTATGAAAATTAATTCCTTTACGTTACTTTCAGAATTACAAGCGTAACTTGGGAAGAATTGGATTTTTTCATCTAAAACGGACATTTACCGAAGTTCGCATTTGTTGATTAATTTTCGGTTGAGATAAAATACTTGGCAGTTTCTTGTATCGGAGGCTGCCATCTTAAATAGTATCATGGTCCATAAATAACATTTAACCAGGCTTATGGTGTCATTACTCATGTATCATCCAATCTTTCCAAACGTTATTACTTTTTATATATCTATTGGTCTAGGTCTTTGCTTTTAACTTTATCTTTTTTTACGTAAAGTTGATTCTTTACGATACAAAATATTACATTCATTTGGTATTTTCATTTTATGTACACTATCAACCGTTTGAATCATTTTTACTAAATCTTATTTACAGATGTCCCTATTTATGATAGTTTATTTCGAACCCTCTGAGTAGGTTGCCTTCTAGAATAAAGGATTTTGCTTTTTAACCTTCATTTCGTAGATTTTTAGATTCTAGAAATATTTTACTGACATACGATATTATATGAAAGTTGGGCGAAAATGGGCTCAACGCACACCTACAGTCTATTCTATTATTTCTTACGATGATTCCATACACTCATACTATTGTGAGAGTAACATTTTATTAATAATAAAAACAACTTTGTAAGTTGTTTTTATTACTATGGCATTCCACAAAGTCACGCCTTCTCACATTGGTAACATTTTACGATTTGAAATTGTGATTTTTTAATTTCTTTGATAATTCAATTTTTTATTTCGATCGTTATGATCGTTATTATTGTTTGAATTTTTATGCTTGCATCGCCACAACATTATGCTATACTTTTTAGCATTCATATTCCCAAATATCATAAAATATCCAAGTTTGAAAACATATACCATTTACGTTTTCTGACCCACGTAAAGAAGAAAACCATGGATAAGCAAATTTAAATTATACGTAAATGCAAATTTTTTTTATAGAAATTCGCGAGTATTTCTCAATCACTATTCTGAGTTTATTACTACTACGTACTATGAGTTGTCATAATTCTATTAAAATATTAAGAACTACCTTTTTTGTTCCGTCAACTACCGCTAATATGTAAGACAGTGATAACCGTCTTTTACTACTTTTCCTTCTATATATTCATCTTATTACCTATAAGGACCTAAGACCAATTCTTCTAATTCACTCTAAACCGTGTCATTTAAAACACAATGCTTTTACTATAGGATTTGGTCACTTTATTTATTTATTTATTTATTTATTTATTTATTTATTTATTTATTTATTTATTTATCAATTAATCCAAAAACAGCCATTAAGGCCTATTACATTGGATCATAAACAATAGTTAGAAAGAATTAATAACAGTTGTTATATATATATATGAAACAATCAACAGAAATAAATAAGAATAATATAATTAGAGTTAACAACAATAAACTAATACAAAATAAATATATACAACGATAAAACAGGTTACAAAAAACTTTTAACATATACACCGCATTCGATAAATCTATTCTATTATTATGAAACAAGATCTAGGAATTTTATTCTAATAACGATAGTAAATAAAAAAAATCGGTTACCTTCTGAAACTATCTAAAATTCACGCTGCGAAAGATTAAATAAGAATAAATGCAAAACTGAATATAACTTCGACCCTTTGACTGAAGGCAACTCGACTGTAGACCCGTGACATCTTTCTATAAATGAAAAATTATCTTCAAATACCTGAAGAGTAGAATACTCTCTCAAAGTATTAATTGATCTATTTAAAATTTACTATGTAGAAGGTAAATTCTAATATACTTTTATTCATTTTCTTTACGATAGTTCAAATTTGATGCATTGAATCAAAAAAATAATACCACAGATACTTATTGTTTTATGCCATATTCTATTTTTTTCTAAAAATTCTGCATTATCAATAGTTTTGATTTAACATTTTTTTCTAACTTATAGAACAATATTTTCAGTAGAATGACTAATCACTTCTTCCAAGTAACAACTGAGAAAGAAGAAAGAACTGTAGATTTTCGATTTTATATATTGAACTCTTATTATGAGAAAACATCAAACTAGTTCACCTTATATATAAATATATGAATTGTGGTAAAATACATAAATTATATGCAAAACCCATAATACTTATATTGATTAGAAGTTTAGTATATTGTCAGAGTATCAAGAATTATTCGGAGCAATAGAATATTTTCCATTGACAGTGGTACTAAATTACTTACTAAAGTATAATAAATATTTAGAAATTTATAAGTTGCTGAGAATTTTTGGATATAAAACTTAACTTAAAACAAAGCCATATTTGACTAACAATTAGTCGAAGGAAAAATTCTGACCAACTATTTGATTACTCATAATCCAAAAGCTTATTTTAAGTAGAATGAATCAACAAATTCACAAAATACACTCTAAAGTGTATTTTATGAATTTTTTTAAGAGAGCTAAAAATATCATCTTTGTAAGATTTGAAATAATAAACGATTAGAAGAAATACACAAGAAACATGTTTCGTTGGCCTGATCTTCCTCGAGAGTTCATTCAATTAATATTCTGCCCAAAAGTCTGCAATAAAAAGCTATAAGTAAGGCGTTTTGACAAGAATTGTTATGAAAAAACCTCGTATGTTTCCAAATCAAATTAGCAACACTTCCAAATAGATGGACCTATCCAAGTGTTTTATTCAAGATGGTTTTCAACACGGTTCAAAACGAAAAATAAAAGATTATTGAGGATATGACGTTCGATAATATCACAATATGTACTGTATACTTAGAAGAGTTTTAGAAGATGTGTCCAATTTTATTCATAATAATATAGAACATTTTTATGTTAATCTGCATCTCGTAATACATCCTGCAAACCGCCTTTCCGAGCTTCAAGTCAATTGATACCCAATTTAATACACTTGTAATTATTGAATATTAAAACGACGCGTTTTAACATTTATTTTTCTTGCAGGGTTAGAATAGACTATACAATATGGAATACCGATTGGAGATGTCTGTTTAGAAGTTTTTTCTGTAAATTTGAGAATGTTTTATGTACTCTCTTTGATGATTTGGGGCAATTCTTTGCGCATTAAATTGCCTTCTGCGAATTTCTTTCTAATTCGTGAATATAACTTACTTCACCAAAATCCCATCCCAAATTGCATATGAGCTCAAGACGAGGCTTGTTTGGAATAAAATAGCGATGTGCACAGACTTTCCCTTCATTTCTATCAGCGATTATTTAGTTGAAATTGCGTTCCTTAACTGCAATATCACTAAGTTCCTTAAGTTGTTTTCTAAAGCAACCATTACTTAAGATATCAATACTTCAAGATATTTAACAGATTGTAATTTATTAATGCTATCCTAAAATTGCTGTACAAGCCCTAGATTTTTATTCATTTCATAAAATTATGTAAATTTGATATTGCAACAAAAATCAAGGAATTAAATTTAGAAATAAGTCATTTGAGAACTAATTTTTCGTGCAATATGCAAAGAATGGACTTGGGGTCAAGAACTATGGTATTTGAACCCATTTTATTTAATAAAATACATTTTCTGTATTAAAATATGAATAGATATGTTTGGTTGCTTACGAATATCCTATCGCAAGAGTCTAATAGTCAAGGAAAAAACTGCTTATTAGTTATAAACTGTTTCAGACGAGAAAGTTATCAAACTGTAACATATGGTGTATGAGAAAAATTAATACTTCAACTCTTTTATCTAACACTGAAATTCTCATTCTTTTTTTAAAATATCCTATTCAATCTATTTTCTAAGGAGAGAAATTATTTTAGCATTCCTCAGATCCTTTACTTGTACATAATTTCACAATTTAAATAAAGAAGGATGAGTGTTGATTAAAAATAGGTTCCTTTAAACTCATTTATCCATAATGCACAGTGCCAAAACTTCATGCACAATAATTTCTTTATATGTATAAGTTTTCAAATTAGATACTCAAGATGTAATCAGCATATTATATGAAATTTAAAATATCATTCCTATTTTTTCACCATTTTCGAAACAAAAATTAATACATGAGCATGTCTTTCAATGCCAATGCAATACACGGAAGAATATCATCTTATTCCATACAGCATTGACAAGTTTATTCAATATTTACAAAAAATCGATGACAATCTTAAATCAATAATCTTATATAGATGCATCTACGTGCATTTCGAATAGCCATTCATTTCATTATAATTTCATGGCGTTTAGATTTCGAGAATTACAGAATATAAAGACGAGCAATTCTTAGTCTCGATTCATAGATTGACCTAAGACTCATGATTCAGATTCGTATTTTTTATTGAGAACAAATAAATACGTCAGACTAAAAACCTTTTATCCAAGTAAATTGAGCGTTTTATATTCCAGAATAGTTTTCTTGAAACTACTGCCTCATATTAAGAATATGTGGATTGATTAAATGTGATTAAATTACCTCATATTCATATAGATACTGATACATATTACTTTTACAGTCACTATTGGTGCTCGATTGCTTCAGCAAAACATTTTTAGAAAATCGTATCCCAATAGAATTTGGAATGAAAGAAATGTCTTTGTATATTGGGAATTGTGGAGAAATATTTTTTACTTCCCATCCATCGCGTTGTATGAATATCTAACTATTGAACATGTCCTATCAGTTAAAAGTAATGCCTATTAAGAATATTCGTTCAAATTGAAGAGCCTTCAAATACTATTAAAACACACATCCAACTGATGAACTTTCTCGAAATTATAAAAATAGAATTGTACTATTCTCAAGAGTAAGTCTTTCTTTCTTAAGAATTATCACACGAAATTATAAGATTTCTTATTTCAGAATATACATAAATTTTGAATCAAAAATTTTCATTTCAAAAAAATAAAAAGGATATCTCTCCAATATATTAGTGAGGAAAAAGTAGAAGCAAAAAAAACATAATATTTGCAAAATGGAGCATAAAGGAGGGTAATAAATACTGGGAAATTTTAAGTACTAGTCAAACTAAACTTTAATTTATGAACATGATAAATAAAATATTTTTTATCTAATAAAATAACAAATTCTTTTGAAGCCGATCTTAATCAGATCCCAAAAAATGTGTTAGCATAAATTTTGCTATTTATTGTCGAAATTATCATCCCTCTCTCTTCAATACCTACTCTCAATGTTAAGGAATATTGGAGTAATATATTGTACATTTGACCAAAATCATACAATTGAAGCTAATTAAAATGAAAATCTGTCTCTTTGAATGCTTTCCATCTATATTCTTCTGTATATTCAATCCGTAAAAAATGTTTACATTTTGTAAGGAACTCTGATCCTTATCAAAATCTTCATATTATAAACTCGCATAAATCTCGTAAGTAATCTTTTTTCACTTATTCCTTTTTATTCGAAGAAGCTCCGTGATTTTTTCTTGGAGATCTCCTCCGATTTCAAGTCATATAATATTTTAAAAACTCTTCAAAATGAATGAATCTTAAATTGAAATTTTAAAATAAAAATTATTTGCAAAAGAGAAACTAAAAGTATGATGATGCCTTTAATTATCATAAGCAGAGAAAATTAGATTTTATAAATTCATTTTTTTCGTTCAACCTCGCATAAGTAATTCCACCAATATCTCTAATTTGTCTTCTTACGGAGTACAATCGGAATTTTATAGTTTATAGGCTACGAAATATACAAGATGATATTTATTTCAAATTAAAGCAATTTATTGAGATGGTTTTAAAAAATATATTCATGGCTTTCAAACGTGATTTCCTGTGAAATTCTGCTCAATTGAATAATTATTTAATATATTTAATATTTTCTTATACTAATCATCAAATTCTCTTGAAAATAAGTAACAGAGAAATTTTTGGGAGTCTTATTATATTTACTGCTCGTTTTTGAGATATTTATAAAGATCCCAGCAAGATTTAAATGGAAATTCAAAAGCTTTTGGACATTTTCTTTTGATTAAAATGATCGATGTATTCGAGTGGATGCATGTTAACAGTATAGGTAGACAGTATAACAGTTAGGGCAAATTACTGAAATCCCAATCTCGAATTGCGAATATTATTACCCTAATCCCACTAATTAATTCCAATGTATCTAATGATGCTTTTTAAAGATAAAGATATTCATCATCTTTAGCTCATGAGTATCAGCTTTACTTACATAAAATGTTTCTTTGAATCGAAATTGAAAACCTAAATATTCATCTTCCTATATATCTAAAAAGTTTGAAAAAAATTAAAATCATTATTCATGGAGATGAGACAAAAAATGTGTGTTAGAACAAATTTTTATAAATTAGAACGAATTACGAATAAATTACTTAAGAGTCATTCCTTCGCGTTTCTGTGGCAGCTGATTCTGCTCCTAAAATTAAACACTTCTAATTACGTAATAAATTTTAATTTATTTATGGCGGATTTCGAAAGTATTGTTGATAAATTGTTAAAATAATATAAAATATATAATTACGCATTGTATTGCAGGATATTAATAAAATTTATATATGACCATGATATCTTTTCTTGGTGGATTGCTGACTTCTTTTCAAAATATAATACAAAATAATATAACAATGAAACATGCATCCACCCTATTTGTAATGAGGATTTTTTATAAAAAGTTATCTAAGATGCAATAGTTAGCTAAGGCAATGCGTAAGCTGTCATTTTGTATAAGAAATTATTTTTTATTTAAGACGGTCTAGAAATTTTTACAGCTGAGAGAGAATGAACTAAAGTATGAAATATAATATTTAAAAATTATATGGGGCTAATGTACAACTGAACTTTGCTTCTTTTCACAGCGCAAATGCTTAAAATAAAGTTCGGATTTGAATTGAGACTGAATGGTTTATTATAATAATTTTAAACTTTTAGTCATTCAATTTCATCTTCTGATTATAAGAAATACATGGCATTGAATCTAAGATCGCATTCTAATTTAGAGGGATTAGTAGTTTACATTGACTCCTGCTACGAATTGCTTATAATAAACGATAATCAATTTACTTTTTATTCTCTGTTATCTTTTATTAGTCGTATTTTTATTACAACATTCGGTTTGAATTTATTACAATGATCTATTAATTTTGATCTAAAATTTTCCTTTTTAAGTTTTACTATATTATATTACCGGTAGTTGTTATTTTTGAATTTTTTAATGGTAAATTAAGCAGATTTTGATTCTCGATAAGTATAAAATAGTTAAACATGCACTTCCAAATTAAGTTGAATGCTAAGGAAGAATAAAGTTACCTGAGATACGCATAACGGCACTGAACTAAGAGTTATTTTTCCTATTTAACTATCATTAACTAAGCATATTGAAATTCCATGTATTTTCAAACTTAGCTTTTCTTTATAAATAATTTTTGTTCCGTTATCAAAATAATTCCTAATAGTGAAGATAACCCGGAAAAACTTAAAATTTTTCTCAGAATACAAAATAGAATCCTGACCGTTACCCTATAATTATAGCATTTAATTGCTTATTAAAATAATCTCTCTAACACCTTAAATAACTATACATTATCTGCTTATATATTATCTTACTATATTATTATTAAGATACTTATAAACTAGGGAATAGGTTCGTATAAGAAGTTTCTAGAGTAGAACATAGAAATGGGAAAGTCTGTATACATCGTAAGTAATCGGTATTACTGGTACTTTCTATCAGAACATACCGGAGTGTGAACTGTATGAGCAATGAAAGCTGTGACATAAAATATTTGCGCATACTTTTAAACGATTACTTAACGAACTAATGTTTAAAATCGTGATGAAATGAGATGAAAGTATCATGTTTTGTCTAAATATTAATCAGTGAGGTATCATTTCTATCTGCCGCAGGAATTAGATTCTAATTCACCGATACAGTTGTGTATGGGAATCTTTTTTTTTCATCCCTAAGCCCCAACTATGATTTCATATCCCCCCGCAATTCTTCTTTGAGTTGGCTTTTTACAGAACTCGAATCCGCCGACCGGTGTGACGAGTATACTCGTAGATAATGTACAAGGAACGTCGAGTGTCTTGCCAAGGGGGTCTCTCAGCAAGATGAATGTCCTCCAATATTCTGATCGAACCAAGAACGGATTTTCGAGTACGTTTAGTACTTCACTGCGTTTTGGACTTAATATACGTTTATGAATCTATATCGTTTAGCGAAATTATATCCTCTTATATATTGAGAAGTTTAAGGACTTAAGATTACGATAAAAATATATTCGATAGATATATGTATTTTATTTAAAAAGGGTGTGGTTTGAGAAAATATCTGAAAGTATATAAATAGATTCGCCTTTTTCGAACCCTCGTACGTGCTTCTTGATTGTCATAAACAATCGAAATTCTAGTGGCATTGATTATTACGGAATAAGTATGTGGCAAAAACGAATTAGTTTGAGCGCCTATAGTGAAGAGGTGATAATATTTTAAAATTAACGTTAGGAAAATATCATGATGAATGATAGAAGCAAGATTATATGATCTTTTAAGAGGTGAATTCCATTCATAGCTAAATATTTTTGCCTTCATACAAAAAAGATGAACATAAATGATCATGCTATTTTAATTGTACATTAAAGAATATTTTTTAACGGAAATCTGGGCTATTTTTTCACTATCAGGTCTTAAAACATGGAATTTTTTTAACTAAGAAAACTGTTGCAATACTGCAGAAGTTTTTTCTCGCAATGAAGGGTTTTCTGTTTATACACATTCGAAGACAGAGATATGATAACCGAAGTAAGATTTAGTTGGTCTTCTAATACATATAAGACTTCTGTCAGTCATTCGCATTCTCACCTTTCCAATATAAAATCTTACTAAGCAAAGAAAATTAATTAGAAACAGAGGAAATGTGAAATTTGTAATATCATTATGAAAGAATTCAATGATTAGAGGATGACAAAAATTTATTATAAAAAATCAACACTTTTTCCTGAGAATTCTTAATCTTATTCATTTTATCTGAAATATTCCCTTATTAAATTTGGTGAAAATCTTTCATTTGATACCATTTCTTTTCTAAACAGAAAATAATAAACAATTTTGGACCGAATATACTGGAAATATTATAAGTCTGGAAGAAATAAATTGTAATGAGTAATGGTTTTATAATATTGTAATACTAATTGTAATGCAAACATCCGTTATATGAATAATAGATGAATCTATTTTTTACTTTGTATTTTAAAATTTTAACGGCTAAGAAAAATCAAATAATAACTGATGATTCCTTTCCTACAAAAATATGAATACTTATTGTCCAAAAAATTATTACTTCCAATGAGCTCTCATGTTCTAAGAAACGACCAAAGAGAATAAAACCTATAACTTTTATATTCGAATTCCTTGATGGATATCCAAAAGTAAACGAGCCTAACTTTTTAGGGAAATCTGTAGCCAACTATTGAACTATCAATCATATAAAAATCTTTTATCCCAAAAAAGTAGAATAGGAATTCATTTTTTAGGAGGCTTATTATTATGATAACATAATCAAATCGTCCATAAAAATGATTCATTTAAAAAATAATTCATTTTCTAGTTATATATTCTAAATTCCTTATGATTTTTATTCTTATCACGAAACAATTTAAAACTAAAATTAGGAATTTGAACAGATCATAGCATTTATCTAAAAAATAAATTAATGCACGTCTTCATTTTTTTCTGAAAATACATGTATTTCTAAATGGATTGAATCCATATTTTGAAATAGTTCCTTAAGATTAAATGGAGAAATATTTTAAAGCCTTCACAACTAACTCAATTAACCCTTAATTATGCTCACAAAGAAATATATCAGTGATCCATAAAGAAAGAATATGATAGATATGACCTAATGTTACATTATAAGAAGAAAGATTTTTCAGGCATAAATAATATTCTCAACATATGACCAAAATTTAACATTGCTCAATTTCCCAGTCTAAAAGAGATGTGATAGTAAAATGTTCAGGTAATATCTTTTTCTCTTTGATAATCGTCATTTATATAAAATACATTTCAAATTATTATAGAATAAGTTTATGTACACTCTCATTTCTGAGCATTAATCCAAGATTTTTTACATCCAAGTCACGTAATATTTGATGTCTTCATTGTAAGATTTTTTAGTGTGAAGCATGATATCCTAGAGGTATAAAAAAATCATTCTTACTTTTAGTTAATCCCTGTATATTTGGGAAAATATTTTCAAAAATCATTTTCAAAATTAAGTCTACGAAATAAATTCAATATTTTGAAGAAGGAAATTAAGATAAATTCGTGAACAACTTGATCGAAATTTTATGATCAACTGATTCGTAATTTATTTATTTTTTATGAATAAACTTGTATTACAATTTTTTTCTATATAATGACTTTCATAACTCAATCTGTTTGAACCACTTGCAAAGCATTACTCACTATTCTTGATTAAACATATTATTTTTTAGTTTTAATAATGATGAAGGCATAATAAAAATTATTATTTCATATCTTGCATAATATTAGTAATATTTAGCCCCATTCATGGCCGAAAAGTAAATTTTTTAAATAAAAAAATTATAAAAGGGAAGGTTGTTTTTTTCAGCTCTAAAGTAACACTATCATATTTTTATTTTTCAATTTGTCTTCCATAATCAGAATAAAATAATATAAATGCGGATTTTTCTTAAAAAATATAGATTTAAGATCGATTCCTTAGAATGGAAATCGTGATCAATATTCAATATAATTTTTGTTTCAATTTATATTGAACATATGGATTGTTTTTAGTGAAATGAATAGGATACCTTTTCTTAAAAGATATATTACTCTGACGACATTATTTTTTTTATATTTTCCTATATAATGTCTTAATTTGGATGTTATTACCTAATCATGCATATTGAGCATAATATTTTATTGAGATTTTGAATTTATTGAATCTCACAGAAGACTATCAAAATCTTTCGTGAATGAAATTACACTATTTGTGATTTTTTTATTCAGCCCTATCTAAGTTGTCTTGGACTAAATACTACACACAGGAGAAATAATTAACTTGCAGAGAGGATATGGTTCCCCTTAGAGTCTATGAGGAAAACTAAGTAACATAACTCTTCTAAGATTCCAGAACAAGATTAAGTCTGAATTCCAAATTCCAGCTCAGCAAATTTCCTCCAATAATATTTCTGGATTATTCTCCAGTCTATAAAAATATGAAAACGCATTACTATTAAAATAACCACGCTAAAAAATAAAACAATACACATGGAGATGGGAAAGGTATTAAACTGGAAAAAGGGTTTTTCCACAAAGCGACATCCTTGAAATTAATAATTTCGCATAACATTCCCTCACACCGCATTTAATTATTTGGCCCTAGGAGTTTTTCCCGCGAACTTTTTTCCCGCCTCGAATTTTTAAAAGGCGTCGTCGTTTCAATTGGGCGGCCTTTTCGGACATCGGAAATTGTTTTTTTCCGCATTTTTTCAGAAAAACTCTTCGTTCCTCCTCCTCGAATTGATTTAATGCTCGGGCAATGCGTGCGAACTAGAAAGGAGAAGAATAAAAAAAAAGAATCCGCCAGAGAAGCCGATGGCCAATGGCTCACATTTGGAACTGCACGCGGGAGTGTACTTTTTCGGTGACGTCATGGAATCATCATGGCCGCCCGTGAGGCGGGAGCCAATGGGATGCTGGAAAAATCACAGTGGACCCGCCCAGGGAGACTCGGCAGGTGCAAGGGAGCGCCCCCACCCCCCGGAGCGGCTTCATTTTTCACGGCGTGCCCTGTCTCCCAGGATATAGGCTTCAATGCCCATGGCTTACATTGGGATCTTCCTTTCCCCCCCCCAATTCCACTAATTCGAACAAACAACTCGTGAGTTCCCCCGTCGCCTACGGTATAAAATTAAAAAACCTCCTTCATTTCCCGTAAACACAAACGTGCCAACAGCGGAGACTCGCAATATCAACTGAAAAGGGAACAAAAGCAGTTTTTAGAGAAGAAGGACTTTGGGAATAAATTTCCCTTCCATTCCTCTTATCCGACTTGGATCAGCGTAAGCCATCTTAGACCAGTCTATTTCACTCCATCATTTGTGGGGAAAAATTTAATTTCTGAATGCAAAGGAGTGAAATAAACTATTCTTTTTCTACCTTTAAGCTAGTTATCTTGCTCTTTAAAAAACATATATCAACGAAAAAAAGTAAATTATAATCAAAACAACATTCAAACTCATGCAAATTATTATTTTATAAGGAAAGAACGATTTTAAGACGATTTACTGACGAATGAACGATAATGAGGAAGTATAATGATATCCTGAATAATTAAGTTCAAGGATAAGGAGAATATCTTAAATACTGGAAATATTACTATTTACGTAAAAAAATCTTTCTGCTGAATTCTCATTCATTAAATACAGTCTAGTTTTCATTTAAAAATTCTCTTTCCAAATTTATCTATTTTTCATTCACATTTTTAAAAAGGAAGGAAATATTTTACTATCTCTGATTTTTTACTTTATTTTTTTCGAAGATAATATTTTTAGCGTACAAATTTTCATCGTAAAATTAATTTTATTTTTCTACTATTATCGAAAAGAAAAATTACGGTTCTTCAAAACTAATTCTTAATTCCAAAAGCGGATTAAAAATAGAGAAATTTTATCATTTAAAATTTTTTCCCGAAAATGTTTCTCCCGAAATAATTCTGATAAAGCGCCGCTCGGAATCATCCGAAAATAAAGCAGAGATTTATTCTTCTTTCGTCGAATTCCAATCGGAGAAATATTTCCACTTTAAGAACCGATTTAACTCATTCGCACGCAGATATGCATTCCGGAGGCGAATGCATTTTTTACGATCAGAAGCACTATTTTTTAAATGTTAATTCGCACGGAAATTCGTGAGAGGGAAGGGTATTACCTGTAAAATATGGCCGGAAGACGATGCGGGGCAAAAAGTATCATTATTTAGGCGAAGCGCCGCAGCGTCCGGATAGCGCCACCGTCGCGCGTATAAAAAGCCCCGCTAAAAGGGAAGACGAGGGTTCCCTTTTTCTCGAAAAATATCGTGCGTGCATGTAAAGGAACATAAATGCAATCACAGCCCTCCCTCGGGCTTATTAATATTATTTTTCCTTTTTTTATCATTCTCGCGGACTCGTGATTGTGACTAACATGAAAAATATCTCCATATTTTATGGGAGGCGGTGCTATATCACAGAATAATTTTTTTATTAACAGATCTCTCCAAGCAGAGCCATTTCCGACGGAAAAAAGTCTCTTGCTAAACCCCTCTCCGAATAAAAAAAGGGCCAGGTGCCCCTTTACCTTCCGCTTTTTTCGACTTCTCCCTCCTTCCCCCCACACCGCCTCCCATTGGCCCTCCGCCCTCACGTGACCACCCGTCGCCCCGCCCCCGTCCACTCCCCCAATCGATGCACACCCACGCCTTGTTTTAGCCGGACTTTCAAAAGGACTCGATTATGCTAATCGACCTGCCTTACCGGTTCCTTCCTAAGACTGGTTTTTCTGCAGATGCGTCCCATGTTCAAACCCCCGTTCGGTCGTTTTTTAATCAATACGAGAGTGGACCACTGCTTTTTTTCTGTTGGACTTCCGTGAGTATCTTCCGATCGAAAGAATCGCGTCTTTCGCAAATATATTTTGCACTTATTCCAATGCCCTATTCATGTGCTTCGGAGGCTCAGAGAGGATAGTGCTGTTATTTTTATTCCTCCGCGGCTTTTTTATGCAAGATATATATATGTTTTTCTTTTCCCTTTTGTTTATAATCTTCTAAATTGCCTTTGGATGCGTTCAAAGATTTTACAATGAACAATTACTACTTGGCAAATGATATTTTCAATTTATTATGAACATATCTTAGACTAGTAACGAATTATACGAATAGAAATCTTCTTCAGTGGCCATACAACCCTAAGGAATTGAAATACATTTTCCCTCTTCTGCAACTTGTGATGTCATCCAACAATATTCAACAATCAAAAAGGAAACAGTCATGTCTACAATAATTTCACTCATATAAAACACATCCAGAATATATATCCTTGAATATAATATACTTATATGGAAATAACTGGCATTTTATGAAATTTTTCGTTATTATGAAATTATAAACTATTAAGTAAAAGCTGAAATAAGTCACTATATGTGAAATGCTTTGTGCCTGAGTATGTCAACTCTTTACTTTATACTTAAATGAGAAAAAATGGTCTTTATATATGACAAGTATTACTTTCTTGTACTTAGAAAAGCCAATTTAAATCTAAAGTAGACTTATAAAATTAATAAAGCATTGCTTGTTTTCAAATGTCCTCAGAGAATAGGGTCTTGAATTATATTCATTTTTATAATTATACTTATATATTTTATTCAACCTGACATATTAAGTAAAATGATGAAGTATAAATAATTCTTTCATTTATAAAGAGAATTCTCTTTTTCATGCCCTTAAACTTAACTGATGACTTGTTGCAGGTCTGATTCTTGCATAATATTTTATACATTTTCATATGTATGTATAGTTTCCTTTACAATTTCTCCCACATATATTTCACAGCTTATAAAATCTTTTTGAATTGCATGTTCTAAACTCTAGAAACATATGGTATTAAATTACAATGGATTAATTAAATTGAGAAGGAGTGAAGAGAATGATTTATGATGAAGAGACTTATGTGTCATTGACCCATGACTTGCTTTGGAGATATTTTAGTTTTCTTCTTCATTTTATATATAATTTATTCAAATGAATTTGTAATTGTCTATTACATAGTATATTTATCGAATACAATCCATTTTATATGCTCTCTTTTTAAGAACATTGGAGTTATAATTTATAAAATGATACCGAATACTTCTACAGAAAATAGGAGTGAATCTAATTTAATTTTGACTCATATACTATGAACATATATCACTGCCAAAACCTTCAATCCTATAATTGAAGAACTATTGCCAGGACAACGCAAGCATTCAAATCTCCTAAATCCAACAGACGTTTTTTGCAGGGATACTTCGAAAGTAATTTAGCTCATAGCAAAGGGGTGATTTTGTGGCAATGGCATCCTTATAGATAACCTGGATCTATCCACCATCGCGGTGACAGGTTATTCTATTCATCCCTTTTAAGTCACCCGAACTGGCTAGAGCACTATTATTGAATAGATCAAGTGCGTCAGCAATGGAAAGGGTCTGCCAGGTGAATGAGAGGGTACGAGGCAGTTGAGGAAAGGTTAGAAATGCATTGGAAATGAACACTCATGGAATTCTAACATATAAGAGCCAAAGTTCAACTATTGGAAATGTATTATGTATTAATACAATTCAATATTGAAGTTTAAGAAGCTATGATCACTATCTCAGAAACTAATCAAGATGGTATAATGTCCTTATATTTGTCTTATAAGCCATAGTTAGCGTGTGGATTCGTACTAATTCGTTTTCATAACTACTTTTTTTAGTTTGAACCTTTTTTTAAGTTCTATAATGTGTTCTAGAAACGACCTGTCCTTAATCTATACTAAGGTATTTAAGAAAGCATTATGAAATATGAAATAAATAGGAATCTTAATATCTGTGTCAATATCATCCCTCGGGTGCACATTCAGCAATATCGAAAACAAAACCATAAGCAAACTTACTATCTATTAGCAGCCAGGACTAACTAAAACGTAGACTAATTTAAGTTTTTTCTAACTTCTGACCGTGATATTGTAACCAAAACGTAATTTACGTTTATTAATCGCATATTTTTTTCTTTTGATGGATTCTTTTTCTTTGAAGGAATATCATCTTGAATGTAAAATCATTACAACTATCCATGCTCAGTGAATAAGGTTATAAATCACTGTTATTTGCCACTGCTTATTTAGGTAAAAGCATCACAAATGTATATCAGAGAGGTAATACCTATTTTTTCTTAGTTTCTTTCACCAAAAAGTGGATAAGTTAATCATTGAGGTCTGTTTAAAGAAAAACAAAAGTATTCAACTGCTGGGATTTGATAAAACTAGAATTCATAATATCAAGTAAAAGAGTGAAATATGACCACGAAGGAACAACCATGTTGTTTATTTTAGGAAAATTAGAAATTTATAATCATAACCAAATCCTAAATACACATAGCAGAAAATTTTCTCATTGACGTGAGCTATTCGGTTTCTTTTACTTTCTTCTCATTCAAACATAAGTTAATCGCTCCCTCAAAATACTGGTAATATACCTTTCTGTAATTACTACGAACGAAATATTATAGATCCCTTCAATTTAGCTATCGTTTTCAAAAGAGCATACTATTTTCTGCCCACGAAATGGAGTTCCTTTTTCGCTTGAAATTTGATAAATGTGACAGTAACAACGCCTATGATCAAATACATAACGAATTGCGTTAAATATATATCTGAAAGGAAACAAGTACTGTCGTTTCTATCAATTGCAGAATCTGTTTTGTATTATAAACTTCTCATTTTACATTCCTAACAGGTTGGTACTGATTAGATTTCAAGATGGTCTAATTAGTACAGTTATATCGTTTAAAGTAAGCAATTTTCGAATATTTTTATGTACAATCTTTATTAATAGAATAAGAATATAATTTTATTTACCTAAACAAGTTTTAAAAAATTTCTAACCCTGATTCTTAGCCCAAGAACAATGCTATAGACTTCAACTTTTGGTGATCCAATTTCCTCCATTTTTCGTTTTGTATTTGACAAATTTTATGTGCTGAGCACACAAACTTTTACTTTGATAAATACTTCTCCTAGCAATCAAATAGCTGGAGTAATAGACAAGTAAAAATTGAAGGTACAAAAGGAGGATTTCTGACAGTAAATCTGGTAAGATCGAAGTCTACTTAGAAGGAAGCCCTACTAAATGTAAAAACTCGTCGAAACTTAGAGAAGAAGAAATGCATTCATCTTAATTAACATCTTCTTTAGAGGCAATGCAAAATTACAAACGAAATTTATCGCATGAAAATGAATAACTTTTTCTGAATATTACAGTCTTCTTTTATTTAGATTCTGAAAGCCCTTTTACATTTCTTAATCAGACTTATGTTTTGCGAATAGCAAATAGAATTTTACTCTCGTTCATTTTTACAACGCTGTTGATATGAAAAGAAAGTGGAGGAGTTACGATAAAGTTTCATTCAAGAAAAGATTGACAATGAAGATAATTACTGAGAAATTATTTATGAATTACATTTATCAAAACTGATTATAACTCGAATTAATTAATATTATTATTAACATAAATTCATTTGAAGTGTAGAGTATAGCAGTAAGTATTTCCACTTTTACATTTTCCTTACGAGATTTGTTAATTATATGGAAATATGGTTTTTAATATTGAAAGTTTTATTCAAAATCATTTCCAAATTTAATTTGCAGAAATGAGATGTCTCATTTCTTCATTCTAAATATTTCTGCATTCATTTTCAAGATTCGAAGGGATTCATTCGAAGCAATATTTAACATAGAATTTCATAGCAAAGCATCTCATTATTAATTTCTCGTGTATACATTATCCGAGAAATCTCCAAGGCAAAGTTTAACATGTATTTCTATTAAAATAACTGATAATTAATCATAATTTCAAATCAGCTTATCCGATAAGCATTTGTACAATATAGTTATACGGAACTCAACTTAGAGATATTAAAATGCAATGCCTATGCATCGCAGAAGAGCCCTCAAGTTTGGTCTGTAATTTTAAATTATATAAATCTCACAAGTGATAGCTATGATATTTTCTACTGAACACAAAATTGTAATTCAGTTAATGTATTAATAAAATTTTCGATTGTTTCATTTATTATTTTCTACATCTGGATGACTGCCTTATTTCTATGAATTTGTAAATTTTCTCTCGCATTCAATTCACTATTTAGAGCTCAAGCAAAGCACCAACTTGCGATTTGTCTCTCCTTCGCTCATCTGTTTTGGCTCTACAATCTCTTACTTTACTCAACAATTTCTATTAGCAACCTGACGGCAAAATTGTACAATTCTTTTTAAAATTTCAATTGTAGATTTAGCCGTTCATTACCATCCAAAATTTATCCACATCCTCAATGGAAGTTTCTTTATCTGTTGGTTCAGTCAATGAACGTTAACTTAGTATTAAGAAAATATTTCCTCCGTTCTTCCACTTTTCCAATCAGCTTTTCTTTATAAGAAGGGATATTGTAAAAAATACCGTGCTTACAATATTTAGTGTTATGAATTGTTCGCAGACAAAAAATCAGATGTTAGGTTCTTATTGTTGAATATTTGGAATGAATGAACAGTTTGTCATCCAATGAGATGTTTTACTTCATTTATTATAACAATTACAAGAATTTAACTGATTCTTACAATATTTAAGAGTATTACTGATTCAATGGAGTTAAATAATCTCTATTTCTCTGCTGAAAATTTATAATCACAATATTGAATGGGACCTCTTTACAGAGGATTATATTTTCTAAAAATATATTTCTTACGCTGATAACTTTCACGAGAATTTTCCTTTCCATCATACTTAGAAAGTGTATTTAGCTTGGTTTGCAGAAATGTGTTTAATGAACAAAGAATTCTACTAAAAATTATTTTAATTCCATATTTACTGTGTACAACAGTCTTATATATGACGCTAAAAAAATCTAAATTTTTCACAAAGTTTCTTTATTAATTTCCCTTCCAATCATCCCACTTTCCTATTCTAAATATATCGCTACTATTTATTCCATTGGTCGTAAAATCCCAAAGTAAAACGTATAACTACATATCACCAAATAACAGCTACTTGTATATAGTAATCACTATCATGTGATGGTTTAAAAATCGGAAGAAGGAAGTATAGACCACTGTGACTTAGGAATTGTCCGTTTGTAGTCAACTTACTGATTAAAGATGGAGCAAATAGTTACAGAAGGAAGATAATATTTTTGCACCCTTCTAATGTTTTTGATACTTAATGATTCGATTAAAATAATAAACATCTCTTTATGAATTTGATCAGTAAAAAACCACGAAACAATTTTTTGGTTTCTAAAACTGAATATTGTCCAGTCCAAGCTTTGTCAGTTTAAAAAGTAACTAAGGTTGGATTAAATAAGTTTCAGAACATTGCGTTTATCTGAAGTATCGTCATTTTTTTAGGAAATGTGTGTGATGATGATGAGATTGCAAGAAAACAAAGATGTTGGTTATAAGACTAATGATTAAGATTGGTTTGCGAATCACCTCAGCTAAGGATATAAAGACTATGAAAGAGAAATAAACAGTTTTGAGCGACAAAATTAGTGAAGAATAATGAAAAGAGAAACTGAAGTAATAAAGATCAGACCTTTAATAGATAGACCTAAGACCTAAAAAAATCCTCCAACATAGTCGTCTTGAGCAATGTAAGGTATTTTCAACACAAATTCGTCTGCGATGGGGATGGAATACGAGAAAAAGTTTTGAAAATTAAAAATAATTCAAATTTTTAAAGAAGTTAATGTACAGAACTAACTTATTTTCAAAGATCAAGAAGGAAATGTTACAGAAATAATGAGAGTCAATATCAAACCCTATAAGATACGATGATAATGTTATCAACAAGATGGATTTATGAATATTGTTTCTCATTCTTTATCGGTATATAAATAAGCCAAGTTAAATTATATAAGTCTGACTTATACGAAGTCGGATTTCCTTTCTACTTCTCTTTTCAGCTAGGTGAATATATCAATTGGTGTTACAATTCTGTACATTACATACATTTTAACATACATTTTAAATTTGTAAAAAAATATTTAAAATTATGTTGCGTCAGTTGAATAATTCCAATACAAGACATTGAGAAATGTATGCTCTTATTTGGATAAAAAATTTATAAATTTGATATTTAAGAGTTATCTCACCACGAGAATAATATTGGTCTATTCATACATGACTATAATATTCTATTATTTATCTGAAGTAACACGTATTCTATGGATATAATTTTTATTTTTCGATTTAGAAAGGATATTTCTTGATAAGCACAGAAGAAAGAATGTGTAATTCGTAAATATATCATTAAATTTAAATTACTTCATAAAATAACAGTACTTCTGCAAATATAATGGGGCATCATAATTTATATAATCCAAAAAAATCTTTCAAGTAATATATTATATACAAATATTTTTTTTAGAATAGAGTGTTAAAAGATATCTTAGGAAATTTTTTTTTTAATTATACTATTAGAAGCAATGACGTTAAATTTCTGCTTTATAGAATAAAATTCATTCAATTTCAATAAATCAAAAGTGAACTGGCGATCCTACTATTTTCAGTAGTTGAAATCAACTTCTTCTCATCATCATACATAGTATATATCTATATCAAGTGCTCTAAATTCTTATCAGGAATAAAATATCGAAGACTTAGACCAATTAAACTAATTTAATTGAAAAAAATCAGATTTAAAAATCAGATGATGTCGTTGAACTTTGCAATGTCTTAACTAATTAATAATTAGACCTGGGTTCCCTGAGTCCCAATTATGTCGCCATTTTTCACTTCTGTTTAACTTTGAGAAAAATCGCACACTTAATAGTTTAAGTATAAAAAATTATCCTATCCTTCCTTTAAACTAAGTAATATATGTCTGAAAAAGGAAAGTAAATAATTAAATTAGAAGTACGCAAGGTAGTAACTGAATAAGTATCAGCCCATCGTTTTATTTATACCTCACAATGATTAACTCGATACTTTTTCTGTAATATGGATTCATCACTTTGATATTTCGTTCCTTCTTGCGCCTTCAAAGTATCAATTAAATATCTTAAATTTCCTTTCAATTATTTTAAGATAAAATTAAGAAAAGGAAGCTATTTAATCCATTTGATTGATTCTTTGTGATAAACAAGAACCATTCTGTTGCACATCATTCCAAAAACCAGTAATTAACTGTTTTTCAAGACTGCATGAGTTCATAAAGCCACTCAATCCTAACTACACATATTCTATAATCATTTGAAAACGGTTATTTATATAAAGAAATGAACCTCAATATGATTATTTTTCCCTGTAAGAAGTTTCTCGGAGAACACTTGGTATTCCCTTATTCCTAAAAAGGCAAACAATAATATTGCAGTAAGGTACAGCATAAATCTTCATAAAATAGAAAGTAAAGTACATGGGAAGTCGGTATCTCCATAACTAGAACATCGCACGCAATGTATTCTTCTCAGCTTCTTTCAAAAACGAGTCATTGTTTTACGTCACGCTCTTCTAATTTGCGTAATGAGAACACGAATCTTGGCCAATGGCCACATAAATACTCCACTTAATGAATATTCTTTCCTCCTTTGTGATTCAGTATATTCATAAAAAGAGTACTTATCTTCGTTAGAACCACGGCTAGATTTTTCTACTCCTGATTTGAAATAAGATTGCAAGTGAAATTATCTTATTTATTTGTCTCTATTGCTTTCTAATTCGTTTGGACAAATTATTTAATTTAAAATGCGAAACCAAAAGGTTTCGGACAGTTACAGTACCAATAAACAATCCTTTATAAAAAAAGAAGTAAAATTAGAAGTTTTACAGCAGAAAAAACAATGAGAAATCGTCAAATTCGTTTGCATATCATATTTAAGCAATAATAAATGTCTATATAATATATAAATGGATGTCAATGCATGTTTTGGAAATTAGCTTCGAATGAGGGCTACCAAAATACTTTTCCTATTCAACCTGAATCTTGAGCTACTAAGAACAGTATACAAAGTCCCATTATAATTAATTTACATCTTCTTTATTTAAAACTCTTATGTCATGATGTATTTACTCTAAATGACTAATTATCTGTAGGCATTCATTCTTCTGTAGATATTCCCTATGAATTGAAGTACCAGTATATTAGGAGATAAACTTTCTACGATGGGATATCCTGAGTACAAAACGATGACTCTATTCTGTTACTCAAAAATCTATTTGTTAATAAAGCATAAATATTTGCTTAGAATACTCAAGTGATATTATATTCGATATTTATCATGGGTTTTAGTTATTTAAATCAATAGGACTGAATCATTCTTGTATCATATAGTTCCTTTATAAGGCTTCATGGACTATTTTTCAATGAATCTATTCAAAGCGTATTCATGTGACATAAGGACGGGAATAGCTGAATTTCTAAAACACGGGAAAGGATATTCTATCCTATTTCTAAATTAAAAACCGATTTTTTTCCTAAATTTCCTATACATACCCATAGGATAATAGCTTTTACCTAATAATACTTAACGATTCATTCAATATATTACATTCTCGCGTAGAAAAATAATTTAATAATATTTCGCCTCTTTATTATTTTGGAATGAATTGACAATATAATGCATCGAAACTGAAAAGTGGAATTGCTCGTTTCTTAGCGTATCCTATTTGTCACTCACCAAAACATTTTAACGTTTTTTTGGTCCCTCTCCGATCGTGCGAATTTTACTCGTCTTCCCGAGACAGGTTTGTGCATCAGTCACCTGCATTTCGCCAAAGACTCGTCCGTGCAAGTTCTACTTATTGATCCCGCAAACTCCTTGCGATTTGCAGGAGGGGAATAAAGGCGGGAAAGGTGCTTCTACAACGAACATTGCTGCTCCTTCAATATTATTCCTTTGATATCCGCTACACGAAAATGTTCCTCGAAAACTACTAACAGAATTCTACTTTCGCACATTATTTGCTTGTATCCTCCATCTTAAATTTCTAACTAACTTTTGCGAGTTATTGTAGGTTAATTTTCTATGTAATTAAGAAGTAGACTTCAATTGTAACACATAATAAGGGAAAAACGCCCTTAACTTAATTTCAAAGTAAATCATTCGACGTCAATATAATAGAAGTAAACAAAAATATTGCAATCACAGTAAAAGAAAATCTCAAAAGGATCTTTTTATAAAAATTCTAATCGATTTAAAAAAGATCTAGGCTCATCTAGTTAAATATTTAGACTTATTTGTGAAATAATCTATCGAATTTATAATATATAACATCGACTAATACTGTACTAAATTGACTCATCAAACAACAGTTTTTTAACTCCGAAATGAATGAAATAAACCTTAATAAATTATAATAATAAAAGAAATATCTGTATTCCCTCATTTTATACTGAAGTTGATAAGTCATTCAATGTTTCATTTGAGTATTTGCATATTAAACTAAAGATGGTTGTGCAACCCTCATGACAATGAATAGTTATAATAGACAAGTATGAGAGGCGAAAAACAGTTTGCAGAGTGATCACTGCTGAAAATTTGAGTATATTCTTCCGTAACTAAAAATTAGAATTTTCTTGATGTTACAGGAATTGTCTACTGTAAGGGCAGTCAAACTTGTAAATAGTAAAATAAAATGATAGGCCGTTTATATACATACTACCGATGCATATGACACCTATTAGAATTACCGAAGATGTGCCACAGTCAAAGTAAAATCTTGATAATTTATATTTACAATTCCCGGTCTCGTAAGACTTTTTTAAATAATAATAATAAATAATAATTTTCAAATCCATACATAAGAATGGATTTGAAAATTATCTTACGAGAATAATTGGGAATTATCATCGGCGCATAGCGTATCTGTGCAATACCTATTCCTCGTTCCTTATAAACTTAATAATTTAAATTTTTAGATAGTAATTGATTATCGTATATTTAAATCATTACTTACATAACTGAAGACATATATGCAACCTACGTACATGGTTAACCAATATATGAAACGACAAAAGCTGTAATTTTTTAATCTTCAATTATAAGTAAATATAAATCAGTAGATTTTTAACCTATCAATTGTTTATGACTCAAGCGTATATCTTTAATTTATTTTAATTGAAGAAGATTAGTCGCTATGTAATTTATGTATGAATGTCCAAGAGACTTAAGCTAAGAGATCATTTTCAACTTCTATTTAGGGATTGATTTTCGAAAGGAATCGAGTTCTTACCTTTGAGAATAAATTATGGATATTAATTCTTCCAATTAAATCCTCCATTTTTAGCACTATCGAACTCAAAGGTAAAAAATATCTTAAACTGAAAAAGAAATCTAAATATCGGTTACTTACTAAAACTCTTTCTCCTTGGAAGTGCTAAATTCTTTGCTTCCGTTCTTAAGAGTGATATATCTCATTTTATGAATACAGCTTACGTTGGATTTCTTTTATCCAAGCTGACTTTTTCTGAGAAAACGTAGTTTTACCATTACTAAGAAATTATTTTAATTTTTTCCGAGCATTACATACTCATCAAAATATTTCTTCAAATTACTCACTTCGCAGATATAATCGTTAGAATTTACCCTTATTTTTACCTATTTGATCTCAAATTGAATGCATCATAATCACTAGCCATAGAATATTTATATAAAATATATATAGTTATTCATATTAATGCTGAAAAAATTACTCCTTACTTTGGCATGCGATGAAAGAATTTTCAATTTAAATTTAATCTTTATAAAATTTCATAAATGAAATCGTTTATATCACAGTTTTCATTTTTGAATGCGCTTTATAATATTCTTACTCTTTGAGCTCGATAATTGTTAATATATTTTTCCAATATACTCTACTGCATCAGGAGGAATATTTGAATGAAATTCATCTTTAAATGGTAAAAGATTTCATTCTAGTGGAATATTCTTAGTAAAATTTTCTTACAATATTCATATTTTCACATTTTAATTTTCATTGAGTTTAAAAATTCTAAAATGGGAGATTAATATCCATTTATTACTTCCTGACTACAAATAAGACAACTTGCAGGTTGAGTATTATTGCAATGATTCAAGTAAAGTAATGCTTTAGTCAATTCTTGATCTAGAATTCAAGATTATTTGGAGTAAAATTAAAATAAATATTATCATCAATTGGAAGAGTGATTCAAAAAGTATTCAAATAGAAATAAAAAAGATTTATGCATCAAATCTGAGTTAAATTAGGTCTACTTAGAGATATAATAACTTTTGCCCGAACAACACTATATAAATATTCACGGTAAGAGATATGAAGATCAACTTTCTTGAAAATAAAATTCAAATCAATAAGACATCTGAGAAATCCACTGCAAAATTCATAGGCGTACTGTATGATGTTTTTTTTGATGAGGATAGAACTTATGAAGTTCTATCCTCATCTCTAAGAGAACTCAAAACCGAACCAAATAGTCAAAAGTACGGGAATGTTGCGTAAAAGTTGATATACTATCCTCTTCTTTCCTTTTCGAGTAACGAAAATGAAACATCGAATTCTTGCCAATTTTGAAAGGCGAAAGGAAATGGTAACATTAAAATTTTATAATATAAGTTAAATAAATTCCTTCAACTTTCACTTTCCTTGTAACCTTTTTCCTTTCATTTTCATATTCTGGAAAGTATGTAAAACTTCATTCAATATAAATGACGGCATAAAACGCTTTATAAAATATCTTTCGAGTGCAAAGAGAAATGCATAATTATCGACTCTCAGATTTAGATATTTTAGCGGAAAGAGATACTCTCAAATTTGAGTGAAAGTATTTCATATCAGCTACTGAATAATATATTTCGAAATTACACTAACTCACTTGCCAAAGATCTTTAACATTGGAATCAAAATATTAAGGAGTCATTCGATAGTTATGAGGAATACATATATACATGATGGAAGGAAAGGAAAGCTACAATGAGCAATTAGTAGAGGTATATATTTTTAATTTCGATATAGCAAAGATTCAGGGAATTTCATTCTATGGCTCATTATGAAAAGATGGTTTTGATTGAGCAATATCATTTCTTGTAATTTTTATCGTTAGATACTTAAGAACTGAGTGAAATAATCATAACCTCTAAAATGCTTTTTAAACTTATTCACGAGTTTTATGAGAAATCTGTAATAAATAAAAGCCAAAATTATTAATAAAACGTCTTTGTTAAGGGGCGAAATTGAGAGTGGAAAGTAACCATGTCTCTGGATTTTGATTGGCTCGAAGTAATTACTACAAATAGCCATTGTATTCTGAACATTCTTGGAGCTACTCATTTGTAAGAAACTAATGGAAAGAAAGGAGAGGGAATATAGTAAATCTGTTGTGAATCAGGATGCAAAAAGTAAAATTCATTTCCAATAAATACTCAATAAATACTAAAAAATGCAAGAAATTGATGTAATTGATAAGTTATGCCTCCCTTTGGAATTTATGCAAAGTAAAAGTTGTGTAAAAACCTTGTTTTCAAAGAAGAGAAGAAGATTAAATCCACTTTATTCGATCTTTAACTTATTTACCGATAACTTCATGAAGATACCTCATTATATACCTCTATAAATATAAATTTTTGTAATATGTTTATATACTTGCCACAAGAGCATTGCTCTACCTGTAAGGTTTTCTGTGTTAATAATAATAATAATTTGAAAAATCAGACCACAATTCTACAACTCAACTGCGATATTCTCTGAACACGGTAAAGTATTGTATTCTAGTCTTAGGTTTATTTGAATAGTTTCAACATTGGATTCCCTTCCGAAAAATGAGGTGTTTCCAAAAGTGTTTCTTCCTGCAAATTTCGCTTACGAATTCTATGCAAGTGGTCATAGATCGTTATAAATGGCGAAGGAATAACTTCGCACAAAGTAGCGAATAAGCCAAAGGAAACCATGTTAAAACATAAAAGAGATTACAAAGAGTAAAAGGAAAAAGTGCCGAAGCGAGCCTCGAACCCGGATCTCAAAATTTTAGTCGATTTTTTAATTCGGAGTTCCTTTGTTTCTTCAGCAATGAAAAGAGGGATATCTCTGATGTGGTAGGTTTGTTGGGATATCGAAGCTGACTCGCCGTTAGAATATCCTGTTTTAGATCGAACGTTTGCTATTTCGATATAAAATAACGAAATTGAAAACGCTCGATCGAAATTAACTAACAAAGAGTTATAAGAAAAGCAATAACGAACAAAAATATTAGGAAAAACCTTTAGGATTAATGAGGCTGGTGTCACTTTCGTATAAAATATATTTTATGTTAGAATGTGCGTATGTATAACAATGGAATTAAATATATTATGCGTATAATTTAGATGAAACTTAGGAATATGATATCGCGAAAATGAGAATGCGTTGTTTGAAGATGTTAGAAGTGCGTAGCTTATAATAAAGCAATAGAAAAGAGGTGTGGGAAAGGACCTCTCATAGGTAAAAAAATACCGCAGGTTAGTTCACGCGCTCTTAGAGGCAAAGGGTCAAAGAATATCTAATTCGTGAGACCGGTTTTGCGCATTTGTTTTCCGAATAAACCCTTCGCTACAAAAGAACTTCCGAAGCAACCCAAAAAAACTCATAAATATTAAATGCCGGATCATTAGGCTATTCTTTCCTTTTTTGCGATGTTATTAAGGATGCGTGGAATCCTTTAAGAGGACAGAAGATTGTTCTTTCATCGCAGTCCTAGAAAAAATTTAAGTCGTTTTGAATGGCAGGTTGTAAAATGGATGAATTACATTGAGCATTAAGTGCCGCATGAGGATGTTTCTTTTACCTTTGTCCAGTACGCAGTATTTTTATAATTCAAAAACTTTACCAGAAAAATACCAATGACGTTATTGTCATTAACTGTAATTAACTGGATAGAAATAAAAGTTTTGAAAAAAAAATATAAAAAAGTTTTATAAGTAACAACAAAACGTGGATTTATTTTTATAAGTATGCTAAAAGTTGTAGTATGCATCAGTTAGTAGATGAAGAAATAAATAATAATAATAGCGTCTTTATGTAGGGCAAAATTGAGACTGAAAAGTCTCCTCTTCCATTTAACCCTGTCTAATTATAAATTGAGTATTAGGAAGTTAAATTAAACAAATTTTAAATTAAATAACTCAATTTGTGGAATTAAAAAACCCCAAGTGAAGCTTAGGGAAAAAATTACATAGCAGGAAAACACCCACGAAGAAGGGGAGGTGTGAAAAACCTGCACAATCCTACTGATAGTAAAACCTACAAGAAAATTAAGAAATGAGTACAGCCTAGAAGAAAATATAAAGGATGAAATAGTTATAACATAAAAATACAAGTTATAAATAGAGAAAATAAACAAGATTATAAATATACAAAACATTTTAAACAATCATAATGTATAGTGGGACCTATTTGTGATGTTACTAGTCCGACTCTACATTTTCACTGAGTATTAGGTTCATTAGTTCATGAGTTACAACATGTTAGACCTAATAATAATTCAGTGAAGCATAGTCAGAGCGAAGAAATGGTGATAATTGAAGATGAGGAAGATACTGTCTGGAGCTAAGGTGTACTAATGCGGTCGTTGATTCTCTAGAAGTAAAGCACTTTTTATGCTTGAATTGATGAAGATATTATTACTAAAGAAATGTATACTACTTTTTAATTGAAGTTTATAAAATGGATATTGGATAGAGAGGAAAATATTTTAATAATAAGAAATAAAAGACTCTTGACAAAAATATTTAGGATTGACTTACGATTGAAGAAAATTATACACATTAGAAACTATACTGAAGATTTTTATATAGAAATTCTTATTTTATTCCATCATACTAGCAGCTAACATTATTCTATTTCATAATTTTAAGCTAAATTGAATGAATAGCTATATTTAAAACAGCTGATAAAATTTACGGATTAATTTACCAAAAAAATGAATGAGTAAAGAACAGGAAAGCTTTGATTATACTTGAAGAGAATTGACAAATTGTAATGTACAGCAGAAAAATAAAATTTTCACATGATCTTCATTGAATTTTTTGCTATAGATAGTAAAACTATATTGCAATATTAAATTTATTAAATTATTAAAATATCGTTATGTAATTAAAATTATATTGCCTATTCATATATTCCTACCGATTAACTTCCATCGTATATAACCTAAATGGAAAACAAAGATATTCCCATCGCTTCATTATTTTCTTCCTTCAAAGAAAATGCAGGATTGAAATTTAATTCTTCAGTCCTATTTTTATTATTAATATCTCAAGCATTCAAATGTATGGAATTTTCAATTAAAATATACATTTCAATTCATTGGTCATCCCCTTTACAGATTTTATGTATCTTGTTTCTTTTCTTTATAGATACGAGAATTTGTCTCAGTATAGTATTTTATCGCCGAAATATTTAAGAGACTTTTAGCATCTGTAACAATTATTCTTTAGTACTGTTGCACAAGATATATTGATTTTAAAAGCGATCTGGATTCATTAAGAATGTTCATAATTGAGACATCTAAAAAACACAGCCATATATATGTTGCCAAAGAGTTATTTTAGTATCTAATGATTTAGAGAACAAGGCGATCTACTTATCGTGCAAAGTTAAAACTCTCCTTCCTTATAATTAAGTACTAAACAGGTATTGGAAACTAGTAGTGTACAATACCTATTTGCCTAACAATACAATATGCAGTTGTGAAATGAAAGGAAAAGGAAAAGCGGTTTATCTCTGAAGGAAATAATTTCACTCTCTATTTATACATTGCGAAAGTATTATTATTTCAGTTTAAAACCAATTCAAATATCAGAGGGGAAGACGGCTAATTGACAGAAAGAATTCCTTTTTCACGGAATGGATATAATTTAGGTCCGAGTAAATTCTATTCAACATGAAATTAGAGAAATACTTTAGCGAACGCTAAGGTTGGATCCTTGGCGGTGTTTGTATAGTGAAGCAATCACAGGTGGGCGATTAAACTCCTTGGCGATGTATTTTGAAAGTGCATCGTTCGCACAGCAGATGGCGATAATAACCCTTGTTTATGCGCCCACAAATCAAAACACAGCGAGCGTTCCATCAACATCCCAAAATTGCTACGGGATTGCTACTTACAGCACGCAGATTTCAGAAATCATTATCTTGGAAGATAAGCAACGGAAGAAACTGCTTTCGAGTTACATCTTACAGAAAAATAAAGTAAATTTGTATAAATGTGTAGAATCTAATAATTCTGGATATTATTTTCTTCCTTTATTTATCGATATTTCTCATAAGCAGAGTGATGTAAGCAATTTTATCATTCAAATTGATAGTAGAGAAAATTGATTTACATAATCAATTTCCAAAATTTTATTATTTAATTCAAAATATGTTGAGTGCTATGTTTTGTACTTTTTGTATCGAATGTAAGGAATAAGGCACAATTGAAAACCCTCAATACTAATATTCAGTATGAATTCAAATTTAATTGCAAAGTATTCATCATTGTAAATGCCTTTGCTATTATAAAATTTATGATAATGTTAGAATTCTTGCGTACGGAGTATTGGTTTGTTAAAAAGTTATATACAAAATATGCTAATCCAGGCGGTTATCCCAAAGAAAAGAGTATATAATAATTTTTCTATGAAAGGGAATTCGAGAAAATTAATATTTTTATTTAAGTTTTGGATAAAATCCTTTTCAGTGATAATGAAAAAAAAGTTCTTCGTTAAGTTCTGAATCACTGAATGGGATTATAAGGGCATTCATGTTTATGTGATCGAATACGTAAAGAATTCGTTGTTGTTAGGTAAATTGTTGATGTTGCCAAGAATAAATATATGATTACGTATGGAAGTATTTCATTCGTGGAAAAAGATGTAATGAAAGGTAATTAATAATATGTTTAGATTTTGAAAGGAAATTCGTTTCAAAGAGAATAGCTGAGACGATTTCCTGCGTAATTTTCATATTCTGAGAATACAAATTCAAGTAGAAATGTAAGGAAATTAAACAAAGGCAAACTTATTCCCGAAAAGTTCTTTGAAGATGAATAATTCACCATCTTTGCTATAAATTCATTGTCTATTACTCAAAATGCAGCTGAAAAACAAAGGTAACTGAACGCTTTACAATTAATTTTTCCGTGAAAATAATAGACAGGGGTACCGTTTAGTTGTTTGAACCCCATACAGAACATCCATTGGCATCCATCCATAATGTATTTAAGCAGATATATTGCGTACAAATATTACTCCCTAAAATTTACCCGTTATTTATCTTGATACGAATAATTAAAACCATTTCTAAGATATTCCGAAAATTATTCTTATTACATTTTAAATTCAGACGAAAGGTTTGAAACAGAAAATATACAGATCCTAATATTGCTCTCGGCTTTTAGGTTTCAAGGGTAAAATTATTTATATACTATATAATTGGACAAGGAGAACTTCTTTCAACCGCAGTTTACTAATTTTCAAGAGTATGAAGTTTATTTCTAATGAATACTGAAATTGAACTATCAAATCTCTCCTCTAGAAATTAATACGATTTCAATCGATCAAAGTATCGAGTAATTATGACGTTTTCATTGCCTGTATCTTAAATGTGTAATACTAAAATAAAAATAACAGTAAATACTTAAGTGAAGATAAGGTTGGGATACAGTAGTCATCAACTAGACATGTCGCGTTTAAATCAAACCATTAAATAACTGCTTCCAGGTTCAGAATTTTTTAGACACCAATACTAGAGTACAGAGTACTTTTTAAGAGTATATTAGAGTGTAGTATAGAATATCAGAGTATATTTTTTTCTGAAGACAATGTTTAAACCACAAGTTATTACATGATATAATAGCCTTGGAAAAGTATCCAAGAATCAGTACGGACGATATTCAATAGGATTCGATCTATATAAGTACTGGATCTTTATATTCGAGTTTTAGATTATTTGACCACAAATGGATAAAATAACATCATTAAAAACTTTAAATGTACAACAAAAAAGAACATTGAGGATATGACATAGTATTATGAATAAAATTCCATTTGGTAAATTATTAATTTGTTATAAACAAATACTTTAAAGAGTTGATTGATGAGACTTCGTTGTTAAGTATAAAATTCAACTAAAAGTAATTGAATTTCATCCCATAGGATTTTTCATGGCCCCTTCGGCCCATCGATTCCCAGCCGTACATCACCCTACAACCTTACTTGTCTCCCTTCATTACGGCCTCTCGTCATGTACCTTCTTCTTATGGACCACATTATTTGGAGGACTTCCTCGTTTTTCGAAAGAGAATTTCAAGTATCAGATTATTATATTATTGGTATTGTCTTCTTAAATTATCTGCCTTTTCCAATCTACAGCTATATATAACTATAGTTTTTTTAGACGCCAATAAAATCAGCATAAGAAGGAAAAATATTATATGCAATGAGAAGTGGTGATGAAGTAGAATAAAAGAAAATATCTCAGGAGATGTCTTAGTGTGGAATATTTAAGAGACCTTTATAACGTAATTCATTTCAAATTACATACTTTACTTTTAAGTCCGAATTCTAAAACAGGAACAATGATTTTTCAAATACCAAAAAAAAAATGAATCCCTAGATAATAAATTGAGAAGTTCAATTTGAATTTTGTTTCTTATTCATTTTCGGCCGAAGATCGCCGATGTTAAAAATCAAAAACTGATGATAGTTACTCTCTCTATGATGGACTCCTTATGTTCAATTTGGCCTTTTTAATGCGTTAGTCCATCACCTCTTCGATACTATTACGACCTTCCTTAAGAAGTGATAAATATAGAAGAAAGGGATTTGTGGCTTATGATTTGAACATTTAAAATTATAATTAAAAAGAAAAGATACTTTCGCATCAAGAAACTCATGAATACGAAGAACTCAAACGTGTCGCAATTATTATTAACATAATTTTTTCTTGAAGAAATAGATCGGAAAATCCATTGGCGTCCAATGTGAAGGAATTGGGTGATATTGTTTGTAATTTATTTTTACGGCAGTAGTGAAAATAAATACTGAAGGGTTGAGAATTATTTTTAAAATTCTATGTTCTGTTTATGACTCAACCGCTTTTATCTAGCTTTCAATTATTATAAGTAGTTCATAAAAACATTCATAAACATTTTCTGGCCCTCAAACGTTAGTCCACAGCCACTGCATTAAATTGCCGAAACACTTGTTTTTCCCTAAACTCTGACTGATTTTGTATAGATATTAGATTCATACAAATGACTCTAAAATAGAGAAAGAATAATCAAATGATTAAATTAAGAATTAATACATATTGGAAACGAACAGTGATTCAAATAAACTTTATAGTAGTCATATATATTTGATGTAATAAAATATATAGACTTAATACTGTAGATATGCTATTGAAAACTAAGCGATATAATTATAAATGAACCATTTTACATTCCAATGTTTCTCCTTGTTATTTCAGTGTTACTTTCCACATTTCTCCTCAGCATTCAGTCCGATTTCATATTCAGAATGAAAAATGGCTTATTATCAATGCATCTAAGGGCATTGGACTTTCCATAGACGAACGATATCTGCGTTACTTGAGAAGAATTTCTGCAAATACGCATCTTTTATTCTTACAACATTCTGTCGAATTTCGTAAGAGTACACTATGAAGTTGTCCAAAAAAATATAACAAACTTTCGCCCTATCATATGATAGTGTTAAAATTTTAAATAGAAACCTTAAAATAATTATTACCGAAAGAAATATGTAGATAATTCTCTATTTTAATCAGAGCAGAATATTATAACATTCGAAGCCTTAAGATAATATCAAATGAAAAAGAGATCGTAGTCTTTTGCATATTATGACTTCAGAATACGTCTTTGATGTTTATAAATGTTCGTGGCAAAGAGTGATCTAAGAAAATGATGCTGAGTATTACAAATTATCAAGAATGTTAAATATTATTTATTTTATATCAAAAACTACTACCTTATAATAGAAGAATAACATCTGTTGGTGTTCTCGGTTGGCACATTACTGGTTATATGAGAATATATCTTGTTTTCTCGGAATTTACATTCTGAGAAACCAACTAATTCGTAATAATACTAGGATTCTAAATCAAGATAAATGTGAATTAAAAACGTAATGAAAATTGAATGGAATGTTTTGTCCTCTCTATCAAATCAAAGAATTTTAGAATCCTACGCATAAAAATGTATATTTTAAAAATCAAAGAATCAAAGGATAAAATACTAAGCTAGAGTGAGATCTTTGATATATAATTTAATTGTTAAACCAACAATTTTATAGTTTATCGATGCTATCTTGTTAATAGTATATCCAATATAATTAGATATAAATGCCGATGAAGGAAATTACTTTTACACTAAACCACAGATTTTCTATTATATTCAAATTATTTTCCTATATCCACCTTCAAAATGGAAGAATACCAGAAATCAAAGACCTAATCATTACATTCTACAATAAGAAATGAAAATATATGCTAAATCGGAGTGCATTTATAACTCTCCAAAGGAATGTGCTTATGTGCACGTGCATATTTAGTTTATTAAATTTCTTTCACGAAGCTAACCTCTTCACTTGTTTTCACTTCACCACTTTTTCTAGATGGTTCAGATCTTACAGAGTATCGAAGTATCCTGCAGATGATGCGTAAATTATGATTGTGAAATATATACATCTGAAGCTACGATCTTCTGTTTTACTATTCCATAGTCACTAACGTGCATCCTGAAGTAGGGAAAGCTAAAGAGATTTTTTAAAATTCAAAGGAATCTTATAAACGAAATCCAGAAATAAATAACTAAAATTCAATTTTTCAATGATTTAGATCGATCTAATCGATGGAACAAAGATCTAAGTATCCGTGTGCTATTTCTTAGGTAATGATGGTGTTCTAAAACATCAATCCACAACCCTCGTTAATCATCCGAACCAATTTTAAATACACGAACACAAATATTGAAATCTAAAATCGTTCACTTTCGTATTTTGAGCTAAACGCACTTTTGCTTTACTTTATCTGCTCGCTCATAGTTGATAAACAGTTGTTTTTGGTTTTTTGAATTCATACGGAAAACTTGATGAATTCAAATAATGATTAGTCACTTATTTCTCCATAATCATCCCTCGTGATTGTATCTTAAAACATTCGAACAGCTATAATTTTGTCGTTGTACACTTCTCAGAATAATCCCAAGGAAAAGCGGACACGAAAGTCTGATATGACCGGGAATGGAACCAGGACCTCCCGATATTAACACACTCATGAGCCACGATATATAGTTTTGAGCATCCTCAGATCGTCTTAGATGTCTGTTATGTTTGGGATCTAATAAAAGTTTATACCCTCAAGGAGTGTGTTCATATTAGGAATTCAAAAAATTGTCCATGAATCGGTATCTTCTACTCAGAATCTCCTAATTTCGTTAAGTTACTTTAGCCTTTACTTTTTTACTTTATCATGCGAGGAAATTGGTCTCGGACTTGTCAACTTTTCTACTTTGGATTACATTATATAAAGACACGCTCACTCATAAAATGGATACTTCCAATTCTTAAAAGTGATCTAATTTTCCTCATGAATATCAGCGCGATGTATTTTAATCTATAAAACGTAAAATACACTTTTCTACGGACTAATTTTATTTCTATTAATAAAATAGATTCATAAATTAGAGTTCTATTTCACGCCTCTTAAGTGGTAACAACGCGTGGCACATTAGTGCAGTGCCCAAACTCTCAGATTTATCGCATTTAATTATTCCTTCCAACTCGTGAGCCCTTTGCCTACCCAAGAATAGCTGCTTTACCAGATGCCCTCTTTCCCTTACCTGTCGTATTCCTCAAAAGAACCTTTTCTGACCATAAAAACCTTTGGCGCGTGGTTGGAATTTCACGAGATGTTTATAATTCGGCGGGTCAATGATAATGCAACTGAATTCTAATGCTTGGAAATGGGTAGAGTAACAGGTAGTAAAGGGTGGCAGGTGTCTTTGAATGGGGAGCCTATGAATAGATAGGGGAGATCTAAAAAGGGGAATAGGCAAAGGGTGACCGCACTACAGTCACGGCTCACGATCTTCTGAGTGGGCTACGCGTGCTACTTCAATTGTGAGCACTTTTTTTAGTTCACATTTTTTATTTTAGCCATTACGAAGTTCATAGGTTGCGGATGGCAATGTTTTAGTGATATTACTGAGTACACATATACAATGTAATATAATTATTAAGACATGGAAGTGATAAAAGTAACGCTATCCAAATAAACAATGTACAATGAAAAGTAATAGTTACGGAGTTTGAATTTTGCGCAAGACTTTCGAATTTAAAAGAAAGAGAATGAATAAATATGACGATACACTGTAATAATGTTCAAATTCGTTACAATGAGTGTAAAAAATGAGATCCTAATACCTTAAAAATGATTTACACTTTCTTCACAAGCATTGCTGAATGGGTATAGTAAAAATGAATCGTATAAAATATAACAACTTAACTTATGAAAATGTATACCAAATGTATCCTTTAATGACAATAAAATTTTCTTATGATAACATAAAAATAAAGTTAAAACATAAGACTATTACTTCTTCATATTGTGCTATATTTATATTCCTCATAAATTCGTATTAATATTGTTTGCTGGATATTTTTCCTTCCATCCTCAAACGATACTATGACTTGAGAATAGTCGCACTTACGCAACGAATCTTGACATTCATCCTGATAATCAAAATAATCTTTCCTTTTGTATTAAAATTGTACCGCTATTTTATACTCATTGATCGATAATTATTTTCTTGAAATTCCCTTCATAGATACTCAACGGCATTTTAATACAGTTTTAGCTGATAAATAGGAACTGTGAAAGTTTGAAACTGTGCGATGTTAATAGAGCTTTATGTCTACAATTATCGCAGTTGGATTTATAAATATTTGAATATAAATAATATTCATTTCGGATTCCGAGTGGTGATTTTTATCCGGAGTGTCCAACTGTCGGACGATGACCAACCCCCGAAACCGCGCTTTCGTTGCCCGAGCAGTTATCAAACCCGGGGCCGCAGACGGGTGCACTTTTTCGGTGGTGTCTATCAAATCTAAGCCAGTTTTATAAAAGAGAGAAAAAGTTCACTTTCTTAATAAACCGAGATCTACTATCAAAATGTTTCAGACTCTCACAACTCTAGGTAATTATTCTACAATTAATGCTAAATTATTACAAATAGATCACCAATTAGGAAAGATAAATATAAGAGGATATAAGATACGAATCATGACGTTAGTGCAATTTTCATCTTGGAAGGTAATGGATAAATGAAATCGGCATAAATATATATTAGGAGTTCCCAAATGATAATTCTAACAAACAATTAGCGATTTGAACAAAAAAATAATACAACATTCTGCCATCAAAATACGCTTTTGAAATTCGATGCATACTTTTTTTATTAGGAGGTATAACAGATACGATACTTCGCTAACTAAAACGAAGAATAATAAATATTATAAACGAAAATAGTATAAGAAAGAAGAATGTTTATTGTTATTTCATTAAAATAACCGTCATGATTGTATTAGAAAAATAATATATATCTTAGAATATTTTAGCGATAAATCTTGATTTGGGATTTAAGTGGAAAAATGATAGGATACAATGAACGGTAGACATAAGTTTATCAGAACGAATTTATCCTATGAAATTGCAATTTTGAGGGATTGATGTCTAAATACCATGTGATCATCATATTGTTTTACCTCATAATCTATATTATTAATATTTACTATTATATTAAGATAAACCAATAAATATTTAAAATCTCAGAAGCTTTCGGTTTATATTTGACTAGATTATCTGCATTTTTCTTATCTCGAAAGCATATTAGAACTCTAAATTTCTGATATCTTATAACTTTCAAACAAAGCCAATATTCCTTCAAAGTACTGTTTCTAAGATCATATAAATATAATATACTTTTCATGGTGCAATTGTTGCAATTGGTGCAATTTTACATTAAAAATCGTAATGGAGATTACTTCTACAGTTTGTTACTGTTTTGTTTTAGTAGAAGAAAAAGTCATAAATATCCAAATACCACGAACTAGTAAGCCATTCCAAAGATTTTCAAAGATCATACAGTGGAAGTCTGAGTCTACTTCTTACTAGTCTGACTCACGAAGTCTTTTTCCTCAGAATTCTTTGCAGATACTTTACAATTAAGATTGTTTTATAATGTTTACTCTCAGCTGATTTCAGTTCATTTTAAATTTTATAAGAGTACACTTGATTTCTATTTCATGTAAACAGAATCCAATGATACGGTCATAACTTGATGTTAGTCTTCTATAGTAAAAATTATGATAGAAAGATACTTGCACACACATAAAAAAGTGTACGAGTTAATTGGCTTCCATAACCCATAGATATGTTTCAATGATTTTTATGAAATTATAAACATATATGACACACATTATCGTATTATGTATATATTCTAAATTACTTAGTACATATCTCGTCTCGAAATGCTTGGAAATTCGTTATTAATTGCAATAAATCCTTGATTTAGTTTACAACAAAAAGAGAATGATATTCACTGCATATTGTGAAACTGCTGGACCATTATTTTTCTTAGATTACATCAACGATCTTAGTAATCTCTTAAATAGTTAAATTAGAATAATTGCAGAAGATACGGGAATTTTTAGGGAAATTCGAGAAGATAATTTATTAAACCTCTAAAAATATTTGGAATAAATCATGAAATATCACGAAGACTGGCAATTAGATCCTTACGTAGGTAAGAGTAAATACACTCCATTTTAATTCCTTTGAGTGATAATCTGTCAATAAGGATTGTTTGCACAATTTTAAAGTAGAAAATTGTTCAACGTTCAATCGGTAACTATTACACAGTCACCATAAAATATAACATAGGGCACCCACATCCGTAATGAGCACATAAAAACCTCGGACTCGAGAAGAGAATATTCTGCAAGAGCAAAGATGTTATTTTACTCTAGTTATGAGTATGCGTGTTACATATGAGACCCTGATGAAATTCGGGACAAAGAAAAGATACAACAAAAAGCGAAACGTTTCGTAAAGAACTGTTTAGACAAAAAAGCCTAACTTAGATGATTCAGCGCTCAGGATGTTAGTCTTTAGAAAGAAGATGTACCTTCTTACAAGATAATGCTGAAATTATGCATCATCTGTTATACACATGCCGTTCAGGTAACGCAACAAAAACTGGATAAATTAATTCCAGAATACGAAGTTTTAAAAGTTCGTTTTATCGTAAGACATGACAAAGTAATCGGATAGTACAGTAGAGTCACTGTGCATATACAGTATACATATCGGCGTGTTGCAGGATATAGTTACATAAATGAAGTACCGACTTCTCAAAGCCATTTTCCAACAACTAATATCTTATATGTAGTCATAATTCTGTCAAATGATTTTAGCTTGGAAAATATGTAGGATATGCTTTTTTATACTCTACATATACTTTCATGTTTATTCACGATCAAAATATTTCATATGAATTGAATAAAAATTCTTACATTACAAAAATCTTTGAAATAGATTGAAAATATTCTTATGACTATAGCTATTAGACAGTTTGTACTACATTTTTAAATTAAATATAAATTATTTACAATTCTAAACGATTTTATTGTATCTGAGTATTGTTTTAGGTATTAAAATAGTTAATATATCAATAAGGCATTCCCATCGATACCACAATAACGAATACTAATTGTAATAATGTATAATGGAAATTCCACTCATGTAATTGATTCAACTAAGCAAGAAACATTAAAACTTGTCTCGAGATAAAAGCTACAAGATTTAAATATTACTTAGAATTATAACAGATATGTTTTCGTCGAATGAAAGTGAACGGATCATTATCAGGAAATTTTGTTGAATAGAACTGTGAATAAGAAGAGGCGTTGTACATTGATTTCGATTTATAGAGCAAAAATTGAATATTTTATTTCTTAACTCGAGTACTAGGTTATTCAGTATGTACATGATGCAATATTTATTCGATTTAAAGCCGAAGTTTTCTAGATTCGAGTTAAAATTTAATCAAAGTTCTATTATATAATGTTTATCGTATATCTGAAATCTAATGATGGATACAATTACCGATTCTTGAGATATAAGCAAATTATTACTGCATTTCGTTATAAATGATTTTAGCATAATGGCCTATGTGTATTCTTCACAGTTATTCTAAAATGCACCGTTAAGAAATTGAACCGTAGTTTAGTAGTCTTCTGCAATTTTCTTACACATATAACAGATTTCAATTTGATTCATGAAAATTATTTCTCTTTATTAAAATTTTGATTGCTAAATGGACATTTTAATACTTCTGAGCAAAAGTTATGAGTACATTTTTAGTGAAAATTTGATCTCTTCTAAACTTGAATATTTATGTCATTTTTCTTATTGATATTGCTTTCTGCTATGGTAAAACTCTGTATGAATGACTTAATTCTTGACAATCAAATAAGAGATTCTTACATACAAAGTTAAAAGTTTGACAGCAATATGTATGAGTTCTTTCAGCTATTACATTAAGTTAGAGTTGTGATAGAATGTTCTAATTCGTCTACATTTAATTGACTTTTTGGACGTAGATTAAAATATGCACGAAATTTCATGTTATGAACATTGTCACTTAGTTAAATTTCGCGATAGAAAATCTGCCAAATGAAAGTCACTCATGAGCATCTTTCAAATGTTATCTAATCATATTGAAACCCTTTTTTTAACTTTCGTCAATCCTTTGATCATTATGATTTTCTCATACTTCCTTCCTAAATAACTTTCTCAGGGGAACAAAAAAGATAGATGAGTAACATTTTAAATAGACCTTCATAACAAAAGAGCTTAATTAATATTTATTTTATCTCAAATTCTTATCTACCAATTGAAAACTCGTAATACCTTCAGTCAGGTACATACATCTTGCCGTGTTACAGGCAATAATATAACATGGAAAAAATTAGTTTCTTAAAAAGATATTTAAATTGTATGCACATCATATTAATTCAAGTAATTTTTTATAAATATTTAGGTATGCCAATGATTGTTTCATTTCCTAACATTTAATATGAAACCGATTAGAGTTAAGTCTATTTAAATTCTTGAAAACAGTAAATTTCCTTTTTTAGGGAACCTTCTTTTAGAAGATGTTAAACTCAAATAGCCTAGTAGTAGTTAATATAATAATTTATTTAAGACTTATGCATAATTTGGAGAGAGTTATCTGAAATAGCACTTTAAATTATACATATAAAACACTTATTCAAAATATATGAATTATCTAACTATATTTTTTATATAAAAATAACTACTTCTCTTCGAATGTTATTCAGCGACAGATATACAATACATAAAACATTTACTTCCTTAATATTCATTCCTAAATTTATAGTCATAATTAGAGAATGAATTCAAAACCACAATAATTTAGAATCACAAATTAAAAATACATATTACTATCTGACCGTGCGATTTATTGACAGACAATCTTAGAGTTTTTACGAAGGAACATTCACTTTCTGAAAATTTTAGTTATTATTAACTATATCTGTACATTACATTAACTACATCTGTAGGTATATTCCCATACTTTGATTCGGGAATCGAAAGCAAGAAATTTTAATGTATATTCGAATAAAATGAGGTTGATAAGTTTGTAGTAACATATTAGCAAAACGACAGTAATGCGTATGTCACTATAAACTTTAAGACGAAAGCATAGTTTCGGTCTATGTTGTTTGAATAGTAAAATTACATAACATTTATAACTTGTTTGATAAAATGAACAAGGAAATATAAGAGAACAAAAACGAAGAATTCGTTACTCACTCTAAAGCCTTTTTTGGCTGATTACTAATTCTTAGATCAACTTCGCTAGCAAAAATGAAAGATATGAATTTACTTTTAAATAGTAATTGCTAACAATATGCGTATTTTTTTCCAAATTATTGCTTTTATTGGTTATTTCTATTTTTTTCAATTTGAACAGCTACTAAAGAGACCAATCGCCAAATTCTAGAGTTTTGACTTTTTCCTATACATAGATGGAAAATATCACCTTTTTATTGGTCAGTGTTGGTATTAATAAGAATCAAGTAATAGAAACGGTATCTATACACAAATTCTATAAATTAAATAAATATTATACGAGTGGTATTATAGATGTTAGGGGGCCATCGTCCACTATCGTTTCCTCTTATCTAAAGAGTGTTTGATTTGATGTATATGATTCGCAGAACTTAAGAACAGAATAAAATGAATAAAAAAGTTGAATATTAGACAGAAACTAAAGAGATATTATATATGTCTTATTTCAGAATAAATTTTTTTTATTTTCATCTCGTATCTTTTTTGGTCATAAGAAGAAATTCACTAAACAGTAATTCAATCTCAAAAATGATTCGAAGATACACCTAATATTGCAAAAATATAAAATAAATCACTTTTACTATGAAATTTATCACTTTAATAATATAAGAATGCAATTTGATGCAATAAAAGGGAACAAATAGTAGAAAGTAAGAATAGGCGATCGTATGTAACAAAAATAAACTTCGCTCAAAACTATGACGAGATAACGGATGGTAAAAATTATTCAATTTAATTATTTTTTACCTTAATACGTTATTAAAGTTGTTAAGTATTTTATTGTTCTTAGAATCGTTAGATTATTATTCTACGATTATAATTTATTCTTGATGATACGCAAACCTCTCTCCAGATTTCATTACAATTCACATGTATTTATTCATTAAATGCGCTACTGCGAATATATGAAGATTACCTGAAAGAAGAAAACAGTGCAGATATACATACCAGTTGCTATGTAATATTTATACCGATAGCAATATTCCGAAGGTGGTATCGGCCAGAGGTATTGTATAGATTTGAGGGGAGCCGAACCTGTCCGTTGTAACGGGGACCGAGTGAGGGATTACACACATTGCCAGCGGCCGACGTTCGCTGAAAAAAAATCACGGAACAGTACGTGTTCGATTAGAATATTTCTTCGTCTTACATAATGTACTTGTATTTATACATTAAAAACTAGGATAGCATAGTTTATAGCTCATTGAATCAGTGAAACTGAAATGAACTTATAATAATATTACCAAAAGATTGTTAGTAGAATAACTAAAATAGCATTCGGGTCACCTTGAATTCCATAATCACATACTCTTCCGAGAATTATTTAAAAGTATTAGAATATTTTATACACATTTATTTATATTAATTCAGTATTTATTATGTATAATTTTCATCATATTCTATATGCAAACCGGTCATCAATTACCGGATTATTTTACTTATTTTTAAAAGTACGCAACAAAGTCTGTTAAGGTATTAGCTTATATGTTAGTATAGTATTTGAAAGAAGTAGTCTTGTACATATATTATATACTAGTTTCAAGTAAAACTGTTTCTAAAATATCTTTCTAAATTAAGTGTTAGTGCTTAGTAAACATATTTTAGAGATACTGAATTCCTTCCTCCTAAACCTTTAGATAACTTATAATCTAAGGGAACTAACGCCCTTATAAAATCACCTCAAACTTTCGTACAAAGTGACCATAGCTTCGGTCTGATAAAGAACAGATGACGTTTCGAATCGTGTTAATGTAATAGGAATACAGTTCGTTGAAGTGTTCTTGTGTTTTAGTCTTAAAACTGAATCGCTATAGTCGATGGTATTACTTTTACCGCTGAGCCTTCATTGACTTGACTTAACGAATATATATATATATATACTTAAGCTTTTCACTTCAACTATCTCTCCTATTTATTCATTAAATACTTTGTTAAGAAAATACTGTACAAGGAGGAAATACATCTTCGAGTATTTTTTTATTTTTGCATATATATGTATAGTGGAAAATGTAATAATGCAGACAACTCTTGACAGTTACAATGAAGTATATATATAAATATGAGATAGGAATGGATATTGCACGCACGCAAGAAATAAACTGCGTCTTTAGAAATTTCGTCAATGAAAAAAGTATATTTATTTTTTGAATGAACAATTTTGATGAAAGGAAATTCGGAATGTACTACTGAAAGTATGTTGTGTTGATAAGACTCAAACTTTTCTAAATTTCTAACGCGACGACTATCAACAGTTCAATCGGCAGTTTCCTATAATTGTACTGTAGTTAAAAATTACTCATCAGAGGAAAATATATAAAGCTAAGATAGTTCTCTCGCGTAAATTACATCTCACGTAAAACATAGAGATAGAATTGTCGATATAATATAATCACTTACGTTCGGCGTGAAAAATTAAGTCAAATCATAATAGAAACACGTTCTCCAAGACAAAGTTCTTCGAAGGTCTTTTTTATTAGAACCTTAAATTTAACGGTGTGCTGTCTATTTTTGGCAAGTAATAAACCTTGTTTGTTTTTTACGAAAAAAAGACAGCACACAGTCTGAAAGCAATACCTATATGTTAAGAAAAGAATAGGTCTTTATTCTTTTTTATATTTCTAAATCGATCTAAAACACGTTCCATACTATTTATTAAATCCCGTATTTAATATAAATTTTACGAAGTGTAAAAGTTCTTTAGTTTGATTGAAAAATCTACATCATTATGGAAAATTCTTCGCTACAAAAGGTCATCATGTCTTATATATCTCTGTCATAAAATACTTTGTCATAGAAATGTATACTTTACTGAGTAATTGCATACATTCATTTATTTAAGGATGAAATTTAGAACAATTTCATATCATGTTGCAGAAAAAAAGTCAAAATAGCGATTATGATAAAGTTAAATAAATCTATTGTTCGTATTCTGAAAGAAATTAAAAGGTTTCTGATAATTTTCTCTCTCTGATGAAAGAAACGAAATCTAGACGCAGAAATTACATAATATACTTCGCATATGACACTGGTAATCAAACTTAGAGTTGAGAAATTTTAAATCGCAATTTTAGAGGCCCTAAATTATTAAAATATTCTGTTGTTAAATAGAACTTGGATTTAAAACTATAATAGTTATTTACATTTATTAAGGTAATCAAATATTAAACCAAATACGTAAAACTTCGACTATGGCTAAGAACGAATAATACGTATTTACACGACTTCGATGAGTAGAATATCCGCTCAAAGGAATTCTCCTCAGCAACATAGAAATATGCTGGCGAAGTAGGGAAATTCGCGGGGAAACGTCACAATTCCGTGCACGGTGATTTGTTGCAAATGGATATTCATAGAAGGATAAAAAAGTGAAAGAGCGTACTCGATTAACTATTAACTTGCATGCTGTTCTTGTTTGATGCAAAAGCCGGATGCACACGCATGCTCAAAGAGATCAAAGCGATCTTTCTGGAATCATCCCTCACGCAGGAGAAGTCACTTCATTTCAATTTATCCTGCACTTGGGCCAGTGCTCGCGTGACGGCCACGACTTGCCTCGTAATAGCACAGAGGGCAATTAGTCCAGAGATGGCGGTTGAGCATTATCTGGAGGAGGCAGCAACATGATAAGAGTTTGTTTGGACATAACTTCCGCTATCTTAAGCATTGCAATTTTGCACGAACATTTTGAGGGTTAAACATAAAAACAAGAGAGCAGCGAAAATAAAAAGTGGCCGATGATATTTAAAGCATTTAACTATTTCATCGGGAATTTTAAAAAAGGAAACTTTTAGCAAACGAATTATAAATAGATTAAAATAGTGTTAAATTAATTATCTATGCGTGATGTTTTTACAACAGTAAGAATTTAAATTTAAACACGTGATTGAAAATGGAAAAGTTGCTGATAAAACGGCTATAGAAACCTATTTCTAAAATTTTTCAGAAGCAGTTTTGGGACCTAACAAGAGCTCATTTTTACAATTTTCTTTTTATAACTGTACATTCGAAATACTCGAGACTTGTATATTAGAATTAAGGATAAAATTTTATAAACACTTAGTTTCAATTAAAAATATCGAGATTTTCATACTAGACTTCAAGAAATTGTACAAATAAAAATACTCGGAAATACTCACATGTAAATGGTGATTATAAATTTTCTTTCTCTATACATCTTTAACAGCTCAGGTATTAATTCTATGCCTTGGATTCTACTGTCATACCTAAGAAAAATTCATCTGAAATATCTAAACTCATTTTTCTTTTATTAAAATGAAAAAGTGTCAATGTATTATTAAAAATTTATCCTCAACAAAACAACTTCATTGAGCAAATATAATCTAACATTAAAGTAATTTCAGTTTCTTTTTTCAGCAATAAATTCCATATAAAATAGTTATGCAACCATAAATAATCCAGCACTATTTGGTTAAGGTATTAAAATATCGGTTGAGTTCAAATATTACAATATCGTACATCTTGAGATAAATATTTTTATGCTAATAATTATAATAGGTTTGCATTTATCTAAAGAAGAGGATTTGAATATTAGAAATTGCATCCTATTTAAATAGTTAAATGCTACAGAAAGGATTCTTCGATGTAGCCACAATAGAGTGGTGCATTATCTATACAAGCAAATTTTTTTTTTAGAGATGATGTAAGATGAGCTGGATTATATATATAAATCGACATTTTATTTTATAAGTTTAGAGTAGTAAAAGTTACTATATATAAAGTTAAGTTTCATAACATTTCTATGAAAGATGACATCATAGCCGCTATAGAAAGCAGATATCTTAGATACTGAATGCTAAGAATGTTTTTCAACAAGTTTTGTAAGCATTCACCATACCAAAATAAAACATCGCAAAATCTAATAACTTTCATTTACAAATTCTAGGAAATGTTTACTGTTTCATTCTTTGTCCCGTTTTCATCGTCAGCAAATGACAACGAACGAACGTTAAACCCAAAGAAACTAAAAAATAAAAGAACCCTGGGAACTGTAGAAGAATATATTCCTTAGCAAAATTTAGGCTTAAAACGAATAAACTATTGTTTTCTCGGACGCATAATGAGAAATTATTTTCAAATATGTTCCTCCATCACAATAAATGAGGCTTCTTTAATATTAAAAGAAAATTAAAGTAAAAAGAATTGCGAATAAGAAATGAATTCGGAACTGCGCCTGATAATGTTCTGTACATATTACCTAACATATTGCCGTTTACAATGCTATATGGAAAAGAAATTTATTAGCTGAGAAATATTCAACTTTTAGTTTTGCAAGAAGTTAAAAATAGTAATTAATAATTATTTGAAAGTTGTGACCGAGGTTTTTCAATAATCAGACACTTAAAACTATTCATTTCTAAATTCAATCAATCATTCGCAAAAAAGTAGAATGAAGAAAAGAAAAAGAAATTAACGCAAATATGAAAGAATTTAAAAATTCAGGCAAACTTAGCCACTGACTTACGTTGTTTAAAATGTTGTTAGGATGCTTGCTAGATATGTATTCTTTCAATATTTTTTGATTGCTTCAAGACTGAATTTATCATAAATCTCGCTGATATAACCATTATATTATGTAAAAAGTGAATTTCACAAGATAGCTTTGACGTAAAAGTTTGTATTTCCATTGGTCACAAGAAAAATTTCCATTGCATACAAAAGGGAAAATATTACTTTCAGTCCATTTTCAATCGGGTACTGTGAAAGAAAATGACATTTTTATTTATCTTACTTAGCAAATTCCTCAAAGTTCATTTGAAATACCTAACTCATTTTTAAAGGCGAATAACATATCCTAATTAACAAATATTTCAACTTATTATCGTTTGTTTTACCAATTTTGGGTTTAAATTTATGAAAAATCGTGAACTAAAAAACACGTCTCCTGAGATACAGTTAATATATATTTCAATTGTATATTTCATTCGATATTTTCAAAATATGGATATATTTTAGAAGTGCATGTGTTTAGGAATAGAATGGTCGTCTTCAGAGCTGTCAAATACTTGTTTAATATTTGCGACACGCCTAAAGACTTTTGAAAAACGAAAATAAGAAGATATTGGCGATTTTGCAAAAGCGTTTTTCTCCGTCACGCGTGCACGCATAAATCACGTGACATGCAGAGATGCAACTTAAGCCCGCTTAGCGCGTGACACGCAAACCTAAGTTATTACGAAGGAATAAAAGTGATTAAGAGAAGAGTAACAAGAAGAGGAATCGTTAGCAAACTTGGAAGTTAGATACGCGAATTTGGTTTCATTGGGACCATAAATATCAAACTGCGGAGTTGAGACTTCTGCAAATATTTCTTTCGAATACGAAGATAAACGAATGGAATAATTTAGCCGGAGAAGTTTTAAGCTCTTTGCCAAACAAGGAATTCTTTTTTGAATAAAATAAAACGGATATATAAATGTTTGAACGTTTATTTGCGATCATCCATTTGTGTGATTTTTCCAATGTTCTTAGAATTGATATTTCTTTTTTAATGAATGGAGAAATATTAACTTTTTCTATATATTTGGTTCATTAATCCTGATGTATTAATTTTCGATGTCTAAATGTGAGAATATCCTCGAATTATTACTTTCATTGCACGTATTTAGTTCAATACAAGTAACGAAAATGATTCTAATTTTGATAGAATAGTGATGAATCAAACGAGCGATTTATATTAATCTGAACAAGAAAATACTATTAGTCTGATGTACAGTAAATAAAGAATTTCAAGTAAAAGTAACTACGTTATTTTGAATCTATTCGATTAAGATTTACCGCATATTTGAAATGAAAATTACACAAGGAAATTAAATTCAAAGTATACGAGAAACACTTTCATATTCAGTATATTTGTTACAGTTATTATTGACTGTTGAATAGTATCGCTTTCTGTTGTTTTGAAATATATTTTACCCTAACTCATAAAAAAAGAGTTTCGGTAAAATTTACGATACTACATTCACTACTATTTACATTATTGCATAACTATTTATCTCAACATTGGATTTTTACGTGAAATTACTCTTATCTCTCCTAAGACACTTGCAATTCTCTATAATTAAAAATTATATTTACATCCATCACTCGTAAAACAAAAATTTTGAATAAGAATTTGATTTTCCTGAAAAAAGCCTTTTCTCTCGAATGAAAATATCAAAATATGCATAGAAAATATTATCGAGCGTAAGAGATCTATTCCATATCACTTAAAGCGCTAGAAACCATATTTAGGCTATAATCAGATGTTGAGTTTTACTATGGTTCAAAGCGATATTTTAGAAGCTATCTCATGACACAGTGGAATGCTTAGGATTTTTTTAAAATCTGAAATAAATTAATTCTAACGGCAAACCATGGTTTTTATGATGATATATACCAAAAACCATTATTTTTATATGATTTTCCTTAATTAGAGATCATAAATATGCGATAGAATAAATTCCCAGACCGATAAAGCTTATGGATTTAGAAATGGCAGAGTATCATTATATGGATCACTTCTTTTCAATATGCGAGGAACCAGCAAACTATTTTTTTGTTTTAAGTCTTTGATAATCATTCTCTAGAATTATCATTATCATTTGTAGAGTTAAAGAGTCTATTTATTTAAACTATATTCCTATAATCATTGCTTTCGACAAAAATACAACTACAATCTTCAAATTACTCTGAAAGAATGGCCATCTTTGGATGAACATCTTTCCCGAGAAAAGTGAAGATGATTTATCAAATAATCTTTTCAGGAAAATGTTATTTTAAAGTAAATATATTTAATATTTACCTCAAGAATTTTTATATATAACAGCATACGTTCGAATAGTTTATTACTAAATTTTAATTGAATAAATAGATTGTCATCCCAAACATATATAAACTAAGTGTATGATGCATAATAACTTTTATAATTTCTTATTTACATATGATTTTTGGAAGGGAATATTTTTTAATTGTTACTAAACCTAAATTCTGCTTTTCTTGTTAATTTCTAATAAAATATCGAATAAGGAAAAATCATTTACAGCTCAAAATTTTTATCCCTTAACTGTGCTCCACTGAATTCTCCACATACTTTATAAATCAAGAACTTATTTTCCCACTTAAGATGTATAAATATATCTGACTAAAATAGTTGAAAAATCAATCATATTATCTTTCCATTGATATTCTTGACGTCTTTTCAGGGATACGCAATTTCTCTCTAAAACCCTATCAAACCCAATCGATATCATTAAAACATTTAAGAGCAAATGAAAATATATTATACGTATTTACATTTTTAGGATATGTAATCTCAACACTGAAATATTTCTCAACGTGTGTTGGAAGATTTGAATGCGAAGATGACAAACAAAATTTTATTATGTAAGATACGAATATGAAATTATATTATATATATATATGATATCAATCGAAGGACATTTTTTATCAGAATAGGTCGATTCCTCTATATTGGGTTACGCATTTAGTAAGTAATTACACATTCATTAAATCTATGACTATCGCATTCATGAATGCGTCAACTACTTATCTTCTAAGGATGAATATAAATTTCAATACAAAGATTAAAAGAGAACGAAAGAGTGAATCAATGATTAAGATCCAAAAATCCACATTTATATTCATGAAAACATAAGCAAATTGATGGGAATATTCGCTATCTTGGTCCACCATAAAAATCAATTCTTAAAAAATGTTAAATATTTTTACAGTAAAATAAAATAAAATGAGTGTACCAGACGAATGAAAACCCTTTATTTTCCTTCTGAAGTAAGAATAAATCTAATTTTGGAAAAATTTTGAACGTTGATAAAATTAACCATTTCTGGAATTATAATTGTTGTATTACATTGTTGAATTCAAGTTGAATAATATAACCAATCTTAAATTATGAAGTCACATAATTAAAATCCGAGGAAAAAATGTCGGTAGTACGGTTCGTGTGAAGCATTCATATTTCTTTACTTTGTTAAAACTACTATGGAAATTAATTATGAAATATTTATCAAAACAAGAAGTTGCTAAGTTACCGATTTATTCAATTTCTAAAGAGTTGAATTTCTAAAAAAGTTCTCTATAGATTAGGTTAGGGAAGATGCCATTTTATTAAGTATGGTATACTAATTTCCCAATAATTCTGAATATATTGTCATGCATGGCTATTCTAGAGCCAATTTCAAATTTTGGGGCAAGATTTTGCGAATTGAAATTATTGTCAAAAATAAAAATATCTTCTTCTACTTATAACGCTAAGAAAATTTCTAGGATCTCAGTTTTTAAATTTTCAAATGAAATCAGGTATAAATGAATCGAATCTGTCTCCGAAATGGAATCACTTCAGTTATGATCATCGGGTCATCCTCATGACTTCTTTTCTAGTTCCAAGTCCTCATTCTGAACTATTTAATTTCATAATGTTGATTCACATGAAAAGCTGCGTCTTATATAAACATGTTCGTCAATAGGGATAGTGTGCTATAGAAGATAAGTAAAATAAATCATTCCTAATCTTGGTGAGTACTACTCCTATCATTGCCTATTAAACAGCTTTAGAAAATTCTTATATTAATTGAAGCATTATCTAGTGAGACATTAATACTCTATAAACGTTGAAACTCTTATAGTTTTATAAAAAAAATATTTTCCACTTCTCAGCCAAACTCAGGTATTTATAGAAAATTGAAAAGTATACCATAATAATACATATTTTAAAATATTATGTTAACGTAGAAACGCTGGAGTGTATTTAATATTTATTTTTTCTAAGTTGATAGAATAATCTAATTCTATCCGAACAATTTTTAAAAGCGTTCAGATTCTTTTTTTTTCCATTTCTTGGTTGTATCCTTATCCATGAATTAAATGCAACTGGTATTACAACTACATTCGTATGAACTGATACGGGTTTCAATTCACAATGTCAATAATTTATTTTAAACAGAATCAAAAGCAAGACGATCCTGTTCCTTTTTTAATGTAAATATATCACTTTTTTGTGTTCATATAAGGCACACATCTTAATTGTGAAAGGAAATTTGCTGAATATTTCATTCCCAAAAAAAAAAGGTAAGATGTCTCAGTTTTGTTCATTCCAACGATGGAGTTCAAAATGATGAATGATTATAGGTTTTGAATTAAATAAGAATCGACAAACTTTCTTGGAAAGGAATCTCATCAAACGTCCGAAAATGTTTTCGTATTTAATAGAGAAGAATTATTTACATAGCTCTTCTTCTATGAAAGTGAACGATGATACACGTATGGAAGAATTGAGGGGCAATGACGTTGTAAAAGAGCAATATTTGAAACGAAAGCAGAAAGGAGAGAAATTTTCCAGAAGTTGTACAAAATAAATAAGCAAATCATTATAACTTGATACAAAAGATGGATTTTCTTTTGCAATGATAGGGGCAGTAAATTGAAATTAAATATAAATGAAAGACATGCATGTCTTCAGGGTTAAAATACCTTTGAATGTAAGTAGAAGTTAAGTGACCAATAGAAATTCAGCAAAAGAATTCAGGCATTATTTCTAAAAAAAAATTAACATAATTTAATCACAATACAAAGAATTGTGTTACGTCTCTCTCAGTTCGTTTTTCACGGATTTAAAAGACTCTTTGGCTCTTTCCTTGTACTATTTTCCCTCATCCTTCTTACTTAATGTTCATCCATCTGGTCTATTTACTCATCCTCCCTTATTTGACTTTCCTTACTCCTTTTTAGAACTGTATAAGGAAGAATTCATTCGTTTCGTCAACCCTCTAAAAAGCCTGCCATATTCCTTCATTACTATCTTTGACTTCTCTTTCTGCAGCTACATTTGAAATATACCTCTTACATTCATAGCTGAACTTCCATTCTGACTGTAACCCCTTTAATTTTATTTATTTATTGTCGTATTCAACGATGATCTTACCCATTTAACGTCTTTACTTCATTATCCTATTTCTTGAGTTTCACGTATCTCTTTCCATTCCCATACATTCTCTGATTGACTTAATTCTCTCGTTCTTCAAAGCGTCATTTTTTTCCAGAGTTTATCACAGAATATATATCTAAATTAGTTAAATCTACCTGTTTATCTTCGTTTTATTTTTTAGGTTAAATTACTTGTCACTTTTTTATTGTTATTTTTCCTTAAATATATTTTACATTTCAGCATAAATAGGGATTGCTAACCTGTATGCCAGTATATTAAAAAATATTTTTGAGAAGTATGTGTTGAAGACATAATGAATGAAAAGTTTTAAAGCAAACATTAAGACAAAAAAGAACTGTTTGAATAAAAAATAATCCTCTTTAAGAAGAGAGGAGAAAATTTTGCAAGATCATCTCATAACAGTGAAGGTAATCAAAATGATTTGAAAAAGAAAAAGTAAAAGAAAAATACAGAGTGAGAAGAAAAGTAATCTCTACCGAGAATTACATAACGAGTGAAAAAAGTCCTAAATATTCACGAGTGAAAAGCTACATTCATATATACATACACACATTGAAGATTATTTTGTGCTGATGTCCTCTCATTCATAATTGTCAATCGATTTGTAGACCAAAATAGTGGAGTCGCATCAAACAATCTGCAGATTCGCAATTATCACATAAACGTGCGTCAAACCATTGATTCATCTCCATTTGTCTTCCTTAATCACCGATCGCATTATGAAGTGAAATTGCTAATATGTTCAAATAAGAATCCCTTTCTTAAACAGTGAATGTGAATCTCATTGCAGTTCTAAATACGTCTAAGAGGTGGCAGCTGAAATTAGCATCTGCTGGTAAAAAATAAGAGGAAATTACTTTTTTATACAGCAATGACTTTACCACCATTCATATAACACAGTGTACATTATTTTTTGATTTTAGGTCTTTGTAATTATTTTAAAACCGTCCAATATTTTATTGCTTGCAGGTACTGAGCAAGTTGGTGATTCTGCATTTCTCACTTTCAAAAATGGATAAGGTCTAAATGTACTAATTCAAGGGAAAAATTAAAATATGCAAAATGACCATGACAATGAAATTTGATTTAATTCCGATTTAAATGAACATGTCGTATGAAAATAATTGAAGTTTTTCTTAGACATTGTATTCGCTAAATATAAACTAAATGACTTCACCAATATACCTCATCAAGTTTTTTAACCAGCATTTCTTTTTTAAGGCAAAGTACTTCAATTTAGGCATCAAAGATAAACGATTCAGTTGTACCGATCATGATATCGATATAGTTGATACCCAACCGTATATCTACACATTATTTATTATGTACATTTATTTTTTTATTCGGAATTTTCAATAAGGACTCATACCCCCTCTTTATAGTTTTAGAGTTCTTTAGTTGAAAGTTTACAGAAAAATAGATATAAGGGAAAGTGTCCGAAAACTGTCCCTCGCCTAATATCGTCCTCTCTGCAATTCCCTTGTATTGTGCTAAACTGTACTATTATTGTACTGAACTGTCTCACCTACGCTTTAAAATATCCATTAGCGAAAATTTGGCCAGTACAGAAAGCGTTAGTATTGTTCAACAGTTAAATCATCGTTTTGCAGGTTTTAGAATATTTTGTGTCACTCAATTAGCTGCTTCTTTGTACAACTAAGGTAATCTTTCGAAATGTGAAATTTAATAATAATAATAATAATAATAATTCAGTTAACGGAAACAGGTTGCCCAAATTACATACGTTGCAATAAATGAAATTTATAAACAGTATATTCACTTTAGTTGATCAGTGAATTTTGAAGCCTGTATACACTTTATTTCATTAAAAAACACACCACTATGTTGTAAGTATGTAAGGAACATAATACCACTGCAGAGCATAATATCGTCCACGGGCCGATACGAAAGGCATCTACAAGAAGCTTTATCCATTGTTTCAGATGTGTAACATTGGTAATAAAAAGAAGTGAAGGGACAAAGATACGACTCTCAATACAGTTAGCAGAGTACATAGAGAAGAAATGGGCCTGAAGAAAAAGCTTCTGGGTAATATAATGTTCCTAGGGAAACTTAAGAGAATACAGTCGAAATACTGACGAAACACCAGAGGAGCTTGTTTCTGTAGGAACAAAAGCTGCTTTACCGCCACATTTGGAGGAAAATTGGTGGACTATTTCTTAGAAATGGATAAATACTGTTTTGGTTTAACTCCACGACATAAAAAACACATGGTGTTTAAGTAAATAATATTCCGCATCCATTTTCATCCGAAAGATAGCAGAAGTGGCTTCTACAATTCATTGGGCGACACCCGTAGTTCGGACAGCCAAGACCCGTTGTAGCAACCAGAATCAAATTCAAGCTTAACATTAGAAAATGTAAACAAATTCTTTGATATCTTTAAAACGGCTTTTGAGCAAATAAATTACAATTCTGGTAGACTTATCAATGTCGATGAAATAGGGATAACAGTGGTGCAACATATAGCATTGAAGATTTATTTTATAAATTAAAATTTTAAAGAAAGCCTTCATTAGGAGACGATGAAGAAGGAATTCTCATGGGGAATTTAAAGCATCAATTAGGGGACGATTTTAGAATCCAGTCCTATAACTATTGATGTCTACTTTCTCAACCTTCCGTTATATCCTACTCGCAATTACTATTTATTTCAATTTTGTTTAGACGCATAAAAGACGCACTACATCTTTGAACCTTGCCCATCCCATCATTACAAAGTATTGCTATATAATTATTTCCTTACATTATGACTTTATACAATATCCCCCTACTCAATGTATTCTGTTACTCTATTCCTCTATAGTTTTCGCCTTATGCCAACCTATGTAAGATAGAAAACCAAAATAACCTATATAATTAAGTTCGCTCGTATATTAACCATTATTCAGGAGTAATTTTCCAATTCTGTCGAAAGAAAAATTCTGTAATGTTGCATTCTTAAATGAGTAACGTATATTGTCTATCACGATTATACACTATTTACAATTTTAATTTCTATTACTATAGAATATCATTCGAAGATTATTTCAGGGAAATAATAACAACATAGATTACTAAACGTAATTTGCGCAAAGTAACTGATCGAATGATCTACAAAAATCAAGATTTTTTATATATGGTTACACTTTCTTTCGTACTCATAATGTGATTTTCATATGTTCTAAGTAATTCCAAAAGGGTTATCTGTTTTCATAACAATCGTCTAATACTCTTTGGATGGTTATGAAGACAATGAAACATAGAGCATATTTTGAAATATAATGCTAACGTCATTGATATTTTTAATTCACAATATCAATAACCCAACTCACAACATTAATCATGCATGTGAAATTGCATCTCAAGCTTCTTTAGTTTCAACTAAATAGGTATAACACTGCTTCCTCACTGTTGAAATTAGAATTTTCTCGCTTAAGAAGTTTCTCACTTTGTACATTTTTAAAATATCTAAACGAAATATCTCCCAAAAATTGCATTTTCAGGTTATCATTTTATGTATTTGCTACTTTTGCTTCGTTGAAACGATTCCTTTTTGGATAATGTTTTGTATGGTCTCAACAATTTCTTTGGTAATATCTTGTACAATTATATCTTAAGTTTTATGAATAGATACATACTAATGAATTATAAAGTGTGTTTATGCTTGTAAAAGAATTAATAAAATGTTAAGGTCTTCAATAAAAAAGTTTTACTAGTATATATTCTCTTTTAATTTCCTAACTTAGTTCCCATTTGCCCAATATATCGTTTCACTCCAAACGTCTCTATAAAAACAGGCCCTGAAAATTTTCTCTTTTAATGTTATATTAGACTGATGTAACTCCATTTAAAAGTTTTCATCCAATTATTTACACATTATCCTAATCTCACTCTCATAATACATACTAAACTGTTCCAGTTAGAAATAGGAAAGTATTTGAAAGAATTTAAGTAGTATTTCATATTTTAATAAATACAAAGCACTATTATTTTTGATTAATTTCGTCGAGATTTTCATCAATTGAAGTTATGAAGACTATATGGAAATATTATGTTTAACACATGGTCAGATAATACTGCTACATTTCAGTAATCATTGCCAACAAAAATCCAACCCAAGTTCATTAACAGTCCGTACATAGATGAATTATGTTGAAACCTTTTTACGGGGAACGGACAGTAAGATTCAACGATTAGAATTATCCCGCAAATATTTTTCCTTTCCCTATCAATCTCACAGTAATATAAAATTTTAACCAAATAGCAGTTCCCAGTAGCAGAAAAAATAATACCATATCACTTATATCTACTTAAATATGTTGTTTATTAGAATATCATTTTATTAAGATTCTAAATACTGATCATGCTATGGTATAGCTATGATATAGCAATTGTCATCCAAGAATCATTTTTATTTAAAAATGAATGACTAATAATTTGAATATAATCGTCTAGCGTTAGTATGGAATGAATTTATTGCAAATCAGAGTGAACGTAAGATTTCATTACCATGATAATATTATTTCATTTCTAAATTTCATAAAATAAATATCCTATTATAAAAAGCATATTCACCCGCATTAAAATATGTAAGTATTTACTACGTTTAGAATGTTATTGCGGCGTATCGTAAGCATTAATAAACAGAAACAAAAAGCTAACTGTCTAAGTACTATGAGAGATATTCAAATGTACAAAAATGATGTCTTATAAAATATCAAAAGAATAAAAGTAACGTAGTTTAATGTACAACGTAAATATTTCGTATACAATGGTGATCTGTGGAAAAAGATATATCCGTTCGTAAGAAATGAACAAGAGCTTTGCGATTGTCATTTATTTAGTCGTTGAGCAATAAGAGGCAAACGGAGAGCGCGAAGACGAAGAGCATTTCCATGCAAAGGATCGATTCTTTTGGAATCCTTGAGTTCTGCGTCGACGCAATCGATGCACATCGCTTTCTCATTTCAGGAAGAAGGGAACTCCGCGTCACTCCTCAGCGTCACTTTATGTACAACTAAATCCCTAAATAATTCGATCCTTCAACTAGAACAACATCCACGATAAAAACTAGATAAAACCCCTTCCTACGTGAAATATCCATTGGATGCGATGGTTCCTCACGTGCCTAAATGTCTCCAAACGCAGCCGTTCGATTAAAATACGGCAAACTGCAACTGAGGCAGAACTTGCAAGACGTGATCTCATAAATATTGCAAGAGGAGCGGTGAAAAAGTCTGGTTTCGCAAGTAGAGGATCCTGTTTCGATGCCCATTACACCCCTTCTGCTCCACGAAAAAGTACATCGCCACTCTAAATAAATGTTAGTCGATTTTGCAAAGAGATAATTTCGCTGGATGTATTTATAAAATTTATATTAGATAATTACTATTAGATAAGGAAAGCAATTGTTTGCTTGTTAATCATTCGTATCTATTTAGAACCAACGTTAGAACTAGTACTTTGCTTTGTATTTGTTTTTAGATTAAAGCCTCAAAATAGGTCAACATCCCAGTCAAAATAAGAGAAAAAAATTAATCCCGAATGAAGAACTAGTCTTCTTCTGTAGGCAAATGCGTTTTTTTTAGTAAAGGAGAATTAAAATAGAAGCGAAGGGAAAACCAGTTCTGGCCCTTGAAAGGGTCACTAAAACAGCAGCGGGAACACATATTGACAGAGGAAACAAAAATGCGTAAGGATCGATCATTCCTTTTTAATCTAAAAAGAAATATTTGAAAAATGGCCACGCACAAGGAATTCCGATACTTCCGCAATTCGGAAATAAAAACGGTTGGGATTGGCTGAATTTAGGAAGGAGATTGACCAATAAGGAGAGCAGCCCGTGTCGCCAGGTGGTCGAAAAACCGGTATAGGAAAATCATTGTCACTTGATCGGCTTTGGGCAGTTAATTCGTTCTTAAAGGAAGACTCGTTATGAAACCAATCATCAATTAAAACGCAGACCGGTTTTGTAACGATTTTATTTCGCCGGAGGGAATTTGTTTTGTAAAGTTACACTTTCATTCCAATTCGAGTGAAAGGGAATTCTAGGATAAATCATCCCAATGTATAACGGAATCATACAAAGTCTCATTTCCAAAAAAGATCGGTTTTTATTTCGTTCACATTGTAGTGGAAATAAGACATTGTATAAGGCATTCCAAATACACGGTGAGAAGAACCTTACATCAGAAAGAACACAAAATTTCATCTAGATTTTCTCTTTCATATTGATCCATTTGTGGTCCAGAATGAAAAACGGCTTTTTCTGAAAAAATATTTTGAATAAAACTAATATACTTAAACCATTGTGTAAAGTTTAACAGTCCAATTACAAATTTTTATTTGACAACACAAATATGCATATCTTTACAATATATTTTAAATTGAAATAGGTGTTTACACCCCCTGCCACACGCCGAAAGGCGGCTTGCAGGGTACTTATGTAGATGAAGATGTATTTTAAATATTTTCTGTTATAATCATTACCAATATAATGCAGAAATGGTGGAGCTGAATTAGAAAACGCTATTCTAAGAAGAGATCTTTAAGTTGAAAATTTAACTTCAACTGATTGGATTTGGTGCTTTGAATTTAACACTGGAATATGCTGAATAGAAATACCGATGTTAAAAGAAAATAAGACCACTAATCTTCACTACTTTCCACTTCTGTTTCTTAAAAAACTATTCAAGATTAGACTTTGTTGATGATGATTGTTGTATTCCATGATAAACAAAAAAGAGATCATATTAATTTGCGAATATATGCGCACTAAAACTGGAATTTGAAGCCAAGACTGTTATTTTTAATTTCTACTGAAGAATATATCATATAAAAAATTGTGAAATCCTTACAGGTGAGTGAGCGGAGTCCAATATTACATATAACAATTTCATGCACAAACTTAACAGTAGTATTTTTCGTTCCCACCTCCTTATACCCATCTATAGCAAGGCTAATCTTAATTTCCAATCTCATCTTCTCCAAAAGCAATATAAAAGATATAGATAAGCTTTTCATTTCTCTTTTCAAACTAATTAGTATAAAGGCTTAGATGATGACAAGAATGTTAGCCTAAGTGTCGAATAATGAATTAATCGTTAAAATTCAAATACAGTTGGAAAACAACGTAAAGGTGTATGTAAAGTTGCTATAGCTTACAAAAATAGCGGATTTTTATAAAGATAACTGAAGTAAACTGAATCCGGTCTAAAATCATATTTTAAAAATTTTTAGGCTCTAAGGACTCATTTTTTATGAAATCAAGCAATAAATTGAAAAAGTAAAATATTTAAATTATTAAGAGAAGACTCAATACGATATTCTAATGTATGAGCTTTCACAACCAGGATGAAAATGACTCAGACTATGTGAGTAGTGCATTGACTTATGTAGCGTAGAATGAAAATCGAAGGCAATTCTAACTATGTGCACCTTAAAAATGAAGCTACCTTAAGAATTGTACAACACTGTACACGTAATAATACAAAAAATAAAACCAATGTACAAGTTATTGATACCAAAGAGTAAAAATGCGTTAATTACGTGTAATACATTGATACTTTGTTTCCTGATTCATTTTTATTAATAAATAAATATAGAAACTGTCATTTCCCAATCTAAGGGATAACTTTTCAATATTAGTCTATAAAAGTTTTCATCTTTATTTTATTCATGATGATATTTTGCACAAAATATCTTTTATTCATTTAAGAGTATCAAAAGATCTTTAGTAATGGTTTATTAAAGTTATCCTCATCACGAATAGTATTCTCATAAAAACTTCTTCAAGAAATACTTCTTCAATGTAAATGACGATCGCCATGAGTCGAAGATGATCAAATCTGCAGATAGACCGATTAGTGTGCGACCTTCAAAGGATTTACCAATCTTAATTTATATTTGAAAACTTCTTTTAAAAGAAAATGAAGATTTTGACACTAATCATTTAACGTTGCAATAGAATGTGCTGTGACATACACTTCTCACTTTAATGGCTGAATACTTTCCTAAATGAATTTCTTGCTGTAACTATCACTAAATTCAATTAAAAAATAATGTTTTTATTGTAGATTATGGTTCATTATTTTTAAACGTAAAAAATATACGGGAAAACCCAAAGAAGATTAACTTAAATAAGAGAAAGCATAAAATCGCAATTGTATCTATATATATATATATATATAATAGTGTATATATGTATAGTGTATGTAAGTATAGTGTATATAATATGTATAAGTTGCCACCGGACAATTGTCCACTTGTAACTTAAATTGTATAAATGAATAAACAATACGAGGGCCGTTTCAATAGATTCCATATTTTTTCGCAAAAAGTAAGTTTTACAACTGAAAAAAATATATAAAAATAAAAAATTCTGAAGTTTTTAAAATGATTTTTATAGTGATTTTTAAAACTTAAATATTTTTAAGGTTATTTATAAGTTTGGCGTTTCTTCTCTAACGGGTCTATCATAAACCTTCAGTATCCAACCATAACCACCCGCTCACACAGATAACCATTCATGAAGTACGCGACCAATCTTATAAATATATATAGATTTTCGTGCAGTGCTTTTCATTAAATTCGTAAAATATTTATGATCCATTTTTTCCAAATTTTATATTTAATAACAAATAATAAGATCGCTCCATTATTAGGAGAAAAAATTCCATCGCAATCAAAAATTTTTCTTAATTAATATTCTTAATTTAATTTTTCTTAAATTATTAAATAAACATTTTAAAAAATTAAAACCGAAGAACTTTTCGTACTGAAAGGATTAAAAACAGCCATAAAAATATTGAAAGTAACGAAAAAACTTTCCAAATGAAAATTATGATATATAGAAACAAAAAACTATAAATGTATTTGATGATGGATTTTCACTACGCTTCTGTGGAATTCAAACAATTTATAACTTTTATTTGCAAATTATCATTCCACTAATTCATCCATTATAATTAAAGTGTAGCAAAAACGTTTGATCTGAAAAATGCAAGAAATTAAATGACGATTTTTGTAAACAAAGACTCGCGGAATTCGCAGTGACTTGAAAAACCCAAATTAATATGATGCAAATAAAATATGAATGAATCGGTTTTCCTCGAATGTGCATTTTTTGCGGCCATTCGATGCAAAGTATCAAATGCATTTTTACTGACGATTTAATCATTCCGTATTTGGTCATTAACGTAATTTATATTTGATTTAATTATGACGCGAAAAATGCATTTCCCTCTTTTATTAATAATTCTAAATTTTTGCAATTCGCACCTCAAAAAACCATAAGCGTTCAATAAAGCAGAATGCACGATTTTCCGAAATGATTTTCTTTTCAAAAATGCAACATTTAATGAAAGGTTACAATTCCAACGAAGCGACTTTTTTAAAACTTACAGAGACCGCATCGTTTATTTTGGAATGATTTCAAGTTTTTTTCCACGCTTTTTAAGCGAGTTAAAAAATTAGCGTATTTCGGGATTTTTTCCGGTAAACAAAACTGAGCTTTACTTTCCCTAGATAAAAAAGAAGATTATTTTCAACTACGAATTCGAATGTGCACTCGGAGATTGTGTGTAAGGCGAACTATTCTCAAATGTCAGTTTTCTTTCGCATAATGAGAATCATCTGACGTAACAAAGTACATAAAAAAGAATGCTTCCGATTTGATTGATGAGAAAATGTCTTTACCGTTTCTTAACTGTCTTCTCAATCAAAATAATTCTGCTGAACCACGAAAATAATATTCGGATATAATGTTTAAAAGCCGAGAATATATTACACCAAAATTCAAATAATACCTAAGCTTGCATTTTTAATTATTTCTTATGTCTCCAATTTCTCGACCAATCCAATAATACACTTTATTTTTCAAAGATAGGATAAATCTTAAAAATTTTATGAATGAGAATATAATTGAATTACATTAACATTGAACTTTACCCATAAGAGATATTTACAGAATCATCGCCTAATTCATAGTAAATCTTCCCTAATATTTCCTTGTGTATACATCCGTAAATCTCTTCTTTTCGCACAAAAATTCAAATTCGTTTTTTCTATTAAGATGAAACTTTCTCAAACATTTGGGTGTAAAAATATAATATTAAAAACTACTACATAATCTTCATATTATTAGAGGAAAATTTCGTTCTATGTCTATCACATCTGTGCATTGTGCATTTTTAGTGGTTTATATTTTAAATTATACTATATCCCAAAAAGAAAATTGTGCTTACTATAGAAATTAGGGTTGAAATATGTTAATCTAAACCGTTAAAGTTAATTCAAAACTTTTTAATCATACATCCCATTAAATTGGTTACGTGCTTACATTCCTTTCTTAATATTGTATATTTACTTGATAGTCTTACATCTCCATTATTCCGAGTGTAGCAATCAAAAAAACAGATTAGTTTAACTCAATTAAAACTACGATTCTGAATATCCAATATATAATTCTTCAAGAAGAACAGTTCAATGTGTCATGTTTTCTTAAAATTGTAGTATCAAATGATAACTGTAGGATAAAAAGTAACATTAACCACGAGAATCAACGACTCAATCTCAACATGAAAATTTCGCCCTTATTTCTGCTAAACTTAACAACAAACTGAGTACACTACTGTTCGGGTTTATTATAACTATAAAACTTAGTTACGGCTAAATATTTCAGAATGAATATTCTTTACTTGAAAGACTCTCGCATCATCTTTTTCACGCTTTTTGCTTTCATTATAATAATTATCTTAACTTTTTTGGAGGTTTAAAATGAATCTATAGGTAAGCTTAACATAAATAAAAATACTGTCGATGTTTTACGCGTAACACGTACAATCGTAAACAACGTATGAATGACGAAAACCACAATTTACCATCAAAATTATGTATTTATGGATATACAAAGTGAACATAAGGTTAGAGAATAGGAGAACGTAGAAGTGTTACATTTGTATTAAACGAAGTATGTTTATGAATCAACAAAAGAGGATCTGAAATCTATACAGTGAAGATGAAAAATTGAATTAATATAGTTTAGAATATTAAATGTAGTTTGATGAATTTTAAAAATTTCAAAAGTTAGTAAAAGATACAATTTTCCCTAGAAATAAGCTCCATTTATATATATTTATAATATATATAAATGGATCTCCATATATATTTACTAAAGGAATGTCTCTAATTTACTTCAACTCCTTTGAAATATTATAGTTTCTTATTATATAATGAACTATTGGAGTGAATTAATCAGATGTACGGATATGCTTCGAGAAAAGAATAATGAATGCGTATGAAGTGGCTCGAAAACGATCCATAGATTTGAATTCCTTTTTGGAAATAATTATTATATCTTGTGGTTTAAATTGTGTTCTTTATTTCTCTTTTAACTTTGCTATGGATGCATATCAAATTCTGAACTCTGAATTTCTAAGTGAAAGGTTCGTATAAGGAATCCTATGATAGAGACGTCAGAGGTAAGGAAAGAACATCTTTCAATTGAAAATAGAGAAAGCTATATTGGATTTTAAGTGAAATTGAAGATTCATTAATCCTCTAAATTCTAACAGATCTATCTTTGTGCACTGGTCTTTGTACTTGAATCAATTCCAATTTCATACTGTCGACTGTATAGCTATTTACCATAAGACCTATTCGACGCATTTCTCGTGAGGGTAGTTCATTCGCTTGACATCACATTGTCGACTATTTTCAATTTTACATTTATTTCCTGTATTAGCTAGCTTTTTTGTTATACTAGAAGTTGACTCCTTACACAGATAATCATTTCAAATGAAATGAATTTCTTTAATGATAATTTGAAATCAAATACGTTGTAATATCAGCCAATTTCCATTATTATTATTATTATTATTATTATTATTATTATTATTCCATTCATCCTGATGCACACCCAAACAATATGGAATTTTCTCGATTGTGAACCTCCATTCAGAGAAAACCGCAAAACACGTACTTATGTCTCTGTTCCATCCTACAGTCTTTTTGTAGGTCTTCATGTATATCTTAGTATTCAGTTCTGAAATATTCATATCTAACTATTGTTGCTCTTATTGCCCTATTTCTGCCCTCAACCATTTAATTAACCGTACCTTTACATTGATACACATAACTCCTGTAATCTTTGTCATCAATGGGTTGCATTTTTCATCCCATCTTGGGAATCCATCTTTAATAATCTCTTATAAGTGGTTAGTATTCTTGGTATTGTTTAAAATCTTTGTGAAATGTTTAAATTTGTCGCCATTTAATTTTCACTTTCATTGGTCAACAAAGGTAAGGTAAATTGTCTTAAAGACTTCTTCAGATCCATAGGCGTTCTTTTATTACTTGCGAACACGAGATTGCTTTTATTGCTTACTTCATTGAGTATTTTCCTCCGTTTGTTACAAGTAACATCCTACCAATCTCCTTACCTATCCTTGACGCAAATAAGAAGCATACGCTATTTTTGTATTCATTACATTTATTCTTATCTTTTCTCCTTTGGTGCTAAACGCCTGCAGAAGAAGAAAGCAATTTCGTAGGCAGACGACTTCTATACTCCATTCATTGCCAATATCTCCTTTTTCCAACAAAGAGATACTTCTTCCTGGAATAGGTAAAAAGCCATCACTTAGTTGAACTCCATGCAAAAATACATTGCGTATCAGATGATGGACTAAGTTAACATTGTAGCAGTTCTCTTTTTTTTTAGTATAAATCGCATAAATAGAATTAACTGTATTTGTTTCTCTGATATTTATCACGAGATGGAACCTCACTAGTAATACTACTATATTATGAATCCCTGGTATTAAATTATCCAACTCTCTTACCTCAAAATATCAACGGTTCTTAACAGAGATTCAAGTACTTAATGTAATTTATGTTTTAGAAAAAATAAATAGTTTCAGTTTAAGTAACTTTAAAACTCATCTCTAAATTTTTTTATTCGATGAATAATCTTTATTAAACTAAAAGAGTGTTTTGTTGATTTATAGGAATACTTTCATGTTTCTTTTCTTAGGTAATTCACTTCTATCCAATGGACGAGGCTCTACTGTTGTATATGTTCCCATTCTTTGCTCTTGACTTCAAAAATAAATATTTATAAACATCAATTTGATTTGAAGATGGTAAAGACAGACAATGAATGAAAAAGGCGAGAACTATGCATAATTGTATACACATACAAACAAGGAATGCTAAAGAATTACACTGCACTGCTGTTGAGTATTCCTGATGAAATTTATTTTGCTCCGCTTATTCTATAAACTCAATGATTAGTGATTTTAAAATACTACTTAACCATTCTATTTCAAAAGATCTTCCTTTTGCCTTTTCATTGGGGTCAACAATATTCCAGTTCTTAATGAACAGGCAAAAAAATCGAATGAAAAAGTTCGAATTTTAAATTAACATAATTCTTACAGCTTTTCCGAAAATGCGTGCACCTGTAAATTCGCGATTTTTCCTTAACTATGATATATGTCATCAGCATTATTCGGAACATTTAAAAGAACACGCTAAAAGGCGTATATAGAGATAGGGGTTAAGTGCTTCCAACAGACATCGGCGCACTTTGGAAGATATGTAATTGCATTATCGCTTTCACTGAAAAAGGAATTAAAACTAAAATGCCTTCGAAAGCGTCGCTTTCCGAAGTGCACTCGTTTGCAGACGAATTTGGAAAGAAAATTCCGCAAAAAAAGTTCTGCGTTTTGGTTTTCATTTTTGGCGCACCTCTCAAAACAGGTTCCTATAACTGCTATGGTTGTCGCGAACGTTTCGCTAACTTTTCTGTTCGTTAAATAGTAAACAATTAGAAGATTGGAAAATGAATATTTTTAAAAAATTGTTGGAGGATTCATTTCCATGGATTCTCTAATTCCACTTTAATCGCTAACTTTCTTCTTTCATTAGTCTATGCACTGAAATCCGTTTTACATGAATGTTTAGCAAAGTGAGAAATACGCACAAAAATACAACACATAATATAACAAAAGCGTAGATTTAGTACTTAGTGTAAAATATTTCTGAAATGCATTGGTCAAATCTATTTGATCATTCTTCTATAGGCATCTTCCCAGCCGTTTATTTTCGATATCTAGATTCATTTCGAGGCTAGTTATCTTTGTTGTTTTAATTGTCCTGAATAGCTTATATTAATTCAGTAATCAATTCTTTTCCTCAGAATTGATAAAATATTTGGACCGATTATAACTTGGATTCTCGACTGGAATTTCATTTTCTCACAAGTCTCTTTAAGTCAAACATTGTAACGCATTTAATCAAATACTATACCTCTGATTAAATAGCATACAATATGCCAAGTACCAAATTGTGAACTGAGTATTCTCATATTATTCTTGGAAAGTCCTCTCACTCTAAAAATTCCACCATTACTCATCCTCAAAAACAATCGTAATTTGACGCTTAATATGTTCATAAAAATTTTGAACATTAGAACAGAAAAATATTCCATGGGACGATAAATGAATCGCTCCAATTTTATTAATAACCAAAAAAAGGTGATAATTATTAAGTAAAGATCGATTTTTTAATATATAAAATACATTCGAGACATTTTTCGAAGTAAATGACTTCAAAAATTCCCTGTGTTTATCTCATAAAATAACTTCTAAAATCACTGCACGGCATTGGTGAGGATGGCTGGAAACTTACTTTCAGTTCTTTTTTAAACGGCTAATTTATTTTAAAACCTATAACTGCAATAAAATAGATTTGTTTATTCCAAATTAAATATAAATTCAAAACAGAGATCTTTAGAATACCGCAGTGAAGCTCAACTGTACATGGATCCATTTGTTAAGAAAATAAGAAAGTATGAAATATAAGATGGAAATAGATGTTCTTTCTTTTTTGTTCCTTTAACGTTTCTCCCTTAAAAATTGTAGAATCTTCTCTCAATTATTAATTATTAAACTATTTTTATGAATAAATATTTCCCAATCATGGGACAGAACAGGAGTCGCTCTGACACCCATCAACAACCAAGTACAAGGTACGATAAGAGAAATTATAAAATAATTCTCCGAAATTATATTTACCCTCAAATTATCCATTAATTCTGCACAGTATGCATTTGGATAATTGTTCGTATATTTTACGGAAGAACTTACTATTAATTAATAATTTATTAAAACTTCAAACGTATTTCTCCAACTTTAAAAATTATTTTTCGAATGTAAGTAAGTTTTGTGATTGGAGAATGAATGAAAGGATGTTAACCTCGATGAGTAAATTTCCTTTAAACATTTGCTTATTATATATAAAATTATTTTATTGTGATGGGTAAATAACTTCATTTAAAATTTCCTCGCAACCTTGAAAAGTATCGAATATTTTTATCCCAACACCCGTTGAGATGTGTATTGTTCCTAGAAATAAGTCTAATAAAATAATTGAGTTAGAGTTTCTTATTACTTAAAACTTATGTGTATGAGAAAAGTTCTCTAATGTATAAAGGATCAATTGCAGCACTATCATTTCTTAATGCCTTAAAAACGAAATCAAAATGAAGCCATTCTCTATTTATAATTATGCTTTGTTTTGGGAGAATAATTGTTTACGGAACATTTCGACATTTGCAATCAGTACAACATTTCATAAACATTAAAAATTCTCTTTGAAACTTGGGCATTCCTTTAGTCGATTTCTCATTAATTTTAGCACATCTTTGAAGGGTAGACAATACAAAAATTGAACAGAAATTATAGTTAATTCAATGATAGGTAATAATAATTGGATAACAGTTTTGTGTTTTCTCAAGTCTCTTGAATAAATTTCAAAGCGATTTAAGAATTTATGAGATATAGAAATGAAATAATCTACTACATTTGGTCAAAGGAAATTGCAATCATTGTTTGCACCTTCGCAATTTTTAGATAAATATAATTGAAGATCATGCGGGTAATTTATATATGTTTTAGACCATATGGTACCTGTTTAAAAACAAGAAATGTTACTTTCAATTTCGCTCTCGTATATGAACCGCCCGCATGCTTCTCTTGAGATCACCGTCGCGTAAAATTAATTAACGGATGAGCCATTTTCCCAAGTGTTCCATTCCCAAAAGTGATATTTCTCTCATTGCCTAATTGATGCTGATCGAATCATATATAATCAGATCGACAAGTAAACATCAGTTTGTACTGTTATATCTATCATTTTTCATTCTTGTTAGATATTTATTTCTAATTCCATTTCATAAAAAATTTGAATAATCATTAAATGAAATAGACATGTACAATGCGGAATAATTCGTAAGAAGTATAAAAAACTAAAATTCATCATTTGCATCCTCAATGTATTCCGTGCAATAAACAGTATATAAGCTATAACCACACCTTTATCGTTTTTAAGGATAAATCAAGTCGAAGTAAAGTTTGGCTGTGAAATTGAGGAAAAAATACTATGTCTAGATCTATTTAAATCAATTTGTTACATTTTACATACTTATGTGCAATATAAAATTTTCATAGAATATTATATACTTTTTGTATTGAAAATCTTTTATTTTAAATTTACGGAGAGTACTTTTTCTCTACAAAATAATTGTTCACGAAGGCCTCTTCATTTGACGAAATACATGGGGTTGCGTTTTAATATTGTTTTGCTCCTGATCTTAATGAACAGAACCTCGTCTGATAAGTCAAAGTAAAATGCTATATTTCTCTGATTAATAGATTAGGGAAAGCGTTCTAGTATTTAGATATCTCAGAATTAAGCACACCATCTTCAGAAGTTCAAGACTTCAGAGTTCCAAGAGGCAATCGAGATATTTATATTATTAGAGTGTGTCCATCTTTTATCGGATAAACCGCTTATTTTGGTTAATGAAGAAGGAAATCCTTATTGTATTTCCTTATTTTGGTTTCTTTTAAATATTTATTTCCAGAATAATATGTAGGAAGCACAGAAATAAAACAATAGCAGACTTACAATCGAGTATTTTTTCCTATTCTCCATCACTCACGCCCACAAAAAGAAATTCCTCTTATTTTTGTTATAATTAAATTTAATATTATGATCCAAAACTTGAAAAAACTATTTCACTTTATGAACATGAGACCATATATAATTTTGTGATGGTGCATGGAAGTTTCGTTTATTTTATATGTTGAGAGGCTAGTAACAAAAGATTCTGACGGAGATGCTCAGCTATTGGTTATTATTAAAACCCTTCTTAAAAGATAACCACTACAAGGTGATTGCAAATCTTTATGTTGTGTAAACTTGTATTCTGATGAGGGGAACATGAGTAACAACTAGACCATCCATCACCTAGTGTTCAATGATTATCTTTTGGGATCAGTAAAGCCAATGGTATTTCCTGATATTTAACGTTTATAATAACGAGAGTATGGTGTAATATTTCTTAAGAAATCGACGATGATAACACCAATAAAATCTTTGTTTAATGGTACTTAAAACTTAAAATCATCTCAAATTTATTAACGTACAGAATACAAATAATCACATTCAGGAGTTAAATAAATCTATAAAATGACGAAACACATAAGAAATTAATCTCAACTGCTGATACATCAACTGGGGAAAGTAAATGCTAAGGAAGAGATAATTGTTTTAAGTTCCAGAGTCTTATATTACAGATTTTTTTTGCCGTTTAGTTGACATTTTACTTTAAGGATCATAATTGTGAACTTTATACGATATATTTCATCTTGTAATGTTTAGCCAGCATCTCAATACCCTTTCCAATACCAGCGAAGGCTCTGTTTTGAACAAATATAGGAAATGAAAAAATGAATGTAGCTGTATCTTCGAAAAATCCCAGATAATATTTTAAAATTTTAATAATTTGTAAAATTTAATTAAAGATGATTACTTCTGCTTATTATCTACAAATCACGTATTTATTGCGAATTTCCTTTGTTCGTACGAAGGCCATGAACAAGGGCATGCCCTAACATTTACTCTTCAACATTTATATATCATTCTTTTAATACATCCCATTGCTCTAATAACTGTACGTTATTGATTGGAGATAAATCTAGAATATGAAAAGTTTCTGGGAATAATTCGTCGCTGCCATGCAATTCTAATATTGAATCTTCATGATAATACTTTGAACCGCATAAAAGTGAAAATAGGAGTGATGTAAATGTTACTATTCTCACTGAATATAGATAAATATCAAAGATATGGAAAATATTAACAATATTAAACTGTGAAAGACTGGTAGAGCGGTAAATTCTGAGCACTATTTTAATTGGGAAATACAGTTTAAGATCCCGTTGTAGAGAAAAATAGTTGCTATTTGTGAGATTTGAGTATTCAAATTCGTTTGAAAAGGAAGAAATTTTCATTCTCAGTTTCAACCGAATTAGGCAAAAGCTTTTTTAAACCATTTTAAATCGTATATGTCGCAAACGAAAGATATCAAAATGCTTGAAAGATCAACTGTCCTTGTGAGAAGAACTTATCGGTACTAAGAAATTCATTTCATAATTTAAAATAGTGATTAAACTCACCATTTCTTCAGAAAATCCATTGGGAAAGAGATTGTCTATTTTCATTCTATACTTGCAAACTTCTATCTCAACATTACATTACACTGCCTTGATTCTGGAGCTACAGATAGGGCTTCAGTTAATGATAAATTGGGAAGAATAAGAGATTATCGTAACGCATAGTTTGGGTTTAAAATATAAAAAGTATTTTGCACATGAAAAAAGGAAGTTAATTTTCGATATGAAAGCGGGAATAGATAGAGTATTGGTATACAATTCCAAAACGCCCAGTGCTATCTGCAAAAGAGCCATGAATATAATCATATGGCCCTAAAATGGATGAAATCGGTCCATAAGAGTGGCTAATAGACGTCAACCTGTCGTAGCGACCCAAGGAGGCAACCTGCTACCTGAGTCGGGTGCACGCGTGCGGCCTTCTAATTCAAACTTAGAATTTAAATTAGGGGCGAGTGCATCCCACAGAATATTAGAATATCAAAAGAGAGCCAAAAGGATAGGCTAATGCATAGAATTCGGATGATGTGGGTATTTTCACCCTTGCTGGCAACCGAATTTCGACCTATTCAAACACGGGGAGGTGCTAATTTACGTAAAAATGAGCGAGTTTATCGCTGTGTATTACATTAGAGGAGACAACATACCTGTAAACTAGGGTCGACATTAGAAAGGAAAACCTGGGTTTTTAAGATTTTAAATCGGATAAAATGAATGAATGGAGCAAAATTCATCTTCTTACAGTTACGAGAAATATTTCCCTTACGCACTTTGAGAAATATAGATCTAAAGTTCACTCAAAATACACACATCAATGTTATTTTTATGTCGAATAAATAAAGAGAATAAATGTGCATTATTAACTAAAGAAAGATTACTTCATATCAAACATCAAATGTTTTACTTAACTTATTAACACTTCTTTATTGAAGTTCGAAAGGAATTATGATAATGATGGATGTATGGAATCCTAGAGAAACAGTTTTAATGACATCTCGCGCTATGTTTCTGAATCAGAAGAGTATAAATATGTCTGCTTATTTTCACTATTTACATTCTTTGAAATAATTTATTTTTTTGTTACGTTAGATGATAATTATTAAAAGAAGTCATTAGCGACTTTTTTATCATGAAATAAAATTAATGGAAATTTCCTAGATTCAAACAAATAATTTATTATTTATAAATCTAAGATTCTATCGCGAGGTTTAAAATCAGATTGGAAACTAAATTTATGTCTAATATATGATCCACAATAATGTGATGCAAATGCGAATGAAATACAAATTTTAGCTAAATAAATCGTGACTAGATTTAAGGTGTTCATTCCTCATTCTAATAGCATCGAGGTATTTTTGAATAAATAATTTCAAGATATGATTAATTAAATAAGATAAGAGAAATACAATGAGGTAAGTGGATTGTTACTTAAGTTACTCTCTTCTGCATTATTAAGGTATGAATAAAAAGCGGACGTTTTTGAAGAAAATAGAATATCTTCGTAATTATTAATACTATTGCGAATGTGCCATAATCGCGCTTTAAGAAATTCTTTGTATATATGAAGAAGAAATTTACTACAATCAGTTACATTTAATCATTACATTCAAATTAAAAATAATTCTAAATAGCTTATAGGTATTTTGGTACTAAATCGTTATGTTAATAGCTCAAAAAATCAAAATAAAAATTGATTTCAGCTTAAGTGTCAATGCTCAAAGATAATAAAAATATTTCGTGGCTTAAAGGAATGTTTAAAATTTATTAAACAACTTCAGTAATTCGCAGAGATTCAAAATTTTTCTTTTGCATAAAGTGACGATATTAGGGGAAAAAATAAGTAAAAAAATTATTCCTAGTTTATGCAATTAAGTTTTCGTTTATGAGAGATATTCATTTCCATGCAATAAACAAGTGATTGAAACTTTACACTTAAATAAGATCTCCTCTTATATATTATATATTTTCTTATATGTATTTAAAAACTGAAGATAATTGCAGATTTTTTCGCTCAAAGAAAGAATTGGCAGAAGATAATATCTGATTCATTTTCGATTAAATGTTTTGAGAAAGACTAACTTTTCCTCATACAGTGAATATTTCCATATTTTAGACTCCAATATTGTTCCCAGATATTCATTCAAGTCAAAACTCTTAAGTAAGAAGTAGAAATTCTTTACTAGAATAAAAATCCTTTGCCTGAATATCTGAGAACGCAATGAACCAAATTCAAGGAATATCAAAGCATAAATCTGGATTCATGATTTTGTTACGCTAAGAATATGTTCACACTATGCAAGAAATAATCCTAATACTTCGATTGAACTTATTGAATCATGTTTAATTATATTTTATAAGCATTTGTACCTTTTTAAAAATATTTTTCAAGTTGCTCCTCATTTCCTTTCTATTAAAAGTATTTGCCCATTAATACCAAAAGGACAAACTGACGAAAAAAGGAATGTTTGGTGATATTCATTGAACGAGAGTTCCCTTCTAATAAATACAAATATCATTCTTTTAATTCGTAATGACTTCCTTGGCTCACGTTTAGTCAATTATCGTGTGACTCTGAACGAAATCTTTGGGGAATCGAAAATTAATTGTTTCTCGATTATTAAAACGTTCGATATTCAAAACCTGTAATTCGGAGATGATCAATGCCTTTGAGAGGGAAACCAATTTGCTGCTAAGGAAGATTGGAAGTTCGCAAACAAAGTCATTTTCCATAAGGAAATGGTACTTTTATTAATATATTTTAAATTATTAACACAAACTATACTCTTATCATACTTTCAGTGCCTAGATGTTTTCTTCTCCAAGATAAGACTCCATTTTATCTGAAGTCATATTCGATCCAAATGTATCTACGTTAAGATTGCCAAGATAAATCAGAATATAATATCCTAATGCAAAATTAAATTATGAGTATTCAATTTATACCACAAGTAATTTAAGCTTCACAGATTAAAAATTCGCTTTTCCCTCGAACAATACGTGAGAATAATCGTCTAGGGAAGTAAACTCACGGTACATGCACCACCTGCCACACACCGCAGGTGGCTCGTAAGGTACCTACATTGACATAGGCAAGCTTTTCGTAATCTTGTTGGGTCTACTAGTATAATTTAGTTAAAGAAGCAGAAGAGTAATGTGTATACTTAGAACAATTCCATTCTTTTGGTATGAAAAAGAAGTTTATTGGATGTCCATCACTTATGAGCATCAACATACAAGTTCAATTAATAGATATGGTCGAATGATTTTCCATAGAAGAATCGATGTGAAATCTATTCTAAACGTGATTCGGAGAATGCACTTTGTGGCGAATGCGGGTGGAGGTGCCCCGCGGGGAATCGATCCGTGACTCCCGCTCACATCACATTCACGATCTTCCGACTTTTCAATACCCTTCCTATTTTTATTATTCAACGTGAGAATATATTCTGTTTTCTCTAACGGAAAGTATAATAACCCGTCTTAGAGGTTAATAGTCTTTTTACCCTAAAATACGTAAATGTCTAAAATGAGTTAGAAAGTAATCAATTCTAGTAAAAATGCCATTTACTTTCATTTTCGCATTCTTAAACTTCCTCTAATACAGTTATAAATTAATAAAGAATAAATGAATCTCATTTTCGTATTATTTTGTGTTTGAATGATATTTTCGCAAACCATTCCTTCTAGTGGAAACTAGAGTTAGGAAAATTTAAAAATTGAATGAATTATGTTTTAAATCTATTATTTTTTGTATTAATAAATTATTATTGTAACAGTCACATCTGCATTGAGAATATAAAATAAGCCATTTTATAAAATCTACTTAGGCTTATTACATTTTATTCTCTTTTAGCTTAATTTTTAATTGAATGTCTATAACCTCTCTACATAAACTAAAGGATATAAAAGTGTTCATAATAAGATTTAAATCATTTCTTATATACATCGTAGCTAAGAAACGGAAGTTGTGAACCCAAACAATTTGATTTCTATTCTATCAGGAATTCAAGTATAAACTTCCCAGTTTTACGACGATATTTATTGGAAAATGATAATTTTATTTGATGCTTTAGTTGATAATTTTCATAGATTATATCACTTTTATTGCACAAACTTGGATGCCTTTAAAATCTTTTGATTTACAGCAATGATAAATACTGACAAAATGATAAAGGTTGCATTAGCAATTCCTAATATATATCTACAATTTGGAAAATTCCTCAGTATATTTTTGCAAAGGGAAATTTAACTAAGTTAATTACTGAAATAAAAACCTTTGAATCGTATTTATTACCTCATATTTCGATTGGTATTTTACTAGATTGATTATGAAAGAATTTGGTCAATTCAAAGTAATATGTATCAGTCTGGTATTGTATTTGATTCTTTTTCTCAATTATTAACTTTGGGGAAATTCAAAGTGTAGAATTTTCTCTTGAGATTACAAAAGAATGCTGAGGAATTCGGAGACTAATGAAATTGTGAACTCGTATTCAGTTATAGTCAAAATTAAGTTGGAAACATTAGAGTCTTTGTGCCTTTCCTCACAAGATTTTTCATTGAGAAAGCAGATTATAAAATGTGAAAAATATATATTTCTAAATTCTAAGGGAATAGAGAAGATATCAACATTTGATCGAATGATCGTAATAATCTTCAAAGGATTAAAAGCTGAAAAACTAAACAATAATAATAAATATATATATCCAAGTTCGCTTTCATGGACTATACAAAAGAGATTTAATTATAAAAATCGATTTTAAGACAAAGAAATATGAATGCCCATTTCCGCTGCTATTTGCATATATTTCTCGGTTAGTGCAAAGATTCTCCGAAAGCAAATTCGCAAAAGCGACTGTTCGGCCGATGATAAGAAGCCGTCCGTTGCGCCGAAAAAGATCGTCCTTCGTCGCAATTTTATTTCTTCTGAAAATTCGGACGATATCATTACTGAGCATTTTTATTATTGAAAGAAACAATTATTATAGAGTTGCAATTACGAAATTTAGAAGACTAAATCTAAAACAATAACGAAAGACGTAAAAAATAAACTAACATGGCAACGTTTATTTATAATATATAATCTAACATTTTAACGCAGTTCAACTTTTTTGGAGCACTTTAATTTTAAATAATTTTATATGGTATTTGATTTTCATAAGAGGTTATTGCATTCATAGAATGAGGAGAAATAAATAAACTATGCTCTCTTTGGTCCATTTCATTGGAATATTAGATGAAATAATTAACAAAAATTAACAAAGGCTAAGTTGAAATCTAGCGATGAATGAGAAAACAACTGAATATTTTCTATCCCACACAGAAAAAATATATAAAAATTTAATTGTGGAATGTGTCTAAGGAGAAATTACTAAAAAATCTATGAGTTAATCAATAAATTGGAACGTTGAATTGAGATCATAAGATGAGAACCAACGCAAAAGAAACGTATTAATTTATTAACTGATTCAGAGGTTTCTGCATCAGATCTTCTTTGGAGAAATAGCTGATGGCCTTTAACAATCGCCATTTGTTTCATTTAATCGGATGTTATGTTTACTAATTAAATGGATACGATTTTAATTATATTTCGTACTGTGGCTCTGTTCTTCAGTATAATGTATGACATAGATCTCAAGAGGTTCTAATTGTGAATCAAACACTGGGAAGAGTTATTCAGAAAACTATTTTCATGAAATCAAATCGAATTTAGCCCATTTACCCCATCGAATTCTATATAAAGCAAGTTTTCTCAGTAAAACTATAAGCCTTTTCATTTTTGATGTTTCATGCATAGAAAAACTAAAGCCTATTGCAGTATAATATAATGAAAGGTTTTTAACTTAACGATTTAATGAATTGCAAGGAATCAGTTGCTAATAATAAGCATAGGAATCATACTTCGTTTTTGAGAAAGGTTCGCTTTGTAGAACCATTTCATTCGATACCTTTGTTTAGAATTGTACTCTTTTAGGGGATTGATGATTGGTAATATAAGTGCAATATGCAGTTTATCCACAAACTAAAAGTAATTTATTCACATCGAAATTGAAAAAATTCTATAATATTTTATAGTCAATTTTTTGAATTTAACTTCAATATTGAAAATATATGGAGATTTATAGTTTTTTTATGATTCTTAGATATAAGGAGTTTTGCCTAAACGCATCGAGGAAAGTATTTTAAGAGTTCAATTAGAATAAATGTCGTAGAGAGCGCCTAAACAATATATACGTAAAAAACTAACTCATTCTTAGTTCTGATATTTTGCAAGTTTGCGTTTATTTGTTTCTTATAGTAGGGGTACATTAGCTCGCAGATTTTCTTGCTTTGAAATACGCCTAACTGGCATAGATTATGCATTCAGTAATTTGCAATTTCTATAAGACAATATTAAATTTAAGTACATTAAAATAGACTTCATTTTATCAGAACTACTGTCAAATATACACGTATTGAGCGGAAATTCTTCTATTATTTTATTTGAGGTTTCCGCCGAACCTCAAATTTGTGTCCATCTTACGCAAAAATAAGCATCTGATGTATCGTTTAACGAAGTGCGATTCATTAATTCTTAAATTCACATTTCACATCTTCTATCACCTCCTTCAAGAGAGCGACAAGTTATAAACATCCGCTTATGATTTAAGAGTATACGCTCATCGCAGAAAACGTATTCAGAATCTAATGTACATCGAAGAATAATGAATGAAATAAATGCGTCCTTCAATTTCTATTTAGTAAGTGTATTACATACACGAAAAGAATAGATAATATAAAGTATCTTTGGATATAACTAGCTCATAATCTGAGGCAGCAAGTGGGCAGAATAGTGGCTTCAGACCTTGAATTTCGTTGAGCGAAACTTAGAAGACGGTAACAAAAAAGCAAAAGAACGTGCAATTCAGTAACAAGACCAATATTGGAATATTGTTCAAGGATCCTAAAGATAGTTGTTCCATAAAATCGAGCGTAAAAGTTCAGAGAATATAAGATATATTTATAGCAGATAAATATGGCAGAACGGGTAGCAACAGGAAATGTTATAAAAGCTTAAATTAGACACCTTAGAAAAGCGAAGGAAGGTGAATGGGTTAGAGTGCCCTAATAACGCATATATGTGTATATATAACTACTTGAATAAACTATATAACTACATGAAAAGATTTGGTTTTTATGCTCAAAAGATTCTGCATATTTAGGAAGATATGATCACTCTTATAAAGTTCAATCTTTTACCAAAAAAATATTCATTCCTCAATCAATCAATTTTCGTTTCTGAACAGAACCATAATGGATTTAAACGCGTTATATGAAGAAGTTTTCAATCCCTCCCAACAAATGACAGAATATGAAGTGTAAAACAACATCAGTCATGAAAAAATATGAATAAGTCGAAGAATTTTAATCGAAGTACTTGTTTGATATTAACGTGTGGTTTGTATTCACCGAATATTGCTTTTGGTTATTTCAATTATTTGATCACATCATATACGAGTTAAGAAGCAGTAATTACTGCTTTTCATTCCTAGCTATTTGCTATTTCTATTTGAGATATGGATTCATCATTCAAGTTTTTTTTGATTCATTTGGTACTCAATAAAGGAGAGAATTATTTCCTTACTTAACAAATAAAAACAATGAAAATGAACACTTCAACATAACGAAGATAATTTATCATTATTTCCTCTAAACTGTTTTAAAACTCTGGCATATTGGCATAATTCCAAATCCTAAACTACACTATACCCGAAAACATTGAGATTAGATAAGAGGCATATTCTAAATATTCTTCCTAAGTATATAACCAATTTTTCAGATGTACTCTGTATTTTATATTTCGCAATGAAAATTAAAAAGTAGTAAAAGTATTTTCAAAAGTTTCACTTCTAAAAGTGGAAATAAACCAATCTTTAAATAATCTAAAGAGATTTTATTCGTAATAGCAGTACACGTTCTTCAAATATACATTTACTTATATTATTCAAAGAAATTAAATGTTACACATTTAAGGACATATTTTAAAGATTACGGATAATTGTATCTTATACTTCTAAGCCACTTACTTGCCAATCAATTGGAGTAGCGCCTCAATCACTTTATGTGCCTTTAAATGAAAACTTCACTAAAGGCACGACATTAGATTTAAGGATTCACGTGGAAGTAAATTCAATGCACAGAATTAGATTACGGAAAATTTACCATAATAGGCATTGAGGTTTTGCATATTTTGAACGATTATTTTCTTCTATGAAAGCTCCACTTCCGAACTTGGCTCGAAGTTTCGATCGAATTAATAAGTAGAATTAAGATTAGTATTATCATAATTAACTTCAACTAATCCTTTTCAACTTCTCATAAAAAGCTCTTTGTAAACCGATCCTTTTGCAGGTGACTTTCAGCTTCTCTAAATTCCTTTTAAATCACAGACTTGCTCGACCTTACTAATCCTTCCTGTGTTAGTAAACAGGCAAATTTTGCGAAAAAAATCGAAGTAATTCAACACGAATTTCAGGTAAATCGAGTTCAAGTGGCGCTGGGGTCGTTTCCTCGGCCGATAAAAAAAACCCTCCGCCGTACACCTTCCGATGTCAACTGTTTTTCTACCGAACGCCGGAGTCCAAAACATTCCATGTTGTGGATGCACAAGACGACTCTGTTTCCCTTCTTCACTTACTCGTTTGAATCGTAGGAAAAAAACGGCCACCGCAACAAACGGGAGAACCGGGTTCGAGGCACGCCTCCGCCTCTTTTGTGGTCTCGCGATAATGGAAACACGTTCTCCGTCCAACTCATTGTCCGTTTTCCGTTTGAATAACCAGTCCCCGATTGTCGCGAGTCAAATATCAACGGCATTTCATGCTGTAATTAATGTGTAAAGATGAGGACATTGAAAAGGTATGATATTCGGTGGAGACTTCAACGCTTGCGTCGGAATCTAAGGACTTGTTTGATTTCTAAAGCAGCTGCTTTTCCTCTCAAATGATTCTCCCAACGAATCATCGATCGACACGTATTTGTTAACTCATTCCGAAAGATTCGCTTTTGGTAATAGGAGCAAACGATACAACTTATGCGCAATTTTCATTCTGAAATACATACATCTTATTACAGATGATTCAACTACAGTCTGAAATAATGACAAAAACAACAGCTTATTAGCGCCCATAACTTTATTAATCTTTAGTGAAGAAATATATTCTCGGGATATCCTGTTCTGAGAGAACAATAGTATACATTCGCATTATAACAAAAGGATATTTAACATCCATGATGCGTTTTAGGTGTTTAATGTAATCATATCCATCTTATTTCCGGATAATTTCTTGAATCGGTTCTTTCTTTTAATGGTGAGTTTATTTGTGTGATTGATTCCCTCATAGACTCCAGAACATAAGGATCTCGTTCCTGAGGGTTGAATCCCGGACGACTGGATTCTTGCAAAGTCTGCAATGCACACCCACAGAATGCAACACACGCACAATGTAGTATGGATGATTATCTTGGCTTATGTTTAGGTATTAATTAAAATATAGGATGCATAATAACATTTGTCTACTTACTCCTTAAAAAACAAAATAATAGACCATCTTTGACCGAAAAGTGTTCATAATCATAAGCCTCCATCTCCGTTGCCCAAAATCCATTGCTTACTTTTCTTGTGCTAATAGTGATAACGTAAATCAATATTATAGAATACAAATACCTTCTTCAAAGATTTCTTAAGTCCATGACTAATATATCTTTGGAGTTAATTTGAAAATAAATTTGTTGTAAATATACTGTTCTTTAAGATCACCATCCAAACTGTGAGCTCTTGGAAGATATGTTTCGCAAATAATTTACACTGAATTTTCAATGCTAAACGAAATCTAAGATATCTCAATAAAAGCTGTTTCAACAAATATGCAATCGGTTACTCTGAATGCTTCGATGTCATCCATATGATGACTATTTCCTCTCAATCGCATTGTACAAATACATGTCTTTCTACTCTTATTAATGGCATTTAAAACCTCTATCGATGAATAAAGAATCATAATGATTTTTAATCACTTTTAAGACAAACGGGAAAACAACCACATTCGATCCGTACGGTTTATATTCTATACTCGAACATTTATGTAAACAAATTTTGCGTATTTAGAGCGTTTTAAAGACAAAAAAAGATTTTTAAAGTTTAAGCATTGCTCTTGTATCTTCTAAGAAGGTGATTTTAGAATGAATAATTTGAGAATTTCTCGGCTCGTGATGCTAGGAAAATCTTATCGATTTGACAACAGAGTAAATGTAAAATTATAGGTAATGTAAGCAGATTTTTTTCGTTTCTCAATTATTTCAGAAAAAAAAAACTATTGCCTCACTATATTTCAGGCCATAACAGAAGAATCCAAGATTTTGATGGAATATTTGAGATTAAAAGGTAAAATAAAAAATAATGACAGCATATTGTTAATGAAGATAAAGAATGTTTTTTTTACTTATAATTACAGTTGATATAAGATGATTTAAGCTTCTCGAAGATTATCAATAGAAGCATAAATATTCATAAATCGTTATTCAAGAGTAAAACACTAAAATTCGTTTCATTAGAAAAGAGAGAAATTAACATTTTAAAATCTTCCAATGAAACATTTATTTAAAATTAAATTGTTTCGATGATAAGATGGCATTTTAAAGGATACATTTTGAAGTGCACTACAGATGTTATTTTTTCAAGCGCTGTTTTCCTTCGATAGATTTTAAGATTTAATAAAATTTTATACACTAAGAAATTCTTGTCTCTCCTAAGAGTCAATCCATATTGCGATCCAAAACTTTTGGCGCATTACTTTCAATAGTCCATAGTAAAATTTCCATTGAATCGAATCTAAAAACTTCTGCAATAAAAACTCAATTTATTCTCACTCATAATGATAATATTCAAATTGAAATAGAAATCAATTCCAAATTCATTAATATATTTTTTATCAGAATTCACATCGCGACGCCTTTTCCCATTTACAAAACGATCTCAATGAGGTCAACATTTGTTTTTTCTTATAAATAAGATTCAAACTAAAATGCTCGTTCTTCTCGATCTATTTCGGTTCGAAGACTATAACATTCTTTCTCTAAGTATTCTTATTTCCGTTCCTTTATCTGTAGATTTAGACGTATGTTTGGATTTCGTCATCTAAAATTGTATTCTAAACTTCTTCATTACCATACTTCACCGAATCGGGCGATCCTCCTTGGATCACAAATCCAGCAAAGCCAACTATTTTTCAAAAGCGATGACTGAAGAGTATTCGATTGTGCGCTTGAAGTCGTCTTTCAAAATATGAAATCAGAGAATAAGGAAATTGTAAATTTTATCGGATTCATTCGAAAGCGGTCGATCGATAAAGAAAAGAGAAATACGAAAGAGATGTTCTTCTATAAAACATTCGTAGAGACGCTTTCATCTATTGAAATGGCATCCTTAAGTACGAGAGCACCAAAGAGTCCCGGGTTCGATTCCCGGGGAAACATCCCGAAAAGAAAAATGCTCGTCCGTCAAAGTTAATCCTTAGCTGCGGTTATTGCGTGTATGAAAAATTACAGAAAGGAAGGGATGCATGGAGATACAGCGGCGCTCCCCTCGGGACAATTAGAACTCACCAAAAATGACAGAAGCCTCGCACTTCCATTAATTCAATACGTGGGATTTCTCTTTCCACGGAGAAAAAATTCAAAAACCGCGTCTTTCTCCCTCTTTATTTTTCAGTGTCATAATTTTTATTCATCAGTCATTACCGCGACTAGCTTTTGTCTGTTGTCAGCCCATATTCATATATGCAGCCAAGGAGAGGGAAAAAAACTCGCCTGATATTTGATTCCGGGTGGGGAATGGTGTCACTAATCATTCCCCGGACTTCTGCATAGATGGCAGCGCCGCCGCAACGGAATACTTGGGCTTACTCCCTCCTTCTACTCAGCTTTTTTATTCCTTCGCCCGTTTGTTTTTACCACGTCCGCCTCCCCTTTCATCCGGGGCTTCTCGCAAAAAGCGAAACTTTCCAAACGGCCCTTCTGCGCATGCGCACGACAAAAAAAGTGCCGTCTACTTTTTTCCACTCGAATCTCTCCCCCTTCCACCTTCTTTTTTGAGGGGCCGAACCGGACCTAATGTGCTTCCCCCTTCCGTCAAAATCCAGAAAAGGAATTCTAACGCAGTCTCCGTATGACTTCGACTAGAACTAGTCTCGAATAAAAGTCCTATTAAAGGCCACAGCAGTCGGCAGGTTCTTCCTTAACGATCGCATTTTGAAATGGGGACAGGTTTCCTCCTATTTGATGTATTACATATATTCCTTCGTTAGAAGCTTGATTTAAACTTCCATCGGATTACACGTTTCGAATTTAAAAATAGAGTTACGAGAGAAGATACGATTTCTATGAGCAAACAGTTTATTTCACTTCTATTTTATATACTTGCTCTTGATTCCAGTAGAATGACTAAATAAGGCAGAATTCCAAGTGTATATTTGGGTTTGAGAATTTTGGCGTCACAATTCGTAAGATTTAGATGAATAATCAAAGGGGAAACATTCCCCGTTCAATAAAAGAAATTATACTGCATCCGTTTCGACAGAAGAATTCTCAATGACCCTTTTTGTGAAATTAGTTGGTTTTCAAACAAGATGATGAATTATCCTTGAAATAGTTACGTCTGTGGAATTAAATGTATTTATTATAAACCAGTTCAATGATAACTTTCAATGTATGTGTCATACATAATGGAGGAGGAATGCAAATTCCAGTGGAAAAGTCACAAAGCGTGTATTTCTCGGCCTTTGGCATCCGAATGTCTGAGGGAACATCGCAATAATGCAACTGCACTCGTCCACGGCTTTGAGTTTCCCTTTTTCATCTTAGAACTAAAACACACGGCTTTTCACTCGTGTGTTTATCAAACGGTCACTAGAATGTATATCAGAATTCGTGATTATAAGATAGTGGAAAACCAACTGCTCTTCCCTTATTTCAAATACGTAAACTATTTTTTAAATAATTCCGTATTTTTTTAAATTATCACGTACAATCAATAACTATTCTAGAATCACATTTGCATAACCGGCAATGTAAAATATAGATTGTTATCATTATTAATCTTCAGTCATTCAGTCTCTATTCATTTCTACGATTTTGCTTTTTTCTAATTCCGTTCTACTTAAACATAAACGTGATGAAGAGTTAAATTCCCATACACAAAAGAAATGCTATTTCTTTTTCTAGTGAGTGAAAGAATTCTAGCTAAATAAAATACCCTCTCAGCATAGATATTTGTGAATTCGTAAAGTGAATTTAAAAATAACTTACAATGCCACATGATCCATAATGTATAAGGCTGTAACTCTACTGAGTGACATAGAACTTGCTACCTAAACTTGCTAACAGTTTCGAACCCCAAATTGATATTTTCTTTTCACTCGTGTGTAGCAAGTGTTTAACGTTTATTATTCTAATAATATTTAATATATTTTGATATTTCGCAAATTTTCCAAATATACGTCAGCTTTTACAAATTCATATAGAAATAAAGTACATTCGTTATTTTAACATTCTGATAGAAGAGAAAAGAACTCACTCATCAGAAACTTTTAAATTTAATTTCTAACGTTCAAACGGGAACTTTGAAAATAGAATTAATTTCTAAGCATTAATCATTAGAAAATATCGATATTATAGACTTATATTAGAATAAGTAAATTACTTCAGAAAAGTTACATATGAACATGAGAAATGGAAGTATTTTCCGAATTCCAAACCAATTATTTATGATAATAACATGCACCACACCAAGTGAAGAAGATGAGGAATTGCGGAGGAGTTATTCAAAGTCCTAGGTCATCTGCGTCAGCGATGGAGGAATAGCAGATGCAGAAGTCTATTGGAATGGGAAGAAAAAGCAGATGTAGAGATCTATAGGAATGTGCTTATCAAAAACAGCTATTCCTAAAATATCAGAATTAAGTTAACGTCTCTAAATCTTATTTCCTCCAAAGGAAAATGGACCACCTGCAGTTCGGACCCTCTCCAGAGTGTCCGGTACATGAGTGAGAAAATCCAGTACATCGAGGGCTTCCTTCTTGGAAAGTCCACCTGCGAATCCGATGACCATAGCACATTCATTATCCTTTGAGGTTACATCACCATAATAGAAAGGGTATGAGTGAAATTATGCTTCTGTTTAATTAGAAATCTGTTTACTTCTGATGAGCAAATGTTTTTTATTAATATAATTCAAAATAGAAGAAGAGTTCGTTTTATAAAATTGTTTCATCTCATTGAGCATATTATTGCAGGAATAATCATTTTCTTATTTCATCATCTATAAGAATAAACAATCTTATCATTATTTTCGATAGATTCCGGCTGAGACAACAAAACAGGATATGGTCTGCAGCGGATGGAGGGGCTACCAATGCGTTCCAGGTTCAAACTTCGAGGAACTTAAATCCCATTGATAGGTACGTTTCAATTTAAATGTTATGGTTGCATCTTATGAAGTAATGATATTCTGAAGTAATAAGCGGAGGTGAAGATATAGCATTTCAACATTACATTGTTGATTTTAAAAAATCGGCATCATAAGAAACATAGACTACAAATGATAATACGGAGCTTTATAATACTTTCTATATTCTGAGAACATAACCAATTTTTGTTAAAACTGGATACCGCATTAAAAACTGTATTTTGGGAATTGCATGATGATATTGAATTATGCATTGATTTGATGTAGAACGATCTGTCTAAAATATATTTGTAAACATTACTAAAAGGTTCAATAAGAACATATACGTATATAGACATCAACTAATAGGGATTGTTTTACGCGAAAAGCCGTTCGAAATATACTCAAGGGAAATGAATAATTCTGATAGGATCGGGATTCGAAGCCGAACTGCAGTCTAGTTGGTTACTTCAACCATAGTTGGTTACTCCAACCAATAGTAGTTTATGAATTCTTTTATAATAATAATAAAAAAATAGTGACGTTAAAAGTGAAAAATAAGTCTTCAGATCAAGAGGTAAGTAATTATTCGAAATATATTCATCGCCCAAAATAAAAAGCTATCGATAATATCTTTTAAGGTTATAAACATGAAATAATCAATAATTACATCTATATATAAAATCGCGATAACCAATAGTTTGCACTTTTATAATAGTCTTTATAATTTTCAAATCCTAATAGCTTGCGAAAAATCGAAGAATAAAAATCTATTCTTATTTGATTCAAATAGAAGTTGAGCATTGAAATAATTGAGAATATTCAATCAAAATTTTGTAAAACATTTAATTTTTTTGTTTAAATCTTTCGATGTAAAATCACCCCGAACACTACACCTATATATTCATTTGTAAGAAATGCTGACAGGGAAACTGGAAATCTGTAGAAAATCCTAAAATTTTCAACTGAAAATTATCATTATGATAAATATACTTTAGCAGAAAACCGTAAACATTTAGACTCTAGGTTCAGCAAGAAAAACAATCAAGAGTTAAGAATTAAATATCAAGTATAATGCGACTCTCATCATAAGAGAAGGAATCTAAAAACGAGGTGTAATTTTATCACTATAAAATTATAATACAATACTTTAAGTGTGCTATTTTCCTCAACACCTTGCCAAATTCAACGAAGTTTATTCATTCTTTTATTTCACATAATGTACTTTACATTTGGATATCGCCATAACGATAAGATTTGAGCAACATTCACAAAATTTCTCTGCAATTTGGAGTTAAAAATAAATTATCCCGATTTAAACAAGACATGGTTTTGAACTAAGATACAATATTTTTAAGGAATTTTGATGATGCAGCACTTTAAACAATATTACAATCCCCATTTATATCATATCCTACAAAAAGTTTACTGTAAGTGTTGTCATATCCATGAGAAGGTAGTAAGATACTTGTCTCAGCTCAAAGGGGAACAGTCACTAAAATGAATATTTTGGGTATAAGATCTTGAAATGCTGCCCGTAATTTTGGATTTTATATATAATTGTCGTAAATACTGAGTAAGAGAGCGGAGACTAAAATTTTACGACGTTATATTCATATATTTATTGTTCAGTATGCATGATAATGAAAGTGCCTGAAAAAAAGCAATATTTTCATCTCAAGGGCATATATGGATAGGAATGGATTATTTGTAAACATTATTTAAAACTATAAAATGACTAAGGATAAGTAATAAATATATAGTTTATATTGAACTTTTATCTTTGATATAAATTTCATATTTTAAGCATTGATACATTGAAAGATTTTTTTCCCATTTTTGTCATAAATCGAAATCACCAATAAAAGTAAAATAAGAAGTCTTATTTAGTTTTCAGAATGGCCGATCTCTAAAATGAACAACAGATATAATAATATAATAAAATATGATATTATTATATTAGCATTGCACTGATTGTGGGATATTTATCAATCCCACATTTTTATCACTCCCATAAGTATGTAGTTCTGTAGTATATAGATTCTTATACCTTCACTTACCCCGAACGGCTATTAGAAATCATAACTGTGGTTTACGTATTTAAATATAGAACTATTTTTAAAGGACAGTGGTATTAAAAATATACACATACAAATATGTAAAATTCATAAAATATTTTTGTCGGTACCTGGTAGAACTTTTTGCAAATGCTAAGGTAATGTCATATATAAATACAAGAGCATCTTTTTATTAGGATAAGAAAATTTTCAGGATTGTTGTTCTATTGTTGAGAAATCGGTAAAACTCAATTGATGTTTGATGATGATTTTCAGTCATAGTAAAAGCTAATGCATCCGATTCGATTTGAAATAGACCAATTGCATCACAGAAAATCCTTTGTTTATATTAATTATTTGAATCCAAGGAATTAAAACTTAATAAAATGAATTTAAATGGGTTTAATGGTAATATTCGAAGAATTATTTCCTAAAAATGAAGCTTAACTTTTCGGCTAAAGATTCTTTTCTATTCACTTCCATGTTTTTTAAAACTAGCGAAGAGAAATCTAGATTTTGGGTTTTCGAGAAATTCTAAAGTGAAAATAATCCCTTTTAAAAATAAACATACCATTCCATCTATAATCCTAGGAAAAATAAGATATTCGTAATCACTATGAAGAGTTAAGAGAAGATATCAGAGATGAAAATTTATACAGGATTTAGCATTAGTATTTGATAGTTATATTGCTGTGTTACACAAAAGTTTTTAGTAAAGAAATAGATTTACGCATAATTATCTTTAATTTCAACGGATTCGATTGACATGATTCTATCCGTCAAAAAATAACTGAGGATCAAGAATTACCTCAAATCAAGTAACCTCATTATTCATTAGAATATTGTAAGTTTTACTATAGTTTTTCGTGTGATACGTGTATTGTTCATTTTCATAATTAAATTTCCAGGAATGAAAACTGAGAAATTAATTTCTCCCTGAATTTCCCCTAAATACTCTCCTTAGTTAATTGACGGGAATATACAATTCATTGATAAAGAAACTTATCGTTCTATTATTTCGTGGATGGTGCTCAGCTATCAAGCTAGCTCAAATTTTAAAAGAAATTTAAAGATTTTTTAATATCGCAAACGTCAGAATAATGCAGCATGAATTAGTCGATAGATTTCAACGTCAGATAGAGTTCATGCGATTGTGCTACATTGAAATAAGTTCAACTTCTATTGCAAATGTTCGAACTACACCGAGAAGAGAAATGAATGTGAATAAATTCTCTTGGAGAAGAAATCTTGGAAATCAAGCATAATTTGTATAGTACATACAGATGAATCCACAATGAGAAATGAAACTTCTAAATCTGAAATTCTTATATTGAAAGAAATACATTTAAAAGAATGGATTTTTGTATCGAATGCAAGAATAATACATTACACTCTAAACAATTGAAAAATTGTTTCCTTCATCCAGGAAATATCTCTTCAATTTTTAATGTCACTACATGAATTTAAAACATTCATAAGAGTATATGTTAAATAGAATAAAGTTAGAAACCAGTTAATAAAATTGAGAGATGAAATTTGAAATTGTTTCTCTCTCTAGATTTAATATTCCTCTATTTACAGAGAACTCAATAAGGACAGAAGAAGATAACTCTAATGCTCTAAGAAGAATTATGCTTTGTCGGTCAATCATCACAACATACTTATTGAGGTTAATGAAATTCTTATGAAGTTATTCTCTTATATCAAAATACAGGAAGGTACGTAAACATTTACTGGACGGCAACAACAACGTAAGTTTTCAATGACTATTTCATTATTCCTCCTTAAAAACAGACATCAGTACGATGAATGCAAATACTAAATTCCATAAAACAGCATAGCTGAAAGAAATGATACGATAAATATTTTATGATAAAAATCTGGATCTGGATTCGACGGGGGGAAAACGTTCCTATATTTATGTCTTCAAATGCGATTTTAAGAATTCTGTACAGTATAAAATCTTATTTTTCAATCCTAAATTGCACATAAATTTAACAAATGTGTTTCTAAAATATACCATTACGTAGCTCTAGAAGCTTAAGTTCTCTCATTATAATTCCCAAATGAAATTCGACTAAGTTTCCTCATTTCAAAGATTAAATGTACAAAGATGCAACACCTCCCCAGGAGCCGTATTTATGGAAACAGAATTAAAAGTAATTATTTTACAAGCTTAGCTTATATCGGACAAAAATATCTTTTTTATGAAAAAATAAGCCAAAATTAATTCGAGATAAGTTATTCTTCCTCATAATTGAATGTAGAATGATATTATGAAAAGTTTATTCATATTTGGTGAACGCGATAGTTCCTTCCATTCATTATGGCGAAAAAAATTTGCAAAATATATAGTGAAGTTTGAGCGACAAAACTGTGATATTACAATCTCTCAAAAGATGCTCCAATTTTTTTAAAAATTACTTACTATTCTCATCGTATCTTAATGTGGAAATGGAAAGACGAAGTGAGTAAAAGCGAACGCTAATTAGTGAACTTAATAATAAATAAACCCTTTCTCTTCATATGCCGACACAAGAAATACTTGGAAGTATTCCGCTACAGTAACCTTAAGTATTAAAAAGAGGGAACTCTCCTGCAAATTTATTCCTTCATTTTCTTAATTAAAAGATAATTAATTTCCATTGACAAGAGTGAAAACCTAATAAAAATGAGTAGAAATGTCGGTTACTTGCACCTGCGTCTTAAGGGAAGGATTTTCATAGATTTTGATACAAAATTTACTTCGCAAGAGGATGTAAAGATTTTGGGAAAGTTTTGAATATCATAGAGTAAGATTTTCTATTTTTCTCAAACTGTTCCATGTATTTCTCTTCTTGTTTGTTCGATTCATCAAAAAGCTATTAATAGAGGATATAATCAAATGGCAATGAAGATGAAATCGAACGGTGGAATGGACCAAAGAAGAAGTGCATAAATTAAGGATAAATTCTGCTTTTCTGATTCGAAGAAAATTCCTTTTTAATCTATGCTGAAATAAAATCCTAAAATATCGTAATTAATTATGCATTTCAACAATACAAAGCTGCATTATTTCGTAAGGAATCCATCATTTGGAACATTATTTAGAAAATTTAGACTATCCTGGAATTTTGTATTTATCCTTTTTAAAAGGTGATTGTATTTTTGTGGTCATTTTTCATGTCGTCCTAAGAGACATTCCAAAATATATTTAAAAATACTTTCTCATAATCTCTGAAACTTAGTGCTTTTTTCTCGTAGCAGATATCATCCCTTTGTCTGATGAATCAAACAAAATATTTTAAGTAAAACATTTGATCTCGATTTTTCTTACTTGCTTTCCAAATAATTTGTTGAAACTAATATTTGGCGATTTTTCAGCTATGTCACATCTTCTTACAAAAATTATCGTCACTGAGGATGGGTGATTTTTAATAAATATATTTGTTTCGTTCGAGTTTTTTATACCGAATCGCGAGTATTCACGCTTTGCTTCAGCTTCACAGCTTCAGAATAAGTAACCGGACATCGCGACTGTCACCAAAAAGTTTCGCGAATCTTCTTATAAGATGAATAATCAGTGAAAATAGAAAGTTTTGGCAATTGAGTATATCAGCTTCCAAAGAGTAAGTTTGTGTCCAAAGTGTGAAAGAAACATAACGAAAAACTTGGTAATTTCCACAGACCGGTTACCGGTTTTGTAATTTTACATTACATCTTCAGGCATCAAATAGATATTCAATGTAAAATTACGGAACCTGTGGCGAGTAAATCAAATTTTCTCCTGAAATTACAAAGTTTTTATTATATATGGCTTTTCACGAAGTCATGCCTTCTAATAATGATTTCGTGAAAGAAGCACTTCAGACCTTTTCGATTACGGATTGTTTCTCCTCTTTTAGAATCTCTTCTACTTCGCATGAGTTCGTTGCCGTCAATTTCACTTCACTTTGACTAAGAAACGTCGACAGCCATTTCACCGCACCTCCGCCAAAGAAAATAGATACAATGATCCACTCTCAAAAGCAGTGGAACAATGGAAAATATCATTGGCAAAACTCACACCAGCTATAATGAGAACTAGAACCGACTTGCTTCTTGTCAACGGAATGGAATCCGACCAAAACAGGTATGTTTCAAGAAAACGAAAACAAAATACTAAGATAAGAAATGAGATCATCTCATGGAAATGGCAAAACATCATGCTCTTATGATTCACCTATGCCAGTTTCTCTTATCTTCAGGTTTCCTCAAAAACAACATTGTTATGAAATCATATTTAGTTCTATGGCTGACCATCAATCGAGAATGTCGCACTTGCTAGAAAAATTACAGTTGATTACTTACTTTTTATTCTATTTTTATTTGAATATTTTAGTCGCGACCCTTAAAAAATTCTTGTAAACACATTTACTTACGTTTGCTTCCAAATAATTTTACCCTATTAACTAAACTAATAAGTAAAAGCTACGCTAAAATAATATTCAAAACTGTAGTAATCAAAAATGTATTATTTTTAATATTTACTTTTTAATACATATTCTTCACTAGAACATCTACCAAATTACAGGATACCGTTACTAATAAATATTTCCTGTTATAAAACCCTTATGAGTTTATCGTTTTCTAGAAAGAAATTAGAAAGACTAAACAATTGACTGTTTTCTTTTTTGCAGGGAAGAAACATACACATCATGGGAGGCATAGTGGAGAAGGAATGAAAGCAAACGGAAAATATTATTTTCCACAATGATGATCAATAAAAGTTAAATTACCGTTGAAACTAGATTATAAGGTTTTTTACTTTAGAAATTATACTGTGTTTTCCTGCGTCTTCTAATCGCGATATATCAACAGGGCTAAATCAGCCACCGAGGAAACGTTCTATGTCCTATTCCGTATGTGAAATTTTGAAGGTGATAAACTGCGTCTTATAATCGTGCATACATGGTACATATGAAAGATATCAACTATTCCATATTTGTAACAATGAACAAGGGATTTGCTCTCTTGTCTTAGTCTCTATCTTCACTAAACGAATAATATTATAAATACCTAACTAACCTGGGCAATATTATTTTCCTTCTGTGAAAATGGATCGCTACATTAGTGCATATATGGACAATGTATCCACTCATTTGGTTATCTATTTATTTACGTATATTTTGGAGTATAAGTAACACATCTTATCCCAATTTTTGCTAAAATTTCGGCAATGCACCTTATATTCCGGTGCGTCTTACGTGTACATACCTCTGGTGCTAATGTCCAGAGACCTGAACCGATTTCTATATTTACACTTTGCTAAAAATTTGTCCAAATATTTCAAACGACTTTGGTAAGCGAAGAAGCAACTTCTCTAGAATCCGGAGATAGTCGCTGCTCTGGTGTTTATGTGTTACAAATAAACGTATTGACAGTTATTTTTAATGAGCTGCATAAAGTCTGACCGATCCGACTATTTTGTTGCGTCTTATAATCCGGAATTCTTATCAGAAAAGTACTGTATTTATAATACTTTCACAAATTCGATCTTGACCAATTTTCTGATATTCATTTTAAATAGAGCTGATATAATATTGTTCATCTTATAAAGTGTTATCAAACCTAATTCATTACTAATTTTCGTGCAACAAACAAACCAACGTGTGTGCACTATTGAGTATGCAGCTGATAGATTATGATATATTGCCATTCAAATATTTAAACCAAATTATTAAGAATGAATACAGAATAACCAGTTTCGTTTTTATGATGTTTTTATTTAATAATAAATACGTCATAATCCTATTTTTCCATTATCAAGTAACTATTCACTTATTTTCAGAGCATTTGCTCATTCTAATCTTTTTAAAAATATTGATAAATTCGCCAGTATAAGATCACTAGCATAATTTCGAAACCATTATAACCTTACATCAAGGAAATTAGGATTCAAGATAACTTCTTTGCTTATTTTAATTTAAAACTTTGTTTTGCGATTGAATTTTTTTGCTTTTCATTTAAACTTAGCTTAAGCTTAAACTTTTCATTTCAAATTCAATGTTAAAAGCTAAATTTTAAAAATATTTTCAGATCAAATGAGTGATAAATTGTCTCCAGTTCTGAATAAATGTATTACATGGTCAACTTTATATAAAAACTGACTGACGTTTGTATCTTAAATAAGAATAGAGCACAAGGAAATATGGGCTACTTTCGTAAAATCAGATAAAATAAAATTCGGTAGACTGTGAAACATTTAAATCATGTATAACTTGAGTGAGAAGTTAATGTTTGAGTTATACAGGGTGAATATGATTGCATCATAAATATGAGTCCCGGCTTTGAGTCCCGTTCATGTCAGATGTCGGCTTCTGAGGCAAAAATTGTTACAAATTTGCATTAAAATACATTTGATATAAATCGACTCAGAGCTGCAGTTTTACATTTCCGAAGGATATTGTGTTGGGAAAAGAGACCAAAAGATTCAAAGCTTCGAACTAAGACTTTATTTTATAAGTAAACAGTATCTAAAAGTCATCTTCGTTATGAGATATGATGACATGGTTGTTTAAATAAAATCAAGTGTTGTAAGGATATATGAATTCCTAAAAATGTGTTCCCAAAAAATAACTGTACGAAGACTTGCGGCAATTTCGAAAATTCTTCCTCAAATGGGAATGAGAAGTAGAACATTAAGAAAACATTTACCCGTAATAAGAGATATTTATAGATAAAAATACTGAGCAATTACATTCTAAAGATTATATTATTACTAATCGTAAAACCTAATGTCTACTGTGTAGAAGTCTTAAATTACAAAAGTTATCGAATTCAGAAAATAAATCACGCAGATAAAAACTAATTTGATTTATTAAGGCATAGATAATTTCTTTGATCGATACATAACTTTAGCACTTAAATGACCTTTTCTATTGATCTAATAAGCGTTAAATGTAAATATTCAAACCACATTAATTGAATATAGTTTAAGCCGAGAACGATGAAAATTTTATTTCGTGACCATTATATTATGAGTTCTTCAGAAACTTAAAGTATTTGCATTAATGAAAGGATTTAAAATACTCTTCTTTACCCAAAGTAAATATTATATGTGCCTTAAATTTTACAGCTAGTGTCTCAAGAAGTTTCAAAACAATACGAAATTTCCAGTGCAAAATAAAAAATCAGCATTAGTCAATCGATATGTTTCGCAATAATGCACAAAAAACTGAGCTCTAAAATTCAAAATGTGCTTCGGTGGATTGACGTATGACACTCACTTTGAGCGTTAATAGACTTTGCAATTTCATTCAGCGAACGAATGAAATTTTCTATTGAAATCGAGAAAAGCAACATTCCCATATATTCAAGTCGATATAAATGAGAGTGAAATAGTTTCTTAGATAATCCAAAAACTCTATTAATTCATTTTTAATTCGTTGGCTGTTATGAAGAAGAAGATACTTCGACTCCTACGCTCGTATTTGTCTTTTCTTTTGTATTCCACTTAATACATCTGATTAATTCTCACCTTTCTGTTAATGTGCCCCTTGGACACGATATTAAGTTGCTAAGAGACTTTTTCGTAAAACAGGATGAAAAGGCGCATAAGAAACAGAAATTATACGATTAGAAAGTTAAAAAATCCCTATCGTTACTTTCGATAATAACCGTAAATACGCTAATAAAAGACTACGCGTAGGAGGGAATTGCGCATTTGATAATAAATATCAACAGGTGGCCCAATTATCTTTCGAACTATGAGATATGATAAAGGCTTGTCATTTGATAATTTCCGCCTAAACTCAAGTCTTGACATAATCACCTCAAAGTTACAGATGATCTAAGAAATACTTTGTCGCGAAGTTCTTTTTTATATTAAACTTAAAAATTTTGCATACGAAAAGTTTACGAACGGATTGATAACGCAAAAATTTCACTCACCGTATGTTGATGAGGAGAGGAAATTTCTTTAAAGATAAGAAAAGCAGTAACTTAGATACAAAATTCAACAAGAAATATTTTGGTGCAAATTTTCGGAAACCGACCCTTAAAATTTTAATATATACAAATAATGTAATTTATATTACAAAAAGTTTATTTTTCACTTTTTAATATATATTGCAATATTTTTACATCGAAATAATAGTAAAACTCTACAAAGTTACACATATTCAATCTACCATTTTCCCTTGTGAATCCACAACGTTGGTAAATGATCTGAAATTTCCCTTATATGGAATAGAAAATCATTCTTAAAAATTGTCGTGTTACGAACATAATATTAGATTTTCTATGGAAATTATTTTATAATTTTGCTTAAAATGAAAGCTGTGTTTAAAATAATTTCTGCTTTGGTTTAAAATTGTGTGGACTATTTAAATAAAAAAAGAAATTTCACATAAATAATTCGTGCTGAGAATATCGGTAGCAATGCCATTCACTTGTCATTTGCCAAATCTCAAGGACGTAAAAAGCATCTTATGTTTATAATAAGATAAAGTACTCAACCACTGCCGTCCATTTCGGAAAGATGAAAACAAAAGAAATACATCGGAACATTTTCATCCATTTCAAGATAAAATGTTTCAGATGCTGAAGATACGCTCAGCGGAGTATTTCATAGTTAAGAAATAACTCATAAAAACATGATTGCCGAAAATCTAAAAACGATTACTATATTTGAAGGAGAAATCTAGGACAGGATTCTTTCATAATAAATACACACGGATAGTTTAAAATCCGAAGCATTAATAAGAAGGCATTTTGGAAACAAGAATTTTAAAACAAATTTCATATTTCTACTGCTAATGTTAATAAGCATCTGAATTCAGACATTTAAAATTATGAACATTTTCTCAAGAATAAAATCGATGGCTTGAAGAGTTTAAAAATGATTAGGTGACATTATATTTAAAAAATAAAAAGCTGAATAAATATTTATCTCATTGAAAAACAACAAAACGACCGTACAGAGTTTAGGGACAAAAATAAATACGTGTAGTGCTTTCAGCTATACACACGCTTATTATTACACACGATCAATTTTAAGTAAAGTCAAACAAATATTAAGAAGTACAAATAGTAAGATGTAAGTCAAATGTAAGACGTTTCAAACAGCGTATTTTAATTCCTGTTTCGTCCTCCAACTCTGAATGAGACAATTCTCTCTTAAGAAAAACAAACATCAAAGATCTTATTAGATATTGATTGAAATTCGTAATCTTTATAGTTTATTCTTAAAAACAAATTAAGCCTTACATCAAATTAATTTTAGAGGCAATCACTACCATAATAAACAACAATTGAATATTAGGTTAATACACATTGGAATATAAGTGCGGAGTTATCTATTTTCTTACGATGCTGAAATGAGAACGTCATTGATAAATTCGGAGAGTATAATTTTATAGATTGACGACTACGGATGGAAACACCAGCTTTGAAAGGTAAGGCAATCGGGATTATTGAAATTGATTTAGTATAATTCTAATAAAAACGAAGATTATTAGTGAGACACAAATATAAACTTATGTATAAGTCTTTTTAATATTCATGAATCATTACAGCATAATATTTACTTCAAAAGCTAAATAATTTAGCTATGAATCTGGAAAAGAATTCTATTTTTTACTTTTAATTACCTATGAGATCTTGTATGAAACTTACTTCATAATTGTGAGTTGGAATTAACAGTTATAAGGAATCCAATCGAAAATTACGTAATATTATTTAATATTACTTACCCTAACGTGTATTATTTTCACACAAAGTAAAAACAATAAAGCCCATAGTAGAATATAACTTCTCTGAAGGCTGATATAACCATCAAATAGTTACAAAAGCCCATTCAACTTTGATTGAGAATGCACTAAATTATTTATATTTTCTTAAAAATGTTCTTCTAACATTTTATCAGTGTAAAAATATTAAATTACATAGAATACTATAAATAGAGTTTCTTTATTTGGAAACTGCAAAGTATTAACATTATTCATTCGAATTTATTCATGTTTTAATTTAGCTAAGATATAATTTTCGTTTTCATTAGCTCATATTTCGGTACATTACAATCCCATCTCACAGCAAATAATTCTCTAATTAAAAGAAATACATATTTATTTTGTTCCGATTATTTTGCACATCATCCAATTTTATGAAATTATGGATTAGATTCAACAACAAGTCATAATTAAATTAAGATCATCTGTGAGACGATTATATTATATTATTGCATACATTTATCTGGTCTTCAAGTCGTAATAATGGAATAACCATATTTCGAATCTTATGAAGCCCTTCATTCATTCTCAAAGATATCTTATATTTGTGCTGTTCCTTAATACAAATTGTTATGAGATCCATTTCCACAAATCCAAAGCTCCACCCAATCTTTTATAAATTACATTTAAAAAGACCGTTCCGATGAGTTCGAAAACGTTCATGCCTATTTTTGGAGCTTTGATTCATTCACGTTGTTTGAAAATAAAGTTGTACCTATCGGCATAAATATTGATTAGGAATACGGAATACTTCAGTGCAAAGGAATTTTTCTTTACTTCCTGTATATATTATATTACTTTATATCAGCTTATATCAGCTTCCACAATTGGATATTATTTCATCCAAACACGAACATTCCTTGTATTTTATAATTCAATGGATAAAAATTGTGTGTTAGATGTTAAATCTAATCTGCTAATAGAAATTGATAGTATGTTCAAAAACATGATAATCAACTTACAATTTTTAGGTTTGAATATTTGCAACGCGTTTTAATTGCCGATTTCGAAAGAGAGTTCATCGTCTTCAGACGGGATTCCTCCACACGCAGCACAGCTCTTATGAGGATTTTTAATTTTGACTTCCTTTCTAAATTAGGCAATCGAGATAAATAATAATTGCAAATAGAAATTCACTGGTTTGAATCTGACAATAGAAATGAAGGATTTTCATGCATATTACGTTGAGACATAAAAAACCTAGTGAAATTATATCATGAAACACGTATGAGAGTAAAATTCGATGAAAGTACGAAAAAGTTCATAAAATTCAAACAAAAAGCACTCTAAAATTATAAATATTTTATATTTACTTTCCTTGATTTAATATTTGAAAAGTTTATTCAACATTATGACTCCTGTAAGTAATTAATTTATCCTTAAAAAATGTTATACCACGAAATGGATGTAAGGAATATGATTTCACAAGTTGTAACATATTATAATTCTCATGCCATAAAATAAACAACATCTTCTATTCACCATTTCGAGTTTGCAGCACGAAATGATAGAGAAAGGTGCATTGGTAATTTTTCAGAAAAATGTAATAGAATTCTCTACGCTTCTGAACTATAGATCATCATTTTCTCACGTCGAGACGAAGTATTTGCAACTTCTTTCGCAGAAAACGAAGTTTAAGAAGTAGGAAAAATTAAATCAATGATTTTATGGGAATATTTCAGTTTCAGAAACTATTCTTAAGTTTCCTTAAGCAAATGGAAATACAAGAAGGCATTTATTACCTGAACTGAGTCTGAAACTATTTAGACCTGATTTTCACTTTTATTGAAGGCAAATTGAAGCAAATGCTCTGTGAGATACACTTTTAAGAGTAATATTGATTCATCTTAAGATACATAAGATCACTCATTGGTAGTACACAGTGCTCTACTTCGCATTATAAGAATGCAATTTGTGTACCTAAGGATGAAACTCCAGTCTTTGGTTTTTAAGAAAATTGCAGAATATTTTAGTTGTTGAAATAAAAGCGATATTCTAGTTGTGTTGGAACCAAGTAGATTCCGTTCATTGGTTCAAACACTTAAGTTGTAATATTTCGAAAGAAAAAAGTATCAGGAAAACTCTCCTTCTTAAAAAGTTATGTAAATAAATTTTAATTATATATTTTATTCGATGATAAATATAATATTAGGTAAGAAAAAATAGGAAAATTACTTTGAAATTCCTTTAACGAAGAGTTTGCAGAAGTCGAGTGGTATTTACCCATTGAAATTCGACTTATTTATTAAGTGGAAGTAAGGTACAACTAACTGAATTCATAGAAATTAAATAAAATAAATTGAAGATGCTGATTTGCTTATGGTACCAAGTGTTTAAAACCAATTATACGTACTTAAATAAATAAAACGTAAAGAATAATATTAAAAAGATGGTCTCTAAAGAGCTTTCTCAATTGAAACCATTTGGGAGTATAAATACCGATTTATAATTTCGTTCTAGGAAGTTGTACCTCATAATATGAAAAAACACTCAATATGACTGTAAATAAACTTAGTATTAAATATCAATAAGGATAAACTTAAAAAAGAACCAACCTTCCTGGATGACTGTGCATTCATCTACGGAAAGAAAGATTTGTAATCTTCAATGAAATCACTTTCATATTAGCACTTATGCATAGAATGCATCAACAATGTAACAACTTACAATGAAAATGAAAGCAATCATATTTAAATAGAATCTTTCGAGGATAAAATACGTAAATATTACAATAAGTAAAAAGAATACGAGTTTATAATTTAAATACGAATAGCTTTTTGAAATCCATCATTTTGTCGGTAGGATCTTTACTTTGATTTTGATTGAAGCTAAAGATTAAACTACCTTACCAATTATTAGGAAAGTCCCTTTTACGGATATAATTTGCAGTGATGAATTTCCCCTTCACAATATTACATCCGAAAAATAAAATAAGTGCTTTACATCCAAGACAATTGACTCATAATAAACTGAGTAAGTACTCAAGAAATTGTGCAAGTATAAAATCATTACGAAATAGTTCTGAAGAATATAATTGTATATTATACTTGTAAGAATAAAAGCCGCGTTGCAGTTATTATTATGATTTGGTGACCCTTCTTTTCATTTCTTTGCTTGATTGAGTCGCAAGAATTCAATGTTATTATATTTTAATAAAACGCAGTATAATAAATTAGTCGTACTAAGATTTCTTATTGGAGAAAAAAAATTCAAATAACTTCAATCCAAACTCTAGCTACTAGTACTCTCTCTATAAAATGTTTCATAATACCTTCTGAGATACGATCAGAATAGTGGTACATTAAAATTTTGTGACATAAACTAACTTATTTCCGATTTGAATTTATGAAATACATCTGTAGATGTATCGTAAGATGGATTCTCAAAGAAAGTTATGAAATTGGAAATAATTCGAGGAAATTTCATTTGAAAATAGGCAATCACAACACGAGGCACAAGCATATAAATTAATATGATCTATTTAAAAACTCAGCGTCATGAGTGAGTTTTTCGATTAGCAATTTCTGATAGTTGCAGATATTTATGCGCAGAAAGATGAATCGCTGATTTCATATTTTGCAAAAATCTTACTTGTAACTTAAAATGTAAAATCAATTTTTATTTTAGACACGCACTAAATACTTTAAGTCATTGGAAGAAAATTTACTGAATACCATTTGCAATAAAGACATTCATTGAGCGACTTCATTACTTCATCTATACGTAATAATCTATATGAAGATAATAATACACTCGGATATCCTTTTGAATTGAACTGATTTTACGGAATAAAAAAGATCAGCTACTGTTCGCCGCGTTTGCCGTTAGAAAGAGTTGAAATAGAAAACATCGTTTTCATTATTCTAAAATTGAAAACGTTGCATACCTTTGCAGCAATTGATGCTACAAAAAAAACAACTGCCTTCTTAAGAAAGAATCAATGTTCCCTTCCATTGATCAGAATATTCTTCTGCTCCAATAATAAGTTTCGTACTAGAAAATATTCTCATACCAATTCGCAAAATCTCTGACTTTCAAATAATAAATTAACAATTTCAGTATTGGATATCCTATTACTACTATCCTACCCTACTTTGTATTTGTAATGGAAAAAGTCAATCCTTATTCATTGATCTCAAAATTACTAGTGAATCTATCAATCCAATCACTGCATTTTGTAAATGTTTGTGTATCAGAGTGATTTATTGCATCAACTGAAAAATATTAACTGTTGAGATATACGTAAAGTTATCCTAATTTACAGAATATTAAAATTTGAAGAATAAAATATTTACTTGAGCTTTTCATAACGAGAAATTGTATTATTGATCAAACCGTAAGAGATGTAATCCGCGAACCGCCGGTGCAAAGCGGGAGTCGAACCCGGGCCGATGGGGCGTCGACGGCCGAGGAACTCTGGGAGCGGACTCCGCCTCAAATGGATCTCATTTATGACGCATCTAACATTAACTTAAGATACTATAGCCGAATCTAAGACATTGATGCAAAGAATATTTATCAAAATAGAGGACAAGTATTTTGTTCACCAATAACTATAACCTTTAATCATTAATTTTATAGCTCGTATAAGAGTTCATTTTTTTCTCGGATATCGCTCATTTGAAATATTATAAACATTTATTTGTTTCATACAAACCAGTAAATAGTTTCAATGTATGTTCTTGTAAAGAATCAAAATTTAAACAACAGAAAATAATTCATTCAATTATCGATTATAATTCTAAATCAGCTGAATAATTAAATCATTTTATTTGAGTCGCTTTTCCGTTTTCCGTTGACCTGTTTATACGAATGGAATAGGTCTCTCAGATGACTATCGAAATAATAAATGTATAGTTTTTGTAGTCAAGAATTTAAGAATTAATACTGACATTTAAATCTATGTAATAATATAAGTCTTTCCGTAAACAACGCAAAGAAAAATCCGTGACTTTGAATCTATAGAAACTCTTTTCTTTTTTTCCATTGATTTTCGTTCAAAAGTTACAAATTTGCAGACTTAGAATAGTTATTAGGAACCTTTTGCTCATCAAAAGATATAAATAATTACGGAGACAATTATCCAAAAATATGAAAATTTTATATAAGTCAATTTAAAATTCTTGCGAAAGAAAAGTTTCTCAAATGATTACTTCGGGAAATTACTATCTCCTTGCTTTATTCTTCGTGAAGTTGAAAGTTTTTAGAAATCTTACCAATCTCTATTATTTGATTTGTTGTTTAGAATTGATATCGAAGGAAAAATTATAAACAAAAAATGGAATTCATTAGAAAAAATCACACCATCGCAGGTAGTCCTCGAGACAAGGGCATTTGCAAGAGGAAATTAAAATAAGTGCCATTATCATTCTTGAGACGACATTCCATATGCGAGGAACCAAATCTCCAGAAGACGTGTTGTTTACCTTTGGGACTTGTGGAATGCCGAGACCGCCGCTGCCCTCTGTGGATGGCCGGCGCAACCTCTGGGGTCAGCGACGCAGAGTGACCTCGTCTTCGAGAAGACAGAGGGCGGTAGCGACCGCGGAAAAAAGGCGAAAGGTGAAAAAAGTACCTGGTGGCATTGCCCACAGATGTCGGTAGGGACCGGGATGCCCTTAAAAGCGCCCGTCGCGCCACTTTTTCACGAACTCGTTCGTTGGAGGTGCATGCGTAGAGCGAAAAACGACGCCCATTTTTATGGTGGCGAGGGAAGGGAACGCCTACCGAAAAATCCTCGTATTTATAGTCCTATATTTTCTCTCGCCTGCGATACTTGCTTCTGAATTTTATCTGCATTTTATACGCCGGCGAAATAAACTTGGACTGTTTCAGATACGGCGTCCTTTCCCAAAGACTACTCAAAATTACAACCGAAATTTCGGGCCGTATTTTTAATTTCTCAACTCCACAACTTATTGCTTCGGGTGCACTCTTTTATCGTTTCTTGACCATTCTTATGATAAAGGAGATACTTTTCGACTTAACATAGATTAAGAGTTCTGGAAGAATTGCTTAAATAATAAACTTGGTAAAACTAATAGGAGTCGAAATAAATCGATTGCAGATCCATTTATCATCTGCTCTCTTTGTCTCCTTTGAACTTGTGTCTGGACCGGATTTTCGCGACTCTCGCCCGGCAGATCTAGTTTTCGAAACTCGATTTTTTTCCTTCTGTAATTTAGAAGCAATCTTCATTTGAACTATCCTCCACTGCCAATGAATATCTACAAAAGTAATATAACCTTTGATTTTAAAACAACTAAATACTTCTATTGTTCCATTTGCTAATTCATCTTCATTTATTTCAGATGCGCAGACCAGAAGGACCACCAAATGTGGAGTGGAAGGGTGCGCGTCATTGGTAAGCATTCACAACCACTTTTAATCGTTTTAAATATTAGTGGTGGTTTTAATGGAATTGGAGGGATTTTTAATATCAAATATATAAACAATTTTGTCATTTTTTTGTCATTTTAACGTAACATATCCTCCAATTACACTTTATGCAGAAAAAAACTGAAAATTTATGTTATCCTGAACTTAAGAATACGTAACGATGGATGGTTACTCTTGGTTTTCATCTTTTAATTTTTTCCAATTGGATCTATTCTTACATTTTCGAAGCTCTATAATTAATTAAGAAGATTGCTATTTTGAGCAGATCCACTGCAATGGTCTCAAGTATGCATTTACATTGAAATTCATCTTCTAATACTTCATTAATTCTAATGCTATAGATATCTATTGATAAGTTAACATTTCATTTGATGACGAATGTTGTTCATAATATTACGATATTTCACGTTTCCATGTGTTCTCACTCAGTTCTTTTCAGGGAAATCATAACAGGTTAAGTAATGACGGTGAAGCGAATTATTGCCACACTTTCTAATTCGTTCGCAAAAGACCGTATTCTATAATCTCTTAAGAGTTTTGTTAAGAAATTCAGTCGCCAAAAATATCATCATTTTTAGTAAAAATAGACACTAAATTTCTATCTTCTTTGAATCATATATTTTCACGATTTTTGAATGGCAAAAAGATTGTAATTAAAAATTCCTATGCAATAATAGATCTAAAAATATTATCATTTTCAAAAAAATTGAAGGCACACAATTCGTTAATTCCATAAAAATTTTTCAGAAATCTCCATGAAATTATTAAATGCCGAATTTCAGTCACTTTTCTCGAAATCTCGTCCTTTTCAAAGCACTTCTTATTCACTCGGTTCCATCAAATAAATTCCAAGTGACTTCACATTTACTGCTGTTCATCAATAGAATAATTTATGCATTTAAGAATCCATTCGTCTTCCTTTTGATTAACATCAACTCAAAGATCCAACTACTCTCTCGTTTCCCTTATTCTCTCAGTTAAGAATCAAAGTACTATCCGTCGTTTATCATTCACATTCCTAATTTAATAATAGAAGGTCATATTATACATCTATAAATTCTCATTAATCTTACATTTTGTCACAAATCAATTATCTTGGTTTTTGGGAATTAAAAAACTCAAAAGTACCTTTTTCAGTAGATCTATTCAGTAAAAATTGAATTATTTGTTTATATAAAACTTTGTGCAACTTCTGCTCCCTTCTATTCCTTACATAAGCATTCCCTTTTACACGAAGTTCTATCATGAAAGTATCGGAAACGTATTTGTAGATATACTAGATGAAAAGAAAATATTTTCCAAAAACTCAATTGATCCTAATATTTATAATTTCTTGTTCATATGGAGAATATTTTAAAATTTGAACGATTGTGAAAATTATTTTCATTTCAATTACATTTTCGGTCTAAATCTACAGCAATCATTTCCTTGACACTTTACACCCATAATTCCACTTTACATAAGAACATTCGAAGTCCTCTATATACTCTACCAAAAAATCCCATACAGAAAATATTTATACTTTTTGAAGTTACATCTCCTACGAATGATAAAACCATTATTTTAAGTCATTCGCTTACATAGTGAAATTATTTTATTTATTTCTTCATCCCAAAATATAAGAAACCACTAAAAGTATACTCACAAATCCTGCATAGTTTGTGACTAAAACACGAAATAGCTTGTTCTTGTAAAACCCTCCATTCTCACACAGCTTACTCACCATTCCGCTACTTTTGTAACATTGGGATAATTTATAAATGATTATGAAAGCTTAAATGCATTTATTACCTCTTCTTTTCGTACTATGTTCCTCATTCTTCGTAATTATGATTCTCACATAATTTGCCATTATGTTGTCATCATCACATCTTCTTCAAATCCATGGAAAAGAAAATCTTTCTAAATATCGCATGAAATTAAATGGATCCATTTTGCAACCGAAATGACAACTACCGATTTTAATCGATGTAATGATTATATGGATTAGAGTAAAAATCTCCAGAACAATACGAGAGCGAAATGGAACAACCAACGACAAGAGCTGGACAACCACAATCTCAACTCATATGCTTCATAAACTGTCACTATACTTGGAAATCATTATAACTTCTGTCAATTCAATAAAAAGTACAATAGGAACTCCCAAGAAGAGAATCTTGACCTATCCAGATGTCTAGAAGATATAGAAGATAAGAATGCTGTTCAATAACAAATGAAGTATTCTTCTTGGATTACAGTTGTCACGCTTTTTGACTTTATATATCAAAATCTGAAGCTTTGATTGAATGACATGTATGTAGAAACGAGAGTAAAATGGTGAGCTTCGATAGAGCATTCTACGCTGTGATTGAGAAGAACTATGGGTTTTAGATCCCACGTCCAAGAAAATGATAGCATTTTTTGTATAGACTCATCCTTACATTGATTCTCATGACAAAATTTACGCCTCAAATAAGTAAAGTAGGTCCTCTATCAATATACTGTTCCTTCGGTTAACAGAGTGACAAGAAGATTTCTCTCGCAGAAATGAGGTGTGGATGAATGAAATAGTTATCGGGCGACTTCAACGCTCGTTCAGAAAGAAGACGATGACAGCACAAAAAAGGAAAATCAAACGGATAATTAATGTACTTCTGAATCAATGATTTTGGAATTTTGTATTCCTGGTTCAGTTTGAAGACATGTTTGACCAGAAACAAACATGGAGAATGGCGTAAAAATTGAGAAAGATATCTTCTCTATTTGCAACATATGCAAGGGATGTACACAAAAAAGATCACTTTCAACTATTTCAGTAATTATGGACCAAATTTTATCAAATTAAAATATGATATTACTTAATTACGATACCAAAACATTGTTTTTGATAGTAAATAGTATAAGAAATTAAAATACTTTATTCGAAAGGAAGACGGGCCAGAGTCCAAATTAAGCCCAAAAAATGAATGAATAAAAACTGGCATGGAAGAAGTTATACAAACCATGAAAGGCAATAGAAACGCAGTTCTTTTACTTAAAAATAGATGAAAGTCTACAAGGAATTGAACAATTCACCATTAAAAGTAACATTAAAATGGCCATTCCAACTACACTGGGAATAGGAACTACACTTCAGGTGTTTTTTGGTATGTAAATGTAAATAGATAACGACGACTTATACATTATACATATTTTAAGTATTGAAAAAGTGAAAGATTTCTATTCGATGAATTTATCTGCTTCTGGAATTATTGTCTAATAAGAAAAATATGATTATTTAGAAGAGGAAAAAGTTACTTTATCTTCGATACTAACATCCTTTAATGGGAACACACAAATTATTAAACATATTAGATATCTACATCAATATATGATATAAATATAAAACAAAAACTTCCCATTCTTTTCTCAGATTACTAGTTAAGCTCAGATATCCTTGACTCCTCTGTTGACATACCGCCATGTTGTGATTTAGAGACGTAAATCGCCAAAAGATTATGAATTGCGAAATTCCATCAAATATTAGAAATACGAAACATCATCACAAACGAAAATTGTTTAAATAATTCAATATTTTAGTTTTTATATTCATAAATACAATTCAGCCGCTTTCGTATGATTCGCCGAAACACTTACGAGCGATTCTTGTGAAAATCGATTTTTCGGTCCATTTTCAGCAGATTTCTAAAATTTCATTAAAATCAATCTGCTTTTGACTAATTCTTCCAAAGCGATAAATGAATTCTTAGATTTGTATTGAAAATGGATCAAATGGGAAAGATGGAATTTAAAATAATAATAAGACGATGTTTGCCTTAAATGTTGAGGACAACATTTTATAGGTATTCGTTATAACTGCACTCAAGTTCAATTATAGCTGTTTGAACAAATATGAAATTTTATTAAAATATTTACAATTTAATAATAATAATTTGAAATATGATAAAATAACTAATATTAGCATTTATCACACTTTATAGATTATAAAATAGATCTTCATAAAAAATATGCATAAATAATATGATTGCAGCAAATCATGATTTACTTTATTTGAATAATTTTGCAATTAAAATCGTTAAGTTGTTGTGACAGTGAAATTAGGTTATCTTTTTTAGAATAAAGACTGTAATCATAATAATAGTAAACACGTAAATAATGAAATCGCTCATTTGGCTATCGTTGTAATTACTTTTAATGATTGAAATATTACCACAATCATTCTAAAACGTCATCAATATTATTTCTTTCAAAAGGAAATATTAAACATTCTAATATCGTTTACACATACCATCATGTTTTTTTCTTCGTTTATATGCTGCATGCTTCATTTACAAGCTAATTTCTGTTTTTCTTCTAAAATCTCTTCCCTTTCAAAAACCAGTCTTTTTATTTTCATCTTTCTGATGTGTGCCAAATTAAAAAGCGTTTGATCGATGCGACTTCTTCACCTTTTCTATCTGGTGTTATTTTTTCTCAATCCGTCAATTGTTTTACTGCTAATTGTCCTCTTCAATATCCCATTTTAATAAATATCAAGTCGTCCAATCGATAATAAGAAACACTAAACTCAGTTATAAGTTCTCATTACAATAATTTATCGAGCTTATAATATTTCCATTATATTCCCTTCGTCTTATAATCTTCAATAAATCTTCCCTAATCATAGGGATACTTGAATCGTAAACATAAAAATGAGAGTTATATTACTTTCAATACCATCTTCTATGAATTTTCAAATATGAAGTGTAATAGGAGATACATAACTAAAGTTTGCTAAACAGAATTTGCTAACAGAATTTTACATATTTTCAATTGTATAATTTTGGTCATCACAATGATATTTAAGGTAATATGAATTATATCTTAAAAATATAGTATTTAATGTATTTTTAATTGATTACCATGCAGTAAATACAAAAAGTCATTGAGGAATCGTTACACAATTAATGAAAATGGACACTGAACTTTAAAAGGTAATTCATTGAGAATATTGTATGCTTTACAGACGAAACGATAAGAATAGCGAATTTTGGAATTCAGAATTTCAAGATAAGTTATATTAATAATGACAATAACTCCATCCAAATTCTTCGATTCAAGGATAGAGAATAGATACTTAAACCATAATGGTTTATAATAAACGCGAACAGCTATAAAAAGTAATCGTCGAAACTGAAATTTGACGATAACTCAATAAAATCTAAATCTTTTTACTTCATTTTTTGTAAATATCTAAACAACTAATAGAATAGACACTATTATAGGATTTTACATACTCGAATTGCCAAAATGGAATAGAATTTTAGCAAACCTAATGATATAGAGAATCTTACTGAAACTGTAGTGCAAACATCGCTTTATGTTAACGAGTGAAAATCTTCTTATGGTATCACTATGAAAGTAAATTAGAATTATTTTTAGCTGGGCTTAAGATAAAAATGACAAAAACTGGCTGACAAATTGATTTAAATATCTCTAAATATACGTGTATATATTAATATAATGCACCGTTTAAAAATTACATTTTAAAACAATGAAATGAAATTCTTTTTTCTGAAGGATCTAGAATCGAAAAGAATTACTAATACATCTGAGAAAATAAAACAACATTCACAAAATCAATTTGATCTTGACTTTTTATAAACCCATAATTTGAGATAGTAAATCCATAGAAGTTGAGACACTTTCAACTTTCACTAATTAAAAAAATCGTTACCGCGAAATCAATGGAAAATATTTATAAAAGTATCTAAACTTATTATGCAATTAAAAATTTATATCGTTCCTTTAATTAGATCGATACTATTATAATATTCGTATTTCAATAAATTAGCTTCATAGGTACTTAAATTGAAAATGTTTCAATACTGAAATATGTCTGTTAATCGATATAATATTCCTTATTTATTTATTCTTACGTTGTCAAAAATCATAATAACCGTATCCCAATTTAAAGCATTAATATATCGTTACTTTATAAACAAGTTCAAACAAAGTTCTCTACTTAATTCTTGAGTTACTGCGGCGGAGGCGAAGTGTCCGCGCGAATTATCGCATCGCTCTATGCCTTGTTCTGAATCAATAGGAGGCTCGTGTTTGTCTCCCAAATCGATTGGGCTCTCGAATCTGCATAATTAGATCCTTTCTTCCAAAAGAAGTTGAAATATTCCTTGATAAGTCATAGACTCTTCCCTTAATATTCTCACACTTTTGTGGTCAATTTAATTGAAAGATACAACATAAATTTTACAATAAGTTATTCAAGTAATTCTATTTCCATTAAGTATTAAGTAATCTAAATAATTATAATATTATTATAAATTCTATTATAGTAATACATTTTTAATATTGCATTACATCATTTAACCTTTTGAGAAAATTTGAGGATTAATTCAAGGTATATTCTTACTCATTTTTCCTTACTCTTTTCAGGAGAATGTAGATATTACTTTATAAAGTCCAATATACTAATTTCATGTCACAAATAGTTGAGCTTTATTTATATACTAGGGATTAATTCGAAACGGAGTATTTCTACAACTTAAAAAAATAATCATGCTCTATCTGAAGAAATCTTATTATATTTATAAATATATAATATAACCATAATTAAACTGAACATTAAGCTTGAAAAAATATATATATATATATTTATATATTTAATTTATTTATATTGAAATCAATATAAGGAGGACTGACTTCGTAGAAAGCCATAGATTAATGAAAAGAATATGTAAATTCAACAGAAAATTTTACTTTACTAGCGACCGGTTTCGTAATTTTAAAAGTAATTAATGAAGATATGATTTAATCAAGATAATACAAATATTTATATAAGATATGAAATGTTATAGAGCTCTTTCAACATCACACACATACTCATTCAGTATTTGATAAACTGAAATTCATCGCAATGAATACGCGTTCAAATACATCTTTCAGAAGTAAAAAAATAATTATTGTAAAAATTTATTTCAATGAGATAATGTATAAGGTTAATTCACACTTAATCTTTTGTGAACACATTTTCCTTGAAACAAATATATTTTGCCTCATTCAAATGAATATCAAGTTCATTTTATTCGTTATCACTCGAGTTAGTTCTCGGAAATATGAAATTTTCACTTCTGATTTTAATTCCCTTCATTCTTAGAAAATAAAAATAAAATTGATCTTAGAGCTTTTAAAAAAAAGCTTTAAGTATTGATTAAGATCCATTGAGCACAAAAATATTTATAACTTAATAAAATTTAAGTCTGTGAGGATACTTTTGTCTACAATTCGTTCAGTTTTATTTAAAATACTACGAAGTTTTTTGGCGATAAAGTTTTATAAATAATAGTCCACAAAAGAGCGAATTTATCGAAGTTAAATATGGTAAAATGCAGAATAATCGGCCTTCTTCGAGGGGTGGATGCGGATGTGTGTTGCTCCGCCCCCGATGCGAAAAAATCCGCCGGTCACATGACAACAATACAATCAATGGCCGATGCTTGTCACCAATGGGCCGATCTGAATGCGTGGGGGTGGAGGGAGGCCGGGAGGGGTGGGAACATCAGGTAACATCGGCAGTTGCATACGGTGCCCTGCAGCCTGCATTTCGCCAGTGCATGAGTTCGTATCCCTGGGAGGTCACTGCGGGCCTCCATTTTGAACGCCTGTGCACTTGTCGGTGGCGGGAAAAAAGGATTGTTAGTGCGGTAAAAAAAGGGATTTGGATCATATCTACTTAACGTACATTCAAGATGAGGTGTTTGGATCCATTCGGTGAGTATTTTTTTATTATTATACACGTAATTACCATTTCCCTAGGACAGTTTCCTTTGTCATAGACCACAATTATTCCATTCAATTCCTTTTAGAACTCGTTTTCTGTCGATATTTATTGTTTCCTAATAATTGATATGAGTTTTGTTTAATCAATTCCTTTAATCAGTGTAATCCGAGTCGTATCGAAATTTTCATTAATTAATCTGATTAATTTAAAATGAGATTTAATACGATAAAGAGGTTGTTTATCTAAAATAATAAAACTAAAGGTGAAATGTTACTAAAATCTCTTTATTTTTTCAATTGCATTAATTACATTTTAATCTTTTTTAATACGACGTTTAAATCTGTCTCAATGCCTTCATCGTAATACATACATAATATTTCCGTCACACATATGTATTATCCAAATGATTCCTCAAAATAAATAAGAACTCGACATCAAACCCCATTGTGACAATGTCGGACGAGGCCATAATATCGATTATTGTTCACCTCTTCGCCAATAAAACAATCGAACGGGTCCGTCTTTCTTTATTTGCCGCGATTGCTTCTAGTAACTGATTGTTGCACAATAAAAATATGAATTGTTGATCACCACCTTTTTCTTTCAAAGTACACTTTTCAATTAATCGAATTACGCGTCTCAAGTGAGTTTCGCTTATGCTTAACTTTGATCCGATACAGGAAGACCTAAAATTCGGATGGACGCACGTAGAAATACGTATGTATAAATGTATATAGAAATGCAATACTAAATAATTAACTAACTACTAAGTAACTGAGCTTTAAATTATGTACTTTAAGTTTTATTTGCGGAAAATTTTATTGTGAAATAGTTGCCGAATTTAATTTATGATATAATTGACGCATTTCACTAGGTTAGGATTAAATAATTATTCAATTATCAATTTTCGATTCATATTTCATACAAAAATCATATATCATACAAACATTTTGTTACATTTATGATTAATTGTGCAATTACATTTCACCTCAATGTTTAACGATATTAATTTCATTTATTTCTAATTTTAATGCGCACATATTTATCTTATGTAATCATAATTTTCTAATTACGCGAGAAGTGCCAAGTATTATATATTTATATTTACAGAACATGACGCAGTGGTATAAAATGTGACTACGCATTTTGTTAATGAATATGGATAACACTTTGTCTGCTCGTTAAAATGGCTTTTTCTTTAGAAAATTTTTTGTTAACATTTTAATTAAGATCGCTTTTTGAAATCTTTCACCTTAATTAACCTGGAGTATTTTGTGGCAGATAGTGTTTCCTTAAATGAGGTGAAAGGGCGAGTTTCTATCGCCAATATATCCGAGAGATCGCCTCTCAAAGAGTTTCTGGTTTCTGTTGAAGGGGAAACAGAAAAGAAATAAAATAACATTTGCGCATGCGCATCGGTGAGTTCGCCCTTCGGTCCATAGGGGGCAGCACGACTCGGATCGAACCCTTTTGAATAAATTTAGGAGCATCTTTCCTCGCGGTGTTCCCCCACTCTTACCCTTTCGATTAAAGGGTTAGTACACGTAGTTACGCCGTTTTCCGAAAGATGGAATCACCGAGTGGAGTTGCTCCTGTTATACAGCGGCGATGCTGACGAAAATAAAAAAGTTCACTTTTTACGTAGCTCAGTTCAACATTTAAAAATTTCATCAGAATTGTAATTTATTTTCATATTTTTCCATTATACGTATCCTAATTTAGTGAACAGCTATTTTATGATTGAATTAATAATCACGGGATCGGTATTTTATTTAACTTTAAAAGCGAAAATATTTTTTCGATATTCTTTGATCATTTGTTCTATTTTCTCTACACCAAATGAGATACCGGTACTGAAGGAGGCAGAAGGCCTTCAGAGTCTTTCGGACCCAGAACATGTTCTCCTAATATTCTGTGCGTTGATTTTGTAACTATTAAATTAGCTCAGAATTGAAATATTTCAGCTTCACTTTTAACAGTTCGTGAAAAACACTGTTTTTATTATATTCATAACGAATATTTATTTATAAATATTTATATTTAATATCCTCTGCTGGTAAAGTGGAAAATCAACGATTAAAAAGGAAGAAGTTTTCAGAAAATTTCGCTAAATCGATTATTAATGTGCTAATTCGATGCCACGAAATGATTGTATTTTAATATGGACAAATACATTATATATCCCTTAAAATAGAATATATATTATTATATATGTTTTTGAACAAAAAAAGTTAATTTCTTAACCAAAACGTATTGTAAAAGATACTATGCACTTATTTATTTATTAAGTGTAAAATAAAGGCAAATAGTATTTCGAAGAATTACTTCTCAGAATTTAAAATAGAAACAAGTTTTTTAGAGCGTAACGTACACATCGTAAGACGCTAAAACCATCGCTAAATATTATTGAATTGGAAATTGATCGTTAATTACGTCTTTGTTCAATATAAGCGAAAGAAATGAATTTAGAATTCATCGTCAATCAAATTATGTCACAGTTTTACAGGTTGACTTGAAAATGTCCTCTCATTAATCATGTTTGATCAACATTGTTTTTATTTTTTCACCGAATCACTGCATATGTATTTAAAATACAATTGCATTCATCAATAGATCATAAATATTGTTCATCAGAAGAGATCAATATCCGTACACATAATCAAATCAAAATAATTCTTAGTTTGCCGAAAGTTTTGTATTTATTCTGACCTCAGTTATGTTACAAGTTATAATTGTTCAGACTTTAGACCAATATTAAACTGTACTAAAACCCAAATTTCAATATGATGCGAGTTGTACTCGGAATTATTACTGTTAATAAATGTTATTTTCAAAGATTTAATAATAGATCATCTCAAGATAAATCCGCTTTATTGAACAAACATAGCTGCGACTGAATTAAATTCAACATTTTTATCCAAAATGATGAATTAATTTCATTTCTAAACGATTGCTTTAAAATGTCATATATTTGTAAAAGAAAAACAATACATCTGAATATTCATTATAATATTTATTATATTACTTATTATATTCCGTAATCTTCGAGTAAGCATGTGTATTTATACAGGGTTAAGTTCAGTTTTGTAAATGCGATTTATAATGCTGATATCATAGATTCCATTGGAGAATATGCTATCATTTACGAGCTCAAACATAATGAAACAAAAAAATCTGCTAAATTCTCTACTCATTCTAAGGATACTCTATTGAATATCTCCGATACCATAGTTTAAAATAAAAACTCCATAAGAACGCCTCAACAATATCCCGATACAACAAATGGCGAATTCAGTTTAATCTTAGCAACTTCCGAGCAATTTCACCGACCCATGTCCATGATATGACATGAGAGGACCTAGTGAAAGGGGCAACGGATTGAAGGGTCCATGGGAAAGGCGAAGAAAGACGCTGAAGACCGGTTGTTCAAAGGGACTGTTCTGGAATGACGAGATTCTACAACGGTCGCAATGAAAAAAGGGTTATTCTCAAAGGGTCAGATTATGGTCGGTGTACCAAAAGGGACTTCGATTAAAATGCACACATTTCAGAGGATGTTCGAAGACTCCTCATGGAAATCTGGTCACTCGGATTACTTTTATGGTGCTGTTGTAATAAAGTTAACGCACTTATATCGAACCTCAAATGGACTTTTTATCATAATTGTCGCGTTCTCAAGAAACAACGAAGTAAATAGTAGGAAATATTATTTTCTACGCTTTCAAATGAAGCTATATACAGACAAATATGGTTGTTTATAATGTTTATTCGTTGAATATCGTGTTCTAGAAGTAATTCCTCTCATTGAATTAATATATTCTTTATTCAAAGCTATTCCAGATTCCCAAAATAGAATTAACTATCAATAATTAAAATTCCCTTTTCAAATCCTTTGCTTTGGTAATTAAAATTGTATTAAAACCGTTCGATTGATAAGTCATACTAATGTACTACGTAATGCGCATATTTACTAACAATAATACGAACACTCCATATTGATCAGAAGCATCAAATTTTTTGTCCATTTAATAATTTAGTGGAATTTTCACGTGTTTAGAGTCTATAATCATAATCATCAATGATTCACATTGTTTATGAATATTTTATTTTGGCGAAGATTAATATTTTACAATGTAATATTTCATATCATAAGCATATTTTAATTCGATGCACATTACGGAATGACGATAGATTTCATTTTAGATAGAAATAAATTAACTAAGACCTTCATTTACGCTCAAAATAATTATCCCACATCAAAGTACTTGTTACAAATCATCAGCCGTTCACAATCAAATACTAAGGGCATGTATTCTAATGGAGGTTGATTTTAATCAATATTATATTCCATAATGCCGCTATATATTTTAATATACCCCTGATTTGATAATGAAGATGAAAAATACGTCAATCAAGCACCGTTTTTTACCTACGTTGTGAACTATTTCTGATCATTATATAGCTTACGATTATCTACAGCATAACTCCCTTTTCCATCTTTTGTAATCTAAACTATATTTTCTTATAAAGGTTACATCATTGTAGTGTCATTTAGTAATATATTTATACTTAATAACGGACATCAGCAGCTGAAACGAGAGTTAAAATGTTGTTCTTCAAATTTCGAACTTTAACTCCATAAGGTTAACAAATGACTTTTGTGAGAGCTTTCCATTTCATCTAAACGACTCAACTTATACTTTTTTAGCGATCCTCTGGTTTAAAAGGAGCAAAAAATGTTTATGCCTCAAATGGTGTTTACAAAGAGACGGTCGTGTGCGAGACGAAAAAAATGAGGCCGCGGAAGATCCAATGAAAAAAAGGGATCGAGGGCACGCGTGCAATTTTTTCCATCGACCTTCGGAAAAAAAAGAAGAATGGAAGAGACACACATCGAAGCACTTTTGGAATGACACGTGATCAAACATAAGAGTGCATTTTGAAAGTGATGCAGTGTTTTTATGGTGCAGATGCGTCGATTTATATGCCGTTCCAGTTTGCGTAGTTTTTATAACAGAAGAGAGAGGGTAAGGACCTGCGATGGAATTCTTTCGGAAGCGTACCATGGACCATCTGCCTGCTGAGCGTAATTCTCAAAAGAGAGAGGTGAAATATCCCTTAGAATGTTACCGTCATACCATAACAGCATATATGTGTATATGTTTACATATAAAATATTGAGTTACATACTAGTTACGTAGTAACTATTTACGTAGTAACTATTACATTACGTAGTAACTATTTATGTATTTCCATCATAAGGCCATCAAAAGAGAGATGTACCAATTCCCTACAAATGGCTCTAATTACCTTTTGTACAATTCCATTACTGTACTCCCATTTGCTTATGATATTAGATTTCCAGAACTAAATCGAAGAATGCTGTAAATTTAGAAATGCTTCTATCTCATAAGTTCATTAAAAATTCCCAGGATGCATTTCAGTTTCCTTTTTATCTCAAAAGGTTATTAAATTAGCATAAATTTCAATTGAATTCTCGTTATAAGATATTAAATATGTTCAAATAAAAAGAAACTTTTTCCAATAAAAGTTTATACAGGATTTAGATTTTCCTCGATATAGATTATAACTCTTCGAGGTCAAACTGAAATATTCAAAGTATTACTAAATTTATTTTGAATTTTCCGTAAATATATGAAATCGGAATCAACTCTTAATATTTTTTTTTTCAGCATGAGTTTTCTAAAATACAAATTTGTTTTATTATTTTATTTGTTTTATCTTAAGGATCCCATAAATTTCCATTCCTCCCGCTATTCGAGCACCTTTTAAACGAGCACGTTCTTAATTATATCCTCCAGCATTCGTGTAACCTTGGATTATTTTCTTTCAAATAGCGTATAGTAAGGAAGGATAAGTGATGGCAAAACAGGTCGATAAGGGAGTCGCCTTTTAGGAAGAAGACTGTAATCAACGCATTCCTGGCTTTTTAATTCAGTGGGGTTATTTAGAAGGGAGCTTCATTAAGGACGGAGTCGTAAGAAGCCTCTCCTGTTTACGACCCCGTCTTGGTTGAACGACCCAAGGGAAAATGGCTTCGGAGATTCCAACGACCGAATGGAGCTTTAACGAGCGACGCCTTAATAACGGAGGAAAGAAATGAAAGCCTGGAAAGAATTCGGGGCGCGGAATTAATCTTGGCTGTTTTCTCAGCACTAAAGTAGGTTCGGGAGACGCCCTATTGGCGACACACGCGATGGATTATAGCGCATTTCAGAGGAACTCGGCTAAATATGTTTAACTAAGATCTCGTTGCTGGAACTTTTAGATAAATTTAAGTTGATTTCAGAAAAAAATAAAAAGGCCCATGAGTTATTTGAAATATAACTACTAAATGCTTATATTATAGGAATGGGAGAGTCAGCATATAAGAGAATAATTAATTAATTGAAGATAATCTGGTTGAAGCAGTTATTCAATAATTTACGCGTAATATCTCAAGTAGGTAACATTTCAATGTTCATGAATGTATGGATGGGTTAATTTTATATAAAAGGTCGATATATTCCCATTTAAATCATTCATAGTCCTCAATATTAGGAGAATATTTAATCTCTGAATCATATTCCAATTGAATTAGGTAATAAACTCATCTGAACTAAATATTCGCGAAATCTTTGAGGAGTTTAATCTATGAAAACGAAAATTGTGTATATATTACGAAAGCGCATTACTTAAACAAGTTAAATTGAAAATGCATCCTTATAAACACTCTTGTTATTATTGAAATTCAATTCACATTTGAAAGGCTAAAATTTTCCAGCAAAACTTTGTAAACGGCAAATATTTAAACTAAAGAGTCTCTGATAAAAAATAGTACGATATTCTCTTCAAATTGATAGACAATTAGAGAGATTTACATTTCAGATTTGCTGCAGGAATATTTCCCAGAAAGACAATAATACGAGTCTCATTTAAACGTGCTTAGGTTAATGCATCACTTTCTCCTCATTCGGAGCCAACGCACGTCTCCACTAAATAAGTTTCGCCAAAGGCAAATATGCGCCTTTAATGGCCGATTATAGCTCCTAATTATCTCTGCGTATTTTAATTGCCATGAGGATGAATTGGAGATGTTATCAGCCCAATGATATACAGCGCATCTTAAAGCATCTCAATCCACGCACACATTTATATTCAGAATGCAGGCGATCGCGTATTTTTTCGGGGGTCGCAGGGATATTTAGGAAGCCAAAGCAATTTCCACGTGCACATATAAAAAGCGCTCTCGGGGTTCCAAATGAATCTCAGGAATAAAGGAGTCTCTTAAAATGGCCGCGTGTGCATATGGGAAGAGATCTTTCTATCTGAGTCACGTCCGAGATTGAAGCGCCACACACATCACTGTGGTGGAATAGGGAACTTCCCTCCGGGGTCCCCATAAAGTGCCCCCCGACGAGAAATCACGGCGATACCTGCCGCAAACGAAAATTCCCTTATCTACGCACACACCCTTCTCCCGTCGCCGTCTTCTTATTGGCGACTTATGTAAATAGACTTAAGCTCCTTTGGTTAAACATCGACGCTGATCCGAAACACTTCTCATTTTTTTGCATCACTTTGGACCGTCTCAAATATTTCCGAGTTCTCTAATTGACTTCGTAGTATTGCGTTTATATAGAGAAATAAGTTTATGATGTTCCAGTCGATGCTCAATGTTGTTCGCCGGACTAGAGCAGAGCCCATTTTTTTTAGAATTAACTTTTACTTTTGTATTAAATACGATTTCATTTGGATAATCATTATTTACAAGTTTTTACTCCAACTCTTTTCGGGATTTCGTGGTGTCCTACTTCATGGTTAACACCTATTCATTTACTCACAAAATAATTATTTGTTAAGGATTTATGCTATTTATACTACAGTTAATTATATTAAATAAAGAATGATAAATATATATAAACGCGAAATATGAATCTTATAGAATTCGCAATATGATGCGGTAGAACGAGGAATGGTAGTGACCAACGAAAGCGAAAATATTTCGTAAGAAGAACACGAATGAGTTGTCCACTCCAATTGAATCATGATTATCTGCAATGATTTTAGGAAGCAACAGTGTCTACTGATTTATATGTTGACGTGTTCCAAATGGTGGGTGGAGGATGCACTCGGAAACACGAAACTTCTCTTATCGTGAGAATATTGCAATCAGCTGCAATAATCCTTTCGCAACTCAAGTGCCTGACTCGTGCAGATATCGCAATACAATCGCTTTCTGCTGCTAATTGCGCAATCCGTGTCTCATGGATTCCTTCACAAAACTAAAGAAACTATTAAAAGTATTATGAACTTCTATTTCCTTCTTTTATTAATAATACATGTTGAGGAATGTGAGAACTAAGTCAATTCTCATATATATATCGTACTTATATCTCCAATTCATAACTTTGGAATGACTCTTTTTCATTCTTGTCTTTGATAAATACTTATTAATTAAAGTATATAAAGTTCTCATGTAATATATCAGAAGAAAACGAGAATTTTAAAATAATTTACCAATTTAAATTACCATTTCATTTTCATTCACGTAAGAAAATATCAATCGAGTTAAATCGAACGATAATAATTTTACATATTTAGAGGAAAATAGCTGATGTCTGCTACGGAAAATACTAAGTTTCAATTCGAAAGCCATAATTGGATGATAAGAATATGAATAACCTATTTTTTCTAACTATTTCTGAGAGTTTTGGAATAACAAAAACAATAACAATACAACCACAATAAAATTTAGTTAAACTAAAAATATACAACCAACCTTTATACGTACGATCATCATGAAAAACATTTAAAAATTAAATGCGTCCGAAAATTCGTAAAATGTGAACGTAGGAAATGTAAAATTTTAACATTCGTTCCATTTTCTAAGAATACGTATTTCAATAAAATTTCCTTCTATATGGCTGTTAACTATGTTGAATTATACTAGGAAGTACCTAATAAAGTGACAGTGATAACATGAAGGGCTAAAATTACAAATAATTAATCCTTATCAAAGGTGTTATTTTTCTTTTACATTGCCACAAACCACTGTTTGAAAGTCGTTGAGAAACTATAGTAGAGTAGAAGATGGTTTTTTTTACATTTCCTCAAATTAAAGTTCAAATTCACAGTGATAATGAATATTAAAATTTCAAAGGATATTCTCGCAGACAAAATTCATATTTTTATAACAAACTATTGAATCGAGGGAACGACATAAACTTTCTCCAAGCCCTTCTTAGGCGCTCTAAATATGGTAAACATTTCTTCAAAAAAGGCTTAATGTTTTGAATTCCTTATATTTTACATAAATAAATGAAGTAAGCAATTCTGGGGTTTGATAACTGAATTTTGATAAGCTGCAACTTTTGCAAAATAACAGTAATGTGTTAGTCAATCAAGTACATATTCTCTAGAAATATCCACTTGATATAACAGAGAATAGGGAGTAATAGATCTAAGAAAACAGACTTACAACGGTATATAAGGGAATGAGAAATCTAAATTGAGCCTAAATAAATTACAGTCTAGATATATACCAACTCAAACTGTCCAGTACTCCTAAAATTGAAGTTCTAAAAAGCGAATCCCGGAGACTTCAGTCAACAGAATGAAGATGGGACATTCGAATGTATCGCCATGCGATTTCATTAAACGCAGACACTCGTTGCCAAAGGTTTTTGCTCCTTCGGAAGTCACTTTTTGTTGAGGGGCGGATGCGTTGCCACGGAGCAAAAACTCGGCGATCTTTTGTCCTTTTTCATGTGTCGAGGAATGAAGTACGCGTGGTGAAGAAGTTCTCTGAAGGAAGCAGACAAATGATGCTTCATCACATCGGAGTTACTTCCAAAGATTGCTACAATTAACTGCAGTTAGGATAATGTTAGCTTTGAAATTAGTTCTCGCAGTATAAGGACTGCTTCTACGAGTAAACTATATTCAATCTAGAGAACTTTCAACGTGAGTAGAACTCAGCTAGTTTCCTGTAAACATTCGAGATTGTCATCGTTCGATTTAACTGAACTGATATTTTCTTATAGGTTCTATTTTTCCTCTAAATTAATAAATCGATTTCAAACTTATAAAGTAGTAACATTCTATAGTCTTCCTTCGAGGTACTGTGATGGAATAAAGTACTATTTTATAGCTAAATCAAATGGAAACATTTAGTTAATTGTTTGTCATTCAACTCTTTCAAATTATAATGATACACTAAAGAATATCAAAAGATTACTTTAAACATTTTAGTTTTAAATCATATACAAAATAGATCTCTCATCCATGTTGGAATACAAATTCTACAATCCAGTTTCATCATCCATTATTTCAATATTGGTATATAATAAAGAATACGTATCGTTATCTTTATAGAACTATGAGTAAGCAGTCTATAGGACTGGGTATTATTCACTTTCTATTGTTAAATTATTCTATAGTTGTTTAAATTGTGGGTGTTAATATTATAAAGACAATGAAATGGAAGTAACACATTATACGTCATTTCGTTTTCGCTGCTATTTCTTTTATGGGTGATTGAGATTGTCCTGGAAAATAACAAAGCAGAATAAAGGATCTTTAATGAACAGTACGTTAATCTACGTATCTAGAAACATTCGAGGAAATATATTAATAAATGATTATTTTTAATATACTTGATTAAATTCGAACTTTATATTATTTTTAAACACCCTTTTGGATACGGGAAAGAGAAATTTATTTATCAATGTAACATAAATCGTACTAACATCAAGATTTGGACAATTGAAGTGTGAATCTCAACTCGACAATGGACAAACATCGACACCCTGAGAGGAAAGGTTCCTCCTCATCCGGGATTTGAACCCAGGACCTCGGCGTTGGGAATTTAGCAGTATGTACAAAGGAACTTGTGTGACATTTGAGAGAAATTTTCCCTTGGAAACAGAAATTAGAAATGGATGTAAATAAAATCCAAGATGTGTTTATGAAAGAAGTGAGGGCTAGAAAGTGCAAATTTGAAGAAATGGGTGCTTATAGACACAGGGTTTAATATTTGACGTAATTTTGGTTAAGAGCGACAAACTGCAGGAGATAGTCTGATATTAAGAGTACATTTAATGATCACAGAGAGATATGGCTGATGTGCCTCAGGCGATAATTGGATTGGAGGCGATCTTTAGATGCAGTGATTTTGGGTCCATTACATCCAAAACAAGAGAATAGACGGGCATCTCTTTCCGAAGGCAAAGTTCGTATTACGCACAGAGGGTAGATACTTAAGTTAAATCATCTTCAATAAATCAATGAAATTGATTACAACAAGTATTCAAGCATTATCTATATGTAATATATGCGTAGATTACTTTTTTACTCTTGCATTTACTATTTTCTTGGTCCTTCAGTTGCTTTAAAAATTACGGTGATATCCTCATTTTGCTTCTTTATTATGCTGTATATACTAAATTTCTTTTTCTTGCCTCAATTAATGGAATTTATGTGATAAAATAGCACATTGATGTGTGATTTCGCTAATTTTGATAGTGTCAAAGAACATATTTAGCCACTGCAGCAGTTTCAGAAATAATCTTTATTTCATATCCGAGGATTGCGTATTGCATTCCTACCTTGTAATCCATAGATTCGAATTGAAACATTTGGCGTTATAAAATCCACAATAATGTATAAGAAGGAGTTACTATCATAAGATTTCTTCACTTGTTGCAGCAGATGTAAGACGACATCAATAACAGATTTGATTACGTTCAGTGGCTTTAAATACCATTACTCTTCATCCACTAGAAGAGTTCTTGCCCTAATGACTTACAATACATTATTAATCAAAGATGTAAATGTACTCGTATACTTTTGAGATGTTGACAACGCTGTCCCCAGAACTAAGATCGCCCCAAAAGTGTGTATACATCACAAATGATTTTAAGGAATCTTTTATTTTGAAATAAATATGAACAATTGAACAGGCAAAAGTAGACGTAAATTATGGATTAAGAAATTTATTATACTCATCCAAAGAAGACAAATTACATAGGATGGACTGAAGAGAAATTAAGTGATATGGATGAGTTCTGATGGAGCGCAGTTAATTGCCAAAAAGAGAGTAACACTCTATTCCTCTGCACTGTTTTCTTCACATCCGGGTTTAGCTATCCAAGAAATTTGAAAATAATAGATATGAAAGATTAAATGAATGAGGAAAGTGGAAATCAAAAAATATTCTTAGATAATTAAACTCTTTTTATAAATATATAAAAATAACAAGATAGAGTAAATATTGAAGTCGAGAAATTTTCAGAAATCTTGCAAAAAATGAAGATTTTCAGTATTCTTCTCAGGGGATGTTATATTTTCCAGATCATTTAATATTGAAAGTAATAAACAACATTGTGAGTTAATTATATTTAGAGTGATAGAAGAGTGAATGTATAGAAAATGTTAGAAATTTTTGTTAGTTCTGAGATATCAATGAAAGTACAGATGAATTGTACAGATACTACATAATCTAATATTGACGGAGCTATTTCAATTAATATGCTTCTTACCAAGAAGTAATTTACTGTATAAAGTTCTGGAAAGAGAAATAAGGTGTTTTAGATTATTGATGAAATAATCCTTTTAGTTTTTTGAGTAGTTTATTAAATACATACATAATTTAGTTTCTCAATAAGTAATGCATTTCTTATAGAACAGTTAGTTTTTTAACTCTTATCTTAATAAAATCGTTAACGATTAACCATTATAACCGTCAGATATACTAAGTATATGACATTTAATATATCTGGATACGGATTAGAAATAGGCATAGATTATTCATATGACTTTTCCAAAAATAAATTTGACCAAAATGCCAAAGAAAACTCAGAGATAATATTTATCAATAGAATTAGCACTTAACCATACTTATAATAGCAAGTAATATTCATTCAAGTATTTTACGATAAAAATGGTGAACAATTTCTGCTATCCAAATCCATTGTATCATTTATTTATTTCTCTAGTTTAGTTATATACAATGAAAACGCTAAACAGTTGATTTTCGAAGCATTTGCAAAGGGATACTGGTGCATTGCGTATTTCATTTGACATAATCTCAATATTAAAAAAATAGACCCCAATGATCATACGTTCACATAAATAACAATTCTAAAACAGTTAACACTTAAGACCTCTTGATGTTGACCGAAAATGGGAAACTAAATACATCGTTATAGAATTATTTTATAATGGTTTTATTTTTTAATATCCCTACGAAGATTTTAATCTCAAAAACTTTGGTCAAAAATTTTTTAAATACTTATTTCAACTAAATCAACATGAATTGTTAAAATAAGATCGCCTTGAACGCTAACGCGGCCTGCGAATGTCCCGCAAGCGACCTACCCGCGGCCCGCGGCCAACATCTCCCGCTGCACGCCTTACCCCCAAACATCGTATTTTCATGCATATCTCCCTTTACAGTTAGTTCATCGAGTCATCTCCGTAACAGAAGATAAATGGAGAAATTTCTCTTATCATTTTTTACTTTGCAAAATTTTTAATCACTATATTATTTTGTAACATTTCTAGAAATATATTTGTAATCATTCAAAATAAAACAATCTTTCCCTTAAAGTTGCCTAACTACGTTCATTAATTAAAACAAAAAGGGGATAGTTATTTAATTAGGACATTTATTATCAATCGTTTAGTGCTAAAACATTTCTGATAAAAATCAAACTTTCCTATAGTTTCTTGGATAAATATAATATGGACAAGATGGAGCAAAGCTAATTTTTAAACTCCTTATTTATGTAGTGAATGGCATTAAATCATTTTAAAGTATGCGAGTTGGAACAAATTATTATTATTATGCGTTAAATTTATTTATAAAAGAAATATTTCAAATTTTAATAAATCTTAAAATTGAGAATTCAACTGTTCATTTTACATTCATGGATTTACGTATGGTTACGACTTTTGTAGATAATTTGCTAAGTATTCAGTGGCACAAAGATTCAAATACGTGAATCTCTTTCCTCATAAGGTTGAGATCTTTTACTGATATAATAGTGGAATTGAACATAAACATTGTTATGCTAATACATGCAGAAGTAAATATTACTTGCTTTTATTGAGGAACAACTATTGATTAATAATACCTCACTTATGTTAATAATAAATAAAGTAGATTAGAAAAAGGCCATAAGATGCATGTATTATCCCATCTTTACGGCTGAACATCATCTGATGGTAACATTCATAATAATAGCGTATTCAGCAAGTATGGCTTCCATTTCGTTTGTTGAAATTAAAGTTGACAAACTTCAATAACGAAAGACGTTAGAGTGGGAGAAAAATAAAAACTGGGAAGAAGATGAAATATTTTGAGGATAAAGTCTGTATCAGAAAATAACGCTTCCCAATAAGTTTTCCTAAATTTATAAAAACGATTTTCATCCGTATCCTCTAAAGAAATTCCAAAGGTGCGTTGTGGGGTCCCAAAACAGCCTATTATTATGCAGCTAAAGGTCAAATCAATCCCTTATTTCGCTTCTGAACAGGTTATGGGAGTGAATGGTTATGGGTATTTCCTCATTGAAATGCGGGTCTCCTACCTGCCCATCTTCAAAAGGAAGTCAATTTTTGAAGGTCGATTTAATCACGTGCTACAACTAGGATCCATGAATTAGATTTGATTTTTACAATTATTCTACTCGTGACAATCATCTTTTCTAAACAAGAAAATTTTACTTCTGATATTCTTTTCCTTTTCTACGGTAATATACACTAACCTAATGTGCGAAAATATCGATGGTGTATTTCTCAGTTAAAGTTTAAAAATTTCGTAAGAGAGTTGATCAACTCCTTTTTATAGATATACGAATACTCTGAAATATGGAATAAGTTCCTAATTTCCACTTTCATAGAAAACGACTTTTAGAGAATTCGTGAGAATACATTACAGAATGAAAAACACTTATTTGATTCCTGCAGAAATGGTTTTCACTTTTCCTTTTATGCTGTTATATATTTTTATGCTTAAAATGTGAGTAGGTAATGAAAAGTTCTCATATTTAAGAATGTGTGTGGAATTTTCCAGCGAAACCACCAAGTGTTTTTCATTCTCAACTTTTGTATAACAAAATGGATTTAATTCATCGATATTTGAAGATTGAAGTTTTCTTTTGGTTTATTTATATCACACTTCTTCGCTAAGTTTAAAAACGCGAAATAACACATTTTAAAATGCAGAAGCACTCAAATAATAATATTAAAATAAATTTCTGCAAAATTTGATATGACAATATCCGTCAGTAAACAAATAAAATATTATATAACGTATCCGTATCTCATCTGGGCAATACGTGTAAATCCATCGAATGCCAAAATGTATAAAGTACAGATTAAGAAAGAGCCAACGTCCATCTGCAAGGACCACGAGCGGATGCTCTCCTAACCGAAGCGAAAAATGTGTGTAAATTCAGTTTCTGAGATAAATGATGGAGAAGTGGGTTCGAGCAAATAAATATTACATGAGTAAGCGTGCAACAGCCGCCGTTTTGAGGCCAACGGAAAAAAAATGCAAAGAGGCCTTCAATGAGCTCCAATGGTTGAGCTCACTTGCACACGAGGGGAAAAAAACGGGTCCTGCAGAGCTGCAAGGGGGTGTGGCACACCTGAAAGGGAAGAACGGAGCTCTCGGTGGCCGTAGTAAACGCCTTGGGACCGCGACACGAACCGTGCGGCACCCCTTCTCAAACAGGTAAGTGCATCTCTTTCTCGACGAAATGCGGGTTTTTTACTTCCTCGCGATTCTAAATTCCGTAAATTGAGATTTTTTACGTCTATTATAGACTAGGTTAGCAATTAAGTCACATCTCACGGATTGTTTTTATTCCAATCGGTGAACGTTACGAAAAGTATCTCATAAATTTAGTCGTAGACGAATCAAGTTATATCTAAGAGCCATCTGAACTTCAGCGATAGTTGAAAAATTAAAGATTCATAAACCTTTTAATTTTGTATTATCAGCAAGAGTATTAGATTAGATAGTTATTAGATGTATTGTGAATAGGACCATGCGCTACTTTTCTACTTCAAATAACAAGTAAAAATTTTGGATGGGTTAGCATTTAGAGTCAAATTTACATCTTTTATATGTTACTTAGTTGAGAAATAAAGAAATGGGCATACTAATAGCTGAAATATGTCGGATTTATGAGATGATTTAATTTATATAATTATTATACTGTACGACTCCTTAGATTTCAATATTGTTCTCTCATTCGTATTACTGAGAAGAATTCCTTCTTAATTCTTTGATATCTCAATGTTACAAATATTTACGCATAAGCAAATTTTTAGGTCAAATAAAAGAGCGATTTATATTCGGAGCCAAAAGAGAAGTGAAATTAAATTAACGTTTGAGGATTCTGAGGAAGGAAATGTGCCAACGGAGTAGGTTCAAAGAATATCTTTCCTTCTTCATCAAAACAGCTTAAAACTAAAGGAAAAAAAGAATTATCCACTTTTCTTTTTGGTAAATTATTTAAGATGACAAAACGAAATCAGGCTAAATATATTTGATGGAACATCTCTTTGACTTTTGCTCCATTTACGGTTTTGCTTTAGAAAAGTGAAAATTTAATGTTCTTCAAAAGGAAAACATTAATTTGTTGGAAGAGACACAATATTTAAATGATTTTGATATTCACAAGACACCATTAGTAGCAATTGTTTATTACATATAAAAGGTTTGGTTACATCTTACCACCCCTCTGGAAGGATATGCCAAATCAGTTTTTATGATGATTTCAAAAAGGGAATATTTAAAGAAATCAGAATACCTTGTTTGTTAATATATTTACATATTTCTTATCTTTGTGAAATTAATTTATTTATTTCTGAATAAACTACTGCTATTTCCTTAGATATCAAAAATCTCTTTGAAAATCCATCTGAATTACCAAATCACTATCTTTCCTTCTCTTTTATCAGAAATTCTTATTCTAAATGAGAAAAGGCACTTGGTGACTTCCACAATTTATTTAAGTACTCACTACCCAATAAATTGCGGAAGTCACCAAGTGCTTTTTATTATTTAATATGTCCTTCCACCAAGGGCGGCCAGAACAAATCGAATTCTTATTCTATTTACTGAAATTCTATTTTCGTTGCCATCATTGCTAATTACACCAAATATGCACAGAGCCTCGTCTTTATCATTTCATAATTTCAAATATAATTGAAAATATATATATTATCTTGTACTATCCAGTTAATTTTCAAGAAAAGTAACACTTTGATTATACACGTTGCCATTTCTCATAAGTGGAGATAAAAATATAACTTTCCCAACATTTGCAATTTGCCTATTCAATATAATTAGCAGTAGAAAACCTGTTTCCCATGAAGAATGGATTTGGAATCCATTGGATTGGATAATTTTCAATCTATTCCCTTTCTACTGATGCTGTGAACACTAAGAATGTAATGGAACACTCAAAGGGTTTGCTTTGAAGCGAAATTGTCTTAGAGTCATCTGATCTTAGAGGAATTCCTTATTAGAAATCAAACGCTAAATAAAATCGATCTGGTCATCTCGGGATTGTTATGAGTAATTTAGTTTAATACCAACACGTTGGCGCAAAGGAGGATTGTGAAAGTTGCCCTTTGATCAGAGCGTCATCAGACAATGGAAGAATTAGATTATTTCGTGGGCCTTTGACGATACCTCCATAATGGCTTCATTAGCTTCGATGGAAAATTTTGTATCGCTTACCCGCGGCTATGAGATAAAGTGATAAATAGCTGAAAGGGAAGGAATTTAACGAACCACCAATTACATGTCTCATTACACGTCTTTTGAGGCGAAGTTCGAATGATTTAGACCTCAAAAAATGCTCTTTGAGGTGATTCCGCAATTCCAACCGAGCACATATTTTGATTCATTTGCCACACGTGCATACGATCAGTTTTGCCAACAGATATCACGCGAAAAATAAAACTATTTTTCATTTACTTGCATTTCGAAGATGTAATAATGTCATGGTTTAAGACACCGATCGAAATTGATGGGCAGATTAATGGACCAATCTGGGTGATTGTATGGAGTTGAAATTAAATATAGAAACGTATTTTAAATTAAGTTGTTTTCTTTCTCAATTTTTTTAGATAATACTCAATTTAATGTTTTTCATTTATTTTATCCCAGAAGAAATATATGAATATTTCAAATCCGATTTCTAGCAAATATTTGTATAATATACCTATTCCCTATTTCTATGTAAACCTAGTGTAAATGACGTTTATACTTTTTTAATGCTAAAAATGAAAATGGGATTTCAAAAATTCAATTTGTATACTTAAAACATAATCTATAACCTTGATAAATATTTTCAGCCTTAAATCTTCCTTTTCGAGGTCTATTCTATTTAATCAATCCAAAATAATCCGGCGCACGTTTAACTGGCGTCATAAACTGTAATTTATTGATTTTACATGAAGTTTGAATTAATCGAAGTACAGTGAATCCATTTAACAAGTCCTGTTTTTGGCAAACGCTGCCTTAAACTGGTCCAAGAACACACATTTATCCTCACACAATCTCTTTGAATACATCCGATAAATAACGATCCTAAGTCAATGTTTATTGTATAATTACGCTTCGAAGCAACGGTGTTTAGAAACAACAGAAAAGTTTGGAGAATACGATGGACTCATTTGCGCAGAAAGCATTTTTAATATAGAAGTGCTTTTGGCGTGAACATTATTATCGGGCAATATATTCTTTAATATGAGAGACCAATATAAGGGAGCGTTTCCCGAGGAATGTTCTAATAACGCATTCCCAGACGCTATCCTTCTTTCGCAGCCTCACTTTTTATCCGTAAACGTTGAAAAAGGCGCTGGCATCGCGGGAGGGCAAATGATGAATGAATTTGCCTCGTCAGCGACTCACTTTCGCCAGAAAAGAAACAAAGGAGGGGAAAAAAGCACACTTCTGCTCCCTTCAACTATACGCTAGGGATGCAGTTTTCAGGAAGATCTCTCGGGAACATAATTATTTCCTATTTGTAAAGAGGAAAAAAATAAATTTTAGAGACGAATCTATTAAGAGTGAAATCAGAAAATATACGAGAATGTTTTTAACGTTCATTGCTCCATAATTCCAGATCTATTCGATAGTTAAACTTTAGATATTTTACTTAATTATATATTTATGGAAATTGTTCGTCTCAAATCTTTAATATCTCGAAAAATAATTATGCTCAATTAATAGTAGAGTTTGTCCAATGAAAACTACCTAAAAAGATATATGAAACCGTTAAATTTGGTGTCCAATGAGAGCATTTACGCAAACAGATGCTCATTTCGCCTCATAAAATTAGAAACCCATATTAAAAATAGAAAGATCAAAATAGAAGATTTTTAGTAAAAGAGTGATTGACGAAATATAATTTGAATCAATCTTAATAACCCGATCTATTTAGTGATAATATCAACAACTAATTTTAATCCTTTCCTTTCTGTATTAATAATATTATTGAAGTAAATTTAAACATTCATCATTAACACTCATATGTGAATATATAAGTGTATATATTTTCGCTTATATACAAGTTTGTTTGAAAATGGCAAAAACATGAGTTAAATTCACAAAATATGTGTAAAAATGCAAATTAAAGTCTATAAATATACAACTAAAATTCTTGCGCATTTTAATCGCAAATGAATCTATTTGAGAAGCTATAATTAGCTGAGTATTTCGTAGAGTAAATTCCTCATGCAGTTACTAAACGTTCAAAGGGAAAGCTTTTAAGGATGGCCTGCATATGCCACCGCTAAAACAGATGTTTTTTCGGAGGGAGGGAAATAAAAAGTGAGCACACAAGGTTTGGGATCAACAAGTAGTGGACTTTCCACGGATATTTTTGTGAAAAAAATCTCGGTCCATTTACGTGTTCTCGCTGTGATAGTTTAATTACTTTAATTTAACGGCTGAGGCGAGGAAATTAAGGAACCAACTAAACATGAATGATTTGGTAATGGATTTAAATTCGCTGAGATACGAAATGCTGTCTTTTTAGTGAGATATAGAGTTAGTAGTTTCTTTCTACTTCAACTGAGAAATGTTTGAAATAAATTAACGATAAATGTTGAACATATGAAACTATATTTATCCGTGTTAAAATTATGTTCCACTATTATTCATGCAATGAATATTCTCTACTGTATAATGTTTTAGGTTTTTTAGTTTAAAAAGTTAAAAACCGTTCTATTATTTGTCTCATAAATTACCTTTTCATCTACTTCAACAATTTCCAGTTATTCATTAAAATGTTCCGAATACTATATCATAATCATGATAAATGTTTATCATTCTTCATTCAGAATATTACATATTTCAATATATATTATTAAAAGACATGATTTAATTGTAATATTAGTAATACATAATAGTATTTTCTGATACGGGAAGCGTAGACCTTTTAACATTCTCAGATGTGAAGAAGTTCTTCGAACAAGAATTTTCATTCCTCTATGGATTAACAATAATGCATACTTTACTTAGTTTTTCGTACCATTAAAATGAAAAACATATTACTGATTCGAAATATATTATTTATAACACATCACAAACACCAACAGTGGTTTACTTAATGCCAGATATCATATTTATAATAACAATTCACCTATTTATCTATTTTTATACGCGTTTCCTTATATACACAAAGCAAAATATCGACTACCGTAGGGAATATATCAAATTAGATCTCATAATGAGATTTTTGCACCAATTTCCTTTCCTAAGAACATTTTCGATTAATTAACTTTGCTCATCAGTTGCCGTTTACATTTCCAAATTACGAAAATGCTCGAGGAGCCGCGTGTGTAGTAGTTTCTAAAATATGTATAAACGGTCTTCCCTTCATCGCATTTATATTTTCTTATTCGCTAAGAAACATAATACCGGAGCAGCGCTTTCGGGAAACACACGTTGTTTTCTGTACAAGCAAACCTACGCATATTTCGTGTAAATCGAGAAAGTTTAAACATGGGATCCTTTACACGACTTTTTCCTTCTGCCATTTTCCTCAGAAACCATCAGCTCTTTCACTCGGAGCAGTTATTGACCACGGAGACAACGAGAGGTAATCCACACTCCGTGTTGCCATGGAAGCCGAAGCGATCTGAGAATAAGAAATGGAGGGTTAAAAAAGGAACGCTTTTAGAGTAAAGGAGACCTTTGCTAAACAATGCGTTGTTTACGAAAAAGATGAAAAAACGAAAGACGTCCCCCCATCGCACTTCCTCGGCAGCCCCTGGGGGGAACGGATGCTTTATCATCCAAAGCCCACCCACCCCTGTCACTGAGAGGAAATACAGCCCCCATCGCTAGCTCCTCCCCCGTGCTGATCCCGCCCAGCGCTTCGATCTCACAGCCAGAAAAGTTGGTGGTTTTGGAGGGGCGAAGGAGAACATCTGAGCAGATCCTCCATTAATTACTACATTTCTCTCCTCCTACGAATGCGAATAACATTTGTCGCAGTGGAATTGAAAATACTACAACGTACCACTATTTTTAAGACATTCCATCGTAGGCTACTTCAAGAATAGAAAAGTCCTAGATTAGGTACTTTAGAAAAAGGTATTTTGAAGATTTAGCTGTTATTTATCATAACATATAGAACTTCACTTAAGCTCGTATTCAGCGAATAAAGTCTTTTGAGGAAATCTTAATAAATAAGTGAAATTCTTTCTTTGACTTCTTATATAGATAAGCCTCTATCTATATATAGCTAAGAGAATAGATTTACTAATCAGTATCGATATATTTCTCCATACACAGCGACCATTTTCATCTGAAGCATGCTCTTCTCTTTAATTTCAAAGCATAGACCCTTGTATCATTACTCCTTAAAATATCGTCTACCATTCATGTTAATGTCCCCTCCACAATAGACACTCCTTCTGCAGCGTCATAGAGATAACACGCATCGACGAAAATTGCTTCGGACCCCCTTTTCTTAATCACGCTCATATTTCTTACTGCTCTCCTTATTCTTTTTCACGGATGACTCATTACGTCGCTCCTTTGTCTCGGGCCGTCCAATCCGAGGAGGGAAGGAAGACCCTAGGGGAGAGCTCAGAAAGGGGTGAATTTGAAGGGTTCTCCAGGGTGGGGCGGCCGTTTAAAAAAGAAAGTGAAAGTAATTTAAAAAGGAGTTGGGAGGGGGGGCTGGGAAGAAACTCAACATGGCGGCCGTAGAACTGTAAAATCGATTTTCGGAGGCTTAGGACAATATGGCTGCCGACGCCTTTCAAGACATCTTCCGCTCACATAATTTCGTTACGAAGAAGTTAGCCTTTCGTTTCAGCTAAATAAGTTACGCTTCAAATATCGTTAGCAAACTTTCTCCAAACTAATGCGAAAGTTCTTGCTTCGTTCCTTTTTTTCAAACGAAAAGATATTCTAGTCTTACTAGAGGACAGAATTTCGTTAAATTCATGAAAATATACTTCTATATAGATGATCTAAAATATCAATAAAAAATGTAAACTTCAGATAGAATCAGCAGTTATTAAATTATAATATTGCTCTTTTCCAATTATTTTTCGAAATTTCAATCATTTTAGCAATGATCGTGATCCGTGGAAGATTGAAAACTATATTTACCCAATTATATATAAAAGCATGATTAGATTTATAATTTCAGATGTTATTATATTTATTATGAGCCATTTATAGCATATCCTGAAATATATACATGCTTATTTATTTTTGAGAGCATAGCAGTTACGCGTTTTCGTAAGTACCTTTTCAATAACCGTGGCTAATTAATATGTAAATATTTATGTTTACTCTATATCTACAAATGTATATAAATCAAATGGAGCATAATATGTAATAGTTCGTCCATCAGAAAGGTCGGTACGAAAAATCCCAAAATAGAAAGAAAACTACTTCTGGAGTTCTTACGAAAAAACGGCTTCCGGGAATGATAACAAATCAACCTGTTCATATAAGATAAGCAATTCAGATTGAGAATAAAAATTCCGTATTTAGAATCGCATTAAGCGACGGGAAACAATGGGCATTTCGCGTGGGCGATGACGTAACAAGAGACAAATAGACGGCAGAGATAAAATGGCCGTCGGCCGATAAAAGGGACATCGTTTGGATTAAAAAAGGAAATAAATAATTAGGAATGAAAAAGAGCAGCCTGTTGATCGGAAGCCAAGGACGTGCAGAAGGATTCTTGAAAATAAAGGAAAATTGTGTGAATGGGGCGATATCCCGAGGCGATTGAAAAGGGAAAAAACAGCTGATCCGTCGGGGATTCCCCAATAAAAATAAAGGGAGAGTACGGCGCGTAAAAAATAAAGAAAAAAGGCGGGAAAGAAGTGGACGCCTGCGCATTCCGATTGGCGCGCTTTTATTCATCGCTTTCTTTGCGGAGTTAAAGTTATCTTTTCTATCAAAGAGAATCGATTTAAATATTAATAACTCCTTTTAATACTGATTACAGTTGAGGTTTGAATTAATTTCATTGAGATATTGTAAAGGTAAGGTAAATCTTGCAACGATAGAGACAATTAACTTTTATTGTACACCTACAAGATTTGATGGCTTTCAATGGATACTAAAATAAAAAGACGAGAATAAATAATATTATTCAACAAAACTTAACTTTATCTAAAGCATTTGGATGGAATCTGTAAAAATAATAAACGTCTCTTAGAATTTAATCGACGCGCCTGTAGTTATAACTCAAATTTTAATCGAACATCTTTTGAATTAAGAGTGATTTTTTTAATTTTTTGGGCGTTTTGATGTAATCTGCTCACAACGATGTATGCGACATTCATTATTAGCAATTCAGAAGCTGTAATGCATGTGTTTACATCCAATATGCCAACTTCCAAAGATGTAATAAGGAAACCTTAAATAATAAAGAATATTTGTTATTAGATTTAAAGGAATCCTTTTGTTAATACTTTAATGTAAATTTTAATGTATCATCATGTAATTTCGTTCATTTTCGATAAAAATCGGAAGAATCTAATGTCTTTAGAGAATAGAATCATAATAGCATAATGAAATGATACTAATTGTTCAATTTCATTGATATACATAATTATGACTGATAAAAGTTTGTGATAAATAACTTTAAATATACACATGTGCACGTACTATCGTTCACGAAAGATAAGATCGGTTTTCCCTTAAAACGAAGCAATTGCTCTCTTCGCAGCAATTAACAGAACACATCGATTACAGGAGTATTTAACAACATCAGCGGTTCACTTAAAATGGCCGAAGACAGTGGAAAAACGAAAACCAATTATTTACGAGTGCACAACCGAGAGCTTAAGTATCTCCTCAGAGTGAATTTATTGCTTCAATCGAAGCCATTCGCTGCCACCGAATTCACGCGAAAGCCTTCTTTCGTTCGATTGCGATTCTCAACGTTTCCAAGTGCTCCTAATTATCCTTAGTTTCATAATACTCACATTGATTATTTATAATGAATCACTGCTTAATCTCCGTTGAAAATAAACCAAACTCAAACTAAGCATTTCAACTCATCGAATGTTAAAATCCCAAATTACCTTAAAATTGACACGAACAAGCTACTATCCATTTTGAGTATTTCGAGAGAACAATGCATCATCAATTAATTACCTACTGAACACTCAAACGAAAAAATAGACCTAATTTTCTACAAATGAATAATATGAATTAAAATGAGTACAAATACTCATCTATGTTTTAAACTACACCGCCATTGTGACAGTATTCGTATTTAATCAATATTAATCCCAATAAAGAATAGTAAATCAATCAGTTGATGCAATGAAACATTGCTGAATATCATTCTGAGATTTTGAGGATGATTGATGCGACCTTTGGGAATAAAATTCAACCGAAACTATATTTACCGATGAAGAGGCAAAAAGTTCCTACAATAACGTATTCAACCTTTTCGTTATTAATTTTACCATTAGTTTAAGAACAATGTTCAGAAAGAACATTAACTTTATATAGATTCTCCTTCACCCAAACTCCATTTTCCTTAATTTTGAAACGTTAGGCTTAAATGATGGCTCGGTAGAATCGATATACCACAGAATAATAGTAACTGAAACTAGCTACGGTATATCAAAAATTTCTGACACTAAAGTGATAATTAAATCGTCACTGTTAGTCTAGAACATTATCAGATGTTAGGAGTATTTCCTGAAAGAGCTCATTAGATGGCCAAAAGACGAAAATATGTTGCGTTTGAACGACAGTTGATGATCGAAAACATTGTTAAACATTTGGCTTTTTTTTGTAGGAGCATCAAAGGATTTCTTCGGAATAGATATAGTGGATTAGAGGCGAAAAAAGCCACTCCCTACGTGAACCGGAATTGCAGAGGGTCGAGGTGCCGCAAGATAATTCGCCTAGCTGTATGCAGGGCCGAATGTATATTTATAAGGGGCAGTCGTGGGAAGTTATCCTTAGCGTCTCCCTTACGCAAGGAACGGACAAGTATTCTACGCTGTCCTTTAAAGAACGGTGAGAATTTATGTTAATGATCTTCCTTTGGAAAAGTCTGCGGAAATGCGAAAGAAGCGGTGAGAACATTCTTAAACGGTATTCGGGAGCTGAGATACATTCTACTGACGACACTTTCCCAGCGATAAATTGCCGAAAGTCCGATTTCAAATTCCGAATTCAAATCAAAATTAAGAATATATTTTCTTTGAGTTGAAGTTGAGAAAACGCGGGTATCACTAAAATGCTTCCTAAAGTATTGCGTTAGAGACTAACACTTAACAGCATTTATAAAAGTTTGAATCGACAATGAATGGAGTTGAAATAATCAATTCACAAATTAACAGAGCCAAAAAACTCTCTGCACATAGAATAGATAAAGAAAGAAGCAAGAAAATAACATAAGAATTGATAAAATCGTGGAGTGAAAGTCTAGCTCCATAACGACTTACAAAAGGGTTATAATATGGCTTGCATTCGATCTTATGAGTCTATCGGAGGATTTATATTCTAAAATATAATAAAAGAAGCTTCGTAAAAAAGTATCTTGCTTCCGTAAATATTTGTATACTTATTTTATGATTGCATACTGCTATACCTAAAAAGCAAATTAAATATTTAAGATAAATTAAGCATTGTTGTAAATAATTTACAGAGAGTTTTTCGATAAAAGGTTAATTTAATTATCGGAATGAATTAATGAAAACTTAAAAAATACATATATGCGTTATAGAACACGATTAAATACTCTTGATTTTAGTAAATGAACATTTTCGTATATAATCGATAATTTTTTGAAAAAAAAAATCTTTCTATCTATAAAAAAATCTATTCTATCTTTAGGCACCATTCAAGTAGCCCAAGTACTTCAAATACGAGATATCTATCTTCTTAACTCTTTCCTGTAGGCATTTTTGGAAGTATTATATATATTGGATTAGTTTACATATAATGCGGATGATAAATTATACTTAGTATATATTTAGTTTCCTCGAACCTGGTAATTATTGAAGTAACAATCTACGGAAAAATATGATATCAATATCACAAATTCGCATTCAATACTATTCATTGTAAATCAACACTAGAGGAATGGACTATTAATGACAAATCGCTGTTGAACCACGCTTCGTTTGTATCATAAACGTAATGAGCTAATTTAGTCCACAGCAAATTGGTTTACGGGGTCTTAAACTCTCGATTGTGGATCGGAAACTCTTAAAAGAAGAATCTATTTGTTTTTCAGACGAGTAAATGTATTCCGAATGAAACGTCGTTTTCCACAGTTCGTTATTTTCCCTTTCGGACATCATCTCCCGATAATCAAATAAATCTCAAATCACTTTACAATCGGAATAAAAATAAAGAGTTTAGGAGGGACAAATCCAAAACCCAAATAAATCAGCAACCCTTCGGGATAACCCATAATTTCGATTCATTTTAAAAGGAGCCGTTTTAAGTCGAAGGAAAACCACAAGTAGAGGGGGCGGGTCCTTTGGAGGCAAGGGATTGGCGAAGAGGGAAAATTAGAAGGGAGCGGACTAATTCCGGTCCACTGCAATGAGCCCCGAATTCTCCTTAAGGGGGCAATGGAAAGGACATGCGCACACTGCTTCCACCACATTTCCTTATGCAAATACCGTGTTCGGGGTCAAACTTTAAGAAAAAGTTATCGAACGATTTTTACATACGAAATCTTACGCTTAACATGTTGGCTAAATAGTAAGGGAAATTAGGAAGTTTTTTTCTGTAATTATAAGCGTTTCAACATTTGTCTTATTAGTGGCGTTCATTGATTAGGTGATATCCTTATTATTATTCTTAGAATTATCCTTTAAAGTGTTACAAAGTTAATTATCTTTCAGCTGACATACACGAGACAATAATTTCGGTCATATCACACAGTTCAGACGCTACCATATATATATAATGTACGGGACTCGTAGTTGAAAGAATGGTCTCTTCCTCTTATAATAATTGCATTGTGATTTCTTATTCGTCATTGCAGTTTGCATAAAGATATCCTTTAAAATATTCTAGGAGATATTAAATACTCGAAATTCTATAAAATTTCATCATCATTCACGCAGTACGTCTTGCCATTGCTTTTTTAAGATCAAAATCCCATTCTATAATTGATTAATTTGTAACGTAGACTCATGATTTGTTGAATTCGTTTACTAAACACGTGAAAAGAAGACCAGGGAAAGTTTTTTTTTCTCCACGATTCATTTAATGATAGACCAACGAACACTAGGATGGTAATAGTTAAATGGAAACTAACTGTATATTTCTTGAACAAAAAGTAATATGAGTATAATTTACTTAAATCTTTCCAAATAATTGCTTATTTTCCTACGATTAAAAAATCCTAACTTTATAACAATAGAGATTATTTTAGATGCTGAATGTGTTTCACATTTAAGTCGTAATATACGATCCCTACACCGTTTCCATGGTGACGCATTTCCCCAGAATATTTCGGAGGTAAATCTCTCCTTCAGACTTCCACGGCTTTTTCTTAAGTCCCATTCATCAGAGGATCTCTTTAGCCTCCATTTACTCGTCGCATTCAACTTCTCTCATAGTTTATCCACACAATCATTCAAATGACTCACTCCTTCAATAGAGCGCTTTCCTCCAATAATCACCGCATTTGTTCGTGACGTTCAGTGGAACTAAATGAGTTGATACTGGAAAGTTACGCTTCATTCAAATTGCGTAAAGTATTAGGAAAAGGATACTCAAGTGCTGAACGTAACAAAAAAATCTTACGTGTGCAGAATCTTTGAAAATCCGCCTAAAATGGTTTAAGAAAACTTTAGAAAATGAGGTAATGAACAACTTAATGAGATTTCATCCAATCGTCGATGCTATAATATATGGAATGTGAAGACGATGTTTTCGTAAAGCATGATCGAAATATTCTAACTGCATGATCATAGCTATACAATGCGATAGAGGAATATTTTTAAGTTCAGCAATTCTATAAGAAAAATACGGTAAACATGGATTGAAGATCACGAAGTTATTGTGTTAATAAATTGTAAATTACAAGTTACTGATACAATTTAATGACTTCATAACAGAATAAGTGATAGAAAAACGCCATAAGAATTATAAACATAGATCAGTGCATGAGAAAAAGAATAAATATAACAGATTCTTAGAATTTAAACATTCGATAAATTATCACAATTTATCCTTAAAAAAATCATCACTTTGCTTACTGAGGTAGCGCAATCTGTATTTATATAGTCCATTACTAATTCAAGACGAATGTATAAATGGTAGAGAAATCGATGGAAACCATGGAAACAGGTTCTAATTGGAGTCGTGCACCTTCGGCACCGCAGCGGCTATTGGAAGAATTATCCCCGCCTTCAACACCGCCTCATTTATTTTCTCTGTATCCTCTGCTTATGCATATAAATTTTATGGAGCGAAGTAAAACCATGCTCCGAAATACAGCCCCTCGGAGTAGAAGACATTTAGTTTTGATAGGGAGTCATAAGTAAGTCCAACTGTAATGGACTTTGCCCCATAAGAACATTAAGGCGCGTCTTTTTTGAGCTGGGAATTTGAATATCCGTCGAAATGGTTTTTGGTCCCCTCGTTAGTCGGCACAAACATTTGCAGGGCTGCCACACGAACAGTGTCCACACGTGTAAATGATCGGAAAGAAACATCGCTTTATTTATATGTATGATACACATAGATTTAACATAACTATCTCTGCTGCTATCACTGCGAGAATATGAAACGAGATTCATCAATAAGTGTTACTTTTGTTTGAGAAAGATCATAGAAAAGTACTCTTCAATCTATGACTCTTATTTCTTAATCAAAAGATTTATTTATAAATTGTTTAACTTTTTGGGAAATACGTTAATGAAGTACTCAATACTATGCGACACATAAAGCTCCAAATTTTACCTTATAGTTTTCATTTGGGGCCAAGTTTATTTATTTTCTACTGTCTTATGTTTCATTATAACAACTATACTATTCACTTCATATCGATACAAATCTCAGCATCAATACATTCGCAGATACAAAACCAATCGCTCATTGTGTGATTCATAATTACGTATTCGAAAAGATATCTAATTTTGAGGAAAGTAGATGTTCAACTTCGCGCCATGATTCGTGCGACGAGTTCACAAAAATGTTAAATATATTATACTTTAACTCATAATTTTTCAAAACATCCACTATTCAAAATTCCATTGACATAGAGATATCCGCAAAAACATTTTATCTTAGGAGTTATAAAACTACAATTTCTAGCGCATAAACTATAAATTTATGGATATCTATTTTACGTATATTGTATTTATATTTAATTAGCATCAAATTTTAGCTAAAATTCTTAATAAAAACTATAAAATTACGATGGTTTATCAGAAAAAATGCCAAATGTACAAATGTAACTTCCGTTAGTTGATGATTTATGAAGATTCAAATAGATAACGGTGAGAGACGTGTTATCATTTGAGAGGGCAACTTTAAAAGAAGCGCCTTTTGTTTTTCCGAGGGAAATGATTTATTTGGTCACTCGCCAAATGGCTTAAGTCGAAAAATCATTCGCCGTACTTGTTGCTTTCCCGAATTTAAAACCCGCGCTCAAATTCTACGATTCTTTAAATGAAAATGTTTTCTGCCACGTGTTTGCATTCATTAACATTAAAGATAAGTACTTTTTTATCTATTTAATTCAAAAGTCTCTTTTTATGGAAATGCATATATTTGATCTTCAAGTTTTCATGGCGTAAACAGATGAAATCATTCATAAATGCTGTTATTTCAATCTTTCTCCATAATTTATTACTAAAAGGAAATAACTAAAAAAAGGAATTTTTCAAAAATAGTAACAGAAATCTCATACTAATAATTCAAAACCATAGATTCCCATACGTATAGGAATTATAAAATTTCTAATTCAATTTCACTTTTCATTGACAAGTTATCATAGTTCATTATTTTGAATTTACATGTTCATAGACTATATTTACCATTCAAAATTTATTGAAGTGGAATACATGAATCTGGAATTATTTACAACTCTAAAACCTGTGCTAAATTTAGCTTCTAATTTCTTAAACCTTATCAGGTTATTCATTATTCAAATTCATTATGAAATTTACAATGGATGGCTTTCATCGCAATTTCCATTTATTCACTTTTAATTAATTTCAAAACCGCGATAACCAATTACAATATAAAGCAGGATAATTAAAAAATCAATTAGATTTTAACACGAAAGCTCTAAAATTTAAGGCTGTCGTGAATCTACGGTGGTAAATGATAAATTTTAGGAGAAGTTATTCATTAGTTGTTTTATTTTCATAATTGAATGTAATTTAACTAGATCGCTTATTTGTGAGGCATAATTCCATTTTTTTATTAATAGATGTATGTTCCATACTTACGATATTCCAAACATAGTGTTTCGTTATAAAAAAAGGATAAAGAGTGGATTATTTAATAATTTGGTGAAAGACGTGCAAAATGAGTACCAGAGTCACTTCCATTCCAAATTTTAGACAACTAAAATCGTCGTTTCAGAGAATGGAGAACTCAAGAGTTGAGTTTAATTTAGAACAATAGGGTAATGCAAGACACAAATCATCAGTTCACTAGTTAATAATTACTTAACAAACATAACATATGGCGTAACGAAAAATTTCACTTACTAAATTTAATGACTTCTTTACATGATCCATAATGTTTTAATGTAATTCATAATTTCTATAAAAACAGCAATCTGCATATACACTGACGCATATAAAAAAGATGAAGAAGATTCTAATGTATTACTTTTCCATTAAAACCCTAGAGCAAACGTATTTTTAAACGATTTATCTTTATGTTTATTTCCCTGGCAATCATTATAATACCTTAGCAACTGGAAGAGCTCATAACATTGAAGGTTTCTAATATAGTTCCTCCAATAATGTATTTTCCATGAATATACTAATTTAGTTATGCCATTAGTTAAATACTATATTCTTCACAGAGTCTAAATCCTTTAGAATTTGAGTGACGTTAGACGATGCATCAAATACAAAATATAGGTTCCTATGTTCTATCTAATACGTGAACGGGATTATTTTCCAAAGGATACACAAGTAGAACGTTAATTAAATATTAAACATAATTTTTATTTTTCCTTGATGGTTTTTCCGACGAAGTTGAGTTACTTCAGGTACTCAATCTGCTGTAAGTACTCAAAGTTAAAATACAACCAAGAATTGAAATATAATGATTATCTAGTTGGAGAATACTTCATAAATTAACAAATCCGCTTTTCCAAATCAATTTTGTTTCCTAAAAAAATTTTTAAAATGATAATTTCCGTCCCACGAATTAGGAAACCTAAAGATCCGAACAATTCTTTTTTATATTTACGCAATTCAAGAGAAAGGATGAGTTTTACACGGATGATTTGTATTTGGTATATAAATGTGAAGTTTTCACTATTCTAAGTCATTATACATGCAGCTCATGATCATACATGCAGATGCAACGTAGCTAATATATGTAAAAAGAGAGGGTATAAGTGTGGAATGAATGCTTCATGAATAAAGCTCTTGCACGTCACCTGGAGGTCCTCTGCAGCGTCCGAATGTCGGGCGACCGCCTGCCCAACGAGGCAACGCCCTGTGACCCACGCGATCGCCCCTCGCCCAGGGCTCTTTTTCTACACTAATCAAAAACCTCAAGGTTTTAAACACTTGGTCACTTTAGCTAAGTATTATCATCACACATTTGTCTATTACAATGTTAAGGGAAAACCAGATTAATTTTCCTCATGAAACTATTATAATAAAAATAATTAGATAAAATGTAATAAATGTAAAAAGCTAAAATGCTTCAAAATCCTTGAATTCTTTCATTATTCAATACATAATACACTTCAATAAAATTTGGAAATTACTTTCTTTACGGGCTATCAATTTTGCTTCCTCCTCATTCATATTTTGAGTTATCATATTTAATAGCTTTCGATTTGCATGAAATGATACATTCTTCTACAGATTTAAGCATATCAATTGTAACTATAAACTAGTATATGTATGCGAAGACAGATTGTTATCTAAAATGCTTAATTTATTGCTTTGATCATCCGAATAGAATTTTAAATGTTAATTTTAACAATGAGTAAGTAAAGATTATACTGATCGAGGAAAAAGCACGAAACGAATTAAATATTTGGAATTTATTAACTTATCTCTGTTACTCTTTTTTTAAATTAATAGTATTTCGTTCACAATTCCGTATTATCTATTCTAATTCACAAAATATCTCTCTTGAATCAGAACCTATACAACATCTCCAGAATGAAGTCTAGAATAATAAGAGCTGAACTGTTACAATTCTTTTGCATTAAATATACATTTTTTTCATTCATCTTTTACTTGCATATTCTTTAATATATCATTCACAGAAACATCAATTTAAAAGCAATGATAATAATGTATTACTTATTTTTAAGCCATAAAATGCAATTAAGTTCATTATTTCAAAACCATTTGATTTCATTAACTCACGGGATTAATAATCTTTAAAAAATACCTCAAATGTATGATTTTCAACTGTAATGATACTAAATATAAAATAATTATATATTTTATAAATAAATATATATATATATTTATATAAAATAAATAATAAAAATTCATAAATTGCTGAGACATTATAAGCATGTTAAAAAGGCATGATTTATTAATCTAAAGTCAACAATAAAATCTATTGTATTGTAAAAATGCCAACATTCAAAACTACTTAGCAGAATAGCGCTTCTTTCGTTTTGAAAAGCCTATTAAACACAAAGAGCTAAAGAGATAGCGCATCAACAGATATTCTTTAATTTCCACGAAGCTTTAAAATGACCCCTTTTGGCGTAAAAAATACGACCCCTTTAATAACGGGTGACATTCTTTGCGTTTCTCTTCAAATCGATTGCGGATTTGCTTTGTGACAAATGACAATCTATTCGACAGATTTATTTAAAAGACGACCATTCATCTTCATATAAATATTAAAAGCGCCGTTTCGGTTGTTCTTTAAATAATTAAACGAGAAAGTATAGTTTTAACTTTAAATTCAAGGGTCATTTACGTTGAAATTCTCAAATTACGCTAATTTCTTTTTTTTAATCTTTGTAAAGCTTTCATTTTTAGCATTTGTTTCTTATCTTATTTATATGCTTTTAGAGTTAATTGTACACATATTTAAATTAATACATTTATTTCCAAATTACATTACATCTTTTATATTCTATTTTTATATGCGTAATCTATAAACATAATTTGAACTAGTTATCAGTATTTTAGAAAAATGAAATGAGTTGAGGGAATAGTATATGAAGCGATTTGAAATTGTATGCTATGCAGCACACGGTTTTCTAAGTTTCTATTTTATTTCAAATAATCAATGCACACTATCATAGTATGATACGAGATAGAAAATTAATCCTTTTCAACTTTTTGAAATTAAAATTTTGATATCAATAAAGAACAACGACGGTCGATGTTCAATTTCAACAAAATCTTTTAAATCGGATGAATATTATTCGGTATTATTCACTTAATATTCAGATTTATTGAATGAAAACTTTTACTTTTAAAATAATAAGTATTAAATTACTAGATTTAGGAAATAAATAAATGTTGCAGCCAAAATAATGTCATACTTAATATGAGGATCAAAGTAATTTGTAAAAATATTCAAGTCTTAGATTATTTATGTATAATAAACTATCTACACGATAGAAAAAATATAATTTAATATTATTTTTCATTATACTATAATATATAAACGTAACAGCCCGAAAATCAATGTATTAAATCGTATTTCTGTATTTTCGAAGACCATAAAGAACAGAATGTTTGAATTGTTTTGTGTAGATGATAATTAAATTGTTATATTAATATTTCATTTCCTATTTTCATGCTCCATCAGAAGATAGATATTTGGATGTGTTGCAACATTTAATATACTCCATACTATAGAGTCTATAGAATAAATGCTTTCCGTTTTTTATGTTGTAAAACTTTTGCAATTAACAAAGCATACTTGTCTCGTTTAACATTGATAATCATTACAATATCCCAAAAGCATAATAACAAGCAATATAAGTATTTTAATTAGGGTATTTTATATTCAACTAACTGGGTTAACTAATAATTTACTTATTTGTCATTAATAACCATTTCTTGAGAAGAATTGATAAAAAAAAGTTTTCAGTAATGTTTGTGTTTTCGTTGATTTCACGAATTCATACTTTAGAATTTCAATTCACATTTGTGAACAAACAAAACGACTGATTTTTAAACGAATCATCTGATTGTCTTTTAACGAGTATAAACAGCAAAAACCTTTGGTCAAAATGTTTCCGTTGCAAACGCAATAACACTTTCATCTTTTTAACTCAATTTAAAACTCGATCGTGATTAAAATAGCTCGTAATGAGTGATTTACGAAAGAATTATTGTCATTTATCTGAAAAAGTGTCGAAGTCCGCAGCAGCAACGAAAGGAATAAAAAGCGGAATGTTTCGAAAAGGAAAGGGTTCGTATTTTTTTAGAGCAAGGACGCCCATAATGACCTCGACCGGGATATCCGTCGGTGGAAAAAATGAAAAAGGTCAGGGCATGGTGGGAGGGAAGATGGCGGCCGTCCGAGGGGCAGCCCTACATTGATTTTCCCCTCCATTTTGTCTAGCCCGCAAGAGGGCCACTGATAAATAATTTTCTGTCTCACAAAATGAACAGGTTCCTCTTTAAATGGACCCACGGCATTCTTTATGACCGAGTGAAATAAAATTCGCGTTTTATTTCCGGAAAAGGAGTGAATGAACTCCCAAAAGATAAAAGGAAATAAAACACTTTCCGTCCACACGCTATCCTTGGTGACGTATTAACGCCTTGATTATTCCTTTAATTTGATAACGCTTTCGCACAAAACACGTTTATTAATGCTTTAGAATAAAAAGTACGTTTAATCATCCTTTGTTTTTTGAGTCCTTTTAACAAACGATGAAGCATATTGAGTTCTTATCAACAATATAAATGCCTGTCCCTAAATGAATAGTTCTTATGCTATATGCTATATTAGTATGCTAATTTTACGTGTTTGAACTCTTTGTTTTTAGAAGAATATGAAATGAAAGTGATAGATGTATAGCATTGTGATTATTTTGTTGCTTTCAACTATAACACAAATCGAATGCATTTGGAAGCAAATAAAATTTAGTAGGAGCAATATCAAAATACGATTAACGATATATTTCATCAACTGAATTGATTGAAATATATTCAGATATGATATGAATATAGAAGTAATTCATATGAGAGGTTTTAATTTATTTAAAGGTATATTTGTGAATATATCCATAAGAATATACAAGTCCGTTATAAAGAATGGCATGCCCTCTTCAATTACAAACAAAAAGTCTGTGTTAATATTGTCTTACCTATAATGTTATTATTTTACCACTGCTGAGGTTTTCAAACCGAATTTGGAAACAAAAAATACAGAATTGGAGATTTTAATAAAATATTTTCCAAAAAGGGAGTTACAAACTTTATTCTATATTTATATTCTTCCCATTCTATTTTGGTATTTTGATTAGTTATTGTCTTTGTCCAGAATTGAAGTGCTTGTTTCAAGTCAAACAAAACGTTCAAAGAGAGTGTTTTCTAGAATTTACTGCGCTTATGTATGGGTAAAAATCTTATTTCATTTATTATTCGATTTATTTTTCAACGATAATTGTGTATAACATCATTTAATTTGTTGATATATACTGAAAATTCTTAAACTATAATCTAATAATAAAGTAATAATAATAAGCATCCGAAAAAGTATTAAATATAATTAGTATCCGAAAAGGTTTGAATTCATTAGTTTATTCAGTATTTAAAATTTGAGATTGAATACGATAAATAGGATAAAAGAATTTCTCGCCGACAGAGAAGAGAATAGTATTGGATAGAATCGGGTCCAACGTTGCCAATGTCACTTCGGGCGTTCCGCAGGGTAGCGCTATCGGTCCATCACTGTTTATGTTAACGGCCTAAACAAATCAATGAATTCGAAATTTAGGATGTTCGCAAATGAATCTGTTGTTGACGGGGAAATAGAACAAATACGGGACTATACGATTAAGAATACTTAGACGCATTTGAGAAATTCGCATCAGGCGAATGAATCTTCGGTATGATGAAGGAAAAAGGCTAAACACGCTGTTAATTGTAGTTAGGACTCACCTTAAGTATGGAAGATGCGTGTATATATATGCACAATAAACCAGCTAAGTATATGTATTAGAATAGGTGCGAGGGCGATACGTTTCGATGTCATCCATACATTTGAGAGCGTCAATGATTGGACTCTCTGGAAGACGCTAAAGTAATAAAATCTTATGAAACCAGAGAACGTATTTTTCAGAGAATATCTCCGTTATTTAACGAGTTTCCACTTATACAGTAGTCAGGATACTGCATTAAATATAAATATTAAGACAATTTGTTTTTAAAATAAATGTTATACTGAATACAAAATAATAAATTAGGAAGGATAAGTTATTACGCTTATACTCCCAATAAAACGCCTTACTGGTGCTAATAGGATTTACGTAAATTAATACGATTTAACTTGAGGATATAATATTATTTCAATTTGCTTTAGTTGAATTCACATTTTGAATTAGTTATACATCCGTATTTTGCTATTAATATCATATATGTATATTTTCTCTTTTTCTTTCCAATTTTCATTTTCATACTTTATAATAATGAACTTAATTTCAACAAAAATCTGCGATAAATTTAGACCAATCTCTTCGACAAATCAATTCGAAGGCGTGAAATGAGGTTCCTCGCTCAATGACGGAAATGCCTTGTCCTTTGCAGATGGTGAGGGAGGTAACATAATCAATAATATCACCGGTGTCTCCGAGTTAGAAATGCCTCGGAAGACATCGTAAGCATTCAGACTCAGAGGACTTAAGAGAAGAACGTTCTTATTTTTAATTACATCCGCAGCTAATTTGATCTTTCTTCAACTATAAGTCAAGGAGAATCTATAACTATTCAATAAATAAATCAACATTTATGGAGTTATATATAAATATAACAAATTAAAAAACTTCAGAGCAATAGAAATTCAAAAAGTGTCTTTCAATTATACCACTAACAAGAATGGAAGGTGTGAAATACTGTAAGAGTAAGTGTAAACATAATTAAAGAAGATTATACCAACTCACACTACCATGGCTTCTCTATGATTTTGTTTCTTCACAAACCTGAATAACTGAAATTATTTTCCAGTATAGTGTTATTATTGGCAAATTATTATCCGTTTAATATTCTATAAATCAAATCACCTCTCAAAATCACATAATGTAAGAAGAGACAAAAATTTCGAATAGCAATTTGAAAAAAACAATCAAACAGGTCTTCAATTGAGGATATATATAGTTTAAAAATACAATAATAAAATATAGTGTGTTCTTTTAATCTTGTAATTTAAAAAGAAGAAACATGTATCAATAACAAAATGATCAGAATACGACTATCAAACGTTTTATTTAAAATTAAATATTAGAAACATAATCTAACAATTCTTTTTTATTATGATAACCGAGACTAAATACTGAAACTTATTTTAAATCAAATAATCAATTCTTTCTATCAGATTCAGATAATAGTAAAACCTAATCAAATGATAATCCAATATTTGTTGACGTTTATACAATAAAGGTTTATTCAGAATCAGAATAAAAGAAAGATTGCATATAAAGCACGTTTTGCAATCTAAGGAATCACCAAACTCTGTTAAACATATTAACGTAAATTTTCTCTAATTCGGAATTTCAAGGAATATAAAATCTCTTTGTAAATATATCGCAAATTCTCATCACTTCAAATCATCTAAATTTTTCCTTCCATTCCAAATGAAACGAAGTCTATGTTAGATGTACGAAATTAATACTTTCTTATTTATACAAAAATCCTTCTAGAATATATTATTTAGTGAGAAGAACGTTATGGTTCACATTTTGATAAAAGTAAATCACGATAAATAAAATTCAATTCAAGTTCAGATTTACCTTTGAAATTCAAGAATAAAACCTCTCACATCCTTTGTTATAATAAAAATATAGTTTAACCTTGTTTATCAAATGTACTTTTCCGAATAATTAATAATTTTATTTATCTCTGTAATAGGAAACTTCTGACTTGAATAATTAGGAAGGATAATAAGTCATAACTCTTATTACATGTGGAAGAAATAAATATTGATAGATAGTAGTAATAACATAGTCAATGTAAGATTACCGAATCACTTCCCAGAAAACACTGAAGCAATCTAAAAGCAAAGTGAACCAATTCTTATATAGTAAAAAATCGATTAGCGTTCATAAATAGGATTTTAGGTTAGGTATAAAGTTGTTAATTGTGATAATGTTCATGCTTTAATTTTTTTACAATTGTATAAATTGCTTGAACATTATACATATTACGTTGCCACCGGACGATATTTCAACTTTAACTTTTACTTACTTTTTAATAATAACAAAAATGCACATTTACAAGGTGTATCAGAAAAATCATAAAACTGAGTTTATTTATTTAAGAAGATGAAGACGAGAAATGAAATTGATGCTTGAAAGAAATCAATTACACTTTAGTAAACATATGCATGACTTGTAAACTATTACTGAAGAATTACAATATATAAGAGTTCAATTCAATGGATTCGTAAACTAAGCTTATCGAAAGAATATTTATCATTTGATTACCGCTCTTAAAATTCGAAATTTTCGATGAAAAAATATTATTCTCGTTGCATAAGAGAAAAAACATTGTACCTCAAATCGATCTCAACAGGTGCATTTTTTAATTAAAATTAAAAAGATATTAAAGCGTGGCTTTTACAGTCATTTACACTCAAATATAACAATTATTCGAACAAGTTTTTATAATTGATCTTTCAAATACTTCAAGAAAAATAATTGAGCGTGTTTACTTTCTTCTTTCGACCTCTTTTACAATATAAAGGAAAGTTAGCAGAGACTTTAATTTAAAAACGTAAAATAAGAAATTTCCTTTACATTTCCAAATCCCTATGAGAATTTGTTATTAACTTCTCAGTCGTACTCAAATCAATGTTTACAAGAGTGCCATTGAAGAATGAAATATTTTTTACTTTTTACATGTTTAGTGAGAGACGTGTTTCCTAAGAACTCTTACATCTGATGTAAGGCGATAGATTTTAGCAAAACCAAAGAAAATCGTATTCTTATTGCAAAACAGGTTTCAATTAATCTAATAGAAACCCCTTCGCATGTTTGATCGAAGAATCAATTAAGATTTAATTTGGAATAAACTCTTGAATTAAAAAATACTTAAGGAAATGAAAGTCAAACCATTCTACTTTTCGTGCGGAAGGTGTGTTCATCAATAACTCAGTGACTCTATAACAAACGAACGGAGCATGATTTGAAATAAAGAAGTGTAACACATGAAATATGGCATAATTTACAGATATAATAATAGATAAAGTCCCTGAAATGGATGTGGGATGGAAATGGAGAAACGACAACCGTTTGACAGTGGAAAGTTCAGTAGGTGTCGACAGGACACCAAAAGATGAAACTAATAAATTTAAGAGAAACTAGAGTGGGAAAAATTAAAAATAACAAAGATTGTACATCGCGTATTTCTGTATGAAAGGTTATGTATTCTGGGAATTACAATTGAGGACAGAAAATGCAACGCATGGGTGAGAAACATAATCAGAAGATCACTGGAATAGATGAGAGCAGTTCTCGTGATAAAGAAGCCTATATATATATATACACTATTGTAAATCAAGAGGTGGAAAGAGAACGAGGAGAAGACAGAAGAAAGGGTGGAACACAATCAATTACAGGTAAATTGGCGAAGGGAAGTTTGGAATCGAAAAATATGGACTGTTTTTGAAGAAAACAACACCTGGAGATCTTGAAAATTGCTTAAGATAATGAGATTTGTTCATTCTTATAGTTTTTCTTCATTCCGTTATTATGATTATGTTAACTGTGCAATTATATAATATTTAATAATAATATCATATTGTTTTGGTTCAATTCCGAAAAGTATGCAAGCACTGTAAGATAATATTTACGTAAAAATACACTTATACTTGATGCATTTAGTCATAACGAATAGTCATTGACATATTGTTTATTACAAGTTTGTTATTGACATATACGTAGTCCATTATTTATCAAATTCCGGATATGAATCCGACCGATACATTATTCACAAGTATTTGATAGTTGACTCAATGTACAAAATAACTTGAATGTAATTGCGGATTTCTGTTGGAATAAAATTATCCAAACTCATTCTAAAATCCTTAAATAAAAGATACACAAATAGAAAAGTGACAAAATGAGTTTTGAGTGATTCACGATCTATAAAATTGTATTCGAGGAAAATATTAAATATTTATGAATATCTTACATCAATCTTTGTACTGAAAAATAAAAACAGAAGACAATTGAATTATACACAACAAAGAAACGGTTTCTTTAATTCTTTAAGGGGAAGAAAGATTTGAAATGGATATAGTTTATCAATTTAAATTTAAATAATACTTACGAAACATCGAATAAGGAAAATATGAACAATAGTTAAATGTTTGGATAATATTTTCATTTTCTTTATTATTATTGAAAGACTTCAACGTTAAAAATATGTATTCTTAGAAATGTTGGGAGACATTCAGTTTCCTTTTAACAACTCACTTTCAAAAAAGATATGTACTTCATCAAAGAACCTTATATTTTCAAGTTATAATAGAAGATATTAATTTTCAAAATAAACGTTGTCATCTTACTTTTACACCAAATATCTTTTTCGAATAGAGACTGTTTATTCTTTGACATAATTTAAGTTTACTAAATAGTTAAAGTAAAAACAGATTATTTAACCCGCTCATAATAATGAGTTGAATAAGAAAACTTAAACTAATAAACATAAGGCGATAAAAGTGAAGTTAAATCCGACAAAAATTAAATTAAAGCAATCAATTCATCTTCACTTAAATTAATTATAATTTATTAGTAGATTTACGAAATTACTCGATAATTTTCATGAATATATCAATAAAGCACTAAAATAGCAATAAGGCTAGTAAGAAATATATATTTCCATCTTCTTCTATTCTAATATCTATTAATATTTGAACCACACACCCTAAATAAAGAGTAAACCTTTGAATTTGTATATCTAAAATCTTTGTTTTCACGACAATGCAGGTGTATATAAGAAATCTTATGTATAATTTGAGTTAATCTGCAAGGTTTGATAGCTTTTACTTTTGTTAGGAAAAGTAAAGTCTCTCACAAAAAGTAAACAGAGAAGAAGTCAGCTGTACACCTGAAACACCGTTAAGAAAGTAAAAGTGAATTTGGAGGGGAAAAGAAGCGTCACTCACTTCGGAGGTCAGCCTTCGAAACGAGCATTGGCCCAGTCAAAAAGCACAACCAATTCAAATCATCATCACTTTTGGGACAAATGAAGGAATAATCAACGAATACTTGTGATCAGAAATTTGATTGTGATAAAACTTGTAATTAACAAAAGAAAAATATATATATGTAACGGAAAACATAAAAATTAAGTTAAACATAAGTTACAACAACAAGATAACAAATGATTTGTAAAACACAAACGCATCATATTCAAACAAAGTAACGCGATACAAAATAAAGTGCCTCATACACACTTATATAATGTTATAAGACATTAAATAATGAGTGTTAATAAGAGAAATGAATACCTGAGGAGAGCTCCCGTTTGAGAATGACAATCACAGGCAAGGCACTGTCACTGACTGAGCCCAAAAAGGAAGACCAATTTGAAAAGTGAATTGCTTTGGCGCCAAATTGAATTCTTAAGGAAACGAAGACTAGAAGAGCTTTATTTAAATCGATCGATATGTTGTTAAATAAAGCGAATTTGAAAAAACTGGATTTTATGATTTTGAGTTATAAGAAAACATTTGTTCCCTTCCTAAAAAGTGACAGTTCAGGCTCCGAATTTCTGTAAATAATACTTACCGAATTACTTACCCATTAATTCACATCTTATGATTTTTCAACTTTCCTCGTGACATAAATGAAACGATAGTTCATTCCATTTCTATTTCTTGGCTGGTTTCCCTCTTTCATACCATTCCAACAATTATAGGTATTATCTTGTGTAAACTTTAGAATCTCCAAGTATATTAATATTCAAAAGGCGTATCAATCAAGATAAAAATGTAGTAAAGGATTTCTTATTCATATATAATATCATATTACGATGTTATTGTAGACATAGGATTGTTGAAAAAGAAAATATTTCATAAAATATGTATTTTTATTCATCAAATGCAAAATACATACATAATACATTCATCAGTATTATTTTCTTTATACATATATATTATTTGAGCACCAATTGTTTCAGCCGCTTTTCATTTCTCATGGAAACCCTTATTCATAAACATATTGCACATATATTATCGATTATCGTATGAACACTGACTTGATCTCATTAAGACAGAATTATGCTCTGAATTATGAAACAAAATACATAAGCAGATGAATTATAATTTAAATTAGAAGCCACGTTTCGTTTCATAAAAAATGAGGTTTTAAATCGAACGAAGGTAATCTGAGAATTGCACTTAAGAGTCGTATAAGCAAATCAACTATTCAATGAGGTTTACAGAGCTATTTTACTCTTGATACTTCTTATACTGGAAGTAATGTTTATATGGCAAAATAAGTGATAAAGTCCTTTAAAAGTATCGCAATAAATTTGAACTGCTAAGGGTGGTCGTGTTAATTGTATCTTCGGGTCGAATCTTCAATAAAATGATCCATTAATTTCCAAAGTCATTACTCATTCCGCCTTTTCTTAAAAGAGATATTTAACGATCGGTGTTTAGAAGAGCGAAAAAATTCCACGGGAGATAAATTTAAGAAACTTTTTTCCGTTGGCACAATGTATGTGCAGAAATTTATCCTTCGGAGGCCGGGCAAAGGAATGACACCGGATTCCCTGGAGCTGAAGGGATCATCAATCTTCCTCCTGCAAAAGGAAAACAGATGAAATGAATTGCCCCACACAAACGCCAATTCTGCAGAATTACGGATTGCGCTGACGAGACGAGAATTTGCTAAGAAGACTCACTAAGAAATTACTAATTGCACTTAAGTGTTTCACTCAGACGTCTGATTCAAATAGATGTTTACCTAATTAGCCGAAAGGTTATATTGCAACGCATGCATTACTTTAAGACTATTTAAAGCTCTCGAATTGTTCGTAAGAAACGTGTATATAAATTTCAAAAAAGATGATGGGAAAATATCACTATAAATAAGGATAAAATGTAAATAAAATCATTTTAAACATAAATCGTTATCGACATAGACTTCCCGTATTAAGAGATATTTTGATTGTGCAGTGTAAAAATGACGAACTAAGTAAGTTATGAAGAAGGTTGTAATATACGTTTTACGAGTTCTTATCTTGGCGACGGATTCATATAAAAAGGAGAGGAATTAATTGAGGAATGTAAAAGTGAAATACGTCCGAATGCGTCAGTAAAAGATGATCAAACCTTTTGACGCCATTTATTCCTCAATTGATTTCCAGAAATGGACATATTGACGGAGGGAATAAAACACACAAAAAATGAAAATAAGAACACAACGAAGGAATATTATACACATTTAAATATTTCATTATTATTGTCCTTCTTCAGATATAATCTTCAATTCTCTACCTTTTACGTTTATTTTTGCTTTATAACAACTTTTAAATTGCGATTTTAGATATCATTAGTTTCCATCAAACATCGATGGAAGAGCGCTATCGATTTTAGTAATGTCATACAAATGATTTATTTTCAAATTTACTCGTATCAGCATTTTCTTAAAACAGGATTATGCATTCATAACCTTTAGCCGAAAAGAAAATATTAAACATCGTTATTCATTTATCTTCGTCATATTCATACATTTCGACGAAGTGAATTGTATTCGAGTGCGTTGTTTTGCCGCAGTAATAATGTGTGCAACAGTAGAAATATCGACTTATCCTTACCGAAATAGTTATATATAAAACTCTTATCGTTTTTTCGCAGTAATTTGTACATTGAAATTATGGTAATGATAGCTGTAATTTGTGCTATTCAGCAAACGATATCTGTTAACTTCAAGGTAATAATCATTCAGAATTATAATTAAGCGAAATTAAATATCTTCTAAATGCCGAAGAAGACAAAAAAGGGAATATTCTTTCAGCAACTTCTTCACTCACACCAAGCAATCCATGGTTCATCAACTGCCCGAGAGAGGGAACTAGTGTACGGAAAAGCCCTCCGTAAACAAGAGTTTGCCTACACTTCCGTCCCATCAACGCCAGGGGACGGACCCTCTTCAACAGACCATTTTTCTGCTCTTCCTTAAAGCAGAAAAACAATTTCAATTTTTCCCAGAGTATAAGAATTTTTAAAGAAGAGAAAAAACTCAATAAAGAATATTGTTATTACTTTTAAACGCTAAAAAACTTCTTTGTTAATACTTCGACTATTGCTTTTCATATGGATGGAACGAAATTCTCAATGAAAACGAATACTATCTAAATTAAACAATAATGTTTTAAAATAATTCTTTACGTGTATTTGGTTGTCTACTACCTTCGATTATATGAATTTCTTATTGGAAATTATTTAAGCCAATAGTTAAAGATAAACTTAAAAGAATGAACGCGTATTAAAATATACATCAAAATATAGTTAATGTTCATTTCATTATTCCTTTACAATAAACAAATAAAAGAAGTAATGTACAAAGTTCTTATAACAATTAAAGAATGTGATTGTTACGTGAAACTATGAATACGACTCATTGACATATGTACGCAATTACTTTATAAATATTATGGCTTGTCGAATCAGGAAAGAGTGTATTAAGCTAATAGTAATTTTACAAAAAGAGTGATTAACGTTTAGTGAAACGATAAATGAATCGTTTATCTCCATTTTCTCTTCCTCGGATGCATTTTAAGCTAAGTTTCCGACATTTGGTGCTGTCTCATCTGTGACGTGCATTTTCCCGAATAGTGGGTTTCAGAGGTCCGCTGAGAGATGGAGCCACCGGTGCTGTTCACTGATCCGAGTAAACAAACTCTCGAATTTCAATCGGAGGAAAACATGCGAGTGCACTATTTTGGAATGCATCCATCTTCAATCGCAAGATGTCTTCTATTTCCGTTTTTACTCCTTTACTACCTTTTGTTAAATATTTTATTAACTTTAAAATGTTGCATTTCGTTCTGAATAACGAATTATTTAGTGCTATTGTTGACTATTTATACTTATAGTTAGACTAATCAAAATCTGACGTAATTGTATTTTTGGACATTATTGAGAGAGTTCAAGAAAGATTACTGTAACTATTGATTTTTGACCAAATCAGGTACAGCGGAAATAATTTTAATCGTTAGAAGAAGTCTGAAATAGCAGAAAGAAAGATCGTGAAACATTACTCCGTCTTCTGAATTTTGGATTTGAAAGAAAACTCTTTCATTAAGAAAGAAATAAATAATGTCTGTGCATTGAAAATACGATAATAGAATTTTGTTTCGATTAGTAAGATACGGAAAGCAGAAATATTGTTAGTTATTATCCGTAAGTTCATCACGTAAAACAAACACGTCTTCGTAAGCACATCTTCATTTCGAACCATTAAACAGTCGTATTAATTGAAGGTTTTAAGAAAGTTAACATAAAAGGGAGAGAAAGGACAGAAGCATTTAATGAATTCTCTGAAGATACTGCCAAAAAAGGCAAAGTGCAGTGCAAAAAGACAACGGGTAATCGGATAGGCGGTCAAAAAAACTCTTTCGTCGGAAGAATCTGTTGAGGGAATTTTAGGAGGAAATCAGAGGTAAAATTCAGCTCGAAATATAATTTACGTTTGATGTTCCGAACTGGCTATGTCAAAGATGGAATTATATAAACATAAATTCGACACTTCAAAATTGTCGAATAAACATCTAATTTTACAATGTTTCCGCGTGTAATATCATTATAGGGAATGGATTTTAGTTCTAACCAATATCGAAATCTATAAAAATTAATATTTCTGCGTGGATTCATACTTATATCTATTAATACCTATTTAATTCTTTCCGATAAAATAAATAATTTTCATTTCGTAGCAATATTCTTATTGAAATTTCGAATTTAATGACGATTTACCTTTTTTATCCTCGCATTTATTGACTGTCAAACTCAAAAGTCACTCAGACTGCGTTGATATAAAATAAATTAAAGCATCCTTAGGATGAACTAAGAAACGTATAAAATAAAATCTTTTTAGAAAAGTGTTTATTTCGCATTCTCGATATGAAACATTCTCTTTCTTCCACTCTTTTCCTCAAGGAATCCATTTTCGAAGGCGCCATTGTGTTTCGAGATAAACAAGTCTTTCGCAAGAAGTCCATTTCCGACGCGGCCATAACGAGAGCATTATGGAAATGGAGGGGCGACCAAGGTAAACGGGCAGAATACGAAGCACCAGCAATGATGATGCTTTGGAAGATAAGGGATTTGGGGTCGAGAGACGGATGGAAGTATATCGAGGGAATAAAATAAGAAGCGCGTGGAATGGTACATCATTTTGCATTGAATTCCATTTGCATAACTCGAGAAATACGAATCGACTTATGCTGGAATTATTCATCGAAGAAAAGAAAATATATAAATAACGCACAATTATTTGTCGATTTGTGAGAAAAGTTGACGTCTTAATGCGGAAAAAGACTTTTGTAGGGAATTATTTGAAGGACGCACTATTTGGTTACTATGAGAACGAGAATACAACTAATCGATATCACTGTGCATTTAAAGACTTACAATTATCGAGATATATCGATAAGTCGATGTTTTTAAGTAATACATAAATAAGATATCGATCGATGCAAAATACAACCATCGAGATATATCGATAATAATCGATAAGAGTACCATTAAGAATCGGAAAGTCTATCAATTCCTTTCCATCTACGTATTTTGGGAGATTTTTAATAAAAAAATGTTTAGGTAACAAATTGATTGTATTATTATATTATCTATGAGAAATTGCAGTCTTAATGTTGTATAAGAAGACTTATTTTCAGTAAGGCGTAGAAAGTAAGTGTGGTTTGAAGAGAATGTTAAATCGCTTCCTTCTGCATTTCTTCGTGTGGCACAAAAAGATATGCCCTCGGCCGTTGATTAATGCGTTCGGAGACTTCTCCTTTTTCTTAGCGGCCTTTGCTTCTGACACCCGTCTCCGAATTAATAGTCTGTCCGTGAAAGCGGCCGCTTTTTGCCGTTTTTGTTCCTTTGACCCTAAATCACACATCTTAGCTTCCCAATATCGCCTCGAAACAAAATGGATTCTAAGATAACTTTTGATGCTTCTTTGGCTCCTAATGTATTCTAACATCCTTCAAAAGGAGGAACAAAAAGCTTTAGATTGAGAACGTTAGAATAAGGTCTTTAACTGAAACATATATATATATATGGTGCATATTTATAGTTTAATGGAAATTGAAGGTGATTACACTGATAATTATTTTTACTTTGATTTTATCTCTTAATTCAGATAAACTTTTTTTATCCGTTTCACGTATTCATGAATCTATAAGTCATACGCTTTGAGGAAATATTTTTCATTAATATATAGATAATTGTGCAAAATTAAAATATTCTATAATAACTCCAAGTATATAAATCGTAAACGATTAATCATTGCAGAGGGATTACTTACTTTAATAACTAATATTTGTACTTTAATTACGATTAAATTAAAACTTCTCATTACAACGCCATCTTTCACAAATTTATAAAAAGTGTACGTACTTACGTAAGCTTAACGGTTGAGTACCACAAATAATTTATAATTACGAAGAAATTCCTTAAAGAAAAACTCTGGCGATATATTACCATGTCACTGTTTTTAGCCTCTGCTAATGGAAGAAAAAGTCCGATACTTCAATATCCCTTAAGAACCCCGCATCTATTTTTTAGTCCGATAAGCCATTCTCTCTAAAGCCCACACCCAACTTTCCTTTGGCAAACTTTCTTGCTCCAGGGGGGGCATTGGTCGAGGCGCCACTTGTCAGCAGCGGAGGAAAAGCGAACCCTTTCTATCTGCATCCTTGAAACAAAAGTGGAAGATGGGGTTTTGGAAGGGTAATGGGATAAGTTCCAGATAGGGATCTCAACGGCTGTACTGCCATCCCTTAGGCGATATGCCCACCGACCGAATATTGATGAAACAATTTGAAGAAAGAAAACTCACCTTAAAATGTTTATATCGGAATGAAGTAATTTCAAATTACACGAAGAGTATATTTATAAATTAAGGATGATTTTTGAAATGGGAAATTTCTCATCGTCATCAGAGATAATTTCGCTAGTGAAATGATGATGTCCTTTGCAGATTCCCTAAAATGAGGTACATTCAGATGCTGTTTCCACAGATATTCCATTCGAATGAAGTTAACCCTGATCTGAGAATGAATTCATTATTTATTATTTTGTAATTGCATTTTGTTTATGCTGCTGGAAACACGTGAATCAATTTCTTTTTATGTTTTCTGGAGTCAAAAGTTTACAATACTTATTGATGGTAATACTCAATTCTAGATAACATTTAAACATTTTCTCGAATTTAGAAAACGTACTTGAGTAAACATTCTTTAGTTCTAATTGCTCCATTTATACATTTGAATATGATTCTTACACTATTTTCTAAGAGATATCTTAACAAAAAATATATTCTAAATCGAAAATTCCCTAATAAAAATTATTTCTTAAATAATGTTACGTTTTTATTCTTACTTTTATTTTCATAGAAAGACCTCTAAAATTTTCGTATCGTGCGGTATAACATCGAAAAGAAATTTTAATATTCTTCATCAAAATTGAATCATAGAAAATTATTAAGATGGCAGTAATTCAAAAAGCATTCTTCGTAAGAAAATTGGCTGAAGTTCAGAACTTAAGATTAGGAAAAATTAGTGCTTTCTCATTAGAAAACTTTTTATGCCGAATTAAAACTTTCCAATTAACGTAGTTATAATATTCAGAGTTAAATATAGAAAATACTATTTAGTGCAATTCCTCATTAAATGAAAAGAGAAAGATGTTTGAATGATAAAAAGAGAAGTTGGAATCGAGCAACGAAATTATTGGCCCTTAACAGTGACCGCCACTTACTCTTCTCTTATCGCAGATTAAGATAAGGGGAAAACTGCCGTAGCGCCAATACAATTTACGCGGCGCACGTGAAACTACGCCCTTCGGCCAAATCAATGCCCACGAACCTGACGAATATATATGTAATCAACATACCATTTACTTTTCGAGCGGTTAATCAGAGTTAAAGTCAAACATGGTAATTAAACCAAAAACTGAGATATATAACATTCGTTCAAAGTTTCGTTAAGATTTGACGTTAATTGATAATAAGAGTCAAATTAAACATTGAACCGTACTTTCCTCGATTACATAAATTATGAAATAGTCACTCAATAAATTAGATATATTCTCGATAAACACTTTTGTTATGTTTCGTTTCGATCCATAAATAAGGCTCTAGTGATTCAACATCAGGAGCATAAATGTGTCATGAAGGCGATGTACATCTTTTTAGTATGACCCAACTTTTAGTTTCTAATTATAAAGCTCAATCAAACTAAACATAATGATGATTATCCAGCGAATCAACACGAAGCGACTGCTAAAATATAAATAATATTCTTCAATAAATTTATTTAAATAATTGATTACAGCTTAAATAAATCTAAAATGGCTGATCAAATTTTAAACATTTGGTCCGAAAGGATTGGTTTACCCCAATTCAATCGCTTCAGCTGCTCCTTTGATCCAATTCCCATCTCAATCACATTCAAATTAGAGACCAAATCCTCCAATAGGTGAATGCAAGAGATTGCCAGAAAAGAACATGTTTGTTAGATTTGTACGAGTAAAATGAATACGAACTGAAAAAAGGATTTAATCTTTGTTGTTTAATTGAATTCATCGAGAAAAAGAATAATTCCTAGAACTTAAGTAGTCGTGAATTATATTGTAATTTACATCGGCTGAGTACATCACTTCCATCAACTATTTGGTTCCAATGTGAAAATGCCGCAAAAAGTGACAAAAATTTGACGTAATTCACTGAAAACGTTTTCTGCATTTTGGGTTAATTGGATAATAGCTCTTGTAAACCGTCTGCTTTTCTTCACTAAAAGATCCCAAAAGAAGGATTTATGTGTGAAAAGAGAGGTGGGAAAACAACAGATGCTCCGAGATAAAGAAATAAAAAAGATTTACGTGTTTAAAATTAGAAAGAACTGCGGCAAAAGGGTGTTTCCTTTTGGACTGCCAACGAACTTCATTCTTCGCCAACAATTTACTGTTGAGAGGCAAAAAATGAGTAATTTAAGTATTTCAAAATAAGAGAATATCTGAATTTTATTTCTGTAAGATATCTATATTTAATAGATACACGAAAGTTAAAAGCGTGTATATAATGTGTTGAAATGATTATCCTCTTCAACTGAGCAATGTTATTCTGAAATATTCCATTTTAAAAATGAGTTCATTTTCAAATTTTATCGTCGAAATATCAAATTCTATCAAATAAGTATTTACTTTACTTAGAACTTTAATTTATATTTGCGGAGTACGAACAAGTAAGCGGGAGAATGTTTTTCAGTAAGAGGGATAATTATGTAAGATTATGTATATTCATAAATATCTTAAACAATATCAGAAAGTTTATTTAAGACAATATAAAGTTGGGAGAGAATGTTTTGAAGATGCGAATATTTTCCCTTAGTACATATCAAATGAAAAACACTTTTGGAAAAAGTACAGTACAATATTCCCTTTTCTTTATTTTTAGTGTCTGGTGATAAAATGAAACATTGCACAAAGTTATTCCTCCACCGAAAGGTGAAAATAAGTCTAATCTCTCTCATCATCTAAATTTATTAAACGCGCGTTTATTTTAAGAATGAACACGAGTTAAATGGCGAACTTTCCATCCACTTCTTTGTCTTTTTAGTTTCAAATTGAAACAATAATATCGTAAAAAGGAGTTTTTAGCTATCGTGAGTGGTATTTCGTACAAAAGTGCGAAGAGTTCATTATTTTTACATTAATCTTCCAGATGCATTAGAATGGTTGAAAAGTGTAATTTCTGCAAATGTATCTGAAAATGGTGTAGTAAGGAAGAGCACCGGAAGAAGGTTTACTCTAAGAAGGGTTGGGATCCTTGAAACACGCGTGCGTAGCAGATATTGGCGGATTAGCAGTTGTAAAAATCCTTCGGAAATTCGAGCGCCATCTTGGAAGGATCATCTGAAACCTTCGTTTGCAACGATGAGGATTTGACTCTAATTTAATGTTTAAAGATAATCATTGAAGGAGAAGACATTCGGTTGTGGAAGAATATACTTTTAAATGAGATAAACCAGTATCGGATGATGTCACACACGTTTATTATGGAACCGACTACGTAATTCTCTTCCATGAATCCGGACCATAGCATAAGATTTGTATTATGAATATTTCCCATTCATATCAACTCATGGTATTGAGATATTAGGGGACGTTAGACGAAAATATAACTAAAATGATTATTATATATTATTTAAACATTTAAGTAGAAAGTTAGACATAGAACAAAATAAAGCTAAAGATATCGAACAATCATCCTCGTTATATAACCATACAATACGACCTTTTTATGTATCCTGGATTATATTTTCAAGCCAATTTCACGCAAATATTTAGAATAGTTAATTTATAAACGTTGTAAAATTATAAAACAATTTTAAACATTTTGTTCCAAATGGTCATCCGAGGCAAAAGCGGATGCAGTTTATCTGTGAAATGTTCGGAAGAAAGGAAAAACAAATCCACGCACAATTTGAGGATGAACGGTTAATCAAAGATGAAGGCTTTTGCAGCGGAATAGCGCTTTTTTCAATCTGAAGGAGTATAGCAGAATGTTCCGCTCTAAAATAATTCGGAGAGGAAAAAAAAGCTGGAGCACGTGGTCTCTTCGCAGCAAAACACGACCCACTTCTGGAACATGCGCGCGACTCCCCTTCTTTTTTCCCCTCCTTCTTTTCTCTCATTCATCGGAAAAGGCCGAACAGTTTTTGAATGGACCACGCGGAGAGAGTCCGCTCCGCGCCCGCAACGCCATCTGCCCGCCGCCGCCGCACGCGACTCCGCCCAAAGTGATACTCGGATTGGAAACAAGTGAACGCCGCTTTTTTCACGGTTCCTAGGTTTTGAACGATTATCGCTTCGTGTTTGACCGCGTAAAACTAAGTGGTCTTTGACGTGTTTGTTCATAAAATACTGTCGAATGGAGCTATGAAAAAGTGGAGATTTCAAAAGTCTAGTGAACGAAAAGAAGTGCTAACTTAGAACAGAACCATCGCATTCGACACATTAAATCCATTTATCAGTAGTCCTACAATCGATATCAAAAATACGTAGGTGCTTCGACTTCTATACAAAAATATAACTATAGCATAATACACGGTTATTATTTATCCCTCCTATACCCTTGAAATGTACGGATCAATGTTTATGAAAGCGATTAAGTGCATGTGCATGTTTGAAGAAGGTTAAATTATTCATAAAAGAAATTCTTTGTTACAAACTAAATCATATTAAATTTTGTTTTATATAAAGGAATTTATAATTTTTGGAAACTAAGACTCGATTAATTAATCGTTTAATAATTGACAAATACGTCAATCTTACGTACGTAATTTGGACTTTTCTACCTCTCGTTAAACTCAAATTAATTAAGGATTAGAAAAGGAGAAATCAAACATAACATTCAATATCAAGAAGTAATATAATTAAACCATATATCTTTAAAATTTAAGAGCCAATTGAATTATAAATATCTCTTTAAAGTTATAATAATGTGAAGAAGCTGAATATTATTTATTTCATATCATCATAATTATTTTTCATATTTTTTGTATCAAACACTAACAACTAGGACACTTCGTAACTGATGATAGAGATAATTTTTGAACATATAAAAATCATATCGGTATATTCACTAAAATAACACGAAGAAGAATTCATTTTAGATTAGCAAAGTATGCAATGGATGGAGATGATAATCTAAAGATTTGTTTTATTAAAAATTCAACAGACATATTCCCAATGGATATTTTTAATTTACTTGTATTATCGCCTATTGATTTAATATTAATAATATCAAAGACACGGCAAACGTTCCTTTTATAAGAAACTAACTCATCTCCAATTGATAATAAAGAAAGTTTAAAATTGATTCCAGTATCAACAAACTTTGACGGAATATTTCCTTCATAAATTACGATTATCAATCTTTGAGCGCTGTATTCCAAGAATAAATAGAATAATTTAATCATAATTAGGTTACATTGAAAACTAAACTTTAAGTTTATACTTTTTTATTTACTTGAACTTGCAAAAAGCATCTTAGAAATTTATAACAATAGTAAAATATCATAAAATATCGCAAAACATTGTTTAAATCGATATTCCTATACATGATGTAATTTGTATTATCTAACTTCTATTTCGTCTCTTAAAAATTGAACTTTTATGCAGAGTTCAAAGTAGACTTTTTGAACCAAAAGCATTTCATAAGTTTCGTAATTAATGAACGAGACTCAAGTAGTAGCCGTTGACAAACAAGTGACAAAAGCGTTCCCTTAAAGTCACGCAACCCGCAAAGACTATAGTGTAACGCCCGTCGCCTGCTCTCCAGGATATGGGAAGCACTCTTTGTCCGCCTCTTCAACCCGTTGAGAGCCGTGCATTCCTATGGTGACCCTCGTGAACGCTGGACCGCAAATAATCAATATGGGGATCGCCTGGGAAGAAGGCTGTTTCTTCAGAGTGTGGGGTGGATCTCGCTCTCTGCGAGACTTCCCACACCATTTTCTTACGTTTCTATGTGCGGCATTCGTGTGATGTCTTGCGCTCTACCTATCGCACTAATCCCCCCACACTGCCGAAGGCCGGTGCTGCCGCCTGGCGGTGGCTGCGCCGTACTCAGTAGATGGTGCTGCCACTTCACGGAATCCGCATGAAATACTTCACCGAAAATAACCGGGTTATTCTTCAACGAAAAGAATTCAACGCCGGAATTTTTTCGATGAAAAATGTGATAAATAAATAAATTGGATGATTAATTTTATTGCGTTCAATTTTAAGTACTGATTAATATACTAAGCCAATATTAGAATTGAAGTAAAAGAACTACGTAGATTATAATATCGAACTGTACTTATCAGAATTCAACGAAGGTGATTAATCTTATTTATTAAACAAATTTTAATTACTTTTAGGATAAACTTACGAGAAACATCTTAAGTAGTAATTAACGCATTAATATTAGTAATTAATATAATATTTAATTTTCGAAACGTTTCGCGGAAATCTTGATTCGCCATTCGTGCGCATACACAAACGTTCTTTATTTATGATAAACGTCAATAAATATAAATTTTAATTTGAAAATAAAATAACATATTTGAGGGGATATTTTATTCGTATATCCATAATCAGATATCTTTGCAAAGAGTATCTTCTTTTAGCAAAAACATTTTCTTTTTAAACCGTATTTCTTATATATAATTTATGTATATTTTACCTAAATTTCATACATATATCGTAATATTCATTAAAAGCAATGGAATTTGCACATTTTCAACCACTGAATCAAGTTCTTTAGAGGCAAATTGTGTATTCATTTCGGTTGTAAATCTTTTAAGTAAATATTTACGAATATATTTTCGAATAAATCAACTATCTAAAATATGATAAAAAGTAAACCCACTAGCTTTTGATATTTGTTTGCCGTACAGTTATACATTCTATTATAAATAAACATTCAGTTACATGGAAAATTAAATAAATAAATTTAGTAACTTCTTTAATACAAGTTACATTTTTGTTTAGTTGAATTCTTCAATCAGACTTAAATCGATCAAAGATCTTCCTTGTTACATCATTAGCTATAAGTAAACTCATCTATCTCCTTCTTAAAGAATACGTATTTCATTTGGCCAAATCTACCCTAGATCGTAGAAGGCCCATGGCTATACGACCAAAACCCTTCTCCCGATTTCGACCAATAGCTTCGAAGCAAACCGATGACGTCATCTCCTCCACACCCTTTCCCAGTAAAACCGTTAAGAAGGTTCCCTCAGAGGGACGACTGAAATATTCATCCCTAGTCCCCTTCTACGAAATTAAGAAGTTTCCACAAAAGGGTCCATTGTGGGAGCAGCACTGCTCACGACACGGACTTTATCCGAAGCTTAAACCGATCTCTCTTATAAGGCTTACCGCCTTATCCAAATCCACGCATGCGCAATACATTGCTAAATGGATCGAATTTCCAATTGACGGACGGTTTATCCGAACTTTTGTTCTTTTTTGTGAAAATATGAAATACTTTCCGATGAGACTAAAGCAACGATCAGGACAAAATGAATGAGGAAAAACAACAGTTCTTTTTTAAATGTACTATATGAATATAGGCAGATAAAAGAGCATATTTTTCCATCAATAAAACCATTTGATCCAAATAGTCTATAGCACATAATGTATTTGAATTTCGAATCTTAATAGAGGAATAAAATGAGGGGTGTTTAAACTATTGTCTCTTATTTTATTTATTTTATACATCTGAATGACTTTCATTGTTAACAAAATCCATCAAGTTTTTCATCTATCATCGTATAATTTAGTTCTCAATTTCTTTTAGCATATTTTCTAGATTTAAATCGAATATTAAATCCAGTACGTATTATTGACTTAACTGATTTCCATAATTTTTAAAGCGCAAAAACCTTTTAAAGAAACTTATGAAATCATTATTACGTTTCGCTGATATCATTCGCTAAATAAGATCGTTTGCATTGTTATTTCGGCGACCGCACGTACCGTAGAGGGAGAATTGGAGGAAATTACGTCTCCAGGAGCTCAGTCGGAATTGGAGGGTCTTGAGTCTACATATGTACTCCACATATCGTGGATGACTTTTGAGACAAAGAGGAGAGGCAATTCCAGCGAATGGGAGGATCTCAAACGAGTATGCGGTCGAAGAAGAAGAGGAATTCTTGAAGGGGCAATTAATTGTGCGTGTGGGAGGAAGATGGGCAGCTATGTTTATTATAATCTGTGGAGGGGCCGCAGTTTTCATATGGCGGAGTGCAAACAGAGTGGTAATTGTGAAGGAGATTAAAGGCTGAGTCAAATAAGACGAAGGATTTAAGGAGTTGTACGTGACTTCATTCGACGTGCTAACAGCGCCACTGTTCTATAGTCACCGCACTTGTGTACTAAAAACTTTGCGCCGGAAAGTTTCAAGTAGTTGTGAAAATGAACCGTGAGTCCCGGCATAATCACGCATAAAGTAGTTTGCTCTTCGTTTAAAAGAAAAAGAACATTGAGCTTAGAAACGGTGAAACGTTTGAAAATGCAATGAGTTACTTTAGTAACCGAATCGTTAAGCTTGAATTTGTATTAATGTTAATAAGAAGATATATAAACCTGTTAATCAGTCTCAGATTATGGGGAAATTATGTACTTCTTTTTACAGCAACGATAAATTTCCGCTCAATAAACCCGCAGAAGATATTTGATTCATTAATAGAGAATAAATCGTTGTATAAAGTTCATTTGTATAAAAATAACTTGGCATTTAAAAACGGAATACTCGGAGCTAAAAGTTCGATGTAATTAAATGTATTGCTATAAATCAATCTTCTTATGGCGAAAGAGGACATTTCGTTGGCTAAAAATAAGGCAAACTGCGGTCGTTGGAAGTGAATAGCGAAACAGTGGAAGATGAAGAGGGGAGGTGTATGTACACAGGGGAAGACAGGGTGACGGATGAAGGATTGCCTTAGGAACCGTGGTCTGTGGGGAAAGGCTTCCTTTATGCCTCCTGAATACATCACACGTATATCTCTCTCCAAATTAACTCGTTTCTGCGATTTTTCTCCGAATGTCCAACGCTTCTTAAATGAGCCAATCATCGTCTCCGAAATCTGGATTTCGGTATGACGTCATTAAAATAAATAAATAATAATTCAAAATTAATAAACAATAAACGAAAATAAATAAATTATAATTTAAAGTAAACTAAAATACTCTTTTCAAATATATTGAGATAAACGTTTAAAAACGTCATATATTAAGCACTTATTACTGTTTGAGGCGAATAATTCATATTTTTGCTACATCAAGACTGATTTGAACATAGATCAGAATCACAGTTATTAAAAAATACCCTATACATTGTGTTTCTTAAGTGATGAAAAGTTTACTTAGAAAATTTATTTCCTTTAAACGGCTGTTTTGGCAGTTATCTTTTTAATTAAGTAAATTATTCGATTTCGTTACGTAATTATTTTGATACATCTAAACTTGAAAAAATTGTCTTTGGCTATTTCCCAATATTTTTAAACCTTAGTAAGTTAATAACTTTCATATTTATATCACATCGTTTCTATTTTTTATACTTAGAAGAATTATATTTGAGGAGGAAACACAGTATTCTCTTACAGATTGAAATTCATCACTTCTATCTTTTTCAATGGCTGAACTAATTAATAACTACTTTACCGTTTATGATTTTCTCAAATTCATCTTAAAATTTCCCGAAATAATAATTTTTGGTACATTTCATCGTCTTTTTAATGAAGTGGAAAAGAGAGTTTTAGAGGAGTTTGTTGAAACTTCTTCGCGGGAAGAAGTTCATTCATTCCGCATTTAAAATTGATGAATATAAAGGCGAATAGCGTGCTCTTCAAGAGCGTGTGCAAAGTTTCCAACTCGCGTATCCCAGGGCACGTTCTTCTCAATTACACTAATGCAGGAGGTGACACACTCATTAATATGCATGTAAATGCGGAAAGTAAAGTAGAGAGCGTGTGGACCGAAGAATTGCAGATTAATCAACAAGTTTCAAGTGATCCTGATATTACATTCCTTTGAAAGAAAATTAAATCCGATTTTATTTTTCGTCCTGGCATTTTTCTATTTTTTATCGTGAGAATTTAAGTCTTCAAATTAATAATTACACAAAATTAAGTAATTTATTTATCAAGGATACGAATTAAATATATTATTCTTTTATTTAGAACGAAAGTTTTCGTGAGTACACGAGTTTGAAACCAGGGGTCGAAACAAACGCACGCATGTCGGTTATGAAATCCAAACAGCGTTCAATCGCGTGCCTATTCAGTGGAAATACGTGACTCCTACACTGGGCATCGGTGCATGAGTATCCCTTCAACTGTCCACTTCCCACGGAACCTGTCCCTCGACCCTTTCCTAACATTCATCTTGACCGAAGGGAAGTGTGGGAAAGTTAGCAGAACAGGTTTCTCTCCGCAGACAGAATCCCTCTTCCATTACTCCTAGGAATCGATCCTGCTGCCAGGTGTGCTTGATGGTCAGTGGACACAATACCTCTCCAGAGACGTTTTGCATGACGTGAAACGTTACACGAACCTTCGAATTCTAAAAAATGAAATATCGAGGATAAAGGATGAGAGGGGATATAATCAAAGCATCCCTTTCAATGCGAATCTAAATAGATGACGCTTTAAAAATTAACGTTTTTCGATTCAAAAAAGCCTTTAGTCACTTGTGAGTTAATTAAGGACTATTTAAGCAACTATTCAACTATTTGTATTTTTATTGCGATGGCGAATCTTAACAACATAACTCATTTATATGAATAATTACCTTATCATTGAAAGGGTTCAATTCTTTTTCGATTACTTTGGGCATCTTTCATGGACGATCGTTAATTACTTGTTTATTTCTAAAACTATAGCAACGTAGAATACCAATAAAAAATTTACTTATTTTATCATGGTACATTATAGATTATGAAAAGATCGTTTAAAACATTCGATCAAAGGTTTTGAAAATAACAAGTCTTATGGATAAATGCCATCATACATGTCTGAAAGCAATCTCAAAAAACATTTATGCACGCGCTCTTTTCAATAGATACATCGGTTGTACAAGCTATAAAATTATACTAAACAATCAAATTTTGATGAAAATTCTACCTTTTAAACAATATATTATTTTATTAAAAATGAATTTATTTATTCATTTTCTTTATATGTCCATATATCGTTCCTGTCTTGATTTTTCTCTCCTCATCTTTAGCAGTTAGGATATGCTAATGTACAAAAGGGGCCTCAGAAAAAAACCCATCCTTTGGGGGCTTTGGTTCTCCTTTTCCACCGCTCAATGAAATCGGCTCCGACCGCTGGTCAAAAAGAGGACCTCGAGTTAAGCATCGACATCCATTTTATATAATATCTCACAAAACGTTTTTATTTGTGTTCAGTATTAAACAATCAAAAATGACTCGTAAAATATTCAAATGCCAGGATGCCACATACTCTCACTTCGACGAATAAAATTATAGAAGTTAAAACATTACATTTAAATTTCAAGTGAATACTAAAAATCTGATAAATATTTAAGAAAACGATTATTTTTTAACGATCGATTTTATTAATTTTACGAATGAGTCTCAGCAGATTTCACTCCCGATATAAAATTAGGCTATCATATTTTACTTCTTATTTATTCTTATTTAAAGAAGCAGATAGTTCTATTGGAGAAAAAAATAATCCATTCGTATTTATTGGAAAAACGTTGACCCGTAAATAATTTAAGTCGTTGGTACGCATCGCATAATCTGACCAACCTCGCACAATGTCATTGTGAATGAACAAAGGAACTCAACCAATTCGAATAACTGAAGAAGCGATACTTTTTATGTCCGTACCTCCCCGAGGCACCCTTACGCCCATTAATGGGTCACGCGCCCTTTTTTTTACAGCCCCCCTCGAGGTCGTATTTTTTTGCCCGAGCGTGCTTTTTGAGTTTTTTCGATCGATCAAATAGAGCTTTTTAACACGCGACACGCGAGTGCCGTCGAGTTACCTGCTCCGGATGTGTCTAAACACGCGGCTTTTTTTAGCGTAAAAAAACCAGACCTGCAATTCGTCTATTTGGGTCATTTGAAAAGGGGGTCTTGAGGACAAATCGAGGGGTGGCTTTTTTAGAGAAAGTGATCATGTTCTTATTAGGGGTAAATATAAGACTTAATAATTCTGATTCAAATGCTTTTGATGGTCAATGTCATCAAAATTAGTCATCATAGATATTATAAAACGATGTTTTTATGATATCGCTTTATAATAATATAAAAAATTAGAACTTCATGCGAATAATAATATTAAACCAACTCACTTTAATACGACTCGATGTTGTGGAGCCATTTCAATTTATGCTTTTATTAGCATTAAATTCGATTAAATCTCAAATATAATTTCGCATTCTGATTTTCAAAATTCCTTCAGACTGATTTTTATAGATTTATAATGATGCACTTTTACCGTAAATATTAAAAATTACTTAAACATTAATTAATATAATTTTCAAAATGATTCTCAATTATAGACGCAAATTATCATCAGACTTTTGTATGGCTAAATAATATAAGAAACCTTTTGACCAAATGTTAAATTAGAAGACACCACAAATATTCTTCTTCTCAAAGTATTTCATTTCCTCTGAAAACGGAGCACGTAGCTCTGGGATGAATTTCCCAAGATTATTTCTTTCCTGCGAATAAACAGAGCAGAGCAGAAAACGAGGGAGAGTTTGATATAGTGTCTCCGTTTCCTGAGTGCGATGGATGGAGAACAAAGGAACCGTGCCTTCCTCTATAAGGAGCACTCCGTGGAAATTACACCACAGCTCAGGAAACAACTATTGATTGATGAAAATTCCTCCGCATCGAAGACAATGCGAAACCCCTGCAGGCGTTTCAAATTCATGCCTTATAGAATTGAAACATAGTGTGCAAGTTGAGATGCTTCATACGGGTTCGATCCCAGACGAGGTAATTCATGTGGATTTTAATAAGACTAACTACATCATAACAGTGGTCAGTAGAAAGGTATCTCTAGACATTTTATTACTTTTTCATGTCATTTATCAAAGAATAGTCTACTCTTCAGTTACGTTACAAATAATTGATGGAATTATATAATAGAAGAAGGTATACTGTAACGCAAATATAATGCCCTAAAAATTGAGCAGTTTAATTCTGTTTTCGGTAGTTACTTATGTTAAGAATGCCAATTTATTCGGATTTCTTATTTTCAATTTCTATTTAAAATCATTTTAAAGGACACTACAAACATTTTATTTCTATGTATTTTAAACTCGCAAACTTTTAAAATGAATGTACATAAATTGAAACGGTGAGGTATTTTAAGAATCACTTTATTACTCAGCACGTCTCACCTAAAATACAAGAATCGATCCTTTAAATATGTATATTCTCATTGAAATAAAAAGTGTTTTATAATAAATTCCATCACATTTATGAGAATTAAAATTATATTATTTTACCTTCTCGAATGCTGATCGTTCATATATAAATTATCAATAAAGAATCGATCAAATTTCATTCTGCAAAATTGTAACTTACCTTACTACTTACATTACTTAATGCTGTCCATCATAACCATTTTCATGGTGGAAATTAGCAAAGGATTAGACTTAAATGAAAATTGATAAATTTAAATTTTCTGAACAGTTTTTAATATAAATGTGTTATCTTGAATTCTTCTTTTCCTTTGAATTTTCTATCCTATCAAGCATCCATAAGCTCAATCTCGAATATAAATAAAATATAATCTTGATATATATTCAATATAAACGTAAATAGAATCCTTGCTAAAATCTTTCAACGTAAACCATATCTCAGTCATTCGCTTACGGAGAATATTGAAAGCACGTTTCCTTTAGCAAAAGATCGATCCCAAACGACCCAAAGCACTTTCCTATACACATTCGATTTTCGATAAGTATCGAAATTTGCGTTCTCCTTTTAAAGGCGTCTTTTCTTTGAGGATTCATTTCTTTCAATTTAATCGAATTTAAAACTTTATTATACTCTGAAAAATTATATAGTGAATAAACGTAAATAGACAATAGAAATATCATAATTATATTCTCTTAATGCGTGTTTTAATCGGTGTTTATTAACGAGGATTTGAATTCAACAAATGAAAAAGGATGCAATTATAAACATAGCATTCTCAAGGTTTCTGAATTATGTATTCCGTCAAATGATAATGCATTTTTAAGTGAACATCCAGAAAAGAAAGTTGAAAGTATAAAAATTATTTATTATAATTATTTTAAAGTAAATATTTAGTCTCCATTATCGATTTTGAACGTCATTTTATCATTCATCATTAAATATAGTAAAGGAAGGATTAAATAAATGAGAACGCGATGTAAAATATATCTTTATTTCTTAAAGAAGTAGATAATGTCAACATAAAACACTGCACTACTTTGGATACCATCGGAATCCAAGAAGTCCTTGGAAGGCTTTAAAAAGGCCTTAATCTATTTGAAAGGGAGTGTACAAAGACAGACGCATAAATTCCTTAATCCTACACGAGGCCGCAAGGGGAGCGCGAGGGGAAACCCGTTACTCTTGGCAACCATTACGTCTTTCACGAGGCAGTGAACACAGGGTGGCGAAACCGCCACTATTAAACGCTCTACGGACACCTTCTGCGGAAAAACATCGCTCAACACACGAATGTGTACGACACACAAACTATTTCTCGATCTTATCTTTCGAATGCAACGGAAATTTTTAATACCTATCGATAAAAGAGACTGAAAAAATCTTGAGGCATCAAATACGATTTTTTAAGCGAATCAATCGAATAAATCGGGAATTTACTCTGTTGTTTTGAGGAAGCTCTCGCTGATCATGGCTCGATTGAAGTCAATTTCATCTACGCTAAATATTTATCTTTCTCATCTACATATAGATTACAGAAATTAATGCTATGTAGGTAATTGGAGTAAATAATAACTTCCCTTAGAATTTTTTTCAGTATACCAATAATATTGAAATCGTAAAGCATTTATTTTATCGCATACATAAAAATATATCTTTGAGATCGGAAAATATATTTGGAGGCGGAGAAACTATCGAAAAGTTTACTAATTTCACGTGCATTTACTTTCGCCACGTAATTATCCTCGAAATATTAACACAAATATACACGAATCACAAACAAATAAATGACACAATAAAACCGTGAAAGGCGATTCAAGTTTCGCAGAATAGATTTCACGTTTCCAAATAGCAATTTAGAGCAGATTCCAAAAGAGGCATCTATCGAGTCCATCATAATGAAAGAATCGGCTAATTTGTTTCGCAGGCACAGCAGTGAGGATGACCACAAAGTGTCCATTTCCAGGCCCCTCACGACTTTTAATGAGTTCCTCTTTTAATCCTCTTCACTAATTCATTAGACGGACTTAAAAACTTTCCGGCGATTTTCATTTGTCTCCCGGAAGACAGCCTCAAGTAAGACGGGTGTGGGCGGCCTCGGTATTGATCAAGCGAGCAACAGAAATGGCGTCTGGGAAGGAGGTTATGGGGGAAGGGTCACCTTGGACGCCCTGGGAAGACATCCGATGACCCTTTGGATCCTTCCCTCGTAATACGCGATCGATTTTTATGCCATTTCAATCCGAAGAAGCAGAATAAAATTTTACTATGAGGGGTTAAACGAGCGCTAGAATAGAACCTTAAGTTTATTCTGTAAATCTTACGTCGTCAGAGGTACTCATTAGAGACGGAATATTTTTAACTCGACGGAAGATATTTTTCAAGAAGAAGGATTGAAATCTTTTTCTTTTGAAGGTTTAACGGTACAGTTGAGAATAAAAAAAATTGCTTTTTAGGATTCATTGTCTTAGTTTATCGCACATGAATTGTTTGATAGTTTTCTATTAAATAAACTCTCGATGACAATTTGTAGAGCGGGAAAAGAATGAGGACCATTCCAATCATCTTTGTGATGAAATTCAGAGGATAAAGTTTCTTCGCACTTGGTATCCCATTCTTCAGCACCAGAAGTCATTTCCTAACTCATTTGTTTCGTCTAGAAGGGAAAAGGAAATAAAATGAGAAACAAAAGAACTCTCCCTTGGAACGCAATTCCTTTTCCACAAAAAGTTTTCCTCGCTACCTTCTCTCATTTAATCTGCGCGCCGTCCGAGTTTCTTTTTTTTTCAATTTATTTCGGTCCCCCACTTCGGTGGGAAACAAAGACGTTACATCTTTAATTGCTTCGTAAATTTTATTATTTCGCAACTTGGATGGAATGAGACTTCAGTAGCGAATGAGTTCCGCAAAGTTTTAATGCAGTAAATAATTTAAGACTCCTGGAGACCATTTTGTCTAGATAATGAAAAGAGTTTAAATTAACTTGGGATTCGTTACGTAAGACGCCATTTGGCAGTCTGTCTTACGAACAATAGACCGAATATGTTTTATTAAAATTATTGTCGGGAAACTATGACGTTTTCATGCAACGTTGATTCATACAATTATGTTCTTGCAATTATGGATTAGATCTACTACAGGATGCCAGAAAAAGTTAATTAAAGTACTTAATACTATTTGACTCCTCAAGACGCGTCATTTCTGTCGTTTTTATACGTAACCATTGAATGGTAAAATTTGCGTATATTTTAATGGGAATAATCCTTATCTATTATTTCGAATTAACAAAACTTGAAAATTTAACAGCAAGTTCTTGCGATGGAAAACTTGAAATATTTTGTCAATAATAATTTAGGGACTATATTTTCTCCTTCTTGCAATGAGTTTAAACAGAAACGTCTCAAAAAACTCCTTATTTTACGAACAATCGATCTAAACTTCATATTGCTTTTTTCGTGACATTCCATTCGAAAGAATCGCTTTAATAAGAAGCCACCTGTGAATCGATTTCCTTAAAAATCTTTAATTTCCGCAAAAAGGAAGTGACGTGAGAAATTCCCTTAAAAGGGTAAAAGAACGTCCTTCCAGGGTTTGCTGCCATCGGATTATCGGCCGTAATCCCTTGAACTGCGGCGAGGGGACACTTGGTGAAACGGATCCGCGGCTAAATGATCTTGGTGGCCCGATTAGGTGCTCCTGTGCGGATGCTGTGTTTTCTTAATCCTCACAAAACGAGGCCGAACTCTATTACTGCGACGCTTCCAGAAGCACCTCAAAGTCTAATCCGAATATCGGTGATTCTCTAAATCTTTGAGTTTATAAAGCAAATTTGTATTTCGTTGGAACAATTTAGATATCATTTTCTACAAACTATGACTGAGTTATATCATTATAATCCGAGTTGGACTTTTTTCTAGCGTTTCCTTATACTATTATACTATACTATTTTAGAAACACGAAATATCAGAAAAAAGGTCGATTTTTCCCTACCAAATGAGTACCGTAAACTTTGCGGTCATAATTCTGCATCCTCAAAAATTGTCCGTAATTGATTTAATAATTTATTTGTATGTGGTAGCTATCAGATGTAAGGTTTACTTTTATAAGACTGAGCTAATACGTGCAACCGAAAAATAGCTAGCGGGCTCCAAGCTATGTATTTTACACAAACAATTTCAACCGACCTTTATTTTCCAAGAATATTAATTTTAACTATTTCGAAAAATATTTAGATATTGAAGATCAAGTGAAAAAGTAAGGTGCGTTCAAAAGTTTGGAATTCTTTAAGCAAGTATGGGAGCACAATTTAGAGATTCCCAAAATATTTCTACGTTATTTAACAAACGGTCGTAATTATAGCATATTCTCCGCTACATCCCCACGGATTTTCCTTCAAATCTAAGATGGTGGCTTCCTTCTGAGCAACGCGTCATTCGCATCACGTGGTAGTCCTCAGCCAATCCTAGCGCTCCTTACCATTGGGATTCTGGAGACGCGTACCCTTCTTTACGCTTTTCTTCCTTCTTCTTCGAGGAATTCGATTCCGCGCATGCGCAGACGACAAACAACGCTCTACTGATCGAACGAGCGCTCCCAAACATCTGCGATGAAATTCACTGAATTTGATGATTAAACACGAGTTCACCGTTATGATATTGAAGACGTAAAATCTTTCAATTTGAACTAATCTTATCGCACCTACGTAAATTTAAAGAAATCTTGATGTAATATATTAAAAACCAGAACATAGCCAAACTATATGACGCGATTTAAATATAGCTGATTTAAAACTCTTTTCAGATGAATATTTCCAGAAATCATAATTTCAATCAATATAAATTGCAGCTAAACTCAATCATCTAAATTTTTTCCAATAGTTCGTTTTATCCTATTTTATAACAATTCTTTAATCGATGAAATGATAATCAACTAAATGTGATTTCAAACAGTTATATTAATTACTTTTCAATCATAAATACGCTTTAATCTTTTATTTAAATAACCTGTTTATTTTGTGCATTTTGCAATTCGTGTCCTTGTTCATTTCCGATTTGTGGTATTTTAGTTCCAAATTTTGTCGTATGCGTATAGTCGCTTATGATGCAAACTGAATAATTTCACAAATTACTAACCGTTATTTTTGTCTAATGGAAATGTACCTTTTTCTCCTCAGAGACCAGTTTAGGAGAAGGCAAACCTCCGAAGGAAGCAGTGGACGTAAAGATACCAAAGGACCGGATTTTTACGAGACTTTAAGGGACGCAATCAATCGTTAGAGGGAAAATCCGTCCTCGATGCAGAAATGGCTCTGGACTCCAATTCCACATTTTATACGACCATTTGGGATAAGAGAAAGCTATCCATACGAAGATTCTGGTGATGTAAACTTCGATCGTGTATAAAATACTGGAGATGAACAAGTCCACGAACGAATAAGTTTAGGTAAACAACTGCTCATTGAGGCAAAGATGCGCGATTTATTCCAAGAAATGGATTATTTTTTTATATTTATGCAATCGATACATACTCATAGTTCAAGTACGCTCAAAAAGGATTTCATAATTACATGCAAATAGATCCTTCTTATTAATCAAGTTATCAGAATTGAGAAAGTGTTGCACAATCTTTATAATAATCATAACTACTTCTCTTACAGCACATTCTTTATATAAATAAAAACAATCAACATAAATTAATATTTATGTTTAGTATTCAAATCTAATATCATATTTATGAGGAGAAGTTGAATTATATCGAATTTCGTTCAAAACTAACATTTGAACGTTGATCTCAAGATTAATAAAGATTATATTTCCTCATCAAATCTCAGGTAAGAAGTTATTTGATATTTATCAATGTACTAGTCATAATTATCTACGGATTAAGTTAGTTTTTTGGTAGTTTAGATATTTAAGTCTACTAAGATAAGTGAAATATAGACTAAGTATTTTAAAAATGATATTGATGAACTAGTTCATAATTAGTTTAAAATTACTTATCTTAAATATATCATTTGTTTCTATCTAAATTCAGTTTTATATTTCTCTTGTAAACGGAAATTTACAATGTATATATTATTCTCGTACATAATATACCTAATTTCTTTCCCAATCATTAGCTCACACCAATTAGAAAAGCAATTGAAGAAGCAATAAAAAATTTTAATCGGGATTAATATTTTTTACGACTTCCTCAAAGCATTTGTTCGCACACGAATAACGTAAATTTCAAACATCGAGAAATCGTCCGAAAAAAGCAACCTCGTCAAAATAACACGTTAATGCAGCAATAAATCATCCCAATACTTTTATCTCGATGAATATCTAAATAATAGTCTCTTCTAATCTCGTGAAAATGATTCATTTTTATTGAACCCGTTTTTGGTGAAGGAAAGTAGCATTTAATAAAAGAAAATTATCTTTCAAAGAGGTATCAGTATTGCTGTACCTTTAATAATATATATTTTAAAATGAACTCCTTAGCAACAGTTATTTATGAAAATTAATCGATATAAATAATGGAAAGTTATTGAATGTTCCCGAAATTAATTCACTCTATCGTTTTTTAAACAAAGATCACAAAATGATGCATCCTAATAAAAGTATTATCAAATATAACGGTAATTGAAAATCGATCAGTTCATCAACATATTCAAGATTAATCTTTATGAATTTAAGAGAATATTATTAATTTTTTTTTATTTACATGATTAAGGTATTGCAACTCAAAATGGTTATTAAAAGCCAGAGAAGATTAAATGAAATTTGTACGAAAAGTATCATAAGCAGAAAAGAAATACTATCATTCTCATTCGTACAGATATCAGTTTATTGCTAAAATCTTTTTAAAACCCTCGACTTAATTAAGCTGAAGGAATGTTCCCTCCGTACAAATGGATCGTTAATCTCATTAATTCTATTGAGTTTGTTTTTCTGCGATTAATTCTCCTCTTTTATCTGTCGACGACGCGTAAAAACACAAACACCTTCCGAAAGAAAGAGAGATCCAGACGAAAAAAAAAGATTCCTAGCGAGATTTATCTCTGAAGGACTTCTAGAATCTTTTGGAATTCACTGTTCCGATCTTCTGATGTCAGTGATAAGTAATATTGCACAGTAAACAGCCAAATAGTCTCAGAAACGATTCAAGAAACACAGAATACAATTAGAATAGTTAAATTTAAGAATGCTAATTAGCGCATCGATTGCGGAAATTCTAAACATCCGTAACTCAATTTAAATTACTTCAACACGTACTCCCTTATCTACGATCACTTAAACCGTTACGGCCACGAATCTTCCAGAAAGCTTAAGTGGCCACAAGAATTGTAGCCGCCAACAAAAAGCCCTACTTTATCGCTTCCCTAAGTTCCTTCTATTGCCTCTTTTTGCCTAAAAACCCTTTCTCGGCCTTTGGATTAAGAAATGTCACCGCTTGAAATACATCCCTTTTTCAAGGCATCCTAATCTACGGGAGATTTGGATCTTCCTTTTATCATTCCTATTAACAGTAATGGCGATTACGTAATAGATTTACAATGCTGTTTTCTTAGTTTATACATTCAAAGTTTCGATACAGTTTGGAGATTATTTTTGAACCATTTAGAGTAATTTAATTCGTGATTGAAATATCCATCTGAATCGGAATTACGAGAGACTGTGTGAGAAGAGGTTTTTAATTATTCGATCAGCTGTAATACTCGCATCTGCTTTTAAAAAGCCCATCTGCGGACAGAGCATATGGATGGTTGACCCCAAAGGCTGCTCGAGGAAACACACCCTTTGCATCGCTACCTTCGAGGAATTTTAAGAGGCATTTTTTCCAAGTATATTGCAATTACAGAGAATTTGCTTGTATGATAACTTTTGGACTTTGCATCCATAGATACAGGTTTTTGTATTTGCAAACTTTTCCCGTAATTGCGAATCGGAAAATAATACATGATAATAAGAAGATAATTTGAGTTCATTTGATTCGATTGCATAGAGATTTCAATAACAACTGAGAGTTATCATTACTTGAAATATTTGACAGATTTATCAATATTTTACATGAATTATTCTAAAATCACGCTTTACTTTTATCCACAAATGGTGTTCCATATCTACCAAGTTAATCAATGAAGCGAATTTAAGAAAGTAAATTTTATTTAGTTTATTGTTTACTTGTGCATTAAAACGTTCTTTAGTTCAATTTATTTCTATCACAGCTAAGTTATCAATCAATATTACATATGCACTCTTGTAATCTACTTAATTATTCATTCTACGTTTAGAACTGTCATATTTGTATCTTTCCTTTATCGTAATATAAGAGATTTATTCTAAGGAATGGAAAAGTTTCTATTTCCAAATCTGCTACAACCACGGGTACGGGTATCTATCAGTAGTAGAAGAATATGTTCATAAAAGTTATGGTTTGAAAACAAATACTTTGCCCATTGACACATAATGAAGTCACGACTGAGTGGGCACCGACAACATCCATATATTTTTCACACCCCGGAAGTGCTCGTGTTATTAGATTACGCAAATGTGCGTAAGATGTGAGATCACGGTATAATCGCATGCGAAAGAAGGACTTTCATGGTTCATTGAAAGAACGATTCATCCAAATCACCATATCCTTCTTTCACTCCATGGACTGGCGCCGTACAACTGAAGAAGATTCATTCAGCGGCAATGGGCTGTGCAACGGGAGAAGATGTACGCATGCGTCAGTTCCCAACAGGTTTTTTCCCTCCAAATGCGAACTCAAGCAAATGGCATTTAACGGGACATAACGGAAAATCAAAATTCATTTTTCTTTCCAAACAATCAGTCCACATCTTCGTCATAATTTATTGTGAACGAAAATACGATGTAAAAATAATTAGTCGAAATTTTAAAAGAGGGATATGAAGTCAATTTTACCACTAAAAATTGATCTAAGCATACACATGTACACGGAGCTCAATAAGATACAGAATATATGTTTAAAACATAATATTTCATATTCTTCAAAATAAGTCTTATTTTATCGAATTTAGCATTAGTATCATATCGATAAAAATTCGTAATATGTGTTCATTTATCAAAATTGGCACATTTTAGCATCTGTTCCTTAGATATGAACAAAAAAATTTCAGAGTACAAGTACTCTAACTTTAAAAAGTAAAAAGTACGGACCTTCGAGCAGATGAATTAGAGCATTCGTTTTATAATCGAATTCATCCATAAACGCGTCTCTTCGATAGATGCATAAAATTCCTTTAATCAACGCACATACTCGTGTTAAATTCGAGGGCCCTCTTCACGGACACTAATGCGAGCTAATTTCAGCCGCCCTCACTCCCTTATCTTCCCTTATCTGAACCAAAAGGTAAGAGCCAGTAATATTGTGTGGCCATTAATTATTTCGCCTGGAAGGGCGATATGCAGCCTCGATCCATTAACCACCAAGTAGAGAAAGACATTGGAAAGACAAAGCCGATGACCACGCCCACTCGGACCCTTCAAGGATCTCCCGCCATTTCTAAGCGAGCATCTTGGGCGCAGGGGCTTCTGGGAAATAAGGTCTCTTTGAAATCAAAGGGAAGAGGTTCAACAAAGGCATCGCATTTCGATCGTCTTACATTTAATTCCAAATTTATTAAGCGAATTTAATATGCGATATTCCTTTCATTTTTTTATATCGTTATTTACATTTAACTATATATTCTTAGATCGATCATCCAGAAAAGAATTCGCGATTATACGTTCTGAGAAAAATAAAAAGACAAGAAAGATTTAAGGATAGACTCCGCCATAAAAGTGAAAGTGCTCTCTTTCTGTAACCATTCGTCGATAGCCAAATCGAACCTTTCAATTCTCAGTATTTTATTGATTTATTATTGAGTATTATAAATATTATCGTATATTTCAATAAAACTATATATGTTAATGTAAACATCCATAAATATAGGGGAATACAAATATATTGGGAAGGAAACTCGAATATTCGATACGGTTTTATAAATATTTATCATACTTGTATTATACATACTACTTTTATCATACAGAAGTAAAGTTTAAATGCAACTGAAAATGTCCAAAATCAGGTTTTCGAATCCCATTTCACTGCGAAAGTTTTATGCAGCATAATAATCAAAGCCCATATTTCTTTGTAAACCGTCAAAACATTGAGGCCGATCGACTAGAGTTTTATACTTATCTCGTGGAATCGTACAAGTTTTGTAAAGTTTTCAGTTTATTAAACCACTCAGCTCCACTAAATATAGTTCAATAATATTGTTTCCTAAACTTCTTGCTCGATTACCGATATTTCAATAAAAGAGTTATCTTTTTTAAATAAAGAGAAGTCAAAAATTTTAAGGATTTATTCGTTGTTAACAGACGATAATCAGTCAATTATGATAAACACAAGAAAGTTAAGTTCACTATCAAAGAGTTCTTGAATTCATACGTGAATTCGCTTAAGCATAGAAAGCTCATTTTGATAAATGGAAGACTTAGGAGAGGAAGATTTCAGGAGATTTTGCATCCGTAATTTTCGCTACAAATCATTTTGTCGCTTTTGGGGAGACTATTGAAGGAATCACGACCTTTCCTTTATTGGGTGCACCGCATTAATGAAAATATGGACGCCAAGGAATTACGTTGGATTTCACATACGATCCTCTAATGCCCAAAGACTCTAATTTTATTGTTGGAAATATCGAAAGTCTTTCACTGCTATTTAATTAATCATGAATAGAATATTATCTTTACATCCGGGTCTAATAAATTTAATAAATTAATTTAAAATTTAATGAAAATTTCACTCCCTTATATATATATTTATATGAATTCACGATAAATACAAAACTATTAGAAATATTATATACATAATATATATAATGTTCTTGAATTTTTAACGATTTGAAAACATATTCCCTATGAAATCACATCACTGATGAATAAAAATGCCAAATACGATATCCTTAAAGTGAAAGAACGCATTAAACTAAGGAATGGGTACAAATATATTGTCAAAAGACCCTAATCGAGTTTTTGTGTCCAATTATTTTCGGAATAAATGACCAGTCGATGCCAAACCCCGAACTTCCTCGTAAATAAAAAAAAATATAATATATGTTTTCAGTGTAAGATGAATCAGTATAGGAATTTTAATTCAAAGTCATTTATATTTAAAATTCACGTAAATAGAATATATTCAAAGGATAAATTTAAGTAATTACCATCATCGATCCCGGAAGCTCTGTTCTAATTCGCATGTTACAATGTATTCTCTGCAACCTAGACATATCACAAATTAATTCCATCAATGTTGAGGTCGTGAGAAAATGCTATCCGATGAAGATAAAGTTTATAAGCATTGAAAGCAACGAAAACTTTTCATTCGATTAGATAATAATTAAAAATGTACACGGAGGAATTTTACTATATTAAAGATGTATACTTTTAATATAAATTGCGGAATAAATCAACTGCATTACTATCATTGCAAAATTTGAAACCTACAAGTAGACGTGGGCGAATAGATAGTAAAGTATTTGATTTGAAATGATATAACATAAGGTTATTATCAGCTTCATATAAACAGGAAAAAAAAATTTTATGTAAATTCTATATCGGAATTAGATTCTACAGGAATTGAACACAACCGGAATTTAACATCTATTTTAAGAATAACTTCACGGGCAATTTTCGATCAATTGTGGTATTTATGTAGTTTCTGTCAAAGAAACAAGTAATCAGATATGAAAGTGTCCCATATTCTTGAAATCGTTTCGTTTTCAGCGGCCGTGTGACCCGTAGAAAATAAATGGAAAAACACGGTCATCAAGAGCGGGGGCACTTCGTGGAGGGGTTAGAATGGAGGTCATTTTGTGGATGAATGTTTTGAAAGGTGAATAAATAAAACTGTGTTAATTTTTCAATACATCAAATAAATTAACGTAAAATCCAACATTATCTTAAATAGAAATAAGCTTAAATGTTGTTTTAACGAATAATCTGAGTAACTTACGATTCGATATAACTTCGCTCATCTTACTTAATACGTCCAGTGTGAGTCAAAGAATCCTCAAAAAGAAGATTCTAAGAAACTGAAATCATGAGTATATCAAACGCTTTCACAAATCTAAACCTCAGAATTTCTGGTCTTTCCGGCAAAACTGTGAAAAAGACATTTAAAAATTTCATTAATTTCAATCCCGATAATTGCCGAGAAAAAATAAATATACTAATATATAAAATATAATAATATAAACTACAGAATATAAACTATGAATATAAAAAATCAGCATACTTCATGATTGAAATAAGGTGACATTTTAGCGCAATGTACTTAACTTACAATTAGTAGCCTTTCCGTTACTTTAAATTCTCTGTAAACAAGGAAATTGAATAATCGTGGTTACAATTAAACTTATAGTAGCTCATATTATCCCATCTATATTCCGTTCGCAGAGTAGTAGAACTTCCATAGAATAAAATCATTGTATGTTAGTGAAGATGAACAAAAAAAAGAAATACCCACGACTTCATTTCTGCAAGCGGAACTATATATTATTTGAGGACTACAATTAAGAATAAGTCCTGTGAATTTCACCGAGAAAAATAAAAATACAAGTTAGAGAAGAATTGTGTTTAGCTACACTATGTATTATATTGAAAGAGCAAAAAACTTTAATTCCTATGCAATAAGTGAAAAACAAATTGCACAAATTCGGCGCAAACGAATTTTCGTCTAATCACTCAACAATTGCTAATAAAATCAATCACATATATGTACACAGTATTTCCGTTAAATCATTCGTTTCTTCGTTAACTAATTACAAAGTTTATTATAAGGGATACAGATAATTTTTAACGCTGTTTCATCAGAAGACATCAATTCTATATCAGAATTTACATTTAAAATTTTATAACCGATTACGGAATTTCATCCTCAAAATATTTTTTCTGGAATGGTTTTCTTAAAATTCCACAGTATAATAACCCTTTTCACGAGTGTCTTGTTAACAAAGCACAACGAGATGCATGGATAGTTTCAGTTTATAGCATCCTTAAATATTGCTCGTTTCTCGTTAACAGATAAGGAGCTACATAAATTACATTGAGCTTGAGTAGAATGAGACAAAAACGGAGTATATTGGTCGCAATATTTGCAGCATTATTCGATCGTAACACATCTTAGTGGCGTCCTTCTACGTAAGAGTTGGTTGGAGAGAGATGCTGTGAACGCCATCTTGGGAAGAAGGAGGGGAGGTTTGGTTGCTAAGGGGATATAATCTCTTATCCTTCGACCAACAGCGCCCGAGGAAAGAATCAGCTCTGAGTCATAAGGAAGGGTCCTAAGACAGAACAATCGATACTCCGTTCCTTGGACGCCATGTTCTATCCACGCATCTCCACTTTGGCACAAGAGACATTATCGCATTTGTGAACGTTGATGAATGAACAACTGTGAATGGAATTTCACTCGGAAAAAAAGAATCAAATGAGAAGCAGCACTAAATTACATGCACGTGAACAAGATGAGGATAAGTCACAGAAATATATGATGACCATTTACTCAAAACGAAAAGCTTCTGAGGCACAATTTGTAGACAGTAAAATACAAAAAGGAAGTTTTACGTGCGAAACTATATACAATGAAGGATCCACCACATACTTTTCGAGAGAGTGAAATTTCAATCGGTAACTCTCAAAAGTAATTAAAAACAACAGTTTTGAAAGCCAATATAATTGGTGAAATTAGTAAATCATAAATGTATAAATGATGCTATTTGGATATAAAACTGGGAGACTGCAATACAAAAAAATATGAATATATGTAACAACTACTATTTATTATCTCCTACACTTTTTACGTTATAGTTCAGAATCGAGGTTTATTTTTTAGTGTTAATATTATATAACTTTTAATGAACTATGAGAAGGTAGTTGCGAAAACAAAATAATTTTAACAAACTATTTACAACGTGATTCTTAAGCCCGAGAGTAAATTATAAAGGAGTAAATATAATTATACGATAATCATATAATATTGTAAATAAATAAATCCTAACAGAAATAATACAAAATAAAGAAAATCAGACATAACGAGAGCAACTCAGTTACTTCAAGGAAACAGGGTCTTCGCGAAATGTTTCCGATTACGTACAAATAGCTCACAAAAAATACTTATCTTTGATTTCAGTGAAAACTTGGAAACGGAGCAAAGCACTCGTAAATGGAGACGAGAGGCACTGAGGTTTTCCTTTCGATGGATGTTGGGCACACTGATTTCCCGCGAGATCGTGAACTGGTCACAGATGACCAGGTGAAAAAAGCGGTGAAAAAGGGAGGGGGAAAAAATCTGAAATGCAAAATAAGGGGAGTAAATTTATTCGGGGAAGCTGGGAGTCGACCATCTTGTATCATGGTAATCGATGCTAGGGGGAACTAAGACGCTACAGCCTCTTTTGCATATTGGGGGGGGGGGGAGAAGGAAGGCTTACCTTGGTAGGGGAGGCACTCCCTCCAAGAAGCTGTTCCAAGATCACCCCTCCGATCTGCAGAGAAGAGCACCTTCTGATCAAGTGATGCTTTTTACGGATTTTTCTCACCCCTCCGGGGCCCCCCTATCTAGCCCTTTTTCTAGGGAACGGGTGTGCCCTTCGCCCCGCCCTACAATCAATTCGCCAGAATCCGGATGGACCAATGGCCGCCCTCCGTCAGGGAGTGGCGCCATAGCCCTTCTTTTCACTCCCCACTTTCGCTGTGCGTTTTTGAAGCTACGCAATCGTCGCTTAATGCATGCGATATTCAAATTACGTGCACAAGCGTGGGTTTGGAGCACCTGGCCTACTCTTAACACCTTTCCACATTTTAAAATCTTTTTCGGTTACTATGCTTTTGCTATTAAAGTTACTTTCATTGTTTAGTTTAGAAAACTATTTTAATATAAGTACTTTCGAAAGCAAACTATAAGTAAACGTAGGTATTTGATAATAAATATTCCATCGCCATAATAATCCAAGTCTGATATCGTAGCATTAATTTTACACTAATTATCTCAAAAATCTATAGTTAACAAATTTTAAGCATCTCTTGGATATGATGAAAATACTTTTTTAGTATTTTAGGTCAATTGTATCTACTTTTTACGACAAATGTATATTATGAACAGGAGTTTATCTTTAATGAAAAGGACAAATTGAGTGTCGAAGAAAATCATTTTTGGCGTTTTGAAAACGAGATCAGTTTAAAATACCAAAAAAGTAACTGATATAATATTCATTTAAATCTTTAGTTCAAACATAACTTAATTCATATATATGATTTTTTTATTTTATATGTTTCAGGAAATATTTTACTCGAAGTAATAATAAATTTTCCTTTCTTATCTATCTGATAAAATCAAAATGTTTCAATTTTTAAGTTTACTGTTCTTCACTTAACTAAGATATTCTAATGGTTTTGCACAGCACAAATTAGATTTAGTTGGATTACTGGAGTTTGTAACCGGATTTCAATATAAGAATTGCTTTTTCAAATACTATTTTCCATCATTGCAGGTTTATCACAAAAATGTATACCAGTATGTGTTTCACATGTTTATTTCACAAAAGCGAAAAAATATTCAAATATCTAGTTAATACACCTTATATTATCAATAACAGTCTCATTCATTTTAAGATAATTGGACATGATATTTAATTTCAATTAAATGAATACGCTTCCAATCTCCAATTGAACAAAAGGAGTATTAGAATGTCCTAAAAATAGTATCATTCTTAGATGAGAATTCAATCTCACTCAAGATTCTATTGGATTTTTTTTCTGGGAAATATTATTGTGAATATGTATCATTAGAGTATTTTTCTATTTACTTAAGTAACTACAGTTCCCAAAAAAATTGCAACAACCTTCTTTATTTTCTTAATGTTTAATTTCTTAATTTCTAGTAATGGCATCGAAGTTGGGTGAAATCAATTTACTTTCTTTGAACTTTAACGGATTTGGTAATTAAAATATCATAATAATTGATTTATTAGACATTAAAAAAAGGCCTTTGTGAATAGTAGTCAATAAATTCAATCGTACGTTGCATTCATTCTCAATTGCATTGATTATTTCTTTAAGAACAAATCATACTTTGTTAATTTATACAATTATATCTATTTTAACTACTTTAGAGTTCATTCGAGATGTGATTTAATGAATATTTTTCTCGTCGAACGAGAGTTAAAGCGATACTCCGACATTTAAAATGATCTTAAAGCAAAAAATGCGCTTTAAAGAGAATCGACAAGAACTCGGCGTTAATTACCGAACGCTTCTGCAGCAGCTGTTGTCTACGAAACAACTCAACCAAGTGCTTGTGATGGGTCCCCTCCATCCACGTTCTTAAATTGTTAATGAAGTCACTCAAAGTTAAACGAAAAATTTAATAATAAACGGTTACTCCTGTAAAATATACTATTCAAATTTTTAAAAATTAAATTATTTTGAGTTAAATTGTTTTAAGTTTTTAAAATAGTAAACTGGTTGAACAATTTCGTTTCATAAATTAAATTATATAGATTAAATTGTGTTGGAAACCTTTCTTAGCCTCAAAGGCTATATTAATACACAATCCTTAAATGTTTTACACATATTTGGATTACAGAACAGCTGAAAATGCACGAAGACCGGCTGTTCCACTTTTACCCGCTTAAAGAGGGAAAAAGTAGGCCGATTTTATTTTTCCACGCATCCGAATTTCGGGGGGAAAATTTCCCCACAATTCCGAATGGCTGAGATTAAATTACGGTGCTCGGGTAACAAGCTAGACTTAGTCAAATATATTTATATCACTCGAGTATTGAGAGTAAAGCTAAATATGTTTTAGTTTTACTCTCTTCTTTAACTGAATATGTTTAAGTAGATGCCTTTTTAAACATTTTTGCAAACATTCTTTTGCGTTAATGAAAGTTTTATCGTCTTTTAACTATTTTGAATAAAGGGAAAACAGATCGATACTCAGGGTTAAATATGCATTGAGTTTTGGGTTAAACAGGATAAAGGATGATTTCTTATTCACAAATGAAGAGAAATGAAAAAGTCTCATTTTATTGAAGTGTTTTATTACTGACAACCACCATGCAATATCAAATGGTTGATGAAACCTCCGGTTATGAATATGCTCCAACACAACGTGTTTCGTTACTTTGATTGCTCCATTCGTTCCTTGGTCTTTCTCCTTCGTAATCTTCCCGTGCTTTGACCTCCTCCGTCCAATGCCGCTCATTTCCCAAATTCCCAAACCCCCCCCAATCAACCCTTTTTGGCCCACCCCATCTTATGTACCCATTCACGGACGCTCACATATTTACTTCCCCGGAGGACGCTATCTCGCCGAATAGCTGACTCATATCATTCTCCGAGACCCTCTTGCCTTCCATTGATATTTCCCTCATTTAGAATAATTATCCCAAATGTCCTTCAAAAGAGCTGAAAAAATATGCAACGGAAACCTTTGGCATCATAGATTAACAGCTTATAAACAATGTCGTTAATTCAAATCGATTCATCCTTAATTTAATCATTAGTTTACATAGTTACCGTCTTCTCACGATTACTCTGTAAGTCTTGGTTCTTTAACTTTCCTTTAAATTCTTTATTTCAACTCTGATGTACATTTATCTCTTTAAGCTCAAATCTGAATAAATACTTTACAGGAAAAGGTTTCCTTTTCTAAACCTCGATGTTTGTTGTTACATTTTCACTAATTTACTATCTTATTAACGAAAAAATAGAGTAAAAGAATCCGTATGCAATAAAAAGACGCTGTGGAATAATATGTTTAATAATATCCTCGATAATAATCACAGATTTTAAAATGAGTGACTAGTTTCGGCAATTTAATGAATACATGAGTATATTATTTCAAAATTAAACCGATATAATCAAAATAGAAGAAACTTATCCTAAATATAAATAATGCTTTGAAAACTAATATAACGTGATGGATTATTTATCGAATGGTTGAGAATGTTACTTTCATTTCTGTCTTCCCGATTCACTATTGCCTACGAATTTCCGATTTCTCTGCCTTATTCTTGAGAATCCCTTAAAATCATTTCCCTGTCCACCCATTCTCCTCTTTGGACCAACCTTCGTAAAATGACCCCTCAAAGCCCCTCCCTTTGAGTTCTCGATGATGATAGAATGGATTATCCCGACCATAACCTTCTGGGGAAGTTATTTTATTACAACGCCTTTCGGATGAGAAAACTTTTCTTCCTCACACGAATTAAAATGTTTTCCTTTTCGATGTCCGCCCATTTCACTTGCATCAATTTTCTTTTCTCAGATTTATCTTCGGGTCCACGAATGTCCCTCATTTCGAAGATGACGATGCCGAATTTGTAAGAATGTTCCACGTAATAATTCAAGCGTGGATGCGATCTTTCGTATGAAAAATTAATCTTCCGTATTCAAATTAAAGGAGGGAAAGGGCACTTGTTCAGAGATTAATTAGGGGAAGTTCTGTCTTGTTTCCCTCACTTCTGAGCCGTATAAAAATGTGTAGGCAATTAAAGCCGAGAGATCAATTGCACCGAAACGCGGTCTGAGTTAAACACGTTCTTTAGCTTAGGAATTAAACCCACAAATGCAATGAGATAATAATGTATGACTACAAAAAATTATGCCTCAAATGTTTGTTTCGGAGTATAGCTAATATTTATGAAAAATATTTAAATGAAAATTAATGGGGAAAATATGATTCAATTTGCATATATTAAACAATTAAATGGATATATCACTCGTAAACAAAATAAATGGAGCATTTGAACTCGTGCACATAAGAGCATTCGAAGTGTTTTAATACCATCGTTTCGTACATATAAATGGAAAAATGAAAAACACAATCATTTCGTTTAAACAAATTTTCTGCCACCGTATCCAAGAAAACCTTTAGTAATAATCCTCCTAAGCGTGTGACATAGAACTCATAGTCACAAAGAATAAGTTTCAAAAATGAAGGAATAATGGAAATGTTTAAATGTTACGAAGTGAATAATTTACGCGAAAATGACGTCATAAAGTGACTGAGAAGTCAATGAATAATTACTTCGTGTTCACTTGAATGGACTCGCTTCTTGAAGTCGAGACTCTAAAACTCGTTCGGAAGCAAGACTTTGATGCATCCCATTTAAATATTAAGCGACGAACTAAGTGAACCATTCGCTGAACACCCTTTAGAAGCTGAGACACCCAAATTTCGAATACAGGCGAATGTAATTCATTAGTAACTAATTCAACTGAAACATCGAAAAGAATATTAAATCTACAAGTTATTCAAAATCTTGAAATGATTTCTTATTTTATGATTTTAATAATAAGATAAGAGGCGTTGTGTATCATTCACATTACGCAACGAATTTACTCCTCATTGCTGATACTAATATTGACGAAACAACATCAGCTATTCAAATATTATTCTTACATTTACTGATTTCCCAAAACTCGAATTTAATAGTGATTTCTAATTTCCCAAATCAACATAGCGTAAATATTTCAAATACGAATTCATCCAGAAGTACACCATATGCTCTAACCCTTGTTTGGCCCAAATAAACAAAGTCCTTTGCGACGAATAGCATTTATAGAAAAAACTTTATATTTCATATGAAAATTCATCTTCGATTTTCAGTATAGGAGTAGCTATTTCGCAATCATATAAATTCTTTGGTAAATATATTGACAGATTATGATATTAAAGAAGATTATATTAAATCTATTTGAGCAGCACGTTGTTCAATTGTTTTGCCTATCTGTTTCAATATTATTCCTGCATAAAATTACCGAAAAATTTGATTGAAGTGAAATCTATTAAAATAGAAAGGACGCAAGACCTTTTCTATCTCCATGTTGAATGAGTGTATTCATAGTTGCAAAAATAACTTCATTAATAATGTTCTTATACGGTATAAGTAGAGGATAGTGAAATGCTTTTCTAACATCATTTTACATAACACACTTTAATATGCGCTTATATTAAATTCAGGAAATTATTGGAAAAACTTATATTCTATTAAAACTTATAATTCTAACAAATGATTTCGATACACTAATTATTTATTTCCTCACAATGCCACTTCCCATATCAATTTACCATTCGTCGGAACGGTTGTGATTGGCTATAATTGTGTAAGCATTACTTCACACATTAAAAGCAATTTTGACAGATTCCATTAAAATTGCGCAACTGTTCAATAAAAAAGGACGAACCTAAATCCAAGATCATTCTTGATCAATTAATTCGAGCATTTTCTGTTTTTATATCACAATGAAATTTCGGGCAAACCAATTCTGGTGATTCCTATTTCACAGTTACAAAAATCTTTTAAACTGTAGTATGACTACGATACTAATATGGCCATCAGACCGATTTTGTACCATTTATTTAGTGCTTTTGTATTATACATTCAATTTCTTTCTGTAATTCCTTATAAACATATTTGCGCCTAAAAAGCAAGAATGAATTGTAAATTGTTCAATCGAAGGAACGTATTTTATGTTGATGAAGAAAGAGTTTTCCCGAATGGAAGTTAATGATGAATGATTGTTGTTAACAAAGGAATGAATGACGTAAATAAGATCGCTGAACCAGATTGTTGAAATTGTGCGAAACAAAATGGTAGACACTAAATAAGATTCTAGATCTAGATAGTATTAAATAAGTCTTCTGGAGAGCGAATACTTTCTGGCGTGAATATTTCTGTTTCGCAATATTACAGTTAATTTAATGGCGCGTACTTAATGAGGAAACCAAATTAGATGCTGCAATGGCGTGGGGATTCATTTGAGGGGAAAGGGGATGTCGCAAGGGAAAAATAAGAAAGGTGGGTGGAGTGGTAAGGAGGGAACCAAGATGGTCGCCCAACAACCCTTTCCAGGGGCGTTGGCCTAAGGACGCCAGAAGGGCCATCTTTGGATTTACATGATAAAGAAAAGGGACGCACCCTTCTTCATTTCGGGGAAAACGCTCCCTTTGAATTGATCCACCAACCGTTTTCCAGTTTTAACTTTTCCGGTTTGAATAAGTCCTCGATGCATAGATTATGCAACATGAGGAATAAATTGTGTTTCGCTTGAATTTGTATTCAGTAAACCTAGCGTTCTTGAAAACTTGAAAATGTTCCTTTGATCCTGTGAAAAACTTATGAACAGAATAAGAAACAAAATGCTGTAAAATCAATGGAAATTTCCTAAACGCTTACATAGTAGCTTATTTATTGTCTTGAGTTAGTTTTTCTATCAAACGGCCAAGTCTGTTACCAGTGAGGACATAATACGTACATCGCACGACTGCTCACTGTCATCTGAATCAGAATTCTCAAATATAAGACTTAAGGAACATATTTCGTCAAATGTTAATAATCATTATGAAGTCTAAAACTTACTCATCTTATTTGCCGAAACTCATATAAGAAGAGCAAAATTCTTGACACTGGATTTCTGGTTTTCAACTCCTCTGAAGTAGATTTTATATAATTCATTATCTCATTCATTATGATAGCAAAATTAAAATCATTACAAACAATGAAACGATGAAAGACACAAAGTTCGTGGAACTTCAATGACGGAAGATAATATGAAATGAATATAATCCAAGTTTTTAAAGATACTTATTTATGAACTCAAAAGACCATTAGAATAAGCATCATACATGTATTAGTCACATTTAATAGGTTAGCGTCTAATTATAGATGAAATATAATTGTCTTCTATAAAACTAGAATTAGAATTCTATCAGTAGTTAGTCAGCTTAAATAAATTGCTTTAAAATAAAACTTAAGATTTAAAGTGTTAAAATAATGAAATAGTATTCCACTTTAAACATAATCAATTCTCAGGAAATAAAGGATATCCGAGAGATAATAACTTTCATTTATTACAAAATACGACTGAATGCAGTCATTTTGAGCGATTGAAACATAATGAATAACAAAAGAATCTCCAATATAACCCTAATTCGAATGTTTATAAGTGATTGTGATTTTATCTTTTTCCATCCTTATAAGAAAGACGATGAATGATTTAAGATATATATCAATGATTTTGTGTGAGGGAATTATTGACTAGGAATACTACGTCCTTAATTAAATACCGGAATACAAACAAGTGTATCATGTCATAAAGTCATTAAAGTCGAATGTTTAAATTTTTCGCAAAATAATAATCGTTGCTTATAAATGATGAGACGAATCGAAATTGCAGATTATGAAAGTGGTTCATGAAATTAAATTTATTTTTTGATTTCTTAAAAAAATGGTCGGAAATAAATATGGTATTGATAATAATCGTTTTATATATTTATAGAATGTGAATGCCCGAAGCTTCAGCCCGATAGCAAGAAAGTTCTCAACTTCAGCAAAACCGTATCCGTTTCATAGAATTACAGGAGAAGTTGTTCCAACTTGAGCGAGATTTTTTCGCAACGAACAATTTCCTAACCCCCGTGTTTTCCACTCCTCTCGTGGAGACGCTTAATTAATAATCCCGCGTCTTTCGCAGTTCCAAACTTCTTTGGAAACCGCAAGAACACGTTGGGGATTCGTTAGCCGCAGATGCTCGGTTGCCTTCGTTACGCCCTAAGGGAGTTTTCCTACGCTTTCCTCGTACAAGTGTATCGCATGGCGACCCATTTACTATTATCAGCATAAAAATTGCTTTCCTTTTGACGATGACGCAACCGATATCAAATACTTTAGTAACCAATTCTCAATGCAAAGTCAGTATTTGTAGATCATCACAATGTGCCGAGGCAGCGTTGGAATCCTTAAAGAACTAGAAAGTAAAACAGCAATAAATGCAAGGTAAATTATAACCATTTGTACAATTGTACAATTAAATGTAGTTAACAATAATCTTAGGAGGCTTACCTAAGTATTTATAATAAAACATTAGAATCATTAATTGTAACGATAGTTTATTTTCAAATGCCTTACTTAATAAGTTAAAGAAATATTACCTTTTTGATCCGCACTTTTCATTCCTTGGATTCAATATTCGACGTGTCCAAAACCATCTTGTATTTAGTGAAATTCGTAATTCAAGATTATCTGTAAATAATTTATAAAAAAGATTAATTCATAGAAGGAATCGATTGGCATAAAATTAATCTATATCGTTGAATTGTGATATGAATTGAAGCAGTGACTTTCTTTTCCGCTTCATTATAAAGATTTAACGAGTACGGTGAATTTCAAATTTAATATCTAATGAGGACATTAAAAAAAAACATACAAAATTGAAATTTTTCGTATTTGGTATCTATTTTTATTCTATTAGATAATAGTACGAATATATAAATCTGGAAGGCAAACCTTAGATCCAAAAATGCCAACGAAAGTAAATCACAAGTTTCCACGTGTCGAGAAGACGTATTTATTTTTAGAGATTCTTCTGAGGTGCGATGTCTTCTTGTTTACCCGCAGACAGATATGGCCACGAAGTGACAGCTGTGCACAGCTAATTAACTGTCTTCTGCGCGTCGCCAACAGAAAGGTGACTGCGGCAGACGCAAACAAAATAAGATCTCGTTCGAAGGAATTTCCGGTGGATTAACACAAACCGCGAAAAGTTAAAAACAGCGCGACATTCAAGATGAAGTTCCAGAATGATGCTTTTGGAAATAATAAAAGAGATCGTAAGATAATAATATACTCATTTGAGATCTGTTATACATCTTAGTTCTTTTATTGAAATGAGCAAATAACAGCGTACTTAAAAGATATGCGTTTTAAATTTTTTGCTATTTTATAATACTAAAATAAAATAACAATAGGTAAACAATTCTTCAAAGTTATATCAATTTCAGTGTGTTCATTCGATAACATTAAAGTCCATCTCCGATTATCATAATCTTCTCAGAAATTGAAACTTCCATCAATTTATACTGATCAAATGCAAATGATACGATGTTTGTCATCAATAAAATGTATCTTTACTTTGGATTGTTATAATTAACAATCAGAAATCTAAGGATAATCAATAATCTCATTCAGAGAATTTTAAAGGAAATGTTCGATCTCCCTCATAGAATATTTAGGACGTCATTTTGGCTCAATATCCATAAATAGAAATTAAAAAATGTCAGTAGTACTTTCTGTTTTTTCAATGAAGATTTGCAATAGGATTAAAAAAGATGAAAACCTCGCTCACTCGGTTGAGTACTCAAGATTCCAAAATATGCATTTATTCATGCAAATATATATCTTTGGGAATTATGTATATTTATAATTCAGTTTCTCACATTTCATCGAAATGGGGAAAGGCAGTTTATCATGATCATTCATCATCAAATTGTGACGCAATGTGTTTCTTTTTTTCGCAAGAGAAAGTGCTTCGGAGGTCAGAGCCAATCTACTCAATTGGCGCTGGAAATCAGTGCATCTTCGACTGAAAAAGTCGTCACAAAGGGAACGTGTTTATTCGTCGCGTAGGGACGGGATCAGCGTTCCGCACCAACTCCGCAGTCCGATGTTCTTTTGTCTCTGTCAATCGGCGCTCTAGCGGAAGTCCGTCAAACATAAAAAGAGAAGGCGATGGAGCGACCAAAAGAAACTCTTGTGTCCTCTCAAAAGACTCCGACCTTTCTTCAGATGTGTTCTGATGTTTTTCCTTCACTTGGTGAACTCCGAAAGATACTAATCCATTTATTTCAACCGATTTGCTCAAGAGGAGGAACTTTAAGGCGCTTCTAAATTACATTTTCTTGTTCGAGCGTTCACCCGAAATGGGCTCTCAAAGCAATTGTTCTCAAAGAGTGATTAATAAAAGAAAGTATAAATATATAAATATAAATTACCTCATTGCGATAATAATGTCGAAATAGCAATTTTATATCTATGTTTTTGCTTTGACACGCCGTTTACTGAAACAGGAAGAAATAGCAGTTCGGACACTCAAAATGGACAAAGAGTAATTTAAAAATTTCATGTAATTTAATTTTCTCAAATTTTCAATTTACAGGAACAGAAAAATTATAAAATCTCAACAAATATAATCGAAAATGGAACGTATTTTAAAATTAGGGAATAAGAGGAAGGTAAATTAATTTCGTTAAAATGAGTTATGCTAAAGAGTTCTGAGTGATATATTAATCATCGGCCACAATAAAATGATTATTGTCTTTGAATCATGCTCAGAAGCAATTGAGTTATTTTTGAACGATGGTTTAGAAAGAAATATAATGAAATGTATTTTGTAAAAAGAAAATTTACAATTAAGATATGTGAAAATGTAGAAATGAGAGTTTATAAGAGATAAAACTGAAGAGAGAAAGCAGAGAAAGAATAAAAAGTTTAATCGATGAAAATAAATAGCTTAGCTAAATAAAGATGATAATTATTCAACAAAAGAGAATCAAAGTTGCTTCGGAACATTACACTTGCGCAAAGACTTCCATTTAAATCCTTAATTGATTGACATTTAAGACTTGAAAGTTTAAAACTCGAGTCCATTTTAAAGCAGTCATTATCATTTGGGAATTTTTTTGGTTAGTAAACACCGCATTGTATGAATAGGGATGCTTATAATGTGGCACAGAACACAAAACCTCAATAGATATTTTTTCTAGGGTCGTACCCTTACGAAAAGAACTTCAATAATATAGTGCACCGGAATGTTACACCTCCAAAAAAAAGCTACCTCACCAGGGCTCACATCAATCGGTGCAATCAGAAAAAAAAGGTCACATCCTCTTCACTTGTCTGTGGTCGGGATTTTTGTGTGCTGCCCCCTGGGCGCGTGGGCCCGCTGCCGATTTTTTCGTTTTGCCCATTGTGTGCAACCTGTTGATACACGAGGAAAAAAGCTGCGGAGCTGCAAGCGAAGGAAAAAAAGGAGTTTTAAAGGAATCTCTCGCTCGTGCGGAGGGCGACCTTTTTTGGAGGGTAAACACCTCCGAATGTAGCTGAAGAGTATTTTAATAGACGTGATAGACATTGGACTTTCATTTCAAATGGACTTCAGATTTATGGAAATATACACAGTATTTTCTCCGTTTTCATCCTACATTCTTCAAGATGAATCTAAGCCATCGATCCATTACAGCTTTTTTATTTTAGAAGTTATTCTTCGCGATGATAAATCTTTATGGATAAATTCATTACTGCTAAACATTTTCTAACTTTTCTTTTGTAGAGATTCATGAATATTTCACATCTGAAATTGAATACTTTATTTATCCCACAACGTATAAACTTTTTTTGTTCGGAACTTTTAACATGCTTAAGTTTAATTATATTCGTATTTACACATCAACCGTTTCTGATGGAATGAAGTAAGAAAATGCCATCGAATATAAATTTTCAACCGCTATATATTAAAACATGTCATCTAAAGCCAGAAACTAGAATGTATGCAGAGCTATGTTTCTAAGTAAAAGTTCCGTTACTTTTTTTTTCAAATCGAGTCCTTTGTAAGACTTCAGTTGAGAACTTGGAGTGTGAATCGGAGAAATCCAAACTCGGTTTCCCGTAACGGATGGCATCATCCGAAGCAATGACTTATTATCGGAGGAGGAATCGTAACGAACACAAGGAAATGTTGTTCTGCAGGTTCTTCGGAAGATGGCCATTCCCCACTTTTTCCCCCGATCTCCCCTAATATCATCATTATTAGCATTGTTGCGGACTGGTTCCTAAGGTTGCCGAAGACCGGAAAGGCCGGTTCCTGACCATCGGCCTTTTCCAATGACCCCCTGCGATTTGCCACACTGCGCCGAAATTTTATTCCCACGAAGATCGAGGCTCCTTAATCCAGCGAAAGAACGCTCTTCGTGAATATAATATTCATCGATGGATAAATAATTATTGAAGGAAATATTACAATTGTTTTAGAGAGTAGCATTAGCCATTACTCCCGTTTCGCACAAACTAAAATAAAATTGTATGCGTTTGTGAATATTATTTAATCTTTTAGAAATTTCTTTGTAAACTTTAGTTCATGGTTTATATCTCTTTCCTTCTCATTAAAGGATATCAAATTGGAACTATGTATTTTAGCTGAAAAATAACAGGAAATTCAATGAGAGGTATAAGTACACATTATTTATTTCCAATGTAAACAAAGAACAAATGCAATTATTAACAGTTTATACGAATGGCCGCATATAGAACGTAAAATCTCTCTTTAAAATATTCACCAATTTACAGTGCCGGCGAATTTAAATTTTTCTCTCAAAGATTGTCAGAAGAAATTGAAAAATAAAAGTCAGGGAAAATACGGAACTGTTGTCAAAAAGTTATTCCTTTCCTCGAAATTAGAATTTTAAAAGTTGTCCATCGCGAAAGAAAGAATGTGTAAATTTTTGTGAAACAAGAATCAGGAAGTGAAAAAATGCTAAATTCAAAAATATACTACAGAATAATATGTTTAAAAAAGCATTAGAATTTTTTGCCTTGCATTTGCGATGAAGTAATAGCATCAGTTTGTCCGATATAAGCTGAGGTGTGTAAGATACTGTGCGTCGGTCGAAACTGCGTCCTATTGAGCATTTACATGACGGCGATCGCCTATTCTCCGTAATACGTTGACCACTCGTGTTTGCCTTTCTGCCCTTAAGTCCTTTTCTGATTTTATAGAACCCGGATTTGGAATGTATCTGAAGAATAAAACTTAAATCAATGTTCATAAGATAAAGTCACTCAAAATTCAAAAGAATGGAATTAAGATACTAACGAACAACTTATGACCATAAAATGAGATAAATGTACTAAAATAGACCTCGTGCATTGTCCATAAAAATCAATTAATTTAAGAGTTACGAAGATGAAAGGGTTCCACAGAACATAATTTATTTAATGATGTACTTCACTACGTGATATATACTCTGTATAATGTATATCGAATGCGTGCAGAAATTATTCATATATCACAGAAGAGTTTGCCATCCAAATCCAAAATAACTATTTCGAGTCATCACGTAAGATGTTAATACGATTTTTTGTAAACATATCTTGGGAAGACAATGAAATAGGACAGTTATATAAATAATAAAGTTGAGATTAACCTTTAAAATATTTCTCGGGATTAAACTTTTCCTTGAAATTGCGATTGCGAAAGATTTAAAACATATTGTTTAGCCTTCTGCTTTAAAAATAAGCAGCGAGTGTGATTATTTTTATTTCGTCTCGAAATAATTGCAAAATGTTATTTTCCTCTTCCATCGCAATGCGTATTACTTTTAAGATTTAATGGCAAATGTAATGATCATTTGGAAAGCACCATCAGCAGTACCTGAGGAAGGTGCACTGCCAACCCAAGTGCGGTTCAATTAAGTAATGGACGAGGATCCCAACGGAGGGGTAGTCATAGCAACGGACCCTCCTTACGATCCTTTGTCTTGCTCATGTCCGCTGCCTTATCTGCCGCACAAAGCGGCCACCAAGTCCCTGACTTACGCCTCAAGAAACATGCCATTGATAATCGATACTAAGCGAATGCACAGATCCTTCGATCTTTTCATTACGTTCATCTTTCAATTAACTGTATTCCACACATGCATTCGGAGAATGAATAAGGAATTAAAACGTTATGTACTTAGGAGTATGAATTATTTAATATAATCTAATGGGTGTATTTGAGTTGTGTCATGATTTGCGTGGGGAATGCAAAATCTATTCGCTATTCTTTTACAGGTTTTATTACCACGATAAAATTCTATTTTTCTCCAGCAAAATTGAAGAAAGTAAATATTAGCATGATATCTAATGTGAGTTTAATTAAAGAGAAAATATCAATTTTCAAAAATATATTTAGTAATATCGAATTTACAATTATATTTACAGTATCATATTCTTCGAGAATCGATTATAATATTCAAGTAATTTATTATTTCAATATTTAGATGTTATCATAAAAACAATTCCCCATTTAATCTTATAAATTATGTACAGTAAAAAGTTAGTTAGTCGAAAGCAACGTTTTTAGAATGAAGGGACAGATATACATGCTTCCAATTTTTCAAATATATATAAGAAATTATTTCAGTCGACATTTCCTTGGTATATAAATATATCAGCAAAGAAATAGTGCAATAGAAGTTTGTTTAAGATTCTCATTGATATAAAAACCTTATAACAGATTCCTATATAAATTTTACAGTGATATTAAATCATAAGACAAATGAAAATCATAATCGTGACATATAATTATTTTTAATAAATTGAGTGTAATTCTTCTTAAACAATAGTCAAATATAATATCTATTCCCTCCTATGATAATGGTTCATTCCATATCGCATGGATAAAAACGCATAATCTTACCAAGTTAAAAAGCTTTTCTTTGTCAGTTTACATTTGTAACGGAAGCTGTAATTGAAGAACAGAAGGGAGCACCTGTTTGCTAATGAGTATTCTACTAATGGAAGGGCATTGATTGGCGGCTTACATTTCCACTGTTTTCTGCATTCGAGGGCAGTATCTGATGTTATCGAAGCCTCTTTAAAATATATATTGAGAGATTCTTAAGTAAGTGATCAGAAACATTAGTTTAACAGTCAGAAAATGAGAACATTTAATACAATATGATAAAATTTATCCCAAACAAATCCAAGATATTAATGAAATTCGAAGAATATTTTACTTTTGACATTATAATTGATAATTAGTGCAATATTTAATGAAAAATTATGGGAAACCACTAATTTTACTTACTTATCTTAAGCAGGAAAAAGCATGAAATAAACTTTTTCCTTTTTAATAGGTAATTATTTAAATTATCATCCTTTTGTGCTTTATAGAAATTTATCTGAACTTTATATTCAGCACATATAAAGGAAAATCCGAAAAAATAAATGGTACTTTAAACACATCACAAAAACAAAGTTCGAATACGAACAACTATCAAAAACCAGCAGCAGATACTTCCTTTTGAATAAGTAAAAACCAATTTTGAAGATTCAATAAAATGGAAGAACAGACTTTCGATTGTGAATTTTCAAATAAATTCATGGATTTTTGTGACATATTCTATATCTTTTGAAATACAGATTAAATGAAGGAGGTAATAATTAAAGTTTGACTCCTTGTCTTTGATACTAAATTGACTACATCCACAAATTAATATCCTAATCGTATCTTATTTGAATTTTCCCTTATTTATGTCTCTTTCGATTGATTAAATTACATCTGACATGTGAAACCAAAAAGCATACATTTCATTTATTAATAGGATATCAATTTCAGATAAACATTGAATAGTTACAGACTCTTTGAAGATGAATGAATATAGCACAAAAGAAAGTTGTATGGATTAAGATGAGGTAAAAACAAATGAATATAGAAGACAAGGTATTGGAAGTGTAATGGCATAGAATTGTAGTAGAAATAGAAGTAGGCTACATATGATAGAATCATCAAAGGTGGTATGGAACAAGGAAATAGATAACATAAAATGGGTAATGAAGAGGTTTATGAAAGTGTTGTTAAAAAGCAGTAGAGAATGATATATGAAAAAGGTTTTTGCTCATCAACTAATTTATCTCATAAAGGCAAAGCATCTTCTTAAAACTTAATTTTATAGATACTAATACATTTGGATAATAAAGTAAAAGTAGAAGGTACGGAATATGGAGAAACAAGTAAATCCAAGAATGACTTCTTTTGAAAAACTCTGTTTATTAGCTAAAATGAGATTAATAATGATCTTGATTTATTTTAAATAGCATATAATCCAGTTACTGATATAGTTTTTTGTATTTTTAAGTCTGGTATGTATGTATGCCCCAAATAAAATTAAAAATTAACTTGATTACTATCTTAGAATTTATTGATACGGAAGGAAGTTTTGAAGACCATAGATATTTTTTTTTAATTAGATAAAAATATTAAAGATTCCTAAAGAAATCCGAAGTGAGAAATACAGAATGATAATCCATATTCCAAAAGTAAAATATAAAAAAGCTAAGAAAGATTTTCCATCTTATTTAACATAGTAGGAATTTGATAAAATGGAAGTAAATAGTAGAGAAATCATTACTGAATTTGGTAAAAAGTCTATAAACTCATTACAGATGTGGTGATCTAAACTAGGAATGAGAGTAAAAGATTCTGAGAAAACTTTAAAATAAAAAGATAGAAACTGACAGAATTGTGGAGTTTTTTTACTGCTATTAGTTTTTCGTTTCTGTGGGTTCGGTGGTGTTCAAAAACCGCTGACTGACACTCAGGTGGTTCCTTTATCTGAGGTCCAAATTTAAATAACATTAATGTAATGATCTTTAAATATTTTAAAATGTTAGGGAATGTTTAAATTAATTAAGATACGGACCATCAAAACCGTCGATGAACAATAGTGTGTAACGAGTGTATTCGCCGTTCTGTTCAGTGATTTGTTTTTAAAATCATATAATTATGAATCCGATTATATTTTTAATTTTATGTAAATTTTGATCACGAATAAATAACTCTAATGACAACTGATTCTTAATTGTAATACAACAAGAACCTTAAGGCGAACGTAAATCAACATTTGAATTGGTAACTTTATCAAATGAATACAAAAACTTATCTGCATATTTAACAATTCTTTTATAATTTAAAGATCACCCAAAACTCATTCCATAATAAATGAAAAGGTATATATACTCAGATAATTCTGTTTAGAAATTATGGCAAACACAGTTTTTTCAATTTCAGTTGTGTGAATGCAGTCTGACCATAGTTTCCAAAGTGAAATAACCGGTTCTTCTGAGAGCAGAATACTCTCTATATGAAAAATAACTGAACCCACCGTTGATATCTCCGAAAGCTGATCTTCCGAATCATTAGTTAGAAGCGCGTTTGAAGGAGGTGCTCCATGTCTAGCGAGATCGCGGTTTGAACGCACAGATGGCAGCAGACGCCAGGGGCGCCTTTGAAGCTCCTGGAAGAAAAATTTGCATTAGAAAAGAGGCGATCATAAATAGCAGACACGAATTCAAAACATAAACAACCAACATTTACACTTTCTCTTTAAAGAAAATTATTCAAAAACTAAAAAGAAAAAGGATTAAATTTATATAATATATATATATTTTTATGCGAAAATATATTATCGCCTTATATTACGTATGTTCACATAGAAAAATATAAACAGACTCCCGAGGTTATTCGCGATAATAGAATTATGTTCATCCGCCATATTTGCGAAGGCATTCCTAAGACCGATCGATGAACATCTTGGGACGGCGAAGGAGCGGAGTAAGGAATTATGGGAAGAAGATCAGTCGAGGCGCAGCGTCCGAGGCAATCGGACGCTTTGCCCAGAGTCGCAGTTATGGGCATGCGTTTTCATTCCGGTATTCATGATTTCGTAATAACGTTTCTTTCGGCCAAAACAATATCTGAATATTGAATTCACTAAACTCTGGGATAAAAGTTAATTAAAATCATCAATATGAGATCAATGTTCCTTCTAAAATCCTTCGGAAGAAGCGTTCCACTTTTTGTAAACGAAAGCGTTATGGAAAAGAAAATGATCGCATCAAAATGATTACAGTAATCGTGAGGTAAGAAACTTGTGAGAAGAATCTCGGATAGATAATCAATTGCTTAGATGGACTGTTTTACTTATAAATGGTTTAATTTATAGATGAATCAAACTGTAAGTTGTCAGAAAAAGACCAAAACTCTGTTCTCTTTGAAAGTCAAGGTGCTTAATAGAGTTAAAGACCATTTGCCCGAGACAATGATTCTGGATTCGGTAGTCTCGGTTCTGTTACTATGGGAATAGAAGAAAATAAAATGAGAATTTGATTGAAAGTAAGTGAAAATACAGGGAGTCCAAGAAGCGATCACCGTGGTACGACCGCAATTCCTCTTTCGTCCGCTAGGGTCGCTCAGATCGCCCGACCTCATCGCCAACCGCTAACGAGTGCTTACTCAGCTGAAGCCGTGTCATCAACCGCTGCAATTAGCGCCCAAAGGAAAAAAGGCAAATGAGCGCTCCTTCTCGCAGAAGTGAGTTAGATCGTCTTGAGGTTCGTTTCTTTGATCATAAAAAACGATTAGAAATTTCCTCGGATTATAAAAGAAATTTCTATTACTTATTCCTGCTATTCGTCAATGATACTTGAAATCATTCACATAAAATCAAAACGTAATTTAATAGTATTTTTTAAGAAACCCAAGTTAAATCTCTTCTCAGATATTTACCAAAAAATAAATAATCTACAGATTGAAAAGTAAAACTTTGCACATAAGTTACATAACTATTTTTTCCGAAGACGGATGTGCACTTCGCATTCATTGCTACCGATGACAGCGAACCTCTGATTTTAAATAGATGATTATCATCCAAAAAATAATAATCACGTGATGTTGATCTTCTTTTTAAATGGAAACATCTTTCATAAAAAGCTTTGAATATAGTGAATGTGCATTGTGATCAAAATTCTGAACAAAAGAAGAAGTTTTGAAGAAATGTTAATTTATATGTTGAAATAAATTATTACTTATACTTTATTTTTCATGACCCTACTGCCCACCTATTTGGGCACACTATAGAGGTTCGACATATAACAAACTGCACTGTGGTGAAATATCCTAATAGAACCTTTTCCATTCCTTAAGCTTCGTTATCGAAAACTCATAAAAAATGTTTATGAAATTAAAAGTGGTTTAACATTCCATAAAGTATCATCTAATATTCCTTTGCTCATCAAAATATTGTCTATAAATATAGTTCCGATTTCTATAATATTTTTCTTTTTCAGCAAAAATAAACGAAGAATTATTTTTAAAGGTTAATTTAATTGATGTAATTACTTTCATCATTACATACATATGAAGTTTAGTGAAAAATGCAGGATGAAAAGAGAATGGATCGGGAGAATCACAAATCATGAAAATGGTATATGGATTGAATAGCAGTTTAAAGTGTTAAAAATTTTAGAAAGTCAATATATAATCAATAGGCATTTTTCGAGGATATACGTTCAAAATCATTCGAAAATTAAAATACTGAAATCTTGTAACAATCAAGTCTTAATTCCAATTAAAGATCAAAAAAGCACTATTTAAGAATAAATATTATCATATTGCAAATTAGAAGCGAAACTATTCTCGCAAATCAGGTATTATTATCTAAATGATGTTTTAGAAACTCCTTGTGAGATATTTGCAGAAGATTCCAAATAAGGCCCTCGTTGTATCGATCCCGGGCCCTCGGTGAGAGGGTCGTTATCACGGAGTCCGTATTCCCTTCGGAGGCATTCCAAGCCAACGTCTTTTTGCAATTTAAACTTGTGAGTCTGCGTATGACATCGGCCTTTCCTTTGAACGCCTTTTTACTCCAATTGAAACACATCTTCAGACTATGCTCTACTTACGAATTGCAATTAAATGTTATTTTAACCATTATCCTTCAAACGTATATATCCTTCATAGACAAAATAATCTATTTTACAGTTCTTTTTAAACAAAAAAGGTGTCTACGGGCTAGTAATTTATGCAAAAAGTTTTTAAGTGCATTACACTTTTACTAATAAACGAAAAAAATTGCTTTCTGTTTTCAATTAAATTCATCTCAAATTATAAAGATATGTAACAAGAAATAGTGTATAAATAATAAAGCGACGAGAAATTGTTAAAAAAAATAATTTTGGTGTTTTTTAACCGATGATCTTTAGGTTAGATTAATTAAATAAACTTAGGAATAAAAATACTTAATCATTCATCGCATATTTAAAAGTCGTTTTAGAGTAATAGTATATATGATATTCCAGAAATAAATATATTGGTAAGAAATAGTCCATATATCATGGTTATATTATGTGCATATACATACTATCTTAGGCATCCTACTTTGTTCCCCTGAGCAGTTACTTAGTTCCCTTCGTGACCTCGTTAAGAGCGGATACTTTAGGAAACGCAGTCCTCGAGTTCATGGCTCCACCAACTGCTGCCATTATTGCCATTTCCTGCAACGTGAGAAATAAACCCTTTGGATAACATAAACCTGTCCCATAAGTTTCACAACCGGAAAATATTAAAATAACAAACTTTGGAAACATGACATCACTCGGTTGAAGTTGATAAATTATACAAGAATAGTATTTCAAATAAATTTTAAACGAATTTGAGAATTTAATTTGTAATTGCTAACGTAAAAAGAACACAGTTAAGTGAAATTTTACTCATGAAAATAGCTCTTTATTTTTCTTTTTTTCTCAAATTTGCTATTCAGTTCATTAAATTTGTTTAATTTATTTAAGAAAAGGTAAACTGAAATGCTCTACAGGCAAAGATATCGTAATGAAACTCATATATTTATACATATCTCCTTTAGTTTCCATAATTTTTCATATATATTCTTCATTCTTTTATTCGGTGCGATTGCCGATCAAAAGAACAACATCATTCAGTTGTTCTCTTTCATAAATCTCTTAACACTAAATACCTTAATATTTAAATAATAATAGTTTTATCAACCTTTTGCACTGATATTCTGGCATTTTTACTGCCCTTTTGTTGCCATTTTCTACGGATAACAGAATATCAATTAATTGATCAATTATTACACTTGGAATAAATTTTCTCCTTGGTACAAGGATATGAAAATCCTCAAACCAAATAATTCCGAGAAATTATCTAAGTAACTTAATCCGTCAAAGCAAGTGATTAAAATGATGAAATCACAAAAAGTGTTTTCACTAACTTGCGAATACCTAATCTCCTCGTTGGAGGGGAATGGTGCTTTAAGAGCCCAATTAATAAATGTATGGATGTAATACGATCAAGTAGTTTGAGATCGCATTTGGGAGGTGTAAATTTCTTCTTCGATTGAGGAGTTTGTAGGCAGTTTAATCGCACGAGAAAGGGTTTGATACGGAGCATAGCGTCTTAGGTTTGTGTCCCTGAGGAGTAACTGGAGATGCCAACCCTAAGAGTAATTGCCCGTTCCGAAGAGAACAGAAAACAAACAGAAGCATTAAAAGCAACCCTTCATACACAAACTTTCGCCCGTAGATCAGGAGGCTTTTTCAATTAGCCACGAATACGCTCCATGAAAATCCATCTTCTACGCATGACTATGACGAGATGTTTATCAACGACAATTAAAATGATTTTTCGCGACTTGAACGAGAATTATTTTGCCCACTGACGCTTTGAAACGTTTTTTACTATTCCAACCCCAAATACTCTAGGTTATATATAGTTTTTCTTTTCGAATTTCATTTTCTTTGTGTATATGTACATTTAATCTCTATTTTATCCATTCCATTATCAATTTAACCGTTTCGTTATTTGTTGATTTTTGATCCTGAATATTTAAAGTATTATTTAAAAAAAGGCAGCGAACAATTACCACCCTTGATCATGTTATAATTAATTATACATTATGAACACAAAATTGTTCATAGATATTATTAAAAAATGGTTAATGCTTTTTCATGCAAATTAAATACTTTCCCTTTTAATTAATATTATAATTACTATATATTATATTAATAAACAAATTACTAAAATTTCGCATTTTAATAATTCATATCAATTTTCTTATCACTCCTTCAAGCATAAAACCATTATTTCTCTCCTAAAGTCAAATAGAGCTTCCGATAATAGGAATACTTATTTGGCTATAATTAATGTGAGGGCGCAAACCTCAACCCAAAATTCTTATTCCGATGCAAATAGTTCGCGTATTATTAACGGAGATTTTTGCGCGGGATAGTTTGAGGAGCGAAACTTTGGTACAAAGCGTTTGGGTTTTGAGGTGGAATATGTTTGGGAGCTCAAAGGCCATATGAAAATGGAGAACTTGAGTAATGGGTAATATGGAGCTAAGAAGAGGAGATGTGAACCCGGGCCTCTTAAGCACGCGTTTTTATACGCTCCTTGATTGGGTTTACCTCAACGCCGTAGACTGATAACCGGACCACAAAGCAGACAGATTAGGAGATGATTTGCATAGAAGAGGTTATTGAGAAATCCATAATTCTGCAGAGGATAAGACGATATGATTAACTTTCGAAACTTTGGAAGAATAAATGCGCATAATGCTCATTATTACGTTTTCTGTTCCTCCTGGTTTAGCTCTCTCTTTATTTGCCTAAAAGTAATATTTATATACACGAATCCGTCATTTAATAATATAATTTACAGAATGCAATGAAATTAAGAACGTAAATCTTTATGATTTAAATGTTTTTCTAAAATTCAGGTAAAACTTATTGATGATCGTATTTTTATTATTTGATTTTTCTAATGGTTGAAAAGGTCATTATAAAAATCCTTAAATTAAATGGTAAATAAAAGTATATGAAAAGGCACTGTATAAATCTACAAAAAACTGCGCATTAACTTACCATCTTAAAAAAAACAACACCGAAATGGATTCAAGGGGATTTGGAATGTTCAAAATTCTGAAATGTGTCGGTGATATGTTTTCAGTAAGTATGAGATGCATCCGTTCTAGCAAGTATTTCCTTTAGTAATTCAACTCTTATCTGAGTGTCTTCGAATGCTAAATCCATTAAAACGAACGCTTTAAGATCGTTCGCTCCATCCCAAGCGAGTTTTTATAAGGCCAATCGTCCGTCGTTAAGAGGGAATTGGTCGCCCGGGAATCGGATACGTGCGAACTGCTCATACATTTAAGGGCGAACGAAAAACTTTGCCAATTTACTGCTTCGGAGAAGCACTCCATTACGAATTCATGAAGCACGTTTGCAGATGAAGGAAGTTCGTTTAAAGACTGTTTTATTATTAGAACTCTGTAATCAAATTCCGAATACGCATTCAAGATGATGCTTACAATGTCTACTTCATAGTATCGTAAACTGGCTAATACGAAAATCGCACTGCAATAGACCTAATGCAACCCTTACAATGAAAAATATATCCGCTCGTTAAATTTATAATAATGGTTTTTGTAAATACTTCAAAAGTACGTAATTGAATCGACTTTGTTAAATCGTATGCTTATCTGAGAAAATATCGTTTTAAGATAGACTCGATCTTCAAATAGATTGGGCCTCTTTGTCTGAATAAAAATGTGGCGACGGATTAATAAAGCATATGATTCCAGTAATTTCTTCCAAATTCAAAGTATATAGTACAATAAATAGTTATTTATAAGTGAGAATGATTAATAATCGAGTAATTTTAAAAGTGATAATTTAATCCATTTAATCGTTTCATTATAAATATGAACCGAAGACACTACTGACTCAAGATATTGCTCGTACTTTACTGTAAAATGTGAAAAATAGTTTCACGTGCTCATTGATTAAATTATTTACTGCATATAATATTTATTATAAAAGACCACAACATATTATTTTTACATTTAGCATATCGTAAGGAAGACATTGAGATGTGGAATATTTTGAGATCGTTTGATATTCCGATCGGGTGTAAGCATAAGAAACTCATTGATCACATATAGTCACGCACGCCCTATTTCACAAAAGGATATCGAAGCGACGCGTGTGGAATCGAATGCAGGGACACAGAGGCGCGAAAGAGTATCTTATTCTTACCGAATTTTGGGGAGATTTGAGGATTGAAAGGGTCCAAAAGGATTTCGGACAGTAATTGAATGTTTCCATCGAATCTTGAGCCGCATTAGTTTCGAAATTTGATTTGGATGTAAATGATCGTCCGTGCTTAAATTACGCCTACTTTAAAAGCAATTATAACGATAACAGTAAATTATAAAACACTTTTATTTATAAACAACCGCTCATTCGAGAAGTGTTTCCAAAATTCTCCTTAATGAGGTCATTTTTGAGGACTTAAATTTTTTTCAATTACTTGTTTTTTTTAACAAAATGTCAGCAAAAATTTTAATTTAATACCAAAAGATACCAATACCATATATATATATATGGATGTTCAATTTTCCCTTTTAGAAATTGAAAATCTTTTCCTCGGATCTTTCAAAGTTATACTTCGTAATATGTGTAATTGAATAGTATTTTACAATGCGATTGACTTATTACAATGAATTAAAGGAATGATTCGAATCTCCTTAGGAACCCATTGAGTGGAATATTTGATCTCATTGATAAATAAGAGGGATGTGTAGGCGAGGGATACAGACTAAATGATTAGCAATGAAAATTTTCAAATCTTCACCTATATAATTTTCAAACTTACTCTACTAATAATACTTTTTATGTAAATTTATATCATTTTTGGAAATGCCTTATTTCCACAGAAGCTAAACCGAATCATAAGAGTGATCATGTCCATAAAGAAGTTATCTAGTGTTTCAAAAATAAGATTCGAGTTAATGTTTTTCCGTTCTTAAATTTTAGACCGATTAAAATGTTATATAAACTAGCCATAGTAGCTATTTCCATAACAAAATTTTAAGCTGTAGATAAATATAAATTACTCGGATCCTCTCTTTCAAATCAGAAACAGTTTAAAATACGTGTCATTTAGTGAGGAGGTTTGCCTGACAAACATTGCTCAATCCGTAGATAAATAATTCAATTATCGAACTGGGAAGGTATTTGACTTTAAATAATAATATTTCTACATTTTTTCCATTTATAATTCAGAATGCTGCAAAAATATTGGCAAAAGATCGTAGAAATGAACAGAAAGAACGATTTTCCCTTCTCCTCGAAAAAGATTCGTCCGTTCGAAGTTTTTTTTCGTTCTCCATAGTTTAAGCCCAAATGGAGCTCCCACATTAATTCCGCGTCAAAATTCCCAAGAGAGATGCAGAGTTTGGTAGCAAGTTGGAGAGGCATTTTTCGCTTCCCTCAATCGAATCGCTTGGAACACACGAGCTACGCCTGAGTAATGAGCTAACGGCTAAACAACTCCTCCAACTCTAGAAGTGCTAACTTTGCGTTTCCCATCCCACCATCTCGTGCATACAAAACTCCACTTTCCAAATCTCGCTGAATTGATAGGGCAAACATTCCCTCGGAGATGCCTTTGATATCTCCCCAAGTCATTCTTCTCCAAGCAATTACAACGAAGAGAGCCTTTTCTTGTACGACCTTTATCTTACGAACGAACGTGTTCGGAAATCGCAGGAATTCGCTCCCTCCACAAATATTCCGCCGTTTAATTGCAGACATTTCTCTACCGAATTCCTACTTAGTCTTCGTCGAGGAACGAAAGCAGTATCATTTCGTATTATAATAGATATTTATAGTGACCTAAATATGACATATGTTAGTTACATCGTACGTTACGTAATAAAGCTATTTAAGTCTTCTTTGTTTATATTGTTGCTTTTCGAAGGAAAATTCCTCCTGAAATAGCGTAACAAATTGAAGAATATTTCAAATAAAGTAAAGTTTATAATGTATTACACAATGAAAAGAGTTATTTATTGTTTCCTTTCTTAAACCACTGAATACCTCCTACATATCCTTTTATTTAAGTGGTTATGAGATTGGTAAGATACAAGGACGAAGTAAAACAAATACAAGAAAGACGAAAGCATCGAGCGCAAATAAATCATAAAATGAAGTTCATTTGTTCTCCCATTCTTCGCAAATACTTCCATCGAGGATTCTATTGGAAAATGTCCGTGGATACGCTTATCTTCGAGGAAATTAATTTTCAATAAAAATTCTTAAATAACAAATGAATCATAAAATTCTTTGCATAAATATCTAAGATGTATTGAAACGAACAACAATGTCAACTCATTGGATCAATTAAATTTCATCATCGTAATTATAATTTAATATAGTGAAATATGTTATAATATTTCACTGTCTTCTTATTTTACTAATAATATAAATTAGGCCTCCATTAATCAGTGAAAGCAATTTATTACGAATTTTAAAATTTTGTAAGAACAAAAATGAACAGTAAGGTTCATCCAATATCAGAAATTGTAAATAATCAAAATCTTTTCCCTCGATTATTCTTACTCGTTCCCCATCATGCTGCAATGCAAATTAAATTGTCGATTCATTTATAGAGGTTAACTTTGGTAGAGATCGGGTTTCGTTTCTCCCTCATCAAACGGTTCTCAAAAATCAATTAACCAATTATAGTGATTTCGTCAATAGAAATGTAGTTTCTGAAAATAAAGATCGCAACAGTTCGTAAGAAAGCCTCAATCGCACGTCTCACTCCGAAGCGACCGGGAATTCATAATGCGGACCCAATTACAGGAGTCCCCCTCCAAAAGCCACGACTCAATGCCCCCAAAAGGCGACTGATATTAACTCACGTCGGAGAGGGAATTCCTGGGGGAAACTTAGCCGGAGCTGTGTTCACTCAAAGACCTTTCGGTACTTGTGGATTCACGGGCAGTAATCTGAGGGAAGGCGTGCACTAGATTGGACGCTGAGCAAGCATTTCCCCTTCTACGAATTGATACTGCAAGAATTGGGGATTTCTTGAACACGAAGAAGGAAACGGATATCACGAGCAGACTAATTAACTAACTTACGAACATCGACTTTTGAAAATTTAAACGAAATTGAATTATATTTAACCTTAAAATGCTCGAAATCTTTGGTGTAGATTTTCTTGAGTCTGGAGGAATTAATGTGTAGTTACGGTTGTTATTGTTTAAATGCATCATTTACATTCTATATTTCAGTGCTGAATTTTATCTCATTTCAGATGACACTCATGTGGGCGAACTTCTTCGGCTATGACCAGAGTGTGTCTTGGAGGGTTACTTTTTCATACGATACAAAGAATCATAGATTTAAGTTCTTGTTATCGATTACTAATTCTAACGGCACGAAACCTTACAAAAACGCTACTCCGACAAATGTAAGTAATTTGTTGTGGAACATAAGACTTGCTCGTACCAAATAAGTCACACATTTTTACAGAAGTAATAAAAGAAAGAGGATTACACCACAATAAAAAATATATAAAAATTAACGAGATTTCTATAAATTATCCTCTTTTTTGGAAGCATAATATTTAAATTTATTCTAATTGTTTATAATCAGCAAAATAAAACTTATGCATACTTCATTTGAAGATGTAATCGAACCACTTTCAAAGAATAACTCCATTGCGATTTTTGATATGGTAGAAGAGAGTGTAAATAATTAAAATCCTTGTGTTAATTACGATTCGAAAGTACTATAGATTCCACATGTATTCGTTTGCAAAAATTTTTTTCCGATAGTGAATGCATGCAGAAATCCCTCAACGTATATAACTTTTTCTGTATCTAAAAACAAACCAAACAAGTATTTTATAAGCGAATTTTAAATAAGTTTCAAATAATAAACGAAATAAAAGATGTGTTATTGCAATATTGGTTCATCTGAGGTAGGGATGTTTTGTATATATGTTATTGGGGTTGAAAAGTTCTTAAAGATTATGTTAATTTATCAAACAATTGATGATTTTAAATAAATACAATCCGTTAAAATTGAAATATTTTTTGAAAGAGAATACTTTCTTAAGTATATTTTTAATTAAAAGTCGTTTTTTTAATAGTATTTTTAAAAGTAAAATGTTTTATTATGATCATGCACTAAGAAATGTACTTTTGCTCGATAAAACGGAATTTAAACTTCTTCTGATGACATTTGCATCACTTAAGATTCGCTTAAACCACTCAATACCAAAATAGCTACACACAAAACTAGAATTATAATTAAATTTCAAATGGAGGATTTGAAACTTTCGCTCTTTTAGCAAAGAATAGCTGATTATCATGGGCTGTGAAAGCTGATTTTTCTTCTGAATATTCAAAAAAAAGTCGAATAAAACTAAATTTTCAGAATGAGAGCTGAATGGGCAAAGTTCAAATAAGAAACTGTTTCAAAGAATATCAACTGATATACAGATTTGGATTTCAATGAAAATGAAAGTGAAATAATGTTTAAAGATTATGAAACCTAGAAAACTAAATTATAACAATCATCACAATTAACACAGGTAACAGTAACATTATGATCTATTTAGGGGCATTTTCCCAGTGCAATTATGAGCTAAAATTCTTTATACACATCTTCAAGTCGTACCTAAGTAAAACTATTTCATTTTAGAGATTTATGGCTACCTGATTACATTTCTAATCCCGGTGATATGATATAATTTGAGGGTCAAGTCTCGCATATGAAGTATTATCTAAAGAAGGTCGATTATTGATAAATGATTTTTTGTTTCTATTTGCGTAACAAACTTCTTCTCTTTGGTTTAACTTACGCCAGAGAATAATGTTTTAAGTTAACTCTGTGATAATGTACCAGTTATCTGGTTGGTCTTCCAGAACATTACTATCATATTTTCACCTCCAAATACTCTACACTCTTTATTTATCTAAATGTCCGAAATGAAGTATGCTTTAAAAGTATCAGCTACGATTATTTACATGAAAGGTAAACCTCATAATGTCTTACTCGGATAGATTTATTCATAAGAATGATTTTCAAATCTTTTTAAGTGAGTTTTTCCTTATTTTCATGATTTAAAATTGTTACTCTCAAACATCTTTTGTCCTAAACCTAGGACTAAATCCAATTTTTGTAAAGTCAGACCGATATCTTAATGTTCAGTGCCAAACAAATATAGATAGCTGCCACAGCAATGATAGTCTATTCCTCTATATATTTAACGATAAATCTGAAAACTTTTAATCATTTCGTAACGGTTCAACACATGTAATTGGAATGTATCACCATCCTAGACGGTTGCTATAAATGTCATAACAATTACTAAGCATCTAATTACTATGTATCTATTTTATTGTACTCTTCTACTATTATAGCTATAACGTCATTCAAACTCGTTTAATCTAAAATTCATCTCTACTGTGGTCATCGAAATAGTTAATCAAGAATATTTGCGATTGTTATATGATGAAAAGTTCTACAGGAGACTACAGACTACTAGACTACAGGAATCATTTGCATCGTAAAAAACAATCTCTCTTCCCGCTAAAAATCACTTATGACCGTCAGAGCCCCGATTCGGGATATCGTAGAAGCTCAAGAAACACATTGTTATAAACACTTGGTGAACTTACCACCGAATTCGGAGGCGCCACTAAACAGAAGCGAAGCACAAACGAAGCGACGACGACTCCATCAAAAGCGGAGCAGCGATTTGCAGAACACGCAGCAGAAAGGAAATGGCGCCACGAACTCCAAATGTCCATTCTCAAGATGTTTCACTCCAAACGCGAAGATCTGCACCAAAAGGTTTTATGATTAAAATTCAATTGCGAAATTCACTAACAAGATTTTGGAAAGTTCGAAAGTCGAACTTTTGAAAGTAACTACGCATTTATTTAAAATATATAAATTTAAAATGCTCCGCTCCACGTACTCTACTCGAAATCTTAGAATTTAAAATTTATGCATGCATGAAATCGTTTGGTATATGAACTATTATAACCAATAATAAATAATACTAAACTCAATTGATATTTAAGAAATTAGTAAAATTCTTCCAAATATATCTATCGTAATAACTCGTTCATTTCAAATTCGGAGATTCGTTTCCATATAACGGTGAAAGAGGAATTACAATTAATGATATCTACTTCACTGAGATGTACACACAATAACACATTCATTCATCAACAATTTGTTCACGATAATTTCCATTCACGCCAATTATTGAACAGGAATTACATCATTTCAATTCGGGATCTTTGAGATTTACTCTAAAAAATAAATATAAATCACTCCTATTATATTTACAATTAGATTACTAGTATATACTATTCAGAAAAAATAATTTGAAAAGAATTTTAAATATTAAAAAGAAATTTAAAATAACTGGGATTAGTCCCGGTTAATCTACGTTAAATTCACCTTTCCCTGATCCTAAATGATTCATATAATTCCCAAACACAAAACATAATACCAGTATTAAAGTTTGATGAACACATCGTGCTAGGTTAATATAAACTTAATACATTTTGTAATTGACGAATCAATTGATATGCATTAAAAGTAAGAGATAATTTTCTTTGTCACATTTAAAAAGAATAGGCACTTCACAATAATACCGATAAATTTTTCTCGAATAATATGCACATATCAAATATTTGGATTTCACTCAAATTCTAACGTTTGCTAAACACAGTCACTTATGGAGGAGCAAATGTAAGGAAGAAAATTTATAAGAAAAGGTAATAAATAGCTAATAAGAGAAAAAGCAATAGAAATCACTTCAAACAAACAATGGAAATAAAAGCATAACGTCGATCTAGGTGATATTTGAGACTAAAGAATAAAGATAGATTACAAAGATCTTTTACTTTTCTATCTTCGTCCTCAAATTTAAATAATATATCGATTCATTTAATTAACTCTTTAAAAATAGTTATTTGTAGATTATAACATCGTAGATACAGAGCTTTCTAATAAATAAAGTAAAAAATCGTATGGGAAGAAGCGAGGATAATTTCACAATGGAAGCAATTCGTATTGAATTAACGGCATTATCGATATCTGAGAACAGCTGATCATTTCCAATCTTTCGGCACACTTTAGTGGACACTTGAAGCAATACGCTGACCGATTGCAGCGACATTGGATTTTCAACGAACTACTTTAGATTCTAGCAAAGCTTCTCATCAGCTGACGACTAAGGCTGTTTTATGAGGTCATAGACGTCTTCCGGATCAAGATTTCTTCTAGTGGTGAGTCACTCTTTCATTGAACTTCATTAATTAAAACCCTTTATCAACGCTAAACATTTTCATGCTATTTCGAAGTCTAACTCGATCTAAAAATTGATCATCACCTAACGTTTTAATTAAAATGCTAATAAGAACGAAAGTATTCCCTAAAATAAATATCACACTTGTTCATTTAATTGAAGTAGTTAACGAACACTTCTAATCTAATTTTCTAAAAAATACATTCTCTTCTTGATTCTGAACATCGCAATTAAGAATCTTTTTATCATTGAGACGTGAAGTGCTTCGCCCCATGTTCCACTGTTCTAATGTCAGCTCCAACGATTCGAATTCAGCGAAAAGTAATTCGATATCTCTAAAATGGAGGTTTACGGAGCAGCAAAAGCGTTGGGAAATGGAGAATCTTCACGAACTGGAATCACTCATTTTGTAAACGATCGAAATCAATCGGTTTCTACGAATGGCTTCCCTAATAACGGACACAGACGCTTACCAAAACAAACAAAATGTCTGCCGCGCATTCGCCCCGCCCTCCCGCGTCACCGCTTTTTCCGTTGCGCACTCTCTCTTCAAAAAAGCGAGTGCAATCGTACGGGGTAAGGAGCGGCTGCATAAGAAGCGTCGGCCATGTAAGGGGCCAATCGATAGCCAAAGAACCCTAAAGACGAGATCGTTTCCCGGGGCCAATATTTGCGAGGGCCGTAAAAGGAAAGGCCGCGTGAGCCATAAGATGGAAGTTTGGTGGGCTTTGGAGGGCGAAGGGGCGTTGGGATCTAATTACGCGAACAAGAGGAACTGAGGTAATCTTGTTAAGAGTTACGACGCCCCCACCATTCGTCTCTGAATGTCTTTTTATTAGCGGCTCAGGAAATATATCGAATTGTAACTTCGAAGTTGAGGACGACGGAAAGTTTCGACAGCGAATAATTTACGTATTAATCCGTCCCTTGAAACTGATTCCAGACGAAAAAGAATCCATCTAACTCGACTGATTCGATCGAAATGTATCTCTTTCTTTCACTTTTTCAGGCGAAATGCGACAGTAAATACTAAAACTTTATCTACTGTTAGAAACTTATCTTCAAAACTAACAGTTTTAGAAACATCAAGGAATGTTAAATCTTGGGATTTCATTAAATTATTTTGAGATATTCTCAATGAAAATACATTTTCCGTCCCAGAATTTTATAAACTATTTCAACGTTTAAACGAAGAAGCGTCCACGCCTTGGAAATTTTCACAGAAATTGTATTATTCGCTGTATTTTCAGGATGTACGTTAATTGTTTAAAATCATCACTTTTCTATTGATCCCGATCAAACAATTGCCTCCAGAAAATAAATACTTCCTAAGAATGATTCGTACATTCACAAAAGGTCGCAATTATCCAATTTTAATTCCGTTACAACGGATAGTCATTCCAACTGCAGTTACTTTAGCTCAATAAATAGGGAATTTTTACAACTCGGTTTATTTGTTCCGTCTTAATTTGGCCCACGAATGTCTGTGCCTTGAAATGCTCCGTCATCTTAATCGTCAGAAGTTATTACCGACATAACATACGCACGACCTCTCCGACCCACGAGATCAAGTCTTTATCATTCAACTTTCCTCGTCCTTTCTCTTTCGGGTACCACTTTCTCCCGCACGAATCTCCACCAACAACATCTCAAACGATGAATGCGATTACTCGAATAGCAGAACTCAAAAAAGGGAGCAAAAACAAAATCGAATGCGTTAGCAATGAAATTAGACAAAAAAGGCAATGGAGTCCATTTGGGGTTCGGCCCTTTATTGTAGCCAAAATGGGTTTACGCAGAATATTTGAGCAACGAAACTTTCATCTTAGATTTTACGAATAATTTCACTCTAAAAATTAAAAAATAAAATACTATATTGAAATATATGATTTCTCCTTCAATTCAGCAATTGATGAGTATATCGTATAATTACGAACGGACAATGAAAGAGTTCACGTAAAATATTGCGTTCCTGATGAATCTAACGGACATTGATAAAACAGAAGATGTCCAAATCTCAAAGGAAACTATATATAGACTTGTCCCGGTTATATCCTAGAGATCCGTTCTTTGATCTGACATAAGATGGCTAAAGGTCCAAAACCCCTCAGAGTTTCTCTAAGATATTGCGTTCCCCTCTTATGCATACGAAAACATCGGCCGAAAGGGCTTAGGGACACTTAAATCTCGTCCCCCGTATCTCAGTTTTGAATAACGAATCCGTAAAATGTTTCAACCGACTAAACTTAATACCTGGTTGGCCCTTTTTTACGTTACGAAGACAGTAAAAGACTATTAATAATATTTGGGACTAATTGTTGGAATTAATATTCGAAACTAATAATTATTAGGATTAATTTCATCTTTCCTATTGTAATCTATCGAACTAAATTTTCTAACAAAATCTCGCGTGAGTTTGCATTTGAAGTATTTAAGGATGACTGAATAGTCGTTTTGCGATGAAATGCATCGCCTTACGAAGGCGATCCGGAATCGGAAGAATGCAACTTCATATTTATCCCTCTCGAATCGAAAAGTAAGAAAAATTAAATCCGGAATCATTCGAAAACAAATTGAAGAGACTGAATGTATCGAAGGTAATCAACGAAAGGATAAATCGTACGTTAATTAGAAAGCACCGAAGACAAGTTCAAATGCTTTCCAACTTTCTACTTCCCTTCCTCACAAAGTGAACTCAATCGTGTTGATCACCTTACTTAAGTACCTTATCTACTCTCGGGACTAAAACCCTTCTGCAGACTGTAATCCCTAGGGCCCTCCCAAAAACTCCATATAATCACCCTAAAGGAATCCTCCCCACTGCATCTCCTTCGAACAAAAAGGCCGAAGACGCTGGCCCACATCTGCGCAAGTGCCTATTCTCCATCTGCGCAACTTCGCTTTTAATGTCTTACGACAATCGATTCATCGTAAAACGGCGAGATTCCTAAAAAAGGGGGAAATTTGAATCGCTAGTTAATGCGTCTCACAAAGAACTACGTCGAGTTACTTCGCTGAAAAGTCCTTGAGAAAACACCAGATCTTCGGATCCGCTCCACCGGATTCACGATGCACGACTGGTCTACGCCACGGCCGAAAGAAAACTGATCTTGCGAATATAGGAATGCCCTCGACTGACCAGTTCGCTGCAGGGGTTAAAAAGGAGTGGTTTGGCAGGTATCGCACTACGGGGCGGCAATGAATACCCAAGTGATGAAAGGGATGACCGCTTGCCCAACGGATGCAACGCTCCTCTACAGATGATTCTTTCCCCCTGAATTGGTTTCCCGGAAATAATTTTTAATCCATACTGCATCAATACGTCATTTTGAAGTTCGTTACGATAAAGCGCGAAAAACGCGTTTTTTCGATAAATTACATCCCGTTGAGGATTACGGTTTCAACGTAGAAGGAAGCGTAACTAAGGCTTTTGCGGGAGATAAATATAATTTGAAACTTATAAAGAAGAGCAACTAGAAGAAGAGAAAGAAATCACCCATAAACTTGCATATTTAGTCTATGTTTGCTACACGTGAATACAACCAATTCGCAATTCACTACTTTTCCACTGGGAATCATGACTTACTTTGCTTACATCGCCATTCTTTCAGAACTAAGAAATATCATCGATTTAGGAGATAAACTTGTTAAACTATGACGTTTTATTTAAGCAATACAATTCTTTTGTTTCAAAGTCCTCGAAAAATGCTTGTAATCATGATTCACGTACAGTATTTAGAGTTTTCTTTAGAAACGAGATACTTGAATAGTGTTCAGTAATGAAGCAATTGATATTCCTTTGAGAATCGTGAAACAATTCCAAGAGGCCATTTTCAGGGTTCGCTAAAGAAAAGCGGAAAGATCCCCGGAAGAGCGCTGATGAAGAGCTCCAGCGACAATGAGGACAAGAGGAAGCTAAAACGCAGGTGAAAACAATGGTAATATATCTCATGAGCTCTTGTTCAGGAAGTGTAGGTAAGTGAATTAATCTTTTCGGGAAAAGGAAGGAAGGTATGCGAAGGAACTTATTACTCACAATACTTCCTTCGAATTCGTGGCTTTGCATTTATTTCCTGTTCACGACTTATCATCGCTAAATTTGCAGAAAATTAATGTTCTTCAACAGAAAGAACGACCCAAGGATAGAAATAATAGCTCCTGAAGAATTTTAAAAGTTTTAATCCTGAAAGCCGATGTTTTTCAGAAAAGTCCAATTCATCCATCTCGTGCATATAAATTGGCCACATATCGGAACATTATTTGAATATTCCCATGCGAAATAGGAAAACCAGGTTTTCATATTGCGTTATGAAGCATCCATTGGTTAAAAAATAACTCTCTCTCATACGTAACGACAGAACAGGCTACAATAGCACACGGACGTAGGTTTCTTTAAAAAATTCTTTTCATTGGATATGAAAAGTTTCATATTCACAAATAGGAACGCCGTTGAAAAAATATGTTCCAAGGACTATGTGCAATATGTAAATTGGTGCGTAATGAGTATATTTGAGGGAGGATTGGGTGAATTCCCTTGCCGCATTTGAAGTTGGCGGTGCAGTAAGCCAAGGCTTAAGTTGGCCGTCTCCTTGAGGAGAACAAACTCCTTGCCAAACTTCCTTAAAGGCTTAATATTCATGAAGAGCAGAGTCCGATACAGATTGCTCGGATCGTCAATTAGCAAAAAGGGTTGCAAACTTGTGGAGGACTTGTGAATTAATCATGGCCCTAAAAAGGCCAATGACGTAATCTGATACCTTAAATTAATCAATCGAAATGAGAGCTTTTAAAAGTGCGTTTTTCAGAAGAATTTTAGAATAATTGATACCAATTTATTAGGAAGCCAAAAAGACCGAAAATAAAATAACTCTCTGAAAAAAATATGCATTTTTTGGCATTCCTTTTCCGAAAGAGGACTAAACAAAGTTCAACAAAGTTTATAATTAATAACGCTTTTATGACGTAAAAAAGTGTCCTATTCCAGAAAATTTACCCATAAAAATATAAGGAAACTATTTGAAAGCCATATCAACTCTTATTCGGAAATATAGACTTCTGAATGTTATTCTTATATATTCTTAAAAATATCTTAATTATTTATTAATAATGTTGATACCTTCTTTCATAAATGATTATTTTTTCGAGGTATGTGTTTCACCATTGTTTCACGAGCTTAGATACAGTTTTCACAATCGGAAATGAATACAAAAGTCAAAAGAGAGAACTAAATCAAAAGAGAAATATCTGTGTATCAAACCAGTAATTGTACTTTCACCAAAGAGTTATTTTTGAAACCAAGTCGCGTCGGTAATTACATGAGGGCACTTCCTAAAAATAGTCAAATACTTTCCCTATTCATGAAATGTATTTGAACTCTACCCTTTTTTTCTGTACCGATTAAATTCTTGACATTAAGAAATAGCATAATCGATATTTGTATCGTATATTATTCAATTAATGGACCGCCATTTTGGGTATTCGAGAATTGACTACTAATGAATACGGTAAACTTTAAGTTAGGGCAAAAAATGCCGAATTTCGAGTTGAAAATAATTTGCATCAAAAGAACAGTTCGCTCATTGGAAAAGAAGATAAAAATTCGAAGGAAGTTTGAATTCGAAGATCTTTTTGAGAAAAGATTCAAAAGTTAATAATTTAAGAGGGGACTTCAAAGGGAATGAAAAATGTCTGAAGGAGCTTTCCTCTCCACACAAGTCATCCAAACAAACTTCGTCGGCTTGCCGCTGCTTCTCCAACTTACTCGCTAATCCCTCTTACGAATAAGGCACTTTTTCCCAACTACACCTTGGAGGGCTCTCCCACGAACCCTTTCAAACTTCTAAGGCACCCAAAAAAAATTTCCTCGAGTTTGTCTACGAAGAACTCCACCGTCAATTACGCGAGTGAGTATGTGAGGAACTGCATTCATATGATTAAGGAACGAGTAAAGATTGAGACATAAGACATGTTTGTCATTAAATTCGAGGATTTAGAAAGCGATTATTCGTTTTGAGAAGTAGTTAAAATGTTCTCACATACTTAATAAAATAACGCTCTTCATTAGTTTTAAAACGTAATATATTTTAAATTGATGAAAAGGAAACCGAATCTTCGAAAACTTCTTAGATCCTCGTCTTGGAGGAAAGTGAATGAAATATTTACATTTATAGTCTTTTATTTCATCGTGAATAATTATACTAAGTTTAAAGAATGAAAGATTTTAGAATGTCGTAATGAATTAAATAATACGCAAAACACCTTTATTAAACAACATTAGCGAATAGGCCTCCAATATTTAATCGTGTTTCTTTTCAATTGTGAAAATCGGGTATCTTTAATTGTAATTATATTTTTCCCGCCAATAAACATATCTTTACTTAGGCGATTTTAATCGCTATTTTTTGAGAAATTTTGAATATTCTTGTAATAAATTTAGCTGTTCTTACACGAACTTTTATTCATTTATTTCAATACCCAATGAAAAGTATACTCATATATGCAAATACTTATTTGAAGACGCTCTTTAAACAAATAAGCGTATTTCTCTGTGCCTTCAAATTTACTTAGAAATCTTTCGAATTATAAAAAGTGGCTAATAATTACATAATGCATCTTTTTACTAGTATTCCGTGCTGAGTAACAGCATTCGTATGAAGAGTCACTTGGCATATCGAGCTATAACAGTACATTTCGAAACTTCCCCACCCCTTTCTTCCATATCTCACTGCAACCCCACCTCATTTGAATTGCTAATGCGGAGGCCCTTTGCTCTTTCTACGCCACATGCTTAGGCAAGAGTTCTTGAGGTGTGGAAGATTACTCGGGAATAAGCTCAACAGCAACCCTTCCTGTTTATAAATATATATATATTTATTTATATGATCATATTATGATCATATAAATATATATATATATATTTATTTATATGATCATATTATGATCGCCTTTTCATTATCATTCGGGATGCGCTCCTTTTTCGCAGCTGTTTTATCGTAAACTTGGTTTTACGATATTTATTTCCTCAATTAACAAGCATCTTTATCACAAAATAAAGCTTTATTTTATGTTCTCATTATCCAGTAAATTAAAATTTGGTTGTAAGAATAGAAGAAAATACGGGCTTACTCCTTCGAAATATATATCTATTAATTTTAAGATATAGTTTTTCATTATCTATTTTTCATTATCATATCTCTTTCCGAAGTTCGTGTGGAACATCTTTGTACAAGTGTTGGACGAAAAACACAAAACCACCTCGCAACCATTATATGTACCTTTCCTTAGATTAACAGTATTTACAAGAGGTATATTTTACCAAACACTTGATCTAGGAACGTACCATTAATAATTTTATCAAGGATCTCTGCGCATTTTAAATATTTATCTCTGGTCTTTTTGTATCTAAAAAATCGCAGCCGAAATCAAATTCGTTACGCATTTGTTTAATTTCACTAAACGACGACTCACTTATCAGCAATGGATCCCCATCCTCATGTGCGAAGTTTTTGAATCAGACGTTGAGGTCATATTCATGTCTTATATCAGTTCCGTCAAAATTTAAAAATTTTTCCGACATGCTGAGCTTATTTCCTTCGGTTATTATATCGTGCTGAATTGATTAAAATAATAAGAGGAACTTTAGTGAAAAAATCTAAATTAGAAATAATCCTTTAAAGTGCAATTGGATCAAACTTTCTTTATTGTACGTGACCATTTCAGAAAGAATCGTTAGATGTAAAGACAATATTTACTGAGTATGTGGCGATGTTTTTCCCAATAAATATTTTGAAAATATGAAAGGTAGCTGCAGCCACTTTTAGGCAGCATTATAGGGGAAAATTTATTTGGTTTCATAAAAATTTAAAACAGTATATCCAAAAGAATGATGTCTTGAAATGTGATGAAACGTGAAACTCAATCATCACCTTTTGTTTCAATTATAATTTTGTTATATATTTTGTTTATATAGAAATATGTAGTAAAATGCAGTAGCCATAGGTTTAGTACAGAAAATCCCACAGAATCGGTAATTTTCCTCCAACTTGCGATATAATCCATAAATATTGAAGCAGAAGATTGAAAACTTATAAATTAAAATATAATTTGAAGACGCATCTTGAAATGCAATAATTACCGGAAAAATAATGATGTTTCTTTTGGCCGATGATTTTTTTATCTTTTCCAAGAGATGCAGCTTAATTTTTCGTGCACTAATATTTTTTCTTATTTACGTGTTCAATTAAGGAATGCTCTTAAGCAAGGTTCAACCCTTTCTCAACTAGTATCCAAGTTCCACTGCTGAAGTTGCATGACAATATCACCCACATGGAACGTACTTAAGCCAGCAAACAGAAAGCAAAGTAATATGATGGGACGGGATAACGCCACTTGCGTAACTTTAACGCTCGTCTCTGGAAGTCTTCTTCGGCCATAAGAGATTCCTTTCCTCGACGGTGCTCCCCTCTATCGCGCTGCGGCGGAACCCCTAAAAACACCCCTTCCTGGAGGGGTAGTGACGCTTAGGGGAAATACACATCTGCTTCAATCGCTTTCATAAAAGTACGACGATCTAACTATATCCAATACAGATCGAGTATGACGAAAAGTAATTGGTTAGAAGACATATTTATCATTGTAATATCGGTTATTTTCTATTTTCTAAGTTCTTTAGATTATTCTGGTCGACGCATTCTAAACAATCAAACTGTTCTTAACTGGATATCGAACTTTTCATCTATTATATTCGAAGTAGTCTTTCAGAACAGAACTCAATGAACTACAATAAAAACCATGTCTTTTTAAATCTAAATTTATTTTATGAGTAGCTTTTGTAGTAAAAAATTTCTAAATAAAATTTATTTTAACAGATATATGAATGTTGATAGAGTCTCTATAGCTTTAATTCGAGGTAAACGCCTAATTTTACAGGGGAATCTTTCACATTATGCGCAGATATTTCCCTCCGAACACTTTTCACAAAGCACATATTTCAAAGAGATAAAATCGTTTTCATTAAATGTCCACCGTCACATAAAAGCATTCTTTTAGTATACATTTATTATTTATGTAATGTAATTTTCTTTGTCCATATATCTTCACTTTGCTACCCATTGTGTATAAAGTCAGGATCTATCGAAACGGATGATCGCAATAGATACATGATGGTTATAAAAAGAAGGCTAACATCGGTCGATTGAATGTCGAGAAACAGTTTCATCTCAGCATTTGCGGTCCTCGCGTACTTCCCTCTCCGAAATTGATGGATGGACATTTAGTGCCTTAAGAGATAATTAAGAAGAAACTGACGACGAAGGGGTAAATTTGAATGGTTATAGAGTTCGTTAAAATATGATAGTTAGTTTACGTCTTGCTATTAAAGACTTTTGTATCAAAAGATATATTGAGAAGGAAGATTATTGGGAAAGTCTATATTAACAATTTTAAAGACGGATTAGCGTTCTATTATGAGTAAAATGTTTATCATTCTCAGAAACTCACTGCTAATTGAATTTTATTCAATATTTTTGGAAGATATTTCTATAAAAGTGTAATCATTACAAAAGCCACCAAATAATGTCTCCTCGAACTGAAATTACTGTCTCTCCTTTGAGATGAATGTTGAATGAACACTTTTATCTTTTGATTCCGCAGTGAACTATGCCATTTATATAGAAAAGGAACATTCGGCATCTTATTTAATTATTATCAAACTAATTTCCGTTTGGCGTAGTTCCGGGATACTATATTTGTGCATAAAATATAATGCTTCATGACATCATCGCTGAGTTTTGATGTGGAAACTTCATCTTATTTTATGCTTTACAGAGAGATTAAACATTCCGACGTTGTTTTGGTACGGCTTCGTCCCATCAATCTTAAGAAAAGCTTTCTTCCGGATCCATTTCTTGTTGCTACGACTGACACTACGTCATTTCCGGATCCCTGCATCCTGAGAGAAGTGTTTCCATGACTAATGGCCCCGACGAGGGCCCTTTAATCGACTCCTAATAGAAATCGCTCCCCTGCCGAGTATCGCTTGTCTCAGATGACACAGCCGTTTATTTACAAATGGCATCTATATCCATTCAAATGTGAAAATGTTACCAACAACAATCGAAAAGATTTTTGTTAATTAAAATAATGTAAGACCACCTATGTAGTACAAGTACTTTCGATGAGAAAAACTGCTTAAAGGTTTCAATGAAGAGCGTCTTGTGAAGACCCGAATCGACTTTTAAAAAAATTCCACAAAAAAAGTTGATTTTACGTGTAGAACGGATTGATGATTTTGGAATTAAAGAGCAAATATTTCCAACCATTTTTCCTTTATCGTTGGTAAATTATATCATGGTCTATATCTTACGATTAACTATTATGAAAAAGGATTTGTTTCTACAATTACATATTGAAAGGATTACGTCTAAAAAGAGTTTTTATGTTTCACTAAATATTTTTGAGTCCCAAAATCTCTATGCGCAATGGGTATAAGATACAAATGGGCACAATTTATTTAATTTTCGTATGGATAAAATTTCAAAAGTATGAAGCAAATCAATCCTTCAATTGCTTAGTGTCTCGAAAAAAAAAAATATTTCATTTCATCGATATTTTTTTGATATTGACCGTTTATTTGATTATTCAAATTTTACCATAATTACTATTTTATAAGACAATACTACACCACTATGATATGGCTACAAAATGGATCAAATGTTTGAAACTTAGATCAATGTAATTCCAACGCTGAAATGAGAGAAACCTCTGAGAAGGAATTCTAGGGAAGCCCTTGTTCCCTTAAAAACAAAGGAAATGCTGAAAAGAAAACCTGAATGATATGAAAAAGAAATCGTCCCTCTCTAAAGGGATGTGGTTCCATATATTTTTTTATTAATTTATTTAGGTCTTTTGTATTTTAGATATTAACTAAATAAGAGGAATTTTGGAATGTCACCAACTGATAACCATAGTTTGAATTTCTCTATCAATTGATTGATTACTTCGAAAGAAAACTCGCTTTTCGACTGAAAGCATTTCACTTCTGTGGAATTAAGATACTTTCTCCAATCAAATATCTATTGAGAATTGTATAATAATGATACTTCTTGAAAATATCTGTATAAAATTTAGGCAAGAAATATTAAATATACGTCTTATGTTAAAGTGACATTAGCAAAAGTATGTTTCAGATTCATAATAGTATTAATTATAAATATACACTACATAATAATAATATATAGACTACACTAAAATACGTTCACATTTTTACCAAAAAATAACCTAAATCTTAAATCACTGTGTAAAAATGGCATAATAAGATTTCACTGGAAAAAATTAATCGTATCTCTTCAGTAGTTCTTTCGAATAAAAAATAAAGTTTATTTTCGTAATTTATTGTTCCATTATTCCATTTTCTAGTGTTATTTTAAGAATACAATCTTTTAAATTGAATCCGAATACTGCAAAATACACGCTTCCAAACTGTTCCGTTGATAAATGGAAGAAATTGTGTTAGAAGAACAATTCATTGAATCGTACTTTTCGAAATTCGAGAGAAATTTTAATCCGATTTAATTTAGCTCGTCTTGGAATGTTCCATCTCCGGTTGATAATTTGAGGATATGTACCAACAATAGTAAATCAGACGCAAGGTTTTTTGCAGTTTTCTGTCCGAACATCGGAAGGCGGTGCAAAAGTCTTTACTAAGAATGAATGGAATAGTGAATCGGTCTAACAACTCAATTAGCAACATGTTCGCACGGATATAATAAATGTAACGGACATTGCATAAACAACTACTCAAACCGGCCTATAAGGAATCATCTTCTTCGGTTTGTATGTTTTCTCTGATAAAAAAAACTCGTCGTAAACATTCGCACCAAGTATTTGCCTGGAGACGTTTGCAGCCATCTTAAGAGCCATTTCTAATCATGGAGCTACACGTATCCTTAAACATCAGCCATTTCACCAACCCCCGCCAGGGGCAGGTGGGAAGGGGAAACCACAGTCTAAGGGTTCCCAGAGGGGTGGAACAACAGAGATGGGGTTGTTAAGGAGTCGGCTGAGTGAGTGATGTATAGGAGTGGCCAACACGCGGCCGTAAGATTCCTTAAGCCGGGCGGAGTGCATCATCTTCATTTCCCTTCCTCCGCTCCCTCATATTGATTTAGGCCTCTCTCTTAAGGAGTTTACAAACGCACACTTTCGATTGTATTTTTATCTCATTCCGTGTGCACAATATGACTCTCCTTTGATTTAAAGATCTTGACCTGATGATGTCGATTGTCTTCTGAAATATATTGTAGAGACGCCAGGAAGGATTTTCTTTAATTCGATTCCACAAAGTTGAGCATTCACATGTCAGATTTACTTTGGACTGTACGAAAAAGAAGCGACCGTTATAGATTATTCAGACAAGAAAAAGGTCAACGATTCGGTTAAACTTCTTATTTTTTCAATAGTTTTCTAGACTGATATCTATAGGGAATGCGAGAGATACGACCTCTCTTAATTTTTCTTTATCTTTTGTTGGAATATTCTCAATTTGTATTCTTCTATACCTTTTCAAAGCTTGTAAATGAATAGCCGTAAAAGTTATGCATACTTTCTAGATTTGTATAAACCTAACATTACTATCCGAATTTTAATAAAATATTCATATCACCTACGCAAATAATTCAGAAAACGGCTTCTTAATAAATTTATAAGACGAGAATATAATCTTAATTCATTAATTTATTGTTTTGTATACAGATCGAATCTTTCTCCGTATGCCCATATTGACTCTTATTGAAGTAATATCTCAAAAGATTTTAAGTTAGAGGGAAAGATGAATTAATTTATCTTTTCATAACTCTTCTATAGAACTTTCAATTATTTGAAGATGCTTTGCTTAAAGTTATATATACGAGGATTCATAGATATCCCAATAGAAGTATCCGTTGGATTGAGCTCTTCAAAGACTTCTATCCGAAGAAGCAAAGTCTTATTTCATTAATATGAATCCGTTGAATTGAAACTGCAAAATCCGCTTTTGCATTCCCCTTACATTCTGTGCATTCCATCTCCTTAACTTTCTTATCTGTTAAATGCCCCCTTTCCTTAGTTGTGAGTCAATGGGGTCTGCGATTGAACACCCCATGGAAGATGTTCTCCTTTGATGGGGGAGAGCATTCCACCAAAATCCATTTCCTTTAGAAACCCTCTCCCTCTTCCAACTGTAATCATTGCTTTCAAAAAAGCACTTTTTCCAACTTCAGATACCTTCTGCGATTTTTACATTCAGTGTATTCACTGATTCAGCGATTTAACTCCTTTTTAACATTCGACTTGGAAAACTATTTTAAGTATTCGTTGAAAAGAGGGAAATCTAACATCAGAAATGTAGATATGATGTAAGCACTACGTATCTTAATACATAAACTATCGAGATTTGTTTAAACCAAATTCTCACTGGAAAAGATATCTTCGGCAGAAACCATTTTGTTCGTAATTAGAATAACGGAGAATAAATATATGGCAATCTCCTCAGCATTTGTTTATACTTACCGACACAATGCCTTGGGTAGCATTTAAATATTAGACGTAGCATTCATAATTGGAAATCTCTTTTTAGTGAAATTTCCTAAAGAAGAATTTGCGTATCAATTAATGTCAATATTGCTCAAGACCAATTCATTTTCTAACCCATATGAATAAACCTGTACATCCATGAATCTATATACCTCTATCTAGATCAAACTTTCGGTTGCGTCCGCCTTTCATGTAATTACGTTATTTTTCCGTCTAATGATACATCGTTAACTCTTTTTGGGAAATAATTCATTTACTTCTTTCTGTCTGTTTAACGCTTGTTAAATAATTGTTCGAGAGCCTGAAAATAAACCAATTTTTAATTATATCTAACTATTCTGGTAAAGCTTCGATAATATTTTAAAATTTAAGCATTGTACATTTTAAGTATTTAATTATCAGTTATCTTTCTTCCAATAACTTCTATTTAAGATCTAATAAATGTGAAATAAAAGAACGTTGATATTCCTGCAGGAAAAAAAATCTTTCGAATGCCAGTTTATTAACAAATGAAAAACTTCCATTTGTAGGATTGAATCACAAATCAATAACAGGTTAATCTGATGAAATTCATTTATTAGTTTAGCATTTAATTCTTATTTGCAGTAAAGAAAACGGTGGAAGAAGCCCCGATATTTGGAGAAAAGGGCTTCTGATAATCGGATTTCAGTTTAATAGGATTCGTGGTCTCAAGATCTACCATCCGATTCAGTCCAAGAAGTGATATCGAACCTCTGTCGAGGAAAATACTTGTTCTGCAGAAAAAATCACGCACCGTAGATGGAAATATTTTTAGGAGGCACAATAACTTCGGTCATCGATAGTTCTCAATGACTTTATAGGGATAATTCAATTCCAAAACCCTCTTTAGAAGATAAACAATTAATTCATACATTTGAAAATTTACATATTACAAATGCAACTCCTAAAAGCTTTGATGATTGTCAAGTTGTAAACCTTCTTAAGCATTGTTAATATAACAACACAATATTTTCTTTCTTTGAATTCTAAATCTCTAAGTTTTCAATATTTTTGGATAAATTTTGTATTTTCTAACGCTGAGGTCCCGGGTTCAAATCCCGGCTGAGGAGGAAGTTTTCCTCTCAGAGTCTGGATGTCTGTGACGTCCGTTGTTGAGTTTACGTACCACACTGTAATTGTCCCGAAAGAGGATGTTTGTGCGGTCTTTGTTAATAAATAAAAAATTAATAAATATGTAAAGAGATAAAAATCGCACTGTTAATCTAGAACACGATTTCGCAAATAGTTGTTAACAACTTCAACATACATATGTAGATATGTGACTCTGTGCATCGCTTATTAGCGAATCGTTCTGAAATCGAAGCCTAAATGTCAGTAAAATTCATATTATAACTTTGTTATGAAAAAATGCTTGGAAACAATTCATTTGTTACCTTAGCATAATTCTGAGCCATGTATCAAAATGCCATCGAAGATGCAATTACAATTCATTCAAAATTTTACAAAATCAATAATAAGACGTATTTGATATCATTTCACCAACTTGATTCGTATGCAATGTATACTAATGAATAATAAATGAATACCAATATATATACATATGAGTGTGTTTTATACATGAGATATACGCATGCAGAACAAAGTGAGTATTTACAAAGAATAATGAGTCTTTGACGATGATAATACGCCTTTATTAATTCGGGGCGTGATTCGATTAAGACTTTAAGATTTAACCCGTACCATGGAAAAAGGCAAATACACCCCATCCCGGAACGGAATTATACTCCGATCCACCAGGACTCGAACCTGGGACGTAGAGAGTTTGAGCGCATTTACCGTTTTTGCCATCTATTTTATTATTGAATTTCATTTAACTTCACTTACATAGAATCATTAATTTTAAGTAATAACACAATATTTGTAGAAAACTGTTGCGACAAAGTCGGTTCTTTCGTCGTTCATATAAATATTAAAATTAAGTCTGTAGAGATGGAATTAAATGGTCTCAGAGAAGATACTTAGAAAAACATTACATAGTACATTCAATGATTTTACTGAATCGTTCAAGGTGCTGCGGTAATGCAAAGATTCATATAAGAAACTTCGTACTTAAACCGCAAATATATCTTTAATAGACAATTACACTTAACAAAACCGGTTTCGACGAATGATCGTCATCATCTGGAAATCGGTATTTTTTAAGTGATTCTTTTTTGGTTAAAATACGAAGTTCTTTATAGAAATCTTTCAATGACTTCAAAATTTTCCACTTTATATGTTTCGTTCCAGGTACCTCTTTGCTCATTGTAAATATAATAATAATTATTATTATAAATATAATATAATAATAAAACCTATCTTTTAAGACGATTATTATAATTCATAAAAAGCGATCGAAAATTAGAAAATAGACGAATTATTGGTTCTGCCAAATGTGTTTATTTACGAAAATTGAATAAAATGATGTTTGCTCGAAGATATTTGAAATAGTGGAGGTGTGACGAAAAACAGCAAGATTTTCAGATCGTCGACCCATCGTTTCTTAGCGACCGAAGTTGCTTTCCTTTGCTCCCATTTTCCCTTTATCTACCGTCTTTACGCGGCCAACAACTTTGACTAAACTCCTTAGCCGAGAATCCCCATTGTGCTTTATCTCTGATGTTGCTCTTCTAATCCTCCAGGCATTGCATACCTCTAACATCTAGAGCTTCATATTCTCTTCGTAAAAACTTTTCCCACGCTGAAAGCTGCTAAGCAAATTTGAGCCCTGTAACTGAAATAGCTTTAGCGACGTGAAAAGAAAGTAAAGTAAACCTCTCTCCTAATGCCCTAAGCAATACTTACTCTTCAGCTCTCAATCTGCATTTATTTTAGAATTGTTCACGAGTCTCGATGTATATATATATATATATAATCACTCTTTATATTCTATTTATTATATTTTAATATAATAAATGAAGTATGAGAGAGAATTTTTAGATTTTCAATCCAAATGGATTATTTCAAATTAAGTTTCAGCAAGAATTTATATACAATCCCTTAATAAACTGACGTGTTTTCATTTCCATTTTATACTCATCGTTGAAAGAAGCTTGGAAAGTTATGAGAATGAAAGTGAATATTCGAGGGTGAAATATCCGAGAACTCGGAAGAATTAACCTTCGTATTCTTAAAAAATTACGAAAACTTAGAAGACGTATTAACCTAGTGCGAGCTCTAGTTACCTTTTCGGAATTTACGGCATACCTTTCTTGAGATGTTATGCTTTTTCCTTACATCAATTTTCAACCTCGAGAGGGAACTTCTCATACTGAATTATACGTTTTTAAATGATTCCTCACAGAAAGGGATGCATTTATCATAGTTCGTAGGTACGAGTTTAGATCCTCTTACAAATATGCTATCCAAATAAACTACGTAAATAAAGAAATTAATTATACATTGATTAGAAATATTCAACAGATTATTTGCAGTTAGTGATAAATATTAAAGAAATAACAGCTCGCTTCAGCACACTCGACAAAGAAATGCAAGATCTTTCATAGATTCCATTTAGTCGAGGAATCTAATACTATACAGACATGTATTAAATGGTTAGCTTTATTAAGCTTTCTTTTGCTTGAATTCTTCTTCACTATAATTAAAGGTAGAAGAAAAAAAATCGGTCGAAATAAACCGAACTTCATTTTTATAACGCATAACCGGCGACGCGAACTTTCATAAATGAAACGAAAATTCCACGAAAATCCACTTAATGAAGGAAATTTCTCATAGAATATGGCCACCCCTTATCTCCGCCTACAGTCGCCTTCATCTCATCTTCATCTCAACAGACTACCAACATTAGCCCATTCACCCTCCAGCTCCAAACTTCTGCTTTGGACTTCTACGAACACACCTCCAACTCCTCCTTACGTGCCTTCCACACACACACTTCTGACTTAACCCTCTCCTTATCATACCCTTCTTGGTCCCTTTATGTAAAAGACCTATAGGAAAGCGCCCCTCTACCATGACGGGCCATCTCTAGACAAGTTTCCTTCCAAAGGAGGAAAAAATACCTTCATCTTTTGCTCATGCGGGTTTGGACGCATGCGCACAAACTCACCTGTTTCGACAGTTATGCACATACGGTGAACGTACATTAATAATAAATCCGAGAAACGAGGATTGATCTTTTAAATACTCAATTCCATCGAGTTTTTGACTTTTTTTACAATGCGACCGACGGTTCCGGATTCAGAGTTTCTTCTATTTAATAGAAAATCTTCGGTCGTTCACTTCCTCGAATAAAAAGAGAGCTCCTTCGTTCGTACGATTTTTATCAGAAGATATTCGCTTTCAACATGACTATACTAAATCACGATAGAAAGATCTGAACCAAAATAATTATCCTGATGTTATTACTCTGAAGAATGTTCAACTGAATGTGTGATGCTTATATCCTTTCCTCGAGGAAAAGTAGCCAATCTTAACTATATAAATTCTAAATAATTTCTCAATATGATTTTATCATAATTTCAAAATTTAATTTAACATTTCATTACAAAACCTTCCAAAACTTTCCGACCGTTGTCCCCTCTTGCAGTTAAAACAGCACTAATTGGTCGGTAGCTTAGAATCTGGAAGTAAGAGCAATGCGAGCTCAAAAGCAAATGGCAATTGCACACTCGCTGACCTTCCATTTGACGGATCGGCTGATTGAGAAATAAAACATTGAATATTCTTACATAAAAATGGTTTAATATTTTGACATCAGAAACTTCCTAATTTAACAAAAACAAGTTATACTTCACTGAAATAAACTTTTATTCATACACGTATTTACGTACAAATATGAGCTCATTTCACGGTTGCTAAATTAACAATAAACAAATATTTCGTAATAGGAAATATTCTAGGTAACGGGAACCAAACAGTCTCCAGCCGAGTAAGAACTATTATACTATTCTCTAATACAGTAATTCTCTCCACTTTCATACTCATTCATTCTATCTTAAATAGCTCCCAGCCCCATAGTTAAATATGCAGTGGAGATTTGTACAACTGTAGCAAAACCTCAAGTAAATTTAGGAAGGAAATAAAGCGAGAAAGTTTTAACTGTTTTATACGACAAAGACATCCAAGTAATTCTTTTTTACCAACGATAATAACTTAAAGAAGCGTTTTAATGAGCTGTCAACTGAATAAGGCACTCATATGATCTCAAAAGCTTCATTGTGCATGCGTCGCACTTTATGGGTATAGTTTTTAAAATCGTTCGTATTCTATGCATATGTATGAAAATGTTAGATAAAGAACATTTTCCGGTATTTTATTAAGTTTCCATTACCGCAGTTTGTACATTTTTAATATTAATATTCTCCACATCAATTATTATGAAATCTATCTTTTTTCAATCTTTACTGAATCCTTTAAGTTTTTCACGTCCACCTCCTTTTAGGACGTTTACCTGCAGTACAGACACTTTGCAAAAAATATTATACTTTTCTTCTCTTACAATGATAATTCTTCTTTTCTATAATTTTCCCAATGACTTTCTCTTTTCTCTCATTTTGTGACGAGGTTTAAATGAAAGATGGGACTCTTTAATTCAAATTTCACTGAATTTAAAGTTCAACATTATTATTATTACATTACCGCAGTATACCTAATATTAAAAAAAAAAATCAGCAGATTTTCTATCAAAATAAATAAATTAGGAATTCTAAAATTAACAATATTAATATTTTCTAAAATTATTCTGTGATGGACTTAATATGTACATTCAGTGAATCATAATTAATTTAGACCTTTTTGTTTGAAATTTTTGGAATTGTGAGTTTTTTTTAACAGTTCATCTAAATTATTGCTTAGTCTCAAAATGACCCCCTCTACATTGAGTAAACTAATTTGTGAAAAATTCAAATCATGAATCTCTACTTGAGACTTGGAGAATAATGGAATACTAATCTATTAGTTGAGGATATATGAAAATCCAATAATACAGGTGTTTCCCTCATATGATTATTATTGAGAATATATTAGAAAATGATACAAAAAAGTAGTTACATTTAAGGATAAATTCAATTTTCAACATATCAGTGATTAACCTACAAAATAACCATTGAAACATCAAATTATTGGAATATGCAGCTAAAAAATTATTTACTGCACAATAGCAACTGAATTTCAAAGTTCGATATGTAAATTAAAACTTAATTCTAAGATTATGAAATGAATTAAACCTTGAAATGCAAATAAGAATAGTACTTAAATATATTAGATGAAGTGCATCATGGAACTTATGAGAGAAGTTAGCTTTCTAGCAGAGCGTTTAAATAGACCAAAGAGAATATGCGCATTGGGGAGCTTTAAACGCCACTCACAATACAAATTGATCCAGGTAAATACAAAATTAGAAAAAGATATGTACCTAGAAAATAGCATTCTCTATACTCTCATAATTTAACAAGATATTATTTTACATCCCATATGATCAAAAATGCTAATATTTGCCAATAATTTGGTAGTTATTAAAATGTCCAAGAAACTTTTATCAGTCTTATTTTATGTTCTGACCATCGAAAAAAAATTTCTAAAGATCTAAGAACAGAAATATTATAAGAAAAAATTCTCAGTTACGCCAAATGTAAAACAAAAAAGTAGCAACAGTTTACTATAGAGCAAATGAAAAATTTGTTATCGATCCTCAGAAAAATTAATTTTAAATGTGTAGCAATTAATCTGTTTGACCAAGTGGCAACAATGGGCATAGCATATTAATAAAAACTGCTTTATACTCACCAAGAGAAGGGAGGGAAAAATCTGCAATGAACTCTTATCCAAAAGGATATTTTTTGAGAGTTCAATTCATAGATATACATTTCCAAAAATGATGAATAAAAAACTTCAGCGGAAGTATGAACCTTGAAACTAGAAGCATTCAAGAACTCCTTCCTGCAAATTTGATAATCTATAATTCTAGGGGTATAAAATTAAAGTAAGCCATTTTTTGGGCCTGCTATAGGAATAGTTTTTTAACAGACTTTAACATTCATCAATAAGAAGTCTAGTTTTATTATATCAAGCCTAGCTTTGCAATTAATTGCCATATTTTCTGGCATATAAGACCTATTTAAACTTACATAGAATTATTATATATTATAGATAATCTTCTCCAAAGTAAGGGATTATTTTATATGCCCAGCTGAAAAATAAGATATTTTATTGTCAATAAACTTATAAATATTTAAAATATTCATAACGTGAAATGATACCTAAAATGGAGTTCAGAAGACAAATGTCAATATAACAGTTCCAAAAATAATCTTTTTTGGCCTTTTTCATAATTACCTGATTAAAATAATACACCAAGAATATCTCTTAATAGAGACATTCTCCTGAATACATGAGACATGCATTCACTAACCCTTAGGTTACTTATCGATTAAGGGAAAACCTAAATCCATTCAGCAATGTTATTGCTCAGGTAAAGCAATTATACTCTAGAGGGTGTAAACCAATAGGTCATTAGCCAATAGGACACTTGGGATGTAATAAAAGGCTAAGGTAATACCTAGATAAGGAAAATTAAAATCTGTTTTCTGCATTTATTTTGTAGTTTGATATGGCCTTCTGCAAAATTACTAACGATGATTATTTTATAAGAAAAACAAAAGAGATTACAGACCAAGGACAAGATGACTTAAAAAACATTTAAATAGATGTAGCCTATTTGCAGAATATAAGACACATGTTTGTCACAGTCCACTCACTTATTAAAAACAAACTGGCAACTTATGGACATTTTTATAGTAATCAACATGTAATAAGAATTTCACTGTTTAAATAAGAATATTATAAATAAATAATCAGTTGAAAATCAGGTAATTTTATAAAATATTTTCTTAAATTAATAAATTATGAAGTATAAAAAGAAATGCAATATTATGCCAATATACACAGATGTTTGAAAACCTTTTAATAATTTACCTCCTGTATGTCTCATTTTGGCTGATAAAAACAAATCGGAGTACAGTTACTTTAAGGCATCTCTTAAGCTTTGGTTTTATCAAATAGATAACAGTTAAACAGTATTATAGATGCCACTCTAATATGAATAAGTAGTTAAAGCTTTATGCAATCAAAAACCCACTTACATTACACATTGCACTTACATTCATTGCAGAAAATGGGTTATTAGTAATGATGAAAATAGAAATAAATATGAATAGAAAAAAGTCAGCTACACATGGTGCAGTCTAAAGGTAAAGCAAATGAACTTTCCAAGCAACTGCTAATAGGAGGAGTGGAATCCAACTAATTGGAGTAGGTGTAGGGGACTATGTTTCAAAATCAGTCTGTGTTCTACAAGCTGTAGAATGGGCAGTGCATCCATTAATATAAACCTCTGAACACCAACCATATCACAGAGTAAATGGAATCAACAATCAAGCAACATTACAAGATTTTATGCGCACTAAACTGAAAGAAATTGAAGAGATTAAGAAAAGAATAATTATTTATGAGGAATATGGGGACTTTCTCACTACCTTTTAAAAGATAGAAGTAGGACAGAGCTAAGTCCCCTAAAATACCATGTAAAATAGGGAGTAATATTTAATGAAGTTCTATTAAGTATTCATTGTTCTTGAATTTAACCTCTTTAAAACCTTCTAGAGAACCAGCCTTCAATGCAAGATATAGAGATAACAATCAGTCAATTGCACAAAAACCACAACCTCTTTTAATGATTTACCACAATATTTCCATGATTTATTGGAACACAAAAAGACATTTAAAATTGATGACTAGCCAACATATAATAATACTTTATAATGAAATTTTATAAAAAATTAGTCAAAAGAAATTTTTGGGGATAAAATATATTTGTATATTAAGTTCCACAAAGTAATTTATTGGTGCCATATTTTTTAATTAACAGAGTCATTATCGAGTTATCGAGCATAACTCTATATTATAAATGATGAAAACTAGCTTATCTACTTGAAAAAAAGTTAGTATGTTCCTAAATATGGAGTCTACTTGTAGAGATGCTCAACATAGATCATATAAATTAAAAAATTAAAACTAATAGGTAATTGAAATGATTTTTAAAAAAATTTAGAACAAATATAATATAATTCCTATAGTTCTGATCTGCCATAAATGTAATGTATTATAATAAATATTTGAGTATGTTGCAACCTTGTCTTTTGGCAATCAATGTAGGTAACATCAATTACTCCAACAAAATACAACAGAGTAGAAAGTCAAGATATAAATATTAAATTGTCAGAAGCAGAGACCCTTAAATAAAAAACCAACAGCAGCAGCAGATGCCTTTTGTACCATAGATAATAGTTTATACAATGTTAAGAACAAAAACGCCAAATAAAAGCATTTCTATGAAATAGAAATTTGGTTTAATTAACTTGAACAATTTTATTTTTCCTCAAGGTAATGTACATTGATGATGCTTGGAAATACCAAGATCACAAGTATATTTATAAAATATGCTTTCACTAAAATATCTTTTCACCCAAACAGTGAAAATAAAACAGAAGCAATATGCTGTACAATTCATTTTACATATGTACGGGGATCTCCATGAATATCTAATTTAAAGAATTACAAATCTAAATAAAAAGATGAACTACAAGTATGCAATTACTGCTGTATATAAATCAGGATGTTTAACTTCAGGTGCTTTCAAATTTTCACTATTGATTGATATAAAAGAGGAAGATATGTCTCAAAAATAAGAAGTATATTTCAATTCCACAACAGAGAGATCTTTCACTCATCCAGCAATGCTAATGCACAATTCCAAGGCATAACCAGGAATGACAAAGAAAGAAACTGGACTCAAAAGCAATAAATAACACAAGCAAATTTATACCAGAGAGTCAACAGAGCCAATTGTGCAACAACCCAGTTTCGATGAACACATCCATTTTCTTGATAATCATTAAAATTTAGTTGATAGTGCAATTGTGTAAAAAAGTTAGCTACAAATTATAACTGTACATAAGATTAAGTTCACAATTCACAAGCTACAAACCCAGAAGTATAATTCGGGGATCTTCAACCGCCGCTTTGATTTTCCTCAAGAACATAACAGCCTCACGCCCATCAATCAACCTGTGGTCATAGGTGAGTGCAACATACATCATAGGTCTGATGACAACCTTGAAAAAATAAATATTAAACAAGGTGAGCCAATATTTTCAACGAGGGAAAAATGCTAGTAAAATGATGATTTTAACTCTCATTCCTAGTTCATGAAAACAATTCAATATATATCCAGTTAGCTAAGAGAAATAGTACTGATGAACAAGAAATAATATAACATAAAATTTGCTTCAAAAAGGAGCTAAGCCTCCTGATTTATCAAAGAAATCAAATTGCCAGAATACAGAAGATCAGCAGAAAGAGTAGATTTACTTTATGAACTCAAAGGAGGAACATTCACAGAAGATGCACTGTATATGCACATCCTCCCTGCTAAACAGGCTATTTAGATTCAGCAATTAAAAGAAGGGATATAAGTGGCTCATAGGGTATGCATACAGACATAAAAAAAACATCTAGCAAACAGAAAAATCAACCAGACAACTGGAAATGTGCACTTGTACACCTGTTTTACAAGAAAGGTAACAGAAAAGATGTGAATTACAATATATTTAATTATTTTTTATGTATTTCTTACGGGGAAAATCAAGATTAGGGGTGTCTCTGAAATCGAACCCATCGCTCATAGGCAACTGTTGATTTTTTTCAGGGTACAATGAATATGTATCTATTAGTGTAGAAAGTTTCAATGATGTTTGTTTCTTATTAAGATATATATGATTTTTCAAATTATTTGAAAATATTTCACATCCGAATTTCCTTTTGAAAATTGCAGTGTTTATAAAGACAATGATAATCAAGCAAATTCTTTTAATCATTTCCCCCAGGGTGTCTTTGATTCGACGCTGGGTCACGAATATTTCTGCAGTAAAAAATGCATGGGATATCGAATTCAATGCAACGTACACTGCGATAATGTCATAGAGTTTGAAAAATCATACCGAATTTTCGCCGATTTTTTAAGCAATGGCCCACTAAATCTCACCTATGAAAAAATCGAAATCCGACCCTACCTATCATTGGTTCGATTCTAGGAGGCCCCAAAAATCGACTTTCCCCCATAAGAATGCATGGGGTCGTTTTTCAAATATTTTAAACAAATACTTCCCATTAAGCTAGAAGGATAAGATTTCATACAGCTATTGCAATTATATATATATATATATATATATATATATATATATATATTTATAAAAAAGCTTTTTATGACACTCCCCAACCGCGCAGAGTTTCAAAATTTCACACAGCCATTGAAGGGACCATTCTTACATTAAAGCAACCGTAATTATGTCCTTAAAGATCGTTGGTTCGATGCTAGGGGGCGTTAACTATATCTCCATTTGAAATACATAGGGAATTTAGGACACATTTTGAGGTACTTCCTGAATGAATTTCCTTTTGATATTCTGAATATTTATAAAGTCAATCATACTCAAGCCAATAATGAGAGTATATTTCGTTGGAATGCCTTGGTTCGACTCCAGGGCGGTAATAATGTCTCAGTAAGATATGCATGGGAAATCGAAATCAATGCAATGCTCGCTGCGAAAATGACAATTACGTTATGTTTAGAATGGCCTTTCAGAATATATTTCGGAAAATCTTACATTTTATTAAAAGATACATTATTACATTGCTTGCTGTAAGCAAGCGCACCTTTACTCGTATATATATTTATGAGTAAAACACACAAGTAAAAGATTGCCTGCCCAAGGCAAGCAGTTGGTTGATTTATCAAAGATTAATGAAAGATTTTCGAATGTCAATAAGGTTCACATAATACCTTGATTAAGAGACATTACAGTGGCGTATTTTGAATAAAGCTCAATTTCCAATACATCTATTATAGCAACATTCTTTACTCCCAGGCGTCAAACTAAGGACAAGCTCTGCAAAATACTTTCATTACATGCATATCATCATCTTCAAAATTCTCGACATATCATTAGAAAATTTATCAAGGGAATGCCTGAAAAGCAGTTCTGATATTCCTATGCATTTCTCATGGAGATAGTAAACTCTCTCTAGAATGGAACCAACAACCATTTACAACATTATTACAGAAGTTCAATATAAAGCTTTTCTATAGATATTTGAAATTTAAATTTTCCAGAGGATCAGATAGTGCCCTATGCTCTTATCTTGTTTTTGCACAAACTACTTCAATTTATTCTTTATTCATACATATCCAGCTAAAGAGAAAAGAATAATAAATAACTGGACTGAAATTGAATAATTCGCAAAAAACTCTTACCTGTCCTTTAATAGCTACTGGTCTTTCAACAATCGCATGCATTCCAAGAATGGCAGATTGAGGTGGATTGATGATAGGAGTTCCCATTAGAGAACCAAACACTCCACCATTACTGATGGTGAAAGTGCCTCCATCCATATCTTCCACAGCTAAAGTACCTTTCCTTGCCTTTTCAGCCAATTCAGCCATACCCAATTCAATTTCAGCATAATTCATAGATTCCACATTACGCAAAACAGGTACAACTAGACCCTAAAATTAAAAATAAATCTTTCAGCATGACAAAATTTTACAAGTACAGACTAAATATTTCAGCCAAATATTAGCCATTATTTCAGTGTATCCAAACTTCTCCTTTTAACTTTTTGCAACATAGAACACATTAATGAGCTGAATGCTATTAGAAATTCCCACATGATAAATCATTGAAAATTGAGATGAGGTTGATGATCAATAGGTGGACAAGAAGTGACAAATACTAATATCACATAACAATTAAGATGGAGAGAAATATTTGAGCAAAAGAAAAATAGGGTAATGATCATTAAAGGATACTTTCATGGAGATTCAAAGAATGACCAAATATTAATAGAAAGAAATATGGGGAGGAGATTAAAAGATAAAAGGCATTATGTCACTCTTCCATGTGAAGAATGAATATAAGGATGACTTGCTCACTATGAGCATACAGTTAAAAGATTTATAATAAACAATATTGATTCAATATGTACTTCTATAATATTCTTCATAATTAAAACATGCTAATTTATTCAATTAAAAATTCACACTTTGTTTTAAGATAAAATTTCCAGGAAAAAAAGGGACTTCAACTTCAAAAGCATTTTTTTCTAACAAAAACTCTATCTTCTGCTATTATGTAATGACTTTACAATTAAAAAATTATTTTTGCTTTATTATGTTTAGTTCCACATTCAAGATTATATATTAATTGCTATAAACTTGCAAAATTATTTACTAATTATTATTTACATATTGATTTATTTTACTTTTAAACAGTAAATAATATCATTACAAATTTTAAATCTCAAGAGAAAAAAATTTACTTTTCATAAAAGAGAAATAAAGAGAAGAAAAAGCACTAACAATATATTATATTCATTAAGAATTGAAGTCAAGTAGTCTTAAATGAATGGCATAAAATTCTATAACGGATGGGACAAACTGAAACCTAGGTTTTGAATTCCAAGCTATAATTTGGGTAATAATCATAACTTAACAATCATTAATGCAAAAAAATACTACAAAATACTCATTTATAATAGAGAAATTAAGGAGTGGTACGTTCATCAAGAGAAGCCCTCTTTTCCAATGCCAAAAAATGCAAAAGCATTTTAGAATAAGATCTATTTTTACTCCTTAATTCAATAATAAATATCTTATACCTAATTCTACGTCTCTTTTATGTTCTTTTGCTAAGGTCTATGATTTTGCCTAAGATGATGTTATTCAGCATACAATAATGTATTGAGGCTGGGAGGGTTTTAGAGAGGTTTTCCTCCTGCACTTGGGTGAATGACAGGAACTTCTTTGGATAATATGACCCCTCCCCAACACTGCCACTTACCAAGATAATGAAGTGAAATATCATTACTTTAAAAATAATTTAAATCATTTTATATCATATAGCTTATCTGATACTTACTAGCATTAACTTTTGTTTAAATTGAGTATAATGATAAAAATTGTTAAGTTTGGAGCCATAATAATAAGCCTAGAATAAATAAACACGGAACTGATAGTATTGAAAAAATTATTAATTCTCACTTTTGGGGTGGCAACTGCCACAGAAATATCAACATAATCTCTGTAGACAATATCAGTTCCATCAATCACAGCATTCACAACTGGCTGATCTTGGAGGGCGTAAGCTGAGGCCTTTACAAATGCAGACATAAAGCCAAACTTAATTGAAAATTTCTTCTGGAAATTGTCTAGATGCATTTTCCTGAATTCCATTATATTTCTGCAAAAAATTTAAAGATGATTTTCTTTAAAAGAGATAGAGATCAGTATAGTCATATCTTATAATTAAAATATATATTTTATTATAAAATTTATAATATTATTTAAAAGTATAAAAATGATTTTCTTTACAAAGAGATAGATATCATTGGTCATATCTTATTATGAAAAAAAAATTGATCATAGCCTAACATCTCTCCAACTATAAAAAGATGTATCTACAAAAATGTATTTATCTAAAAAAAAATGCAAGTTTATGAGGGTATGAATAAGGTCTGATAGAACTGGGACTCAAAACCAGATTTCCCAATTCCCGCTCAGTTGATACAGCAACCAAATATTTATTTATAACCGACAAATTTATATCAAAACTAAGGCAATAGCTATAATTCATAAAGATGACTCAATTTTATACAGTTATATTTCATATCATACATACGTTAATGACAAATAATTCTTTGGTATATTTGACAAACCTTACTTCATAGTTTACTCTTCTAATACATTAAAATATAAATTGATTCTAACACTGAAAATTCCATTTAATGAATTATTGATATTGAAATAAATTGATAACAAAATGATTAGCAAAAATGAACAAACCAATCATAGAAATCTGACCCTTTTTCTGAAAATCTGTTATTGAAGGAGCATATCTATTCATCCAAGAAAATGTTTTCCTGTCTAACAAGGGGACCTTTAGGACTGGGGCAAGGGATTCTGGATAAGAACGGTATGGATGTGTAGCTTAGATATTACATATAACAACCCGAAAATACTAGGGGCCAAAGCTCCCTCGTTTCCTTTTAATTAATGTTTAAAAATCGTCAATTCTAGCCGCCCCCTACATACTAAACTACCAACCACTTATCTACAAACAAATGGTGGCGTGGTGCTAGGGTGTTAGATTGCAAATTGAAGTGCAGGTGGTTCGGATCTGGTTTATACTTTTTGTTTTTTTTTTAATCAATCACTTTATTTTTTTGGCAAACATTTAATCATTTTTGTAGATAATCAGATTGTAGATAAGTGGTTGGTAGTTTATGTAGGGGGCGGCTAGAATTGACGATTTTTAAACATTAATTAAAAGGAAACGAGGGAGCTTTGGCCCCTAGTATTTTCAGGTTGTTATATGTAATATCTAAGCTACACATCCATACCGTTCTTATCCAGAATCCCTTGCCCCAGTCCTAAAGGTCCCCTTGCAAGTCTAATATGGTGAGAAGATAATAAAAGACAGGCACCTTATTGGATTGAATTTAAAACAAAGAATAAGATGATTTTTACGACTTATCACACATACCCCATATCTATTTCATTGAATGTGGTTAGCATAGCATTGATGTTCTGAGCTTCTTTAAGGCGCTGAGCTATTCGTTGTCGCATTCTATTCATCTTCACTCTCTGTTCTGTTCGGGTACCAGAGATCTCCTTGGTGGGGTCAGATGGTGGAACCTTTACAGTGGCAGCTTCTATAGCCTGTGCATGGCGAATGGCAGCCACAGGAATGGCAGACATTGGGGCCTGAGGGGGTGGAGGTGGAGGAGGTGGGGGAGTTGAAGTGTCTACAGGAGCAGTTGCTTGAGGTGGGGGTGGAGGTGGAGGAGTTGGTGTGGATGGAGGAGGAGCCTCTGGTTTGGGTGCAGCAGCAGGAGGAGGGGGAGGAGCTGCGGCCTTTGAGGGAGCAGCACCTATTTAAGTTATTATGATTATCATTTACTTCAAAAAATCACAAAGTATTGATACGCTAGATTGATATTTGCTAAATATATATTTATACAAGAAACGGCATGGGATTTTGTATAATGCATAACATACTGAAAGCAAATAATTCAAAATTCAAGAGTTATTTGAGCTCATTCCAACTCAAGACCAATAATAATAGAATATAACTTTACATTTACACATGAGGCCAAAGTTGCAAAATGCAACATTAATATTTTGCTAATAATTTATGTTGTCTTTTGAATTTCAATATACATCAGTACATTTTTGTTTATTATGTACATGGTCTTAAAATAATTTTAATGTAAAATATAACAATTTGCAAATAAATGTTGTTTAATCTGAAAGAAAATTCCATGTTCTATTACAGTTTACACCTAATATCTTTCCTTTTGTTTCTCAGAATCTAAAATCTCATCCCCTCAATAACTGGATATTTAATTTAGGTATTTAAAGCATCAGAAAATAGATGCATCAAAGGAAAAGGCAAAAGGAAAATGTATTAATCAATCTTCAACAGAATTTCTTAAGTGATATTGCAATGAAAAATTCAATTAAATAATAACACAATTCAACTTGGGTTACTTAGATGCAACAGATTTGACAAAAGCTGCAAAAACGCAAATTAATATTTCTGTTTTTTCAAATTTTCTGAGTCCAAATTTTATATTTGTCTTTTCTAGGTGGAGAATAAAGGATTTTAATAAAATGGTAAATTTTGGGCTACTTCTAACCTTGGCAGTTAATGGGTGAAATACAGCAATGACAACAATTGGATTCAGAAGAGAATAAAAACCAAAAGTAATTTTGAATTTCACAAGATACCAAATACATAGCTAGCTTTCATTATTTTCTATTTAAAGATGATTAACAAGTATTTTGTTGATTTTTAAGTCATAACTAAAGGATAATTATGATTTTAAATGAAGAGTACAGAATAGTCACATACTTATAAATGCTTAACAAGAAAAAAGTTATTTTGGAAAAGGATATTTAAACTGAAACTGAATAGCCAAAAGTGGAGTTATGATTGCATAGCCTATTAATTGAGAGGTTAGATCTGGTAGACATTTCATTTGCTTTAATATATAGCGATACATTTTTAAGCTTACTGCAGTCAAAACTCTTAAAGGTCTGCTTTCTTCTATTAGTAAATAGAAAAGTGATAACAGTCATATTGTAATTTCCTTAAATTTTATACTTCAATTATTCAACTATGATAAACAAGCAGTTGTGAAAAGTATACAGCTGCACATGTACGTTAAATAGAGAAAACAGCCAAGCTAACCAAAAACTACAGTGGATGACTTATAAATGACTTTAAAAATATTATAAATAAAAATAAGAATAAATATTACATATAAATTCAAAAATTTACCACTATTTTTGCAAACTTTATCTCCCTTTTTTACTCACCAGTTATCTTAATTTTAAATAATTTATCACCAGCTTTTACAGTTGCACCATCTTCAAAGTATCTTTCTTCAATGATTCCAGAGCCAGGAGCTGGAACAGGTATTGAAGTCTACAAAGAATGAAAGAGCCATTTTATTAGAAAGAAAGACATGAAATTCATCACAAATCACAAAACTTACATTGATTGAAACAACCTCACTAACTGAGGTTAGGGATAAAATAATGTAACTAATACTACTTTAATGAATTTTTTTGAGAAAAAATACCAGTAAAAAATATATGAGATTTTTTTACAGTTACATTGATAATACAGGAAATATTAAAAAATTCATAAACCCTGAAATTTGCAATGCCAATGACAATAATAGTAGGAAATATAAAGACAAAAATTGTATCATTACAAAAACAATCAGAGTTAAAAAAATTTAAGCACTTGACAGTAGTAAGACAATAAAATTTCAAAAATGCCTAAGTTATGAAAGAGTTAAGCATTCATTGGAGAAGTTCATGCAAAGAAAAATTAGTTAATGAATATTCTCTCTAAAGTTTAAACCAAATCATTTATTGGGAGCAATCCATTCCAGAATGAAAATTTAACAATTGCAAGAAAATGTTTACAGTTTAGAAGAAAAATGTGGAAAAAATCTCATTTAATATTCACATCCATGTATTGAGCTTATAATAATAAAGCTCACCTAATATCTCTCTATTTCTTCACAGTCCCTACTTCTAAGAATGTTTCTAACTTCATTGGCATTCTTGACAGCTGATTTATTGGCTCTCATTGTTATTTATTGACTTACTGATTATATTCTGGCTAATATCAATTCTTATACCTAGTATATAATGTAGTATATATATATACAGTGGGGTACCTTGAGTTACGAGCAGCCCGACATACGAGTTTTTTGAGATGCGAGCTGGAGCTCGGGCCATATTTTTATTCTAGATACGAGCCCAAATTCAACATACGAGCGCAAATTCGTGTTTCCGGAGCGTCCAGCTAGTTGGTGCGCTGGGACTAGCATCATCCGAGAAAATCTCTCACTCATTCGCACGTGTTCCTAGCTTGAATCGAAGTGTATCTTGTGCGCTGTAATCATTTTTTCGTGATTACTGTACTTTTTAACAGTACAGAAAGTGCAGCCAAGAAGGCAGAAACAAGTGATAGTTAAATTTACGTTAATGTTAAGGTTAGTTTAAGTTTGAAGTTAAGAGCACTGTTCTAAGTATTTTCTTTTTTTTGAAATAAATAGTGTAGTTTTAGTTTAAAGTTACGAAAATAGTTTTAAGTTTTAAAAAAGCGTCGTTTACGTATGTGTCTTGAAAGCCTACACTCCTTCCCTCCTCCTCGCCGTTCACCTTCGTTAGCCGAACTTGTCCGTCACCAAAGTAAGACTATTATTCTAAATAACTCTTTTATTTCTTAGCTTCATAATTTTGTTACGTATTTGTTAATTATACATGTTTACTTGTTAATTAAAAACGTATCTTTATTCATAATTTTCAATGTTTTGGGGATTTTTCATAGGTCCGGAGCGGATTAATGGCATTTTCATTACTTTCAATGGTGAAAAATGATTCGAGATATGAGCAATTTGACATACGAGCAAGTTTACAGAACGAATTAAACTCGTATCTCGAGATACCACTGTATATATATAATGTAGTAACAATTATAAGCCTTTGTCAAATAGAAGTTCAGAATCTTCAGATGAATCTACTTTGATACACTCCTTTGATACACTTCAAAATGGAGTGGCTCTAATTGATTTTCAGCTTGAGTAACTTAACTCATACAACTAAACTTAGCAACAGGAGAGTGGCTAAAATGACAAGGATTCTCATACTTCAAAGACATAAGATACTAAAGAAGCCATTGATACCATAGACAAATGTTAGGGACTCCCTGACATCTTTTATCAAACAAATTTACTTCACTGAGGTAAAAGGCTTTCATATGAAAAGACTGCTAAAATGATTCATATATACTCGTACATAAAGAATCACTCATAAAAACTGGAATATGTAAAACAATAGCCTTATTTTAGGTCAATCTATATCTAAGACGTAGTGAATACATGTAGCCATTCGTAGACATTAAGGGGAACATTCCAAAAGGGACCTTATGCTTTTAATGTATCTAAATATTCAATGAATAAGTTAAAAATAGCACTTAAATAGCTTTCTACCATCTTTTCTCATACTGTACATAAGATGTCCATTAATTTTGGCAGACAAAAATAGGATCTGGAAAATTCTGATCCAGATAGGTTACTCCCCTTTAATTATTTCAAAAATAAAGATAATTAAAATAAATATGAACTACAGATGGTTAAATTGGAAGTATTTTGGCCAAATATGAAATTATTATGACTAACAATTGCAAAGTTATCATGCCAATAAAAAAAAATATACTGATATGTTCACAAATATAAAGCAGCTCTTAATGAAAAATATATAAGTTAACAAAGAAAAAGTTTGAATAAGTGGTATCTCATTTTTAGAATTTTAAATACTCCCATACCTTGTCTGTTTCGATTTCCGCAACTACATCATCCTCAGCAACATGATCTCCAACAGCTGAAAACAAAACAAATTCAAGATCATCAATTCATCATGATAGATATTCTCAACGGAAACTTGACAACTTAATCATCACTATGTATGATTCCCAAACTACTCTATTTTTAACTTGATGTGAGCTTATTATGAAATTGGATTACAGATTTGAAATTACCATCAATGAATAATAACATATTTGCTTAGAATATTAACGCCTGCAGATGGACCGCCCTGCTTAAGCAAAAACTGCAGAGAGCTGATCTATCAGCCCCATTTTTCTACTCAGCTCCTCCTCAGAACTCCTCCATTAGAGTGTATATGTTATTTCTGTTTTCTTCCTTGTTATCTCTGGTGCTTAATTGTGAGAAACAAACCAAAAGTGGTGCTGAATTATGCACTAGGCATCTTTTATTTTACTTTTCAATTGATATACTGATTCAACCGATGAAAGGTATGCTGTCAAATACTGAAAAAAAGGTGTTTTTATTACTATCGCATTCCAAAAAGTCACGCCTTCTCATATTGATTTCAAGGTGTTTTAACATTTTCTCCTGCATAGTTTGAATAGCTATGTTCTTCACAAAGAAAATCTACCCTCAGGCATAAAACCAATGACATGCTTATCGTTTGTAATTAGTGTTATATAAGACCTTTCCAAGGAATGGCTTCAAGGAAAAAGTCACTCGTGGACTGAATGTGAAATAACAAACATTTCTTTAGATTTTCCATGTCTCAACTATCGTAAAAATGTTATTTTGTATTATTATTTATTGGTTTCCAGATATATACATTTTTGTAATATTAATCAGAAGCGGTAAAGGCTCAAATTTTTTTCATTTTCAACCTAATGATATGATTTAAAATGGTAAAAAATATTAGTATGAATAACAGCATTTATAACTAATAGAATTTATTCAACAAAAACCTGTATTTTTGCAAAAAATAATTCTGCAAATTTTGGCATACACATCAAAAATTAGGTCAGCAGTAAAAGGGGTTAAAGAAATAGTACAGCAAAATAATTTGAGAAGTAAATTATTACTTTTCAAATGTGCAATACATTAAAAAAATATATAACACTCTGAAGTAACATATGACCATGAGAGCAAAATGTAATAGAGGTCATTCTAGTTCTTCAGGCTAATGGGATGATGGATAAATTACTCTTCTGTTCTAGATTTTTCCTTATCCTACAGCAGCATTGAAGAAAATCGCAGCTATTTATGCTCAGAAAATAATCTGATTTTAAGTTTTCATTCCTTGCACTTGTCTGACTGCTCTAATTAGTAGATTGAGATGGATATCAATTTTATCACAAGGTTGGTACAAAAGTTTGCCAACTTAATTCTATGATATTTATTTAAACAGATCACTGTCATCATCATAAAAATAATTTCCATTCATTCAATTACTTTCTACTTCCATCAAATTGGTAGGGCCTGGATTCCTTTTTGAAAAACTGCGATGTTTTGGAGTAGAAAACTTCAAGATACTTGCAAGAACTGAAAAAATTCACCAGTCTATACCAATCATGAGTTTAAACCCAGAGAGCCTTTGAACTGGAATTTTGCCATGCATTGGCCATATATATGAAAATTTTATTAAACCATAAACTGAATACATATAAAATTTCACACATCCATAAAGAGGCTTTCGTATTTAACCAAATTAGTTTCTCATAAATAATCAAGAGTGAAATTCTGAAGGGTGTTTACTTTTACTGCATGTACTTTACTTTTCATGTATTCCCATGTGGAATACATGGGAATACATGTATAAATCAGAGCATCTTTAGCGGCTGCTCATAAGTCATTTAATCTTCAAAAAATTTTCAAATTTGAAAGACTCTCAAATTGATTCAAATAATGAACATACTGCCAGCATTGGTGGCTAATCTTGGCACCTTCTAATGCTAAGGGATGGAATCCTGAAGGAAATGAGGAGGAAATTTAACTCTCAGGGTGTGGATATTATTTAGTCCATTGTTAAGTTGTGAAACACCGTAATGGTCCAGGAAGTGGATGTTTGTGTATTCTTTGTTAAATAAATAAATAAAAATATTTGGTTTTGTCCTTCAACACTTGAGCAGAAAGAATGCCTTTTTAAGTAATAAATAATAAAACCTACTTACTTAAATATACGCTGATAAAATAACTTGTAATTTACTATGAACAATGAGTGACCATTTCACAGCTTTCAGAAATATTTCTATTAATTAATGATTGACTTATCTGATTGCTTGCAGTTTGCAAGCTAACTTTTACTAGCATATATATCAAGTAAAAATTAGCAAGGAAACCGCAAGCAATGAGTTGATATATCTAATAATAAATTAATAATATTTTATGAATAGCATTTTCAAAAATTGCAAAATGCTCATACAATGTTCAAACTATATTTAATGACATTAAACTAGCGTGATTTGGATTAAGTTTAGTTTCTTAAATGGCAGCATTCTTCCCTACAGAGGGCAGAAATATGGACAATCCATGCAGCAGTGCTCCATACTTCTTTATTACATTATCTGAAGTTGCTGACTTACTGATGCATTTAAAACAAATATCACTTCTGTGTGTTAAGACAGGTAAAGTGATTTGATTGAAGACCTTCCTTTTCAATTCTATTTATACTTGTGACTTTAGAAAGCAGGAGTTTCTTCCAAAGGCACTTCCTTACTTTAAAGTTTTACATATAACAGGGATAACTGATGGGGCAGTGGAAATTATCTTAAGTCCTCCTTGCTTCCTTTCTCTGTAGAAGGGCAATCCTTGTGTGTTTTTTAAATCTGTGGGTATTCTCCCAGCTCTGAGGCATTTAGTAAGTGCTTCCTATGAGAAGGGAGCTATTTCTGTCCCTCCAAGTTTAAGATATCATTTAATTGCAGCATTTTCTTTTTTCCTTGAGGAAAAAAAAGTTTCATGGCAGTAAAACAAGCACAAAGAAGGGGGGGTGAAAATCATGCACAATCCTGCTGATAGTATCAGCTAAAAGAAATCAAAAAATGAACATAACCGAGAAGAAAATAGAAACAATGAAATTTTTACAAACAAAAAAAAATCATTATCATTTATGGACTAAACATTTTTAAATAATCACATTTTGTAGAAGGACCTATTTGTAATACGAAATATCAGACTAAGTACTTTCCACTGTCTTTGATGTTCATTACTTCATGAGTATCTATAGATCAGTTACAATTAATTGTAAGACTTTCTAATAACACAATAATAATACCATGAAGCATAGTCAGTGCAAAGAAATAATGTTAACTCGAGATGAAGAAGATACTGTCAGGAGCCGAGGTGTACTAATTTGGTTGTTGATTCTCTAGAAGTAGAGTCATGCATTTATGTTTGAAAGGATGAAGAAGATGTAATATCATGCAGTAGGATGTTCCATAATTTGATGGGGGGTTATTAAATAATATTTGTGATGTTTCAGTTTTGTGCATCAGAATCAGTGGTTTCCTTTTCCCTCTAGTTTTATAGTTGTGGATTGATAGTAAGCTAATGAATACTGAGGAGAGATATTCAGTAGTTTGCACTTGCAGGATGCAATAATTTGACATTAAAATGTGAAATTTTCTACAAGACCTAAGTTTTAACTAAGACAGTTTTTGATATAATTCTGAGATGTGGTCGTACATAAGTTAAAAATAAACCTAACAGACACATACTGTGCATGTTGAAGCTTACTTAGGTGAAATACTGGTAAAATATATCAACTGCGGTCAAAGTGGGGCATGATAATGATTTGATCAGCTGTGTTTAAATTGAAGTTGTAAGCTTGCAAGGCTTCTATGGTCTTATATAATGAAACAGGGAATAAACTTTTTTACCTATTTTTAGTACCTGTTCAGTCCATGTTAGATTGACTTCTATACAAATGCTGAAACTATTAACCAGGTTATGGAGTTCAATCTCCAAATTGTCAATGGTGATCTTAGCAGTGTTATATGTTAAGTTGTTTCAATTAAATGACATTGGCTTGCGATTTTGATGGATTTATCTTCAAAAAGTTTTCTTTGCTTCAATTATTTATTGCACTAGATCATGGTTAATGCAGTGAGTGCAATTGGAGAAGTACGCAATAGTAGGGTCAATATATATCAGCAGGTCATCAGCATATAGATGGTGGTTACAATACTTTATAATTTGTGGATAGTCAGTGATACATAGCAAAAATAACAAAGAACTAAGGGTTGATCCTTGCAAAAGACAGTGATCTATATCAAACCAAGTAGGAGTTATTCTCAAAGATAACCTTCCATTGCCAATTATGTAGGTAAGTAGACAACCAAGCCGTTAAAGAATCCGAGAAATGCATGAGTGGTCAACTACAGAAACATCCTAAATTAGCTACCAATATGACTTGCATTGAAGCCTATTATTGGTAAAAGGCTTGCCATTTAAGCTAGAGAAATTTAAATTTTCGTGCTTGTTCACTTCAGAAGGTTCACTGATAAAAGACTGCAAACTATTTTGCATTACTGAAGCCTCACCTTGAGTGTGAGTATAGCATATAGGACCAGGCTGACAATTTCAGTATTTGGAATATTGAAGAGGTGCAAAGAAAGGCAATAAGTTCAGTAAGAAATTACTACAATAGATCAGTGAGTGTAATGCTTAATAATGAGAGATGGGAGTCATTAGAAAATAGAAGTTTAAGGATTAATACATTAAATAAGTTTAGGTATATGAAACTACTCTCACAGAAGATGTGTAAGCTCTCCCTGCCATATAAGGCGTTTCTACTCGGAGAATTAGATGCTAGAGCATTTGTTCCATCTTAAATTGTTGACTCAAATTCTTCATGTTCATGATTTTTAATTAGTTTAAATTAATAAACAACTTCTTTATGTACAATAAGTGAGTCAATGAATTTAAATGAGGCTAGGGGAAAACTAGAGGAAAATAGTTGAAGTGGCAGACACTCATTTTTAACTGATGGACTAGTGACAAAACTCAACCATTGATGAACAAGATAAGTTATTTCTAGAGATTGCACAATGCATTGCTCTTGAAATTATCTCAGGAAACATGATTTTCAAAGAGATTCTCATAAAAGGGGCCTTTATGAATTAATTAAAAAAACGCTTTTCTAATAGTCATTATCGATAAACCTGGCTGTCAAATTATACCTTAAGCCACAAAAGCTTGACCATGCACAGAAAAATAGCGGTGGCAATAAATAACATTCAGAGGTTCCTCTCAAATACTTGCTACAATGGGTTCTAATGGCCATTGCAAGCCAATATCACTTTATCCAAGTTGTTCACCTTTTTCAAATAATGTTGTCAAATATGGCTAATAAAAATGCCAAAGCAATAAACTTCAAAAGTCTGAAGTTAGCTAATTTGTAAAAATAAAAACCATTATGGTTGGTAATAATACAAAATAATAATACAAAAAACTACGAGCAAAATTCTTCATTACCTTTTTCCCACCTAACATCACCTTCACTCACTGAGTCAGCAAATTGCGGAACATTCACAATTTTCACTTCATCATCTGAAAGAAGAAACAAACATGTGAGTCAAGCAAAAGAAGATCATAACATAATATTTTTAGCCAGAATACTTCAAAAAGAACAATGAATGTCACAAAGACCATCAGCAAAAAAGGGAAACTTTGAGATATGATCAAAGGCAAGCCCCTCCTCCACCACCAACACAAGAGTCTTTGTATCTCTCATTAACCAATGTTAATTAATGTTTACTAATGTATGAGGTTTGTATTTAACCTTACTAATAAGTTATCAGTTCTAATTAGTAAGCACTTTTAAGAAAAACTTAGCAGGAAAACTAAGTTTTGGATAAGGCTATTACTCAACGCATAATCAATCAATTAAAGTATTTTTTAAACTTAGAGAAATACATTTAGAATTAAGGATATTCATTGGTAAATCATACTCTATAGAGCAAAGAAGTACACTTAAAGCTATATAAAAATTTGAAACAAAATAAAAACAGAATTGTGAATTGAACAATGGACTACATTACAACCAATATATTGGCTTTTTGCTCTAAATGGGTACCTTAGAAGATATGTGTTTTCAATGTCTAAGATGAACCAAATTCCCCATTCATCAGTAAACAAATAGGTAATAAGTATCAAAAACTACAAGTCAATAGGTAACAAAGGATATTTAAGAACTGGCTTCTAATGAAATCTTTTGTCTTATCCATAAATGATTTTGATAGATTAAGGTATATAGTAAACACTTAGCAGGTTTATCTTAAATTTATATTAACAATATAAATAATAAGTTATGATCAAGTTTGAAGATTAAAATTAAAAGTCAACTAAACTTACTCAGATATAGATCACAGATACAAAAATAATTGTTAAAAACTTGAAATACTTATGAAAATATGTGAGGCTACAATGAAAATGGGCCATAAATGTTAATAGAATTAGACATTAAGGAAAACTACTCACTTAATACACAAGAAAACCTGAAATTTCTAGAGGAGAATACCCAAGGCTCTTGTTGAACACAAATTGTATACCTGTAATGAAGCACACATTTTGGAATTAATTTTTCTATAAAATACTATAGAAAAATGATAAATGTTTTTTTTTTAATTAAAGAAACATCACACCTTTTTGAACAAGCACCATTACTTTGTAGGAGCCACCTACCCCATTTCTGACCTGTAAGGAAAATATGTACATTGTAAGACACCAAACAATAAGAATGAATGTTAATAATAGATATATTTTTGCCAGTTTAAATAATTTATTTTATGAAATAAACAATACCTCATATACTGATAATTGATATAGGCAATATGTTTGTACAAAACATAGTTAAATAAACATATAAACCAACACATTTATTTTAGAAAAATTAATTTTAGCAAAATATTCTGATGGGAAGTCAAGAGGAACAGATCGAACATCTTTACCCTTACCACATGTAATTTGATTTATGTATAAATGTATATAAGTGTGTGTGTGTAGATATATACATACATTATATTCTATCAAATATTAGCTGGCATTTAAACTTTTGGTATTTTACATGAATTCCAGTAGATAAACAGCAAGGAAAATTATCACAGATTTTTCTCCAAGTTTAGGAAGTACCTCCTCTCCATAATTCCTATCAAGCCCCTTATGTACTATCCTGCAATTCTGAGGTCAGTAATAACCAATTCCAATTTTAAAAAATATTAATTCAGTAGCAGTAAATAATATACAGTTCTTACATCTAAACTAAACTAACGTAACTAACTAAAGTAACGTAATAAATGTTAGGTCTCCTTTGCACATTAGAGATAAAAATTGTGCTGTTTCTGATTCAAGGTATTCTAAATGCAGAGTACTTCCAGCTGTAGATGAAGGGAATTGTAGACCATAAGAGTAAAGGCATATGCATAGGCATTGCTTACAGTAAGTATTCTGTTAATATATCTTTTATTAAAAAATAATATTTTTGGAATGTTTTTACTGCTCACACATTGCTAAATATAGTACTAAAGGACATTATTGTAGCCTATAAAATTGAGTTCGATTTCCCATGAATTTCTTAAGGCAACATTTTTGCTGCTCGGGTGTTGAACTAAGGTCCTTCATTCTAATTGTTTATCATCATTCACATGAGTACCATTGTTTCCATCAACACTCCAAATTTCAAAAGCAAATTCAAACACTTAAGTGCCTCAAAAGGAGTTCCAATTTCCCCCATGTATTCCTTTGTATATATGAAGGTATAGTAAATGCTCCCTAGAATCGAACCAACAACCATTTATGAGATTATTACAAAGGCTAAAGATAGAGATACAGCTTATCTATGCAAGTGTGAAATTTAAATCCTTTGCAGAACTGAAAGTGTCTCAAAATAAATTTCAAAAATCTAGCCCATGTATTCTTATAGGAAAATCAAGATTATGGGTCTTTCCAGATTCGAAACAATGACATGTCAATTCTGGATTTGTTTCATGGTTGAATATGTACGTATCTGTGAGTAAATGAAACACTATTTATCCAAACATCATATTAATCTAGATATGAGTTATTAAAATTTGAAAATATTTCACCACCTGGCATTAAACCCATGATCAATCGCAAATAAACATTAGTATTTGTGGGTAGAAACATACGTGAGCTATCGTTGTATGGCATTACATCATTCTACGTGCTCAGAAAGTTTTTTTCTTTAATTGTCAATAATTGATCCCATGCATTGTTATGGGGAAACTCAGTTTTTTGGGCCTCCTAGAATCAAACCCAATATAGGTAGAGTAGAGTTTAGATTTTTTGGCGAGTTTTTTTTCTTCATCCATCTTGGTGAGATTCAATGGGCCAGTATGCAAAAAAATCAGCAAGCCCATGGCCCCAGTAGCTTGGGCCTGATCATTCATATATACATATATATTGATGTATAAAATTAGTCATTTACTATATTGTAAACTATTCCCGTTTAAATTTTACAAAACAGTTGTATGTTTATGTAGCTGTACTATAATGTTCAGGTACAGAACCTGGCTGAAATATACAAACACTGTGGAAAAGCTGATATTGTTGATTCTTGCAAGCTTCACTGTTAAGTACAAATACATTGTTTATACACCCCATATAAGATATCAAATTTTATTCATCATATTCTGTTTACCTTCCACTAGACCTATATCTGAACAAAAAAGGGCATTTGGGTGAATAACGAGAATGAAAAGGGACTGAAAATCATGACACCCACCCTTAAGAGTTATAGACCAATTACTTTGAAAATGTATTATCACAAATCTCTAACCAAATAAAGCCACGATTATAAGATAACATGAAGTAAATTTGTTGATAAATCATAAGTAAATAGTGATAGCAAAAATTACAATAAAGGAAATGACAATGGGCATTAACCATAGTAAATTTAAGATATTACATAAATTAAGGGCAAAATTATTTTTCTATCTTTCAAAAATGTAGTTTCATAATAGAATTGAATGCAATATTATTTTACTAGTTTAAAATGAAAATCTTACTATTCATTGGTATAATATTAATAATAGTGTGAATATGATTTTATGGTTTTTGCATTCATAAATGTTAATATAAGATTTGAAAGTGAAAATTTTTAATTTCAATAATATTAGAAAATCATTCTCAACTAAAATGGTCCATGTACAACTGATAGTCTAACTTACTTTCCTTACAGAAATAAAAAGTAAAACTGGGGGTAATTTTTTCTGAGTGTAATCATTTTTAAATGCAAGTTTAACTCAATTGTTTGATTTGAAGAGTATTATTCTCCAATAAATTATCATTACTATACTTATATTAAAGTAAATTGAAGATGAACTACATTTATAGATCGAAATATAATTACATGCGATAAGCCAAAAAAAAAGATCAATTAATCTTCATTTACAAGGACGTCGTTACCTTGACTATAAGAGCATTTGCTGTTCCCGGTCACCTGTGAACACAAAAATAATATTGATTAAAGTGAAATGAAGAAGCATAAGTGTTTCTTAAGTGAAATGAGAACATACATTATCAAACGATTAAATTCTATAGATAGAAAAATAGACATTTAAGATGGCACCACAAAGCTTTGGTATGCATACAGATCGTTGTGAAACATAAAAGAATTTTTCGTCGAGCTTAAAAATAACAAAATATTTCATAAATATGAAAAAGATCCAAAAATAATGTAGACGTAAGTATAGTTTCTCAGAACACATATCCAAAAGCCAAATGAGACGAAATTAATGCTTACCTTAGGATTGAGATTTTTCGAAATTTTGGTCGTAATATTGATTGCATTGCGCGGAAAATTCCGCGAGTATGAGGTTAGAAGTGCAGACATTGCCTATGGATAATAACCGAATACAGAGGATGCACACCGACCACTACCAGTGAGAGATATCGAAAGAAATATGTCGAGACGACATATCGAAGGTATTACGATATCAACTCGAAACTTAAAGCGAAAGAGTAACAAACAATGAACTAAACAGAAGCGAACACGTCGAATTAATCTTGCAGTAAGAGCATGATTTATCTCAGTTTGCGTCAATTGTCCAATACTTTCGCTACATCCTTGAATAAATTTTAATGGCAGGTAGATATAAGCAATTTCTGCGACTACTGGAGAGCTGGCCGCTGGATTCTTCAAAAAAAGGAAGGTGAATTCTGTGATAATACTTATATTTTTCCAATGACAGTGGTTACATTAGCTTAGATATATATATATATATATCTATTTCAGAGACCTTGGGTATCATATTCGCCAGAAAATAGTCGAAGGATTCCCCTCTGGAGAAACATCCAGAGTTGATGTTGAAGAATGTGAAAAGATTTATAACAGTCTTCGAAGATTAGCTGATAATTACTACGGGGATAAGTTTGTAAGGCGTCACAAATCGTCAGCAACAGGTCTTACTTTAGAAGAATGCAAAGGAATAACATCTACTGAATTTTTAACAGAAATAGCTACGTCTAGGAAAACAATTTTTAGTATATTTGGAAAGTAAGGTCATTGAAATGGCTATTCGGAAATTACTAGGGAAACCAAATTACAAGTTACATTTTGATAAATTCATCAAAAATATTTGTAGTACCTCAGAAAGCATGACAAAAATTTTGCACGTACCAGTAATGGCGTCCCAATGCCTAAAATATCTGAAGCCACAGCCAGAGCAGATTTTCATCGATATGACATTTGGTGCAGGAGGAATAAGCAAGCTCATTCTAGATGAATCGCCGGATACTCTGATTGTAGCCTTAGATCGTGATCCTTTGGCTCATTCACTCTCTTTAAAATTATCAGAAAAGTATCCAGGTCGTCTATTACCTTTGTTGGGAAGATTTAGTGAATTACCTAAACTTCTGAAATCTCATAATATAAGTAGCAATTCAGTCGATGGTATCTTGTTCGATCTTGGGTGTTCATCAATGCAAATGGATCAAGCTGATAGAGGTTTTTCTATTAGTAAAGATGGTCCGCTGGATATGCGAATGGATGAAAAACGTTTTCCTCATCAACCTACCGCAGCAGATATTTTGGCTCACATAGATGAACCTGATCTTTTCAAAATGTTAAGGGTGTATGGTGAGGAGAAGCATGCAAAAAAAATCACCCGTGCTATCATGGAAGCTAGGTACACTTTTAGGAAAATAATTCGAACTCACGAATTGAAAGAATTGGTGGCCTCTGCCTGCAATGACCAAATGAGACTTGATAAGCTTCAACGACAGTCCCATCCTGCAACCAAAACATTTCAAGCGCTACGAATTTTTGTCAACAATGAGCTCAATGAATTAAATTATGGAATGATTTTGGCTCATAGATATCTTAAAATTGGAGGAAAAATAATTACTTTGACATTTCACTCGCTAGAAGATCGAATTGTGAAACGTCACTTAGTAGGGAATATAATTGAAAATTCAATTAATCCCTTGCCTTTAAAATACTCCAATCACTCTTTACTGTATGAAAAGAGTTTTGTGGATAGCGTGCTTTCTTCTAAATGGAAATTATTGAATAAGCATGTAATAATTCCAGATGCAGATGAGATAGAAAAAAATCCACGTAGTAGATCTGCAAAATTCAGGGCAGCAATCAAAGTTAAATAAACTTCTAATTACTTCAAAGCATAGAAAATGTATTTAAAAATCCTAGATGATAATAATACTGTTTGTTTTTAACTTTGGATAAATATTTGTTTTTTTCCAATAAAGCTAAGAATGTTTTGAGGAAAGTTTTAAATTTTCTTAATACCTCGGAGCCGCTTAACCTTTACAACTTACAAATATAATTGTAAAAATGTGATGTATGTTGGGTATTTGAGCTGAAAAATCACTGAAATTTCAGCATTATATTTTGGAGCCAACAGTAATCCCTTATCAAGATATACATAAATATATCCATTAACATTATATATAGAATGATATTTATTACATTATTTAATGTACAATACTTTTGACGGAATATTCATTATTCAAAGATAGCATAGCTATGAATAAAAAGGCAAGCAAGTTAATCTGTTACCATGCTCAAGACAAGATAACAATCACTTATCATAACCAGTCTCCTGTTCTTGTATATATACATATATATATATATATATATATATATATATATATATATATATATATATATATATATATATATATATATATATATATATATTGTTTTTTAAAAAAAGGAAATATTTGAAAAAATATATAATTCTTATAGTTATTCAGTTATGAGTTTTGATGAAACTACACTCAGTATATTTAAGCATTTATATTAAGATGATCAAAAAAGTATTTTATTAGTTATTGAAGATGAAGTATTATATTCAGTTTTAAATATACAAAAAATGCTAAAAATATTGGATTTTAAAAGATGAATGCATTTCTTTATTTGAAAATAGACAAAGAAAACTATGTAACAGTTATTAGCTTGCAAGTCCTAAAAAGCTTTACGTATTTCTGCAATATTAATCAGAGTGAATTTCAGAATGTAGTTATCTCTGCACATACAATATTTTTGAAGTAATTTGTGCTGATTGTCAACCCAGTCAATACAATATTTACAGGTATTAAGTTCTTAGACCTCCATTCCTTGATTTTTTTATATCAAATTTCATAGGGTATAATCAGGCATGAAGAACAGCCATTTTGGATGCATCTATAATAATTATTCTGATTAACTATATAATAAAGATTGTGTAGTTATTTGAGCCCTATTTTCTGTAAAATATGCCCATAGAAAATATTTTTAAGCAAGAAGTCAATGCTAGTTAAATGAAAGTACAAATAGATGTATTAAAACCTACTGAAATATATTTTAATAAGATAAGAAGGCAAAAGCTTAATTTTGCATGGAAACTCAGGTTTTTAGCAGACTTGAAAAAAGGGTAAAAGGATTGGTTCCTGAACCTGGATCCCCCAATTGCAAGGCATGAGACTTTCCTACTTAGTATTTAATAAAAGAAGGTTTCCTTAACACCACTTGTAAGGCCAGTGCCTCTAAGTGGCCATGGCAGCAGATGATATTACTTAGGTCAGATGAACATGTTATGACCAGGCCAACGAAATATTCCATAACAGTCTGAATCTTCCAGCAAAATAGCTCAACGGCCAAAGCAACAGACAATTGGGAGATCTAAGTTTGTAAGACCAGGTCCAATAAGACTTTTTTCACATTTTTTATTTAAATAACTTTGACCTTATTACCTCATTCTTAAAGGAAGTTACTACCTTTCAGGTTAATTTTGGTTTAATTGACACACAGTACTCTCCAATTACTAGAGAAATTACCAGGTCAGTTAAATACTATAAGACACGCTAAATGCTGGAAACATGATGAATAGCAATGAATTACAAGTAAGTATTGATTTGATTATATTGTATAAATTTCTTTTAAATTAGGATTTTCACAAAATGGAATAAATTTTCATGATTGCAGTAATTAAAATGCAATATATTTGGATATATATTTCTGTTTCAGGAGTTGTGAAAAATTTCTACCAGTTAAGGTTTTTTAACAATTACCCCTGCCTGAAGGCAAAAGGTAGGATACCAATTGAACCATCTATTCAAATATGAAATCAGGGGTTAAAATTTTCATTTTGGTTAAAAACATAAAATTCTTTTCATTGATCGACCAGACATTGACAGAAAGATAGATATTGGTTTTCGTCCAAATTTACTTTCTTAATATTGTTTTTGAAGTGAAATATTTAGTTGACAATTTCTATAGTACTTTCTTTCGTTGCCATTCTGGCATCACTCAATAATCTTGTGGTTTTATTTCTCTTCAAACACCCAAAACTTAAATTACTAATTATCTCAAATAGTCCATGAAGTTACTTACTAATTTTTTGTTAAATTTTCATTTACTGCATGATACTTGCAAAATACTTTTGAGTTTATTATTTTTTATTTAAAATGGCTTTTTCATTAATGCTGAAAACATTGTTTACTACCTTTATTTTTTAAGTATGGTATTCAATAACTATATATACTTACTCAAAAATTTATAAAGCAGAAAATTTTTGTAACAAAAAATCTGATTCTTCCATGTTATTATTTCATTGGAAAAATGAAGTAATCAAAACAATGGACACAAGAAAATCTTGCTCATTCTTCCACGAGAACAAAGTTTAATAAATATAATTGTTAATTTACCAATTTTTTAACAAATGAAGATAAAACACTTAACATGGAATATCATACAAAAATTGGAATATAAAGGGTGCATAAATATGTTTATGAACACTTTATTACAGTTCAGTAATTGGAATATTTGTTGTAGGAGGTCCAAAGCTAAAATTCGGATTGTTTCCTTCATACATATTATGGTCTGGACTGTATTCTACTGATGTCCGCTCTTTCTCATTCTCCATATCATCAAAAATAGGGTTCTTAGAACCTCTTCTGCTCTTCACTTGATGTTCTTGAGGACTAAACTCAGGATTATCCTCAACGCCCACTAGTTCAGAATCACCACTTCCTTGACTATACAAATTTAAGAGACTATAAGTATCACAATCAAATCCATTCATTGATCTATTCATTATTCTATAACTTATTATGATTCTTCCACTTTATAATTGGTTAAATAATCATACTGAAACACAGTTGCCAAGGAACATAAGTAAAACTTTAGGTAGATTAAAAGTTTTATTATATGAAACTTAAAATCAATTAAACATTTTTATAATATGTTAGATATCAATCACTTAATAGACCTGGAATTTAATTTAATAAAGAGATCATCATAAACTTGAAATATGTGGTATCTGCTATTGCCCTAAAGAGGAGATATAATTTACTTACTTTATTGTTTACCTCAACTTGATTTCATTATTTAAGGATGGTACTGAAAGAATAACCATCTTACTTACTTACGCTAAAAATAAGACTAATTGTCTTTACTTAATTAGTAAAGTCAACTTATTATTAATTATTTCTATTGGAAATTGTGACCTTAGAGAGTGAATTTGAAAAATTCATGTTTACAAACAAACTAATTAGATATAAGACATTTCTAGCCCTATTCTCTGCCAACATATGGTGCTGGAAATTTAAAAATGTTGGTCAAAATGAAGTTGGTCTTACTCTATAGAAATAATAGATTTATATCTTAAAAAGTCATATTAGTTATCTTTTGTATTAATGAATAAGAAAAACGCTAAAAAATTATCTGCTAATCAAAATTATGGATTAATTGGCTAAACTCTTACCCTGACATGTAAGTGAAAGATTTGAAGAGGAAATATAAATTTGAAAGAATAACAGACCTAATATCATCTTCATTTCCAAGTTCTTCATTCCACACTGGGTTTGATCCTTCAAGGGCATGCTGATTTGTATTTGGAACATTCATATTGACCCGATTAAGACCTGAATCTTGAGAACCAAACTTTGTCTGGCTAAGAGCTTCCAATCGTTGATTGTAACTGTTAGTAAAACAAACATTTTTATCATCCAGAATTGCATACCTATCCTTTTAATCAACAAAAAACAATTCATGTAGTTATTACAAATATATTTAAAAATATTTAGAATATTAATAAGGGCTATTAAAAACGTAATAAATATTCATATCACCAATTAACAGAAATAATGTTATTCACATATAATTTGTAAGTAACTTTGGCCCTATTATATCTGCATATATGCCAATATAGGATCACATAAGTTATATAAATTTCATTTTTCTACATACAGACACAAGTTTTGATGAAGAACATCAGTCTATAAGATCATGATCATTTGAGCATACAATAAAAACGGTCGATGCTGAATGACAGATTATTTCAAATGTTTCATTGACACCTTAGAATTCACAGATCCAAAAAATTCTAACCATGAAAATCTTTTCACTAATAATAATAAAACAATATTATTTTTGATAAGATTCTTGCAGCAAAGACCAATAGGATATAGAAACAATTCACCCACTAGCCTAATCTTACTCTATTTGACTCTGATTTCATTCTACCATTGGAGAAGCAACCATATGAGAAGAAGTTTAAATAAAGATACAAAAATAGTTTTTAATAAGTGATAAATCACACACAACTAATTATATTCTAAACATAGCCAAACTAAGCCTGAATGTACAGTAATGTAAGGGGGTCATTTTGAAGAGAGTTCACTCCTACAACAGAAAACGATTATAATACTGGAATATCTAAGAACATTCCTTCACCATTAGCATCATAAACTGAATCACCACCCTTATTACTACTAATGCTAATATAAATACAGCATCTATGATTTGAAGAATGATATGCAAGCCTAAAATTCAAAAGCTTTTCTATAAATTATAAGCACATATCACTTAGTCTCAACATAAATGTAGTCATTTAATTCTTTTAACTCACCTGCGTATTTTTAAGAAAAATGTTGCAAGAAGAAGAAGTAATAATGAAGCAAGTAAAGCAGAAACTACAATTAGAACTGTTTGAGTTAAAGCTGACTGATCTTCATCATTATCAGAGCTTTTGTCTCCTGTAATTATATCAGCCCAATCCAAACCATACTTTATGAATTCTCGTTTAAGTTCCACACCTTTTTCAATTATTAGTCTGTAAATAAAAAAAGGAATAGGTATCATTAGTTTTGGTTGTTTCCTTGATGTAACCACTCCAATTTTACACTTCTCATACAAATTATTTACAGGATTCCTTTTACTTAAAAATTATTCTATTGCTTCATCTTATTAGGATATCTGGTTTTTCTAAGGAAATTATGTTAAAGGGAGCAAAATGTTATTGAATTAAATTTAAATTATAATGATAGAATTTTAATGTAGTCTGAAAAGTGGGATCATAATTATGACCAAGATACCAAGTATTAAAAATACATTTCCTAAGAGGGAATCAAAATGTTAATTATGTGTGTTATATATGTGTGTGATGTACAAATTGCTAATTGATAAGTGTATATCAACAATAGAATTTTAGTCATACTTTACACTCATGAAATTATAGTACAATGGTCTGATAGAGTGGAATACTTCTATAGTGGAACGGAAAAATCATCTAAATTTAATAAAAATACTCACAGTCCCGTAACACTGTTTTCCACAGGTAAGCTTTTGTTGGCATCGATGAAATATGTTGTGACATATGTAGTATTTGGTTCTTCTCTGTAACTACGAGTTACTGATGTTTGATCCACATTACACTCATAGCCAATATAATCAGAAAAAATCTCTTCAATCTGTTGACAAAAGGCAATCTCTTATTGCTAAAAATTTCAGTGTAGTAGTAATTGAGAATTTTTTCCATAAATTTTATGATTTATAAGTATTTTGAAGTTCTTTTAAAATATTCAAAACTGATTCAATATTCCTGAATTTAAACAAATAATATAGGATTATATTTTGTTTCATATTAACAGACAAACTGTTTTCCAACTGGTTCCATGATATCAATACAGTGAGGTTCAGTAAAACTCCATAATCTTGCCTACCTCTCAATAGCTTCTAAATAAACATCAATCTTTGCTAATATGTTTGTTTTTGTATAAGAATTCTATTTTTTCTATGTGAAAAGCATTGTTTTGTAATAAGATCCCTAAAAATTTTTAGAAGCTTAATGTAAAGAAATCTGTACTCTTTAGTTTCCTCATAAAAAATCCCTTCTATCCACTAAATAAATTTTATGATCGTCTGTATTGTGTGTAATCCTTTCCTTTACTTTACATTAGTGCATAATTTACTTATATTATTTATATTCTTTAATTAATATGTTTGTTTCTATTGAAAGTGTCTTGTACCTGTGAATGGTTCTCAGAGAAATAAAGTATTATTATTTAAATTGAACATAAAAATATTTCCATATGATTATGAAATCAAGTCACTTATAATTTTTAAATTTAAATAGAATCCATCCATTTTATAGCATATACATCATTGTTCATGGCTTAGAATCAAAGAAACAGAGTTTATTAATGTTTGGCACTTAATAATACTCACTTGTGCTCTTTGAATTGTTTATGTACAGAGTTGAAAAGGAAATATGATTGGTGAGTAAATTGGAAAAATATTGATGTTTACTGTTATGAAAAGCAAAGTCTGTTAAATTGATAATTATAATAATTTATTAATAAATGAAATAACATATCATGAAAAAAATTCTGAATTTTATAATTTTAACCTTATTATTTTTCAGAAGTTACAAGGAAATAAACCATATTTTATTACCATGCTTTATTCAGCAACTATAAAAAAACAGAAATACACTTATAAAACATAAATACATACCAAATTTTTCTTTCCATCAACAAAAGACTTGTGGTTCTTAAACAAAAATATCTCTCTATTTGCCTCAGAAATTATGTATACCTTCACATCAGCTGTGTCACTATGGTTGGCTGAAATGAAAGAATGGTCAGCAAAATTTAAAAGAAAAATAATTTCTTGTACTTATGGTAACTATCTTTGGAGATAATTGATGTATTCATTAAGCTAGGCCAATGACTGAGTAGGATCAAAGGCTAAATTTATAAAAATGATAACATTTATACTTGAAGTTGAATTTTTATTTTCTTGCACATTCACAATGAATGAATAAATTATCAGTACGAGAATTCATCAAAATAAAAGTTCAGTTATCAAAAGTTCCACATATAATAAGAGGAGATATTAAATAAGTGATACTAAATATTTATTAAAAATTGAGTAGGAAATTTAAAATGAAGTGAGTTTTAAGAACTCAGATAATTTGCACAAATGTACTCCTAGCAGGATGTCAATAGAGGAGAGTTCCTCTTGCAGAGAATGAGCTATTCAGTAGCCTTTTAAATCAGCATCTCTACCAAATCGATTCTATTGATCCTTTATTAATGATATAAACTTTATTTTTGTATAATTATCATATAATTTATTAGCTATTCTTGACTAGATATTTACAGTGTAATTATTCAATAAAATGTATGTATCATGATTTGCATTTATATATTCTGATTTCTATTTAATCACTGCAAGTGCAAGATTAAAATGATATTAAAAGTGAGTAAGAAAAATATCAAATACTATATAAAATATTTTATGCGCTTTTGATGTTGGACAGAGATCTCATTCCTCACTGATAATCATAAGCTTAAAGTAATTTATATAATGTAAAATCATTTTATTCTATTTTGAAAATTAATTTTAGGAAAAATCTATACCTTTCACTTCTTGTGACTTTTGTCACTTTGTGACAAAATAAATACTAATAATAAAGTTTATACCTTTATCAGTTGCCATAATTTGGAAACTAAAATAGCCAGACAAAGAGTTATCAACTGAAAAGTTAAGTATAAGTGATCCAATAGAGTTCAAAATGAAGCCATTGAGGTAAGGCCTCAATGAGTCATCATCAACTTCCATAGTCTCACTAAGCAACAAAAATGTTGCGTTGTCATCTGGATCATCATCCTTAACCTGTAAATAAAGATAACATTCATTAATACATAACATTTATGAATTATCAAGAAATATAAAAAAAAATTGATTAATACATTTTTTATTATTTTTTCAATTTTTATAACATTTCTTCACTGCTTAATTTTAGCCTTCCCAAAAAGTTGGGTTCAGAAGGTCCTCAAATAAGGTATATGTTTGGGCAGTGAATTCCTTATGCAATATGTGCAATCATCATTTCTCAAGTTTTGAAATAAAAAACAAGCTATTATTTAATGAAGAAAACTAATTTTACGAGTCTAAATAGCAGTTCTAACCATGATACGCAAAGTGCAGACTTAAAATTGTTTAGCAGTGGGGCAAATGTACATTTTCTAAATAGATGTACAGATAGAAAGATTTATACAAGATGAAATATTTTATGAATCTCTATCAAAGATTTATTTCTCTTGTATCATACTATGAACTTCTTGGTGACCATATATTTTGTAAGTATCATTCCTACTTTATTGATGGAAAATGTAACAGTAATAGATGGCAACAGATAAAAAAGTGAGGGAGGCTACTGAGAAAAAAATTGATATTTAATAATTGATTGAATAAAGGAGTAGTATAAATTAAAAAAAAATTGTTTATCTCAATAATACATCTTAAAATAAATAAAATACCATTATGGATATATTATAAATATACAACTTTTGGAATTATTACAAAAATTTATTTTAAGTCTATAGTTTTATGGAATAAATTGTTTTATTTAATGGAATTCTACCAAATTTATTCCAATAGATTTTATCAGTTTGGATTCAAAGTTAATATTTAAGAGAAATGAAACACATAATTTTGGTTACTGAAATTATACTCCGACAAAATTGTAAAGCTATACACTATTAGTGTATGATTAATAATATTAATAATACTGACTTCAAACTGATAAATGAGTTTTCCAGGCTTGTCTCCAGTAGAAATCTCTCCTGCATAAGAATTTTTAGTGAAGTTTGGATAGCAGTCATTTTCATTTTTTATCTATGAGAGTCAAAAGGAAAAACATATTTTAATTTTTCATACCATAAAAATACTAGAGTATTTACAAATATTTAAATATTCTCAAAAAGTTTTTAAAGATGAATTCTGATTTCACATAGAGCTTTACATTATCAACAAGCCAATATTTAAAAGTCTTAATTTCTTATTGAGAATATATAATTAATATGTACAAATGACAAAGAAAGTTTCCATTTTCCACTGAAAGTTCTCATATAAATGTATACTTTTTTGTAAATTATTCTTAAAGATAATTGATTACTAATCCATGGAAGAAGAGACACCAGAGAGATGAAAAGGTGGAATGACATTTAATGTCTTGATCAAACTGAATTATTTATTCAGTTAATAATTTATCATTTACATATATTGTGTATTGTACATAACTTATCATTCCAAATATTCTTTGAAGATGTAAGATATAAGAAGGAAGATGTTTTGAGAGTTTATTCTTCTGAGCCCATGACTTCCTCTCTTAAGAGGGGCACTTAGCTCCAATCACAAGAATTATTTCTTGATAATTTATCTTTCTTTAGGAGATAAAAATAGGGTAAACTTTTCATATCAAAAATACCTTATTGTTCTTATTTCGAGAGGTGAATTCTCTTTTGTATTATATGAGTTGCTGAACAAAATGAAATGATATTTAATAAAGAAAATTTATGGTAGTTCGTTTTCTTGGTCACAGACTATGTTATATGGATGATTTGGTCAAAAGCTTTTGAGACCAAAATAAAATTAGAATTTTAAAAATGCTTTATTATTCCAATGTGCCATAATTTTAGCTGATAACTGACCACATAACTGAATACAAATAATTGAGCAAAAAAGTAATTAACCTCCATAATTATATTATTTTTCATTTTATTAAGCTGTATATTATTCTTCAAACAGATTTAAAGTATATTGTGCATATCTTAAATCTAATTTTTAATTCTTTTTCGTTTCACTGTGCTATCACTTGAATGTAAAGAAGACAAAAATAACTTCAATATGTCTATTATTGTAACAATAAAAATATGAGTATAAAAATGGAAACAATATTGTAATCCAAATTTATAGATGTTCAAATTACTCCATGTTGACTACCTTAACAGATACTCATTCTAGTAAAAGCAAAGGGATGTTCTGAAACTAATTTAAAGTTAATTTTATTTGTCCTTACCTCAGAAAATCTTCTGAGAAAATATTTAACTTTTGAATATGTAAAAATAATTCATTTACATTCTACCAAAGGAATATTATTCATTGTTGGTCTTTATTCAGTCATTATTTCTTAAGAAATTGAAGGTATCTACATGTTAATTATGTCATTGAGGGTTGCAATGTAATGTAAAATTTGGGAAATTATTTTGATACAAATGGAATAAATTTTAAAATACCTTTAAATAGGCATAATTGAAAAAATACCTTGACTGTTAAATGTAATTTACTTGGATCATTGGGTTGAGTTTCCATGCGTTCTTTATCATTTGTAGCAGCAATGGTCAACAAGTATTTTGTTTTATTGTTTTCGTTTTCATAGTCCAATGGTTTATTAAGTTTTAGTACATTTTTTTCAATATAGAAAATATTTTCCTCATTTCCATCTGCCAAGGAAACCAACAAATATGTTATTTAGAAACTTACTATATTAGAATGTTACTATTATAGAATTATAGTAGGTAATCATATAATTATTATCATATAATTGATATAATACAAATCATTGTCTCCTTTTGTAACTCCATCAAAAATAGCCATATTAAGGCTCAAAATAATTTTAAAAATTCATTTGCTTTATTTGATCTTCTTATACATTAGAATTTTAAAGGATTTCATGATCTCACTATAATCAAAATTATTAGAAATTTCATATTCACATTTTTTTATTTTCAGTGGCAACAAAAGCAAATTATAAACATTAACATGGGATAAAATTTTCTCTCTTTTTAAATTTCAAGAAACTACCATTTGAATTGAACATACTGTGGTCATATCCACAAGATGTTTATAAAATTATTTCAAATCATTAAAATTTTAGGATGTACGCTCATTAAGTTTTATGAAATAATAGTTCAAAGTCTAACATCCAAAATATCAGAAAATTTTTAAGAAAATTATTAATTTTTAAAAAAAGCATGACAACCCAGGCAGATGGTTATGGATCAATCCCACTATAGTTGTGGGATTGATCTGCATTGTAATAATTGATATCTAATTAAAGTTATGATGCCATGACCTTATTTTTAGGGCTAATACAGTTCTTTTGTCTGATTATTTTCAGAAAGTTGCCTTTTTTGTACATAGTTGCAGGATTTAGCATAAGCCCCTTAGCAACTAACAAATGCAATGGAGTTTGTAATCTTGAGGACCTTTACAATACTTAATTTCAGAAGTTAGTTATGCATATAAATTAACTTTTAAATCATTCTTGCATGGAATGCATATATATGTGTGTATGAGTTTATGTATGTTCATAATATTAAATGATTAAAGTTAATGCATACCTGTAATACTGTAATAAATTAAATCACAAGATACACTAGGACTGAGTTCCAAATGCCCAGTAGTATGATGCTCTGAAAGAAGAAATGTGAACAATTTTAATAAGATTACTTTATATTTGTTATATAATTCCTATTTATATTATATTTCCTTTTTTAATAATAATTTTATAAATTTATAAAAATGCATAAATTATCAAAACTTTAACAAGCGATAAGTCTTGGACTTACATTTAGAACCTAATTAATTACAGAAATGAAAAATTGTAAATTTTACAAAGTGGATGTGAAAGAGAAAATTACTGGTTGCCCATACCAAAACATTTTGATGAATGATCTGGATTTCTTTCTTGATTGAATGAGTGTTCCTGTATTTAAGAGTCTTTTAAAATAATCTCAAGAATTATTAAGGGTGATATATAGTTTTTGTGTTATAAAGAATATAATGTTACACATTTCAGTGAATTAAAATTATTTTAATGTATAGCATTCCTTAAATTATAATAATTATATTGTTAGTAAATCCATAATATTCTTAACATCAAACAAAATATTATAGCATACAAAATGGCAACCAAAATATTCAATGCCAAAAAAATTAATGTTTTTAGAAAGACTGTTCTGGGTGAATTAATCATTCAAAGCTCTTAAGTATGACTGTTGAGTATGAGGCTGAAACGTTTGATAAGACTTACTTAATACATTAATCTGATTGATCCCCTGTAAAAATTTTCCTTATTTCTATATTTGATATACTTGTTAAGTCTGCCCTTCATACATGGTTGAGTCATACTGGAATTATTTGCATAAGATACATCCAGATAAACTTCTAACCTTCCCATTATACAATATGAAAAATAAATATTGCACCAATATTGGACTGGATGTTTACAGTTGCTAAACTTTTAAATAATCATCTCTCCATTTCCAACATTATAAGTTCATGCAAACTAACATACAATAATTACTAAATATTTTATCTTTCCTTGAATTAACAATCAGCTCAAACACCAGCATCATGTTTTTTCACTGAAAAACCTTTATTATATATATTATTGTCACCGTTAATACATGTAAGTTAAATGCAATAGTAAGTAATTATACTACTTTATAAATTTAACTGTGTTCACAGGTAAAATTTGTGTTTGTTAAAGATACTTTAATTATTTTAAATGATAAGATCACTTACTGTGAAGATAATGAAAATTTTCATCACATCCTTCCTTATAATCATTGTCATAATCTTTGGCAGTAGGTATAACGTAGTATGCAGAAGCATCATTTTCTGAAAGAGATAAAAAATTATATAAAATTTGTATTCAAAATAAAATATTTATACCCAATGCCATTTTTACCCAATTAAGAACTTTTATTTATATTATTATGTATGTATGTATATATATATACATGCACATACATCACATTTTATGAATAGTATTATAAGATTATTAAATCATTAAAAATGAAGATAAGTATTCACTTGCCTTTAAATTCTGTAATGTCTGTTGTATCCTGGAAATAAGGAGGATGGCCATCAGTTAGAACTTGAATTGTTATTGAAATATTCGATGTTAATGGACGGTCTCCTCTGTCACTGGCAAATATGATCATCTGTAAAGGTGAGATGATATTGATAATAAGATAGATAAGCTATAATTAGAGGTGGTCACAATCAAAAAGCTCTAACTAGCTGATTTTAAGTCAAAAGATTTTCAAATTTTGGTATCTATAGTGGCTGTATATAATAGATTTATATTAAAAATATGTGGATTATAAAAATATGTGACTAGTTTTTTTTAGACTGACAAATTTAGGTAAACATTTAGATCAGAAAACCATATTAATGTGAGTTAGGGAGGGGGGAAAGAGCAGGATGATAGAAATAACAGTGGAGTTAACAACAAAAAAGAGAGAAGGGTTAGAAAATGAGAAAGGCATAATCATGGAACAGATATTTGTTTGTAAAATTACAGGCTTAAAAGTATTAACCTGGGGTTGGTAGCTCCGCCTTCTTTTCCATATATATTGTATAAAAATATACCCCATCCAATGAGGACTTTACGGATTGAGTACACTATTTTACTTAGGTAAAAACAGAAAGGTCAAATGATAAAGGAAAGCCCCTTCCCACTGAAAAATTCAAGTTCCTAACATTATAAATTGTCTGCTTGATGTTCAAGCCTCTGCCAAAAAAGTGAAAACATAATTGCTATGTTTGTCATTATATTTTTACTATAGTTGAATATAACACTACACACATAAATTTGCATGTAGAGAATATTAAGATTAAATTTGTTTGCTTGGCCCCAGTTACTGAAATATTGATACAGTTGACTTCAGAAATTTGTGAGGTAATAACTCTTTCCCATTCTATTATGAGAATTCTGAAAAAAATCCTCAGGTAATAATCTAGAATGAGAGTGGAATATAATTAACATGGCAAAGCAGAACCCCAAAATTAATCTTGAGGATAGTTTTTCATAATTAAATTTATTTTTCCAATACTTACCTTAAATTCCCTATCACCAGGTATTGTGAATGTCTTCTTCAGTTGTAAATTTGCAGTTTTATCATCAATCGGACGGATAAGAAAGTAATCTTTAGAAGGTCCATTACCTGAAATAATATAACTTTATGTTTTTATTGCTATATTCATGAACATTCAACATTGAAAAGAATAGAGTAATTAAATATCTTTTCTGATTTTGGTCATCCTCAAATACAATTTAATTTATCTTTGAATCTCTTGAGATGATTCTTTTTATACCAAAGGAATAACAAATTCTCTCCTTTATAATACTTTGTAAGGCCAGCAGTTCTATGCAGTCAATATCTAATCTATGATGCTGTTCAGCAGGGAAAACTCACTATGCTAACAAAGATTTATTGATTCTGTTGTCCTTGTTGAGATTCCCCCAGTTGGCCATGGCAACTAACCAGTAATTGGAAGATAGTTCAAGTCCGAGTTCTGTCAGACTCTTATTCATGTCCATTATTCCTAACGTTTATTCTAGGCTGCATCATTTTTCTTATAAAACTACTCTAATACCTTAAAAATTATTTTAAGTTTTTCATCACACACTGTTCTGAACAAAATCAACAGGGAAAACATTTAATTCCAAATCAATCTCAAAGGTAATAATAAATATGTTTTAGAGTGTAGAATGAGATTGATTTCTATGATAACTAGGCTAGTGATGGGATAAAATGAACTAAGATAAAAGATTAGTGGTATTTAGTTCCAAACAGGATAGTACTATTTAGAATTCCTCATAACAATTGATTTCTACTCCTACACTTTATTATGCTTTACTGTACTCATTGATGATGATCTTATGATTAATATTACCTGAGTCAGCAATAGTGAAATCAACCACAGCATTATTGCCCATATCTTCATCAACAGCAATTATTGGAGGCAGTGCTTCACCATTATATTGAATTAATACATCATTAAGCCTTTGGTTCTAAGTAAGGGGAGAAAAATTCAGTCATAAAAAAGCAGTATCTAATTTTCATTTAAAAATTTAGTAACAAATTTATTTTAAATATTATTTGCAGTGTGTAGAAATGCTGCCGATGAGAGTCAGAATTAAAATATTATTATATAGATAGAAGATCATATAAAAGTTACAACTTCACAGTCAAAATTTGCTAATTTTGTTTCCCTTATAAATTTTCATCTATTACTCATTTCATATTATTACTATAACATCTATTAATCTTTCCAAAGGTAGAATGGACTTGGAAAAAGTCTGACAGGACCGGGAATCAAACCCGGGTGTCCCAATTTCCATTTGGGTGCTCTACTGGTGGGTGGGTCGGGTCAAAAGCACCCAAATGGCAATTGGGACACCCGGGTTTGATTCCTAGTCCCATCAGTCCTATCAGACTTTTTCCAAGTGCATTCTACCTTTGGAATCATCCATGGCGCACAGCGTTCCTGAGCAATACCTTATACATTGTTGATGTCTCCATCTATAATATTTATAACAGATTAGGCTGTGGATACAGTTCCTTCAGTTTTCTGACCTTTCATGCTCTCCTTCCCCCTTAACTGCACCAAAATCTTTCATAATACCTTCATACCTTTTTAGCAACTCTTCATCTTGGGAAGTCAAGAATCATCTTTCAGAGTCAAGCATAAACATAGGTAAATCTCAGTTTGATAAAGTTTAATTTTTAAATTTAGTTCTTAAGCTTCTTGACTTTGTTACCTTCCATAGATATTGGTATGCTCTAATGTCTATTACAATCCTAAATTTTATTTGCTCATTTATACAATTTATCTTTGTCATAAATTCACTAAAATATTTGAATGTATCATATTTTGCACATTTGTTTCCAAAGTTCAATGAATTCGTTGTTTCCAAATGCACTTCTTGGAAAAGCGCATATGCTATGTTCACTCTAAGTCTAGCATCCTCTGCCTCCATCTCTAATCTCTCCTATCCTTCCTCTAGATTCCTCCTTGAGATGTTATAAATATCTTTAGAGGATTACAGAACATTAGGAAAATGCCAAGAGAAAGTCATAAATTAATAAAGAACAAAAGAGGAGTTAAAATACATTTACCACGTATAGAGATAAGTTTACTTGGGATATAATCTAATCCAGATGGGTTTTTAGCACCTTTCTTTACAAAGCTACAATCATGTTTTAAAATTTGATGTGTAAACATAACAATTTCTATCAGCAATTATAACACATCTAATATTTTCATAACTTCTTTAGTGTATATAAATATAGTTTTCCGAGTATATTATTATGTTAGAGGGTCCTCTACATTACGTTATTTTAACACTTATTTATTACTTATTTACTATTACTCTCTCTCTCTCTACTTGTCACTTTACAGCCCTTGGTGGGCCTTAGCCTCCCCCACAATCTGCCTAAAACTTTCTTATCTTTAAAATCTTGAAATGTTTAACCCATCTACTCAATACTTCGATCTCCTCCCATATTACTTCTCAATTCTTACATTTACTTCCTTCCACTGTTGGTGAAATCCTTTTTTAATTCTATCTCTTGCTCAGTAGAATTTATTAATTCACTTTTTTGGTGCAATTTATCTATTTCCTGCATTCTTGTTTCATACATTGCTTTCTTCTTTTGTTTACAACTCTCTCTCTCTTTACTCTCAGTCTTCTCTTCACCTAGGGTTTCTTGTGCTGCCTCCTTTATTACTTCTTCAATCACTGTCCAGTCCTTGTCAATACTTCCCTGCTTTTTGATTTCCTTTTCTAATTTTGTATTTAAATTTTATAATTTACTTTAATAATGAATTAATTATCAATTATTATATTATTATCAATTATGATAAGAGCAGTGTATGTCTCCAAGATAAAAATTAGGTAAACTTAGAATAAGATTACATAAATAAAAATATTTTAATATAATTTACAAATACAGAAAAAAATTACTTGAAAGTCTTTTAGAATAATTTACCAATCACTTAAAAATTATTAAATAGATTGTAAATATATGAAGCACCTGATTTATTAGTTAGAGTTCAAAACTATTCCTCTTTTTTTATCTATCAGCCTCTATTTTTCATTTAATAAGAAACAATGACTCATTTTAAAATTTTCTTTAACTATTAAAAGAATTTGAAATCAACCCTACCTCTTGAAGCTGAATAGGGTGACCAGAAACAAAATGAATAACAGGAGAATGATCATTGATATCTTCTACACAAATAGTAAAATTTTGTGTATTATATTGTAGAGTTTCATTATCACTATTCCTTCCCTGAAAAAGACAACATCTATGTTTATAACATTGAAAATAATAGTATTAGTAATTAATTATTTTTAAGTAAATATAAATTGTCAATCAAAATTATGTCAATGTAATATTTATTGAATGTGTAAGTTAAAAATATTAAATTAGTGTATTAAACATTTTCTGATTTTTGACCTCTTTTGATAAAAAATAGCTTTTTAATATATAATTCCATTCTAACTATAAAAGTAATTATCAAATAATTTTTATTTTCTGTGATTTAAGATGCTTTTTTCACATACCATTACTGTAATATTGTACTTTCCTATATATCCTTTTAGGTTTTCAATTCCAACAGAAATTTTTCCGCTTTTCTCATCGATAGTGAACATTTTTTCAGAAGGTTCTTTAACAGCATCCACATTGATAATTTTAGTGATACTGTAAATAACATCACTATAAGCAGGCTTGGTATCCTTATCATGTGCTTGAATTTGAACTATTTCAGAGTTCTACAATAAAATGTAAAAAACTAATTAGTAATTGATTCCCCCAAAATTAATTAAAATTAATATTTAATTATTCATTCAGATAATTTGACTCATATATAGAGAGTAAATCATCTCAATTTTATGTAGAGCAGCAATATGAAAAACCAAGGTACATAAGGAGAGATTTGTGTGGTATTAATTGTGAGTAGATACTAAACAAGGATGTACTAACAACCAGTGAATATTGAAATCAATATGAGAAGGCGTGACCTCGTGGAATGCCATAGTAATAAAAACAACTTTGTAAATTTCCACAGAATTTTTTTCTGTGGAAATTTATAAAGTTGTTTTTATAACCAGTGAATAAGTTACAGACTATAATATTTGCTCAATTTTCATGTATCAAAGATAGGTTTTTGGGATACAGATAGATTCATCTATACAAATAGTTCAAAAAAGGTCAGATGGTAATAGAAAGACACATTCATCATCATAACAATGATGATGAATGTTATCAAGAAAAACATCCCATTTTGAAACAAGTATATCAACTTCATTTATTTTAATAATAATAGTTATTTAATGTTTTGAGGAGAAACAATGCAATATTTGTTTATTGTATAAATCAAGGGATTAAATAGATTAATGATCATAAAAGAAAGTAGAGTTTTGACATAAAAATTTGCTAAAATATTTCATATTTGATGTCAAATGCAATTTACAGCAATATACCCATTTCAGCTTGAAGTTTTCATTTATGCTGGAAGAACATTGAATTATTAAAATTTTCAATTCTTATTTCTGAAAATCACAAAATTTCCTTCATTTTTATATTCACTGGGTGGTTACAAAAATGTTTAACAGTCATTACTTTTGGTTCCTTGAAAGTCACTGAATAACTACTGCTAAAAAAACATATATCACTGCTCTTTCTGGCTTGATATGAATGAAACAAACTGTTCCTAGAGTAGTCAACTACATATTTTTTTTTCACACAAAGTACTCTATAATACATGCCTATGCTAAATAGAGTTCATGTATCTTTTAAATTGTGGGCTGGAATATTGTGAAACTGATCTTACAATATTTTTCTGGCTTATGTAAATAATTATATATTTAAATTTTAAGAGGAATTTTGCAATGTGATGCAGTATGCTTTTCTGGAGAAAAAGAAACCCTAGTAGAAAGACATCAAAACATCTTCACATACAATGTATTTCAAAAAGCTGAAAACATTGAATTATTAATATTTTAGTGCACTTGTCATGCTGGTTCCATTTTAGAATTGAGAATATAGAATATTTATTCCCAAAAATTTTAGTGCTTCCACCCTTGTATTATTGCCAGGTGCATCAAATAATTTAATATGTACTTTCAAAGATGCTTTGTTGCTGAGAGAGAAGAGCATTGGATTTTCATTTTCTTTAGGACAAGATTATTACTCAAGAAGGAATGGTATAAAGGGAATGGGTAGGAAAAGATTGTAGTTGTTAGACCAAAACAGGATGGACAGAAGCTACACTGCCATTATGAAGATGGCAAAAGGAAGGGAAAAGCAAAGAAAGCCCATGAGAAAACCTGTCCAAAAGTAAAATAAAAAGTGATAATGATCATGAATTTTTCACTTTGTATTCTAAACTTTGTACAGATACAGAATGAGAATGGGCTATAGCTGGAATCGGATTCTAGATACTGCAGATTTTCAATAATAGTCTTACTGTCACAAACAAGTGTATAATGCACCATCTTAATAATGATTTTATTATGTGTTGCTGTTTTTTATAGCCAAAATTTTAGAATCTAAGAGTAAATCATAACAATCTCGATTTCAATCAGCATATTTATACCATTTAACATCTTATTTCCAAAATTAGTATTAAATGATTTCATAGACTATAGTTTACGTTGAACATGATTATTGCTCTAATGCTAATTTCAAACATCTTCTGAAAGCCCTTTCTACGGAGCATAAATGAGTGGAAGAATTGCTAGGAAAAATACACAATGTTCAAAGTGGATATTTAAAAAACTAAAAACAGTTCATTTTAGCATGTTGTAATAAGTGTAAGTATAATATCTGCAATAGCTATAAACCAAGAAATAGATGTATATGTATATAATTAAGGACATCAGATATCCAAAAAAATAAAGAGAGAATAATCTATGTTGTTATCTAATCAACTAATTTTCATTTTACAAATCAATAATTTCCTTTAAATTAAATGGGTATTTTTACCCTGGGTATTACAGTAAAGACTTAACTACACAATTATTTCAAAATAAATAAATTGAGTTTGAGTTCATATCTCATACCATTTCTGTATCTTCTGGTGGTTGTGCCTCACATTCTTTTGGTACTTGAAATTCTGGATGGTGGTTGTTCACATCCTCAACAGTAAATTTTATGCTTGCATAATCAAAAAAGCTTTTAGCTGTAAATAAGTTGATTTGTTATTTTCCTTATTAAGCCCTCACTAAATACTAATCAATTTCTGATTATCTGAGAACAAGGAAATTACAATTTTATAAATATTTATTTATTGAGAAACCACTCCATTCAATTAGTTATTTAAAACTCATCCATTTTTAGTGAATTAACACTACATGAAGTTCCCTAGTGATAATTTTTGAAAACATTTCCATCCAATAAGAACAATATTGAATATATGAAAAGCTTTATTATGCATTCTTCATGATTTTTATAGTGCTCTTATGAATATTTCTCTTATCAATGTAAACCCTGATATTAACAGTAAAGAAATTTATATCATTATACATTTATACAAATAATTACACCCAAATGAAACAATAATAATTTTAGGATAATTTATATGTATTGATAGCTCTAAAGAAATTCTTAAAAATAACATATTTCTTTTCTGGTATTTCAAGTAAAAAGTGTAATGAAGAATACAAATAATCTGAGATTTGTTATATACCTTTCATGAATTTTAATTATTAATATTCCTATGGTGCTTGAAAAGGCATATTAAGTTAAAAATATACTTACAGTTGTCATGGTTCTGAAAATTATCCTGAACAAATATCAATACTGTGTATTCTTTTCCATTCATATAATCCAATTTATCAATTGTAGATATATCTCCTGTGATATTGTCTATTGCAAACAATTTTCCAATAACTTCACTGTTTCTTGAGTCTAACATATATGTTGGTGTGTTATATATATCTGTAATAATTTTATTTTTAATATCTTATAATGTATAATTTAACAAGAAATGTCAAAATATTAATAGATCAATAAAATTAAGTTCATGCAAAACCAGCAAATCTATCTTCCCCTATTTATATGTACCCCTTCATGAAATAATATACTTCTAAATTTTCAAAAAAAATTATCCTCAAGTAATATATTTAGTATAATTATACAGTTAAGAAATCTACTGTATTATTTGATTCCTTATAATTTTATTCTAGCATAACAGGTCCAATATTGATGAATAATGGCTATCTTCTGGTGTCTGGATTTCAACCAGAAGTGAATTACAGATTATATGCAATTCTAATAAAAAATAGGATACCATATGGGATAAAAAGCAAATAGGATACCATATGGGTTTTTTCTAGAGTTCTAGTTTATGTAAACGGTCTAATTAAGATAGTGAAAAATGATGAGGTATTTGTTCATATAGACCCAGGTTTGAGAGTAAATTGACCTGAAAGTAATGTCTGCAATTTATTATTATTTTGTCAAATTTAATTATGGATTTTGCTATATTCCCATATATATATATTATATAACTCATGTCTTATCAAAATGAAGTTTTAAACTCACCAGATTTGTCATCATCCACAGAAGAAACTGAGAATACCTTGCCAGGGTTAGAATACTCTTTAATTGGGTCCGGACTTCCATCTATGACTAATTTTGGGTTACAGTCGTTAACGTCTTCCACATTTATAGTTATCTTGAAAAGATTTATAAATGATAAATATGTAAGTAAATCTCAGTCACTGTATAAATAGGTGATTAAAATCAATTACCTCTACTGATGATTATTATTTATATGCAAGAGAATTGAGAAAATTCCCAATAAAAAGCTAAGAAAAGCAGCAAAAACAATAACCAAGAGAGAGAGAAGAAATGGAAATATCTATAAGTAAAAAAACAGAAATAGAAGACCCACGTAATAGAAAATATAAGAAAATATGTAAAATTAAATATTGACATGCTTTTTTCTAGATTTAAAGGGAATATAAATCAATGTATGTTATCTTATCTCAGGTCAAGATGCTATAACTCTTATATCTTCTCAATTTAATCAGAATCATACCTAATTTCAGTTGAATAAAGAAACAATCATTTCAACCTCCCATAATCTTCCCTTTAATAATTAGGTATGATATCAAGAGACATGGTCTGCAAAACACTTGCATTCATAGAATAATGATTTATTTGCCAAGTTTATAGATAATATATGTACATATTAATAAAAGAGGTTATAGTGTTGCTTGCATATATATATATATATATATGCAATATATATAATATATAATAATATATAATATATAGTATATATAATAATATATATATATATGAGGAGAAATGAATATTAGATAATACTAACTATGAATTGAGAAATCAGAAAATATCAATTATGAGTACAATATCGATAAAGGGATGGATATATTTTGACAGAATGAAATATTTACTTCAAAATTAGTTTCTAACCTTTGATTCAAAAAGATTATAATGAGTTGCAGGTTTTAACAGATATAAAAGAAGTCTGATGAGCTACATTGCCAGAACAATTAAACACTCTGATAGGGGATATAGTATTATAAAACTGGGGTTATTCCAGCCTTGTGAGCTTTTCACACAAAGTTACCTTTGCCTTCCTACATATGATAATGACATTATGTATGTTATTTCTGTAGGAAGTTTATAATATAAAATACTGGCAACATGAACAGCATTATCGTAGAAGCAAGGGGTATGAAGATAGAAAATATGAGGATTGTTACTATTGGGTATGTTGTAGATGTAAACATCAGCATTTTTCTTGAATTAATTCATTTAAAATTATAATTGAAGAGCAAAAGAATACAAAAGAGATAAAAAAAAGCTGGAAGAGAAGCAGATTTAATCTTACCTTCTTCTATAGCAATAGAGTTATAGATAGTAGTACATCAATTATTTTATTCTATTCTGTATCAGTATCTTATGATAGTGTGAATGTAGTTTGTCTGTTTTATTACAAAGGATGTTGACTTACATTTATAGGTACAACAAAATCTCCATCGGAAGCAATTACAGTATAATTCAGCATTTGATACTTTTCATAATCAATTTCCTTGTTCCCTTCAACTGTTAGAATACCATTTTCATCTATGTTCACCCAATCAGAAGGAGTATCATCTTTTGGACTAAAACAAATATAATATCATAATGCTTATGAAATGGTAAATAAGTTGTTTAAGTAAAAATATATTTTGTTTAGTTCACTAATATTAAATTTGAAAAAGCTCTTTTAAATAATTTTATATTGATAAAACATTGATATTTATGATTCAAGTAGAAAAATATGAATCGTGTGAAAGAAAAATAAATGGAACCTTCATATAAAATGAAGTTCTATGTACAGTATTGAGTAAAACTATTCTAAAATATATCCTGAAATAATTGGTCAATATATCATGAGTGATAAAAAGTCATTGGCTTGGGAGGTGTTAATATTGTTCAGTGATTATTTATTCTTATAATTATATTGTAACTTAAAATTGATCACATTAAAATGCTAAGCTCATTGATTATTTATTGTTCAATTGTTAATAGGATTTTGAACATTCTAAATGATTAAATATAATATAATGAAAACTCACATTATTGCATAAGTAATGTTATTATTACCAGGTCCATCTTGGTCGTCTTTTGCTATTACGTAACCAATTTTGACTCCTGAAGTAGAATTTTCAACCACATTCAGCTCATCAACTCTTATGTATTCTGGAGGGTGATTATTAATATCTTCTATTATGACAACTAAAAGCGCTGTATGAATTATATAAAAAATAAATAAATATTAATTAAAAATAAAGAAAACATTTTTTAACGGCAATAATAATGTTATAATGATAATGATATTTTTATTTGCTAGAAATCATATTAAGATATAAGCTCTATCAGTGCACCAGGAATATAAATTTTTAAATAAAAATACAAAATCAATATTTGGAAAGAAAGGAATTGACTGAATAAAACATTTTACATGTTAGAAAATCCTTCACCTTTGAATTGAAACAAGATATTAAGCTTATATTTTTTATCACTTCTGGACGTGCATTGTATAAAATAATGTAAAGATGTAATGGACTGTTGAGGGAACGAGTGGTGCATACATAGGAAATATGGAGATTGTTGCTCTTGCAGGTGTTATGGGTATGAATGTCAGCATTTGTTTTGAATTTATTTATGTTTGAATTAACATATATAAATGAAAATAGAATAAAAATGCATGGAAGAGGTAAAATGGAATATTTCTGTTAGAAAGGAAGGCTGGGTGCATCAAAGTTTGAGTTGGGTATTAGTCTTAAAATTTTTTTTTTGAATTTTGAATAATTTAGTGGAATGAAATAAAGGCACCTCAGACAGTATGCTGTTTACAATATGGAGATAAAAAGACCATAACAAATGGAAAATAAGATATCAATAGAAACAGTAAAATGAATGTTGCAAAAGAGGAATCAAATAGGACTGAGTTTTCTTAAGAGGAATTATGTGAGTGAGTGTGTGAAGAATGTGAGAGTTCTGGTAAAGGGTATAGTTTATGTGTCTACACCAAGAAGAGTTGTAAAGTCAGTATGAAGTAAAACACTGCCATCTATAGAATTATTTAATTTATGAGTTTTTTTATGAAAAATTGAAAGAAAAGGTTTGAAAGTAAGCCTATCTATATCTCGAAATATGCATCAGGGGCCTTTTTCTCAATGGCCACACCCCTGTTGGGCATTGAGGAACAAAAAAATTCATACTTGATTACAAATATGCATTAACATCACTGTAATTAAAATACCTCTATGTATCATCATTATATCTTTAAATATATACAACATATACTTATAATCTCTTAATGGAAAAATTGTATAGAAAACTAGTGATTTGGCAATACAGTGGTGCCTCGAGTTAGGAGCAGCCTAACATACGAGTTTTTTGATTTACAAGCAGGAGCTCGGGCCATATTTTCGTTCAAGATACGATCCCAAATCCGTGTTACCGGAGCGTCCAGCTAATGGTGCGCAGGGTCGAGCATCATCCGAGAAAATCTCTCAATCACTCGCATGTGTTACCCGCTTGAATCGAAGTGTATCTTGTGCGCTGTAATCATTTTTGCGTGATTACTGAACTTTTTTTTACAGTACAGAAAGTGCAGCCAAGAAGGCAGAAACAAATGATAGTTAAATTTACGTTAATGTTAAGGTTAGTTTAAGTTTAAAGTTAAGAGCACTGTTCTAAGTATTTTCTTTTATTTGAAAGAAATAAAGTGTAGTTTTAGTTTAAAGTTACGAAAATAGTTTTAAGTTTTAAAAAAGCGTCGTTTACGTATGTGTCTTGAAAGCCTACACTCCTTCCCTCCTCCTCGCCGTTCACCTTCGTTAGCCGAACTTGTCCGTCACCAAAGTAAGACTATTATTCTAAATCTTTTATTTGTTTTATTTATATTATTTATTTTAAAACTCTTTTATTTGTTTCATAATTTTGTTATGTCTTTTTTAATTATACATGTTTATTTGTTAATTTAAAAAATATCTTTATTCATAATTTACAATGTTTTGGGGATTTTTCATAGGTCCGGAAATGATTAATTCGAATTTAGTTATTTTTAATGGGGGAAATTTGTTTGACTTACGACCTCGGTTTTGGAACGAATTAAACTCGTATCTAGAGGTACCACTATATCTATTATCATACAGTAAGACCCCGCTTAGCGCTGCCCCGCTTAGCGCTGTTTCAGTATAACGCAGTTTTTTGGGGTTCCCCTGAAATGCACACTATATTGATACTTGTTGTATGTGTGTACAAAGGAAACGACCATGGAACAACCAGAAGCGGTTCAATGTATAGCGACGGTGTATACTGTGCATCTCTTTCAACGATCTTTTGTTAGTTTATCCAGAATAAAGATTTCAACTGTTTTCTCCGAAGTCGGAGCATACCCTCTTCCAAAGCCATGTGATTGAGGAAGAACGACTTTCCATCTGGATTGATTTGATGAATTTGAACGTGATATGCCATTAAGTCAAGCAATTATAATGGAAAGAGCGAGAAAAATTTTTAGCTATATTCAGAATGAAAAAGAGGACACCAGTGAAAATTTTGTGGGTAGTCGATGGTGGTTCCATCGATTTAAAAATAGAAACAATCTTCATCACATACAGACTACTGGAGAAGCGGCAAGTGGAGGTACAAAATCAGCTGCTGCATTTCCAGCGGAATTAAAAGCAATTATTAAACGTGGGAATTATCCTCCTAAATTAGTTATCAATTTTGATGAAACGGGTCTTTTTTGGAAGAGAATGCCAAAACGTACATTTTTGTTCCGCGAAGAAAAGCGAGCAACAGGATTTAAGGCTGCAAAAGATCGCTTAACACTTCTACTGGGTTGTAACGCTAATGGAGACTTTAAATTAAAACCACTGCTTATCTATCATTCCAAAACCCCAAGAGCAATGCAGAGAATTAGGAAATCGACTTTACCAGTAATTTGGGAGTCCAATAAAAAATCCTGGATCACTATGAAAATTTTCCAGAATTGGGTTACTGATCATTTTTTCCCGTCTGTTAAACGTTACTGCGACTTTAAATAGCTGGAACTGAAAACTTTACTTTTGATTGATAATGCACTAAGCTATCCAACGCATTTGTCCAAATTAACAACATGCATTCCAGTAGAAGTGGTTTTTCTGCCGCCAAAAACAACTTTGTTGATCCAACCAATGGATCTAGGCGTAATATCAAATTTTAAAGCTTATTTTCTCCGGCGGACATTTCGACAACTGATTGATAAAACTTCTATACTTAATGTACTAAAAATATTTTAAAAACAAATGAAAAAACAACTGATAAATTTTCTTATTTTCTGTTATTTTTCACCGATCCTCATTATATACATATGTATGTACGTGTTAAGCTGCCCCGTTTAACGCTGTTTCGTTTAGCGCTCGAAGTTATTGGAACGTAACCCCCGCATTAAGCGGGGTCTTACTGTACTAGAAAAATCATTCTGAAAATCACAGTACAACTCACAAGTTTAGAAACATGTTTTGCATTATTTAATTACATACATTCTTCGTTTGACTTAATTGATACATGACTGATTTGTGATAAATGCATCATAATGTATATTAAGATATTGATCCTGTATTGAGTAAAACAACTAAATTTAGTTTTAAATAAGCATACAGGATGTTATATTACTTGGAGAGGCGTTTAATAGTGTTTAGAGGACAGCCAAGGAACGTGTATACATGTATAAGGTATTGACTTGAATGCATAACAATTAATTCAGATCCATACTAGGTATATAAAATTGAAAAACAGGGAAAAGTTCAGAAAAAAGCAGTTCTCTCCTTAATCATTGATCTGGGTATTTAAATTTTCAAAGTGAACCCGCGGTGGATATTAAAATTTAGCAAAGGTCATTCTATGAGCTTATGTAAATTCATATTTTAATGCAATAAAAAATAGTATTCCTTGTTTATTTCAGAAAAATATACTTTGAAAAGTTTAAAATATTTTTTTTAGTAGTTGCCAATGCCCCAGTCATGATATCTGTAAATTTCATACTCAGATGTGCAGTTAATAAGTAGATTAAGAGAAACAGTCAGTGCTACTAAAATGTTAATGACTCGAGTGGGAAACATGTATTTACAATATTATCATGGTATGAAAGGGGGGAAGGATTAAAAGTAATTGATTGAGAAACTGAAATTAAAAAGGATAAATATTCACCATTATAATATTAAGTCAGGTTAGGTGAGATGGTTTCATTTGTAATTAGAAGGATGCATCTCATTCAAAAACATTCTAATGGTTGATGTGACTTTTGCCTGACATTATTGACTCTCCTTATAAGAAAAAGGATGGACCTGTTTTTAAGTATGATTTTTCATATAATTAGAATATATGAATCTTTATGTAAAAATCTATTTATTTTGCAATGAATAAAATAAATTTGTAGCTCTATTTTGTAGGAATTTTGTAATTATGAGAATAAATTAGACAAACTTTCAAAAAGTATCTTACCATTATTTTCCCATGAATTTTTTACAGTAGAATTATCAATAACTTTAATATTCAAATACACTGTGTCCATCTCAATCCAATCAATGTTATCTGCAATCTCCAAACAGCTACAAGCTTTGTGTCCATCTTCATTACAAGCACAGTGATCATTCATAGCAAATTTACTGGAGCCAAGAGCGTTTTGGGAGATTAATTATAGCATGTTTTTAATTAAATAAAATTAGCAATCTAAATTTGTTAAAACTCTTGAATAGACTAGATATGATTTGCTCATAATTAAATAAAGAAGTTCATACCTCATTATTACACTTTTGTTTTGTTGTATATTTCCACGTTGGGTTGCACTTGAAGCATTCCAATTGATATAAAAATTTAATTCAGCACTTGTATCTTCATCATCTGCTCTGACTTCTGATATATTGCCATTTGGAGAATTTTCTGGTAATCTTATTGTTCTACTGGGCTACAAAATAAATTTATCACAAAATTCTTTTAAGTTATACCTGCAGAAAATATTATACTGAAATATGTTTTAAAAAATGCAATGAAATATAAATTCATTTACTTTAAATTTGAAAATAAGTTCATATATGCAAATGGATTAGTTTATAAGGAAAAATAATGTTATGTATGAATTTATCTGCATCTAGGTTTAAACTTACAATGAAAATACTAGGTGGAGAATCATTTTCATCTATAATTTGAATAACAAATTCTTTAACCTCTGAGTTATCATTACTATCTTGTACTTTAAATTGAATATTCAATTCCTGCTGCTTCTCATAATCAAACACTTCGTTTACTTCCACTACCCCTGTGATTTCATTAACGGTAACACTATTACTTGTAGTGGAATACCTATATCACAAGAAAGAAATTAACTTAAATAATAGAATGTATAATAATTTTGGTGATCATAAATCAAATTCCACAATAACGATCAAGATATTCAAATAAAATAAGATGATTATGAAATGATAGAACTGAAGGTTCCAATATACTTACTCTGCAACTACTAGATACTGCTGATACAACTGTCACACACATAAAACCAATGAGACAAATAATAAATTACTAAAACTTTGAAATAAAATTTCCATATTTGAGAAATCTTAAGGAGTTTTTGGTTTTAAATTAATACATACAGTTAAAATACAATCAAAGATAAAGTGTGTCCCTACTTGATGAAAGCATGGAAAATTTCATGGTGAGATTAGATAACCAGCAAAAATATTAAGATAATTACTATATTTGATGGCTTATAAGATGCACTTTTTTTCCTAAATTAGGTTTCAAAAAATTAACCTGCATCTTATATGTGAAGGTATTGGTATCAGTGCATAAACTATTTGTTTTAAAAATACCATTGAAAATGTGACTAAAGGAAATAGGAAATTAAGTCACACCACTCAGTGTTAAATGAGGCTAAAGTACATGGAAACACAGCAGCAGTAAGTTTTTATGTTATTGTAGTACTGCGCACGGACTAATAAAACTTTTTTCCTTGTGCATGGCCTACTTAATGAGGGTGCGTCTTATATGCCAGTGCGTCTTATATACCGTCAAATACAGTAGTTATTATAAAATTTCAATGACGTATCATTCATTTAAAATTCCATTCTAGTAGTATAAATGCAGTCTTCCATAAATGTTCTATTTTGAAATTTCATTAAAACTATAAATTGCAATTTTCCATAAAATAAATACAAAAATTTAAATCATTGAAAATGTTACTCACTTTAAAGTATCATTTGCATCTCTGTCTGTAGCTTTCAATGTAGTAATATATGTTCCTTTCGGTGAATTTTCAGTCACATTTGGTTTTCCAATATCAATAAATGAGGGAATTTCATCAATTACATTTTTCAGATTAATTGTGACTTCACACCTTTCTGTATGACTGCTGTTTGCCTTCTCTGTCACAACAAGCTGAAAATTCCAAGAGTATAATAAATTATAGGTCAATATGAAATCTAACGTTTAATATCCAAGGCTAATAATTCAGAATTTCTTTGAGGAATCAGATATTAAGGATTATATATTCAAATAAAAAATTTAATTGCTACCAATAGAGAATTTACTTTAAGGCTTCAAGAACTAAATATGGAAGGACATAAGATAGGACTCAAGATAATCTTCAACAAAACTTAAGTAATGCATAATTCCTTTGCTAAGCAAGTGCCAATAAAGCTTGAAGAAACCCTCTGGAGGTGTGCTTGGAATACACTTACTTCAGACAACTTGTGAAAACAGGGAGAGAATAATGGGATTAACGAAGTGAAACTAAGAATCAAACTTATAAATAAATAAAATTAAATTCCTAATTTTGAAGAAACTCAAACTTCAACCATAAGAGAAGACATAGGAGAGTAATGTATTATAACAATTATGTAAGAGCAGTGACAGAAGTTATGAACATCATCAATAGGGTAAGGTTAGTTAAATGGATGAGGGCAACTTGATACCAAGATATTTGAAGTGACTAAGGAGAAGACAGGAAAATAAATGGATTGGAGACATCCTCACAGAAGCAGTCTGAAAATAAAACTGAAGGAGAAGATTTTACCTCCAAAGAAAAGTTTCTCATTTCTGGAATTTCAAAATCCAGTGATTTTGGCTTAGTCACACTTATAGAAATAGTAGACTCTTGATATCCTAGATCAGGAAAAACAGCAAAGAAATCTTTAAAGTTATTTCCTGGTTTATCTTCCAAGGACACAGAGTATGTTCCATTAAGTCCCTGAAAGTAAAATGATATTTATGTAAATACTTCAATATATTCAATCCTTTTGCATGTATCTGGATAAGTATAATGAATTAATTCTTGTTATGATAATTTTTTTACTGCTGAAATGTTGAGCATGTATATTAAATCCAAAAAGAAAATAAATTAGAGAAAATCTTCACAAAAAAGTGAATTTGAGAATAGATAATGAAAAATATTTATTATTTGCTTCTGGATGATCTTGAATGAACTGATGACTGATAGTTAAAATCCTCATACTTTCAAAGGTCTTGTAATGTACCAATGTAAACTAATGTTCAACATGGCTATGCCCAAAATCCAAATAATTTCAACACATTCATCTCTTTCTCTTACTATTTCTTTGTTTCAATCCATAACACACTCATTTAGATAAGGTTAATCTTCAATCCCTTTAACTAGCTTCTTAAATTACTGACCATCAATTTAGTATTGTCCTTTTCGGATAAATTGAGCTTAATGACATCAAATTTAGCTTACATACCTTTTATCTCTTTTCTACAACTACCTCTTGCTCATATACTCTTTAATATCACCTCAAAACTACCTTTCCTATTGTATATATATATATATATATATATATATACAGTAAATATAATGAATTATAAATTTTTCTATTATATGCATGATATTGAAATTATTTTAATCTTCATCCTTTATTTGCTCATGATAGTTCTCCGAAGTAAGGTGAAGTGGGGTAAATGCAGACCAGGTTTGGAATAGTTTGACTTTGAACTAATAATGTGTTTATTTATTTTACAAATAATAAACTTTTAAGTATTATTGAGTTGTTGTGTTGATATGAAGTATTTTATATTGTTAGGAGTATAAATTTTTATTAAAATATACATTCAATGTAAGAAATTGTAACAAAAAGCAAGTAATCCAAACGTTCCCTCAAAACACAGCAAGCGCGTACAAGTATATTAGGAACGAAATGAATCTTTATATTATGAATTACAGGGAAAGAGCAGAATCTTACACATTTTTACTATATGCTGCTTTCTACAAAACTAAAATAAGTTGTTTAGCTTTAAAGCTCTGCTTATTCATTGATTTATGTTAATATTTGTGTTTTATTTTTATTATAAATATGATATAGAGTTCATTAAATATCAATTAAAATTTATGCATTAAAATTTAAATTACCGTATTTGACAGCATATAAGACTCACTATTTTTCCTAAATTAGTTCTCAAAAAATTTACCCGCATCTTATATGTGAAGGTATTGGTGTCGGTGCTTAAAACTATTTGTTTAAAAAATACTCTTGGAAATATGACTAAAGGAAATAAGAGATTAAGCCATACCATTCAGTATAAACTAGAAGTGTTAAATTAAGCTAAAGTGTATGGAAAGGTAGCATCAGTAAGTCATTACGTTATTATTAAAACGGTTTTTCCCTGTTTACACAAAATTAAGAACAACTGGGATCACAAGAGTAATTACAATAATTTTTACAATAATCTGCCTGCTTACCTCATCCATGTCCTTTATCAGTATATTATTTTCAGAATAAAATGAACCTTCATCAAAAATCATTTTTATGTTACATGGATCAACTGAAGGAGAGTTATCGTTGACATCCATTATAATTAACTGCAACATAAGAGATGTTTCATTAGTACTGTCCTTTGCTGTAACATTTACATTCAACGGATTTTCATCTTTTTTTAAATTCTCTCTATCAATTTTTTTTATCTTCAGAAGCCCTGTGTCAGTATTCAGATCAAAATATTTCTTGTACTCTGTTAAAGAAAAAAATTCATGGATTAGGAATAGACTCACAATGACAGAGAAATTAATTCTAATGTTATCCATTCATTCACCAAATTTCAATAGAATAAATGATTTTTTAGCTATTGACAATTTGCCAAGGTTAATATAATTCATCAATATCAATAAAACTTCCAATAGAAATTTTAAAAATGACACTAAACAGCCTTCAATACAAGATTATTACTATTTGAGATCAAGAGCTTAAGCAAGTAATATCTATGTATAATAGGATTATTTTAGCCCAATAACTGTTTCTATCTCCTTTATTTCAGTTTTTCAAATAAAACAACTTAGTAACTAGTAATAATTAGTTTGGCTTTTAATGCAGGACCAGAAAGGTAAACAGCACTTGCAGTCTTTAATCTGTGCCAAAGTTATAACAATAACATAGTAGTGGATTTAAGATGTAATGAATAAAGTTTTTAACTGGATACTTATTCTTAAAATTCAAAAATTTTATTGATTTAATAAATGGAACATTATGACTTTAAAAAATTTACATGCTACTGTTCTTCAATGATTGTATGAAAACTTAATTACCATCGTCAACATTCATTCCATAGGTCAGTTTTTCTTGCAATCCCATATCACCATCTATGGCCTTAAGGGGGAATTCCTATAAGTGAGGTTCAAAAAATTAAACAATGTCATGATCATATGTATTAAGAAGATTTTTATGAGTGAGTTTATCTAAAATAGATCTCTCTTTTCTTCATGAACATGAAATTTCATTTGCAATATTTTTAGGATTAACACCCACCACAGGATGGTACAAGAACAAATAGTGAATCAGTGCCTATCATTACTCTTTTTATTCATACTTCTCCCAAGAAGGGCCATATGATTCTATCATGTTCAAATTTCACTATCTTTGTATTTTATTGTGTATTGAATAGACTCATAATTTATTTAAAATTCAATTATAAATACATACCTTTAGCTATTCAATACTCAAACTGAGTATGCATGCTTACACAAAAGATAAATAATCATGATTTTGTATAGATCATATATAATTATATTTTTCAATAATAGCAAGAAGTGATGCATCAATTTCAAATACCTGCCCTACTTTAATCATGGATAAAGATTGGCAAGCTCAACAGTTCAACATCATCAAGAACAATTAGGTAAACAAAAGTCAGATGATAATATCTCAGAAAATATGAATGGGGTTAGCTACTAATAGAGTTTACTGAAGGAGCCAATTTGGTCATATGAAAATTTTGTAAAAAAACATTTTATATTAATGGATTAGAATTTCAGGTAACTGATATTGAACTGGAATGATCTCAAAATAACTAATTCTCTTTTTTTACTGGTAAGCCAAATTTTCTTCATTTTCCCATATCTCTCATCGAGAGGAAACAAATTAGGTCTTTGATTTTACGATGATTGTTATATTATTTTCAAATCTCCAACTCTTTAAATCACTTCTTAATTGTGGATATTTTAAATTTATAGTAATTTATTATTTGTAATTAAATTTTATTAACTCATGTCTATAATAAATATTTTGTTTCAGATAGAAATCTTAACTTCAATCCAGGTTAACTATATTATTAAAGAATATCACATTCATAATTTTCATTACACATCTCCCCTTAAGGTAAACTAGAAAGTATTGTTGACCTCTGGTCTAATCTCTGAAACAATACCCAAACTGTACTCATTATTTAAATCCAAAATGAGAATTTTATATTTCAAATATTATTACATAACTTTTATTAATAATATAATTCAATTATATTATTATATTTATGTCGTAAGTATTTTTGATAACCCATAAGAAAAGTAACACTTACATTCTCTTCTTCTTCATAAATGATTTTGGTTTGGCTCATGGTCCATATTGGAGGCTGGTCTGGCATATCTTGTACTTCAACGTTCAATATTCCAAATGCTGCATAAGGTCCATCCTATAATTGGTTTGTTCACATAGAAATATGCATTAGCAATTTTCCAAAGATACATATTTCATGCGATTAAACGTTAATTAAATCTCGTTTCCATGAAACTAGATTTAATCTTCAATAATGGTCCAATAATCCAATAATGACTTGTACAGGATTTAATATCACAAAACTCAACATTATCTCAGATAATTCTATATATATACAAGTAAAAGTGCGCTTGCTTACAGCAAGCAATGCAATAATTTATCTTTAGTGAATAATAAAATTTCTCGAAAGATTACTCTGCTCAAACGTTGCTAAACATTAAGTAAAGGGCATTAACGCAGCTGAAAATGCACTGAATACGATTTCCGATACATTTCTTTCGGCAGCTAAAATCCAGCCCCGGCGACAAACCAAGGTCATCCTGCTAAAATTACTGTAATCTTTCAATTGAGTATGGTGGACTTTATAAACACCCCAAATTGCAAAAGGAAATTCATTCAGGAAGTACCTTAAAATGAGTCCTAAATTCCCTATGTATTTCACATGGAGAATTAATTAACGCCCCCTAGCATCGAACCAACGACCTTTTACGATAATCTTAGGAAAGCTTTTATATGAGAATTGTCCCCTTAATGGCTGCGTGAAATTTTGAACCTCTGCGCGGTTGGGAAGTGTTGTAAAAAGCATTCGGAAATATGGCCAATGTATTTTAAACGGGAAAAATCGAGATTACGGGTCGCTCTGGAATCGAACCCGTGATACATAGGCAAGTGCTGATTATATTCGAATGACGAAATATACGTATCTATTTGTGTTAAAAGTTTGAATGATCTACGTATTATATAAAAAGAGCTACGATTTTTAAAAATTTGAAACTTTTTCACTTCCTGGCATCGAACCCATGACCATGAACCCATGAATGTAATAATATATCTTTTAATGAAAAATAAGATTTTACGGAAGGTTAATCTTCGTCCACATTACTAAATATAAGTTAAACGAAAATATCGGAGCGCATGTATACTTTGACATGGTCTTCCCATGCTTTTCTTAAGGCAGTATTATTACCGCCTAGCGTCCAACCAAGACCATCCTGCGAACATCGCTGTCATCTTTCGCTTGAGTGTGATTATCTTTATAAACAATCCAAATTTCAAATGGAAATACGTTGAGGAAGTACCCGAAAATGAGTCCTTAATTCCCTATGCATTTCTTTTGGACACAGAGTAAACACTCCCTTGAATCGAACCAACGACCATTTACGACATTTCTACGGATGCTTTTATATGAGAATGGGCCCTTTTTATAGCTGTGTGAAATTTTAAACCTCTGCGTGGTTGGGAAGTGCCCTAAGAAGTTTTCGGAAATATGGCCAATGTATTTCTTATGAGAAAAATCGAGCATACGGGTCACTCTGGAATCGAACTCGTGACACATAGGAAGGTGTTGATTTTTTTCGAAGTGCATTATATGCGTGTAGAAAGTTTGAATGATCTATGTATCATATTAAGAGAGATATGATTTTTCAAAATTCGAAAATATTTCACCTCCTGGCATTGAACCCATGACTCGTTGCAGGCAAACTAAAACATTTTTCCGTAGAAATGTATTGTAACTATAGCCACATGAAGTTTTTTGTCTGGCTTAATGGAAAGTACCGTATTTCCTGGCCTATAAGACGCACCGGCGCATAAGACGCACCTGGATTTTTCAGGTTAGAATTTACGAAAAAAAACAAAATACTTGGATAATGCTGAAAAGAATTTTAATGATAACATTGTACATTAAAACGGAACTTTAATATTAAAAAATCAATAAGCAAATATATAATAATTTATTCATCATAGAACCTCATAAATTCCTCATCACTGCTGCTAAAATCATGCGCGTAGATATATTCTCGGGAGTCAACATTCAACAACAACATTCAACACACAACATCAATCTTCACTTCCATCCAGCACATTGCTGTTTCAACAATTTTAGAAAGACTTTATGATAGAGCAGCACCCATTGTAAGATTAAACTAAACATGCTACATTGCATGCATTTCTGATTTATCCGGGAATTTATTTGAAGGAAGATTGACATCGACATATTAAAACTTTATTTCTAACAACCCGTTCTAAAAGTGTTATTATCAATTTTTTTATGAATTGAACTATTTTCAATGCCCGATACACTAAGAAATACTTTATGGTATTTATTTATCCTGTCAAAACGGTTGCTTATTATAGGACGAAGTTACGAGTATAACCGTGATATCCGTATACCATCGGCGCATTAGACGCAGGCTGATTTTACAGCTCATTTTTGAGAAAAAAAGTGCGTCTTATCGGCCGGGAAATACGGTATTTTTTTAATTGTCAAAAATCTTCGATTCTAGGGGGCGTTGACTATATGTCCAAATGATATGCTTTGGGAAATAGGAATATAGTTTGAGGCACTTCTTGAATGTATTTCCTTTTGATATTTGGAGTGTAAATTAAGATAATCATACTCAAAGTATTTCTCGCAGGATGCCCTTGTTGTACGGGTTGGGAAATATTCTGCCGAAAGAAATGCATGGGAAATCGAAATCACTGCGAAAAACGCTGTGAAAATATTCATTAATTTATGTTTAGCAATGAGTTAGAAGAATAATCTTTCAAAAAATCTTATGTTTTATAAAAAGATATAGGTATTTTCTGATAGCTTGCTGTCAGCAAGTGCACCTTTACTCGAGTATAGATGTACCCCCCCCCCCCCCCCCCCCCGAAGAGTCTATATATATTAGATATATATTATTTTTATAAGTATTCAAAAAGATTTAATAAGTGCAGAATTCTTACTGTAGAAAAACATTAAGTAAATTTTCTGTTCACAGCTACTCAATAAATGCAAGGACAAAATCTAGTAAATACATATCATGAAACCATTAATGCAGAAAAATTAAGAGGGTTAGTTGATTTAAGTTATAATCTACTCATACTTACAGTAACATTTATATCCAACTTATAAAACCTTTTAGTTTCATAATCTAATTCTTCGGTCACCACTAAAATGATTTCTTTGTAACAATTCTTCTTAGGAATAACTCTAAGGCTGAAGTAATCACTCTTATTCTGTAAAAGAATTATGATAAAAAAATGAAATCAATGTGAGAAGGTGTGACTTCGTGGAATGCCATAGTAATTAAAACAACTTTGTAAATTTACACAGAAAATTGGTATATTCGCGAATTAATTCTTATGATAAAAAAGTTTAATTGATTTATCAAATAAATAAAGTTTAACTAAAATTGCTCAAAATTAATAGTAAACTACTACTTAACTATTATTTGGATTTTGTTGCGATGAATAAAGATCATTTATAATCCAGCTTAGATTCATAGAGAAGCTGGAGACCAGTCATTTATCTATGACCACATTTTTTACTTTGACAAATGGATATCATTATCTCTCTGAAATCTTTATTTTATCATCATTTATCTTATAGTGTACTGAAACCCTTTATTCTGTAAAAACATATCCCTAAGTGTTTCATCACTTTACTATGTTAGCCATGAATAATTTACAAGACAAACAGATTCACTATGAAATTGGCAACTGAATTCTTTGCTTATACTTCATATTAAACTGCTTACTATTGTTTATGTATTGATATTTATAACTAGAGACAATTATAATAATGTTTTATTGAAATAATAATCAGATGTTACTATTAATACCAAAAGTTTTATGATAATAAGAAACTGAATATCATTTAATGGCATACTAACATATATTGTCTTTTCTCAAAATTTGTATTTTGAGAAAAGACAAAATTTGTGAAAATATTTCAATATTTTCACTAAGCTGGTAAATTTTAAGATTTTAAATTATGCACACTGCTTTTAGCTAAATACAAAGTCTATGTTGCAATTATTGAACAGATTTGAGTGACTCACAGAATTCCCAGATTCAAATACATCCACTTCTGTTTCATCACATACTGTATCATCATCTTCCAAATCCATGATACATGAGGTTTCTCCAATAAAATTTTCCTGAATAAGGCAATGTTTCAATTTAATGGAAATGCAATAAGCATTTGATGCACAAACCAATCAATAATTTATTTGAAAGTTAACCAACAAAAATATTAAGGTCTATAATTAAAATATACTGTATCAGAATGAGCTTAAACTCATTTTTTTACTTTGAAATTAGGAATTAGGGTTCAATTGGAAAAGTTAATTTTTTACCATAAATACATCCTATAAATATCTAAATTATATAAATGAACTTTGATTGATTATCTTTTCAAAAAAAGAGTAAACAACAAGTGGCATGAAATAAAGTCCTAACCAAATACATTGTTTTTGCAAATCGAAGCAACTGAAAATTTCCCTCAAAATGAAATGTAGAGTTCAAGCTAATATAAAAAGATTGAACAGTTGCATAAAAGAGAAATAGAAATTTATATTAATTATATATGAAAGACATTCAGAATTGTATTAGGACTCATATTTATCAAAGATCATTCATTTGATAATTGAATAGTAAAATATTAAATTTACTGTGAATGAATGAAAAAGGATTCCAGATGCTTAGAATTTCACATGATAAAATTCATTTGGGAATTTTAGAATACATAATAATAAAGAGAAGCAAACTTTAGAATAATAATTTAGTTCCCATCATTTCAATATTTATATAAATAACATTTAAAATTTTTGTACTTCAATTAAGAAGTACGGTATAACACTTAATATACATCATTGCCACAATGAAAAGTAATAGGTTGATCGATTGATCAATATTTTGCAATGCATTAAAACAAACACATTTTCTAAAAAAATCCTTACTTATAAAAATGAGTGAATATATTTATTGGGTAATTGAAAAATATTATTATGAATTGGCTCTTAAGGTAAAGAAATTGTCTCATAATGTTCACGTAAGTAAGTTTGTATATAGTGAGAAAATTATTTTCTACAGATTTGTTCCAAGAACTTTGATTTCCCACAGGTTAGTGACAAAACTACAACTAAACATTAAAGAAGAGTTACGTATAAACTTCAATGTATATTACTTGAATAGAGCAGACTTCATTTTCCATTCTGATCTGTGGCTTCTTGTTATTGATATCTTTGACAAGTAAATATAGATAGTCATCCACTTTATTGATTGTAACATGAATATTTATAGGTTTTCCTCCAATGGTTTCATAGTCTTGAGGTGTTTTTGACACAATATAATATTTTTTTTCATTTTCAAAAATTTCTGGTTTCAAGTAATTTGAATTTACTTCCTTTATTGTAATGGGATCTGCTCCTGTTTGTTAAATTATAAAAATATTACATCAAAAACAGATGATAAAAATTAAATATGCTAGATGTGCTCTGCAACTGCTATGTGCATTGTGAAAAGATGAAATGCTATTTTACATGCAAGCCATGCTCATAATTTCCTTTGTGCAATGGATATGTATATGTATGCATTTTGGGTGATGCTTTTATCATGCTATACATTTCAAAAGGACACACTTTTCATCAAAACACATTCAATACTTGGAAATATTTTAAATGCATAATCAAACCTGAATTTATGATTAGATTTGAACCTCTGTGACTATCTTTTCCTTAAAAAGAGGAAATAAAGAAGTCTATAATAATAATATGAATGTAATAGGTCTACCGGAAAGTTCTGTCCATTTTTAGAATGAAACAAAAGAATAAATTTTTTCATACTTTGAATAAAGTTTATTGAATAATATAATTGCCATCATTATTTATTACTTCTTTCTAGTGTGATAGCATTTTCTATATCCCATTTCTAAAGAATGTCTTATCTCTAGAGGCCAAAAATTTAACCAGTGTTTGTCTGATTTCTTCTTCCTTGACTTGTTTGCCCTGCAAGAAATTTTTAAGGATAGAAATCATGGGTATTCGATCACATCTCACTTAATACTGACAAGAATGGTATTCATTTTATTCATCTAAGATGAAAATGTGTATACATTGTAAGCAATCAAAAGAGAGAGCCAAATATGTGTTTAATGAATATGAGCTTATTTGTTGAAACATTGTAACTGGAACGGATAGAACTTTCCGGTAGACCTAATACTTCTAATTCATTAATTATTTCAATATACTTTGAAAAAAAAGGTGTTTGGAGCATCCAATGACTTACAATACAATTTGGACAAGAAGTGAAAGTCACAATCAAAATCTATTGATATTACTGCCAAATAAGTCACCATACTCTATCCCCAAATCAAGCATAATTTTAATGATGAATTTCTGTAATGATATTATTAATGCACATAGAATAACTGTCCATTCAAATGTAAAGATTATATTAGGGATTGTTGGAGTATCTTCATATAGATGCTTACATTAAAAATAAACTTCTTCATATTATTTAAGAATAGCACAACTTTGTTAATATACTTAAAGAAAAAATGAAGAGAGACATTGCTAAAAGTAAAATATCTGAAAATAAGAATAAAAGCTCCTTTAGCTTTAAGATTACCAAGGTAAGACACAAGAAAGAAAATGAGAACTTACCTGGTGGTGGTTTTACTGCTACCTGGTCACACTTGCAGATACAGTTCAGTTATTTACCAGTCCAACACTACTGACAATGGAAGCATGGCTGCCAAAATACATTTTTAGTGCCCCTTAAATACTGATGCTTATTTTTCCTTTTGTGCCTTACCTTCACAATCTTATAACTAAATGAGATTTTATTTGTCTTTTATGATGTTTTGGTTGGAAAAGGCCCAAATCAACTCCCATCACATTTTAATGAAGTGAGATTTTAATCAAATACAATGAAATAAGGAGAAAACAGGATGAGCTGATTGCTATCAGGGGAGGTAACTATTCTATTACTGGGGAACAAGAGAGAAATGTTACATAAAATTACTGTTAAAACACTTAAAATAACTGGAAGCTACAACATCAAATCACTACCAAATGATTCAGGATTCACAGGGATTCAGTGAAACTAAAAATACATGCACATGCAGCTAGAACACGTTTATTTCTCCTTTCTTCTCTGGTTACCTCATCATTTACAACAAGTGATATAAACACGCTATATGATGACTAATTTTCCTAAGAACATCTTGCAAGCATGTTAGAAATTAGTTGAAACCATCAACATTGAAGTATGATGTTAAATATTTATTTATTCACACAAAAATGCAGAGAAATCCATTGCTTGACCCATTCCCCTTCACTTACTCCTTCTCAGTTTGCATTAATCAATTTACCTATTTGTTTTACTGATTCCTGTATAATATTTAATGTTTATTTTCATATTACTTAGGATTATTTTCAATAGTAGAAAGAATTCGACTCACCATTGTAGTTTAATTTTGCTATATAAATCATATCTGTCACTCCTTCATCAATGGTCACTTTACAGCTGTTCTGATCATTACATACAAGGACCACATTTCCTGGATTATTTTTTATATCAGGCTGAAGGAATCTAGGATATTGCCATTCTATTGACATAATAATGAATATTCATGTAGATTATAGAGAAAAGAACATTATGGTGAAAACAAAGAAAATTATTTTACAAGATTTGGCCTAAGAGCTACTTATTGCATTGCCATTTGGTTATTTCAGCAAGCTTTAGATTTTTATAAACCAAGAAAAAATAAGTAAAGTTTTAACTAAAAACGAAAACAGACTAGATTGATTTTTTGCAATTAATAAAATAAATTTATGCACTATAGAAATACAACAATGATGATAGAGGAATGAAATTAGTTTTATGTGCAACACATACCATCAAAAGTACCTTGAAGTATTATTACATTTAGTTGTAGCAAGAACACAATTTGTAATTAAACTTTGTAATTAAAAATATTAAGTTAGTAAATTTTTTCAATTTTAATGTAATTTCGATGTCAAACAATGTAATGCAGTGTATTTAGAAGTTTTGTCTACCATTTTACATAAAATATTCCAACAACTTTTTTTTCCACCTATTAAACATTTTATTAATATTTTATTTTCTTAACCATTTTTACTCCTTTTCCACTTTCAATTTTTAACACTATTTAGTTTCCTCTTATAAAACAAGATGTAATTAATTAGACTTATAGGCTCCTCCACAGTTAGATAGAGACTATATTCAATTCAATCGTAAGACTTACCTTGGGCACTCACAGCTGTACAGAGAAGTATTATAAATGTTATTGGAGCCATCAGCTTCTTTTACTGGTATCCTATAAGGAAACATGGTTACCTATTTTTATAGTTTCAATAAACATTTTCTTTAGTATTGTGTTTATAGTTAGTCTGGGAATCAATTGGAATCAACTGCAAATTATGTTAGATCATTGTATTAAATATTCCTATATCTTCTTACATGTACATTGCAGAAGATTTGCATGGGGGTATTTTATCTTTAGGAAATTAAAATAGAATAAAATGAGGTTTCACTTTTTGGTACACGGGTAAGGATTGTGATCAAGATTTTACAGCTAATGTTTTATGTCCAATACCAATGTTCAAAGCGAACCGAAGCGAAAAAGATCGCTGATCGTCGTGGATGATGTACGATGCTATGGCAATTTATTTTCAAAGTAAAACGGAAAGCAAAAAATAAAATTTAGCAAACATCTGCTCTATTTAGTGCCTTAACCATAGTATATATTGGGCACGGGAGTAGTTTCTATTTACCTGTGATTTATTCTATGTAAAATGGTCTTGACAAACTAAGGAGATCAAATCCTTGTAAGTAAAGAACGTTAATTATATATGAGAAGTAGAAATGATTGGATTGGAAAAACGAAATAAACTTGAAAAAATATGATTAAAGATAAAATCTTTGGGGGGTTAATATTTAATCACGTTTTGGGAAAATAAATAATTCAAGGTACATTTTATTCACACTTTGTTTTGTGATATTATAATTATCATTCTATCCTTCTTAACTATCATCTTCTCTTAAACAATGTAAAATCATTGGAATGGCTTTCGATCGAGCGCGCTTAAGAAAAAAGTAATGTTTTATGAATAACGTCGTATTTTTTACAAATAAACATGGTGTCCTTGGCAATAACCACCGTCGTTGGGAAGTATAATTCTACTCAGTATTGTCTTAATTGGGAATCGAGCGGCCTCGTAGGCAGATGCATTTTTCCACAAAATCCGCGGAAGTTCCGTCTTAAACGGATAAAATTAAGATTTTCAGCTTAGTTTGGTCGATTTTTTCTGAAATTGAGATGAAATTTGGATAGGATAAGATGATTCTACTGCCTTTGCTCTCATCCTATCCAACATAAAATGCTAATTTTTCTTAGATTACTCTTTGTATCTTATGAATACATAAAAGTCAAACTTCTCGGTGATTATGAAAGAGAAATAAAGTTCGCAATTCTTCAATTAGAATGATTCTCATTTCTATGAGACGTGATCATCTATTTCAGTACTGGTAAGAAGTTTTCGAACGATGTTTTTCCTTAGAAAATAGTTTTTTGACGCTAACAGTTTGATGTCAAAACAATGAATCAAAATCTATGTATTTAAGCGGTGACTAACAATAAGTTCTGAATATATTTATAAAAAATCATAATCTCTGATTATCCGAGGGATATTCTAAGAGATCTCAAAGGAAGATAAATTACGATCCGTTCCACAAAATGTGGCGAAGCTTATGAGGAAATAAATGAATTGCTATAAGTGACCAACTCTCAGAAAGGATCAGATTATATGTAATACGGATTTAACCTTTACGAGACTTGTTCCGAAAATCTTCCTCAAAGGCCTTCAGTGAACTAACTTCCTCGTGATACGGTGCGTTTTCACTACTCTGAATATGCCATGTATAGAGCGTACCCTTTTCTCACTGGGGTGTCATAACGTATCTTCAGCAACGGCAATTGTGGAACATCGTCCGTGGGTAATCCACCTTCCCTTTTACAGCATTACTACGAAGCATGACCATTATTAATACAGTTTTATTTCCGTATATTTTTTGTAGCACTAATTGCAAATATTGCAACGAGTATTAAAATTTTGTATTTCGCTGACTTTGTAGAAATTTGAAACGAAATCCTACCGCCAATTTTAAGCTCTATAGCGTGAAACCTAAATAATAATGATGAAATTGTGATACTCATTAACTACCTTATTATTTGCGATAAAATTTCGTTTAAAAATTGTACAAAGTCATGCAATTACAAGGTTTTCTCTTGCAAGACAATATTAACAATTATTCCTTAAAATAAATGTTTAGCAAAACTGTTGCAATAAAATTTAATTTGCAGCGGCACCATGCTGGGAAAAGGGCTTAATTGATCCCGAGGCAAGGTTTCCTATAAGGGAAAAGGTTTGAAACTCCCTAAAAAAGGTCGGAAAGGTTAGATAATCCTTTGCATCAGCACCCTTGCACAATTTGTACTTCCGACGTCTCAACACGGTACTCGGCGTTTAGCATAGGAAGAAACCCGTCGTCTGTAGACGGTATTCATATTCTGAAAATCATTGCCACGGCATTCGTCTCGAAAGGGTCGACGATAAATTAAGATAGAAATTAATTTGTTAAATATAGATTAGAGAAATAAATTTTATAGCTGAATGAAAAAATGGCTGCGAAATCGGCACGAGAGAATTATTAAAACTACCGTTGCTCTCTTCCTATCCAATATAAAATGCTTTTCTTGGATTACTCATCGTATCTTATGAATGCATAAAATTTAAATTATACTAATTTTTGAGTGACCATATCTCAGTCAAAAATTATTTTAAGTGGACCGTAACGTCCGAAAAATTGGATTGTACAGTCAAATTTATACATCGTCTATAACTTTTTTCGGATCAATCTGAATTAGGCTCTCGGGTCTATGAGTCACGGGCAGTAAGTAGTAATGATTACGATCGAAGTCAATTACATTCTCGGGTATAAAAGTCAGAAACTAAAGTTCTATTAACGGACATACAAGAATAACAATAGTATAATTTATCTTCCTTTGATATCTCTTAGAATATCCCTAAGATAATCAGAGAATAATTGTTTTGACATCAAATTGTTAGCGTCAAAAGAATCTTTACTAACCATGGTTAGAAAACTTCTTACCAGTACTGAAAAAGATCAAGTCCCATAGAAATGTGAATCATTCTAATTGAAGTATTGTGAACTTTATTGCTCTTTTATAATCACCAAGAAGAATGATGTATGATAATTGGATAGCGTGTGTTTCAATCTGCTTTCCCTTATCATTATCAGTGCTGTTCTTTCCAAAGGTAAATAAAGATAATGACGTTTCAATTCTTCCTTTGATTGAGTTACCATGTTGGTGTTATCTCTCAAACGCATTATCAATGTTTAAAACAGTGCGATAAGGAAATAATTCGAATAGGTTTCATTCTTTCGTCAGTATTAAGAATTTGGATCCCTACATATTACGTCGTTCTAAGTAGCTGTAAATACAAATGGAGGTTTCATTTCTAATTTTATAAAACCTTCGAGAACGACCTGGTAGTTTGGAAGGTAACGATCGAAAAATTTGATTGTGCAGTCCAATTTAGACATCGGCTAGACCTTTTTTGTTTCTTACGTAAAACTTGTCGCAAGATTAATGTTGTTATTTTCATTTACAGGTTTTTCTGGGTCTTGAGCAGAACTTCTTTTATAGCAGTGGGGGAATTTTGGATGACCACTCTATGGACGCTATAGGAGTCTATAGGGTGTAAAATTAATAGCGATGAACAATTGAAGTAAGAAACTCTCTGATATAAAAATCAAAAACTAAAGTTCTGTTCAAGATGTTGTGAATAGATGCACCCTTCACTATCTTCTTCTACGATCTTATCTCACAGGAATGTCCACCTATAAACGGTCAGAGATTTGCTCTGACCTGAATCTGCTCATTTTTCTTATATTACTTGCTGTTTTACATCTGAAATAGCCATCCATTAAAATAATAAATATTATTCTATTATAATTCTGCATGAACTCGTCGAATATTCTCCTCGGGTAGTTTCATTAGCGAAGATAACCCATTAGATCATTCAAAGCACTTCAATGTATGAACACAAAGTATTTCTTATTCAGCTGTTGCTACATTCGGAGAATGAAATCGGGGGGATGTGGTTTTCCACGAGAAATGATTTGTGAACGAATAAGTGTAATCGAACGAAGAAAATAAAATGCTTAAAAATGTAAAATTATTCAAAAAGAAAGCTATTAATTTTAGGGGGATCATACGTGGGGCTTAAAAATTTCAAATCTCTTATGTCTATGTCTATGTATAGTCCGTTCCACAAAAGCTGGCAGTACGGAGGCTTATGGGGAAATAAATGCACGTAAATTCCCATAAGGGAGCAACCTAGCCTCCCGAAAGGAGTCAGTTAATTATTTTTGAGTTACTTCTACGGATGAAATTAAGATTTTCAACTAAGTTTGGTGGATTTTTTCCAGTTTTTTGGTGAAATTTGGATAAGGAAGGATGGTTCTATATATTAACGGAGTTTTTTCAACATTTAAACAAAAGAAATAAATTTTACAGCGGAATTTAAAAAAAATGGTCACCTTACCAGCCGTGAACAATACTAAAACTGCCATTTCTCTCATCCTATCTAACGTAAAGTGCTAGTTTTTTCATAGATTACTCATTATACCTTATGAATACATAAAAGTCGAATTGTATTAATTTTTGAGTGATTATATTTTAGTAAAAAATAATTTAAGTGGAACGCAACCTCCGAAAAATTGGATCGTGCAGTCAAATTTATACATCGCCTAAAAATTTTTTGTTTCTTACGTTACGAAAAACTTGTCGCGAGAGAAATTGAGATAAATGTTGTTATTTTCATTTACAGGTTATTCTGAGTCGATATCTTGAATAGAACTTTAGTTTTTGAATTTTATAACCGAGAGCGGGTCCGGATCAATCCGAATTACGCTTACGGGTCTATTAGTCTCGAACAAAAAGTAACAATGATTAGCAATCGGAGCGCTAAATCAATTACTCCCTCGGTTATAAAATTCAAAAACTAAAGTTCTATTCAAGATATCGACTCAGAATAACCTGTAAATGAAAATAACAACATTTATCTCAATTTCTCTCGCGACAAGTTTTTCGTAACGTAAGAAACAAAAAATTTTTAGGCGATGTATAAATTTGACTGCACGATCCAATTTTTCGGAGGTTGCGTTCCACTTAAATTATTTTTTACTAAAATTTTATCAGTTAAAAATTAATATAAGTTGACTTTTATGTATTCATAAGGTATAAAGAGTAATCTAAGAAAAAACTAGCTCTTTACGTTTGATAGGATGAGAGAAATGGCAGTTTTAGTATTGTTCACGGCTGGTGAGGTGACCATTTTTTTAAAATTCCGCTGTAAAATTTATTTCTTTTGTTTAAACGTTGAAAAAACTCCGTCAATATATAGAACCATCCTTCCTTATCCAAATTTCACCAAAAAACTGGAAAAAAATCCACCAAACTAAGTTGAAAATCTTAATTTCATCCGTTGCGAAGGCAAATTTTGTGGATATCGCGGATATTCCGGAAAAATGACCCGGCGTACGAGGCTATTCGATTTCTCCATAAGCCCCATACTGCCTAGAAAAGTGGAACAGACTATAGATACCCTGCGAGCCACCTTTCGGTGTGTGGCAGGGGGTGCATGCACCGTGAATTTACTTTCCTAGACGGTTATGTAATGTAATATCATCATGGCGTCAATGGACCATTCATATATTTTATGGAAAAGAACATGAAATGGATAATATTATTAAGTGTTGAGAATACCATTCTTCGTCTAAAAAACTTTTTCCGATTTTTTAATATTTATACCCTCAAAATGATTCCGAAAAATAGCGTTGCATTGAGAAAAGATTTGATCGGAGCTTTCCCAAAGAAATAAATTGATTGAACAACTCTCAGCAGGTGGTGTTATCGTTTAATAATGCTCATAATATTTTGGGAATTTTTATTTTAATTCGTATTTCTCAACAAAACGTATCTCTTTCTGCTCTACCTTCTCGGGTTCGCGGATGCTAATTTCGTCCGCGTAGACTAATATACTAGACGCGTGGTCTGGATAAAGAAACACCCATATCTCGCCTTTTCATCGCTGTTACCGACAATATCTCCTGAAGCCGAGCTTTCTGGTCACTTGATAACTCATATTTCGTGCTCATGTTATTAAATATTGTGATCCCGATATATTTAACTGGGTCTACTTATTTTTGTTTCATCAACTACGTACGTACGTACGTTATATTCTGAGGCAACTTCCTTTTTCAAAGAAATTTACAATACAGAAATTGCAAGTGTAAGCTCGAGTTGCCGTTTTTCACACATTCTTTGAATAATTATTAAATCGTTTAACACACCGTGCTCCTTGAATGCCCAAGGTAACTTTGCCATCAACTTGCTGTTCCCTGGAGAAAATCGCTCACCTAATCATTTATTTTCCTATACTAATTCCAATTTGTAAATTGATTTACAGTTTGTGTCGAAAAGATTCTTAAAATAGGGGAACATCCATTTGCTTTCGGAAGACGATAGATTTTAAAATATCATGTACGAATAATGATAGCCGAGTTTCGCATGATCTGTATTTTCTGAAGCCATGTTGGTTCCTGTTGAAATAATGAATAAGAACTTCGCAAATGAATAATGATGTGCTCCATTACCTTTCCCGTCAGTGAGGTTAAAGAGATGAGATGGCCTCTTTATATGTAATATTCATTAACTTCCAATTTACAATTCGCTCATTGGTCTAGAGAACACTATTTCGAACTACGCATGTTAGTCCATGTGCCATCACGGTACAACTAATTGCACACTAATACGGTACACTAATGCAACTAATGTCATTTACTAAAAAATAATCTTTAGAATATCTCCTATTCTGAAACTAACCCTATAACATGCAGATCAAAACTATAGCATTCGAGTAAACAGAAATAAAAGCTATTTCACTGACTTGGTCAGACAGCAGGGTTCTGGTTGTCAATCTCTATTCGCCTTTCATGATATGATGATGATATTATATATTTTATGAGCGATAATCTGAGGATGAGTCTAAATCGTTGGTTTAATCATAATCTGTGATGAATATGAAATTTTATATTGCATGCTTATGACATTAAAAAGACAGACTTCTTAGTTTACGTATCTTGTTATTTTGTATCACTTGGATAGTGTTTAGTAGAATAGTACTATATCCATGTGATGATTTCGCTCTATACACGAGGCTGTTTTCAGCTGTGACTCTAACATGGCCCTCCTATTATCTATTATATCATGAATGAAGAAGAACTGACAGATACAATTGGCTAATAGTCGTCATAAACTCCATATGAGTAGACGTTGTGTAACGAATTTACAATTAAAACGAAATAACCTTTTGTTTACAAGTAGAAGGTATTTAAAGTTGTCATTTCATAGCAATTCACTAATTATACTTTTTCAACGCAGAGTATAAGGGGTATTTTAAACTTCCAAGCTTTGGATTTAAATTATCATTACAGTTTTCATAATTAATACTCTACAATTCACTCCTAGGTTGCTGTAAATATGTAAAATTCTTTAAAACTTGCGACCAAAAATTAGATCCGGTCTACGCTCAGAAATGTCATTTAAAATAATTGGAATATAATTATTAATTCATCTTTCTTAAAGAAATTATTATTATCATCATTAAAAGCTGCAGTCGGACGGCTAATTGGAAACGGCCTCTCTGTTGTCATATATGTAAGTATAATGTATATTGATATTGTATGTATTGCTTAGTGCATATTGTAAAATGCATACTGTATATTGTATAATGTAACTACATATTGTCTGCGGGAGGTTTTTGGAAGGGTTTTTCTCCCGTCTTCGGGCAAATGCCAGGCAATTCATTGTAATATGGACCCATACACCACTGCTGCCACCTGGTCGAATGATCAAATCGCAGCTGTTTTGATTGAATAAATAAATTTAGATACGTACACATTGAAAATAACATAATACCTGAGGAAAGTTACTTTTATTTATTTTCCAATGCAACTTATCTTCCAAAGACCTATAAGACTCTCTTAGACTCAATTACAATTCGATTTGCGTTTTAAATGAATGAGGAATTGCTTAAAAGCGCGTTTAATGAAATATTATCGCAACAACGTAAATCAAATTGAAAGATTTCGAAATGTTCATCGTAAATACAAAAAACTATTTGATGATAGCGAATTTGTTGGGAAAAGGAAAGTCTTGAGGTATTTTATCTAAGATTGTTTGAAAAAATTATCGTAAGTATTACGTTCTTTCTCTTCGATTCCTGTAAAAGGGATAAGTAGAATAATTTGATGACACAAAGATATTCGCGACATTAAATGAAATAATCAAATTATGAAGATCTTAAATCTCACATAATTTATATCATCAGATATATTGTCGATAAACGTATCATCTCTTCCTCATCATTCAGCACCAATCACTTCAGGAAATAACCTTGATTATTACTTTACCTTAGATACAATCATATATGAAGATTTTCGAAAAATCGTAATTTTGCTCAAATAAATTTGCGGCAATTTGTAAGCAAATTCCAAGGATTATTTCCAATATGGATTTCCTCTTGAAATTGGCTGCTTCTATGAAATTTATTATAATTAGAGTTATTAGTTAGAGTTATTTCCGAAAAATTGGATCGGAATCTTACTTTTGTTGCCATCTTAAATTAGTTATTCACCGTGAATTTTATTTCGTGAGTATTTTAAGTAAGTAATCTCGTCAAAAGACACAGCCTTTCTGTAAAAATGTCTATGAAGTTCTCAAACTAAACCTAATATTACATTCATTTCATTTCGAACACGGGGACTAATGAACAAAGGAAGAAGAAATGTTCTAATTTTAGTCCTAAACATATTTTTTTTATATTTTGTCGTTTTAAATGTATATGATATGATGCATATCCAGATTAAATTCATGCGATATGCCTGGTAGAATATTTTTTTAAGAACTTCACTCATACTCTCTTCTCTTGCAAATTGTGCCTTTAATATACAGTATTACGTCTTCTCACGATTCACTACTTTGTCCGAACGTTAATAACCAAAAGAATACTGAGCAAATTTTCTATAGATAGATATCTAAAGGATATGGAGGAAGGAGAATGACAAATGAATAGATAAGGGAATCTGTGACGCTGCGGAAAGATGTCTCACTTCTATAATTTTGCAAAAATGGAGAAGGAAACTGATAAAGAATTTCTATCGAGAGAGAATCTTATCCGGTTCGATAAATTCAATACTGTCAAATCGTGTTCTTTTCATTTATGCATTGACTCGTTACGATCCACAAGAAGGAGGAATTTATTTCGCAAAAGCAAATAGTTATAAACGGAATAAACCTCGTACTGAGCTGCATTTTTTATTTCTATTAGGAGACCTTGTATTCAATACTTTAAATAGCCATAAATTATTTTGGCCCAATTTTATCGAATGAGTGACTTAACCTTACTATAACAACAAGCGGATGATTCTTAAAAAAAAGGCCGAGTTTATTTGTTTTAATGTAGACGTTCAACGCATTTATGATGAGAATCGTCTAAGTTTTTCGTATTTATATATTAAAATTTCATAAATAAATATTTATGAAATTATTTAGCCGTTACTCGTGGACAGTTTTCTATTGTAACTTCGAATAATTAATGTGCAATAGGTTTTTGAATTATACGTTAATCTTTGTTTTCCTTTTGACCTTCAAAAGCAAAAAGTCTAATTATAATTAAATGAATTTAATCTGATTCATAAACGAAGCTTGGATAGAATATTGTTAAAGAATTAAATTGAAATATGTTACAATCGAAAGATAGGAATGCAGATAAAAAGAATGGAACCACTTATAATGGAAGGAATAGCAAAAATTGCATATTATTTTCCTCTAGTTTTTAATTGAGGACATTCTTACGATAAAACGCTTATTTCGGAGTGAAAATTTGACAAAATCAGCGGCGATTTTCTAATTTGACAATTGAAATGGATGAGCCAACGACTCGCCAAAGGTTTGCCTTTTAGGAATGAATCATAAACGAGATAAAGGACAAAAATAAACTACGCAATTGAAAAATACAAGCCATTGAGGGAAAAGAAGCACAGACTTGTTTGCATAAAAAATGAGTTAGATACAAAACTAAAAGAAAGAAAAGAGAAAGAACAGAAGACTATTAAAACACTTAAGCAATTTTGATGAATGCAATTTTAACTACTCACAACGAACATTAACCAAGAACTAGAGAACGGGAAAATAAGCAATAACATAGCACTGTGCAATGTAAGAAATCATAAATATAAATTTTATGGGAAAAGTACGTACCTTTAAAGGCTCATAATCCGCAAGTTCATGGGGTCGATAATATCCCAATACTGACGATTTTGCCGATGAATCCGAGAGACTGCGATAAGTTAGAGATAAGAAAACTTTGAGCAGATAATCTCAAGAGAAAAACTATTAATCCTGTATCTTTCCACTTTCGCGTTATCATGAAGGGATTCCTTTTTTTCCAAACTTTATCTTCACCGTCCATCATCACCCTAATTTAAAAGCTTTGTTCTAAACCTTTAAGATAGTATATTTATTACAAACGAGGAAGTTTTTTTGCACTCGATGGGTTTTCATAAGGTGAAGAAAGATCGGTTAAACACCTGATATAGAAAGTGAATTTATGAAAGCATTCAAAGTAATTTAAGCAAGCATCTACGTATTTTTCTAATGAGTATTCTGCTATCAGTATTGCCGAAGGCATAATTGATTAAATCGTACTCTGAATAAAAAGAATTTAGTGGTAAAGGTGCAATTGGGAGATCCGGGTTCGATTCTCGGTCCTGTCCGATTTCTTTACATCGGTTACAAACCTGTGATCGAAAGAATTTATTAAGTTATATTTAAGTTTCGAAAACAGTAAAGAAAACAAGAAGAAGAAGAAAGCAAAATAGGAAGTAACATCCCTAACAGTGAATAGAGATAAAGTATGAAAATTAAATCAAATATAAAACAATTACAAAATTAAGTATCTAATAATAACAGAGAAACAACGAGAGAAACGTATAAGTAATTAATTTATATAAGGAAGCATTGATGGGAGAGAAAAGTTCTATGGAAGAATAAAAGAAGTGCCGAGGGATGAAACAAGGATCTTTGAGAGAATCTATATTGAGGTGATGATTCCGGGAAAAGGTGAAAAATATTATTGAATCCGTAATGACTGTTGATGAAAATTTTTAAAAGAATGCGGTGAAAGGGAGGAGTATAAATGCCGATACAGGTAAGCTATCGCGGATGGAAAAATTAACAGCTCAGATAGTACCTATAAAAATGGATCGAAAGTAAAGCAGTTACGTTTTTAAAGTGATTTATTGTACAGATTAGCATAAACAGTTGATTGGATCGCTTCTACTGACGAAAAAGAGTTCCTTCATTCGATAGAACAAAAATAAGAATGCTGGGAAAGGTTAGGACTATAGGCGGGTTTGGATGCGTTACAAAAGTGTTGGTGTTCGGCCAGTAACTCGTTGCGAGTTATGCCAAGGGGCCGTTGCCAGGTTGCGGATCTTCTCGTCCTGAGGTTATAAGTCTTTACTCTGCATCCGCGAAGTACACAGCTTGAACTATCTGTGTTTGAGGAACTTATGGACCGCTCCTTTCGCAAAAGACAATATTAGTTGCAAAACAAATTTGATAAGAAAATAATAAAATTTACGTAATTTATAGTTTGAAACTTTTTGTCTAAAAGACTAGAAAGTATTTCCTAAGTATCAGAGAGAAATTTTCTTCACTTCATTGATAGGATGCTGTTCCAGGTAGTTCTCTTTCTTAAGTGAAAGAAGTGGTACTAATTAAGGAATTCATCTTCTGAAGGTTGTGAGAGCCACCTTTATATTGAAAATACAAATAAAAGTACTAGTATGAAGAGGAAGGGCATTCCATAACTCAATAGCAGTCTGTAAACATTATTTATGAGAAATTTATTTTCAGTGATTTGGAATGAATAAATTGTTTACTACTCAATTAAAATTTTGCGTTCAATAATGGTAAGCTTGATACATTTATACCATTCACTAAAATAGTTATTGGACACCATGTCATAATGGTCTCAGATTAATACAGTCATAGTAAAAAATATAGCTGAATAATGTTTATTTCTTCACAAAAAACCTTTTAATGATGAAGAATGAGTCTTTCATTTTTCGATACAAGATAATATATATATATATGTATTGTATAAAATAAATTTCATGAATATCTGTATATAATAAATTTTGCAAATAAAATCATTTCTGATATACACTGGGTCTGAAAGTATTTCAAAAGATATGAATTAAGAATTTGATTGTTTTTGCATAAATGGTATATTAAATATCATTTTGTTGCTGATAAGGAAAGGTAACTAATGTTATGAGAGGTCCAAATTGAAGATCATTCCTTATGCCATTAAAAAGACTTTAATAAAATGGCAATGACAATTGATTTTTGAGAGAGCAAATGTGATAGAAACAGAATAATCTACAGTAAGTTATAAACTATGGAGGGAGTATATCTGAAAATTACCCTGGAAGGTGATTTGTGTGCTACTAAAAGTAAAAAATATGGATTTCCCTTGCTACAGATCATGCTTGCCTATTAACAATAAATTCTTCTTGTAGTTCTGACATATACTTTGATTCTTTTAGCTGCCTCAGTACAATAAAATTGGAGAAACTCATGCCAATTACCTGTGAATAAAAGTAAGAGGTAATTGTTTTACAAAAATAAGATATATAATAATTACAATCATCACCACTTGATACTTACACCATATGATAAATTTTGTGTTATTGGTAATTTAGTGCTTCATTAAAGTTAAAAGTAATATATATATATATATATATATAAATAATAAATATTTTTAAATTATGTAATTAATGGCACTACTCTAGCTTTGTGACTAATTATTAATCAAGATTGTACCAATGAAAGTATTGTGCTATTTCTTTTTTAACATACTGCCTTAAAAGTCTTCATGGACAAAATGAAGAAATTTCCTCCAGTAATCTTCAACTCAAGATTGCTATGTAGCATTATGAAAGCCAGCTTCCATCTCATTCTGCTGGATACACTTGAACATGCCTCATAAGCTGCTATTTGTATGCTGATCAGCTAGTCAAGGTAAAAAATAAATATAATTATAATTACAAAATCCTATCAAATAACCTTAACTTTTATAGCTGTTTTTAAAATGAGTTACTAAGAAAAAATATTGAATAAATTACAAGTTAATGAACTCCAATTTAAGGGTTGAAAGCAGTCCATTTTAATTCAAATAGGATTATTGGCAAACAATGTATTACTTTAAGGTAAATTATTATGATCTGCATTTTCTAAGTGCTCATGAGTTTAATGGAAGTTTTCTTGCCAGTATTCCTTCCTTGTGGTTTTTAATCTGCTGATAATGATGTCTAATTCTTGTTGTAAAATTATCAAAAAAATGATCATTACATTAGAAAATTGGGCTTTAATTTTCGGAATGAAAATTTTTGATTAACAGATAAAAGGTTTCATCAGATATTTGTAAATAACAATTAGTCATTTTCATGCAATTTTTACTTTTTATTTAATTTGAATCACCAATCTGAATATTTCATAATGTATGTATATTATATTGATTTCAGCATGTATGCAGATTTATAAATGGAAATTCAAAAATTTACATTCACTAGAACTTTTGTTTGTTGCAGTGTATACTGAAGCTCTGAGTGGCAGCAACATTGCAGTATTAGTATCGTTAATTATTTTCTTTCCATGTATGACTGAGAGTGTGTGCAATATGTGCATCAAAAGGATTTCCAGATTGACAATTACTGTCAAACTATCTATGAATTCATCTTGGGTTCTGTAAATATCACCAGGAAGTGCAAAGAATTCTTCTATAAAGCAGATACATACAAATTACTGACCCTAAGATACATATCTATAGATGCTCTCCTTGCATCTTTCAAATGCAAGAGTCTGGAACTTGAAATGGAACGTACATATGAATAAATTAATTTTGAGGGTCAATAAACTATTAAATTTTATAATCTGTTAGCTTAGGATATCTTATAAGAAAGTTAAAGAAATGAATCACATGTTAGGCCAATCTTGGAATACAGGGAATGTCTATGTCTAATGGGACCAACACCAAGAATAATTAAAGCAAAAATAGAAAAAGTACAGAGAAGGGGAGCTAGATTCATATTAGACAGGTATGTCAGGCTAGATAGTGTAACAGAAATGTTAAAGCAAGTAGGTTGGTGAAGTCTGGAGAAACAAAGAAAAGGTAAGCATCATGCTTTAGAGTATACACATGAGTTAAATCATGGTCCAATTTATCAAATACAGGCAGAAGAGACCACAAACATAAAATTTAGATACTAAAATAAACAACAAATTTTAGTAAATTCTCCTTTTCAAATAGAATTATGACAAAATGGAACAATTTGCACGCAATTGTCCTGAAAATCTTCCCAAATAATCATAATAAAGAATTTATTAAAGGATTAGGAAATGAAAGGAAAAGTTGAGAAGTGAAGGTGGAGTAAGGGATTGCCTGGTGATGTTAAGAGTGGACTTGTCCCCAGGACTGCTATGGTTGCCATAAAGGCCTACTGGGAGCCCTTATATATACTTGCATAATGAGAGAAATAGTTGACATTGATAAAATAATGGATTTAAACGTGTTCAAATAATGAATGTGTAAAATGTATACATGTAATGGGTATACACTGTCATTACATGCTTCCACCAGAAAATTAGCCTAACTGTAGTTTATGATAACAATTTTATTAATAATAAAGAGAGCATCTACAGATGCCTTCCCCAGGACATATGAAACCAATAACAATAAAAATATTTATATATTTTGCTTTCTTACACAGAAAATAAAAAAATTTCAAACCTGAGTTGTAACTATATGCCCTCCCAGACAAAGTAAAAACAGTTGAATTAGGCAAGCCATGAAGAATTCCAACCAAACCAGGTACTTTGTATCATTGTCAAAAATCTGAAAAATAACATCATTACAATTAAGAAGAAAATGTCAAATATCACTCATAAATAGATGATTCCAATGAAATATTAATGGTCCATTATGTGAACATATTTGCAATACTTTGTTGATATTATATTCTGACTTAAACCTGAATTCTCATTCATCACCATTTTCCATATCCATCAAACTGAATAGACTTACGGATGTAGCCTTTAATGCGGTGAAGCACATTGGAACAACCAGACCAAATAATTCCACCAGAAGTACATGACTGTAAATTTCTCCCATTCTTTTAACAAACCTAAAAAATAGCAAAAGAAACCGTTATTGATGAAGACAAGTGAAATGTAGGACAGGATCATTAGTTTTTACATGTACAGTAAATAAAGAATGTTTTTGAAGCATAACCATCAATAATCATAACAATATTACATCAAAATTTTACTTTCAACATAATATAAACATATCTGGACCATAATAAAAGCTTGGAAAATCTTTAATAAAAATTGCTATTTCCAAAAAATTAGAGTCTCAGTTAATTTGCAACCTTGCCTTATAATTTTCCTATGCAGTATAACACACTTCGTTAGGTGATCTGCAATCTTATCTTCCTCATCTTCCTTGAAGTGTGCTGAAATATCTTTGAGGTGGTTTTTCAGCTGCTCTACCCGGTAGTATACTAAAATGCAGAAAGACATCAGCGATGTCTCCCATATAATAGCTATGTAAGATCCATATGTTCCCCTGATAACCTGCATCACATACACGAACTCATAAAAAGGACTGGCATACATATCAATTGGATACCATACTCTCAAAGGAAGTTTTCTGCCCTGTTCAGGGAAGAGGACAGCCACAGCAATGGGGTACGTGCACCAGTGAAAAGCAATCAGCATAGTCAAAAAGGTGATTGTGAGGACGTATATCTTGGTCTTGAGGATTGATCTCTCAACGTCTGTCTTGGCTGGAATGAAGGGAGACTTATGGACAAACAGTAACTCCCACTTGAACAACAAGTTGTAGAGATCATCTTTCCTGAAGATTAACATCACTAACCGGATGACACTTGTACAAGAGAAAACTGCCATGCAGGCAGCATCTGCCCAGATGTCAATCTCGGAGCGGTGAATCCAGAAGTCCATGACTTCCCCAACAAATCTATAAATAAAAGGTCAACATGTTTTTTTTTTTAACTCAAACACATATTTATACGCATATTCTGAAATACAGGCTTTGGGATTATAAATTAAATTATTTCTTCAATTTTTATGGATCGATAGAATTAAATGTAATCAATCACGCATAGATTGAGACAATCGTCCTTTCAATTTAAATATGATTCCCTTGAATTCATCTAAGTTTTCAATTATCAGCACTAACATATACAACAGTTCACAAACATAAGAAATAAATATGAGATGCCGCTCGCACTATACTTTTATGGACTAAGCTCATTCCTCCAAATTGGATCCCCTCTGTACTGGAAGCTCTTGGAATTCAAGAGGTGGATATAAAGTGAATTTTAACTTAAAGTTAAATTTCCCCCATTTCAAAATTTTTACAGAGACTGGTATATTTTAAAAATTCACTTTACATTGTCATTGAACGTAAGGTTAGAATAGAGATTTGGAGAAGTATGAACGAAGCAAAACTACGATGTAAACACAATTCAGATGACAAAAGTGATTCTTAAGATAAAATCAATTAAACATCAAGACGACGCCATTACTGCAATCAAATCGATTTTAAATAATTACTGAAAAATAAGAGCTGCTATCATGGAGAAGTGGCAGATGAAGGCGACGACCTTCTTCCAGAGATTCTTGTTCATTGACGGACATAAACATACGATGCGCAATAGATCACTGTGGAATCGAAGATATTCTATTCGTCTTTGAACCATTTTCTCAAACAAAAGATTCCAGCATGAGTTTTCTCATCTCTCTATTCGAATAAATATTCCTCCATGCAAAAGATATGACTGATCAAACACGTAATTTACTCCTGTCTCAATTTTCGTACCCCGTAGTCATCTGAAATTTCAGGGTTGGAGAGCTGAACGTGTCTCTAAAATATTCAACAGCCTTTCATTAGACGTTTCCTAATATCTCTTTCCAGTTAAAAATTAACGTCATGGCACCTATCAGGTTATAGTTTGATTACATAATAAATTTATTGGAATCTTCATGTATAATAGATATTGAGAGGAGTGTCTCGGCAAATAGAAGGTAATGTATTAAGGAAGGGCTATTATTTATTTCAGCTCTCGCTCATTGTAACTCTAATATGGATAATCAAATGTTCGGCAGTGCTGTGAATTGAAATTTTCTTCTGTAAGTTGATTTATATATGCCATTACAGCTACAATTTTCTAATTACAGTTATTCCTTATGCTAACGAAGGTTTTGTAACTCTCTTTAAGCGAAATTTAAGTAATTGTTAAAACAAGGGATGATGTTTTGAATATTATTGTTTCACAGGTTTCTGTATTGAATAAAGGATGATTATTACAATAATATCTTAATTATTTAAAATCTAATTTAATTTTTAAAACAGAAGTATTGAATACGAATATCCCTAAGGAGGTGCCTCAACCTGTCTCGCCTGTCGTTTAATCACAACTCAGCGATCAGGGAGGAAACTAAAACGGAAGAACTGACTTCTCATGGAGAGAGTGAGGAGGTTCTTCCAGAAGACCCGTCTCTCCAAGATCCCCCTGGTCGCTGAAATAAACGACAACGCAGGCGAAACAGGCACAAAAGACCATTCGCCTCCTTGGGGATGGCAATCTGGTCTCTTAAGAAGCGCCCTAAACACTAAGGGGGCTTCGGCCTAAATAGCGCAGGCGGTTCCGCCTAAAAGAAAAGTCAAAGTGACCAGGAAGCAAAATACCAGAAGGAATTTTAAAGCCAAAGGGCTGTGTAAATTCAATGACGTCCCCAACTAGGGAATAGGACAAGCATGAGCAATACGAATAAAAGTGTGCTTGCTTACAGCAAGCAACAGCTTAATATTACTAATAATGAAAGAAGAAGATTTTCCGGAAGGTTAGTATTCTAAACATAAACTAAAGGACATTATCTCAGCGTTAATGCATTGAATTCGGTTTCCCATGCATTTCTTAGGGCAGAGTTTTTCCCACCCAGTTGTCGAACCAAAGACATGCAGCTGAAAATACATCCTTAATTCGATTAAACATTCTCATCTTTATAAATTCCCCAAATATGACAGTAAAATGCCTTAAGTGCCTCAATAGGATTTTTGATTTTCCCATTTCGGAGATGTCGGAAAAACCCTCCCTTGAATGGAACCAATGACGACATTCTTAAGGATTATTACGTAAAAATGCGGCGTTTTAATGCATGTGTGAAGATTTAATCTTCTACACCAAGAGAAAGTGTCATAGAAAATTTTTGAAAATATAGCCCATGTATTCTTATGGGGAAAATCGAAAATACGGGTCTCTCTGGAATCAAACCAATGACACTCAGACAACTATTGATTTTTCAAACAATAAAAAGTACACATATCTATAAGTAGTCGAAGTCTAATTGTTCTACACATTATATTTATCTAGATATGAAATTTCATATCTAGATAAAAATAGAAATATTTAAAAAAATATATTTGAAAATCGACCACATGCATTCTTACCTGTTCATAACTCGTTGCTTGTTCATAGTTTTTTGTCAGAAACAATGCTGTAATGATATCATAGTCTCGATATTCGTCAGCAAAACTCCGGATGACTTTTTCACTTCCATAGTTAAAAAGAACTTTAAAGCTCTGCAGTAAAATCCGAATCAATTCTGTCTTTAAAAATCGCCGAGCTCATGGGAACACGTCTTACATAAGCGGCTGCTACAATTAAAGTTACCTTCAAACAAAATTGAAAATTTTACCATTAACTAGGAACATGTGTCATAATTTTAAAAGAATTGTTTATATTATTGGACACTCCAAACGAACGAAAACGAAAGTCAAAAATTCATCTTACGTTTTGATCACACCACGTACATGATGCGAGTAAAAGTGAGCTTGCTTACAAAAAGTAATCGGTTAAATAACCTAATAATTAAAAAGTCAATGTTTTTCGAAAGACTTTTCTGTTCACTCATGGCTAAACATGAACAAAAGGTACTTAACTCAGCGTATATTGCGTCAATTTCAATTTACCGTACATTTCTTATGGCAGAATTGTTCCCAACCTGGCGTCGCACTCATGCCAATTATAGTAAGCAATATATAACATATTCATCCTATGCATTTGCTCACCAACCTCTCTAGTCCATATAAAGAGGACCCTAGTATTCCCATTCAAGATCTCTGACAATTACAACAAATACCAGGAATCACAAACATAACATAGAAAGAAGATAACAGAATTAAATTTGCATACATGTTAAATTCTTGGGATAAATATTCATTTAGTAAAGAGAATCGATACCTAATGCATGTACACCAGATATGGTTGCATAAGAAAAATATTTTATATACACCCATACAATTCTTTGCAGATATGATAGCCTAATTTCATCTATATAGAAAGAACCTTTGAGATAACCTCAAAATCATCTCTAGAAAAGTTCAATTTTCCTCAATCCCAGAAAAGAATTAATTAAATTCAGAGAAAGTAAATAGATACTGATTATAATGAATATCAGTGAAAAAAGAGTGATCAAATTAATTTTATTAGACTTTTTAATGACAAAATGCTCACTCTCACTTATCTGAACCATGAAAAACTTACATGAAAAAAGATAGCTTAATATGACCCCCTTCTTCATCAATCTTAATTTAAAAAACTGCACAAGCAATCCCAGCATTGATATCTAAAATCAAACACTAATAAAAAAGCCAACAACTTAAAATACTAAACTCAATGCACTGCAATATAAAATTCTAAATTTTTTGTTATAGTAACAACATAGATAATTAAAGAATACCACTTTATATAGTATCCAAGAACACCTGACTGATGGAATAGCCTCCAGGATTAGCTTCTCAAAAATGAAATGCAATTCTCTATCCACATGGAGAGCTCAACGGTGATACCATTCTTGATCTCTACACATAACAACAAAAACAAGGGATCTTCGAAGCATCATAAAAAGATGATAACAGAATTAAATTTGTTTAAAAGTTAAATTCTTGGAATAAATATTAAAAACAGCGATTGTAAAAGCTTCCCTATGCATGTCAAGAAGAGACAAAGATTTATATATAAAAAACCATTTCTATTCTATCCATTCTTTAATGAAAATGATTTCCTTTATTCCACATGCAAGAATAAAAGGAATTACCTATTCATTGCCTTAAAGAAAAGCACCAATCTCAATCAATCCTACTCTATAAAAGAATGTTAAAAATTGAATTAAAAAAAAATGTTAAAACATAATTTCATATAAAATGAGATATATAAGGTTAAGTTGGTATATATCATCTCAATCAAATCACCGCCCATAATCCTCTCAAACAATTCCAGTATCTTAAATCTAAAAGTATCCCTAAAGTAATAAACCCAGTATCAAAAAAGTAAACTTCTTAATTAATTGTACTTCTAACTTCATAGGTAATCATTGAATAATACTTTAAATAGAATACCTAGAAAGCACACTATTTCACCATGATGATAGGGTAAATCTATATTATCATTGCCAGGAACTGAGGTCGCTCTCCCCAGAAATATCCACTTTCCCTGAAAAAGAAAATTCTCATGAAATTTGTCCTCTTCAATATACACAGGCAATAAACTATAATAAAACTCACCTGAGAATTATTGGTTTCAACTGAAGCCCTTTCTCCACAAACCTCTTTGGAAAACTTCTTGCCCAAACTCTCCCTGCATTTAAATCTGAACTTAAACACCATCGAAAAGCCTACGAAATAAAATGCAATTATTATAATAACTCTTCATTAAAATTCTTAATAAATTGTACTACTAACTGAGTGGATAATCATAGAATAATAATAATGTGAAAAATTATCACCCTGGGCAATGGACCATACCATATCTGTTTTTTAATGGCAGGAGCAGAGGTCGCCCTCCCCACTACGATAGACTTGACCTGAAATAAGAAAATTCTGATAACATTGGTCATTTTAATTATACATGGCCAAGAAACTAAGAACAAACTCACCTGAACTATAATCCATTATTTGATGCCCTTCAGCCACAAAACCCTTGGATAATGTCTGCAAAAGCAACCCCAGGATTTACATGTAAAATTAAATATCAAATAAATGAATACAAAATTTTAAAAATAATCACAAAACACTGTGATATGCACTACTTATTCAATTGTGGAACTAAATCTATAGATAATCATAGAATAATACTTTACATAGACTCCATGGGATGACCACTGTTTCACCATGATGAAAGGGTCCAATAAGACTTAATCCTCCTCTATGAAAGCTAGATAATTACTGATTTGAAAAGAAAGAAAGTTTATCAGAATTGGTATAAAAATATGTGAAAAAATTATCTTTCATATAAATAAGAATATCAAATTTTGAAATTGCAATATATATCATCTCACTCTAATCGCCTTGGGTAATGGCCAATTCCAAATCTGCTGATCAAATTGCCAGGAACTGAGGTCGCTCTACCCACAGAAATGGACCTTACCTGAAATAAGAAAATTCTGATAAAATTTGACTCTTTGATTAGATAAAGTAAGTAAAATAAAAATAAATTCACCTGAACAAAAATGGCTTCGTTTGAGGCAACTGGTAAACAGAGCACTTTGAAAACATCTGCACAAATCATCCCGGATTTGAAAACTAAAATGAAACACTATTAAATAGCCTTCAAATAAAAATACTATTCCCTACACCATTCTTTAAAAAATTCTTAGATTATTTTAAACGTAATAATATTGATATTTAAAGAATACCACATTCTATAGAATCCTCTGCACGTCCTCTATTTCACCACGATGTAAATGTCAAATAAGTTTAAATCCTCCTCCATTGATGCATGGTCATTACTATATTGTAAAGAAGAAAATCAACATTCTGATAAAAAATGAGAAAAAATCATGTTTCATATACGTTAATATATCATGTGTTTAAATTGCAATATAACATATCAACCTCATCCCCGCGGGCAATGGAGCATACCAAATTTTTTTTTTAACAGCCAGGAACAGAGGTGACACTCCCCAAGAATATGGACTTTACCTGAAAGAAGAAAATTCTGATAAAATTCCTCCCTAACTTTATACACAGGCAATAAACCAATATTAAACTCACCTGTAAAATATTGGCTTCATATGCAGCTTTGAAAACATCTGCTCAAGCTCTAACAGCATTTTATCTAAAATTAAACGCTATCGAAAAGCCTGCAAATTAAAATAGTATTCAAATAACGCTGGTACATTCAATACTGAACTAATTGTGGTACTAATTATATTGATAATCATGGAATAATACTTTTCGTAGAATCCTTGGGATGCCATTTATTTCAGCATGAAGAAAAGGTTGAATAAGACTATACTCTCCTGTCCTCAGGCAAGGTAAGTACTGAAATGAAAATAAAGAAAGTAAATCTCACAAGCAGGTAAATATTTGAAAAAGCTTGCTTTCGTATAATTAAAGATATCATGATTTAAATTCCAGAACATTATCTCCCTCTTATGACCTTGGGAAATGGCCCATACCAAATCTATATTATCATGGCCAGGAACTGAGGTCGCTCTCCCCAGAAATATCCACTTTCCCTGAAAAAGAAAATTCTCATGAAATTTGTCCTCTTCAATATACACAGGCAATAAACTATAATAAAACTCACCTGAGAATTATTGGTTTCAACTGAAGCCCTTTCTCCACAAACCTCTTGGAAAACTTCTTGCCCAAACTCTCCCTGCATTTAAATCTGAACTTAAACACCATCGAAAAGCCTACGAATTGAAATGCAATTATTATAATAACTCTTCATTAAAATTCTTAATAAATTGTACTACTAACTGAGTGGATAATCATAGAATAATAATAATGTGAAAAATTATCACCCTGGGCAATGGACCATACCATATCTGTTTTTTAATGGCAGGAGCAGAGGTCGCCCTCCCCACTACGATAGACTTGACCTGAAATAAGAAAATTCTGATAACATTGGTCATTTTAATTATACATGGCCAAGAAACTGAGAACAAACTCACCTGAACTATAATCCATTATTTGATGCCCTTCAGCCACAAAACCCTTGGATAATGTCTGCAAAAGCAACCCCAGGATTTACATGTAAAATTAAATATCAAATAAATGAATACAAAATTTTAAAAATAATCACAAAACACTGTGGTATGCACTACTTATTCAATTGTGGAACTAAATCTATAGATAATCATAGAATAATACTTTACATAGACTCCATGGGATGACCACTGTTTCACCATGATGAAAGGGTCCAATAAGACTTAATCCTCCTCTATGAAAGCTAGATAATTACTGATTTGAAAAGGAAGAAAGTTTATCAGAATTGGTATAAAAATATGTGAAAAAATTATCTTTCATATAAATAAGAATATCAAATTTTGAAATTGCAATATATATCATCTCAATCTAATCGCCTTGGGTAATGGCCAATTCCAAATCTGCTGATCAAATTGCCAGGAGCTGAGGTCGCTCTACCCACAGAAATGGACCTTACCTGAAATAAGAAAATTCTGATAAAATTTGACTCTTTGATTAGATAAAGTAAGTAAGATAAAAATAAACTCACCTGAACAAAAATGGCTTCGTTTGAGGCAACTGGTAAACAGAGCACTTTGAAAACATCTGCACAAATCATCCCGGATTTGAAAACTAAAATGAAACACTATTAAATAGCCTTCAAATAAAAATACTATTCCCTACACCATTCTTTAAAAAATTCTTAGATTATTTTAAACGTAATAATATTGATATTTAAAGAATACCACATTCTATAGAATCCTCTGCACGTCCTCTATTTCACCACGATATAAATGTCAAATAAGTTTAAATCCTCCTCCATTGATGCATGGTCATCACTATATTGTAAAGAAGAAAATCAACATTCTGATAAAAAATGAGAAAAAATCATGTTTCATATACGTTAATATATCATGTGTTTAAATTGCAATATAACATATCAACCTCATCCCCGCGGGCAATGGAGCATACCAAATTTTTTTTTAACAGCCAGGAACAGAGGTGACACTCCCCAAGAATATGGACTTTACCTGAAAGAAGAAAATTCTGATAAAATTCCTCCCTAACTTTATACACAGGCAATAAACCAATATTAAACTCACCTGTAAAATATTGGCTTCATATGCAGCTTTGAAAACATCTGCTCAAGCTCTTACAGCATTTCAATCTAAAATTAAAAGCTATTGAAAAGCCTGCAAATTAAAATAGTATTCAAATAACGCTGGTACATTCAATACTGAACTAATTGTGGTACTAATTATATTGATAATCATGGAATAATACTTTTCGTAGAATCCTTGGGATGCCATTTATTTCAGCATGAAGAAAAGGTTGAATAAGACTATACTCTCCTGTCCTCAGGCAAGGTAAGTACTGAAATGAAAATAAAGAAAGTAAATCTCACAAGCAGGTAAATATTTGAAAAAGCTTGCTTTCGTATAATTAAAGATATCATGATTTAAATTGAAGAACATTATCTCCCTCTTATGACCTTGGGAAATGGCCCATACCAAATCTATATTATCATGGCCAGGAACTGAGGTCGCTCTCCCCAGAAATATCCACTTTCCCTGAAAAAGAAAATTCTCATGAAATTTGTCCTCTTCAATATACACAGGCAATAAACTATAATAAAACTCACCTGAGAATTATTGGTTTCAACTGAAGCCCTTTCTCCACAAACCTCTTGGAAAACTTCTTGCCCAAACTCTCCCTGCATTTAAATCTGAACTTAAACACCATCGAAAAGCCTACGAATTAAAATGCAATTATTATAATAACTCTTCATTAAAATTCTTAATAAATTGTACTACTAACTGAGTGGATTATCATAGAATAATAATAATGTGAAAAATTATCACCCTGGGCAATGGACCATACCATATCTGTTTTTTAATGGCAGGAGCAGAGGTCGCCCTCCCCACTACGATAGACTTGACCTGAAATAAGAAAATTCTGATAACATTGGTCATTTTAATTATACATGGCCAAGAAACTGAGAACAAACTCACCTGAACTATAATCCATTATTTGATGCCCTTCAGCCACAAAACCCTTGGATAATGTCTGCAAAAGCAACCCCAGGATTTACATGTAAAATTAAATATCAAATAAATGAATACAAAATTTTAAAAATAATCACAAAACACTGTGATATGCACTACTTATTCAATTGTGGAACTAAATCTATAGATAATCATAGAATAATACTTTACATACACTCCATGGGATGACCACTGTTTCACCATGATGAAAGGGTCCAATAAGACTTAATCCTCCTCTATGAAAGCTAGATAATTACTGATTTGAAAAGAAAGAAAGTTTATCAGAATTGGTATAAAAATATGTGAAAAAATTATCTTTCATATAAATAAGAATATCAAATTTTGAAATTGCAATATATATCATCTCAATCTAATCGCCTTGGGTAATGGCCAATTCCAAATCTGCTGATCAAATTGCCAGGAACTGAGGTCGCTCTACCCACAGAAATGGACCTTACCTGAAATAAGAAAATTCTGATAAAATTTGACTCTTTGATTAGATAAAGTAAGTAAAATAAAAATAAACTCACCTGAACAAAAATGGCTTCGTTTGAGGCAACTGGTAAACAGAGCACTTTGAAAACATCTGCACAAATCATCCCGGATTTGAAAACTAAAATGAAACACTATTAAATAGCCTTCAAATAAAAATACTATTCCCTACACCATTCTTTAAAAAATTCTTAGATTATTTTAAACGTAATAATATTGATATTTAAAGAATACCACATTCTATAGAATCCTCTGCACGTCCTCTATTTCACCACGATGTAAATGTCAAATAAGTTTAAATCCTCCTCCATTGATGCATGGTGATTACTATATTGTAAAGAAGAAAATCAACATTCTGATAAAAAATGAGAAAAAATCATGTTTCATATACGTTAATATATCATGTGTTTAAATTGCAATATAACATATCAACCTCATCCCCGCGGGCAATGGAGCATACCAAATTTTTTTTTAACAGCCAGGAACAGAGGTGACACTCCCCAAAAATATGGACTTTACCTGAAAGAAGAAAATTCTGATAAAATTCCTCCCTAACTTTATACACAGGCAATAAACCAATATTAAACTCACCTGTAAAATATTGGCTTCATATGCAGCTTTGAAAACATCTGCTCAAGCTCTAACAGCATTTTATCTAAAATTAAACGCTATCGAAAAGCCTGCAAATTAAAATAGTATTCAAATTACACTGGTACATTCAATACTTGACTAATTGTGGTACTAATTATATTGATAATCATGGAATAATACCTTTTCTAGAATCCTTGGGATGCCCTTTATTTCAGCATGAAGAAAAGGTTGAATAAGACTATACTCTCCTGTCCTCAGGCAAGGTAAGTACTGAAATGAAAATAAAGAAAGTAAATCTCACAAGCAGGTAAATATTTGAAAAAGCTTGCTTTCGTATAATTAAAGATATCATGATTTAAATTCCAGAACATTATCTCCCTCTTATGACCTTGGGAAATGGCCCATACCAAATCTATATTATCATGGCCAGGAACTGAGGTCGCTCTCCCCAGAAATATCCACTTTCCCTGAAAAAGAAAATTCTCATGAAATTTGTCCTCTTCAATATACACAGGCAATAAACTATAATAAAACTCACCTGAGAATTATTGGTTTCAACTGAAGCCCTTTCTCCACAAACCTCTTGGAAAACTTCTTGCCCAAACTCTCCCTGCATTTAAATCTGAACTTAAACACCATCGAAAAGCCTACGAATTGAAATGCAATTATTATAATAACTCTTCATTAAAATTCTTAATAAATTGTACTACTAACTGAGTGGATAATCATAGAATAATAATAATGTGAAAAATTATCACCCTGGGCAATGGACCATACCATATCTGTTTTTTAATGGCAGGAGCAGAGGTCGCCCTCCCCACTACGATAGACTTGACCTGAAATAAGAAAATTCTGATAACATTGGTCATTTTAATTATACATGGCCAAGAAACTGAGAACAAACTCACCTGAACTATAATCCATTATTTGATGCCCTTCAGCCACAAAACCCTTGGATAATGTCTGCAAAAGCAACCCCAGGATTTACATGTAAAATTAAATATCAAATAAATGAATACAAAATTTTAAAAATAATCACAAAACACTGTGGTATGCACTACTTATTCAATTGTGGAACTAAATCTATAGATAATCATAGAATAATACTTTACATAGACTCCATGGGATGACCACTGTTTCACCATGATGAAAGGGTCCAATAAGACTTAATCCTCCTCTATGAAAGCTAGATAATTACTGATTTGAAAAGAAAGAAAGTTTATCAGAATTGGTATAAAAATATGTGAAAAAATTATCTTTCATATAAATAAGAATATCAAATTTTGAAATTGCAATATATATCATCTCAATCTAATCGCCTTGGGTAATGGCCAATTCCAAATCTGCTGATCAAATTGCCAGGAGCTGAGGTCGCTCTACCCACAGAAATGGACCTTACCTGAAATAAGAAAATTCTGATAAAATTTGACTCTTTGATTAGATAAAGTAAGTAAGATAAAAATAAACTCACCTGAACAAAAATGGCTTCGTTTGAGGCAACTGGTAAACAGAGCACTTTGAAAACATCTGCACAAATCATTCCGGATTTGAAAACTAAAATGAAACACTATTAAATAGCCTTCAAATAAAAATACTATTCCCTACACCATTCTTTAAAAAATTCTTAGATTATTTTAAACGTAATAATATTGATATTTAAAGAATACCACATTCTATAGAATCCTCTGCACGTCCTCTATTTCACCACGATATAAATGTCAAATAAGTTTAAATCCTCCTCCATTGATGCATGGTCATCACTATATTGTAAAGAAGAAAATCAACATTCTGATAAAAAATGAGAAAAAATCATGTTTCATATACGTTAATATATCATGTGTTTAAATTGCAATATAACATATCAACCTCATCCCCGCGGGCAATGGAGCATACCAAATTTTTTTTTTAACAGCCAGGAACAGAGGTGACACTCCCCAAGAATATGGACTTTACCTGAAAGAAGAAAATTCTGATAAAATTCCTCCCTAACTTTATACACAGGCAATAAACCAATATTAAACTCACCTGTAAAATATTGGCTTCATATGCAGCATTGAAAACATCTGCTCAAGCTCTTACAGCATTTCAATCTAAAATTAAAAGCTATTGAAAAGCCTGCAAATTAAAATAGTATTCAAATAACGCTGGTACATTCAATACTTAACTAATTGTGGTACTAGTTATATTGATAATCATGGAATAATACTTTTCGTAGAATCCTTGGGATGCCATTTATTTCAGCATGAAGAAAAGGTTGAATAAGACTATACTCTCCTGTCCTCAGGCAAGGTAAGTACTGAAATGAAAATAAAGAAAGTAAATCTCACAAGCAGGTAAATATTTGAAAAAGCTTGCTTTCGTATAATTTAAGATATCATGATTTAAATTGAAGAACATTATCTCCCTCTTATGACCTTGGGAAATAGCCCATACCAAATCTATATTATCATGGCCAGGAACTGAGGTCGCTCTCCCCAGAAATATCCACTTTCCCTGAAAAAGAAAATTCTCATGAAATTTGTCCTCTTCAATATACACAGGCAATAAACTATAATAAAACTCACCTGAGAATTATTGGTTTCAACTGAAGCCCTTTCTCCACAAACCTCTTTGGAAAACTTCTTGCCCAAACTCTCCCTGCATTTAAATCTGAACTTAAACACCATCGAAAAGCCTACGAAATAAAATGCAATTATTATAATAACTCTTCATTAAAATTCTTAATAAATTGTACTACTAACTGAGTGGATAATCATAGAATAATAATAATGTGAAAAATTATCACCCTGGGCAATGGACCATACCATATCTGTTTTTTAATGGCAGGAGCAGAGGTCGCCCTCCCCACTACGATAGACTTGACCTGAAATAAGAAAATTCTGATAACATTGGTCATTTTAATTATACATGGCCAAGAAACTAAGAACAAACTCACCTGAACTATAATCCATTATTTGATGCCCTTCAGCCACAAAACCCTTGGATAATGTCTGCAAAAGCAACCCCAGGATTTACATGTAAAATTAAATATCAAATAAATGAATACAAAATTTTAAAAATAATCACAAAACACTGTGATATGCACTACTTATTCAATTGTGGAACTAAATCTATAGATAATCATAGAATAATACTTTACATAGACTCCATGGGATGACCACTGTTTCACCATGATGAAAGGGTCCAATAAGACTTAATCCTCCTCTATGAAAGCTAGATAATTACTGATTTGAAAAGAAAGAAAGTTTATCAGAATTGGTATAAAAATATGTGAAAAAATTATCTTTCATATAAATAAGAATATCAAATTTTGAAATTGCAATATATATCATCTCACTCTAATCGCCTTGGGTAATGGCCAATTCCAAATCTGCTGATCAAATTGCCAGGAACTGAGGTCGCTCTACCCACAGAAATGGACCTTACCTGAAATAAGAAAATTCTGATAAAATTTGACTCTTTGATTAGATAAAGTAAGTAAAATAAAAATAAATTCACCTGAACAAAAATGGCTTCGTTTGAGGCAACTGGTAAACAGAGCACTTTGAAAACATCTGCACAAATCATCCCGGATTTGAAAACTAAAATGAAACACTATTAAATAGCCTTCAAATAAAAATACTATTCCCTACACCATTCTTTAAAAAATTCTTAGATTATTTTAAACGTAATAATATTGATATTTAAAGAATACCACATTCTATAGAATCCTCTGCACGTCCTCTATTTCACCACGATGTAAATGTCAAATAAGTTTAAATCCTCCTCCATTGATGCATGGTGATTACTATATTGTAAAGAAGAAAATCAACATTCTGATAAAAAATGAGAAAAAATCATGTTTCATATACGTTAATATATCATGTGTTTAAATTGCAATATAACATATCAACCTCATCCCCGCGGGCAATGGAGCATACCAAATTTTTTTTTAACAGCCAGGAACAGAGGTGACACTCCCCAAAAATATGGACTTTACCTGAAAGAAGAAAATTCTGATAAAATTCCTCCCTAACTTTATACACAGGCAATAAACCAATATTAAACTCACCTGTAAAATATTGGCTTCATATGCAGCTTTGAAAACATCTGCTCAAGCTCTAACAGCATTTTATCTAAAATTAAACGCTATCGAAAAGCCTGCAAATTAAAATAGTATTCAAATTACACTGGTACATTCAATACTTGACTAATTGTGGTACTAATTATATTGATAATCATGGAATAATACCTTTTCTAGAATCCTTGGGATGCCCTTTATTTCAGCATGAAGAAAAGGTTGAATAAGACTATACTCTCCTGTCCTCAGGCAAGGTAAGTACTGAAATGAAAATAAAGAAAGTAAATCTCACAAGCAGGTAAATATTTGAAAAAGCTTGCTTTCGTATAATTAAAGATATCATGATTTAAATTGAAGAACATTATCTCCCTCTTATGACCTTGGGAAATGGCCCATACCAAATCTATATTATCATGGCCAGGAACTGAGGTCGCTCTCCCCAGAAATATCCACTTTCCCTGAAAAAGAAAATTCTCATGAAATTTGTCCTCTTCAATATACACAGGCAATAAACTATAATAAAACTCACCTGAGAATTATTGGTTTCAACTGAAGCCCTTTCTCCACAAACCTCTTGGAAAACTTCTTGCCCAAACTCTCCCTGCATTTAAATCTGAACTTAAACACCATCGAAAAGCCTACGAATTAAAATGCAATTATTATAATAACTCTTCATTAAAATTCTTAATAAATTGTACTACTAACTGAGTGGATAATCATAGAATAATAATAATGTGAAACATTATCACCCTGGGCAATGGACCATACCATATCTGTTTTTTAATGGCAGGAGCAGAGGTCGCCCTCCCCACTACGATAGACTTGACCTGAAATAAGAAAATTCTGATAACATTGGTCATTTTAATTATACATGGCCAAGAAACTAAGAACAAACTCACCTGAACTATAATCCATTATTTGATGCCCTTCAGCCACAAAACCCTTGGATAATGTCTGCAAAAGCAACCCCAGGATTTACATGTAAAATTAAATATCAAATAAATGAATACAAAATTTTAAAAATATTCACAAAACACTGTGATATGCACTACTTATTCAATTGTGGAACTAAATCTATAGATAATCATAGAATAATACTTTACATAGACTCCATGGGATGACCACTGTTTCACCATGATGAAAGTGTCCAATAAGACTTAATCCTCTTCAATGAAAGCTAGATAATTACTGATTTGAAAAGAAAGAAAGTTTATCAGAATTGGTATAAAAATATGTGAAAAAATTATCTTTCATATAAATAAGAATATCAAATTTTGAAATTGCAATATATATCATCTCACTCTAATCGCCTTGGGTAATGGCCAATTCCAAATCTGCTGATCAAATTGCCAGGAACTGAGGTCGCTCTACCCACAGAAATGGACCTTACCTGAAATAAGAAAATTCTGATAAAATTTGACTCTTTGATTAGATAAAGTAAGTAAAATAAAAATAAACTCACCTGAACAAAAATGGCTTGGTTTGAGGCAACTGGTAAACAGAGCACTTTCAAAACATCTGCACAAATCATCCCGGATTTGAAAACTAAAATGAAACACTATTAAATAGCCTACAAATAAAAATACTATTCCCTACACCATTCTTTAAAAAATTCTTAGATTATTTTAAACGTAATAATATTGATATTTAAAGAATACCACATTCTATAGAATCCTCTGCACGTCCTCTATTTCACCACGATGTAAATGTCAAATAAGTTTAAATCCTCCTCCATTGATGCATGGTTATCACTATATTGTAAAGAAGAAAATCAACATTCTGATAAAAAATGAGAAAAAATCATGTTTCATATACGTTAATATATCATGTGTTTAAATTGCAATATAACATATAAACCTCATCCCCGCGGGCAATGGAGCATACCAAATTTTTTTTTAACAACCAGGAACAGAGGTGACACTCCCCAAAAATATGGACTTTACCTGAAAGAAGAAAATTCTGATAAAATTCCTCCCTAACTTTATACACAGGCAATAAACCAATATTAAACTCACCTGTAAAATATTGGCTTCATATGCAGCTTTGAAAACATCTGCTCAAGCTCTTACAGCATTTCAATCTAAAATTAAAAGCTATCGAAAAGCCTGCAAATTAAAATAGTATTCAAATATCGCTGGTTCATTCAATACTTGACTAATTGTGATATTAATTATATTGATAATCATGGAATAATACTTTTCGTAGAATCCTTGGGATGCCATTTATTTCAGCATGAAGAAAAGGTTGAATAAGACTATACTCTCCTGTCCTCAGGCAAGGTAAGTACTGAAATGAAAATAAAGAAAGTAAATCTCACAAGCAGGTAAATATTTGAAAAAGCTTGCTTTCGTATAATTTAAGATATCATGATTTAAATTGAAGAACATTATCTCCCTCTTATGACCTTGGGAAATGGCCCATACCAAATCTATATTATCATGGCCAGGAACTGAGGTCGCTCTCCCCAGAAATATCCACTTTCCCTGAAAAAGAAAATTCTCATGAAATTTGTCCTCTTCAATATACACAGGCAATAAACTATAATAAAACTCACCTGAGAATTATTGGTTTCAACTGAAGCCCTTTCTCCACAAACCTCTTGGAAAACTTCTTGCCCAAACTCTCCCTGCATTTAAATCTGAACTTAAACACCATCGAAAAGCCTACGAATTAAAATGCAATTATTATAATAACTCTTCATTAAAATTCTTAATAAATTGTACTACTAACTGAGTGGATAATCATAGAATAATAATAATGTGAAAAATTATCACCCTGGGCAATGGACCATACCATATCTGTTTTTTAACCCTTTCGAGACGGAGACATTTTCTGAAAATCTTCCGTGTGATACGGAGCGTTTTCGCTACTCTGAATTTGCCAGGTATAGAGCGTACCCCTTTCCCAGCGGGGTGCCATAGCCTATCCTCAGCAACGGCAATTATGAACACTGTCCGCGGGTAATCCACTTTCTCTTTTACAGCATTGCTTTGAAGACTGACCATTATTAATACAGTATTATTTTCGTATAGCTTTTGTAGGACTACTTGCAAATATTGCAATGAATATTAAATTTTGCATTTCGTTGACTATGTAGTAATTTTAAACGAAATTCTAACGCCAATTTTAAGCTATATAGCGTGAAACCTAAATGATAATGATGAAATTGAGTTACTCATTAACTACCTTATTATTTGCGATAAAATTTCGTTTAAAAATTGTACAAAGTCGTCAAATTACAAGGTTTTCTTTTCAAAGGCAATATAAACAATTATTTTTTAATTTAAATATTTAGCAAAACTATTGCAATAAAAATTAATTTGCAGCGGCACCATGCTGGGAAAAGGGCTTAATTACCCCCGAGGCAAGGTTTCCTTTAAGGAAAAAGGTCTGAAACTCCCTAGAAAAAGGTCGAAAAGGTTAGACTATAAACTATAATCCTTTGCATCAGCACCCTTGCACGATATGTACTACCGACGGAAAAATCCGTCATTCGTATTCTGAGCCTGGAAAATTTCCGACGGGTTTCCCCGGCATTCGTCTCGAAAGGGTTAATGGCAGGAGCAGAGGTCGCCCTCCCCACTACGATAGACTTGACCTGAAATAAGAAAATTCTGATAACATTGGTCATTTTAATTATACATGGCCAAGAAACTAAGAACAAACTCACCTGAACTATAATCCATTATTTGATGCCCTTCAGCCACAAAACCCTTGGATAATGTCTGCAAAAGCAACCCCAGGATTTACATGTAAAATTAAATATCAAATAAATGAATACAAAATTTTAAAAATAATCACAAAACACTGTGATATGCACTACTTATTCAATTGTGGAACTAAATCTATAGATAATCATAGAATAATACTTTACATAGACTCCATGGGATGACCACTGTTTCACCATGATGAAAGGGTCCAATAAGACTTAATCCTCCTCTATGAAAGCTAGATAATTACTGATTTGAAAAGAAAGAAAGTTTATCAGAATTGGTATAAAAATATGTGAAAAAATTATCTTTCATATAAATAAGAATATCAAATTTTGAAATTGCAATATATATCATCTCACTCTAATCGCCTTGGGTAATGGCCAATTCCAAATCTGCTGATCAAATTGCCAGGAACTGAGGTCGCTCTACCCACAGAAATGGACCTTACCTGAAATAAGAAAATTCTGATAAAATTTGACTCTTTGATTAGATAAAGTAAGTAAAATAAAAATAAACTCACCTGAACAAAAATGGCTTCCTTTGAGGCAACTGGTAAACAGAGCACTTTCAAAACATCTGCACAAATCATCCCGGATTTGAAAACTAAAATGAAACACTATTAAATAGCCTACAAATAAAAATACTATTCCCTACACCATTCTTTAAAAAATTCTTAGATTATTTTAAACGTAATAATATTGATATTTAAAGAATACCACATTCTATAGAATCCTCTGCACGTCCTCTATTTCACCACGATGTAAATGTCAAATATGTTTAAATCCTCCTCCATTGATGCATGGTTATCACTATATTGTAAAGAAGAAAATCAACATTCTGATAAAAAATGAGAAAAAATCATGTTTCATATACGTTAATATATCATGTGTTTAAATTGCAATATAACATATCAACCTCATCCCCGCGGGCAATGGAGCATACCAAATTTTTTTTTAACAACCAGGAACAGAGGTGACACTCCCCAAAAATATGGACTTTACCTGAAAGAAGAAAATTCTGATAAAATTCCTCCCTAACTTTATACACAGGCAATAAACCAATATTAAACTCACCTGTAAAATATTGGCTTCATATGCAGCTTTGAAAACATATGCTCAAGCTCTAACAGCATTTTATCTAAAATTAAACGCTTTCGAAAAGCCTGCAAATTAAAATAGTATTCAAATTACACTGGTACATTCAATACTTAACTAATTGTGGTACTAATTATATTGATAATCATGGAATAATACTTTTCGTAGAATCCTTGGGATGCCATTTATTTCAGCATGAAGAAAAGGTTGAATAAGACTATACTCTCCTGTCCTCAGGCAAGGTAAGTACTGAAATGAAAATAAAGAAAGTAAATCTCACAAGCAGGTGAATATTTGAAAAAGCTTGCTTTCGTATAATTAAAGATATCATGATTTAAATTCCAGAACATTATCTCCCTCTTATGACCTTGGGAAATGGCCCATACCAAATCTATATTATCATGGCCAGGAACTGAGGTCGCTCTCCCCAGAAATATCCACTTTCCCTGAAAAAGAAAATTCTCATGAAATTTGTCCTCTTCAATATACACAGGCAATAAACTATACTAAAACTCACCTGAGAATTATTGGTTTCAACTGAAGCCCTTTCTCCACAAACCTCTTGGAAAACTTCTTGCCCAAACTCTCCCTGCATTTAAATCTGAACTTAAAAACCATCGAAAAGCCTACGAATTAAAATGCAATTATTATAATAACTCTTCATTAAAATTCTTAATAAATTGTCTTACTAACTGAGTGGATTATCATAGAATAATAATAATGTGAAAAATTATCACCCTGGGCAATGGACCATACCATATCTGTTTTTTAATGGCAGGAGCAGAGGTCTCCCTCCCCACTACGATAGACTTGACCTGAAATAAGAAAATTCTGATAACATTGGTCATTTTAATTATACATGGCCAAGAAACTAAGAACAAACTCACCTGAACTATAATCCATTATTTGATGCCCTTCAGCCACAAAACCCTTGGATAATGTCTGCAAAAGCAACCCCAGGATTTACATGTAAAATTAAATATCAAATAAATGAATACAAAATTTTAAAAATAATCACAAAACACTGTGATATGCACTACTTATTCAATTGTGGAACTAAATCTATAGATAATCATAGAATAATACTTTACATACACTCCATGGGATGACCACTGTTTCACCATGATGAAAGGGTCCAATAAGACTTAATCCTCCTCTATGAAAGCGAGATAATTACTGATTTGAAAAGAAAGAAAGTTTATCAGAATTGGTATAAATATATGTGAAAAAATTATCTTTCATATAAATAAGAATATCAAATTTTGAAATTTCAATATATATCATCTCACTCTAACCGCCTTGGGTAATGGCCAATTCCAAATCTGCTGATCAAATTGCCAGGAACTGAGGTCGCTCTACCCACAGAAATGGACCTTACCTGAAATAAGAAAATTCTGATAAAATTTGACTCTTTGATTAGATAAAGTAAGTAAAATAAAAATAAACTCACCTGAACAAAAATGGCTTCGTTTGAGGCAACTGGTAAACAGAGCACTTTCAAAACATCTGCACAAATCATCCCTGATTTGAAAACTAAAATGAAACACTATTAAATAGCCTACAAATAAAAATACTATTCCCTACACCATTCTTTAAAAAATTCTTAGATTATTTTAAACGTAATAATATTGATATTTAAAGAATACCACATTCTATAGAATCCTCTGCACGTCCTCTACTTCACCACGATGTAAATGTCAAATAAGTTTAAATCCTCCTCCATTGATGCATGGTTATCACTATATTGTAAAGAAGAAAATCAACATTCTGATAAAAAATGAGAAAAAATCATGTTTCATATACGTTAATATATCATGTGTTTAAATTGCAATATAACATATCAACCTCATCCCCGCGGGCAATGGAGCATACCAAATTTTTTTTTAACAGCCAGGAACAGAGGTGACACTCCCCAAAAATATGGACTTTACCTGAAAGAAGAAAATTCTGATAAAATTCCTCCCTAACTTTATACACAGGCAATAAACCAATATTAAACTCACCTGTAAAATATTGGCTTCATATGCAGCTTTGAAAACATATGCTCAAGCTCTAACAGCATTTCAATCTAAAATTAAAAGCTATCGAAAAGCCTGCAAATTAAAATAGTATTCAAATATCGCTGGTACATTCAATACTTGACTAATTGTGATATTAATTATATTGATAATCATGGAATAATACTTTTCGTAGAATCCTTGGGATGCCATTTATTTCAGCATGAAGAAAAGGTTGAATAAGACTATACTCTCCTGTCCTCAGGCAAGGTAAGTACTGAAATGAAAATAAAGAAAGTAAATCTCACAAGCAGGTAAATATTTGAAAAAGCTTGCTTTCGTATAATTAAAGATATCATGATTTAAATTGAAGAACATTATCTCCCTCTTATGACCTTGGGAAATGGCCCATACCAAATCTATATTATCATGGCCAGGAACTGAGGTCGCTCTCCCCAGAAATATCCACTTTCCCTGAAAAAGAAAATTCTCATGAAATTTTTCCTCTTCAATATACACAGGCAATAAACTATAATAAAACTCACCTGAGAATTATTGGTTTCAACTGAAGCCCTTTCTCCACAAACCTCTTGGAAAACTTCTTGCCCAAACTCTCCCTGCATTTAAATCTGAACTTAAACACCATCGAAAAGCCTACGAATTGAAATGCAATTATTATAATAACTCTTCATTAAAATTCTTAATAAATTGTACTACTAACTGAGTGGATAATCATAGAATAATAATAATGTAAAAAATTATCACCCTGGGCAATGGACCATACCATATCTGTTTTTTAACCCTTTCGAGACGGAGACATTTTCTGAAAATCTTCCGTGTGATACGGAGCGTTTTCGCTACTCTGAATTTGCCAGGTATAGAGCGTACCCCTTTCCCAGCGGGGTGCCATAGCCTATCCTCAGCAACGGCAATTATGAACACTGTCCGCGGGTAATCCACTTTCTCTTTTACAGCATTGCTTTGAAGACTGACCATTATTAATACAGTATTATTTTCGTATAGCTTTTGTAGGACTACTTGCAAATATTGCAATGAATATTAAAATTTTGCATTTCGTTGACTATGTAGTAATTTTAAACGAAATTCTAACGCCAATTTTAAGCTATATAGCGTGAAACCTAAATGATAATGATGAAATTGAGTTACTCATTAACTACCTTATTATTTGCGATAAAATTTCGTTTAAAAATTGTACAAAGTCGTCAAATTACAAGGTTTTCTTTTCAAAGGCAATATAAACAATTATTTTTTAATTTAAATAATTAGCAAAACTATTGCAATAAAAATTAATTTGCAGCAGCACCATGCTGGGAAAAGGGCTTAATTACCCCCGAGGCAAGGTTTCCTTTAAGGAAAAAGGTCTGAAACTCCCTAGAAAAAGGTCGAAAAGGTTAGACTAAAAACTATAATCCTTTGCATCAGCACCCTTGCACGATATGTACTACCGACGGAAAAATCCGTCATTCGTATTCTGAGCCTGGAAAATTTCCGACGGGTTTCCCCGGCATTCGTCTCGAAAGGGTTAATGGCAGGAGCAGAGGTCGCCCTCCCCACTACGATAGACTTGACCTGAAATAAGAAAATTCTGATAACATTGGTCATTTTAATTATACATGGCCAAGAAACTAAGAACAAACTCACCTGAACTATAATCCATTATTTGATGCCCTTCAGCCACAAAACCCTTGGATAATGTCTGCAAAAGCAACCCCAGGATTTACATGTAAAATTAAATATCAAATAAATGAATACAAAATTTTAAAAATAATCACAAAACACTGTGATATGCACTACTTATTCAATTGTGGAACTAAATCTATAGATAATCATAGAATAATACTTTACATACACTCCATGGGATGACCACTGTTTCACCATGATGAAAGGGTCCAATAAGACTTAATCCTCCTCTATGAAAGCGAGATAATTACTGATTTGAAAAGAAAGAAAGTTTATCAGAATTGGTATAAATATATGTGAAAAAATTATCTTTCATATAAATAAGAATATCAAATTTTGAAATTTCAATATATATCATCTCACTCTAACCGCCTTGGGTAATGGCCAATTCCAAATCTGCTGATCAAATTGCCAGGAACTGAGGTCGCTCTACCCACAGAAATGGACCTTACCTGAAATAAGAAAATTCTGATAAAATTTGACTCTTTGATTAGATAAAGTAAGTAAAATAAAAATAAACTCACCTGAACAAAAATGGCTTCGTTTGAGGCAACTGGTAAACAGAGCACTTTCAAAACATCTGCACAAATCATCCCGGATTTGAAAACTAAAATGAAACACTATTAAATAGCCTACAAATAAAAATACTATTCCCTACACCATTCTTTAAAAAATTCTTAGATTATTTTAAACGTAATAATATTGATATTTAAAGAATACCACATTCTATAGAATCCTCTGCACGTCCTCTACTTCACCACGATGTAAATGTCAAATAAGTTTAAATCCTCCTCCATTGATGCATGGTTATCACTATATTGTAAAGAAGAAAATCAACATTCTGATAAAAAATGAGAAAAAATCATGTTTCATATACGTTAATATATCATGTGTTTAAATTGCAATATAACATATCAACCTCATCCCCGCGGGCAATGGAGCATACCAAATTTTTTTTTAACAGCCAGGAACAGAGGTGACACTCCCCAAAAATATGGACTTTACCTGAAAGAAGAAAATTCTGATAAAATTCCTCCCTAACTTTATACACAGGCAATAAACCAATATTAAACTCACCTGTAAAATATTGGCTTCATATGCAGCTTTGAAAACATATGCTCAAGCTCTAACAGCATTTCAATCTAAAATTAAAAGCTATCGAAAAGCCTGCAAATTAAAATAGTATTCAAATATCGCTGGTACATTCAATACTTGACTAATTGTGATATTAATTATATTGATAATCATGGAATAATACTTTTCGTAGAATCCTTGGGATGCCATTTATTTCAGCATGAAGAAAAGGTTGAATAAGACTATACTCTCCTGTCCTCAGGCAAGGTAAGTACTGAAATGAAAATAAAGAAAGTAAATCTCACAAGCAGGTAAATATTTGAAAAAGCTTGCTTTCGTATAATTAAAGATATCATGATTTAAATTGAAGAACATTATCTCCCTCTTATGACCTTGGGAAATGGCCCATACCAAATCTATATTATCATGGCCAGGAACTGAGGTCGCTCTCCCCAGAAATATCCACTTTCCCTGAAAAAGAAAATTCTCATGAAATTTTTCCTCTTCAATATACACAGGCAATAAACTATAATAAAACTCACCTGAGAATTATTGGTTTCAACTGAAGCCCTTTCTCCACAAACCTCTTGGAAAACTTCTTGCCCAAACTCTCCCTGCATTTAAATCTGAACTTAAACACCATCGAAAAGCCTACGAATTGAAATGCAATTATTATAATAACTCTTCATTAAAATTCTTAATAAATTGTACTACTAACTGAGTGGATAATCATAGAATAATAATAATGTAAAAAATTATCACCCTGGGCAATGGACCATACCATATCTGTTTTTTAACCCTTTCGAGACGGAGACATTTTCTGAAAATCTTCCGTGTGATACGGAGCGTTTTCGCTACTCTGAATTTGCCAGGTATAGAGCGTACCCCTTTCCCAGCGGGGTGCCATAGCCTATCCTCAGCAACGGCAATTATGAACACTGTCCGCGGGTAATCCACTTTCTCTTTTACAGCATTGCTTTGAAGACTGACCATTATTAATACAGTATTATTTTCGTATAGCTTTTGTAGGACTACTTGCAAATATTGCAATGAATATTAAAATTTTGCATTTCGTTGACTATGTAGTAATTTTAAACGAAATTCTAACGCCAATTTTAAGCTATATAGCGTGAAACCTAAATGATAATGATGAAATTGAGTTACTCATTAACTACCTTATTATTTGCGATAAAATTTCGTTTAAAAATTGTACAAAGTCGTCAAATTACAAGGTTTTCTTTTCAAAGGCAATATAAACAATTATTTTTTAATTTAAATAATTAGCAAAACTATTGCAATAAAAATTAATTTGCAGCAGCACCATGCTGGGAAAAGGGCTTAATTACCCCCGAGGCAAGGTTTCCTTTAAGGAAAAAGGTCTGAAACTCCCTAGAAAAAGGTCGAAAAGGTTAGACTAAAAACTATAATCCTTTGCATCAGCACCCTTGCACGATATGTACTACCGACGGAAAAATCCGTCATTCGTATTCTGAGCCTGGAAAATTTCCGACGGGTTTCCCCGGCATTCGTCTCGAAAGGGTTAATGGCAGGAGCAGAGGTCGCCCTCCCCACTACGATAGACTTGACCTGAAATAAGAAAATTCTGATAACATTGGTCATTTTAATTATACATGGCCAAGAAACTAAGAACAAACTCACCTGAACTATAATCCATTATTTGATGCCCTTCAGCCACAAAACCCTTGGATAATGTCTGCAAAAGCAACCCCAGGATTTACATGTAAAATTAAATATCAAATAAATGAATACAAAATTTTAAAAATATTCACAAAACACTGTGATATGCACTACTTATTCAATTGTGGAACTAAATCTATAGATAATCATAGAATAATACTTTACATAGACTCCATGGGATGACCACTGTTTCACCATGATGAAAGGGTCCAATAAGACTTAATCCTCCTCTATGAAAGCGAGATAATTACTGATTTGAAAAGAAAGAAAGTTTATCAGAATTGGTATAAATATATGGGAAAAAATTATCTTTCATATAAATAAGAATATCAAATTTTGAAATTTCAATATATATCATCTCACTCTAACCGCCTTGGGTAATGGCCAATTCCAAATCTGCTGATCAAATTGCCAGGAACTGAGGTCGCTCTACCCACAGAAATGGACCTTACCTGAAATAAGAAAATTCTGATAAAATTTGACTCTTTGATTAGATAAAGTAAGTAAAATAAAAATAAACTCACCTGAACAAAAATGGCTTCGTTTGAGGCAACTGGTAAACAGAGCACTTTCAAAACATCTGCACAAATCATCCCGGATTTGAAAACTAAAATGAAACACTATTAAATAGCCTACAAATAAAAATACTATTCCCTACACCATTCTTTAAAAAATTCTTAGATTATTTTAAACGTAATAATATTGATATTTAAAGAATACCACATTCTATAGAATCCTCTGCACGTCCTCTACTTCACCACGATGTAAATGTCAAATAAGTTTAAATCCTCCTCCATTGATGCATGGTTATCACTATATTGTAAAGAAGAAAATCAACATTCTGATAAAAAATGAGAAAAAATCATGTTTCATATACGTTAATATATCATGTGTTTAAATTGCAATATAACATATCAACCTCATCCCCGCGGGCAATGGAGCATACCAAATTTTTTTTTAACAGCCAGGAACAGAGGTGACACTCCCCAAAAATATGGACTTTACCTGAAAGAAGAAAATTCTGATAAAATTCCTCCCTAACTTTATACACAGGCAATAAACCAATATTAAACTCACCTGTAAAATATTGGCTTCATATGCAGCTTTGAAAACATCTGCTCAAGCTCTAACAGCATTTTATCTAAAATTAAACGCTATCGAAAAGCCTGCAAATTAAAATAGTATTCAAATAAAGCTGGTACATTCAATACTTGACTAATTGTGATATTAATTATATTGATAATCATGGAATAATACTTTTCGTAGAATCCTTGGGATGCCATTTATTTCAGCATGAAGAAAAGGTTGAATAAGACTATACTCTCCTGTCCTCAGGCAAGGTAAGTACTGAAATGAAAATAAAGAAAGTAAATCTCACAAGCAGGTAAATATTTGAAAAAGCTTGCTTTCGTATAATTAAAGATATCATGATTTAAATTGAAGAACATTATCTCCCTCTTATGACCTTGGGAAATGGCCCATACCAAATCTATATTATCATGGCCAGGAACTGAGGTCGCTCTCCCCAGAAATATCCACTTTCCCTGAAAAAGAAAATTCTCATGAAATTTGTCCTCTTCAATATACACAGGCAATAAACTATAATAAAACTCACCTGAGAATTATTGGTTTCAACTGAAGCCCTTTCTCCACAAACCTCTTGGAAAACTTCTTGCCCAAACTCTCCCTGCATTTAAATCTGAACTTAAACACCATCGAAAAGCCTACGAATTGAAATGCAATTATTATAATAACTCTTCATTAAAATTCTTAATAAATTGTACTACTAACTGAGTGGATAATCATAGAATAATAATAATGTAAAAAATTATCACCCTGGGCAATGGACCATACCATATCTGTTTTTTAACCCTTTCGAGACGGAGACATTTTCTGAAAATCTTCCGTGTGATACGGAGCGTTTTCGCTACTCTGAATTTGCCAGGTATAGAGCGTACCCCTTTCCCAGCGGGGTGCCATAGCCTATCCTCAGCAACGGCAATTATGAACACTGTCCGCGGGTAATCCACTTTCTCTTTTACAGCATTGCTTTGAAGACTGACCATTATTAATACAGTATTATTTTCGTATAGCTTTTGTAGGACTACTTGCAAATATTGCAATGAATATTAAAATTTTGCATTTCGTTGACTATGTAGTAATTTTAAACGAAATTCTAACGCCAATTTTAAGCTATATAGCGTGAAACCTAAATGATAATGATGAAATTGAGTTACTCATTAACTACCTTATTATTTGCGATAAAATTTCGTTTAAAAATTGTACAAAGTCGTCAAATTACAAGGTTTTCTTTTCAAAGGCAATATAAACAATTATTTTTTAATTTAAATAATTAGCAAAACTATTGCAATAAAAATTAATTTGCAGCAGCACCATGCTGGGAAAAGGGCTTAATTACCCCCGAGGCAAGGTTTCCTTTAAGGAAAAAGGTCTGAAACTCCCTAGAAAAAGGTCGAAAAGGTTAGACTAAAAACTATAATCCTTTGCATCAGCACCCTTGCACGATATGTACTACCGACGGAAAAATCCGTCATTCGTATTCTGAGCCTGGAAAATTTCCGACGGGTTTCCCCGGCATTCGTCTCGAAAGGGTTAATGGCAGGAGCAGAGGTCGCCCTCCCCACTACGATAGACTTGACCTGAAATAAGAAAATTCTGATAACATTGGTCATTTTAATTATACATGGCCAAGAAACTAAGAACAAACTCACCTGAACTATAATCCATTATTTGATGCCCTTCAGCCACAAAACCCTTGGATAATGTCTGCAAAAGCAACCCCAGGATTTACATGTAAAATTAAATATCAAATAAATGAATACAAAATTTTAAAAATATTCACAAAACACTGTGATATGCACTACTTATTCAATTGTGGAACTAAATCTATAGATAATCATAGAATAATACTTTACATAGACTCCATGGGATGACCACTGTTTCACCATGATGAAAGGGTCCAATAAGACTTAATCCTCCTCTATGAAAGCGAGATAATTACTGATTTGAAAAGAAAGAAAGTTTATCAGAATTGGTATAAATATATGGGAAAAAATTATCTTTCATATAAATAAGAATATCAAATTTTGAAATTTCAATATATATCATCTCACTCTAACCGCCTTGGGTAATGGCCAATTCCAAATCTGCTGATCAAATTGCCAGGAACTGAGGTCGCTCTACCCACAGAAATGGACCTTACCTGAAATAAGAAAATTCTGATAAAATTTGACTCTTTGATTAGATAAAGTAAGTAAAATAAAAATAAACTCACCTGAACAAAAATGGCTTCGTTTGAGGCAACTGGTAAACAGAGCACTTTCAAAACATCTGCACAAATCATCCCGGATTTGAAAACTAAAATGAAACACTATTAAATAGCCTACAAATAAAAATACTATTCCCTACACCATTCTTTAAAAAATTCTTAGATTATTTTAAACGTAATAATATTGATATTTAAAGAATACCACATTCTATAGAATCCTCTGCACGTCCTCTACTTCACCACGATGTAAATGTCAAATAAGTTTAAATCCTCCTCCATTGATGCATGGTTATCACTATATTGTAAAGAAGAAAATCAACATTCTGATAAAAAATGAGAAAAAATCATGTTTCATATACGTTAATATATCATGTGTTTAAATTGCAATATAACATATCAACCTCATCCCCGCGGGCAATGGAGCATACCAAATTTTTTTTTAACAGCCAGGAACAGAGGTGACACTCCCCAAAAATATGGACTTTACCTGAAAGAAGAAAATTCTGATAAAATTCCTCCCTAACTTTATACACAGGCAATAAACCAATATTAAACTCACCTGTAAAATATTGGCTTCATATGCAGCTTTGAAAACATCTGCTCAAGCTCTAACAGCATTTTATCTAAAATTAAACGCTATCGAAAAGCCTGCAAATTAAAATAGTATTCAAATAAAGCTGGTACATTCAATACTTGACTAATTGTGATATTAATTATATTGATAATCATGGAATAATACTTTTCGTAGAATCCTTGGGATGCCATTTATTTCAGCATGAAGAAAAGGTTGAATAAGACTATACTCTCCTGTCCTCAGGCAAGGTAAGTACTGAAATGAAAATAAAGAAAGTAAATCTCACAAGCAGGTAAATATTTGAAAAAGCTTGCTTTCGTATAATTAAAGATATCATGATTTAAATTGAAGAACATTATCTCCCTCTTATGACCTTGGGAAATGGCCCATACCAAATCTATATTATCATGGCCAGGAACTGAGGTCGCTCTCCCCAGAAATATCCACTTTCCCTGAAAAAGAAAATTCTCATGAAATTTGTCCTCTTCAATATACACAGGCAATAAACTATAATAAAACTCACCTGAGAATTATTGGTTTCAACTGAAGCCCTTTCTCCACAAACCTCTTGGAAAACTTCTTGCCCAAACTCTCCCTGCATTTAAATCTGAACTTAAACACCATCGAAAAGCCTACGAATTGAAATGCAATTATTATAATAACTCTTCATTAAAATTCTTAATAAATTGTACTACTAACTGAGTGGATAATCATAGAATAATAATAATGTAAAAAATTATCACCCTGGGCAATGGACCATACCATATCTGTTTTTTAACCCTTTCGAGACGGAGACATTTTCTGAAAATCTTCCGTGTGATACGGAGCGTTTTCGCTACTCTGAATTTGCCAGGTATAGAGCGTACCCCTTTCCCAGCGGGGTGCCATAGCCTATCCTCAGCAACGGCAATTATGAACACTGTCCGCGGGTAATCCACTTTCTCTTTTACAGCATTGCTTTGAAGACTGACCATTATTAATACAGTATTATTTTCGTATAGCTTTTGTAGGACTACTTGCAAATATTGCAATGAATATTAAAATTTTGCATTTCGTTGACTATGTAGTAATTTTAAACGAAATTCTAACGCCAATTTTAAGCTATATAGCGTGAAACCTAAATGATAATGATGAAATTGAGTTACTCATTAACTACCTTATTATTTGCGATAAAATTTCGTTTAAAAATTGTACAAAGTCGTCAAATTACAAGGTTTTCTTTTCAAAGGCAATATAAACAATTATTTTTTAATTTAAATAATTAGCAAAACTATTGCAATAAAAATTAATTTGCAGCAGCACCATGCTGGGAAAAGGGCTTAATTACCCCCGAGGCAAGGTTTCCTTTAAGGAAAAAGGTCTGAAACTCCCTAGAAAAAGGTCGAAAAGGTTAGACTAAAAACTATAATCCTTTGCATCAGCACCCTTGCACGATATGTACTACCGACGGAAAAATCCGTCATTCGTATTCTGAGCCTGGAAAATTTCCGACGGGTTTCCCCGGCATTCGTCTCGAAAGGGTTAATGGCAGGAGCAGAGGTCGCCCTCCCCACTACGATAGACTTGACCTGAAATAAGAAAATTCTGATAACATTGGTCATTTTAATTATACATGGCCAAGAAACTAAGAACAAACTCACCTGAACTATAATCCATTATTTGATGCCCTTCAGCCACAAAACCCTTGGATAATGTCTGCAAAAGCAACCCCAGGATTTACATGTAAAATTAAATATCAAATAAATGAATACAAAATTTTAAAAATATTCACAAAACACTGTGATATGCACTACTTATTCAATTGTGGAACTAAATCTATAGATAATCATAGAATAATACTTTACATAGACTCCATGGGATGACCACTGTTTCACCATGATGAAAGGGTCCAATAAGACTTAATCCTCCTCTATGAAAGCGAGATAATTACTGATTTGAAAAGAAAGAAAGTTTATCAGAATTGGTATAAAAATATGTGAAAAAATTATCTTTCATATAAATAAGAATATCAAATTTTGAAATTTCAATATATATCATCTCACTCTAACCGCCTTGGGTAATGGCCAATTCCAAATCTGCTGATCAAATTGCCAGGAACTGAGGTCGCTCTACCCACAGAAATGGACCTTACCTGAAATAAGAAAATTCTGATAAAATTTGACTCTTTGATTAGATAAAGTAAGTAAAATAAAAATAAACTCACCTGAACAAAAATGGCTTCGTTTGAGGCAACTGGTAAACAGAGCACTTTCAAAACATCTGCACAAATCATCCCGGATTTGAAAACTAAAATGAAACACTATTAACTAGCCTACAAATAAAAATACTATTCCCTACACCATTCTTTAAAAAATTCTTAGATTATTTTAAACGTAATAATATTGATATTTAAAGAATACCACATTCTATAGAATCCTCTGCACGTCCTCTACTTCACCAAGATGTAAATGTCAAATAAGTTTAAATCCTCCTCCATTGATGCATGGTTATCACTATATTGTAAAGAAGAAAATCAACATTCTGATAAAAAATGAGAAAAAATCATGTTTCATATACGTTAATATATCATGTGTTTAAATTGCAATATAACATATCAACCTCATCCCCGCGGGCAATGGAGCATACCAAATTTTTTTTTAACAGCCAGGAACAGAGGTGACACTCCCCAAAAATATGGACTTTACCTGAAAGAAGAAAATTCTGATAAAATTCCTCCCTAACTTTATACACAGGCAATAAACCAATATTAAACTCACCTGTAAAATATTGGCTTCATATGCAGCTTTGAATACATATGCTCAAGCTCTAACAGCATTTCATCTAAAATTAAACGCTATCGAAAAGCCTGCAAATTAAAATAGTATTCAAATAACGCTGGTTCATTCAATACTTGACTAATTGTGATATTAATTATATTGATAATCATGGAATAATACTTTTCGTAGAATCCTTGGGATGCCATTTATTTCAGCATGAAGAAAAGGTTGAATAAGACTATACTCTCCTGTCCTCAGGCAAGGTAAGTACTGAAATGAAAATAAAGAAAGTAAATCTCACAAGCAGGTAAATATTTGAAAAAGCTTGCTTTCGTATAATTAAAGATATCATGATTTAAATTCCAGAACATTATCTCCCTCTTATGACCTTGGGAAATGGCCCATACCAAATCTATATTATCATGGCCAGGAACTGAGGTCGCTCTCCCCAGAAATATCCACTTTCCCTGAAAAAGAAAATTCTCATGAAATTTTTCCTCTTCAATATACACAGGCAATAAACTATAATAAAACTCACCTGAGAATTATTGGTTTCAACTGAAGCCCTTTCTCCACAAACCTCTTGGAAAACTTCTTGCCCAAACTCTCCCTGCATTTAAATCTGAACTTAAACACCATCGAAAAGCCTACGAATTAAAATGCAATTAATATAATAACTCTTCATTAAAATTCTTAATAAATTGTACTACTAACTGAATGGATAATCATTGAATAATAATAATGTGAAACATTATCACCCTGGGCAATGGACCATACCATATCTTTTTTTTAATGGCAGGAGCAGAGGTCGCCCTCCCCACTACGATAGACTTGACCTGAAATAAGAAAATTCTGATAACATTGGTCATTTTAATTATACATGGCCAAGAAACTAAGAACAAACTCACCTGAACTATAATCCATTATTTGATGCCCTTCAGCCACAAAACCCTTGGATAATGTCTGCAAAAGCAACCCCAGGATTTACATGTAAAATTAAATATCAATTAAATGAATACAAAATTTTAAAAATATTCACAAAACACTGTGATATGCACTACTTATTCAATTGTGGAACTAAATCTATAGATAATCATAGAATAATACTTTACATAGACTCCATGGGATGACCACTGTTTCACCATGATGAAAGGGTCCAATAAGACTTAATCCTCCTCTATGAAAGCGAGATAATTACTGATTTGAAAAGAAAGAAAGTTTATCAGAATTGGTATAAAAATATGTGAAAAAATTATCTTTCATATAAATAAGAATATCAAATTTTGAAATTTCAATATATATCATCTCACTCTAACCGCCTTGAGTAATGGCCAATTCCAAATCTGCTGATCAAATTGCCAGGAACTGAGGTCGCTCTACCCACAGAAATGGACCTTACCTGAAATAAGAAAATTCTGATAAAATTTGACTCTTTGATTAGATAAAGTAAGTAAAATAAAAATAAACTCACCTGAACAAAAATGACTTCGTTTGAGGCAACTGGTAAACAGAGCACTTTGAAAACATCTGCACAAATCATCCCGGATTTGAAAACTAAAATGAAACACTATTAAATAGCCTACAAATAAAAATACTATTCCCTACACCATTCTTTAAAAAATTCTTAGATTATTTTAAACGTAATAATATTGATATTTAAAGAATACCACATTCTATAGAATCCTCTGCACGTCCTCTATTTCACCACGATGTAAATGTCAAATAAGTTTAAATCCTCCTCCATTGATGCATGGTTATCACTATATTGTAAAGAAGAAAATCAACATTCTGATAAAAAATGAGAAAAAATCATGTTTCATATACGTTAATATATCATGTGTTTAAATTGCAATATAACATATCAACCTCATCCCCGCGGGCAATGGAGCATACCAAATTTTTTTTTAACAGCCAGGAACAGAGGTGACACTCCCCAAAAATATGGACTTTACCTGAAAGAAGAAAATTCTGATAAAATTCCTCCCTAACTTTATACACAGGCAATAAACCAATATTAAACTCACCTGTAAAATATTGGCTTCATATGCAGCTTTGAAAACATCTGCTCAAGCTCTAACAGCATTTTATCTAAAATTAAACGCTATCGAAAAGCCTGCAAATTAAAATAGTATTCAAATAAAGCTGGTACATTCAATACTTGACTAATTGTGATATTAATTATATTGATAATCATGGAATAATACTTTTCGTAGAATCCTTGGGATGCCATTTATTTCAGCATGAAGAAAAGGTTGAATAAGACTATACTCTCCTGTCCTCAGGCAAGGTAAGTACTGAAATGAAAATAAAGAAAGTAAATCTCACAAGCAGGTAAATATTTGAAAAAGCTTGCTTTCGTATAATTAAAGATATCATGATTTAAATTGAAGAACATTATCTCCCTCTTATGACCTTGGGAAATGGCCCATACCAAATCTATATTATCATGGCCAGGAACTGAGGTCGCTCTCCCCAGAAATATCCACTTTCCCTGAAAAAGAAAATTCTCATGAAATTTGTCCTCTTCAATATACACAGGCAATAAACTATAATAAAACTCACCTGAGAATTATTGGTTTCAACTGAAGCCCTTTCTCCACAAACCTCTTGGAAAACTTCTTGCCCAAACTCTCCCTGCATTTAAATCTGAACTTAAACACCATCGAAAAGCCTACGAATTGAAATGCAATTATTATAATAACTCTTCATTAAAATTCTTAATAAATTGTACTACTAACTGAGTGGATAATCATAGAATAATAATAATGTAAAAAATTATCACCCTGGGCAATGGACCATACCATATCTGTTTTTTAACCCTTTCGAGACGGAGACATTTTCTGAAAATCTTCCGTGTGATACGGAGCGTTTTCGCTACTCTGAATTTGCCAGGTATAGAGCGTACCCCTTTCCCAGCGGGGTGCCATAGCCTATCCTCAGCAACGGCAATTATGAACACTGTCCGCGGGTAATCCACTTTCTCTTTTACAGCATTGCTTTGAAGACTGACCATTATTAATACAGTATTATTTTCGTATAGCTTTTGTAGGACTACTTGCAAATATTGCAATGAATATTAAAATTTTGCATTTCGTTGACTATGTAGTAATTTTAAACGAAATTCTAACGCCAATTTTAAGCTATATAGCGTGAAACCTAAATGATAATGATGAAATTGAGTTACTCATTAACTACCTTATTATTTGCGATAAAATTTCGTTTAAAAATTGTACAAAGTCGTCAAATTACAAGGTTTTCTTTTCAAAGGCAATATAAACAATTATTTTTTAATTTAAATAATTAGCAAAACTATTGCAATAAAAATTAATTTGCAGCAGCACCATGCTGGGAAAAGGGCTTAATTACCCCCGAGGCAAGGTTTCCTTTAAGGAAAAAGGTCTGAAACTCCCTAGAAAAAGGTCGAAAAGGTTAGACTAAAAACTATAATCCTTTGCATCAGCACCCTTGCACGATATGTACTACCGACGGAAAAATCCGTCATTCGTATTCTGAGCCTGGAAAATTTCCGACGGGTTTCCCCGGCATTCGTCTCGAAAGGGTTAATGGCAGGAGCAGAGGTCGCCCTCCCCACTACGATAGACTTGACCTGAAATAAGAAAATTCTGATAACATTGGTCATTTTAATTATACATGGCCAAGAAACTAAGAACAAACTCACCTGAACTATAATCCATTATTTGATGCCCTTCAGCCACAAAACCCTTGGATAATGTCTGCAAAAGCAACCCCAGGATTTACATGTAAAATTAAATATCAAATAAATGAATACAAAATTTTAAAAATATTCACAAAACACTGTGATATGCACTACTTATTCAATTGTGGAACTAAATCTATAGATAATCATAGAATAATACTTTACATAGACTCCATGGGATGACCACTGTTTCACCATGATGAAAGGGTCCAATAAGACTTAATCCTCCTCTATGAAAGCGAGATAATTACTGATTTGAAAAGAAAGAAAGTTTATCAGAATTGGTATAAATATATGTGAAAAAATTATCTTTCATATAAATAAGAATATCAAATTTTGAAATTTCAATATATATCATCTCACTCTAACCGCCTTGGGTAATGGCCAATTCCAAATCTGCTGATCAAATTGCCAGGAACTGAGGTCGCTCTACCCACAGAAATGGACCTTACCTGAAATAAGAAAATTCTGATAAAATTTGACTCTTTGATTAGATAAAGTAAGTAAAATAAAAATAAACTCACCTGAACAAAAATGGCTTCGTTTGAGGCAACTGGTAAACAGAGCACTTTCAAAACATCTGCACAAATCATCCCGGATTTGAAAACTAAAATGAAACACTATTAAATAGCCTACAAATAAAAATACTATTCCCTACACCATTCTTTAAAAAATTCTTAGATTATTTTAAACGTAATAATATTGATATTTAAAGAATACCACATTCTATAGAATCCTCTGCACGTCCTCTACTTCACCAAGATGTAAATGTCAAATAAGTTTAAATCCTCCTCCATTGATGCATGGTTATCACTATATTGTAAAGAAGAAAATCAACATTCTGATAAAAAATGAGAAAAAATCATGTTTCATATACGTTAATATATCATGTGTTTAAATTGCAATATAACATATCAACCTCATCCCCGCGGGCAATGGAGCATACCAAATTTTTTTTTAACAGCCAGGAACAGAGGTGACACTCCCCAAAAATATGGACTTTACCTGAAAGAAGAAAATTCTGATAAAATTCCTCCCTAACTTTATACACAGGCAATAAACCAATATTAAACTCACCTGTAAAATATTGGCTTCATATGCAGCTTTGAAAACATCTGCTCAAGCTCTAACAGCATTTTATCTAAAATTAAACGCTTTCGAAAAGCCTGCAAATTAAAATAGTATTCAAATAAAGCTGGTACATTCAATACTTGACTAATTGTGATATTAATTATATTGATAATCATGGAATAATACTTTTCGTAGAATCCTTGGGATGCCATTTATTTCAGCATGAAGAAAAGGTTGAATAAGACTATACTCTCCTGTCCTCAGGCAAGGTAAGTACTGAAATGAAAATAAAGAAAGTAAATCTCACAAGCAGGTAAATATTTGAAAAAGCTTGCTTTCGTATAATTAAAGATATCATGATTTAAATTGAAGAACATTATCTCCCTCTTATGACCTTGGGAAATGGCCCATACCAAATCTATATTATCATGGCCAGGAACTGAGGTCGCTCTCCCCAGAAATATCCACTTTCCCTGAAAAAGAAAATTCTCATGAAATTTGTCCTCTTCAATATACACAGGCAATAAACTATAATAAAACTCACCTGAGAATTATTGGTTTCAACTGAAGCCCTTTCTCCACAAACCTCTTGGAAAACTTCTTGCCCAAACTCTCCCTGCATTTAAATCTGAACTTAAACACCATCGAAAAGCCTACGAATTGAAATGCAATTATTATAATAACTCTTCATTAAAATTCTTAATAAATTGTACTACTAACTGAGTGGATAATCATAGAATAATAATAATGTAAAAAATTATCACCCTGGGCAATGGACCATACCATATCTGTTTTTTAACCCTTTCGAGACGGAGACATTTTCTGAAAATCTTCCGTGTGATACGGAGCGTTTTCGCTACTCTGAATTTGCCAGGTATAGAGCGTACCCCTTTCCCAGCGGGGTGCCATAGCCTATCCTAGAATAATAATAATGTGAAAAATTATCACCCTGGGCAATGGACCATACCATATCTGTTTTTTAATGGCAGGAGCAGAGGTCGCCCTCCCCACTACGATAGACTTGACCTGAAATAAGAAAATTCTGATAACATTGGTCATTTTAATTATACATGGCCAAGAAACTAAGAACAAACTCACCTGAACTATAATCCATTATTTGATGCCCTTCAGCCACAAAACCCTTGGATAATGTCTGCAAAAGCAACCCCAGGATTTACATGTAAAATTAAATATCAAATAAATGAATACAAAATTTTAAAAATATTCACAAAACACTGTGATATGCACTACTTATTCAATTGTGGAACTAAATCTATAGATAATCATAGAATAATACTTTACATAGACTCCATGGGATGACCACTGTTTCACCATGATGAAAGGGTCCAATAAGACTTAATCCTCCTCTATGAAAGCGAGATAATTACTGATTTGAAAAGAAAGAAAGTTTATCAGAATTGGTATAAATATATGGGAAAAAATTATCTTTCATATAAATAAGAATATCAAATTTTGAAATTTCAATATATATCATCTCACTCTAACCGCCTTGGGTAATGGCCAATTCCAAATCTGCTGATCAAATTGCCAGGAACTGAGGTCGCTCTACCCACAGAAATGGACCTTACCTGAAATAAGAAAATTCTGATAAAATTTGACTCTTTGATTAGATAAAGTAAGTAAAATAAAAATAAACTCACCTGAACAAAAATGGCTTCGTTTGAGGCAACTGGTAAACAGAGCACTTTCAAAACATCTGCACAAATCATCCCGGATTTGAAAACTAAAATGAAACACTATTAAATAGCCTACAAATAAAAATACTATTCCCTACACCATTCTTTAAAAAATTCTTAGATTATTTTAAACGTAATAATATTGATATTTAAAGAATACCACATTCTATAGAATCCTCTGCACGTCCTCTACTTCACCACGATGTAAATGTCAAATAAGTTTAAATCCTCCTCCATTGATGCATGGTTATCACTATATTGTAAAGAAGAAAATCAACATTCTGATAAAAAATGAGAAAAAATCATGTTTCATATACGTTAATATATCATGTGTTTAAATTGCAATATAACATATCAACCTCATCCCCGCGGGCAATGGAGCATACCAAATTTTTTTTTAACAGCCAGGAACAGAGGTGACACTCCCCAAAAATATGGACTTTACCTGAAAGAAGAAAATTCTGATAAAATTCCTCCCTAACTTTATACACAGGCAATAAACCAATATTAAACTCACCTGTAAAATATTGGCTTCATATGCAGCTTTGAAAACATCTGCTCAAGCTCTAACAGCATTTTATCTAAAATTAAACGCTATCGAAAAGCCTGCAAATTAAAATAGTATTCAAATAAAGCTGGTACATTCAATACTTGACTAATTGTGATATTAATTATATTGATAATCATGGAATAATACTTTTCGTAGAATCCTTGGGATGCCATTTATTTCAGCATGAAGAAAAGGTTGAATAAGACTATACTCTCCTGTCCTCAGGCAAGGTAAGTACTGAAATGAAAATAAAGAAAGTAAATCTCACAAGCAGGTAAATATTTGAAAAAGCTTGCTTTCGTATAATTAAAGATATCATGATTTAAATTGAAGAACATTATCTCCCTCTTATGACCTTGGGAAATGGCCCATACCAAATCTATATTATCATGGCCAGGAACTGAGGTCGCTCTCCCCAGAAATATCCACTTTCCCTGAAAAAGAAAATTCTCATGAAATTTGTCCTCTTCAATATACACAGGCAATAAACTATAATAAAACTCACCTGAGAATTATTGGTTTCAACTGAAGCCCTTTCTCCACAAACCTCTTGGAAAACTTCTTGCCCAAACTCTCCCTGCATTTAAATCTGAACTTAAACACCATCGAAAAGCCTACGAATTGAAATGCAATTATTATAATAACTCTTCATTAAAATTCTTAATAAATTGTACTACTAACTGAGTGGATAATCATAGAATAATAATAATGTAAAAAATTATCACCCTGGGCAATGGACCATACCATATCTGTTTTTTAACCCTTTCGAGACGGAGACATTTTCTGAAAATCTTCCGTGTGATACGGAGCGTTTTCGCTACTCTGAATTTGCCAGGTATAGAGCGTACCCCTTTCCCAGCGGGGTGCCATAGCCTATCCTAGAATAATAATAATGTGAAAAATTATCACCCTGGGCAATGGACCATACCATATCTGTTTTTTAATGGCAGGAGCAGAGGTCGCCCTCCCCACTACGATAGACTTGACCTGAAATAAGAAAATTCTGATAACATTGGTCATTTTAATTATACATGGCCAAGAAACTAAGAACAAACTCACCTGAACTATAATCCATTATTTGATGCCCTTCAGCCACAAAACCCTTGGATAATGTCTGCAAAAGCAACCCCAGGATTTACATGTAAAATTAAATATCAAATAAATGAATACAAAATTTTAAAAATATTCACAAAACACTGTGATATGCACTACTTATTCAATTGTGGAACTAAATCTATAGATAATCATAGAATAATACTTTACATAGACTCCATGGGATGACCACTGTTTCACCATGATGAAAGGGTCCAATAAGACTTAATCCTCCTCTATGAAAGCGAGATAATTACTGATTTGAAAAGAAAGAAAGTTTATCAGAATTGGTATAAATATATGGGAAAAAATTATCTTTCATATAAATAAGAATATCAAATTTTGAAATTTCAATATATATCATCTCACTCTAACCGCCTTGGGTAATGGCCAATTCCAAATCTGCTGATCAAATTGCCAGGAACTGAGGTCGCTCTACCCACAGAAATGGACCTTACCTGAAATAAGAAAATTCTGATAAAATTTGACTCTTTGATTAGATAAAGTAAGTAAAATAAAAATAAACTCACCTGAACAAAAATGGCTTCGTTTGAGGCAACTGGTAAACAGAGCACTTTCAAAACATCTGAACAAATCATCCCGGATTTGAAAACTAAAATGAAACACTATTAAATAGCCTACAAATAAAAATACTATTCCCTACACCATTCTTTAAAAAATTCTTAGATTATTTTAAACGTAATAATATTGATATTTAAAGAATACCACATTCTATAGAATCCTCTGCACGTCCTCTACTTCACCACGATGTAAATGTCAAATAAGTTTAAATCCTCCTCCATTGATGCATGGTTATCACTATATTGTAAAGAAGAAAATCAACATTCTGATAAAAAATGAGAAAAAATCATGTTTCATATACGTTAATATATCATGTGTTTAAATTGCAATATAACATATCAACCTCATCCCCGCGGGCAATGGAGCATACCAAATTTTTTTTTAACAGCCAGGAACAGAGGTGACACTCCCCAAAAATATGGACTTTACCTGAAAGAAGAAAATTCTGATAAAATTCCTCCCTAACTTTATACACAGGCAATAAACCAATATTAAACTCACCTGTAAAATATTGGCTTCATATGCAGCTTTGAAAACATCTGCTCAAGCTCTAACAGCATTTTATCTAAAATTAAACGCTATCGAAAAGCCTGCAAATTAAAATAGTATTCAAATAAAGCTGGTACATTCAATACTTGACTAATTGTGATATTAATTATATTGATAATCATGGAATAATACTTTTCGTAGAATCCTTGGGATGCCATTTATTTCAGCATGAAGAAAAGGTTGAATAAGACTATACTCTCCTGTCCTCAGGCAAGGTAAGTACTGAAATGAAAATAAAGAAAGTAAATCTCACAAGCAGGTAAATATTTGAAAAAGCTTGCTTTCGTATAATTAAAGATATCATGATTTAAATTGAAGAACATTATCTCCCTCTTATGACCTTGGGAAATGGCCCATACCAAATCTATATTATCATGGCCAGGAACTGAGGTCGCTCTCCCCAGAAATATCCACTTTCCCTGAAAAAGAAAATTCTCATGAAATTTGTCCTCTTCAATATACACAGGCAATAAACTATAATAAAACTCACCTGAGAATTATTGGTTTCAACTGAAGCCCTTTCTCCACAAACCTCTTGGAAAACTTCTTGCCCAAACTCTCCCTGCATTTAAATCTGAACTTAAACACCATCGAAAAGCCTACGAATTGAAATGCAATTATTATAATAACTCTTCATTAAAATTCTTAATAAATTGTACTACTAACTGAGTGGATAATCATAGAATAATAATAATGTAAAAAATTATCACCCTGGGCAATGGACCATACCATATCTGTTTTTTAACCCTTTCGAGACGGAGACATTTTCTGAAAATCTTCCGTGTGATACGGAGCGTTTTCGCTACTCTGAATTTGCCAGGTATAGAGCGTACCCCTTTCCCAGCGGGGTGCCATAGCCTATCCTCAGCAACGGCAATTATGAACACTGTCCGCGGGTAATCCACTTTCTCTTTTACAGCATTGCTTTGAAGACTGACCATTATTAATACAGTATTATTTTCGTATAGCTTTTGTAGGACTACTTGCAAATATTGCAATGAATATTAAAATTTTGCATTTCGTTGACTATGTAGTAATTTTAAACGAAATTCTAAAATAAATCTATAGATAATCATAGAATAATACTTTACATAGACTCCATGGGATGACCACTGTTTCACCATGATGAAAGGGTCCAATAAGACTTAATCCTCCTCTATGAAAGCGAGATAATTACTGATTTGAAAAGAAAGAAAGTTTATCAGAATTGGTATAAATATATGTGAAAAAATTATCTTTCATATAAATAAGAATATCAAATTTTGAAATTTCAATATATATCATCTCACTCTAACCGCCTTGGGTAATGGCCAATTCCAAATCTGCTGATCAAATTGCCAGGAACTGAGGTCGCTCTACCCACAGAAATGGACCTTACCTGAAATAAGAAAATTCTGATAAAATTTGACTCTTTGATTAGATAAAGTAAGTAAAATAAAAATAAACTCACCTGAACAAAAATGGCTTCCTTTGAGGCAACTGGTAAACAGAGCACTTTCAAAACATCTGCACAAATCATCCCGGATTTGAAAACTAAAATGAAACACTATTAAATAGCCTACAAATAAAAATACTATTCCCTACACCATTCTTTAAAAAATTCTTAGATTATTTTAAACGTAATAATATTGATATTTAAAGAATACCACATTCTATAGAATCCTCTGCACGTCCTCTACTTCACCACGATGTAAATGTCAAATAAGTTTAAATCCTCCTCCATTGATGCATGGTTATCACTATATTGTAAAGAAGAAAATCAACATTCTGATAAAAAATGAGAAAAAATCATGTTTCATATACATTAATATATCATGTGTTTAAATTGCAATATAACATATCAACCTCATCCCCGCGGGCAATGGAGCATACCAAATTTTTTTTTAACAGCCAGGAACAGAGGTGACACTCCCCAAAAATATGGACTTTACCTGAAAGAAGAAAATTCTGATAAAATTCCTCCCTAACTTTATACACAGGCAATAAACCAATATTAAACTCACCTGTAAAATATTGGCTTCATATGCAGCTTTGAAAACATATGCTCAAGCTCTAACAGCATTTCATCTAAAATTAAACGCTATCGAAAAGCCGGCAAATTAAAATAGTATTCAAATAACGCTGGTACATTCAATACTTGACTAATTGTGATATTAATTATATTGATAATCATGGAATAATACTTTTCGTAGAATCCTTGGGATGCCATTTATTTCAGCATGAAGAAAAGGTTGAATAAGACTATACTCTCCTGTCCTCAGGCAAGGTAAGTACTGAAATGAAAATAAAGAAAGTAAATCTCACAAGCAGGTGAATATTTGAAAAAGCTTGCTTTCGTATAATTAAAGATATCATGATTTAAATTCCAGAACATTATCTCCCTCGTATGACCTTGGGAAATGGCCCATACCAAATCTATATTATCATGGCCAGGAACTGAGGTCGCTCTCCCCAGAAATATCCACTTTCCCTGAAAAAGAAAATTCTCATGAAATTTGTCCTCTTCAATATACACAGGCAATAAACTATAATAAAACTCACCTGAGAATTATTGGTTTCAACTGAAGCCCTTTCTCCACAAACCTCTTGGAAAACTTCTTGCCCAAACTCTCCCTGCATTTAAATCTGAACTTAAACACCATCGAAAAGCCTACGAATTAAAATGCAATTATTATAATAACTCTTCATTAAAATTCTTAATAAATTGTACTACTAACTGAGTGGATTATCATAGAATAATAATAATGTGAAAAATTATCACCCTGGGCAATGGACCATACCATATCTGTTTTTTAATGGCAGGAGCAGAGGTCGCCCTCCCCACTACGATAGACTTGACCTGAAATAAGAAAATTCTGATAACATTGGTCATTTTAATTATACATGGCCAAGAAACTAAGAACAAACTCACCTGAACTATAATCCATTATTTGATGCCCTTCAGCCACAAAACCCTTGGATAATGTCTGCAAAAGCAACCCCAGGATTTACATGTAAAATTAAATATCAAATAAATGAATACAAAATTTTAAAAATATTCACAAAACACTGTGATATGCACTACTTATTCAATTGTGGAACTAAATCTATAGATAATCATAGAATAATACTTTACATAGACTCCATGGGATGACCACTGTTTCACCATGATGAAAGGGTCCAATAAGACTTAATCCTCCTCTATGAAAGCGAGATAATTACTGATTTGAAAAGAAAGAAAGTTTATCAGAATTGGTAAAAATATATGTGAAAAAATTATCTTTCATATAAATAAGAATATCAAATTTTGAAAAATGCATTATATATCATCTCACTCTAACCGCCTTGGGTAATGGCCAATTCCAAATCTGCGGATCAAATTGCCAGGAACTGAGGTCGCTCTACCCACAGAAATAAGACCTTACCTGAAATAAGAAAATTCTGATAAAATTTGACTCTTTGATTAGATAAAGTAAGTAAAATAAAAATAAACTCACCTGAACAAAAATGGCTTCCTTTGAGGCAACTGGTAAACAGAGCACTTTGAAAACATCTGCACAAATCATCCCGGATTTGAAAACTAAAATGAAACACTATTAAATAGCCTACAAATAAAAATACTATTCCCTACACCATTCTTTAAAAAATTCTTAGATTATTTTAAACGTAATAATATTGATATTTAAAGAATACTACATTCTATGGAATCCTCTGCACGTCCTCTACTTCACCACGATGTAAATGTCAAATAAGTTTAAATCCTCCTCCATTGATGCATGGTTATCACTATATTGTAAAGAAGAAAATCAACATTCTGATAAAAAATGAGAAAAAATCATGTTTCATATACGTTAATATATCATGTGTTTAAATTGCAATATAACATATAAACCTCATCCCCGCGGGCAATGGAGCATACCAAATTTTTTTTTAACAACCAGGAACAGAGGTGACACTCCCCAAAAATATGGACTTTACCTGAAAGAAGAAAATTCTGATAAAATTCCTCCCTAACTTTATACACAGGCAATAAACCAATATTAAACTCACCTGTAAAATATTGGCTTCATATGCAGCTTTGAAAACATATGCTCAAGCTCTAACAGCATTTTATCTAAAATTAAACGCTTTCGAAAAGCCTGCAAATTAAAATAGTACTCAAATAATGCTGGTACATTCAATACTTAACTAATTGTGGTACTAATTATATTGATAATCATGGAATAATACTTTTCGTAGAATCCTTGGGATGCCATTTATTTCAGCATGAAGAAAAGGTTGAATAAGACTATACTCTCCTGTCCTCAGGCAAGGTAAATACTGAAATGAAAATAAAGAAAGTAAATCTCACAAGCAGGTAAATATTTGAAAATGCTTGCTTTCGTATAATTAAAGATATCATGATTTAAATTGAAGAACATTATCTCCCTCTTATGACCTTGGGAAATGGCCCATACCAAATCTATATTATCATGGCCAGGAACTGAGGTCGCCTTCCCCAGAAATATCCACTTTCCCTGAAAAAGAAAATTCTCATGAAATTTGTCCTCTTCAATATACACAGGCAATAAACTATAATAAAACTCACCTGAGAATTATTGGTTTCAACTGAAGCCCTTTCTCCACAAACCTCTTGGAAAACTTCTTGCCCAAACTCTCCCTGCATTTAAATCTGAACTTAAACACCATCGAAAAGCCTACGAATTAAAATGCAATTATTATAATAAACTCTTCATTAAAATTCTTAATTAATTGTACTACTAACTGAATGGATAATCATTGAATAATAATAATGTGAAACATTATCACCCTGGGCAATGGACCATACCATATCTGTTTTTTAATGGCAGGAGCAGAGGTCGCCCTCCCCACTACGATAGACTTGACCTGAAATAAGAAAATTCTGATAACATTGGTCATTTTAATTATACATGGCCAAGAAACTAAGAACAAACTCACCTGAACTATAATCCATTATTTGATGCCCTTCAGCCACAAAACCCTTGGATAATGTCTGCAAAAGCAACCCCAGGATTTACATGTAAAATTAAATATCAAATAAATGAATACAAAATTTTAAAAATATTCACAAAACACTGTGATATGCACTACTTATTCAATTGTGGAACTAAATCTATAGATAATCATAGAATAATACTTTACATAGACTCCATGGGATGACCACTGTTTCACCATGATGAAAGGGTCCAATAAGACTTAATCCTCCTCTATGAAAGCGAGATAATTACTGATTTGAAAAGAAAGAAAGTTTATCAGAATTGGTAAAAATATATGTGAAAAAATTATCTTTCATATAAATAAGAATATCAAATTTTGAAAAATGCAATATATATCATCTCACTCTAATCGCCTTGAGTAATGGCCAATTCCAAATCTGCTGATCAAATTGCCAGGAACTGAGGTCGCTCTACCCACAGAAATGGACCTTACCTGAAATAAGAAAATTCTGATAAAATTTGACTCTTTGATTAGATAAAGTAAGTAAAATAAAAATAAACTCACCTGAACAAAAATGGCTTCGTTTGAGGCAACTGGTAAACAGAGCACTTTGAAAACATCTGCACAAATCATCCCGGATTTGAAAACTAAAATGAAACACTATTAAATAGCCTACAAATAAAAATACTATTCCCTACACCATTCTTTAAAAAATTCTTAGATTATTTTAAACGTAATAATATTGATATTTAAAGAATACCACATTCTATAGAATCCTCTGCACGTCCTCTACTTCACCACGATGTAAATGTCAAATAAGTTTAAATCCTCCTCCATTGATGCATGGTTATCACTATATTGTAAAGAAGAAAATCAACATTCTGATAAAAAATGAGAAAAAATCATGTTTCATATACGTTAATATATCATGTGTTTAAATTGCAATATAACATATCAACCTCATCCCCGCTGGCAATGGAGCATACCAAATTTTTTTTTAACAGCCAGGAACAGAGGTGACACTCCCCAAAAATATGGACTTTACCTGAAAGAAGAAAATTCTGATAAAATTCCTCCTTAACTTTATACACAGGCAATAAACCAATATTAAACTCACCTGTAAAATTTTGGCTTCATATGCAGCTTTGAAAACATATGCTCAAGCTCTAACAGCATTTCATCTAAAATTAAACGCTATCGAAAAGCCTGCAAATTATAATAGTATTCAAATTACACTGGTACATTCAATACTTAACTAATTGTGGTACTAATTATATTGATAATCATGGAATAATACTTTTCGTAGAATCCTTGGGATGCCCTTTATTTCAGCATGAAGAAAAGGTTGAATAAGACTATACTCTCCTGTCCTCAGGCAAGGTAAGTACTGAAATGAAAATAAAGAAAGTAAATCTCACAAGCAGGTGAATATTTGAAAAAGCTTGCTTTCGTATAATTTAAGATATCATGATTTAAATTGAAGAACATTATCTCCCTCTTATGACCATGGGAAATGGCCCATACCAAATCTATATTATCATGGCCAGGAACTGAGGTCGCTCTCCCCAGAAAAATCCACTTTCCCTGAAAAAGAAAATTCTCATGAAATTTGTCCTCTTCAATATACACAGGCATAAACTACAATAAAACTCACCTGAGAATTATTGGTTTCAACTGAAGCCCTTTCTCCACAAACCTCTTGGAAAACTTCTTGCCCAAACTCTCCCTGCATTTAAATCTGAACTTAAACACCATCGAAAAGCCTACGAATTAAAATGCAATTATTATAATAACTCTTCATTAAAATTCTTAATAAATTGTACTACTAACTGAGTGGATAATCATAGAATAATAATAATGTGAAAAATTATCACCCTGGGCAATTGACCATACCATATCTGTTTTTTAATGGCAGGAGCAGAGGTCGCCCTCCCCACTACGATAGACTTGACCTGAAATAAGAAAATTCTGATAACATTGGTCATTTTAATTATACATGGCCAAGAAACTAAGAACAAACTCAACTGAACTATAATCCATTATTTGATGCCCTTCAGCCACAAAACCCTTGGATAATGTCTGCAAAAGCAACCCCAGGATTTACATGTAAAATTAAATATCAAATAAATGAATACAAAATTTTAAAAATATTCACAAAACACTGTGATATGCACTACTTATTCAATTGTGGAACTAAATCTATAGATAATCATAGAATAATACTTTACATAGACTCCATGGGATGACCACTGTTTCACCATGATGAAAGGGTCCAATAAGACTTAATCCTCCTCTATGAAAGCTAGATAATTACTGATTTGAAAAGAAAGAAAGTTTATCAGAATTGGTATAAAAATATGTGAAAAAATTATCTTTCATATAAATAAGAATATCAAATTTTGAAATTGCAATATATATCATCTCACTCTAATCGCCTTGGGTAATGGCCAATTCCAAATCTGCTGATCAAATTGCCAGGAACTGAGGTCGCTCTACCCACAGAAATGGACCTTACCTGAAATAAGAAAATTCTGATAAAATTTGACTCTTTGATTAGATAAAGTAAGTAAAATAAAAATAAACTCACCTGAACAAAAATGGCTTCGTTTGAGGCAACTGGTAAACAGAGCACTTTCAAAACATCTGCACAAATCATCCCGGATTTGAAAACTAAAATGAAACACTATTAAATAGCCTACAAATAAAAATACTATTCCCTACACCATTCTTTAAAAAATTCTTAGATTATTTTAAACGTAATAATATTGATATTTAAAGAATACCACATTCTATAGAATCCTCTGCACGTCCTCTACTTCACCACGATGTAAATGTCAAATAAGTTTAAATCCTCCTCCATTGATGCATGGTTATCACTATATTGTAAAGAAGAAAATCAACATTCTGATAAAAAATGAGAAAAAATCATGTTTCATATACGTTAATATATCATGTGTTTAAATTGCAATATAACATATCAACCTCATCCCCGCGGGCAATGGAGCATACCAAATTTTTTTTTAACAGCCAGGAACAGAGGTGACACTCCCCAAAAATATGGACTTTACCTGAAAGAAGAAAATTCTGATAAAATTCCTCCCTAACTTTATACACAGGCAATAAACCAATATTAAACTCACCTGTAAAATATTGGCTTCATATGCAGCTTTGAAAACATATGCTCAAGCTCTAACAGCATTTCATCTAAAATTAAACGCTATCGAAAAGCCTGCAAACTAAAATAGTATTCAAATTACACTGGTACATTCAATACTTAACTAATTGTGGTACTAATTATATTGATAATCATGGAATAATACTTTTCGTAGAATCCTTGGGATGCCCTTTATTTCAGCATGAAGAAAAGGTTGAATAAGACTATACTCTCCTGTCCTCAGGCAAGGTAAGTACTGAAATGAAAATAAAGAAAGTAAATCTCACAAGCAGGTGAATATTTGAAAAAGCTTGCTTTCGTATAATTAAAGATATCATGATTTAAATTGAAGAACATTATCTCCCTCTTATGACCTTGGGAAATGGCCCATACCAAATCTATATTATCATGGCCAGGAACTGAGGTCGCTCTCCCCAGAAAAATCCACTTTCCCTGAAAAAGAAAATTCTCATGAAATTTGTCCTCTTCAATATACACAGGCATAAACTACAATAAAACTCACCTGAGAATTATTGGTTTCAACTGAAGCCCTTTCTCCACAAACCTCTTGGAAAACTTCTTGCCCAAACTCTCCCTGCATTTAAATCTGAACTTAAACACCATCGAAAAGCCTACGAATTAAAATGCAATTATTATAATAACTCTTCATTAAAATTCTTAATAAATTGTACTACTAACTGAGTGGATAATCATAGAATAATAATAATGTGAAAAATTATCACCCTGGGCAATGGACCATACCATATCTGTTTTTTAATGGCAGGAGCAGAGGTCGCCCTCCCCACTACGATAGACTTGACCTGAAATAAGAAAATTCTGATAACATTGGTCATTTTAATTATACATGGCCAAGAAACTAAGAACAAACTCACCTGAACTATAATCCATTATTTGATGCCCTTCAGCCACAAAACCCTTGGATAATGTCTGCAAAAGCAACCCCAGGATTTACATGTAAAATTAAATATCAAATAAATGAATACAAAATTTTAAAAATAATCACAAAACACTGTGATATGCACTACTTATTCAATTGTGGAGCTAAATTTATAGATAATCATAGAATAATACTTTACATAGACTCCATGGGATGACCACTGTTTCACCATGATGAGAGGGTCCAATAAGACTTAATCCTCCTCTATGAAAGCGAGATATTTACTGATTTGAAAAGAAAGAAAGTTTATCAGAATTGGTATAAAAATATGTGAAAAAATTATCTTTCATATAAATAAGAATATCAAATTTTGAAATTGCAATATATATCATCTCACTCTAATCGCCTTGGGTAATGGCCAATTCCAAATCTGCTGATCAAATTGCCAGGAACTGAGGTCGCTCTACCCACAGAAATGGACCTTACCTGAAATAAGAAAATACTGATAAAATTTGACTCTTTGATTAGATAAAGTAAGTAAAATAAAAATAAACTCACCTGAACAAAAATGGCTTCGTTTGAGGCAACTGGTAAACAGAGCACTTTCAAAACATCTGCACAAATCATCCCGGATTTGAAAACTAAAATGAAACACTATTAAATAGCCTACAAATAAAAATACTATTCCCTACACCATTCTTTAAAAAATTCTTAGATTATTTTAAACGTAATAATATTGATATTTAAAGAATACCACATTCTATAGAATCCTCTGCACGTCCTCTACTTCACCACGATGTAAATGTCAAATAAGTTTAAATCCTCCTCCATTGATGCATGGTTATCACTATATTGTAAAGAAGAAAATCAACATTCTGATAAAAAATGAGAAAAAATCATGTTTCATATACGTTAATATATCATGTGTTTAAATTGCAATATAACATATCTACCTCATCCCCGCGGGCAATGGAGCATACCAAATTTTTTTTTAACAGCCAGGAACAGAGGTGACACTCCCCAAGAATATGGACTTTACCTGAAAGAAGAAAATTCTGATAAAATTCCTCCTTAACTTTATACACAGGCAATAAACCAATATTAAACTCACCTGTAAAATTTTGGCTTCATATGCAGCTTTGAAAACATATGCTCAAGCTCTAACAGCATTTCATCTAAAATTAAACGCTATCGAAAAGCCGGCAAATTAAAATAGTATTCAAATAACGCTGGTACATTCAATACTTGACTAATTGTGATATTAATTATATTGATAATCATGGAATAATACTTTTCGTAGAATCCTTGGGATGCCATTTATTTCAGCATGAAGAAAAGGTTGAATAAGACTATACTCTCCTGTCCTCAGGCAAGGTAAGTACTGAAATGAAAATAAAGAAAGTAAATCTCACAAGCAGGTGAATATTTGAAAAAGCTTGCTTTCGTATAATTTAAGATATCATGATTTAAATTGAAGAACATTATCTCCCTCTTATGACCATGGGAAATGGCCCATACCAAATCTATATTATCATGGCCAGGAACTGAGGTCGCTCTCCCCAGAAAAATCCACTTTCCCTGAAAAAGAAAATTCTCATGAAATTTGTCCTCTTCAATATACACAGGCATAAACTACAATAAAACTCACCTGAGAATTATTGGTTTCAACTGAAGCCCTTTCTCCACAAACCTCTTGGAAAACTTCTTGCCCAAACTCTCCCTGCATTTAAATCTGAACTTAAACACCATCGAAAAGCCTACGAATTAAAATGCAATTATTATAATAACTCTTCATTAAAATTCTTAATAAATTGTACTACTAACTGAGTGGATAATCATAGAATAATAATAATGTGAAAAATTATCACCCTGGGCAATTGACCATACCATATCTGTTTTTTAATGGCAGGAGCAGAGGTCGCCCTCCCCACTACGATAGACTTGACCTGAAATAAGAAAATTCTGATAACATTGGTCATTTTAATTATACATGGCCAAGAAACTAAGAACAAACTCAACTGAACTATAATCCATTATTTGATGCCCTTCAGCCACAAAACCCTTGGATAATGTCTGCAAAAGCAACCCCAGGATTTACATGTAAAATTAAATATCAAATAAATGAATACAAAATTTTAAAAATATTCACAAAACACTGTGATATGCACTACTTATTCAATTGTGGAACTAAATCTATAGATAATCATAGAATAATACTTTACATAGACTCCATGGGATGACCACTGTTTCACCATGATGAAAGGGTCCAATAAGACTTAATCCTCCTCTATGAAAGCTAGATAATTACTGATTTGAAAAGAAAGAAAGTTTATCAGAATTGGTATAAAAATATGTGAAAAAATTATCTTTCATATAAATAAGAATATCAAATTTTGAAATTGCAATATATATCATCTCACTCTAATCGCCTTGGGTAATGGCCAATTCCAAATCTGCTGATCAAATTGCCAGGAACTGAGGTCGCTCTACCCACAGAAATGGACCTTACCTGAAATAAGAAAATTCTGATAAAATTTGACTCTTTGATTAGATAAAGTAAGTAAAATAAAAATAAACTCACCTGAACAAAAATGGCTTCCTTTGAGGCAACTGGTAAACAGAGCACTTTCAAAACATCTGCACAAATCATCCCGGATTTGAAAACTAAAATGAAACACTATTAAATAGCCTACAAATAAAAATACTATTCCCTACACCATTCTTTAAAAAATTCTTAGATTATTTTAAACGTAATAATATTGATATTTAAAGAATACCACATTCTATAGAATCCTCTGCACGTCCTCTACTTCACCACGATGTAAATGTCAAATAAGTTTAAATCCTCCTCCATTGATGCATGGTTATCACTATATTGTAAAGAAGAAAATCAACATTCTGATAAAAAATGAGAAAAAATCATGTTTCATATACGTTAATATATCATGTGTTTAAATTGCAATATAACATATCAACCTCATCCCCGCGGGCAATGGAGCATACCAAATTTTTTTTTAACAGCCAGGAACAGAGGTGACACTCCCCAAAAATATGGACTTTACCTGAAAGAAGAAAATTCTGATAAAATTCCTCCCTAACTTTATACACAGGCAATAAACCAATATTAAACTCACCTGTAAAATATTGGCTTCATATGCAGCTTTGAGAACATATGCTCAAGCTCTAACAGCATTTCATCTAAAATTAAACGCTATCGAAAAGCCTGCAAACTAAAATAGTATTCAAATTACACTGGTACATTCAATACTTAACTAATTGTGGTACTAATTATATTGATAATCATGGAATAATACTTTTCGTAGAATCCTTGGGATGCCCTTTATTTCAGCATGAAGAAAAGGTTGAATAAGACTATACTCTCCTGTCCTCAGGCAAGGTAAGTACTGAAATGAAAATAAAGAAAGTAAATCTCACAAGCAGGTGAATATTTGAAAAAGCTTGCTTTCGTATAATTTAAGATATCATGATTTAAATTGAAGAACATTATCTCCCTCTTATGACCTTGGGAAATGGCCCATACCAAATCTATATTATCATGGCCAGGAACTGAGGTCGCTCTCCCCAGAAAAATCCACTTTCCCTGAAAAAGAAAATTCTCATGAAATTTGTCCTCTTCAATATACACAGGCATAAACTACAATAAAACTCACCTGAGAATTATTGGTTTCAACTGAAGCCCTTTCTCCACAAACCTCTTGGAAAACTTCTTGCCCAAACTCTCCCTGCATTTAAATCTGAACTTAAACACCATCGAAAAGCCTACGAATTAAAATGCAATTATTATAATAACTCTTCATTAAAATTCTTAATAAATTGTACTACTAACTGAGTTGATAATCATAGAATAATATTAATGTGAAAAATTATCACCCTGGGCAATGGACCATACCATATCTGTTTTTTAATGGCAGGAGCAGAGGTCGCCCTCCCCACTACGATAGACTTGACCTGAAATAAGAAAATTCTGATAACATTGGTCATTTTAATTATACATGGCCAAGAAACTAAGAACAAACTCACCTGAACTATAATCCATTATTTGATGCCCTTCAGCCACAAAACCCTTGGATAATGTCTGCAAAAGCAACCCCAGGATTTACATGTAAAATTAAATATCAAATAAATGAATACAAAATTTTAAAAATAATCACAAAACACTGTGATATGCACTACTTATTCAATTGTGGAGCTAAATCTATAGATAATCATAGAATAATACTTTACATAGACTCCATGGGATGACCACTGTTTCACCATGATGAAAGGGTCCAATAAGACTTAATCCTCCTCTATGAAAGCTAGATAATTACTGATTTGAAAAGAAAGAAAGTTTATCAGAATTGGTATAAAAATATGTGAAAAAATTATCTTTCATATAAATAAGAATATCAAATTTTGAAATTGCAATATATATCATCTCACTCTAATCGCCTTGGGTAATGGCCAATTCCAAATCTGCTGATCAAATTGCCAGGAACTGAGGTCGCTCTACCCACAGAAATGGACCTTACCTGAAATAAGAAAATTCTGATAAAATTTGACTCTTTGATTAGATAAAGTAAGTAAAATAAAAATAAACTCACCTGAACAAAAATGGCTTCCTTTGAGGCAACTGGTAAACAGAGCACTTTCAAAACATCTGCACAAATCATCCCGGATTTGAAAACTAAAATGAAACACTATTAAATAGCCTACAAATAAAAATACTATTCCCTACACCATTCTTTAAAAAATTCTTAGATTATTTTAAACGTAATAATATTGATATTTAAAGAATACCACATTCTATAGAATCCTCTGCACGTCCTCTACTTCACCACGATGTAAATGTCAAATAAGTTTAAATCCTCCTCCATTGATGCATGGTTATCACTATATTGTAAAGAAGAAAATCAACATTCTGATAAAAAATGAGAAAAAATCATGTTTCATATACGTTAATATATCATGTGTTTAAATTGCAATATAACATATCAACCTCATCCCCGCGGGCAATGGAGCATACCAAATTTTTTTTTAACAGCCAGGAACAGAGGTGACACTCCCCAAAAATATGGACTTTACCTGAAAGAAGAAAATTCTGATAAAATTCCTCCCTAACTTTATACACAGGCAATAAACCAATATTAAACTCACCTGTAAAATATTGGCTTCATATGCAGCTTTGAGAACATATGCTCAAGCTCTAACAGCATTTCATCTAAAATTAAACGCTATCGAAAAGCCTGCAAACTAAAATAGTATTCAAATTACACTGGTACATTCAATACTTAACTAATTGTGGTACTAATTATATTGATAATCATGGAATAATACTTTTCGTAGAATCCTTGGGATGCCCTTTATTTCAGCATGAAGAAAAGGTTGAATAAGACTATACTCTCCTGTCCTCAGGCAAGGTAAGTACTGAAATGAAAATAAAGAAAGTAAATCTCACAAGCAGGTGAATATTTGAAAAAGCTTGCTTTCGTATAATTTAAGATATCATGATTTAAATTGAAGAACATTATCTCCCTCTTATGACCTTGGGAAATGGCCCATACCAAATCTATATTATCATGGCCAGGAACTGAGGTCGCTCTCCCCAGAAAAATCCACTTTCCCTGAAAAAGAAAATTCTCATGAAATTTGTCCTCTTCAATATACACAGGCATAAACTACAATAAAACTCACCTGAGAATTATTGGTTTCAACTGAAGCCCTTTCTCCACAAACCTCTTGGAAAACTTCTTGCCCAAACTCTCCCTGCATTTAAATCTGAACTTAAACACCATCGAAAAGCCTACGAATTAAAATGCAATTATTATAATAACTCTTCATTAAAATTCTTAATAAATTGTACTACTAACTGAGTGGATAATCATAGAATAATAATAATGTGAAAAATTATCACCCTGGGCAATGGACCATACCATATCTGTTTTTTAATGGCAGGAGCAGAGGTCGCCCTCCCCACTACGATAGACTTGACCTGAAATAAGAAAATTCTGATAACATTGGTCATTTTAATTATACATGGCCAAGAAACTAAGAACAAACTCACCTGAACTATAATCCATTATTTGATGCCCTTCAGCCACAAAACCCTTGGATAATGTCTGCAAAAGCAACCCCAGGATTTACATGTAAAATTAAATATCAAATAAATGAATACAAAATTTTAAAAATATTCACAAAACACTGTGATATGCACTACTTATTCAATTGTGGAGCTAAATCTATAGATAATCATAGAATAATACTTTACATAGACTCCATGGGATGACCACTGTTTCACCATGATGAAAGGGTCCAATAAGACTTAATCCTCCTCTATGAAAGCTAGATAATTACTGATTTGAAAAGAAAGAAAGTTTATCAGAATTGGTATAAAAATATGTGAAAAAATTATCTTTCATATAAATAAGAATATCAAATTTTGAAATTGCAATATATATCATCTCACTCTAATCGCCTTGGGTAATGGCCAATTCCAAATCTGCTGATCAAATTGCCAGGAACTGAGGTCGCTCTACCCACAGAAATGGACCTTACCTGAAATAAGAAAATTCTGATAAAATTTGACTCTTTGATTAGATAAAGTAAGTAAAATAAAAATAAACTCACCTGAACAAAAATGGCTTCCTTTGAGGCAACTGGTAAACAGAGCACTTTCAAAACATCTGCACAAATCATCCCGGATTTGAAAACTAAAATGAAACACTATTAAATAGCCTACAAATAAAAATACTATTCCCTACACCATTCTTTAAAAAATTCTTAGATTATTTTAAACGTAATAATATTGATATTTAAAGAATACCACATTCTATAGAATCCTCTGCACGTCCTCTACTTCACCACGATGTAAATGTCAAATAAGTTTAAATCCTCCTCCATTGATGCATGGTTATCACTATATTGTAAAGAAGAAAATCAACATTCTGATAAAAAATGAGAAAAAATCATGTTTCATATACGTTAATATATCATGTGTTTAAATTGCAATATAACATATCAACCTCATCCCCGCGGGCAATGGAGCATACCAAATTTTTTTTTAACAGCCAGGAACAGAGGTGACACTCCCCAAAAATATGGACTTTACCTGAAAGAAGAAAATTCTGATAAAATTCCTCCCTAACTTTATACACAGGCAATAAACCAATATTAAACTCACCTGTAAAATATTGGCTTCATATGCAGCTTTGAAAACATATGCTCAAGCTCTAACAGCATTTCATCTAAAATTAAACGCTATCGAAAAGCCTGCAAACTAAAATAGTATTCAAATTACACTGGTACATTCAATACTTAACTAATTGTGGTACTAATTATATTGATAATCATGGAATAATACTTTTCGTAGAATCCTTGGGATGCCCTTTATTTCAGCATGAAGAAAAGGTTGAATAAGACTATACTCTCCTGTCCTCAGGCAAGGTAAGTACTGAAATGAAAATAAAGAAAGTAAATCTCACAAGCAGGTGAATATTTGAAAAAGCTTGCTTTCGTATAATTAAAGATATCATGATTTAAATTGAAGAACATTATCTCCCTCTTATGACCTTGGGAAATGGCCCATACCAAATCTATATTATCATGGCCAGGAACTGAGGTCGCTCTCCCCAGAAAAATCCACTTTCCCTGAAAAAGAAAATTCTCATGAAATTTGTCCTCTTCAATATACACAGGCATAAACTACAATAAAACTCACCTGAGAATTATTGGTTTCAACTGAAGCCCTTTCTCCACAAACCTCTTGGAAAACTTCTTGCCCAAACTCTCCCTGCATTTAAATCTGAACTTAAACACCATCGAAAAGCCTACGAATTAAAATGCAATTATTATAATAACTCTTCATTAAAATTCTTAATAAATTGTACTACTAACTGAGTGGATAATCATAGAATAATAATAATGTGAAAAATTATCACCCTGGGCAATGGACCATACCATATCTGTTTTTTAATGGCAGGAGCAGAGGTCGCCCTCCCCACTACGATAGACTTGACCTGAAATAAGAAAATTCTGATAACATTGGTCATTTTAATTATACATGGCCAAGAAACTAAGAACAAACTCACCTGAACTATAATCCATTATTTGATGCCCTTCAGCCACAAAACCCTTGGATAATGTCTGCAAAAGCAACCCCAGGATTTACATGTAAAATTAAATATCAAATAAATGAATACAAAATTTTAAAAATAATCACAAAACACTGTGATATGCACTACTTATTCAATTGTGGAGCTAAATCTATAGATAATCATAGAATAATACTTTACATAGACTCCATGGGATGACCACTGTTTCACCATGATGAAAGGGTCCAATAAGACTTAATCCTCCTCTATGAAAGCTAGATAATTACTGATTTGAAAAGAAAGAAAGTTTATCAGAATTGGTATAAAAATATGTGAAAAAATTATCTTTCATATAAATAAGAATATCAAATTTTGAAATTGCAATATATATCATCTCACTCTAATCGCCTTGGGTAATGGCCAATTCCAAATCTGCTGATCAAATTGCCAGGAACTGAGGTCGCTCTACCCACAGAAATGGACCTTACCTGAAATAAGAAAATTCTGATAAAATTTGACTCTTTGATTAGATAAAGTAAGTAAAATAAAAATAAACTCACCTGAACAAAAATGGCTTCCTTTGAGGCAACTGGTAAACAGAGCACTTTCAAAACATCTGCACAAATCATCCCGGATTTGAAAACTAAAATGAAACACTATTAAATAGCCTACAAATAAAAATACTATTCCCTACACCATTCTTTAAAAAATTCTTAGATTATTTTAAACGTAATAATATTGATATTTAAAGAATACCACATTCTATAGAATCCTCTGCACGTCCTCTACTTCACCACGATGTAAATGTCAAATAAGTTTAAATCCTCCTCCATTGATGCATGGTTATCACTATATTGTAAAGAAGAAAATCAACATTCTGATAAAAAATGAGAAAAAATCATGTTTCATATACGTTAATATATCATGTGTTTAAATTGCAATATAACATATCAACCTCATCCCCGCGGGCAATGGAGCATACCAAATTTTTTTTTAACAGCCAGGAACAGAGGTGACACTCCCCAAAAATATGGACTTTACCTGAAAGAAGAAAATTCTGATAAAATTCCTCCCTAACTTTATACACAGGCAATAAACCAATATTAAACTCACCTGTAAAATATTGGCTTCATATGCAGCTTTGAAAACATATGCTCAAGCTCTAACAGCATTTCATCTAAAATTAAACGCTATCGAAAAGCCTGCAAACTAAAATAGTATTCAAATTACACTGGTACATTCAATACTTAACTAATTGTGGTACTAATTATATTGATAATCATGGAATAATACTTTTCGTAGAATCCTTGGGATGCCCTTTATTTCAGCATGAAGAAAAGGTTGAATAAGACTATACTCTCCTGTCCTCAGGCAAGGTAAGTACTGAAATGAAAATAAAGAAAGTAAATCTCACAAGCAGGTGAATATTTGAAAAAGCTTGCTTTCGTATAATTAAAGATTTCATGATTTAAATTGAAGAACATTATCTCCCTCTTATGACCTTGGGAAATGGCCCATACCAAATCTATATTATCATGGCCAGGAACTGAGGTCGCTCTCCCCAGAAAAATCCACTTTCCCTGAAAAAGAAAATTCTCATGAAATTTGTCCTCTTCAATATACACAGGCATAAACTACAATAAAACTCACCTGAGAATTATTGGTTTCAACTGAAGCCCTTTCTCCACAAACCTCTTGGAAAACTTCTTGCCCAAACTCTCCCTGCATTTAAATCTGAACTTAAACACCATCGAAAAGCCTACGAATTAAAATGCAATTATTATAATAACTCTTCATTAAAATTCTTAATAAATTGTACTACTAACTGAGTGGATTATCATAGAATAATAATAATGTGAAAAATTATCACCCTGGGCAATGGACCATACCATATCTGTTTTTTAATGGCAGGAGCAGAGGTCGCCCTCCCCACTACGATAGACTTGACCTGAAATAAGAAAATTCTGATAACATTGGTCATTTTAATTATACATGGCCAAGAAACTAAGAACAAACTCACCTGAACTATAATCCATTATTTGATGCCCTTCAGCCACAAAACCCTTGGATAATGTCTGCAAAAGCAACCCCAGGATTTACATGTAAAATTAAATATCAAATAAATGAATACAAAATTTTAAAAATAATCACAAAACACTGTGATATGCACTACTTATTCAATTGTGGAGCTAAATCTATAGATAATCATAGAATAATACTTTACATAGACTCCATGGGATGACCACTGTTTCACCATGATGAAAGGGTCCAATAAGACTTAATCCTCCTCTATGAAAGCTAGATAATTACTGATTTGAAAAGAAAGAAAGTTTATCAGAATTGGTATAAAAATATGTGAAAAAATTATCTTTCATATAAATAAGAATATCAAATTTTGAAATTGCAATATATATCATCTCACTCTAATCGCCTTGGGTAATGGCCAATTCCAAATCTGCTGATCAAATTGCCAGGAACTGAGGTCGCTCTACCCACAGAAATGGACCTTACCTGAAATAAGAAAATTCTGATAAAATTTGACTCTTTGATTAGATAAAGTAAGTAAAATAAAAATAAACTCACCTGAACAAAAATGGCTTCCTTTGAGGCAACTGGTAAACAGAGCACTTTCAAAACATCTGCACAAATCATCCCGGATTTGAAAACTAAAATGAAACACTATTAAATAGCCTACAAATAAAAATACTATTCCCTACACCATTCTTTAAAAAATTCTTAGATTATTTTAAACGTAATAATATTGATATTTAAAGAATACCACATTCTATAGAATCCTCTGCACGTCCTCTACTTCACCACGATGTAAATGTCAAATAAGTTTAAATCCTCCTCCATTGATGCATGGTTATCACTATATTGTAAAGAAGAAAATCAACATTCTGATAAAAAATGAGAAAAAATCATGTTTCATATACGTTAATATATCATGTGTTTAAATTGCAATATAACATATCAACCTCATCCCCGCGGGCAATGGAGCATACCAAATTTTTTTTTAACAGCCAGGAACAGAGGTGACACTCCCCAAAAATATGGACTTTACCTGAAAGAAGAAAATTCTGATAAAATTCCTCCCTAACTTTATACACAGGCAATAAACCAATATTAAACTCACCTGTAAAATATTGGCTTCATATGCAGCTTTGAGAACATATGCTCAAGCTCTAACAGCATTTCATCTAAAATTAAACGCTATCGAAAAGCCTGCAAACTAAAATAGTATTCAAATTACACTGGTACATTCAATACTTAACTAATTGTGGTACTAATTATATTGATAATCATGGAATAATACTTTTCGTAGAATCCTTGGGATGCCCTTTATTTCAGCATGAAGAAAAGGTTGAATAAGACTATACTCTCCTGTCCTCAGGCAAGGTAAGTACTGAAATGAAAATAAAGAAAGTAAATCTCACAAGCAGGTGAATATTTGAAAAAGCTTGCTTTCGTATAATTTAAGATATCATGATTTAAATTGAAGAACATTATCTCCCTCTTATGACCTTGGGAAATGGCCCATACCAAATCTATATTATCATGGCCAGGAACTGAGGTCGCTCTCCCCAGAAAAATCCACTTTCCCTGAAAAAGAAAATTCTCATGAAATTTGTCCTCTTCAATATACACAGGCATAAACTACAATAAAACTCACCTGAGAATTATTGGTTTCAACTGAAGCCCTTTCTCCACAAACCTCTTGGAAAACTTCTTGCCCAAACTCTCCCTGCATTTAAAAATGAACTTAAACACCATCGAAAAGCCTACGAATTAAAATGCAATTATTATAATAACTCTTCATTAAAATTCTTAATAAATTGTACTACTAACTGAGTGGATAATCATAGAATAATAATAATGTGAAAAATTATCACCCTGGGCAATGGACCATACCATATCTGTTTTTTAATGGCAGGAGCAGAGGTCGCCCTCCCCACTACGATAGACTTGACCTGAAATAAGAAAATTCTGATAACATTGGTCATTTTAATTATACATGGCCAAGAAACTAAGAACAAACTCACCTGAACTATAATCCATTATTTGATGCCCTTCAGCCACAAAACCCTTGGATAATGTCTGCAAAAGCAACCCCAGGATTTACATGTAAAATTAAATATCAAATAAATGAATACAAAATTTTAAAAATAATCACAAAACACTGTGATATGCACTACTTATTCAATTGTGGAGCTAAATCTATAGATAATCATAGAATAATACTTTACATAGACTCCATGGGATGACCACTGTTTCACCATGATGAAAGGGTCCAATAAGACTTAATCCTCCTCTATGAAAGCTAGATAATTACTGATTTGAAAAGAAAGAAAGTTTATCAGAATTGGTATAAAAATATGTGAAAAAATTATCTTTCATATAAATAAGAATATCAAATTTTGAAATTGCAATATATATCATCTCACTCTAATCGCCTTGGGTAATGGCCAATTCCAAATCTGCTGATCAAATTGCCAGGAACTGAGGTCGCTCTACCCACAGAAATGGACCTTACCTGAAATAAGAAAATTCTGATAAAATTTGACTCTTTGATTAGATAAAGTAAGTAAAATAAAAATAAACTCACCTGAACAAAAATGGCTTCCTTTGAGGCAACTGGTAAACAGAGCACTTTCAAAACATCTGCACAAATCATCCCGGATTTGAAAACTAAAATGAAACACTATTAAATAGCCTACAAATAAAAATACTATTCCCTACACCATTCTTTAAAAAATTCTTAGATTATTTTAAACGTAATAATATTGATATTTAAAGAATACCACATTCTATAGAATCCTCTGCACGTCCTCTACTTCACCACGATGTAAATGTCAAATAAGTTTAAATCCTCCTCCATTGATGCATGGTTATCACTATATTGTAAAGAAGAAAATCAACATTCTGATAAAAAATGAGAAAAAATCATGTTTCATATACGTTAATATATCATGTGTTTAAATTGCAATATAACATATCAACCTCATCCCCGCGGGCAATGGAGCATACCAAATTTTTTTTTAACAGCCAGGAACAGAGGTGACACTCCCCAAAAATATGGACTTTACCTGAAAGAAGAAAATTCTGATAAAATTCCTCCCTAACTTTATACACAGGCAATAAACCAATATTAAACTCACCTGTAAAATATTGGCTTCATATGCAGCTTTGAAAACATATGCTCAAGCTCTAACAGCATTTCATCTAAAATTAAACGCTATCGAAAAGCCTGCAAACTAAAATAGTATTCAAATTACACTGGTACATTCAATACTTAACTAATTGTGGTACTAATTATATTGATAATCATGGAATAATACTTTTCGTAGAATCCTTGGGATGCCCTTTATTTCAGCATGAAGAAAAGGTTGAATAAGACTATACTCTCCTGTCCTCAGGCAAGGTAAGTACTGAAATGAAAATAAAGAAAGTAAATCTCACAAGCAGGTGAATATTTGAAAAAGCTTGCTTTCGTATAATTAAAGATATCATGATTTAAATTGAAGAACATTATCTCCCTCTTATGACCTTGGGAAATGGCCCATACCAAATCTATATTATCATGGCCAGGAACTGAGGTCGCTCTCCCCAGAAAAATCCACTTTCCCTGAAAAAGAAAATTCTCATGAAATTTGTCCTCTTCAATATACACAGGCATAAACTACAATAAAACTCACCTGAGAATTATTGGTTTCAACTGAAGCCCTTTCTCCACAAACCTCTTGGAAAACTTCTTGCCCAAACTCTCCCTGCATTTAAATCTGAACTTAAACACCATCGAAAAGCCTACGAATTAAAATGCAATTATTATAATAACTCTTCATTAAAATTCTTAATAAATTGTACTACTAACTGAGTGGATAATCATAGAATAATAATAATGTGAAAAATTATCACCCTGGGCAATGGACCATACCATATCTGTTTTTTAATGGCAGGAGCAGAGGTCGCCCTCCCCACTACGATAGACTTGACCTGAAATAAGAAAATTCTGATAACATTGGTCATTTTAATTATACATGGCCAAGAAACTAAGAACAAACTCACCTGAACTATAATCCATTATTTGATGCCCTTCAGCCACAAAACCCTTGGATAATGTCTGCAAAAGCAACCCCAGGATTTACATGTAAAATTAAATATCAAATAAATGAATACAAAATTTTAAAAATAATCACAAAACACTGTGATATGCACTACTTATTCAATTGTGGAGCTAAATCTATAGATAATCATAGAATAATACTTTACATAGACTCCATGGGATGACCACTGTTTCACCATGATGAAAGGGTCCAATAAGACTTAATCCTCCTCTATGAAAGCTAGATAATTACTGATTTGAAAAGAAAGAAAGTTTATCAGAATTGGTATAAAAATATGTGAAAAAATTATCTTTCATATAAATAAGAATATCAAATTTTGAAATTGCAATATATATCATCTCACTCTAATCGCCTTGGGTAATGGCCAATTCCAAATCTGCTGATCAAATTGCCAGGAACTGAGGTCGCTCTACCCACAGAAATGGACCTTACCTGAAATAAGAAAATTCTGATAAAATTTGACTCTTTGATTAGATAAAGTAAGTAAAATAAAAATAAACTCACCTGAACAAAAATGGCTTCGTTTGAGGCAACTGGTAAACAGAGCACTTTCAAAACATCTGCACAAATCATCCCGGATTTGAAAACTAAAATGAAACACTATTAAATAGCCTACAAATAAAAATACTATTCCCTACACCATTCTTTAAAAAATTCTTAGATTATTTTAAACGTAATAATATTGATATTTAAAGAATACCACATTCTATAGAATCCTCTGCACGTCCTCTACTTCACCACGATGTAAATGTCAAATAAGTTTAAATCCTCCTCCATTGATGCATGGTTATCACTATATTGTAAAGAAGAAAATCAACATTCTGATAAAAAATGAGAAAAAATCATGTTTCATATACGTTAATATATCATGTGTTTAAATTGCAATATAACATATCAACCTCATCCCCGCGGGCAATGGAGCATACCAAATTTTTTTTTAACAGCCAGGAACAGAGGTGACACTCCCCAAAAATATGGACTTTACCTGAAAGAAGAAAATTCTGATAAAATTCCTCCCTAACTTTATACACAGGCAATAAACCAATATTAAACTCACCTGTAAAATATTGGCTTCATATGCAGCTTTGAAAACATATGCTCAAGCTCTAACAGCATTTCATCTAAAATTAAACGCTATCGAAAAGCCTGCAAACTAAAATAGTATTCAAATTACACTGGTACATTCAATACTTAACTAATTGTGGTACTAATTATATTGATAATCATGGAATAATACTTTTCGTAGAATCCTTGGGATGCCCTTTATTTCAGCATGAAGAAAAGGTTGAATAAGACTATACTCTCCTGTCCTCAGGCAAGGTAAGTACTGAAATGAAAATAAAGAAAGTAAATCTCACAAGCAGGTGAATATTTGAAAAAGCTTGCTTTCGTATAATTAAAGATATCATGATTTAAATTGAAGAACATTATCTCCCTCTTATGACCTTGGGAAATGGCCCATACCAAATCTATATTATCATGGCCAGGAACTGAGGTCGCTCTCCCCAGAAAAATCCACTTTCCCTGAAAAAGAAAATTCTCATGAAATTTGTCCTCTTCAATATACACAGGCATAAACTACAATAAAACTCACCTGAGAATTATTGGTTTCAACTGAAGCCCTTTCTCCACAAACCTCTTGGAAAACTTCTTGCCCAAACTCTCCCTGCATTTAAATCTGAACTTAAACACCATCGAAAAGCCTACGAATTAAAATGCAATTATTATAATAACTCTTCATTAAAATTCTTAATAAATTGTACTACTAACTGAGTGGATTATCATAGAATAATAATAATGTGAAAAATTATCACCCTGGGCAATGGACCATACCATATCTGTTTTTTAATGGCAGGAGCAGAGGTCGCCCTCCCCACTACGATAGACTTGACCTGAAATAAGAAAATTCTGATAACATTGGTCATTTTAATTATACATGGCCAAGAAACTAAGAACAAACTCACCTGAACTATAATCCATTATTTGATGCCCTTCAGCCACAAAACCCTTGGATAATGTCTGCAAAAGCAACCCCAGGATTTACATGTAAAATTAAATATCAAATAAATGAATACAAAATTTTAAAAATAATCACAAAACACTGTGATATGCACTACTTATTCAATTGTGGAGCTAAATCTATAGATAATCATAGAATAATACTTTACATAGACTCCATGGGATGACCACTGTTTCACCATGATGAAAGGGTCCAATAAGACTTAATCCTCCTCTATGAAAGCTAGATAATTACTGATTTGAAAAGAAAGAAAGTTTATCAGAATTGGTATAAAAAAATGTGAAAAAATTATCTTTCATATAAATAAGAATATCAAATTTTGAAATTGCAATATATATCATCTCACTCTAATCGCCTTGGGTAATGGCCAATTCCAAATCTGCTGATCAAATTGCCAGGAACTGAGGTCGCTCTACCCACAGAAATGGACCTTACCTGAAATAAGAAAATTCTGATAAAATTTGACTCTTTGATTAGATAAAGTAAGTAAAATAAAAATAAACTCACCTGAACAAAAATGGCTTCGTTTGAGGCAACTGGTAAACAGAGCACTTTCAAAACATCTGCACAAATCATCCCGGATTTGAAAACTAAAATGAAACACTATTAAATAGCCTACAAATAAAAATACTATTCCCTACACCATTCTTTAAAAAATTCTTAGATTATTTTAAACGTAATAATATTGATATTTAAAGAATACCACATTCTATAGAATCCTCTGCACGTCCTCTACTTCACCACGATGTAAATGTCAAATAAGTTTAAATCCTCCTCCATTGATGCATGGTTATCACTATATTGTAAAGAAGAAAATCAACATTCTGATAAAAAATGAGAAAAAATCATGTTTCATATACGTTAATATATCATGTGTTTAAATTGCAATATAACATATCAACCTCATCCCCGCGGGCAATGGAGCATACCAAATTTTTTTTTAACAGCCAGGAACAGAGGTGACACTCCCCAAAAATATGGACTTTACCTGAAAGAAGAAAATTCTGATAAAATTCCTCCCTAACTTTATACACAGGCAATAAACCAATATTAAACTCACCTGTAAAATATTGGCTTCATATGCAGCTTTGAGAACATATGCTCAAGCTCTAACAGCATTTCATCTAAAATTAAACGCTATCGAAAAGCCTGCAAACTAAAATAGTATTCAAATTACACTGGTACATTCAATACTTAACTAATTGTGGTACTAATTATATTGATAATCATGGAATAATACTTTTCGTAGAATCCTTGGGATGCCCTTTATTTCAGCATGAAGAAAAGGTTGAATAAGACTATACTCTCCTGTCCTCAGGCAAGGTAAGTACTGAAATGAAAATAAAGAAAGTAAATCTCACAAGCAGGTGAATATTTGAAAAAGCTTGCTTTCGTATAATTTAAGATATCATGATTTAAATTGAAGAACATTATCTCCCTCTTATGACCTTGGGAAATGGCCCATACCAAATCTATATTATCATGGCCAGGAACTGAGGTCGCTCTCCCCAGAAAAATCCACTTTCCCTGAAAAAGAAAATTCTCATGAAATTTGTCCTCTTCAATATACACAGGCATAAACTACAATAAAACTCACCTGAGAATTATTGGTTTCAACTGAAGCCCTTTCTCCACAAACCTCTTGGAAAACTTCTTGCCCAAACTCTCCCTGCATTTAAAAATGAACTTAAACACCATCGAAAAGCCTACGAATTAAAATGCAATTATTATAATAACTCTTCATTAAAATTCTTAATAAATTGTACTACTAACTGAGTGGATAATCATAGAATAATAATAATGTGAAAAATTATCACCCTGGGCAATGGACCATACCATATCTGTTTTTTAATGGCAGGAGCAGAGGTCGCCCTCCCCACTACGATAGACTTGACCTGAAATAAGAAAATTCTGATAACATTGGTCATTTTAATTATACATGGCCAAGAAACTAAGAACAAACTCACCTGAACTATAATCCATTATTTGATGCCCTTCAGCCACAAAACCCTTGGATAATGTCTGCAAAAGCAACCCCAGGATTTACATGTAAAATTAAATATCAAATAAATGAATACAAAATTTTAAAAATATTCACAAAACACTGTGATATGCACTACTTATTCAATTGTGGAGCTAAATCTATAGATAATCATAGAATAATACTTTACATAGACTCCATGGGATGACCACTGTTTCACCATGATGAAAGGGTCCAATAAGACTTAATCCTCCTCTATGAAAGCTAGATAATTACTGATTTGAAAAGAAAGAAAGTTTATCAGAATTGGTATAAAAATATGTGAAAAAATTATCTTTCATATAAATAAGAATATCAAATTTTGAAATTGCAATATATATCATCTCACTCTAATCGCCTTGGGTAATGGCCAATTCCAAATCTGCTGATCAAATTGCCAGGAACTGAGGTCGCTCTACCCACAGAAATGGACCTTACCTGAAATAAGAAAATTCTGATAAAATTTGACTCTTTGATTAGATAAAGTAAGTAAAATAAAAATAAACTCACCTGAACAAAAATGGCTTCCTTTGAGGCAACTGGTAAACAGAGCACTTTCAAAACATCTGCACAAATCATCCCGGATTTGAAAACTAAAATGAAACACTATTAAATAGCCTACAAATAAAAATACTATTCCCTACACCATTCTTTAAAAAATTCTTAGATTATTTTAAACGTAATAATATTGATATTTAAAGAATACCACATTCTATAGAATCCTCTGCACGTCCTCTACTTCACCACGATGTAAATGTCAAATAAGTTTAAATCCTCCTCCATTGATGCATGGTTATCACTATATTGTAAAGAAGAAAATCAACATTCTGATAAAAAATGAGAAAAAATCATGTTTCATATACGTTAATATATCATGTGTTTAAATTGCAATATAACATATCAACCTCATCCCCGCGGGCAATGGAGCATACCAAATTTTTTTTTAACAGCCAGGAACAGAGGTGACACTCCCCAAAAATATGGACTTTACCTGAAAGAAGAAAATTCTGATAAAATTCCTCCCTAACTTTATACACAGGCAATAAACCAATATTAAACTCACCTGTAAAATATTGGCTTCATATGCAGCTTTGAAAACATATGCTCAAGCTCTAACAGCATTTCATCTAAAATTAAACGCTATCGAAAAGCCTGCAAACTAAAATAGTATTCAAATTACACTGGTACATTCAATACTTAACTAATTGTGGTACTAATTATATTGATAATCATGGAATAATACTTTTCGTAGAATCCTTGGGATGCCCTTTATTTCAGCATGAAGAAAAGGTTGAATAAGACTATACTCTCCTGTCCTCAGGCAAGGTAAGTACTGAAATGAAAATAAAGAAAGTAAATCTCACAAGCAGGTGAATATTTGAAAAAGCTTGCTTTCGTATAATTAAAGATATCATGATTTAAATTGAAGAACATTATCTCCCTCTTATGACCTTGGGAAATGGCCCATACCAAATCTATATTATCATGGCCAGGAACTGAGGTCGCTCTCCCCAGAAAAATCCACTTTCCCTGAAAAAGAAAATTCTCATGAAATTTGTCCTCTTCAATATACACAGGCATAAACTACAATAAAACTCACCTGAGAATTATTGGTTTCAACTGAAGCCCTTTCTCCACAAACCTCTTGGAAAACTTCTTGCCCAAACTCTCCCTGCATTTAAATCTGAACTTAAACACCATCGAAAAGCCTACGAATTAAAATGCAATTATTATAATAACTCTTCATTAAAATTCTTAATAAATTGTACTACTAACTGAGTGGATAATCATAGAATAATAATAATGTGAAAAATTATCACCCTGGGCAATGGACCATACCATATCTGTTTTTTAATGGCAGGAGCAGAGGTCGCCCTCCCCACTACGATAGACTTGACCTGAAATAAGAAAATTCTGATAACATTGGTCATTTTAATTATACATGGCCAAGAAACTAAGAACAAACTCACCTGAACTATAATCCATTATTTGATGCCCTTCAGCCACAAAACCCTTGGATAATGTCTGCAAAAGCAACCCCAGGATTTACATGTAAAATTAAATATCAAATAAATGAATACAAAATTTTAAAAATAATCACAAAACACTGTGATATGCACTACTTATTCAATTGTGGAGCTAAATCTATAGATAATCATAGAATAATACTTTACATAGACTCCATGGGATGACCACTGTTTCACCATGATGAAAGGGTCCAATAAGACTTAATCCTCCTCTATGAAAGCTAGATAATTACTGATTTGAAAAGAAAGAAAGTTTATCAGAATTGGTATAAAAATATGTGAAAAAATTATCTTTCATATAAATAAGAATATCAAATTTTGAAATTGCAATATATATCATCTCACTCTAATCGCCTTGGGTAATGGCCAATTCCAAATCTGCTGATCAAATTGCCAGGAACTGAGGTCGCTCTACCCACAGAAATGGACCTTACCTGAAATAAGAAAATTCTGATAAAATTTGACTCTTTGATTAGATAAAGTAAGTAAAATAAAAATAAACTCACCTGAACAAAAATGGCTTCGTTTGAGGCAACTGGTAAACAGAGCACTTTCAAAACATCTGCACAAATCATCCCGGATTTGAAAACTAAAATGAAACACTATTAAATAGCCTACAAATAAAAATACTATTCCCTACACCATTCTTTAAAAAATTCTTAGATTATTTTAAACGTAATAATATTGATATTTAAAGAATACCACATTCTATAGAATCCTCTGCACGTCCTCTACTTCACCACGATGTAAATGTCAAATAAGTTTAAATCCTCCTCCATTGATGCATGGTTATCACTATATTGTAAAGAAGAAAATCAACATTCTGATAAAAAATGAGAAAAAATCATGTTTCATATACGTTAATATATCATGTGTTTAAATTGCAATATAACATATCAACCTCATCCCCGCGGGCAATGGAGCATACCAAATTTTTTTTTAACAGCCAGGAACAGAGGTGACACTCCCCAAAAATATGGACTTTACCTGAAAGAAGAAAATTCTGATAAAATTCCTCCCTAACTTTATACACAGGCAATAAACCAATATTAAACTCACCTGTAAAATATTGGCTTCATATGCAGCTTTGAAAACATATGCTCAAGCTCTAACAGCATTTCATCTAAAATTAAACGCTATCGAAAAGCCTGCAAACTAAAATAGTATTCAAATTACACTGGTACATTCAATACTTAACTAATTGTGGTACTAATTATATTGATAATCATGGAATAATACTTTTCGTAGAATCCTTGGGATGCCCTTTATTTCAGCATGAAGAAAAGGTTGAATAAGACTATACTCTCCTGTCCTCAGGCAAGGTAAGTACTGAAATGAAAATAAAGAAAGTAAATCTCACAAGCAGGTGAATATTTGAAAAAGCTTGCTTTCGTATAATTAAAGATATCATGATTTAAATTGAAGAACATTATCTCCCTCTTATGACCTTGGGAAATGGCCCATACCAAATCTATATTATCATGGCCAGGAACTGAGGTCGCTCTCCCCAGAAAAATCCACTTTCCCTGAAAAAGAAAATTCTCATGAAATTTGTCCTCTTCAATATACACAGGCATAAACTACAATAAAACTCACCTGAGAATTATTGGTTTCAACTGAAGCCCTTTCTCCACAAACCTCTTGGAAAACTTCTTGCCCAAACTCTCCCTGCATTTAAATCTGAACTTAAACACCATCGAAAAGCCTACGAATTAAAATGCAATTATTATAATAACTCTTCATTAAAATTCTTAATAAATTGTACTACTAACTGAGTGGATTATCATAGAATAATAATAATGTGAAAAATTATCACCCTGGGCAATGGACCATACCATATCTGTTTTTTAATGGCAGGAGCAGAGGTCGCCCTCCCCACTACGATAGACTTGACCTGAAATAAGAAAATTCTGATAACATTGGTCATTTTAATTATACATGGCCAAGAAACTAAGAACAAACTCACCTGAACTATAATCCATTATTTGATGCCCTTCAGCCACAAAACCCTTGGATAATGTCTGCAAAAGCAACCCCAGGATTTACATGTAAAATTAAATATCAAATAAATGAATACAAAATTTTAAAAATAATCACAAAACACTGTGATATGCACTACTTATTCAATTGTGGAGCTAAATCTATAGATAATCATAGAATAATACTTTACATAGACTCCATGGGATGACCACTGTTTCACCATGATGAAAGGGTCCAATAAGACTTAATCCTCCTCTATGAAAGCTAGATAATTACTGATTTGAAAAGAAAGAAAGTTTATCAGAATTGGTATAAAAAAATGTGAAAAAATTATCTTTCATATAAATAAGAATATCAAATTTTGAAATTGCAATATATATCATCTCACTCTAATCGCCTTGGGTAATGGCCAATTCCAAATCTGCTGATCAAATTGCCAGGAACTGAGGTCGCTCTACCCACAGAAATGGACCTTACCTGAAATAAGAAAATTCTGATAAAATTTGACTCTTTGATTAGATAAAGTAAGTAAAATAAAAATAAACTCACCTGAACAAAAATGGCTTCGTTTGAGGCAACTGGTAAACAGAGCACTTTCAAAACATCTGCACAAATCATCCCGGATTTGAAAACTAAAATGAAACACTATTAAATAGCCTACAAATAAAAATACTATTCCCTACACCATTCTTTAAAAAATTCTTAGATTATTTTAAACGTAATAATATTGATATTTAAAGAATACCACATTCTATAGAATCCTCTGCACGTCCTCTACTTCACCACGATGTAAATGTCAAATAAGTTTAAATCCTCCTCCATTGATGCATGGTTATCACTATATTGTAAAGAAGAAAATCAACATTCTGATAAAAAATGAGAAAAAATCATGTTTCATATACGTTAATATATCATGTGTTTAAATTGCAATATAACATATCAACCTCATCCCCGCGGGCAATGGAGCATACCAAATTTTTTTTTAACAGCCAGGAACAGAGGTGACACTCCCCAAAAATATGGACTTTACCTGAAAGAAGAAAATTCTGATAAAATTCCTCCCTAACTTTATACACAGGCAATAAACCAATATTAAACTCACCTGTAAAATATTGGCTTCATATGCAGCTTTGAAAACATATGCTCAAGCTCTAACAGCATTTCATCTAAAATTAAACGCTATCGAAAAGCCTGCAAACTAAAATAGTATTCAAATTACACTGGTACATTCAATACTTAACTAATTGTGGTACTAATTATATTGATAATCATGGAATAATACTTTTCGTAGAATCCTTGGGATGCCCTTTATTTCAGCATGAAGAAAAGGTTGAATAAGACTATACTCTCCTGTCCTCAGGCAAGGTAAGTACTGAAATGAAAATAAAGAAAGTAAATCTCACAAGCAGGTGAATATTTGAAAAAGCTTGCTTTCGTATAATTAAAGATATCATGATTTAAATTGAAGAACATTATCTCCCTCTTATGACCTTGGGAAATGGCCCATACCAAATCTATATTATCATGGCCAGGAACTGAGGTCGCTCTCCCCAGAAAAATCCACTTTCCCTGAAAAAGAAAATTCTCATGAAATTTGTCCTCTTCAATATACACAGGCATAAACTACAATAAAACTCACCTGAGAATTATTGGTTTCAACTGAAGCCCTTTCTCCACAAACCTCTTGGAAAACTTCTTGCCCAAACTCTCCCTGCATTTAAATCTGAACTTAAACACCATCGAAAAGCCTACGAATTAAAATGCAATTATTATAATAACTCTTCATTAAAATTCTTAATAAATTGTACTACTAACTGAGTGGATTATCATAGAATAATAATAATGTGAAAAATTATCACCCTGGGCAATGGACCATACCATATCTGTTTTTTAATGGCAGGAGCAGAGGTCGCCCTCCCCACTACGATAGACTTGACCTGAAATAAGAAAATTCTGATAACATTGGTCATTTTAATTATACATGGCCAAGAAACTAAGAACAAACTCACCTGAACTATAATCCATTATTTGATGCCCTTCAGCCACAAAACCCTTGGATAATGTCTGCAAAAGCAACCCCAGGATTTACATGTAAAATTAAATATCAAATAAATGAATACAAAATTTTAAAAATAATCACAAAACACTGTGATATGCACTACTTATTCAATTGTGGAGCTAAATCTATAGATAATCATAGAATAATACTTTACATAGACTCCATGGGATGACCACTGTTTCACCATGATGAAAGGGTCCAATAAGACTTAATCCTCCTCTATGAAAGCTAGATAATTACTGATTTGAAAAGAAAGAAAGTTTATCAGAATTGGTATAAAAATATGTGAAAAAATTATCTTTCATATAAATAAGAATATCAAATTTTGAAATTGCAATATATATCATCTCACTCTAATCGCCTTGGGTAATGGCCAATTCCAAATCTGCTGATCAAATTGCCAGGAACTGAGGTCGCTCTACCCACAGAAATGGACCTTACCTGAAATAAGAAAATTCTGATAAAATTTGACTCTTTGATTAGATAAAGTAAGTAAAATAAAAATAAACTCACCTGAACAAAAATGGCTTCCTTTGAGGCAACTGGTAAACAGAGCACTTTCAAAACATCTGCACAAATCATCCCGGATTTGAAAACTAAAATGAAACACTATTAAATAGCCTACAAATAAAAATACTATTCCCTACACCATTCTTTAAAAAATTCTTAGATTATTTTAAACGTAATAATATTGATATTTAAAGAATACCACATTCTATAGAATCCTCTGCACGTCCTCTACTTCACCACGATGTAAATGTCAAATAAGTTTAAATCCTCCTCCATTGATGCATGGTTATCACTATATTGTAAAGAAGAAAATCAACATTCTGATAAAAAATGAGAAAAAATCATGTTTCATATACGTTAATATATCATGTGTTTAAATTGCAATATAACATATCAACCTCATCCCCGCGGGCAATGGAGCATACCAAATTTTTTTTTAACAGCCAGGAACAGAGGTGACACTCCCCAAAAATATGGACTTTACCTGAAAGAAGAAAATTCTGATAAAATTCCTCCCTAACTTTATACACAGGCAATAAACCAATATTAAACTCACCTGTAAAATATTGGCTTCATATGCAGCTTTGAGAACATATGCTCAAGCTCTAACAGCATTTCATCTAAAATTAAACGCTATCGAAAAGCCTGCAAACTAAAATAGTATTCAAATTACACTGGTACATTCAATACTTAACTAATTGTGGTACTAATTATATTGATAATCATGGAATAATACTTTTCGTAGAATCCTTGGGATGCCCTTTATTTCAGCATGAAGAAAAGGTTGAATAAGACTATACTCTCCTGTCCTCAGGCAAGGTAAGTACTGAAATGAAAATAAAGAAAGTAAATCTCACAAGCAGGTGAATATTTGAAAAAGCTTGCTTTCGTATAATTTAAGATATCATGATTTAAATTGAAGAACATTATCTCCCTCTTATGACCTTGGGAAATGGCCCATACCAAATCTATATTATCATGGCCAGGAACTGAGGTCGCTCTCCCCAGAAAAATCCACTTTCCCTGAAAAAGAAAATTCTCATGAAATTTGTCCTCTTCAATATACACAGGCATAAACTACAATAAAACTCACCTGAGAATTATTGGTTTCAACTGAAGCCCTTTCTCCACAAACCTCTTGGAAAACTTCTTGCCCAAACTCTCCCTGCATTTAAATCTGAACTTAAACACCATCGAAAAGCCTACGAATTAAAATGCAATTATTATAATAACTCTTCATTAAAATTCTTAATAAATTGTACTACTAACTGAGTGGATTATCATAGAATAATAATAATGTGAAAAATTATCACCCTGGGCAATGGACCATACCATATCTGTTTTTTAATGGCAGGAGCAGAGGTCGCCCTCCCCACTACGATAGACTTGACCTGAAATAAGAAAATTCTGATAACATTGGTCATTTTAATTATACATGGCCAAGAAACTAAGAACAAACTCACCTGAACTATAATCCATTATTTGATGCCCTTCAGCCACAAAACCCTTGGATAATGTCTGCAAAAGCAACCCCAGGATTTACATGTAAAATTAAATATCAAATAAATGAATACAAAATTTTAAAAATAATCACAAAACACTGTGATATGCACTACTTATTCAATTGTGGAGCTAAATCTATAGATAATCATAGAATAATACTTTACATAGACTCCATGGGATGACCACTGTTTCACCATGATGAAAGGGTCCAATAAGACTTAATCCTCCTCTATGAAAGCTAGATAATTACCGATTTGAAAAGAAAGAAAGTTTATCAGAATTGGTATAAAAAAATGTGAAAAAATTATCTTTCATATAAATAAGAATATCAAATTTTGAAATTGCAATATATATCATCTCACTCTAATCGCCTTGGGTAATGGCCAATTCCAAATCTGCTGATCAAATTGCCAGGAACTGAGGTCGCTCTACCCACAGAAATGGACCTTACCTGAAATAAGAAAATTCTGATAAAATTTGACTCTTTGATTAGATAAAGTAAGTAAAATAAAAATAAACTCACCTGAACAAAAATGGCTTCGTTTGAGGCAACTGGTAAACAGAGCACTTTCAAAACATCTGCACAAATCATCCCGGATTTGAAAACTAAAATGAAACACTATTAAATAGCCTACAAATAAAAATACTATTCCCTACACCATTCTTTAAAAAATTCTTAGATTATTTTAAACGTAATAATATTGATATTTAAAGAATACCACATTCTATAGAATCCTCTGCACGTCCTCTACTTCACCACGATGTAAATGTCAAATAAGTTTAAATCCTCCTCCATTGATGCATGGTTATCACTATATTGTAAAGAAGAAAATCAACATTCTGATAAAAAATGAGAAAAAATCATGTTTCATATACGTTAATATATCATGTGTTTAAATTGCAATATAACATATCAACCTCATCCCCGCGGGCAATGGAGCATACCAAATTTTTTTTTAACAGCCAGGAACAGAGGTGACACTCCCCAAAAATATGGACTTTACCTGAAAGAAGAAAATTCTGATAAAATTCCTCCCTAACTTTATACACAGGCAATAAACCAATATTAAACTCACCTGTAAAATATTGGCTTCATATGCAGCTTTGAAAACATATGCTCAAGCTCTAACAGCATTTCATCTAAAATTAAACGCTATCGAAAAGCCTGCAAACTAAAATAGTATTCAAATTACACTGGTACATTCAATACTTAACTAATTGTGGTACTAATTATATTGATAATCATGGAATAATACTTTTCGTAGAATCCTTGGGATGCCCTTTATTTCAGCATGAAGAAAAGGTTGAATAAGACTATACTCTCCTGTCCTCAGGCAAGGTAAGTACTGAAATGAAAATAAAGAAAGTAAATCTCACAAGCAGGTGAATATTTGAAAAAGCTTGCTTTCGTATAATTAAAGATATCATGATTTAAATTGAAGAACATTATCTCCCTCTTATGACCTTGGGAAATGGCCCATACCAAATCTATATTATCATGGCCAGGAACTGAGGTCGCTCTCCCCAGAAAAATCCACTTTCCCTGAAAAAGAAAATTCTCATGAAATTTGTCCTCTTCAATATACACAGGCATAAACTACAATAAAACTCACCTGAGAATTATTGGTTTCAACTGAAGCCCTTTCTCCACAAACCTCTTGGAAAACTTCTTGCCCAAACTCTCCCTGCATTTAAATCTGAACTTAAACACCATCGAAAAGCCTACGAATTAAAATGCAATTATTATAATAACTCTTCATTAAAATTCTTAATAAATTGTACTACTAACTGAGTGGATTATCATAGAATAATAATAATGTGAAAAATTATCACCCTGGGCAATGGACCATACCATATCTGTTTTTTAATGGCAGGAGCAGAGGTCGCCCTCCCCACTACGATAGACTTGACCTGAAATAAGAAAATTCTGATAACATTGGTCATTTTAATTATACATGGCCAAGAAACTAAGAACAAACTCACCTGAACTATAATCCATTATTTGATGCCCTTCAGCCACAAAACCCTTGGATAATGTCTGCAAAAGCAACCCCAGGATTTACATGTAAAATTAAATATCAAATAAATGAATACAAAATTTTAAAAATAATCACAAAACACTGTGATATGCACTACTTATTCAATTGTGGAGCTAAATCTATAGATAATCATAGAATAATACTTTACATAGACTCCATGGGATGACCACTGTTTCACCATGATGAAAGGGTCCATTAAGACTTAATCCTCCTCTATGAAAGCTAGATAATTACTGATTTGAAAAGAAAGAAAGTTTATCAGAATTGGTATAAAAATATGTGAAAAAATTATCTTTCATATAAATAAGAGTATCAAATTTTGAAATTGCAATATATATCATCTCAATCTAATCGCCTTGGGTAATGGCCAATACCGGCGCATTAGACGCACCTGGATTTTTCAGGTTAGAATTTACGAAGAAACTAAAATACAGATAAGAATTTTAGTGATAACATTTTACATAAAAATGGAACTTTAATATTAAAAATTTGATTAGCAAATATATCAGAGTTTATTTATGATAGAACCTCAGATACTCCTTATCATTGCTTCTAAAATCATGGGAGTAATTATTTTCTCGGGAGTCGTCACTTTCCTGAATAAACATGTCATTTCTTCCATTCATCCACTTTGCGCATTGCTGATTCCACACTTTTTGAAAAACTTTATGATGATGCAGCACCCATTGTAAGATTAAACTAAATATGCTACATTGTATGCATTTCTTATTAACCCGGGAATTCTATTGAAGGAAGTTAGATATCGACATATTTAAACTTTATTTCTAACAACCCGCTCAAAAAAGTGTTATTATCAAAATTGTTAAAGAACTGAACTATTTTCAATGCCTTATACAATAAAAAATACTTAATGGTATTTATTTATCCTGTCAAAACGGTTGCTTATTATAGGACGAAGTCATAACCGTGATATCTGTATACTATCGGCGCATAAGACTCAGGCTAATTTTACTGCACATTTAAAAAATTTTACTGCACATGGAGAAAAAAAGTGCGTCTTATGGGCCGGGAAATACGGTAAATAGCTGATAATTGGCAATCTCATTTCTAACGCTCAAGAATTACATATTAACTTACATTGCATAGCATTATCTTTGAAGCCTATGAAATTTACCTCTTAGCTAGCACTGAGCCATTTATAAGTATCAAAAAGATATTTTCTACTATGCAATTATGAAAAGGCTAATGTTCAAAACCTATTCCAACAAAAGCTAAAAACTCATCCCTTTCTATTTGCTCTATTATACTGAAACAAATCTCATACTTTCCCTACACTACGGAAGTTAATTCTCATAATATGAAACTAGTTTGATATTCTATTGCTAATGGAGAGCATAAGAATAGACAAAATTCTTATATAACTATTATATGTTCATCACACTTTCAAAAAATAAGAGCAGTCAAAAAGATAGCCGTAGTTCAGTTTTCATATTTCAGTTCAAAGACAGCAAGCAACTACCACTTACAATTAGATGGGTATATGTGACAATCATTGACAAAGTCACCACCTCTTAATGCTGTAACATAGTAATTAAGTGAAAAGCCAGCTCTGGAATTTTAATTAGGAGAAAGTTTTGACTATCATTTTAGCAAATGATAATGCGTGCTCAATAGAGAAAAATTTTGTAAGTAACTTGATTATTTATCTTAGAGTTTGGAAAATTGTGTTGAAATCTTCAAAAAATGCTAAAAATTGTTCATAGGAAATTTGAAACAATTCTTTCGATTTATGCTTATGTAACCTTTAAGATTAATATCAGTGAAGCTGGATTTAACAGCAAAAGCGACTATTAGAATCATTCATCCATCAAGAAGTGAAGCCATCTTTGGATGATAGATTTTATTATCTAATGCATTTCTGTGATCAGCCTATACAATTATTTTCTATTTTGAGATTTCTTTTGCTATGTCAGAGATTCACTTGTGAAAAAAGTCATTTTCACTAGCATGGATAACCATCAAATAGCTTTTATACCTTAATTTATATTACCCATCCCTTCCAAATTATAATTCAAATTGAACAAAATCTACAGAAAAATTATCATTAGTTAACTTCATTACTCCACTGAATTTATTCATGAAAAATAAGAAACGAATCATCTACTGTGATAGCCCATAACTGAAGGAGTATGAAAAATCTGCTTGAATGTTGAATTTAATTTCCACCTTAATTATGTCCCTCAACGAGATCTTTTCTCAATTTTTGGATCTCTCAGCAGCTGAAAAACAGAAAGCAAATAAGAAAAATGCCGTTTGGATTTCAACAATATTCAGGATAAATTAGAAGTTATTGGATATAACTAAATACATACATATAATTCATTATAATGCATATGATTATTTTGATAATTTACCGTCGCTACATATGTTGGCTTAGGTCGGTTGATGGCGTAATTAGGAATTCAATTTGCCGTAAAGTTCGGTGATAGAAAAACCTTAAGAATGACTGTTAACTTTATTCAATGTAATAATTTTAATTTACTGTTTTCCTAAATAAATTTCTTACGGTACAATATTCATCTAAGAGTCTGATATAATCATTATTCATTGATACGAAAGATCTTTCAACTAAAAAGATCCTAATATTATAATTTCAAAAATTAATGTGATCAAGTCTAACTTTGTGAAATAACTTCTTCAAGAAAAAACCATTCACTTTGTACGTTAAAGTGAGGGATCTTTTTTCCCATTCTACATTTACAAAATATTTATATAAGAACATATCAGATCACAACGAGTCTATCTAAATCAACTATTGTAAAATTTCGGAAAAAAATTAAGAAGAAACTAGATCCAAAAAATACAGCGATATGTACCCTGTAAAAGAAATTAAGGCGAAGAAGTTGGAAAATCTTAATCTAATGTAAAGTAACAAGTAAATTACTTTGACTTGCAAGGCGATTGATCGTGTAAATATGTTATAATACTTTGTTCTTAAAAATAAAGATATTGATAACGGAACATGTTATCCGGTAGCATGGATTTTTTAAAATAGCAGTACTAATACTATCAGCAATATAAAAGAGTCCACAATACTAGAAATAATACGTGTCAGAGATAGGATAACTGCAGATATTTTAGTAAAATAAGTAATCTTTCTTAAACCTTTTGGGAGGTTGATAAAGTATTGACAATGACTATTGTAGTCTGGCAATATTTAATGGAATTCCCCGAGAATACTACACCTATACATCGACTTTATGTATATCATTCAATCTCTATGGTGAGTAAAAGACTTAGAAAGTCATTTCATTAAAAAAATAATCATATCATTAATGACTAAATAGTAATATATATGGCAAAAATTCCGTTATATCTAAGTACCTATCAAGTAACATGCAAAGAAAAAAAAATGTGAGGAAGATGGTATTATAAGTCCTATTCATGGATTCTCTACACATATGACGTTTTTCTTCATTGACCGAATGATGTGACGATGTGTGGCGATGACCGAATGTGCTTTCACTTTCCAAAAACAACTGGTTCGTGTCGAGGGTAAGTAACGAAAGCGAAGTGATATCACGGACATTAAAATAAAATATAAATCTATGGTCATATAATTAATTCGATAATAGTACGTATAATTAATTAAAAACCTAAAAAATTAATTTAAAATAGAAACCTTCCTGAAATATGACAAATAAATCTTGAAAATAATAATATTAAATAATATATGAAAATAATGAAGGTAGACCGAGAATTTTAAATAATACCCAAGGCCATTGAATCGCCAAATAAATCACCTTTTAATGACACACACATTAGGTATAGTAAAAAAACTCGATGAAGAAAATTCAGCATTACTTTCATAAATGAGATTAAACATTGAAGAATTAATATATTAAACTCAACTTTCAAAAATTCACTTGAATTTTATAATCCTTGTTAAAAGTCTTTTATAAATAATTAAGCGCATCGTTGAATGATGACGCATTCAAAATATTTCAAAGTTACGATGAAACAGATTTTTCCGAAATTGAAGAGCATCTCTTGTGTGTGTATAAATATTTGAAAATGATATTTTAACGTTCGTCATTCTAAAATTGTTTCTAGTCAATAAGTCAATATCTTAATTTGTAAACTAATATGTGAAACGATTAAATTACTGAATTAAAAATGGCAGCCATTTTTCATTTGTGATATAATCTAAAATGGCTGCTAAAGCAAAATGGGGCATATAAAACATAATATATATTTTTTAAGAGAGTTATAAAGTAATATCCTTATTTTATGGGTTTTGCGAACACAAAGGGAAGTCACATACGTTTAAAATCTACTTACTCGAATACTAACTAATATTTAGTAAGTAAATTTAACCAAAATTTCAACTATAATTATCAATAATAAAGATATAAATGATTAAAATACGCAAAAAAATGAAATAATCTGTAAATTTACCTTAAGTGCCCTGCATAAGAATACCAGACTGGAACTCCGGGGTAAGAGTCATTCTCTCTCATTTCAAACGTAATATTAATGGAAAAGTTCCATTAATTTTTTAATAAAAGTTTTGCATGCCTACTAGAAGTAGATTATTTAAGATATGTTTGAAACTACATACCACGCTCTCAAACTTCAGCGATTTATTTAGCTAAGTGACAGCATGACGTTACTCGAAGAAAATCACAGCAGAGAATGGAAAATTTTGCAATCCGTTAAAGTTTAAACACTATCCACGCTTCTGATTGGCTGGATTCGATTGACCACGCCCACTTACTGTTCATATCATATTTTTCATAACAGATAATTGGGAAAATATAACATTTTACTCGAAAACTTATAAATATTTATTCAGTTTCACACGTTTATAGAATATTTTATTCAAGTTCTTATATCATTTTCCCATTTTCCTTAAACAAGTCAAATACTTTTGTAGTATCTGTTTTACATATTCAGTATGAAAAATATGTCACTAATTTTCTTAATTTTATATTAGTTCTCTCGAATATAATTTATATTAGAAGAAAATAAACATTCCTTGTGCAACGATTTTATTTTTTGTACCAGAGAAACGAAACATTTCATTTGATATAAATATATGCAATAAAAGTAAAGGTATTATGAAAGGAAACGTTTGACAATGTTCTCGTGGAAACAATTTAAAAGATTCTTCTCCAAATATCTTATACTAAAGTTGTTCAATAACATAAGTGATTTGTAATATACACAAGGCGGACTAAACTAAGCTTTTATAGAATCTATTATGAAGTACGCGAGATAGAAATCTAATATCTGGCAAGCATCTTATCAATAAAGTCACTGAAAGTTTTAATTTGAATTAAACGAGAAACAGTTAACCAATTACGCAGATTCCTGTTACAGGAAATCCAAATAAAAACTAACTAAAAGCTGTGCTAAGTATGGATTGTTTGTACATATAAAATTATTTTCGAAGTTTCTGGAAGCATATTCTCATATATAGGTTTTGAGGTAAATGAGATTCCAAAACAAAATTGCTGATATATTCATTAAAAAGTTTTTAAAAATTTATCCTCCTCATTCCTTATTCCATAATTATGGCTATAAATTTCTCATTTAAAATTATAAAAATCATAACTTCCTTTAAAATTCAATTAACGTACAGCATTTTTGGGCGTAAATGATTTTGGAATATATATATATATATACGAGTAAAGGTGCGCTTGCTTACAGCAAGCAATCAAAAAATATATCTTTTAATAAAACTTAACATTTTCCGAAAGACTTTACTCGGATAAGGCATGCTAACTTAAGGACATTTTCGCAGCGATCTTTTCATTGATTTCGATTTCCCATGCATTTCTTACGGCAACATTATTCCCGCCCCGGCGTCGAACCAAGTCCATCCTACGAAAATTACTGTTATCTTCCGCTTGAATATGATTGACTTTATAAACACACCAAATTTCAAAGAAAATTCACTCAGTAAGTACCTCAAAATGTGTCCTAAATTCCCTATGCATTTCAAATGGAGATATAGTTAACGCCCCCTAGCATCGAACCAACGACCTTTTACGATAATCTTAGGAAAGCTTTTATATGAGAATGGTCCCCTTAATGGCTGTGTGAAATTTTGAACCTCTGCGCGGTTGGGAAGTGTTATAAAAAGCATTCGGAAATATGGCCAATGCATTTTAAACGGGAAAAATCGAGATTTTGGGTCGCTCTGGAATCGAACCCGTGACACCTAGAGAAGTGTTGATTTTTTCCGAATTACATTTTGTATGTATCTATATTTGTAGAAGGTTTGAATGATCTTTGTACGATATTAAGGGAGCTACGATTTTTCAAAATCAGAAAATATTTCACGTCCTGGCATCGAACCCAGGACTGATGGTCCGTAAAATACTACACTTTTCGTAGACATATATATTAGCAATAGCTACATGAAATCTTATTCTTTTAACTTAATGGGAAGTATTTTTAAAATTATTTGAAAAACGGCCCCATGCATTCTTAACGGGGAAAATCGAGATTACGGGACGCTCTGGAATCGAACCCGTGACACATAGGCAAGTATGGATTTTTTTTGAAGTATATAATATACTTACCTATAAGTGGAAAAAATTTGAATGATCTATGTATCATATTAAGAGAGCTACGATGTTTCGAAATTTGAAACTTTTTCACCTCCTGGCATCGAACCCATGTCCGCTTGGACGTAAGCAATAGCAGTTTTCCGTAGATATATATAGTAGCAATAGCTACATGAAATCTTATCTTTCTAAGTTAATGGGAAGTATTTTTAAAATCATTTGAAAAACGGCCCAATGCATTCTTAATGGGGAAAATCGATTTTTGGGGCCTCCTAGAATCGAACCCATGATAGGTAGGGTCGGCTTCCCAATTTTTCCTAGGTGAGATTTAGTTGGCCATTACGGAAAAAAATCGGCGGCTCCGTGGCCAAAGCGGTTTGGGCCTGACATTAATATCCTATATATATGTTATATATATCCCCCCGAAGCGTCTATATGTATAGATATAGAATTATAATAATGAGTACGAAGCTCTTTTTTCATCTTTAGTTATCCTCACTTTGAGGACAATATAATTCTCTGTATTGCAATACCGATCTCTATATTCTCATGACAACAAAACCAAAAAAGAAAATAAACTTTTCTAGTAAATTAACTTCTATCATACTCGTTCTAATGCTCACGGATGTATCAACTGGTAACCTCATCATATTCTAGCTTAATTTGTTCTTAATGCAATAGCCATTTATTGCTAAACCATGAATGAAGTTAGAATTGTTTAAGAGAGTGAATTTTTTGCCATAAATTGAGTTTCAGATACGTTACCTACCTTTAAAATATAGTGTAAACCTCATCTCATGGATAGATTTCCTCTATGCACCCTTTAATGCAATAAGGAACACCTAATGGAGAATTCTTCTTGTTAAGAAACATTTGTAACAATCGTTTTCACAACATGAACGATCCTTGCATTTGCACTCACTTAACTATCTTCAAACACTATATCACTGACGTGACACACTTCTACAAACAGCATTTCCAACATTTACGATTAGGTTTCTAACACTTTTCACTTGTGCTAGAATATCGAGATGAGCACAGTAGAGAATTTGGACTCCTCGGGCACCTCATTACTCCACGTGGTTCCTCAATGTCACTTTGAAGAATCATAACTGTGAGTCATTCAAGGCAGCGATATTCATGGACTACTTATTTTCGTTTTAGTTTTGACAGTAGAAGTATATGAAATACGACTTTTCCCGCCTTTTTTCCCTTTAGGTCTTTCAATGGGAGAAATGAAAAATATGCAGGAATAGGTTGATGCAAATGTGGAAAAGACTCAAATACTGCTATATATTCTTAGAATATGAGTATCAATTGTAAAAGTGTAACATATATAAGTGTACATGATGTTCATTTGTTCAGATATTACGATATAAGTGAAATCCAAATAGTTCATTGCCCACTGAGTTATCTAAATTGAGGTAACATCTACAAAATTTTGTAAGGAGTTCCTAAGGTTAGTGCGTATGTGTAGAAAGACTGTCCTAGTTAACATATTTTCAGTAAAAATAGTATTTAGTGTGTGTATAGATGATGATGACGTTCCCGTTAGTTATTTTAATAGGGAAAATTGCATAATGATCTTCTTCATTATCTAGACATGCTTTCACATTGATAATCAAAGTAAAAAGAGCATCTATCTGCATAGAATTAAGGTTACTTTTGAAAATGGTAGGGTGCTTAATTTGGAAATTTTTCTTTGTTAGCGTAATGTATATAATGATATTTTCCTCAAATTAATATGAATGAAGCTGAAAAAGTGCGACGAGCAGATACATAGGCTCAAACTCGGTCTATTTTTTAAATTTTTTAAAATCTACTCATCATGTATGTATCATACAAGATTCCATTTTTGTTCCGTTCAAGATGTGCATTCTCTCCTAAATTTAATACCAACTTTATTTTCATTCTGTAATACATTTTATAGACTAGAAAGGGAAATATAATTTAACCGTTTATTCTTTCCTCATCGGAAAACGAAAGCTAGCCTAAGGCTTGAGTTTTCCAAGTTCACAGGCATGAGAAAATTTAAAACCTGATAGTTCTACTTTTTAACGCCTGTATTATGTTTAAGTAGTTTTGATTTAAAACATGTAACTTATTCTATGGACTTACATTTACATAAATACCCCGCAAACCGCCTTATGGCGTATGGCAGGGGGTGTCAATACACCAATCTCTCTAACTATTTATCTATCCTATTAATTCTTCTAACACTATCCGGGAAAAAAGACCGATGATAACTTTCCGTACGCGCGATAATCTCACGTAATTCCTTTGATGTTTGATTCCGAAAATTACGATCGCTAATTACGGGAATTATGATGTCGCGTATCTCGTTGTATAAATCACCGTTTCTAAATTTTTCAAAAAGTTTTAATCTATATTCAATTCGTCTATCCTCAAGAGATGCCCAGCCGAGGGTTTTAATCATCTCTGATACACTGCTATCGAACCCGTAGTCTCCCTAAACTTACGCTTCATATGAGAACATATCTTAGTAATGAATTTGATATCCACTATCATTCTCACAAGCATATTATTTGGACTTTGTGGAATAGACAGCCAGGAGCTCTTTTTATAATATGCGTATGCGATATAATAGTGGTGCTTGGTATACGGTTTTACATATCGTACATGTTAAAGACCTACATAGAAGGGAGATGTCCTCAAACTACTCTGCAACTCACCGAGACGGATTAGTGATGAGGTCGATAAAAATTTTTTTAATTCAGTAGGAATTATATTCATTTAAAATTCTATTAATAATTTAATTAGATATACAATGAAACAAAATAGAAAAGTTATATGATAAATTTTGTGTATGAGAGTCATAATATTACTGTCATTGGTATCGTTATATTCATTAGTAAATGAAGAAAAATTATTATTATAAATCAGGTCGACTTAATCAAATTTCTACATGCGCGTAGAAAAGCAAAAATTATCTTTATAATACACTTTTTTCAAATGGGTACGTTTAGTTAGTATTGCCTTCGCATATCTGACTGGTACCTTAGGAAGATGGTCACAAGTAATACTAAAAGGATTCAGAAGATATATATTTCCATTTTAAACATTTACATCTGCGTCCGCTATGTGAAAATTGAAGACAATTTTTGCTGTAGTTATTACTATTGTCCTGAAATTCTCCATTTATTGAGTATTCATTCTTATATAACTGTCGTCGTGACATTGAAAACTCAAAGGTCTACCACAAACAAGGCCACTCTGAGAACTACCGGGAAGGACCAATCACTGGTGTCTATCACTTTACGCGCAATCGTATGCGATGCGAACCTTCACTTTCTAAACAAGACTGTTCTGAGGTTCTATAAGCCCGATTTTTCGAAGGTCGCCTGTGACGAGACGGAGCTTAATTGTGTTTATTCTTCTTAGAGGTGAGTCGCCGGATAACACAAAACACTCATTCTGCATCCTGGGGAGAGATATGGAAGAGGATGTTGCTCACTGGTGATACGAAATAACAACCCCAAGCACATCACGATTATATATAGTAAGACCCCACGCCGTTTCAGAACTACGTGGTAGTATTGGGATTCCCCTAAATCGCACGCTGTATCGATACATATTGTATATGTGTGCAAATGAAACGGCCATGCAGCAACCAAAAGAGGTGCACTATATAGCGGCGGTGTATACAGTGTATCTTTTTCAACGCCCAATTTTTAGTCTGTAAGTCGCAATCGCAGTACGAACGTATCTCTCCTCCGTCACAGTTGATTTATTAATTGTCATCAACGTTACAAGGTGTGTAAAGATATAAACATAATATTTTACTTTATTGTGATAAATTTGGCAATTTTTATTTTTTACGAATGTGATTGCAAAAGAGTGAAAGTAAAGCGACAAGAAAAAGCGTTTCGCTGGAAACCAATATGCAGGACAATTAGATGCAGGCCAACGGCATTCTGATATCGGCATTGCAATAAATTTGTTCGCTTCAACAGTTAGTACAATTTTCAAAAATAAGGAAAAAATCATGTCATCAGCAACTACAACATTCAACAAAAAAATTACCCGCTCTCGAAGCAATTCTCTCCAATCAATTCCCTTCTATCTGCATTAATTCTTCCCCCACCCCTCTTCCCCTAAATGGCCTTCCCTTGTTACTAGTTTATTTTTGTTGTAACATCTATTATCATTATATATATGAAACAAACAACAACAATGAATAAGAATAATATCATAAGATTTAAAAACAATAACATATAATATATATTTGGAATTCTAATTATTATTATTTTCTTAATATTGTTTATGATCCAATGTAAATGGCCTTAATGGCTGTTTTTGGATCAATTGATCATAATTAAATAATTAGATGAAAGTGATTGAGAAAATGGAAATACGACTTAAATAACTACGACGTTTAGCGCTGGGACTTATTGGAACCTATCCCCAGCTTTAGCAGGGTTTCCCTAAAATTTTCTCTAATTTCATTTTCAAAAATCCTCTTTAATTTTCCAAGACAATTTTGCTATTGTATATCCTTGCGAAAGATTATTGATCTAGCGAAGTTAAAGATTAGTGATTTGATTTTTTTCAAAATTTGATTAAATTTTGTTTCAAATTGTGGTTACTTTTATAATTCTGTAGAATATATCGATTTTATTTTTTCGAGAAATATATATTTTATTTGAGGTTAAAAGAAGCTTTACTTTGATAATTGAGGTTCTCATATATAGATAAAATGCCTATGCTTCAGCACTGGAACTATTGTCTGAAAGCCTATTTTGATTATTCTAGTTTGCATTCCTTTTAAAATAGAGGATGACTATAATTCCGTTGCTTATCCTCATTACGTCTCTTGAAAGCGAAAGTATGCTAGCTGTAAACGAAATAGGTCAAATATATGAAGAATAGACGTATAATATAGTCATCCGTATATTTCCCGATATTCCTTTTTCGTCTTTATATTCGTTTATGTTGTGATTATATATTTATCAAAATGATTTTCAAGTCTTTAGCCATAGAAAAAGAAATATATATATATAAATTCGACGCATAGGTATACTATCGTAAGGGAAAGCCATTAATTATTGTCAGACTACAAAATTCATTATTAATTCTTTTTCAACCTCTTTCGGTAAGAGTTAAGGTGAAGCAGAAGAGCTTTGAGTGCGGACAGGAGGTTTGAAGTAAAATTTTAAGATATGGTTAGTCCCATTGGAATGTATTTCGAACGCCCTTTGCCCGTGTTTACAGAAATTTGCTTCGAGAATTTTACCTACTCATTTTTACGAAGTGACGAAGAACGAATAGCTATTATTCCCTTCGTCGTCCCAAGAAGTATCGTAAATATAAGCAATCGGCTGATGCGACATTGATATCGAGCGTATGCTAACTTTCCACCTCTTTATTATGCATATGGATTATATGTTGAAAAACAATTAATTTTCAAGAATCGGGAGTGGTTCCTATGAACGGAGCACTCTATCGCGGTATTAGAGTTCGATTTGGGATGATTGTAACCTCAATTACATTATCTAAATTTGAAATTCAGCAAAATGATGAATGATGTGAACACGGTGAGGTGGATGAAAATTTAAATATAATGATATAATGAAAATTTAAACATAGCAACAATCTTTATAACGTACATATTACTTGATAAGCGTCAAGTGGAGATACAAAAGCAGCTGCTGCATTTCCATTAAAGGCAAACATTCAACGAGGGAATTATTCTCCTGAATTATTTCTCAATTTTGATTGGGTCTTTTTTGGAAGAGCATGCCAAGGCGTAAATTTTGGTCCCATCAAGAAAAGAGGGCACCAGGAAAGCTGCAAAAGATTGTTTAACACTTCTACTGGGTATTTACGCTAATGGAGACACTAAATTAAAACCACTGCTTATCTATCATTCAAAACCCCAAGAGCAAGAGAGAGCAACACAACTTTACCAGTCCAATAAAAAATCTTGGGTCACTATGAAAATTTTCCAGAATTGGTTTACCGAACATTTTTGCCCGTCTGTTAAACGCTACTGCGAATTTAGAAACCTAGAACCAAAAGCATTACTTTTGATTCATAATGCTCTAAGCCATCTAACGCGTTTTTCCGGCTCGTATTCCATGTATTACAGTAGAAGTGGTATTTCTGTCTCCAATTACAGCTTTGTTTTACAATACCAAATTTTAAAGATTATTCTCTCCGGCGGACATTTCGACAACTGATTGATAAAACCGACGGAAAAGATAGTCTATTAGAGATTTTTGGAAAAACTACTACATCATGGATAATGTAGACAACATCAATCTCTCCTGGAATCAAGTGACCGCGAAATATTTGAAAGGAGTATGGAAGAATGTATGGAGCTAAGCAAAGATGTTGACACAAGAGAATGCGTGATTGATGTCGACGAAATCGTCAAGCTAACTGATGAAAGAGGGTTTGATACTTCAAATGCGCAGGATAATGAAGAAATTTATGAAATGATTTAAATTTTGATAGAAGTTCAAAAACAAGACGAAGTGTCATTGATGCGGTATCTTGTTATCGACAACTGCTTGCTGAACGAAACAGGAAAAGACAGACGACTTTAGATGAATACGTCACAAAAAATAATATCAAATAAAGAAGATAAATATAAACATGAGATGTTTATTGGAACTTCTTTTTATCTTCACGATTTTTTTATGAATAAAATACGATATTATCAATAAATAAGTCTGTACTCAATATATTTAACAACAAGAGTTACCAAATATATGATAAAAAAATAACTTATAAATTTTCTAACTCTCTTTACTTTTTCGCTGATCCCCATTACATATGTACATGTTAAGTTACTTCGTTTAGCGCTGGAACTTATTGAAACGTATTCCCGGAGTTAAGCGGGGTCTTACTGAATGTAATTAACATAAAATTTACCAGTAAATAATATTTATACTGGTTCTTAAAAACACGAGTGTACGTGTGAGACAAGTATTATGAGATAGTATTAAATAGAAAAGAAATATCCGATAAAGAGTGAGAGGTTTTAATTGAATGGATATTGATCTGGCTTAGAAGATAAGTTTTTAATATATCTTTTTCAGGCGGCGCTCGAAAACGGACAATTTTTTTAAATTTAAGAGTCAATTGAGTGAGGATAGATAAATTGATTTAAAAATACAACACGCGGAAGATTCATCGATACTACAGCGTGACCTAGATGTTATATCCAAATGGTGCGAAGATTGGCAGCTCGAGCAGAACGTAGAGAAATGCGTAGCAATGACCATGACGCGTTCCCTTACGAATTCGTTAAATCAATCTCCCGATTAGATTAGCGACGAAAAATTAGGATTCTTGAACCAGCATAAATACTTCAGCAGGATAAATATTTAGTTGAATTGGTGTATTGACACCCCTTGCCATACGCCATAAGGCGCTTCTCGGGTTGCTTGTATAAATGTAGATCGGAATCCGAAGAGACAGTTCATACGGGAGAGCAATACGCGGGAATAGGAAGGATACAGCTATAGAAGTAGGTTTATGCTAAGTTTCCAAGGAGGAGACCATTTCGTTAATTCATTAATCGACTCTTATAAGATTGTACAATCTCCGATGAGACGTTTTTAATGATTTTGCAGTTGATGCAGATTCGCAGATGATTACCATTAATACCGTATCTGTGTTGGAACTTGTAAATAAGGAGTGGATGATCAGCCAGGTCAATAGCTTTAGTAAAATTAATTTAACAAATGTTGAGAATATTTTTGGGTCGAATCTACCGCATGGAATTGAAGAGAGGCGTGATTAGGGTAGCAGTCCAGGAAGAAAACCGACCTGCTCCTGGGATAGGTAAGGGGAGGTGAAGTTAGTTAAGTCTTTTTTAATTACTTTTTCACAGATCATAGCTAAGATTGGTAGTACAGATATGGGCCTATAAGACTTAAACAAGCTTATTTCCCCGGTTTTGAAAAGAGGAAGTACGTTTGCAACTTTCCAAACTGAAGGGAAGTATCCGGTTGAAAAAAAATCTGTTTAAAAGATGTTCTAAAGGTTATAAAAGAGAAAGGGGTAGTTTTTTAAGAACATTGCCCAAACGAGATCGGACCAATGGCTCTATATGGGGTCAGGTTTCTGAGAAGTAGGAAACATTACTCATCAGTTGTTGAACTAGAGAGAGAAAACGGACAGGCATTCTAGAAGTGCTTTAGAATCATAGCAGTTTGAAAGTGGTGCAAAAACTGGATGAAAAAATTCATTGAAGAGGAATGATCTATTTGAACCTGTAGAAGCAGTATTTTCATTGAGATGTAGTTTCTCCGGAAACATACCCCGTTTCCGACGAGGAGATGGTTCAAAAACGCTTTGGATTTGATGCTAATTGAGAGATTGTTGCAATATAGTTCTAGTAATCGCGCTTAAAGCGGAATTTAGTATGCCGTCTTAAAATTACAAGTTTGGAATAGCTCTTGGAGGTGCAGTAGAATCGCTTCTTCCTGGTACAGTCCACATACTGGGGATTATTTCAAACTCCAGGGACAGAACTGACGTTAATTCAACCTAAGGAAATTCCATGATAGGGAATAGAAGAAACAAGATAGTTTGAAGCTGAAAGAACACCCTAAAGTTACTAATGATCTTTAATATATATGCACGGCCCAAGATATCTAGAAATCGCTTGAATTGAGAAACAATATGATTTAGAAAGCAGAAAGGGAACTGTGGGATGGTAATGAATAAATAGGTTAATATAACCAAATCATTGGATTTCATTGAAAATGAAGAAACAGAATGCATCCCAACCCTGCTTACCAGAGGGAAATTAGAAGCCCTCTGCCAGGTCACCATCATCAAAAATTGAGAAAACTATAAGTACTTAGAGATGAATCTGATTGCCCATGGGTTCCCTACATAAACCTGATACGCATAATAGACTTGCTGTCCAGAGCATCAATTATCCCTCCTAAAAACTACCTTCCAAAAATAATGAACGGGCTCAGGATTTGTCTAAATTCTCACCCTAATTCTTCCAAGAATTCCTTAAAGTTAATAAAAATTAAATATTTCAATGTGCCCAAATATATGACTCTGATACCCTTTGATGCCAGAAACGTATTCACAAGTGTGCTCCTCAACAAAGCCATTAACAACACCATTGATCTTTTCAGAAACACTGGTAAAGTCTTCATATAGAAGTGATATTTCTAAATTATAAGACATATGCCTGCATGAAAATTATTTTTCATTCAATTGCAGATAACAAAAAAGTGATTTAGCCATTGGTTCACCTTTATATCATGGATTATTTAGAGAAGACATTATTTATCTCTATTTGGTGAAACCAGCATCTTATTAGAAAGTATTTGGTTCTTTCCCAGTGAATAAGTTGAAAAACTTCTCATAAAATGAAGTCATCCACTTCCCTGAGATTTAATAGGTGGTTTTTATATTTCAGTTCTAGAGAAAGTAAGTGATTCGTGTTTTCAGGGATAGTAACACTAGGGGTACCTGACAGGCTTATGACACATGGATGAAAATTATGGCACACATTAAAGGATTTATTCACAGGGGGAGCTTCACATACCTTTGCCCTTCACTTTCATAATGACAATAGAAGTAACTTTTAACTCTTACCCTTTACCAGGAAGAGAATTCATGCTAACTTGACCTCTAAGAGGAAGTGAAGACATCCTCAAAGATGCTGGTCAACAAGCAATTGTTCATGAACCCTTCACCCATTCTTACCTTAGCAGCCAAGTTTTTCCATAATGCTCTCTCTCCGTTAAACTTCCTTCTACATTTACAATTGAAAATTTCAATTTTACCAGAAGATCTAGGAACTCTTTACAAAACCAGTTGTTAAAATAAAAATAAGAGAAAAAAAACAATTCTCTCAAATTATGATTGAATTATAGATATTTTGGAAATATTCTTAAATTGATTAGTGTTTTAAATTTAGAAAACTTGAAATTAACATTTATTATTTTGTAAACAATAACAATTACAAGAGATAAAGGTAGTATCAATCATACTGTTTCATTGGACACACAAACACACACATATATACATATATGTATGTAGATCTGTAATGTTAATGATGTATTTTACTATCCCTCATGTAATTTACAAACTTAAAAATGGGAGATGAGAAGGCCTCATAAGTGAGTGAGCCAAAGGCTTCTTTCCATCTAAATCCAGCCGTGTCAGTAATTCACAGTCAGTAAATGGATTTTTTCATGAAATAAATCACATTTTTCTTAGATACTAAATACATCATATAACATTTATTCAAGCTGGATCAAATCCAGTCACACTTTTAATAGCTGATGCTTCATCTTTAGAGGTCATTTCTTTATAAGTATAAAACTCCATTGAGAAAGAAGCAGTCCCAGATGAAATAGTCCTTAAGTCTGTTGAGTATCCTAATAATTCAGAGAGGGGGACAAAGGCATGAAGAACCTAAAAAATATAAATTCTCATCATATATCACTTTTCTGATGATAGTTTTTCTGGAATAATTATTTTATATATCTTTTGATACTGACTGTTTGATTTCCTCTCTCCTCTATTTCCTGTTGCAGAAGTCTTCTACGAGACAAGTCTGTTGTTATAATGGGTAACTTGTCCTTTGAATTTAATATCACTTCAAGCTCCATAATTGGTTCCAACAATTTTGTTCCACAACTCTTTAACAGCTGTAAATCATAATAAACATTACTAATATCCGATGTTTAATTATGATACTTACAGATTGACTTAAACAACCACAGCCTTGGAAATATTTTAACTTTAAAATTGAATATTATTCATTTAAAATATTAATATTAAAAATAACTAATTTTTTAATTTTAGTTAGATAAATTCTTATGTTTCCTTCATTTTAGATAAATTGAAGAGTCCATACATTATACGATATAATAGAATCAATTACCAATATGAGGTGGAGATTCATTTATATAGTATATATTATTAATATTAAAGTTTATCTTACAAGTCATCATCTCCAAGAAGAGAAAAGGAAATTAATAATATAAAAAATATTTCACAATTGAAATAAGCATAAATTGGGCCAAAAGCAACAGTAGATGATAACAATTTTGATGAAATCTCATATAGAACTTAAGTTCACAAAATTTTAATATTCAGAATTGATAAATGAACTTTTGAATGAGCAAAAAGCTTGGTAATTTCTATGATCAAAATTGAGAAAGTAGAAATATAATTAGAGAGATAATTGTAGTATTAAATTCATATATTAAATTCCTTCATAATATTGGAAAAATATTATGCCCGATAAAACCAACCTATATACTTTTACCAAAACTTACAGTTTGGATAGCATTGGTCACAGAAGAAGCTAAGATTGTATCTGATGTTCCTCTTCTTACCTCAAGCCAATGAAGTGTAACCTTAGTATTGATTACCTAGAATCAAGTTGAAAGAAATCAACTTAAAGTGTATGGAGTGGTGATAATATCCTTTACATCTAAATTCATACTTTTATGTACATCAATCCATAGAAGAAGATTTACTTTCATTATTTTCAAAAAGTAAATTTTTAGATATCAGGAGAGGATTTTCTTTATTCCAGAAACATTTATATGTTAAGAATTTTCCTTGAATAACATCGTAAAGATCATTTAGATAAAGTTCAAACCATAAAATCATAAATGTGTAACTCCATATTATTATTTTCCAATGCTCAATACTTTCCTTTACATCATAAATTATTCATTTTAATAAACAAAAATAATACATACTGGACATCCAAGTTTAGGACCATTGGTCAAGGCCACTTCTACTCCTTGCTTAATTGCTTGAAGTTGTCTAAGAGTTACAGCAGCCATGTTTGATGCTGAATCAGGACTTTTATCAAGTACAAAAGGAACTGCTGTTATTTTGTCATTATTTTTGTCCGCTGATGGCTCTTTGGCAGTCAAGGAAATAGTGAGCTTAACCTCATGAGTAGTGGTCCCTATATTAAAAATGATTAATCAAATTCCTAAAATGCTGTTTCAATTGAGAATGATAGTAGAATTAGAATATATCTTAGATTAATACATGAAATAATAGCAGTGACAATTATTTTAACATATTTTTGAAGCTCTTACCAATTTTGAAAATTCGATTTAAATTTATGTCTTTAATGTACAGTCCAATAAACATTAGGAATTCATAAAAGCATACCAATCTTGTGAATGAACTCAAAAGAGTCTTTACAGTCCCCAGTAGGGTTCTCTTTGTAAGCAATTTGTAATGGGCCTAGATCAACATCAATTTTATAATCAGAAACAAGCCGATCCTTGATGATTTCTAGGTGAAGCTCACCCATGCCTAAGAAAGAAAGATTGATTCTTTTTATATTTAACACATAATTTTATCATCCAATTAAAATGGGAAGAGTTATTTTCAGAGACAAAAATTTTAAAATGATCACTTTGAACATCAAAACAAGATTACAACCTCCAAGAACAGTTTGTCCAGTTTCATTATCAACTGTAACTTTTAAACTTGGGTCTTCTCTTGCTAATTCACCCAATGCTCTATCTAGAGCATTTTGAAAGGCCTAAGAGAGATCAATTATGCAAAATTATAATTTCATAAGAGTTTAAACTTATTATAACAAGACGATGAAGGAATCATAAGGAGTTAAACTTGGATAAATTCAAAACTGAATTGAATCTAACCTGAGTAGAGGGTTCAACAGAGCAATAAAACACAGGGTCTGGTGCATTTGCTCCTTTGCTAAATGCCAAATCTACTTCTTCCTCAGTCATACCTTTCCTTTTCATCAAAAATAATTTGGCAGTTTTTGCAGCTGCTGCACTATTGGTAATTGTATCACCCGTAACAGTTTCCTTGAGAATATTTTTTATTATCTTAATCCACAAATATCATTGAGTTAACAGATACAACCAACTGAAAAATCCATCAAAAAATACCTTTAGTCCAGATACAACTACAATGTTGCCATTTTCTACAAAGTCAACATCTTCATACTCATCAGCGGTAGCGATCATCAATTTTGATGCAACTTCTGTTTTCTGACTTCTTAGATTATAAATCTTTTGACCCTGAAATTTTGAGCCGTTAATCAGTAACTATTCTAGTTGAAGAGTAACATTATAACCAACCATACAAAAATTCATACAAATTTAAAATTTTCTTTCTATCTGAACACTTCATAAAACTGAAAATAAATATGAAAAATCACAATTTAAGCCATAGTAATTATCAGAATCAATATAAAAATATCATAAATAATGCAGGGAAATAGGAAGGTTGCTAAATTTATTTCCTCCTTAGTCCACGCACCAACTATCTTAATTTTATTATAGTAAGCTCTATTGTCAAAAAAAGATTTTCATGTACAAAGGTAAGATTTATGAGCATTAATGCAATAAAAACCAGCTACACCAAACATATCTAATACTCTGATCATCTTAATTCCAATTTTATGAAACTGATCTCCACAGTGTATATCTTTAAAATTGCTGCCAAAACCAACCATAGGTTTGATAATGCTTAAAACACCTAATTCTTTTATAAAAGTAAGTAATAATTTTTATAAAAATCACCAATTGAGTAAGATAAATTTCCAGAGTGATTAAAGAATGGTGTAGTTATTAATATTACTAGAGAATGACTAGTAAGTATTTATCAATTAATAACATGACTTTCCCTTCATAAATTCCAATGAACTGAAGATTAAAATTTGATTGAAATATTATTCATGATTAATTTGCCAGTAAAAATTCATTTACCTTTTTGAATGTTCCTGAATAAATCCTAACAAATGTGAGTGGCCCCTTTTGTTTGTCATGAATTATTTTAAATGCTTTTGCATAAAAATTATCAGCAAAAGAGTTACACAAATTTGATTCAAACTCTGTTGCCAATCTTTCACAAGGAGAAGGAAGGTAATGTATAATCGCATCCATCAATGGCTGAACCCCAATATTTCTGTAAGCACTGCCACAAAGGATAGGAACTCCTTTCTAAGATAGGAAAATTTTAAAAATACTTAATTATTAAGAATGAATAATAAAACATTATAATTTTAGTAAAACTATGATCTGATTCACCTGAGAAATAGTAGCATCTTTCACGGAATTCAAAATAGCAGAAGCTGATAGCAATGCCATATCTTCATCCATTATGACCTTCTCTGCAATTCTATCATCTAAATCAGCAAGTTTCTCCACTAAAGTAATTCGTGCATTACTGGCATTTTCCCACAATTTTCCATGGTCTTTCTGATTCAAAGCTTCCTTTGTATAATGTTTTCCTTTAATTTCTGAGTCTCTAAATATAAATAGCAACTCAAAGTAAAGTAATACTCAATTATCTTGTACTTTCAAGCACAATCCATATTTAAAACAAGTAAAGGTATATTAAATTAGTTATTACACTGAATTTTTATGAATGGAAAACATTATTAGGACAAAAAATCTGAGGCAATTTTATTCTGTTTTTACTATGATATTTCCATACCAATATATTTTCATATAAAACTTCAAACCTGTATTAACTTTAAATTATAACTTAAGGTCAATGATAGATTTACTTGGTCACTTAAAAATTAATTATTAAATTAAATAAAAGATGATCATTCTCTAATACCAGAAAGACATAATTTTCAAAAATAATACGAGTAAATTCAAAAAACTCAAAAGAGAAAGGATACTAACCTTTTTTGAATCCATGTGAACTTCATCATGGTTGGCAAGTCTATTATTCCTATCAGATTTTTTGCAGAATCTTTCAGAGGAAGCTGTAACAACAAAGGGCTTACCTCAGGAAACTTAGATACAATTGAATTAATGCACAAATTTACATCTGCATCTTTACGGTCCATTTTGTTCAGAAATACAATACGAGGAATACTGTAACAATCTGCCTGTTTCCAAACAGTAAGGGTCTGAGCTTCAACTCCTATAGAAAATTAAAATTAGAAATCATACAAATAAGATGATGTATAATTGCCGGCGATCTTCAAAAAAGGAATATGTAATCTCACCAACAGATGCATCCATTATTACAACAGCTCCATCCAAGACTTGTAATGTCTGCTCAACTTCCATGGTGAAATCGATATGTCCCGGAGTATCAACGAGATTGATTTGGTTTCCATTCCAACTAAATGAAACAGCAGCCGAAGTTATAGTTATTCCTGGTTCGCAAAAGAATAAAAACTTTTTCTAGCAGCAAAATTATTTGGTATATTTTATTAATTTCCCAATTTACTTCATACATTTATGTAGCCAATTTCAAGTGACAATATTACAAAAATATCAACCAAGTAATAAATAAAAACGCAAGAAAGAAATAACAGAGTACGGTGGTAAAATATTACTGGACCATATCAATAACTTTTTGGTGGGATAAGACTAAGAATGCTAATATTTTAGAGCCAAATGCATTTCTCTACCTCTAGCTCTTTCCTGATCCATATAATCGGTGATTGTATTTCCATGATGCACTTCACCCATAGCGTTTATCAAACCCGAGAAATAGAGCATCCTCTCCGTTGTAGTCGTCTTGCCTAAATATTAAGGGAACACTAAAGATAAAGCTTAACTTCCCATTACATTCCACTAGAGTTTTTTCGAAGTTGTTACCGGCGTCTATATGGGCCAGTATGCCAATATTTCTTATTTTATCGAGTTTCGAAACTCCAGTAATCCCCTGAGCTGTTAAGTACCTCCGAAAACATCTTTCCACTAACAAGAACTTCTTGTCAAGAAGACAAGAAGAGCGAATAAAAACATGACAGGCCAAGTTCATTTTTATAGGAAAAAAGTCATAAGCATTACCCGAACTCTTAATATAAAGAAACTATTTTGTGTCGAGGCAATAAGAGTGGATCGTAAAAAAATATACCGGGATAAAAGATAAAGATGTTTAAAACACTTGCGGTAGTTAATGCTTCAACAAAAATAATGTGGAAAGATGACATTCAAATACAACGTTGTTTATTCCCTGAAACTAGCCGAAAGTGAGACTGTCTTCACCCCCATGTAAATAGCCGGCATCGATTGATACCGATATTTTTGACGTCGATAGCGATCAAGCGATATGATTCAATACGTTGGAAACCTTGGAAAACTATCTCTTCTCGAGTGGCGCGAGAGTTTAAATTCTTTTACAGGACGGCATATTTAATATTTTCATGAAACTTTTGATTGCCAACTCTCAGAATTGAAAATATTTCTATAAAGAACGAACAAAGGAACATGCTTCCGATATCTTAGAGAATAATTTTTAAACTCCGAATGAAATAACTTAATCGTGGAAATTATTATAAAATTACATGGTGTATTATTGAACTATATGCATCAAAGGGTCAAGTGTACCCTTGTATGTGTATATTACTCATTATTACACAAGAACTTTCCAGATTTAAACATCATATTAAGCAAATTCTTTATTGGAATTCCAATCAGATAGATAAAAAATATTTAATTTTTTTAAGATCATAAACTTCCAAGAGCATCCTTTCAAAAAATATGTTCATTATGAAATAAATTACAGAATAAAAATTTCTGGATGATTTATGACTGAAGAATATTTTGATTCCGTATTGCATTGGAAAGTAAATTTTAACTTTCTAAGTTTCATACCAACTAAATTTAACTCAACTAGAAAAATTGTGGCAGGTGAGTCTATGCTTTAGCAAAGGCCATACTTAGTATCCTTTACTTTTGAAGCTGAATTTGAAGGGTCACCAAAATACTTTTAAAGAAAGTTAAAATTAGTTTAATATTGGATTTTCAAATCTATAAATATCAAAAGTATGCTTTGTAATATATTATAATTTATTTTCATTTGGTTTTTTAATTTTTAACTACATTTATAGATTTTTAATTATAGTTGTTTTTCCAGTTACAGAGCAAATCTTTGCATATTCTTTTTATTTCAAGTTATGGGGTTCGTTTTACAAAAACTCCTTACTATTAACATTTCATTAATATTTTCAACTCAGGAATAGAAATAATGGATCTGAATCACATTTACTTCACTCACAATCAGATTTAAAGAGTAAAAAGTACTTTGAGAGAATAAAATAGAATAAAAGTATATTAAAATGTCTGGGATGGAAGTTTGAAAAAGTGTAGCAGTGGCTAACTATAAAAATTAATATCTCTTTATTAATAAAATATTAAACTAAGGCATAAAATACTATCAGTTAGACTAGAAAGATATCTGGGAAAGTAAAAAAAGAGTCTTAAAGTGTATGATATTAAAATTAGATTCAAATTAAAATCGACTCAAATAAATCATATACTTAAATTATTCCTATTTGATTGTTAGTCATGTGTCTGGGATTTGTAAAGATAAGAAATCTGCAGAGTGGAGGCAATTGTTTCAGATTTAGCATATTATATTTTAATATATTGCAGCAAATGTATGGTTGTCTGAAAAATAAAAGAAATGCACAATTGAGTAAAATTATAGTATGTACAATTGTCTAAGATTCTATGCAAGTATCAGATTTTTTTGATTAAGGGAGAGTATAATAAGTGTATAAGAAAGAAATAAAGTATCTGGATGTATCTAAAGAAGTTTATTGGGTTATGAAAAAAAAACTTGTCTGGAAGGGAAAGAGAAAAAATGAGAGTAAAAGAATACTAGAGAGAAAAAATTAATTCAGAGAATACAAATGTCAATAAGCTGGGTAATAAACTAAGTATTATAAAATCAAGCAGATAGAATCAAGAAAATATAAATAATTATTTTTCTTTAATTTTTAACATATTAATGTTTATTATAAGAATCGTCACAAATAAAAGCCACTCTTCCATCATTATAAACATCCAATCAACAAATTGTTCTAATTCCCTAATTATTATCGATTCTCTCCATCAGGTAACTTAAGTGCGCGGATGAGAAGATAGTAATAATGTTTCCGAAACTTGATTACTAGAGAGTTTGCTCTGTAAGTGTTACAGAGAACCCGCTAGTCCTCTCTGTTACGCGGTTCTTTCCTTCATTTGTCAATGACGTCACTTTGATAGGAGGCGGTACAGTTAGGAGGCATGTCAGGGTGTGCTGTATGTTATTACGCAATTCAGGCTCGAATGCTCGTTTACGTATCGCTCCGGTGGGTAGCAATCAAGAGCTAAGGTCGGTCCAGCGAGTCGAGAATTAAACCCGTTGACGCAGTGCGCAAGTGAAGTTCTTACTTCACTATAAGGGTTGTAAAGTGATCATAGAAATGAGTGCTGTAGATTCCTTTGTGCAGAATTATATTGTTTACCCGATTGCACCCGTAATTTTATTATTTTTAATTCTGTACTTGGGAAAATCCTACATTCTGACGATTAGGAAAAAGTAAGTTACTCAGACAATCGAAATTTTTTTTGTGCTGAATATTTATGAGTATATTAGTTGAAAATGAGAAAAATGATTGTATTATTCGTTGAATTTGGAAGCATTGCTTTTCACGATTGAATATTATTGTAGGGCTTTTGCGGCTATATTAGACTATTTTGCTGACCATTATGAGAAAGCCTCGGACAGCGTGAAACGTAAGCTCTTCAGTCAATTAGAAGGTATTACATCTAAAGATTTGAAGTTGAAAAATGAGGGACGGATACGAATCCTAGAAATTGGCATAGGAACAGGTGAGGAAATATTTTAATATATGTGATACAGTGTATAGCTTTCATTAGTTCTGTAACCAACATTATTGGAGAAAATGAATAAATCCTAATTTCTTTCTAGGTATGAACTTGGGATACTTTCCCAAGAGTTGTAAATTAATACCTTTAGATTTTAACGCTGAAATAAAATCAAAATTGCTGAAAAACGCTAGCAAGTATCCTCATATTGAGGTTGAGGATCTAGTAGTTGCAGAAGCGGAAAACATGAAGGAAATAAAAGATAATTCAGTTGATGCAGTTGTGTGTACTTTGGTTTTATGCTCGGCTGGAAATCCTGTAAAAGTTCTGGAAGAAGTGAAGAGAGTTTTAGTTCCTGTAAGTTGGAATACAAATGATTAGATCGTTGTTAATTGGTTCAGAAGAAAATTTAACAATAGCTTGATAATTTTTTTCAGGGAGGTAAATTTTTCTTCCTTGAGCATGTGCATGCAGAGGAAGGAACTCTTTTAAACAAAATACAAAGTTTATTGTCAGTATCTCGTATTTGGCCAAGCCTATTTTTAGGTTGTGAACTGAACAGACACACCTGGGAAAGGGTGGAGAAGGCTGGTTTTTCAGATGTTGAATTTCAGAGGGCAGATGTTTTCGTCCCAAATATATTTATTTTTAAATTCATTAGATCTCATATGTATGGTATTGCTACCAAGTAGTATGCATCTTTATTTAAACAAGTTTTTGTGGTAACATTTTGTAAATGTTAGTTAATTATTATTACGTTTCATTTTGAGTTGGGCCTATATTTTGTATCATTGAATCATATTGTAAAGCTAGGCAGTTATTGTAGGTGAAAATTACTTATTACAGTATTCAACAATGCAGAACAAATGGCATTCCTTGGAACTGGAATTACCAGTTTTAGTATGAAAATAAATGTACCCATTTTAAAATAATAATAATGGGCCGTATTGTTGAATTTTTATACATAATTATCTTTTCAGGAAATTTATTTGGTCTTATAAATTATAATCTGATACAAGATGAGAAAAGGTACTTTAAAATCCATCCTTCCCTCTCGTAACATTATTACATGTGATATCTATGAAATATTTGTTTATTACTTATGGAGTAATTCTTACCATCTATTGATTTACTTTAGAGTAAGTCTTTTCTAATCATACTTTAATCATAAGATTGAACATATTGTGTTTGTAGAAAATATATTTTTAATAAAGTGGTTCATCTATTTTATCATACTTGATTTTGAATTAAATCATAAGAATTTTTTCTCTTTTAATGTGTGCAAAAATTTCAGAAAATCATATGATACAATTACTTTTTACAAATTTAGATCATTAGGTAAACTGGATTCAGATTAACTTCTGTGTCACTCAAATATCTATTAGTTCAAGTAGTGATTTTTGTAACCTGTTATATTTATTTGACACATTGAACTTTTAAAATTGAGTTTGCTGAATATGAAATTAGGTCTCTTCATATCTATTAACATTCATTTAAACTTTGAGCAGAAGGTTTGAATTGATATACATACTTTTTCACCTTCATACTATCATGTTTTGTATTGTGCAGTAAAATTATTTGTATAATTTTTCATTTTCAATCTTGGTTTGCTTAGAATTGAAATTGAATTGGAAATATTTTGCTGATCATTAATTAATATCGACATTCATGCATACGTGTTATAATATGTACTATATTCCCAAATTTCCCATCTTTATGCATCATATAAACCACTCATGGACTCTGTTATTACAAGTATTTTTCTTTTGACAATTAGAAGGGAAAAAAACAAAATGAAAATTCATTTCTTATATTTAGTCATTACTTTTACAAATATTCTCATTATCAATTCCTTTAATCAATTTTTACGACAAATCAGTATTATTACTTACATGCTTATTACTTACATACTATGCTTTACCCTTTCATACCATTTATTTAAATTATTAGAAATCTGAACTTCATGCGTGCAATTAATTATGATTTCTTTTGTAAAATTCATTTATGAAATTACGCAATCCTTAATTTATTATAGAATAGACCAATTTTGATAGCAAAAAAATTAATAGTTTATATCAAATAAGTGTCCAAAGTTAATGATGCTGTATGTCATTATTGGAGCACAAAGGGTTAAGGATCAGATCGGTATTCCTTACAAAATAGAAAGCAAAGGATGAAGTTGCTATTGAATTCCGAGATAGAAGACGTATCCAATATAATGCGCCCTTCCTGTTTTATGGGCCGTTCGGACGCAACAGGAAAGATTGGCTTGATAGATGCAAGGACGAGTCGCTTTAAAAATTCTTTTTCCCCGCGAACAGTACGCGAAAGTAATAAACTCCGCCAGCAGAGTCATTGAGACCGCACGCCGATAGGTGGGTTGCTAGATTATTAAATAGATGTAGATCGACCTGAGTGTTTTTCTGAGCAAATTTTCTCTTAGTTGTTTTCCTTCTTTCAGGGAAGGGAATCATGACTTTTTCACGCAGATAATTCCAATTCATTTCGGATCTGCTTCCATTTGAACATTTTCCGACTTCTATTGTTTTAAGATTGAGCTTCGTAAGCGTAAATGTTTCTCTTCAATTAACAAGGATTCTCCATTTAAGATAATTGTTTTCAACATATATTTGCGCTTTTTTACACCTCAACCTATTTGATTCACATTGACATCTTTCATATCTACCTTTGAAAAAAAATGAAAATCTGGATACTACTATCATAAATTGCATAAAACAGCAGTAATATGAATTAACAATAATGAACAATACTCCAAATGAGCGGTTTGTTAGATGAATCTTTTCAATCGGTGGGAAGAGTAATATTTGCTATTGAAACAATGATAATCGATAATAAGTAGAGATTGCGTCGTCCTGCTCTCGATGGTATAATCCCTATTATTTCTCCTTCCTTCACTTAAGAAAACTTCATGAGTGATTTGCTTTTTAGAAGAGCGCGGAGAACGCTTTTGCTTTTCTGCAAAAAACTTCGCGCTAAATTCCATCCTAATAACACTCATTTTGGTGATAGGGAACAGATCGACATAATATCAATGCATATATTTAGTCTAAAGGTTATAACCCGTTTCAGTAGGTTTCATAAAAGGTTTTCCAATGAGTCAAACCGTTTTAATAAGTTGTCGTGCTATAGCATTATGTCGTTGACCTTCCTCACGCCAAAGACACCTGCCCTTTCTGATTTCCTTTCTTTAAACCCGAAAGCTGAGAGTTATGAAAACATTAAGAGAGCTTCTGGAAGGAATTTAAATCGGTTACTACTACATTCGAAAAACACTACTGACAGTAAATGATGTGTTTTTAACGTCAGTGTTGACGTAAAAAACGCGTCATGGATGACTCGAATCAAAAATGCCTCGTGCTCCTCTCCTTAAATTAGTGCTGAGTTTTTGAATTCGAAGAGTATAATTATTATAAAAATGTAAAATAGTAATATTTAAGTGAAATCAGTTTTATTTCATACAATATACCTGAAAAGTATTAACTAATCTCTAGCTTTTCTACCAATATGTATTTCTCGATAGGTGAGTGGAATCCTATAGAATAACTTTTTCCAAGTTAATAAATAAGAGTATAATAGTTTCAAATTCCATTCGATACATCGATAACTGCACAACGTTCTTAGTCATGGAAATAAAAGGCACTAGAAATAACGCAGACTAGTAAAATTATCAAATTTAAATATAAATGGTGACTCTGTAAGTAACAAATAAATATATTTTAGCGTCAAATGCGTTGGAATAGCGGTGAGAGTTTTATAATGATGTTATTAAATATAAGATCATTTCAGAAATTCATTCAGGAATAATTTTCATTAATTTTTTGGATTGTTCTGAGCTAATTGAATACGAACAGGAACATCGCTTCTCAGTGCGAGAAAGAGCTTCATGAGCAATCCAAACTTGACAAGAAAATACATTGAGAAATAATGTGAAATGATGAACATGAAAAATTTTATTTATTTATAGATATATTTGAATATAAAAACATTTAATGTGAGAAGCGACTCATATTTCGAAAAGTCATTCACAATATCTAAAATGTTTGACTTCGAACACTCGTAAATAAATTATGAAGAAATGTTTCGTTTATTAGGCTATTGTATATTGTATCTTCTTCTCGTTTTGAGAATATTAATTCATTTCGGTAATAAAATCTCATTCTTGCTTCCTATGAATTGAGAGAGCGTTTTCGGAATGTCTTGATCGATCGAAGGAAATTTTCAGTATAAGAGTTGCAAAGTCGATGTCACGTTTCTCAAACTTATTGATATCGACGGTAAATATACTCCAGTAAATCTAAAACTTGTCCATGCTTTCGGGTACACCCTTGTTAAGGGACATTTTGCTGCTTGATTATAACCTGAGAAGTATTTAGAGAGAATATCCAGGAAATGCCATTATTGAAACTGACATCTTCTTCGGCTAAATATTACTACTGGATTGGTTTTGAGTAAATAATTGGAAATACCTTGTCTTGCGGAAAGAATATGTAAATGCTGTTTTTCAGCAGAATTATCGCTTCCCTATACAGACGATTGAGAATATGAAACATCATTGAAATATATTCGGTTATATTTCAATTATATTTCAATTTCAGTTGAATTATTGTTTATATGAATAATATATCTAATTCCTTCAGAAGAAAGTCAAATATCATTCTTTTTTAATTTTGGTGATAACTTAATCGATTGTGAAAATGTGTATGAAACGAATGAGTCGGATGTCCAATAACAACAAAGTTATGTTTTAATCAAGGAATAATTTTTGAAATACCGAAAAGTCGGAAATTTTAACCGTAAAAGGACAACTGACAATGGAAAAAAATCATGAAATAAGGCAGATATTTTTTTAATAAATATATTTTTAGATTCTTTATACAAATGATATGTGAACGTATTATCAATGTGATAAGTTTGATGGTGAGGAAGGTCAGCGATCAAGAATCAAAGGTCGAAAGGAGATATGAATAAATCTACGTTAAGATTCATGTTTTGCATCATCGTGTGCGGGTTTATCAATTTTACAACATTTAATATTATTCACGATAAAATTGCAATATCGTAATAATAGATTCCAGAATCGTAGATTTATTTAATTTTTAGTTCGAATGTCCTTCTATTTGTATTTTTTACAATTTGTATTCCCAAATATTTCAACACTTAACTCTGCAAAATAAAAAAGATTTTAGTGAATGTAGGGTCCATTTTCTTCGTTGAGACTATTATGGAGCATTGATTAGAATACCGGAGTACATTCGTCTTGGATTATCGTTGATAAAGGAGCATGATCTTTCACGAGAATGGAACATATTTAAAATAACTATTAGAGTTCGACGTTTCATTGTGTATTATTATAAGAATTTTTATATTAAGTGTATTTAAGGGAATCAGAAAGGTGAAATGTTTTCGATTTTTATTGCATATTTGATAGCAATATCTGTTTGCAAAGTTATTTCTCAACAAATCCTACTCCATATATTTTGTACGATTGCATTATGATTGAATGTTCCGTAGGTCTTTGTCATACATTCATAATCATTATATCACATTCTTTTCCTTATTTTCAAATGAAATTGAATCCACTCTCTTTCACACGCTACCTAAGCACTTTATGTCTTTAAGACTTTCATTCTGAGCACTATCAAATCCTCATCAATTTAAATCAGAGATGTTGGCTACTTAAAGGCGAATAATGAACTTTCGTTCTTTCCACTCGAAACCTGCAATCGTTAAAACGACTAGATAACATGATTAGCATACAATGTCGAGGAAGAGTTTCAACCGCCCGGATCACCGGATTGCTTGTTTCCCAAACACTGCGCCCTTTAAGAAAAGAAACTTTCTCTTTCAAATCAATTTGTAGCATCGTTTGCACCGTTGTATTTAGAAAGTCCAAAAGCTAGAATTTGATTTTGCGAGAATTTTTTTGAATTATTTTTTTGAAAATTCCACCTCTTACAGTTTTACGAATCAGAATGTTACAAAATATCAAACTATTAAATTCGCGAAAGATCACTCAACTAGAAGAATATGTCAACTTCTTTTTATACGCGTTCACATTTCTCATTCAAAAGTATTGCATTTATTACTGCAAAAGATTATCACAATATCGCATTGGTAACACTCGAAGTATGTCCTTGTATCGTAATATATCTCTGAAAGAAAACAAATGAGATTCGAGGAATTACACGTCAACTCTCTTTATGTGTTATGGATGAGACATCCCTATATTAAGGAGCCATTGCTAAATTAACTACCGATAATTGATCTCTCTTTATTTTGGTGACGTAAATGATGCAACTCAGAGAGCAATAACATTTTTTGCGTTCCAAAAAGAGATTCTTAAGCCAATTGCCACAATTAATCGAATAATTTTTGTTTAAAAGGAAACTTTCAATAGAACTAAAGATCTAATACATTATTATTATATATTATTAATATATATTATATATTACTAATATATTATTATTGTTTCAAGTGACAGTAATTATTGAAAAATTCTCGTATTCGAATTCTAATTATTCATTCTTTCATTATTTTATATTACAAGTTTTATTTAAGCTCACAGCTTATTTAAGAGCAAACTCTTATATGCTACAATTATTTATTTTATAATGTTCGCATTAAGGTGTTGCACAATGTGTACGCCGGCTCATGACCACTTTTGCTGAAATTATCTAAAAGGAGAGCGAAAATGTTCCAAAATCATATTAATGCATTCAGAATGAAACTTTTAGTCCTGAGGAAGGCAAAGCGAAGAGATTTCCACGATTCTGAAAATACCAAATTCTACCCTAGATTTTAGTTTTCAAGGGAAAAATTGTAAATGTATTATTGACGATGTTTGGATTTTAATTTTGGAATCAACAATTTCTAATAAGTTTTCTTTGTTTCTCAATATCGGAGATATGAGACTTATCGATTCATCCATACATTTGGCGAAGTTATCAGCAGTAAACATGAGAAGGAAAAAAAGGTTTATCTCCAGATGAGAAAATTAGATGGATATATAATTATTTTTAAATCTTTGATGGAAATTTATGAACAATATTGACCAAATAAATTGTCAAGTGATATAATTTGGGGGAAAACTTGGCTTTCTGGTGTTTGCACTGAAGCTTATTTCATCTATCGCCAAACCTTAATTTCTAGCGGAATTGTGTATCGTATGAAAATGCGTAATGATGTTTCCTTATTCGATAGAAATAATAGCACAATAGTAAAAATAATTATGGGAGATAAAATTATATACATAATTAGATTGGAGAGATTATTAGAGATATTCTAATCATCGAAACGATATATTCTTTTGGCCCCACAACTCAAACAGTGGATTGCGGTATAAACTTAACTCAATGATCGTTAAAATGTATTTGTTAAATTATTATTTATTCTTTCGAACAATAGGTTAAAATATGAATTTCTATTCCTTATTAAAGAATATAAATTGTATTAAAATCAAAAGATTAAAAATATTTTCAGTGAATACTTAGCAGAAATACGTAAAAACTAATAATTAGAAAAGAAATAAGGCAACTGATATAAAATTATATTACTTGATCATCTTATTCTACAATGAAAACTCTCTTGTCGATAATTGATAGTTAGGATTCTAAATATGAATAACTGAAAGAAATGGATGGTCCAAAATCATTGGAGTAATGAATCAGAATTAGGGCATTTCGAGGATATCTTCAGGTACACGGTCTAATTTGCAAGAGAACATTAATTAACTCCTAACAAGTGCTGGGAATCGAGTTAACGAGCGGAACATGGATAGTGACCTCAAACAAACATAATTAATTGATCAAAAACGTTTAGAAGGAGGGCAGTCGTGTATCTCGCAACGATGCACACGGAGAGACAAAACGACGAGCGTTACGTAATGGATTAAGAAAAAGACGTTCGAAGCGTGAGAAGGGATTGGTTCGCATCATTTTGACCTTTTCCGCATTATTTCGTTTGAACTCTTTCCTCTCATTTAAAAGAAATTCAAAGCTGATTATAAACAAAGATTTTCTCGTCTTAATTAACGTAACTTCATCACCACCGAATGAGTTGTCATCTCACTTTTCCCTGTTGCACATTACCTATACGAATTGATTTCATAACATAACCATCACAATATACGTCTGTTTAAATTAAGAAAGTAATATCCTTGTCAGCTTTCTCGTAGATTTTGTTTTGATGAATTCCTTTAACGATTCCATATTATTTTAAATGTATATTCGAATGATTTACTTACATCCTTCAATACTCAAATTACAGCGAAGTAAATTGAAATTAAAAGAAAACTGTTTGATTTTATTATTTTCATATTTGTACACTCTTTTATTTTCAATAGTACTAAGGAAAGCGCTTGAGAATAACGATTAAAATAATAATTTCCTTCTAATAAATGTTTTTGAAATTCTAATTTTGTTTCACACCTTACAGAAATGTTTTAGGGCAAAAAATATTACCTATTAAACGTTCTTCGTTAGTTTCGTAAGAAATTCTACCACAAAGAGACTTTTTAGTCTCAATCTCGCCTCCAAAATAAAGCCCTAAAGTTGTTCTTGAACATAGCAAAACCATAGCATACATTGTATTATATTTATTTTGTTCTCAAGATTATTGAAGGGATAATTACGGCTACATTTACCCATGCCAAGCAACAAAAGGGTGTCCCACCCTTGGCATGGGTATCCATTTATACACTACACTACTTGAAAAGGTTCTCTATACATCAATAAGTGATCAACGCGTTTTTCCACCGATAAAAACTCCCAAATAAAGGAATGTAACAATTTGCTTTCTGCAGATATCATAGCGTATTATAAAAATGAAACAATCATTTATTGAATATTTAGTGAAGTCCCCTTCACGAATAGAGGATAGTTTTCATCCAATAATTGGAAGGAAACTATGAGCTAAAAGGAGAATCGATATAAACTTCCGATCAATGCAAATGCTTGGGAGTGACGTTGAAACATAAATTGGGAATACACATATTTAACTGTGAGTAAAGCAAATAAGATGATACATTTTGAGATGTGAAATTCATTGGCCAAATAAAACAGCATTAGAATGGTCGATGCTGGAATTCGCGACGACTGTTTGAGATCTGAAAATCCAAACTAATTCAAAGCAGCGCGATTCTTAATGGTAAGGATGAAAATAATTTTAAAATTCATAGTAGGCGAACGGATATCGCGAAGTATTCGTTTGTTAAAAGAGATATTATTGAAAGGTATAAGCTACCAGTCAAACTGTTTAAATGAGGTTGAATTCCATAAAAAGTTTATAGTTCGCACTTTTTATACTACCAGGATCACTCTTAGAGAACTTTCCAGCTAACAATAATGCCTTCAAAAAGAATTTGCACTAATTCTTTCAATATAATTAAATAGAATTCTACGTAGTTTAACATCTTTAACTGAGATAATCTATGCATATTAATTTTTCATTTTTTATAATTGTGAAATATTATTTGTTGTTTACAATAGAATTTACAAATGGAGGCATATATCTGTGAAAGTTTGTAATAATAAAAGAAAAAGTTCAAAATAGAGGAAGATAAGAAAGATCTGTTCGAAATACGAAACACAATTAGTACACTGATGAATTTAAAAGACAAACTCATATTCAATTACTGAAATTCTTGGAAACAAAAAAGACATTTTGAAAAGAAAGTCACCTTTTTTCCCAAATGATCTGATAAATCTCATTTCGCAAAGAATAACTCATCGATAAAATAAACGTGACGAACTCCATTCTTTTTTTGAATCGTGAGAATTTTGGGATTTGCGTAATGAAAAGGTCATAAGTCTCGTCTATTCAAAAAGAGAAATTATCATGGCGAAAACTCTTCTTAAATAGATATATAACTTAAGTAATAAAACCTTTTTAATTAATAACAAAATATTTTAAATGATCATTAAGTATACAAAATTAAATTAGGCACGTAATAATTACAAAATCGGACTATAAGAATTTAAGTTTACGATATCATTTAACCGAAGAACTCGGGTTATTCATTAATTCTTCTGAAAAGACAGCATTATTGCGTTTTGTCAAAATAATTTTATTTTATTTAATAATCTCATTCCTAACGATTGTAAAGCAAAAATATTTATTTTAAAATCGTTAGGAATGAGATTTATTACAATCCTTATATACTATACTCTCTTTTTATTTATTTTATTTTACTTACTCTTCCTATAATTATTATATTTATTTCTTGAACCACTCTATGATGCGACCTATTTTTTTCCTAATTCCTAAATATCAATTTAATCTTCTTAATAGAATGGAATCTTATTGGAAAGTATACCTTATCGTCAACCTTTCTCCACAACAAAATAAGTACAGGTTCACCAACAGACCATTCATAAAACTATTATAAACACGCGATACTTCTCTATTTAACAATCCGGAAGCTTCCCAAATGGTCAAGTACTTGTTAGAGAAAAACCATCATTGGTCCAAGGGAACGGAATACTTCCATTTTTAATAGAAAGGCCTTATTTGGCCGAATTTGAATCGAAGTCCAGCGGAATTACAACCGAATTTGGTAGCAACTGATGCAGTGAAACATTAACATCCAGGAAAGTCAACAAAACCATTCTTTTTATTTCAGATCGTTTAAGGAACCAGGGCGTATGTGGACAAGTATTTCACTTTTTCATTCACTACTTCTACTCCGATATTAAATAAATTCCATTGTAATCGATAAATGAACACAAAATCGTTTCGTTAGGTAGGTTAAGCTATGCTATGCCAACTTTTACCTGATTCTGTGCCGTATTACGCGTTAATACGCAAATGCTGTTTAACTGTGTTATAATGAGAAATCAATTGGGTTGTATGATATCAATATCAGTTCAAAATAAATTTCTTCTTACGTACTTGTATCTCTGTACTTGTGTTTCTTGATTTGTACTTCACTATTCACACTCATGTGTATATCTTAACTTGTGCTTGATTTTTTGTACTTGTATTTATTTACTTCTACTTATTATTCTGTAATTATATCATGTACTTACACCTGTTTACCTTCACTGTTCTTTGTACTGAGTTACGAATTTATTTCGTAACTTGCATATACATAATGGTACTGAATATTTTTTCAACATGTATCTGTATTGAATAAAAGCTGATTATTGAAATAAACTGTTGACTTTTGTCTCACTACCGTCTTTTGTCCTTAATGACTTCAGTTATATTTATAATGATTTTAAAAGAATCAACAGAATAATTAGCAATACTTATGGAATTACTTGAACAACTTTCAATAATAGCATACCAAAGATACAAGTAAAAATTTTAACACAACCAATGATCGCGTGATGGCTCTTGACAATTATTTGAAAAGATAAAATTTAAATAGAGACAAAATATACTATAAGGAGAATTTTAATTCAGTTTTTAAAATAAGATAGAAAAGTCATAAAAATAAACTATTGGAACTTGGAATTTCTTTTATTTGATGATTTAAAATGTGTACCTATCGAAAAATAAATTGAGTTTTTAGAAAAACTTATAGAAATTTCCTTGTTTAGAAATTGTTTAATTCAAGAAATGCGGTCTGTTCAGGAAGAATTTCAGACAAAAAATATGCAAAATCATACGCCTATAAAACATTAAAATTATAACAGCTCTCGCGGACTTTTTTCTCGTTCGTTCAAACTAATTCCTGAACAAATATCGGCTTTCAGATTGCTTGTCCACATATATTACGGATTACAGGTTGAATATGATCAAATAAGAATATAATATTGGATAAAAGAAGGAAATGGTTATATTTTAATGATAAATAATAATTATGTCGAAAAATTGTATAATGCCTAAATGCTACTGAAACTAAATTTAGAGTCGTTACGAATTCTGAAAAAATACGTTGAATTATGAAAGTTCGATTTCCCATGTATATGTTAGTGCAGCATTCTTCACGGCGCACAGTGCGATGTGATCCAATGATATTCATAAAAAATAACAACAGCAAGATAAGTAAAGCAGCTTAATGAAGAGGAAGCGGCACTTGTAGAATGTATAGTTTCTCTTCTAGTCTAATTTGAACATCATATCAATTTAAGTAATGAAATTTATTATTGTACTATATTCATACAATTCTAGCCCATTCCTAAACGAACAAACTCCTGATTCCTTTGTCATTTATTTGTAATATTCATCATTAAAATGTCTACGAATCTCTGAAGAACCTCTGAATATCCTGTGCGTCTCTATATTATCATTCGTTGAGGTTATGCACAAATATCGTAGTTAGCTGTTGAGTGCTCTGTCATGAAAATCATTACGCTCATGACTGCGTTTTATAATTATTTATTTCGCTCATAATTTGAGGCTACTTCCTAAATAAATCCAATATTTTATAGAATCGTCCGTATTAAACGAGAAAAGCGTACTAATGTTCTCTATGAGCATTGACTCTTTTGTACATTTTTATAAAACGTTTTCGTTCAAGAAAGAAAGGGATATACTGAACTGTTAGGAAATCCTATCAACAAATTAAAATCTAAAGGATCAAATTGAAACGTAAGGGAAATCCTCTCTTATTTACATTTTTAATCTACTCTAAGGTACAAACATGCGTTTTTTCAAACTTATTACTTTTATCTGCTGCTGTTTCAAACAAAATGACGAACTAAATAAAGCATTCAAATCAGGGTGGAGTTTTTACTTTCATTAATCAAATTTTATATTCGATCTACTTTTACCTATTTATCTTACTCGGACGTTTAAGCAATTACAATATTACATTCCAGATATTACTTCAGAATGTTACAATTTTAACTATAAGTTTATTTTAAGACGTCAAAACTTATCATTGTATAAACATAGAAAATGTATGAATGAAATACGATCCATAATAAGATTTTCCTTTCGACCGAGAAACTGAAAATAATGCTCACTTTCACATTTCTGTCGATTTATTCGAGGAATAATATGCGAACTCCGGATTGCAGTCAATTTTCAGGAGAAACACTTTGAAGTATCCGCCTCTTGAAAACCTGTCGACTTGTACATCAATCATCCAATTATATCAATAGGTAACACTTTTAAAGATAAAAGTGATTCGGAAATGAAACATACCAAAGAATCGATTCCACTTCACTACTATCTTAACCTCGATTTCTTTCACTTCTTATAAATTTCCGAAATCTTAATTTTTATTCGATCTTTGGTTCACTTCGCTACAAGAAAATGCGGTATCTCTTTCAAACTATGAGTAATCTTTTCTTTTTCGACCCTCAATTCCCACGAAATCGAATCAAAAATATATTTTAAAATAATTTGCAAAGAAGTTTGTGAAAAGTTATATCAAAATCCAATTTATTTTCTTCACATTGTACGACTGCAACTCTTCTTCATAATTGAGATTATGTTATAGAGATAACGATATAGAAGCGTTTGCTTCTAGATAGCCCATGAAGGAGCTAATAATAAAATGCTCCAATAATTTACCGCTAGAATGAGTTCAAGATTAGTTCTAATGGCACATTTTGGAATGTTAGATTAATGTTCAGAATATCGATTAGAAGACATTTATTTCTTGATTTTCTCTCCTTTGTTAAAAGGTTGCTACAACGCAAGCCTCAATCAAGATTCATAATTTGAGAACTTAAATATACGATCTCTAGGAATTTGTTGAAAATGGAAAGATTTACAGGAGTATATCATAACAAAAATAAACGGGCGGAGGCTTATGAAGCAACAATTTCGGAGTCGTATATTCAGGCGACGACAATGAGATAAAAGGAGTATTATAATGAAGGAAGAATAGGTCCTATTGGCAGTGCAGCAAGACGCTGCTGATGATTTAGTTCAGTATTTCCCAAACTCTTTTGGCCCACGGACCCCATTTCATAGTCAAAACTTGCCCACGGACCTCTTTAATAGAAAAAAAACCATCCCACGAACCCTGTATGAGAAACTACGCAAAAGTATAGTAGAGTAAATGAAAACTTACTTTTGATGTCTTAATGGTACATGGTGTCGTAAAAGTTAAATATAAAGAAAATATTTTGTTGAAGATGAATTTATTGAAATTAATTTTGGATTTTTTTAAGTACTTTTAAAAAAAATTTTTATTGATGACTTGGATGAACTATAGGACATAAAAATTCCTAACAATTATTCATTGTTATTTATTTTACATCCATATTAAAAAGAATATGCCACGATTAATTTTTATTGAACTTTTCGTGGAACCCCTGACGTTGTTTAGGGACCCCTAAATCGATTTTAATTTTCCAAGGACCCCCTGAGTGATCCCAGGGACCCCTTCCGTAGACCACTTTGCGGAACCACTGATCTGCAGTACATAGTAATAGTGCGAGTATGTATGCTGACATCCAGCAATTCCAGATAGACAAAGAGTGTGAGATCCTTGAAGAAATCATGGTTATAGAATTTATAGAATACGCTTTTTGAATGACATCGGTGCCGGTGAAATGCCATAGGACGCAGATTGATTGCATCATTGGTAAGCAAAGATACAAGAACCATGCGAAAAGTGCCAGAGTTACACGAAAATGTGCCGACAAAGATAGCGATTACGACTTAATAGCTATAGAGAGTCGTTTGTGCCTTAAAAGGATCGGTGACACGAGACGGAGATGCAACAACAAAACTATGGGAAATAAACAGAATGACAGGATTCAATATGGCTGTCAACTAAAAGCTTGAGAGGGAGGTATACATTGAAGGAATGAATTAAAAAAGGCTATTCTAGAATTAGAAAAAGAGAAACTCATAATCAAAACTAATGACTAATAAGAAAGGGGATTGAGAACATGTTATGCGAGAGTCTAGGAAAGCTAAGGACTAAAAGCTGTTACGTAGATATAAATCAAAAATTCCCTTCTTCAAAATGAAGAAGGGAAATCATGAAACTAAAAAGTGGAAGTTAGTAAAAAGCCAATTTAGAGTAAGGAAAAGTGCGTGAGGCAACATTAGTGATGATAATGGGAAGATTTGACATTGAATATATCGGAAAGAGATGGAAGGGATTGAATCAAGGACCTTTCAAGGATAAATTAATAAACCATAGCGATATGAATAAATATGAATGAGAGCAAGATATAACAATACGTAATTATGAGGTATATATAAATATTGGCAAAGGATCTGAAGAAGAGCAATAATCTAAATAAGACAACATCTATTAAGAGATTATAAAAACCCTTGTAGATTAATTACAAGCTACTCAATTTATTATTTCTTTCGATTTACCCCACCTAATAAAAATTATTGAAGATTATTGATTTAATATTATCTACATGCCAGATAGATATTAGGTGCTTACACATTTTGGAAATATTTCTTTTATTTCAACGCATTTCTTAAGATTGTAAGTGATCTTAAATTTGTTTATATTCTTTACCTAGTTATAGGGCATATTTAGAACGAGTTTAAATGAATCTCCATTATTATAGATCTCTATTATTATAATCACTCTATTTTATAGGAAGATGGCTTTTTTCATGGTTCATAGTTTCGTTTGTCTCAAGGAAATTTTCCTTCTTTACTGAGTTACATTGAAAGTAACCTTGGACGTGGTTGGACGACAGAAAAAATGCATTTCTTTGAAAGCGACATTGAAAGCAGTGCATGTTCCGAAAAATCATTATCCTGACGATAAATTTCAAAGACAAGGAGGTTATTTCGATAGCATGTTTCATATTATGTCTATTTGAGCGTATAGCGTATATCACGATTGATAACTTACCGTTTCACCGTTTTAGAGAAAACTATCTGCCGATGTTAAAATTTTTAATGTTCTAATAAGATTTCAAAGTTATAAATCGGGAAGTTTATGTGTTTGGAGGTTTTCAATTCGAATACTGCCGTTCATAAATTTTCCTGATTTTCTTCCTTGAGAGAAAGAAAGAGTTAATCGGTTCGAATGAAAAATGGAATACTGTTAACTAAAAATAAAATTCGGAACATTATGGACTCCTTTCCGTTGAATCCGGAATTTTTAAGTATGAAAATCTAATAGAAATTATTTGCAACGAACATGGTCTCGCTCCCAAGTCGTCAACCTTGATTCATCCGAGGCACTTGTTGCAATTCACACGTACTTGCGATACAAATGAATCTTTGGATGGGATAAAGAGTTAGGAAAATCCGCACTTTGCGAAAAGCGGAAATTCTTTGATGAACTTGTATTCAAAAAAGAAATTCTACTTCGCTGTCTTTCTAAGGAGATGAACTTACGAATCAATGAATCATTTATTGATTCATTTGAAATTTGATTCTTTGCAACCCAAAACTATTATAACCGAGAATTATAATTGAAAAATTTACTTATGTCTATAAAAGAGTGATCCATTATTTAATGGTTATGTTCTTGGAGCGATTGTGGTTTCAACGAGAATGAAGATTAGCGAAATAATACTTCCATTAATACTTTTCGCACGTTTAAAGTTGCCACATTCGCTGGCGGAATGGTGAGCATTCTAATCTTGCAACGCTGAAATCCGGCTGAGGCGTAAATTTTCCTCTGTGTGTTTGTGAACGTCCGTTGTTAAGTTTCGAATCACATTGTTATTGTCCAGAAAGTGGATGTTTGTGTGGACTTTGTTAATTAGTTAATAATAAATTACTTCCTTTATAATTAAGCTTCAACTTATCTCACCTTCATTCATCTTATCCAATCATACTGCCTTTAAATATGAACCATTATTGGTATAGAATTCATTATTAAATCATATTTATTACAAATATTATATTTAAATACTTTAATTTTTATATATTTTAAACACGACTAACGCAATAATTATTTACCAATATAAAACGTAATAAAGTAATACTGTAGTGTTCTTTCACAATTATTTTCAAAGTTGATATTTAGAATTAAATATGTAAGCAATATTCTCAACAAACAATAAATTAAATACTTCGTAAATTTGAGTACTAGAAATCAATTCATCATTTACATTTTTCTTTACTAAATTCTCATTTTCGTTCATCCCAGTTTTAAATATAATGTGAATAAAATAATATAAAGTGTTTCATGCAACTCTGTGTAGATTATCAAATATATTTGCAAGATTGTTATGAAAAATTTTCCTCTGCGATGCTAAATGATTGCTAACTAAATGAATACTTAAGTTTTCTGACAAGTATTCAGCCTCTTTTAACAATTTTGATACACATTGATGGCAATTTCATTCCAATGCATTAGTTTGAAAAGAATTTGCATGAAATCCATATTCATCATTTTCTACTTTCCCGTCTTTTCAAAATATATTAGAAAGTATTGAAAACGGATGATGTTTTTATTTCCATTTATAATAAATATATAAATAATGAAAACCAATAAACTTAATGTAAAATTTTCAAGAAAATTTTATTCATTCATTGTCATAAGATTGCTATAATATGCATACATACGGATTGGAAATAGCGCAATTAAGTTTTAGATTTACTGAAAATAAAATCCATCCGAATATTATAAAATATTCGGATGGTCCATGGACGATAGCTTTTAATTGTGTCTATTGATTTCCGAATATTTTTATTTGATCGACCGAAAGATTCCTCTATCCAATGTTCAGTTGCTGCAAAGGCGAGGAAAATATTAATAATACTTGCATTTGTAAATATTATAAATTGGCAAGGTTTTTTTTCCAAATGATAATTATTTTTAAATCATGGTTCTTAGTTGTATCTGTTCTCTTGGAATATTAAGTAAATTTCCTTACCTCACTGCATCTTTCTCGGTGAAAGGAGAATTTGAGAATATAAATTAAAAAGATTTAAAATTATAAAGTCAAAATGCTACTTAAACTTTAATTGGGTTACTCACACGATATTTCAATGAATAAATAAAAGCCTTGAATAAATGCATTTAAAATTCTTTTTAGGTGCTAGAGAATTTACCATTTAATTTGTTTTAAAATACTTTTTGACCTAGAATTAAAAATGCATTTAATATTCTTCTTTTCCATTTTCATGAAAAAGGATACCTTTCCCTCGATATTCCCCAATTAATTAATTTAAATATTATTATCATAAGTTTGATTCAAATCTATGCAAATATATAGATGAAATATTACCTTGTGCATTTCAATTAGAATGATTTAGAGCGAATGGATAATGAACCCAATATCGCTGCTCCGAAAATTTTTCAATGTATGAGACGATGTTTCTAAACCTAAATAAATGGCTAAAAACATTTCACATACAGTACGATAACTGTTTATCAATAAAATCACTGTGAAATACTTTATAAAGCAAATCAATCTCCACTCATTTCAATATTAGTTATCAACAGCTACAATATAGTTATCCTCACTACACTTCGAGAGTTTCTTCATTTGCTATTCAATAAACTTTTTATGTTAAGATAACTATCAAATAAGACCAGTAATATCAAGTATCTACGACCTATAAATTAGCATTCAAACTGAATAGTAATTAGAACTGTGACGAATATACAAGTAGTTTAAAGAATTCAATTGAATTACCTAAGTCCTATGAAATCTCAGATACTGAAAAAGGATGATTCTTGAACTCGATGGCTATTCTCTGCCATCTTCTTCGTCAAGTCGTCGTTATCACTACGTGCGTTAATTAATTCGAATGGAATTCTTTCTCGTCATCGAAATTCGTGACTCGTTTGATTAATGTGCCATTTCGAAATACACTTTTTCCTTTGAAGACATTTTTGGATCAGTTAAATATGAATTTGCTTCATTTCTTCATTAATTGTATCGAAAATTCTGCATTTAAAGAGTAAAATGATAGAATTGAGAAATCAGATTACTATTACATATACGGATATGATTTCCGTTCAATCTTTCTGTAAAGAATTTTAAGCAGTTTTGAAATGTATTATTTTCATATTTCAACAGTACAACATGTTCAATTCTTTGGTTTATTTGTAAAGTGAAGAATACTCATACATATGCATATAATCGTTGCTTATAAATTAGAAACTTGATTCAAACATGTATTTCGTTATATTTTTTAAGCGTATATTCTACGTTATTTATAAAGTAGCCATTGTTTTATAAAGTGACGAATTGATCCTTCTTAAATTTGCTTCATGAAGTGGAATAACTCAATGAAAGAATTTGAACACCTCCTGTTAAGTTTGTATTTTTTCCTTTTCTACGTACAGAGATGAGTGATTGACAAGTGATTAATGAATGTGTTGGCGAATATCTGATTTTTTTTGTTTGTACTTCAACGTCAATGTATTCGAAGATAAAGGTCATCTTCTGAAGTCATCATCGCAAACGTTTCGCTGCTTTAACACTAGAACAGCGGGAAACGGACACCCCCCTAGAACAGCGGAAGGTGTCCTCAGGACACCTACACTTGCGCTTCTTTTAAATTGAATGAGGCAGTCGTATTTAAATTTCTAGTCTTTCTTTATAAGCTTAAAAATTAATAACTAAGTATGGGTACTTATTTATCGGCAGATCATGAGGTAAATAGTTGCTACATTTATAATATAGAAATTGTTGTTGAGTTCAATCAATTTCATGAGACTCATATTCCGATATAAAAATATACAGAACAGTAAAGCCAGAAATAAATTATATGAATAAATTAATATAAAGCCTTTTCGAGATAAAATAATTATTTGCTTGAATAACTATTGAAAATTACCCGATTTTATCAACAATTTACATGGGGTACAAGAAAAAATAAACCTCGCGTAATAAAACTTTACCGCTTCACGTACCTTCCTTTGATTTTATTTGACAACAAAAAGACTAGAAATAAGGTTTAAGACACAAACTGGACCTTAAATGTTATTTGCATACGCAATTATATTAATTTTTCTTTTTTAGCACAATAATGCTGTCACGAAATAATTACTCCACAGAATCCTTCCACGAAGCTAATACATAAATCTTCTTGATGTTACAGTTTCTATTAACCTATTCCTTGCACTTCTTACACTTATCTGATGCTATATTTCACTTGTATTTTCTTTTGAACAGATATCGGTGGCTTCATTAGATGATGTCTCGTGCATCTAGTGTTTACTTAGGTCCTTTTTGAGATCTCTTTAGACAGCTTTGGTTTTACTTTGTTTATCTGCGATTCGTTGCAGGAATCTATGTCTGGTTATTTGGCGACCTCTTTTCTGCTTGCAAATAACCTATACATTGACTTCTGCTAGATAAATTATTATTTAAAAAGAATGCATTAGGCAACGTCGTGAGTCTGTCTCACCGTGTGCCTACGCGCCATTTGGTCCACTACGCCGCTTTTTGTACAATTCGTCACCGCGTCTGATTTTCTTTTACTAATACTGTCAAATACGACATTAGAAAGCATATAAATCGCGAGAAGAACATGTTTATTTGGTTTAATTTTATAAACAAGGATTATTCTTCATTTTTCGACAACATCGGAATTCACTGTAGATTTTTGCTGGTTTTCAACTCCAGCGACTCTCATCACAATTTGTTCTATGTTCCAGATAAAAAATACCTGCTTTCTTCAGCCTTTAAATAGTTTCTTTAATTTAAAATAATTATCGGTCAGTAGGTTAATTCCTTTTATATAGGAAAGGTCCCATCAAGGTCATGACCACATGGTTCAGGAAGATGGCCTATCCTCCAACTCGATAACTTATGGAAATCTATTCTATGCATATTTGGAATTAAAATCCTAACTTAAGTACATATTTATCAGGTTTACCAAGAATAAATTGTGTGAATAGACATCTACACTTTCTGGGAGAAAGCTGATCATTCACCGTCACTTTTGTAACGGGATTGTAACAAGCCTGGCAATATTCAATGAGTGAGTGTCACAAAAAGATATAAGACAAATTAGTCAATTGCGAAAATAGAAATGGGAAACGTATCTTATAAATGGAAATATTAGAAAATATAAGGCAAAATTTTTCCAACTCAAATCATCATTAGAATTGCTACCTCAAATTTTTATACATAACAATATAATTAATTAATTTTAGAGAACGGGGACAAAATAATAGCAAAAAGCAATATTATCTCAAAGTACATTCGTAAGAGCTTCTAATATAAAACAATGAAGGTTTTATCATAAGAAATAATAGTAAATATTAAGTAGGTGTCCTGAGGACACCTCCGCTGTTCTAGGGGGTATATGGTAGGATCTCCAATGAAAATGTTCCAATAATTATAAAACTTGGTAGAAATACGCAGAATATTTAATAATTAAAAGTCACGAAACGATTTTTTTCTATGATACAAATTACAAAAATAGTGCGTTTTTTTCATGGGCGAGGTGTCCTGAGGACACCTTCCGCTGTTCTAGTGTTAACCGCAAAAAAACTATTTGCATTCGGATGCACATTAGGTTCTTAAAAGCCCTCCCCAATCATTTCTCCTCTTCTCATATATTTATCCACTTATTCTCATTAAAACGCTCGGAAATGTCAATATCAGAATATTCACGGATCTAATTAAGATCGACTCAATGGGGAAACAAGTATCAAATGGCTTCATTCGAATAAATTAGATGCATAATCAGGCAAAATACAAGTGAATTATTTGGGAAATGTTTCGAATATTAACATTCAAAGCGTATCGTTCAGCTTCCTTTCTAAAATATGACTTTGCCATTGTTCTTCGTTTTCTCTAAGGAAGAAATGAATTACCAAGAAATGCACTCTTTCATTTTGTAAATGAATATTAACTTCCATTGTGAGTTATAATTCCAAAATACATTTTATTTTCATTATTTCCCTTATTTTGGCCATACTTCTTTAATTTACAACTATTTCTCTAAAATTTAACTTATTTAACTAATTTGCCTTTTCAGTATATTTGAACTAAAACTGGGTTAGCATACTATATATGAGATTAAGAAATCAAAGGAACTAAAATACAAGGGATGACTGTAAAATTCAAAAAGAGTCTCATGAAAGTAATTTATTATATGATTTATGAGCGAAATGACAGAGTTGTATATGATTGATGAGGTGTTTTCTCAACAAAATACCTTTTCACTGGAATTTACGTTGATTGCCTTCATAATTGCTATAGGAATTTTTGGAAGAATTCCTCTGCAAGTTATGCGAATATTATAGGCAATGTTATAAATCATATCCGAAATTGCATTTTCTCAGCTTACTGTGGAACATAATTACGATGAAATCATATCCTGAGAATTGAAAAATAATAAATTGTCATTGTTAGTAGTTAAACGAAGAATTAAGTAATTGAAGATGGTTTTTATAACGGTGTACTACTCTGAAAGACTATATGAAGCGATAGTAAAAGAAATTTACTAGATTGGCTCTTAAAAATGAGAATCTAACTAAAAAGGAAAATGGAATGAAAATCTGTTGCAAAATATGTGTTCTCTTGAAATGGAGATACACTTAAAAATGAAAAGCTGAAACCGGAAATTTTTATTTTTTACAATTTGATGCACAAGATTCGCATATTCATAGGCTATAAATGATGAGTATAAATTATACAATAAAGACGAGCATGAATGAAGTTGTGATGTTCTTGTTTCTTATATAGTTAACTTAAGTTCTAAGTAGATCGAAGATTTAGAAAAAAAAATTATACCCCATTCCTCGAACGTCTATTTATTCAGTATATAAAATTTGACTCTAGTAATCAAGTATTATTTGTTAGAATTGATTGAGATTCATTAATTGAGGATGATTGATGAATTCCTAAGTTACTTTTCAAAGATGAATATCCTTTGGTATGGATTGAATGGCAGGTATTCATACTGAAGGACGTGCATATGCTAATAGAGTTTAATATCCTGCAGTAACGAACGTTTATTTCTTTTATTCATTTTAAAAATTTAATCCATCTATTTGCAAAATTCATTGTTTCCATTTCTATTCCTCTGAATTTCAAATTACTTTCCATGAATTTCTTTTCCGTTATTTTGTGATCAATAATCGTATGACATTTCTTGCGATTGCAGATAATCATACTAAAATTGTCGTAAACAAGTATTCGTAACAAATTCTTCCATTTTATATACAAATAAATAGAGAAAAGCTATTTCTATCCGATTAAAATATTCTGATTCAATAGATCGATAAACTTCCATCGAGTTTATTTGATTCAGTAAACTATGGAAGAAATTTAAAGAATAAAAAATATTTTACATTAAATGTCTTTCGCGATAATTTAGATTGATGTATAACATTCTAAGAAAATCATAAGTTTTTGTGAATGATAGTTCTGCTATGGTATTAGTATAAGTACAGTTCAAAGTAATATAGAGAACAATGAAGACTCGAAATTGATTTTGAGTACCTTACATCTCAGAAGCATTTTCAATGATTATATTTAAACAGTAATTTCTCTTTTTTCTTAATTTACAAAACTTCACTACTGAAAAGCTTAAGAATGATTCTAATATTCTATTTGTCCCTCATATGATAACACCCAATTCGGCCGAGTATTACTACGTTATCCGGGCAATGTAATTTATTTTATACTGAATAACTTAAAGAGAATGATTAAAAGGAACTTTCTCAGCATAAAAGTCGAACCATTCAGATCGGTAGAGATAGGATTCTCATAAACCGTAAAAGAACGTTCCGGTGGTTTGAAAGTTAATTGGGGAGAATGCTATCCATAAAACGACTTAATCAGATAAACAAAGGGCCGTTTCATTTGGTTTCTTCTCCTAAAAGTAATGACCTTCGAAGTTGAAAATATTTACTACTACCTCTGCTTCCTTCACTGATATCCTATGCACCGGTGCAACAAATATCCTAAAGCGTTGCGATATAGAATAAACAAAGTCACTTTATGAATAAAAGGCGTTTGCTACTCAAGAAAGTATTCATCAGTCCAAAAACGTTTGTCTGTTCGATGGAAAGCAGTTCCGTTCAATGAAGACATCCAAATGAGTGCATCTTAATACCGCCAGTCCTTCGAAAAAGGAAACCATTGCCAAAATTAGGTCATAAAATGGTTGGGAATATTTTTATTTGGAATTGATAACATCTAATGTACGAGTGAACAATAAAGATATTAATCACAATGAGGCATAAACAATAAATAATCTGAAAAATTGCAAAATACTGACGACACATTTAAATTCGCTCCTCTAGTCTTAAATATTTCGTATCTATCGTAATATTCGTAAATATCTGTATTTCTCATCATAATGAGAATTATGTGCATTTCAGAATCCTTTGGGATGTTCTAGATCACTCATACTTATCTTTCACAGAGTCACTATAAAAATGGCGAAGGTTTGAACTAAGATAAAGTAGATAGTTTCAACGTAGATAAAATATGTGATAAGAGGACTCAGAACTACTCATGGCCTCATCGCAATTACAACCGCAATCAGTGAAAAATGAAAGCAGACCGGAAGTCATATTTGTCACGTCCATAAGGCTTCGATGTCTGATCTATTTCCTAAATTTATCCATTATAAAATATTCGGGATAGATATTATACTTTCAGATTATCTTATTTCATTTGGAATGATTTAATTTTTAATTCTTTTAAGAATTAATCTTTTCAAAATACATATACCTATTTAAAATTATTAATACCAAAAAAAGAATCAGTAACCTTATAGTAACTAGTTGAATATGATAACCTATGTTTGCACGCATGGATAGTTGATGTGATAGGTGGAATGAAAGTTTTAGAATCATATTTTCTGTCGCATGCAAAATATCATTCAAAGTTTGATTCGAAATTAAAATTCCTATATTTCAAAAATACAGAATGATTAGATAATATTGATGCGATATTGCGCATCCAATGGAAATAATCAGGAAGTTGAAGGAATCTCGCGGGAACTCACCTGTTGCGCGGTAATTCTCCTTCCAAAGTTAAACATGTGATTTTCGTGCCTCATTTTTTTTTCTCTCCGCTGAAAATTTCAATGGATAAACTCCGCCCCCTCTTACTCCATTTACCCGAAAATCCTTCCTGGAGAAATAAGTTGCAATATCGCGCCATCTGAACAGGCGGGCCCAAGGGAAACTTGTTTTCCAAAAGGGAGAATATAAAGTTGAGATCTTTCGAGTTCACTTAGTCATTCGTGAGGAACCCTAACGAACGCACATCGACTTTTGTGAAGTTAGTTATTTCGACCAAAAGGATCTTGTTTTGATGTGGAAGGCTCTCCATTCATGATGGTGGGTATTATATTTCATCGTTTGTGTGTTTTTCGTGAAGCGAAAATCAGGACTGTGGTATCTGTAAGTGAAAATTTTACTATTTTTAGCAGAGATTCCCAATTCGAGTGCATTAATTGAGAGTGTTTGAGAATTATAGAATTCTCTTAAATGATTCCGAAGTCACGTAAGTGGATGGAAAATTTAGGATACCCAGGATTGAATACTACGTATGAATACGGTGCTTTTTAAGCGTGGCTAAGTGATATCTTTTGATTCGAATCAAATATTCGTCTAAGATAACAGATCTGCACATTTTGTCTGATCTTAACCCAACAGTTGAAACTATCACTTTCCAGCTAATTAATAATAGCATAACATTTCCATAAATTTATCATGAATCTATTACATAATAAGCTTATTCTCTAATCCTCGCGTAAAAAAATAAATTATAATATAAACGTGTTTTAAAAATATATCCTAATTTTACAGGTACTATTTTTGCGTAATTTCGTCTGAACTCTGTTTTACAATGGTGGCTATTTTTTCTTTGCGCTTGAATTAAATTTTCTAAGGTTATGTCAATGAACATCGATGATTGATTGGAGGAAACGTATTATTAAAAATCAGGAGAGATTGACCGTGATTTTTAGATTCGCCATCGAGATAATACGGATCATAATCGGAATATTTATGGATGCTTACCGTCTGTTTACAATAAGTGACGAAGCTTTTGATATGAATGCATTTTAATTATCGTCATCAACGCAGATGCAGATGAAGGTTAAGGCGTTTTCAGCAGTTCAAAAAGAATTGCAAATTCCTTCTGCGAAAACTTGATCGGTAATAATAACATTGACGCAATTTCGTTTTTAGACTCTTCAAGGTTGCGTAGACTGCCGAAGGACAAAAGGGGAAGGTAACGATGAGGAAAGTATTCCGTACCACCAAATTGTTATGAATAATATTTTTAAAATACTTTTTCGAAATCATTAGAAAAATATATTCACACTCGTCCCATGTGCCTTATTTTGTATCCAGAATTTCATTGGTCCCATCGTTGAGGTGGAGAAGAAATCAAATCGTTTTAAGGGTTAGAAATGAGATGAATTCAAGGGTTTTAGGGAATTTCAAACTCCGTTAAAATCGTTCATCGCAAATTTTAAGTTTAGCTAATGCATAAGTTGATGAAAAAACAATTGACGCTCAAAGCCCTTCTGTTCGATAAGAAGTTTTCTTTAATGAGTAATTGTTGGTAACACGATGTATTCGATACTCTAAATTAAACGAATCATGAGTAGTCGTAAAAACTAATGCTTATTTAAATTTTTAATGAATTAAAATCATGTCTTCATAATGTTTCGTCATAAATATTTGAAGGTGACATGGTTATTAATATATCAATCAATGTATAAACCTAAAAGCACTCTCCCCGTCATCCCGCTCACGTATACCTAAATTTATCATTCGATATGAGTGCGGGATACCATTCGTATGACCTTGTGTACGACTCCCCTCACGAGATACGAATTCCGATGCCTGATTCTTTTTGTCATTGCGAGAGCTGCTCTTGATGACACTTTTCACACGAGTGATTCCCATCATGCTCTGCGCAGACAAACGATCGCTTCCGAGTATGTGTCATATGTAGGTAGTATAATAAAATGGCAGCTTCTCGGGAAAAGAGTCATATATATATATAATTTTTTATATTCTCCTATTTAATTTTAATAATCTCTTCATTTTCAAATTAAAATAAATCAAGCTGCCTTTTACGTACAGTAATCTTCTAATTCTAAATTCGCACATACCGACAGCTACATATATATGTTATATGTAGTATAATTAAAAGTGTATGAGCGCTTTTCAAACAGGATACATAAAGGGAACATGATGTTCGAGAGGGGTTTCACAAGGAAACGAAGGATAAACTTGCGCTAAAAGAAGAGAGAATTAATGTTGAAGGAAAGAGGGAAGTTTGGAAGAATAACAAATCGAAAATCAAAGTCAGAATGCTTTTCCATGCGTGATCCATTTAAGGTCTAAACGAAGGTAAACTTTTATTGTACTCGAAGAGCTATCGCAATAATTTATTTTCATTTTTTATAGTCTTTTCATTTTCAAATAAGAACATATGAAGGTACTGCCTATTACGTGCAATAATCTTCTTATTCAAAATTCGCAATATGATCTTGGTAAGAGTTTTGTAGATGTGAAAGAGGAAAAAATCGCACATTTATCAGATGTAAATGACCCAAATCTCTTTTCTGAAGTCAATTGAGAGCTACTTTCGCCACATCGATAATTTCGGTTTCATTAAATACGAAAATATTCAACACCGAGGGAACGGAATGAGGAGTAGCAATTGCTCGAATTCACACAAAAGTAAAAGGAGAGAGACGGATTGTAAGTGTGATACAAAACATAAGAGACTATCATTTTCAAAACTTATGATTCGTTTAAGTAATTCTAGCATTGAATTTAACCTTTGTAAATCGTGCTTCTATTATCTCATAACATTAGTAGTTAGTAACTTGAAATCCAATTCATCTCTACTTATGCAGATTCCACATTCATTAAGTTCATCATATCAGAGATTCAATACTTAAGCAACCATTCCTTGCATAAAATGTGGAAATCTTAGGAAATAACTTTATTTTCATTTGAGTAAATTTGAATATTGAAAGGCGATTTCCAATTCTCACTTTCCTCTTATGAATCTTATTTCTAAATTATCCTCCAATCAGTTCCTTTTTAGTTTTCCCCGAATCGAATTAATATATTCACACTTTTTATTTGAGAAGAATACACTTTTTTGGCGAATCGGATGAGAATATCTTTCAAGGAGAACTTGAAATTCGATGAGCAATTGAACTGACACTCATTTGAAATAACTCCATTGAGGATAGATCATATTTAACGATTTGAAAGGAAGCTGCAGACATCATAACTTTGAGATTAAGAACTCGTTTTTGACGAAAATGGTCCAGTGAAGGAGATTTCGCGGTGAAAGTGAAACGAAAGAGGAATTGAGATCTTTTAACGAAGTGGTTTTCAGAATAATATATCTTTCTTCGTAAGAACTTCCTCTCCTTATATTACTAATTACTAATGGCGATGTTTCAATAAATATTATTTCATAAAAGAGCAATTTCATTCGAGTTGAAGATGTAGAATCGAAGCATAAATATCAAATTGGGCAAAATAGTATACAAAGCTTAAATGTTAACTCAGTGAATGTCTAACGATATTCATTATAAAAAAAAGATAAAATCAATTGCTTAAAAACCTAATTGATGGTTAACATCCTAATTATTATGAGGCATTAATTTCGATAAAGATATGTAGTATTATATCCTCATACTAAATTTATTATAGATTGCTGACTAATTATTAAGCTAAACGTACATTTTCTACAGCAGATATGTTTGACTTATAAATTTTACAAAGTGTTTAAGTGAGTATTAATCTATCGTATCATAGTATAATAATTTGGATCACATGCTTAAAAGTTATTTTTAGTCTCAAATATTTTGCTTAAACGGAATAAACTGATTTATTTTCATTGTTCGTGAAATGTTTCCCCATAAATATAAATACTGAAAAGCATTTAGAAGTATATAGTTTGATTTCTGTGAAATCATATTCATAAATATCTATTTATTATCATGATTGAAGGTAAAGTTGTCAAAGATCCGGTTTAGAAGCAGTTAAACTATTTTTCGTATGTTATATGTACAACTTTCTTCCTTTGGAGGTCAAGCGTTTTGAATTTTCAGTTCAGGTTCGTTACTTCAAGAATTTCTGTTTATAATATAATGAAAATATCTACGAAAGAATCTTTAAAAGAAAAATAACTTGGTTACTGTATCGCTCCAGTTAATTTCCAAAAACTTGGATGTTTATCTTCTTTTTCGAGCGAAAGGTAAAGAGTAAGTATGTCGACGGGAAAATAAAAAAACTAGAATTGATTCCTACTAAGAATTTATAACGGAAAAAATTTATAGAAATTAATATTACGGGAGAGTGAAGAACGAGATTTGTGTGTTATATTAGTGTCAACGAATTTACTATATAAACTATCCATTTAAAAGTATTAATAGTAATACTTTATAAATGCTTTTCTAATTCAAATTAAAGCAATTATGCTCCTGATCTAAATTCGATCATTTACTCTTCTAATTATTATATGTACAAATTTCGGAAATTTTTATTGCGATAGATATATTTGAAGAAACGATTTTTCTCATTCCATTTCTATTTTTAAATGAGCGAAAAAATCTGTAACCTTACTACTTATAACTTTAAATTTACTTTCATATTTATGTAACCGAATTATTGTCATAAATTATATCGACTTCTTAAAATATTCCATAATTTTGGTTAAAGCTGTTCATTTGCATTTCATGAGTTATATCACAGACCTAAATTTTATGTAAATTTTAAATATATTAAAATTTCGAGAAATTTCTGCTCGGAATACATTTTTCCGTTATAAATGGACTTCTTTTCTTAAAAAAAACTTCACGTGAGTGAATAAATTGATTTCATTTGGACGAATTAATATTTTCAAATAAAAAATAATTATGATATAACACGGAAAAAATAATTTTCATATAGATGCAGTACCATATCCAAGAAAAGAGGTACCAAGTTGCGAACCAGGTAATCAGATCTAAACATATTTCGAAATTTGGAATTTAAAAATTAATATCATACTTAGAGAAACGAGATGCTGATCATATTTTTGAATGGAAGAATCTGATTAAGATCAATGAATACATTCTAGCCTCTAACATCCTAAAAAGGTGGAATTAGGGCTCTTGATTAGTCGATATTCAAAATCGAAACCTTATCGAAATATCAATAAACGTATTGATTTTACTTTAGCGGAATAAATGAACTCACTTCAGTACGTGAATAATTGCGATTCGCTAAGGATAAAGTCGAAAGATTTTTACGTGTGTCAGTTCCCGTTGAGTTACGCATCAGCCAATCTCTACGCAGCTCTACTGGAAAAAGTCCATTCATTAAAGCGAGATTTATCAGAAACCAAGTCCAAAATTAGAAGCAAGTATTCCCTTCAAATACGACTTAATCTTACAGAAATTTCAGTGCTATTGTTTCAAGAGTCAATGTCAAGAGCATTCGATTAAGAGCATTTTATCTGCAGTTTCCCTCAGGAGAAACAAATGCTTTTCACCTCCCACGTAACGATAGTTATTCTATTCTAACAATAGTTCTTTGTTAAGTCGGATAATTTGTTTAGTCAGCCATCATCGACTACGCAGACTGAAACATTATTTTTATCGCATTTTCTACTTTTCTATTGTCACATAAAAAAATCTCGCTAATGCGTACTATTTTGAATGATTTCAAAATTGATTACTTTAACAGCATTAAACAGTGCGATTGGAATGAAATGCTGATTTAAATTAATGGGGAACTTTTCCAACAGACAACCTTACTTTTTAATGAATTCGAAGGCGTGCATTCGTGGAAAGAGGTGTACAAAAAACTCGAAATTTTTCTTGAAGGCTTTAATTTGCTACCGCTCAACGGTAAATGTAGTTCAGAGAAAACAATTATGGAGGAGCACTAAGTGTGATGAAATTTTAAGTGTCATAATCTTATCATTATGAGTCTTATAAGGAACCGGACTCTTTGTGAAAAGAGTGCAATTTATGGTTAGAAGTTCGAAATCTCTTCTTCCCACATTTAGTCTAAAAGGCATTCAAAAAGAAACTAAAAAAATTGCAGCAAATCGCTTTAATATGATGAGGAAAGAGACATATTCACTAGAACAATTGTCTTAACGTGAAGCAAAATTTTTAAACCAAATGATCATTCAACTATTCAACATATATATTTAATATTAAATATTTAACAATTATTAGCAATTTATAAATTAAAACTTAAATTTGAGAATGATGAATCCAAATGGATAAAGCACAGGTGAAACTTGTGTAGAAGCGATAGTATTCACTATACATTTACCCGGCTGAAACTGGTCCTCTAATAAACTATTATTTTGTAGATCACCAAGTGTGCTTTGAAAAATTGCCATCCACGAATTCATGAACGATGGGAATTATTAGAAAAATTTTAAGTTTTAAAGAAATCCGATTAAAACAGGCGTATCAAATTTAGTTATTATCCAAGTCCGATGGATTCGTAATTGGAAAGCATGAGAACTAAGAGAGTCGATAAACCGATGGATAAACCCGATTCGTGATCGACCAAACTTTCTTAAGTCCACAATGCGTGGAACGAAGATTTGGAGGCAACATACACCGATTTAAATCGAGCTTCTCAGAAAAATATAATTGGGTTCGAACATCGGATAGATCGTGAAGTTCATTAATCAGAAGAGCTTCAAGGAAATAATTCTCGTGGACATTTATTGTTCAAACATCGAAATACATTATTAATATTTAATCGACGTTCATAAAGCACTGAGGGTTAATGATATTCAAAATCACAGCTCTTCGATGACTTTTTTCTCGTCTATATTTCAATGCTCTTTCTTTGAAACACCTGATACATTTTAGGTATCACGAGTTCTACTCTGCGCCTATGTACCCAATTCTCCGAAATAGCGGGATTTTTCATATTCTCGTCTCTACGCTAATTTCAGAAAGAGTTGGTTTTTTTACGTCCGAATAAACGAATCATCGAATAAAAACCGGTCAAACTGAAATCACCCGAGTCCATGAAAGTTAAAGTTGATGACCGCTGTTCATTACGAAAGGGCAGGAAACGTGCGCAAGTGCACGAAGTCTTAATGGAAAGGCGCTCGTTCACAGCGACACGTGGATTTTATGGCTTCGGCACTGAGATTATGTCGTGTCTTCGTGAATATTTTGGCTTTCGGGAATCTTATGAACTCGTTCTTTTTCATGCATCGAAAAAGACATCGTCAGAGCACAAATGTTATTTTACCCTCATTTATTTATTCCGTATATCTCTCGCCTTCTACACTTCTGATAATAATTTATTGTTAATGACGGCATAAAAATCGATTGAACGCCTCTCAAACGTAAGAGCGATTTGGACAAAAAAACTGCTAAACCATAAGAAACCGGAGCTCAATTTCAACTGGAAAATTACTTTCCATTGACGACATCGATCAAGCTACCGACTGAAGGGAGTTGATTTATTTTTCACTGATCAATAAAATAATTTTTTTAGATAAGCGTATTCTGATGACGTCATTACAGAATTTTAATATCTTAGTTTATCGCAGCTATTCTCGAAAGATGTGGTATTATAGTTTTAGTAAATATGTTTGTATGATAGTATTTTTGCAGTACTTTTGGTGATCGGAGCCTAAAATCCCAAAAGAAACGATGTAAAAATTAAAAAATTTAAATTATCCTCAAATTTTAAAAGTCGGTTCAAAACATTCGTCCTTACCGCTAAAAAGAGTTAAATTATTATTGAAATTTTCTTTCCATTATTTTCTTTGACCTGAAAACAACTTATTTTCCGAATCAGAGCGAGCAATCCCTCTCAAACGAGTTCATCTGATAGTGAAACACGAGAATTTAGATTTGTGTTGCCTTCATTCTAATCGATTGAGGATTTATCGACAATTTCTATTGCGCAATAATGAAAACTAAAACCCTTATCCTTTTCAATCGGAAAATGGTTGAAACGAACTTGCCTTCATTTTCCTTTTCAGACCATTCGAAATTCATAGGTAGTCTTTAAGAGAAAATCCTGTGCGTATATTTCATTTGTAAGTTTAAATAAGGGAATTAGTACTAAGATTTCATTAGTAGCTCAAATTAATTAAATTGTTCCCGAAAGTTTTATAACGCTCAAATGCTACTCAAACTTTTAAGTCAGCTTATTTGAATTAACTTACAATTAGATATCACATTTATTTCTTATGGCTAGTATTTTCGCCCGAGCATCGAACTAAAGACAATCTATGCTAAAATCGTACATTTTTTGCTTTAGTTTCACGGTCTTTAAACACTTCACAAATTTCAAAATAAATTACTATTAGGAAATACCTCAAAATGTGTTATGTTGTCCCATATATTTCTTATGGGGCAATAGTAAACGCTCTCTAGAATTGAACGCAAAACTATTTTATCGAGCTATTAACAGATAAATGTAAACATGCGTTCCATCTCACATAGGTATGTGATATTTGAATCTTCTAAGTATTCGGAAAGTATTTTAAGGAGTAATTGATAATCGGATCAATGCACTTTTCGTGGAAAAGTCCAAGCCTCTTAGAATGAGTTGAGACCCAACCAGTATAGGTGGGTAATTTAGCAATTTTTTCCCAGTTGAGGTGGTCATTACTTAAAAAATCAGACAGTCCGCGGCCCCAATAGTTTGGGATGGACATTCGTATCCTATACATACGTATAAGTAAAAGTTCGCTAGCTTACAGCAAGAAAGAGGTTTTGTTACTAATTATATCTATTACATATAGATAACTAGGGGGTCAAAAAAATTTGAGGATACAAATGTCTGGCCCAAACTGCTGAGGCCACGGGCTCGCCGATTTTTTTGCGCAATGGCCATCTAAAATTAACCCAGGAAAAAATCCAAAAACCACTCTACCTATCATGGGTTCGAGTCTGGGAGGCCCCAAAGTCGGATTTTTCTCCATAAGAAAGCATGGAGTCGATTTTTTACAATTAAAAAAAAATACTTTCCGGGAACGTAGTACAACGAAATTTCATGTGCCTATATAAAATATATGTTTCTACACAAAAATGTTATCAATTCTTCATAAAAGATCATGGGTTCGATGCCAGGAGGTAAAATATTTTCAAATTTTGAAAAATCGTATCTCTCTCAATATGATACATAAGTCATTCAAACTTTCTACAATTATAGATACTTACATAATGTACTTAAAAAAATCAAGAGTTGCGTATGGGTCACGGGTTCGATTCCAGAGCGTACCGCAATCTCGAATTTTCGCATAAGGAATGCATTGGCCATATTTCTGAAAGCTTTTTATGACACTTCCCAACCGTGCAGAGGTTCAAAATTTCACACCGAGATAAAAGGTACCATTCACATATAAAAGTATCCCTAAGATTGACGCAATTGGTCGTTGGTTCGATTCTAGGGGGCGTTAACTATATCTCCATATGAAATGCATAGGGAATTTAGGACACATTTTGAGGTACTTTCTGAATGAATTTCCTTTTGCAATTTGAGGTGTTTATAAAGTCAATCATACCCAAGCCAATAATGTCAGGATAATTCGTTGGATGGCCTTGGTTCGACGCCGGGGAGGGAATGATGCTGTAGTAAGAAATGCATGGGAAATCGAAATCAATGCAAAGCTCGCTGCGAAAATGTCCTTTTTCGTTATGTTTAGCATGGCCTTTCAGAATAATATTTCAAAAAATGTTGCATTTTATTAAAAGATATATTATCACATTGCTTGCTGTCAGCAAGCACACCTTTACTCGTATTAACTATAGCTATCCTAAAGATTTTCTCTATTTCGATTTTCCATGCATTTCTTAAGGCAGAATTTTTCCCGTCCGGGTCTCGAACTGAGGACAAATCTGCACCAAAACTGCAAATTAGATTAAGATTCATGTTTTTTAAGCAATCCCGAAGTTTCAAGGACAATTACTCGGAATTACGGAAGTGACCCAAAATGTGTTGTAATTTTCCCGTGTATTCCTTACGGAGAATATTTATATGCCCCTAGAATCGAACTCATGACCTTTCGTGATACGATCCTTTTTCTTAAATAGATAATTATAATTGCTATTGCCTTGCGAAGGTACAGCTGCCCATCTCTGAAATAAATATGTAAAAAAATATTAAAAATACACCTCCCATGTATTTTAAATGGGGGATTAAATAAAAGAACTGCCCGTGGATCCCATAGTTAACGCTGGACATTCGTATCCTATATATAGATAGATCCTACCGAAGCAGATATACATAATAAATATGTCATATTACTTAAGCATTATCAATATCAAAAAATACTGATTCTGACTGAAAAATTCATTGGGCGGTAAACACTCATTCCAGTTGACAAACAAACCTGCAGTGGTTTTGAAAATAATATAAATTATTTAATGTCCAACATCTAAGATATACTGGTATTTTAACAATTTGTATTACCAGTTTTTATTAATAGCAGGGAAATAAATTCCGATGAATTTGTGAATGTTCTTACCTCTCTTCATTTTTGACAGATAAAGGTAATAAAGAGTTTGAATGAAGAATTGTTAGCTTATCGATGCATTTTGTTATTTAACTTTATTTCCAATGTGATACTTTAATTTCAGGATTCTACAACTCTGGCATTTTTTGAACTCCTTCCTACTCATCAAGGATTATCAATTCCGTCTGTTACTTCCATTTCTCATTCATTTTCTTTCCCTACTATTACTTCAAATCTTGCACTATATGTTATATTAGTGCTTATATTAACCATACTCTACAGAAAAATCACTCTAACTATTAAGTTACTATGGGCTTTAAGAAGTATTCCAGGACCACCTTCAGTACCTTTGATAGGAAATGTGATACTGTACACAAGAGGTAATTCAGGTGAGTTTCCATCACAAATATGAAAATTTCTTATTACACAGTACTTTAATCAAAATAATACAGAAATATTAATTATTTAAATTATATCTAATCATTCCTTTACAATGATTAAAATCATGAACTGAGAAATGATAAATCACTAATATCAGGAATATAGACGAATATCATAAATGAATTTTTCATAATTGTTCATCTGATATTTAACCTATTTAAAACTATTAGTATTAGAAATTACAAAATAGTGTTAATCTTGGAAAAAGTTCTCTTTCAGAATTATACCGTTTATTGAAGTTATGCAATAAAGTATATGGTTCTATGTTCCTATTATGGGTTTGGGAAAAACCTGTGGTTTTCTTATTCAGAGCTGAAGTAGTTCAGCCTCTATTGAGTTCCACAAAGCACATTGACAAGAGCAGTGAATATTCCTTCCTTGAGCCATGGCTTGGAACAGGATTAATCACCTCATCAGGTAAATACAATATTCATTTTTGCTGATATTCTGTGAATTCAATCCTCAGAAATGTCAAGCATATCACTCCAGGTAAATATCAATGCATAAGATACCAAGGTACGAAAACTTAAATTTGCTTGTTTGCAGATCATCTGTATAATATTACTTTCTCTAAAAGATTATAGATTCACTGAACAGTATTCTTTTTTATGATATCTATGATCTTTTACTATTTGCTATGAACTCAATATAGAAACATTGGCTCTAGCCTTGCTGAATGCTTTTAAAGGATAAAAAATAATTTAATAAGAATTATATAGATGTATTACATTGTGAACTCAACTCTAAATATTTTTAATATCTATGATTTTTTTGTATCTTCCAATCTTTTAAGAACATTCCTTCAATCCTTTTATTTTCTCAATTTATTTAGAAATAAATAAATCTAAGCATATCTGCTTACCTTCACTGCATTTGAAAATAAAATTAGAGATAGCAAGTAATAACTGAACATTGATGCTATACTTATTTATTTCTATTTAACCGAGCACAAGACTCACTCCTATCATATTGGATATAGTAGAAGTTTCTCATCTTATCATAATAACCAGCTTAAAGGTTACATACATATTTTAAATTGAATTTGAAAATCCCTTCATCAATGTATGAAGAAATAGTGATAGGTAAAGGTGAAGGTGTTAATAGTAAAAATGATACATAGAATGCAAGCACTACAAAGAGATATGGAATTTTGTAGACTAAGAATTGCTTAAAGAGACAGAACATGCAACATATGTGTGAGAAAAATTACATGAGTTTCAGATATCATTGAGAAAGTAAGATCACTGAAAAAGAGAAGGCCAATTAATGAGAAATGACAACTGTGAGACATTATTAGCTCTGAATAGTGATAATGATAGTGAAGTGTGAAGAAATATCAATTAATGGATAGACCAGACATACAATGTATTTACAAGCAATGCACTAGAATCAATTCATAAGCAAGCAACAATACTTATTTTCACTTCTCACCTTGCGCATATCATACAAATAAAAATTCTTTTAGCAATTTGTTTCTTAATACATCATTACATCTTTCTATATTGGCGAAGGTTACTTTAAATTGTTAAATTAAATTCAGTTATATCTGCTCACATTTAGTCTTTTCTACATCAAAATTGACCAACTTTCTAGCCATTAAAGGCTAAAGTGGATTTAACAAAAATTTTTAGTTTACCCAGTCCCAAAGCTTCACACTATAGCATATTTCTTTGAAAATATTTAACGATTTTCAACTAATTTTCATTTTGCCAAAATATAAATTCGAGCATTTGATATCAATTATTAAAGTTTCAAGATGATTTTTATTTTTAAAATACTGCCCTTATTTTATTAGGCTACATTCAAAATGTCAATTAATTACTAGTAATAGTAATCACATCATTTTTTCAGGCAATAAATGGCATTATCGTCGCAAGCTGCTGACCAACACCTTGCACAAGTCTATACTAGAGGCATTTCTAAGTTTTATGTGCCAGGAAACTGACATCTTGATTGATCGTCTCAGGAAACTTATCAAGCCATTAGAAGAGTGGTCTGATGTCTTCGATGTAGTACCTTATGCCAAGCTTTGTGCTTTGGACACCACTTGTAAAACAATAATGGGTATCAGTGCTCATGAACAAAATGAATCAGAGTATTTGGAATATGTAAGAGCTATTGAAAGGTTTGTATCTTATTTTATGATAATCAAAATTACTGAAAATTTAGTTCAAATTCTCGTAAACTTTGGAGTAAGCTGATTTGAGGGCTTATAAAAAGATTTCAATACAATACTTATAATCATAGTATAAATGATATTTATCTTATTATACAATTGTACAAAAGTATTATGATTGATTTTCACAATAAAAACATTACTGAAAATTTATAAGTATAAAAAGAGGTAAATGAATTTAGCAATACATATTCAGCATACTTAGAGATTGTAAAACAATATAGAGACTGAATTGAATAGAACAGTTTTAAACTTAAGGAAATATCACATAGGAATAACTAATGTTCGTGAAATACATGAAATCAATAAAATAATTGACTTATGCTTTACCAATTTTAATTAAACATTTCACTGACATAGGTTAAAATTATCGATTTAATATGAAAGTGAATGTATTTGACTTTGAATCGTTTTAATTCTTAGAGCATTATTTTGTTTTTTCCTACTGATCTCCTACCTTTGAAACTTAAAATCATTTTGTTGAGGACATTTCCCATATTGCAATTTTAATAATCTAGGTCTTAATATCCTCTCCCAATCAATGTGTATTACTTAAGATATATCTTAAATTAATATGAATCAAATTTATTGTTATTTTTTATAGAATTACTTCAATTCTGCATCAACGATTCCTGACTCCATGGCTTCGACCAGAATTTCTGTTTAACTTGTCATCATTGGGAAGGGAGCATGCAAGGTGCATCAAAATAACTCATGAGTTTTCAGATAAGGTAACGTATGGGATATGGTACAAATAACAATGTCAAATATATATAATGCCCATCATGGGATGAATGTCAATATTCTCCTGAACTTAAGATTTACAAACCCGAAAGTGAATTTATTTTATATTTAATGAATAATATATTTTACTTCTTCAACAAATGATTGAGGTATGTTTTCTTGTAAGAGGTTCTTTGAATACTATTTTATTTATAGATTATTTAGATAAAATACTTTTAAACAGATTTTTTATGCAAATTCTTAAGTAATTTAGAAATATCTTCCTACAGTTAAATTATCTATGGTTTTCAATTTAATTAACATAAAATTACGATTTAAATGAAATATGGTAGAGAGATTATTGTGATTGATAAAACTCTATTTAAAATATATTTCTACCATTAGATTCCAACACCAGAGGTTAAAAGCATTTTAAGTTTAATGACTTTCAAGTACACAATATTTTCCTTTTCTATTCTTCTCCCCTGTTGTTGCAAGTTGTTTGAGATATGTGTATTACAAGAACACTTCCATGGGGTTTACTCAAGATTGGTCACTTGTTTTTCTAAGGAATTATACATTACCTTAGTTTTGCTAAAGTTTCTTGTGCCATACCTTCAGTTCTACCATATTTAGTTCTTGAAATCTTGTATGCACGTATATGATTGTATATATATATAATGAGTTATTGGGTATATCTACTTTTCACAAAAATTTTTGGATAATTTCAGGCAAAATCGAATCTTCAATATGCTATCATACTTTTCAAAAGCAGTGGTAAAATGATTTTTCAATTAAAAGCATGATTATAATGAACAGAGTTTTCATACAAGTAATGTAAGAGTTATCATTTTAAAATCAAATATTTGATTTGATAATCATGACTGAATCAGAGGAACTATGATTAATTTGTATTACCACTACCTGCTTTTCATATATCATTTATACATTCTAGTATTGATAGATATCTTTGGAATCACTAGGTAATTAAAGAGAGGAAGGAAGAGAGAAGATTACATAAGGAGAGGTTGAAAAATGGGACAGTATCAGGCATACAAACTGGTAAGAAATAAACACCCAATAAATATCATAATCATATTCAAAGAAGAGAGCATAACTTATTGCAAAGAAATTTAGTTTGAATATTATTATTTCTTATAAGCTATTTACCAACTATGATTCATATTTTGGGTTTTTAAGTTCAATTGAAGATGGGAATCTCCTGTCCCAATTAAGTCAGTTTATTATTATTTTTATTTTTTATGGTCCTATACTTTGACAATGGAACATGCTTTATCAAGCTAATAAAAGGAAAGCATTACTGGATCTACTCTTGGATATGTCAGAGAATGGGGCAATTCTTTCAGATGAAGATATACGCGAAGAGGTGGATACATTTATGTTTGTTGTAAGTACTGCTTCAATAATCTATAAGTAAATTGGTTAATTATACATATATATTTTGCAAATTTACAGTTTTTAAATTTTCTCAACATTTTATTAAATATTTATATAATTCAAGGGTCACGATACCATCTCATCATGCTTCAGTTGGACTCTTTACTTGCTTGGCCAAAATCCTCAAATACAAGTATGTACCACAGAACCTACTATGATTCAAGATTAAGAATATAATTAATATATATCTCAATTGAGTACAACTTACATACGTGTATATTAAATTATTTGACTTTTAAAATGAACTAAAAATGTTAACAATACATTTATGATTTCAATGAATAAATATTAAAAAATGAAATTTCATATCAAAATTTATTTTATGACAAAAGGACCAATGTTCATTGGTGGTATGTATATAAACAGCTATACTAGCTATTGCAGATATGGAGTTTAAGTTTATAATAGTAGTTCGATGTTAAAAGGGATTCTCAAATAATAGATAAATAGATATAAAATATTTAAACATCACAAACTTGATTCAAAATACAAGAATTATAATACAATTATGCATTATAATAATAAAAAATAAGTGCATTATTAAAAGTTGGGGGAACGAGTAGTTCCCATCAACCTGTGAACCCCTAAGGAAACATAAAATGTGAAAAGGTTGAAGGTAATTTTGCATAGAGAGCACACACAGGTAGGATAGTCCCAGGTTTTTAATAGAGGTAAAAAAGAGCCTGATGGGTCAGTAAATTGTTCTATGAACAACCTACCAGCAATTTGGAGAACTGGGTTTGAGTTCCAGTACTGTAATACTTTTTTCATGTATGTTAAAAATCTGGGAAACATATAATTCTAAATAAATATCCTGCTAGCCACCATTCAGCATGTTGCAGGAGGTACAAGCACCAAGACTCTATTTACCTAATTGATAAGTGAGACAAACTGTTCATGGAAAAAAAACGAATACTTGAAACAGGTTTTTTTGACATCTAATTCTCTTATTTTCTTCACTCTGTTGGAACAACCTATATAGCAGGGATGGCTTATTATATCCTCAATGTCTTCCAAGAAGATGGTTTCTTTGAACTTATTCAATAAATTAGACCTTAATTTTAATCTTCTATTTTCTAATGACTACCATCCAATATCCTTTAGCATTTCAATAATGCTAATCTATCACAGAAATATAGCATGAGGTGTCCATTAAGTAGAAATACAATATTATTCAATAGATTTTGATATTAAGAAATTTAAAGTATGATATTTTATAGGAGCAGTGTGTTCAAGAAATTGAGGATCTTCTGGGAGAAAAACTGATGAAAGGAGAGGAAATTACTCTGCGAGATCTAAACTCCCTGGAATACATGGAAAGATGTATCAAAGAGACACTTCGTCTCTTTCCTGTCATTCCAATAATTGGAAGAGATATAAAAACCCCTCTCAAAATAAGTGAGTATTATAAGATGCTTATGTAGAAATGTGGCTAAAATAAAGTTGAAATTAGTTGTAGCTTAATATGGATAGAAATTAAATTAAAACTTACAAACTGATCTTATTCAATAATACTATGGTGTAATTTGCCATACTAATAATCATAGTTCTTGTGCAAAGCCATAAATTCCCAACAATCCAACAAATAGAAGGCATTCACACTTGGGACTTGGGAGTGCTCATCTCTTGACCTTTAAATATGCATACAAAATAAAAATTCAAATCTTCATGAAAAGCAAAATTATATCAGTTGATTTTAATTGGAACAAAATGTTTCAAGATGAAAAATTAACTTAAATACAAGATAAGTATCAAAATACAGAGATCAAATCCCTAAACTGACTTGGATCATTTATATTTTTTTTAAATTTACTTATGTTTTGAATGCTTAGTAACCAAAATATAATTTATAGAAATTCAAAGTTTCCTTTATAGCAATACATATTCTTTAGATGCATGAATTTTCAACGACTGATATTTTAAAAAGAGGTATCTTACCTTGGTGAAATATAATTCTTTTCTTCATCAAGCTAGCTGGTTGGAGCAATATTTTCCTTTAATTGTTCTACCTTTTTCAATTTTAATTATATTTTCAAATATAAATTATTGTGATGGATTTAATAGACATGGCTTTCTTTGGTGCTGAACCTTCCATTGACATCACTGGTTCAACACCGATTCTGACTGAGAACTAATGTCTAGGTTATAAACACTAGGTGGACTAATGTCTCACCTGTGCTAATATATTACCACACAAAATGGCCTCTTGATTCAGTCCAAAAATTGCTTACACATTTGCTTTCAATTGGAATTAAGCAAATACGGCACCAACCTTGCAAAGAGTTATATATTTGGCTTATTCATTGAGGCAGCTATCTTAACTTTTAATATCCTCTCTGCGTCAGTATGAGAACTTTTCACCTTACCCTTGTAAACATTTTAATGTTGATATTAATACTTGGAATCCTCAACACCAATGGCCAATGAAACTAAATTACTCTTATTGTTAAAAAGCTTTTGATGGCAAGAAAGTTATTAATATAATACACAGTCAATTGACTTTCAAATCTTTTGAAAAGATAAAAAAATTTAAACAGGAAAATAAACAATAACAAACCAGCCAAAATATTTTTGTAAAATAGTTCAGATCTATAGTTTTCAAAGAAGAAAACACAATAATGGGAGAAAACTGTAATATATCATATTAAATTAAAGTGTTTAAGCCACTTTTTTACAATTATATTAATTCTCTATTTTGGCACAAAAATGACATAATAAAATAATATTAAATTAATATATTCAGTTTATTATGGCTTATAACAAATAAGATAGATAAAATTGTAGTTCAGCTATTTTGAAAATTTAATAGTGCAAAGTTGAATCAATTGTAGTTTTATTTATAAATTATAAACTGAATAAAATGCTGTAAAAAAAGGATACCACTCCTAAATTTTCCAAACTATCTCATGGGTCAAAAGACAATTTTTTTATTAATTGAGGATACACTGAATTCTTCAATTTTCAAAACAAAATATTGATTAAAATATACTGGGCATATTACGGAATAATATATGTTTTTTAATTAAAGATAAAATCATAAGTTTCAAAAGATAATTATTTGCAGGAATAAATCAGGATTTACCTTGAATTGAAAAATTTAATGTATTTAACAATATGTTATTATATAATTGATCAATGCTAACAAATGGACATTTTTTATGCCTACTTGTAACAGAGGAACACATTCTAATGCCAGGAACTACAGTGGTAGTTGCAACATACATTCTTCATAGAGATCCAAAGATTTTCCCAAATCCTGAGCAGTTTGATCCAGATAGATTTTGTGAATCAAATGTCAAAGACAGAAATCCATACGCTTACACACCATTCAGTGTAGGATCCAGAAATTGCATTGGTAAGTAAAAATTTTTATCCTAAAGATGCAGTATTATCTATGGAATATGATTTTCTTGAAATAAATTAAATATGTTATCTTTATTAGACTATTAACATTACCATGTTTACCGATTTTTATTGTAATTTGATCAATATAAAATGTTTTTAAGATATCAAAATAGTTTATAGATATAATGAAAATCCATGCCAAAAAGTGTGGCAAGATTCAGGCCCATTACAAGTAGCCCAGCTACTTTGAGAAAATTAACTTGAATCATAAGGTTGTTGATTATTATGAATCTTTTTTATTACAGGACAGAAGTTTGCGATGATGGAAATTAAACTTATGCTTGTAAAAGTTTTGTATAATTTTATAATTAACAGTACTGACAAAAGGAGAGATTTAAGACTACAAGGAGAACTTGTTCTCAACAATAAGAATGGGGTGCGACTTACCATCCAAAAACGACTCAAAAATGATATTAATTCAAAAACCAATCCTTGAAAGAGATTAAAATAAAAAATAAACTTATTTTTAGTTTTAGTGCTGTTAAAGACAATAAAAACCTAGTTATTAATGAGTACATCACTGTAATTGAAACCCAAATATTAGCCACATTTAAAGGAATATTGTCTGCAAAGTTTAAAATCATACATTTTTTGGTTAAAACAAGGAATAAGAACCTTATAAAACTTTTCTCCTAAAAACCAACTGAAGATAGTATTAGAGAATTCAAGATTTATTTGAACATATAATACCAATTGTTTCTTAAATTCAACAAAATTTTATTAAATTGAACTAACATCTATCAAGGATGTTAGTTCAATTAGTTAACTAAATAGTTAAAATACCTTCTATCTTCATTAGGAGCTAAAAATTCATATGAATATTTTACTCCAATTATGAGACACTTCTTTGGATCCACAATTAATATCTTAATAAACCAGATGTGACCACTAAAAATGCATGTCACTCTGTCTTTCAGTGTTTTGTATCTGAGCGTACACTTTCTCTAAATACAAGGGGTTTAAAACTTTGCTATTCGTGGCTATGGTAAGACATCAATTATTCTGCCAATCTTGATTTTGAAAAATCAATAATAGATAAGTTATCTTTTAATAAGTAGATCCGTTTGATTAGAAGATTTGGGAAAAAATATCCTTTACCTGCTTCTGGGAATCATACTTCTATGGAGTTACACTGACAAAAACATGAAATATCCTAAACTCCTGATGCATGATTAGCAAATAAAAATTTAATTTTGCGAAAACGTGTAAATTATGATTTAAATCTATAATATTTGTACAGCATGAAAGGAAGCCTCTCAAATATATCTAGATCTCATTCAATCATATCAAAAAATAAAATATAAAGTCCACTAAAAGATAGGCATCACATACATCCACATTCCACATTTTTTCTCAAGCGAATTAAAATTGTAAAATAATGACAAAATATGGAAAATGATTTGAACAACATCAACTCGCACGCACAAGTAACCTTTTTTGGTACTTAGATTTAAATGAATTAACAATGGAGCAACATAAAGATATTCACTCACATGCCAAAGATTTTGTAGAAAGTAGCGCAGATAGTGTTCTATTTCATCAGCTGATATTCAATATGGAAGACTACAATCCTACTTGTATTTTCATCGACATCTTATAAAAAATCACTAAAAGAACTACGAAATGCGTTCTCCGTTCTCCCTTCATCAACGCGCTTAATGTCTTATCCAAATATTTTCTTATTCTCCCGCGGATTGCAAATGAGGTCTCTTAAGTCAATAACCTGTTAGTATTCGAGACATTCCTTTTTTTTAATCGGTCGTTCACTTTCGTAGGTTTGAGGGCAGTGAAAAATATATATCAAAATACTACCGATAACATCGGATGGCCGTTTGGTCCTTTTCATGCACACACTAAAATTATTGGTCGCTAGAAGGAGTTACTCAGACCAAGATCACTTGAATATAATAATTTTAAGGAAGCATAGCTACAAAATTAGGAATGAAGTCCTCAAATAATAAGCTCATTCTATGAGCTTACATTACCCCTCACATAGTAATACTAATTCAGAAGCTGAATATGATATTAGGACAGAAACCTATTCCTTCAGGAGAGTATCCGAAGGAGGGGTGATGAATCTTCTCTCATTGAAAGGCAACACTAGAAATCAGTTGAACACACTTAGAAGAAAACTATTCCTTTAAAGCAAATCACTATTATATAACACTAAGTTATGATTATCTTCACCGTTTTTTATTTCTTATTATTATTGTATTTTGTATTGGTTAAATAGGACTTCTTAGTCCCAATTTCGCTATGTATATATGTATTTATTATTACTGTTATTAATGTCATTAATGTGTACCTATCCCTAGTATTATATGTGAACATTTATCAATGTTAGTAAGTGTTTTTGTAAGTTTCTAGAATTGATTTTTACCATTATTTTCGTGGTGTAAAAATAATAGCGATGGTTATTATTGATCACCATACATTTTTATCGCCAGATATTCGCTGTTATTTCGAGATGATTTTGATGTAATAGGGATCATGATAAAACAGTTAAAACAAAGTTTATTTTGACGGAAAGGTTTTTATTTCTTTTCATAATTTTCTACATCCTCCAATCATTACATAGTACATCAGAAAGGTTTCAAGGGAAAATATTCATGGTAATTTTAACCACATCCAGCTCTTGTGAGAGTGAAGAAAGGAACGATCGAAGGAAAGACAATTTTTCTTTTTTTTTTACTTTCCGTCGATGAAATCGGTTCTGTAAACGAAATCAGTCCAAGGAGTGATGGCTTCTTATGCTGCTGGTTTCTCATCGGCACTGGTAGCGGTGGCTCCAGAGGCCTGCGAGGTAGAATCAGATGCGACAGCTGGTTCTCCAGTGCAGGCAAGGCTTGGGAACTTCTGGAAGAGGGCAGCCCTGTACTTAGGGTGGCTGTTGAATAAAAAGAGAGGTGGTTAGTATGAGATTTGATTGTTGGTGTGACATAGATTGCTGCGATTGTCACCTGATGCCATAGACGATTGGGTTGTAGACAGCGTTGGCCTTGGCGAAAACAGCTCCCCAGATGCTGGCAAGTGGGCTGAGAGAAGATGGAGCGAAGAGACCGGCAATGTTGATGATGAGGTATGGGGTCCATGCGACGAACCACAGAGAGATGGTCATCATGGCGATCTAAAGAGCAATTGTTATTATTCAGTGTTTGCGTTTCGTTGGAGTAGTTTTTTAAGCAATATCTCACTCAGTTACCTTGGCAAGCTTGCATTCAGCGCTGGTGTTCTGAGCTTCGGCTGACCTAAGGGAGGCAACGTTCATCTTCTTGGCCTGTTCCCTCATCTGCTTCTCGTGGGCGGCGACAGCCTGCAATAAATCAGACGATGATGATCAGTTTATATATTTGTAGAAAGAGCAGTTTCATTAGTCAAACATGAGATTGGTATCGCACCTGCACGATGTACCAGTAGGCATAGACGATGACACCAAGAGGCAAGAGGTAGCAGTAGAAGGAGTAAGCCCAGATGTAAGATACGCTGACCCAGTCCTTGGAGAGATAGTCAGTTCCGCAGGAGGTCATGTTTCCTTCTGGGACATACCTATGAGTGTAATGCAATAAGTTAGGTCAGTTTTATCATGTGGTATGATGAGATGTATTTTTCAATGATTATGCATTATGTGTTCACCTGTTCCATCCAAGAAGAGGAGCAACAGTCCAAAGGGCAGAGTTCAGCCAAACTTGGGAGATCCAGAACAAAGCTCCCTTGATGGTGAGTGGCTTGGCGGAGAGACCCTGCAAATGGCATTTTTTATTTGAAATGAATATATATTTTCGAAAATGGAATATATTTAAGTTGATAGGGGGTTTTCGTTTGTTTTTAAGTATCACTAAGGAGTATTGAGAAACCAATGAAATGCTAGATGTAAAAGATGGAGTTCAAGTACTTCCAATAGAGCATGAGAAGGGGAGTTAAGAAGTTGAGAAGGATAGGTAGGGTTAATCCTATTTTACCAACTGTAGTTTAGTACAAAGAAAAGGTCAATCGATAACTTAACATTTATTTTAGTTTCTCTCTTTCCTCTCAAAACTTTAAAGTTGAAAAAGATAGCATTTTAACTTTAAGATTCCCTTGATTTAAATTTAGTCTCGGTAAAATTGATTTGAAGATATTTTTGGCGAAAATTTGAAGGATTAATGAGAAAGTTATTAGCAAATGTTGTTCCTAAGCGCTGTTATTAATCGTATATAAATTTTCGATAGGTCTCACCTTGACGATAACGTTGTACCTATCCCAGGCAATTACGGACATGGTCCAAATTGATACACAGCCGAAGGTGGAACCAAGCATTCCATAGATCTGGCACATGAAAGGCCCTAGAAAGCATTAGAAGTAAACCGTTGATCATTGAGTAATAATCAAAGTTAGGGATATTTTTGCCATTGTTCTAATTGATTGAAATTTATGGTTAAAATCTCTATTTCTCTTCATGTTACTTTGCGTTCCTTACCAAGGACCCAGGTCTCGAAGTAGCAGTTGATGGTCATCATGGGAGCCATGGTGGCCATGAGACCGAAGTCAGAGATGGCGAGGTTAACAACCAGAAGGTTGGATGGAGTCCTAAGGGCTTTAGTGCAAGAGAAGATGTAGATGACAACTCCGTTTCCGCAGATAGAGATGAACCCCAGCATGCTGATGACGAAGCCCAGCAGGGAGTGCCACATTGGGTTGAGGGGAGGGAATTGGTACCTGGAATAAAACAGGTGGTTCTCTTTCTCTCGATTCTGCAGTGGACGCCATGATGTGCTTTGTGAAGCTCTTTGGGTATCAGCTGTATTAGGGCTTTATTGGATATGAGCCATAAATCAATTAAAGGAACGAATGATTGATTAACGGAATATTAAAGCTGATATCAATAGAGAAATGGATTGATACAGAGACTGATTGATACTGAAACTGGCAATCGATAACCGATAAACTCATTGAAAGTCAAGTCTTTTTGAAGTTATAATTTTTCAGTCGCGAGTTTTCGATTAGGTATTTGAGGTCTTTGCTAGAGAACCATCTCACCAGTGGGAGTCAACGAGGAACAGCATCTCAGGGGGGACCTTGTCGACGACGGTCATGTTGGTGCCGAAACTTCCAGTTCCAGCGAAGTTGTAGGCGCTGTAGCTAGGCCCTGCTCCCAGAGACATGGTGGCTGTGGATGAGAATAAATTATATCTTCGTATTTTATGAGGATTTGCTGCCCGGAGTAAAGCAAACTCGGATGATGGAGCAAGGAAATTCAGTTTGATCTTTACAATGATCCGTTTATATTTTGCTAGGAGTTCAATCGAGGTATGATTCCGATCTATGACAGCAAGAATAGGATGTAATTTCTTTTGTGGAAAGATTGGTAAGTTATTTAAGTTCAGGAAATATCAATTTGAATTTGATTTAGGAAGTCGGAAGATATTTGTAAATATAAGGATATCAAAAGATTCTGAGATTGGAATGATGAAGTTATTCAGATCTTTGAATTCAAATCCAAGAGATGATTTTGCTGCAACTCACCTGGATGTGTTTTCTTGGACTGCGAAAGATGGGATCTTGCTGCCTGGCGTTCTTCTGGAAGACACCGGGAAGAGCTGTTTCTACCGTTGACTCGTCTTCAGCTTCGGTTGTGGCTCCTTATATACCCCAGCCAGAGGTGTTTTTTCTCCCATCCACCACATACAAAACGACCCCTCCACACCCTTAATTACCCCTACCTACCAACATCTTACTCTTTAGCATAGGCTCTTTACGTTTAAATCCTCCAACTCATACCTCCTACACGAAATACGCAAATCCAATTAGGCATCTTCATACGAAAATCATTGTACGCACACGCTATCGAATTTTCTTTGTAAATTTTTGAATTTGTATACTCACGTACATTTACAATAATATAACACGAAAAAAATTTAATTTAATTAAAGGTGCAAAGAGGTAGTTTGAAAGACTAGAAAATTTTCAATCTCTCAGAAGATGTTTTATTAAATTTAGTCACTTAGAGAAGGGTTTTACGCGACAGTCATGTATGAGTTCGTTCTTTGAGACTTCATCAGTCGTCGGAGTCAAACTCTAGAACTTTGCTAGAAAAGAACGTATATCCACTTTTATTGTAATATCCATACATTAACAACAGAAAGATAAAGAGGAGGAAATTTTAATCGTCACCAGCAATTGCGATTTATGGTAAGTAATAATACTTGCAATATCATTGCCTCTTTTGATTTAAGAGCAAGGCGTCTACGAATATATCTTTTTTAAATGTAGCTGCATTGCTGTATATATTTGAGAAGTAAATTAACTATTTTATATATATTAATAAAAATATTTATATTTTTATTTTTAGCGATATGAAGTCATTTTTTAGAGAATTCAATAAATATCCTTTATATTTTCTAAATATCGTATGCAAGGGTAATAATAGTTTATAACTCCATGCGTTGTGATCATTTTTTTGATTTACGTTACTTTAAACGCACTGATGAATTATGAATCGGAGATGGCACTTAGTGATTTGTTCACTTTTCATTAAGTGGATAAAGTGCCTTCTTCAAATCTCTTTATCCGCGACATCAAATTTAATATATTATCTACAGATAATTATATTTTTTGTGGGAGAGTAGAATGAGAGAGAAAATAAAGCTATGAAGTGGAGGGAATAAATAACTGCTCCTTTGGGATTTTTTTTCGGAATTCTCGTGCAAATCGTAACGACGACCAATTCATTGAAATGAAATCATCCCATCCCGTGTCTCTTATATTTTTATTGAGGTATACATGTGAAACATAATATGTTGAGTATGAAATCAGTTCATGAACTATCAAAAAGTATGTTATTTATATCGATGATATTAACTTAATGATAATTATGGTAGAGTTTGCGGCAGAAATCCATAAATTATTTTAGATTACTTTTTTAATTACTGTTACCATTCTTCATTAAGTGACTTCTCGTGAGTATGTGTCAGTGAACGGCTGGATCAATTAGTTAGGTTTTTAAGATGTTTAAATATTTTTACTCTTAATTAAATGGGCTTTATCGAAATTGAAGTGACCGCTTATGTGCATATATATGTGAACAGTAACGAAGAAATCGTCCTCTTAAAAATTTCGAAAGAGAGAATTGGGCATGTAAACGATTATGAACCTCTTCATACAAAACATTCTATCATGGATTATGTTCTATCACTTCAAAATGTATATTATAAATATGTATGCATAAAGGGTTATACTTTTATTATCTACAGCGATTATAATGATTTGAATTTCATATATTAACTGGACGAAGATCAGACTCAATTCCATTTGAGTATTTAATCCAATTGATTTTCTTGTAAGTTTTCGATAAACCATAATTTACCATCCACATCGAACAAAACTTGCCTTCGATATTAAAAATTCAAGGGAAAGTCCAACTTTACATATAAATATCGTTAAATCTATCAAACAAATTATCCAACATACCCTAAAACACTTCAGAAATCAGAATATTTATTCGTATTCGATTTATAAAATGAATTATAAGCTCTTTAATTTGACAGAGGGAAAAATAAACTAGTATATCAGCAAAAGTGAATTATATATCTAGTCTACGTACATCAATTATATTTATTACAGCGATACAATAACAGACGATTATAAAGTCAATTACATAAGTTATTTTGATTCACCTAAAATACGGACGAATCCAATATAGGTTCACTCAAAGAAAAGCATTTGAGGGACGTAACATAGAGTTATGAGTGTTACCGAATTGAATTTAGTACTGGTTATAGATTTATGATTTTAAATTCGCTAGCAACAAGGAGTAAATATGTCAAAAGATTTTCTAAAGATATTTGAATAAGCAAATCGTTGAATAAATCGAGATAATAGTGAATATATGTAATTAGTAGAATCACTATGAAAAAAGGTACAGAGGGCTAAGGTAGAACTCAAAATTGAATTTTGGATGACAACAAACAAAACGCTAAAATATTTTTTTTATAATTATAATACCTAATTTAAGTCATAACTCAAAATATTTTCTTTAGAGATTTAAAATCTCAAATAGTTTCATCATAAATTTTGAAAAAGAAGGAATAATTAAAGGAGAAATCCAAAATTAAAAAAAATTCCGTATTTCTAATTATTAAATCGAGATTTAATTTTTTATTCTGAGTTAAAATATGTATTACCAGACATGATTTTGTGTTAATAATTGTTCATTTACTCTTACAATTAATAAATCATTTATTTATATACCAAATAATCTAAAATAAAGTTTCTATTGAGATTCACGTTCTGCTCTTTTTAGTTTTAATTAAGCTTGGAATTGTAATGAATAAACACATACTTGATGAATTAAATTATAAAAATATTAACGTGAGGGATTAGCGTTTTACCAAGAAAATATTTTACTTGAATCCTTAATGTATTTACTGGGAAAGTATAATTATTCACTTATAAATACATGACTTAAACTTTGCGGTAGATATGATTCCACTGTGATTATTGAAAACTTTATCGCAGCATTAAAATACGATAATAAGAAAATTAGATAAATGAATTAGAATTAAAATTAAACTTGTAATGGGTTTGGTTTAATACGATTAGTTTTGTCTCATTGTAGATATAAAAGTTCAGATAATTTCTGAATAAGACGAAAATAATCATAGTAAGCCAATTACTGTGGAAAATAAACATTCGTTTTTATTTAAATTTGCATCTTTCCAAACATTTCAGCTGGTAGATATCCAATTCATTTCAATAATTAACCTGAAAGCATCTATTTTCTTCCAAATGAGTTAACATAGCATATAGTGAATAAATAAATAAAACAGTTATTATGAATAAATTATCCCTAGGAATTTCGAGGTAATGTTCTGATTGGAAATCCCAACTAATACTGATATTATCTTATAATATTGAGTAAAGAATCATAGGAATAAATCATTAAGTTATATAATGAAGAGATTCTACAGTTGCTCCCTTTTAAATTGAAATCAAGGATAGTGAGGTGGTAAGTCCTCGGAATCTGAGTTACTTCTAGAATAATTTCAACACTGAAAACGCAGATAGAGTAAAACAAACACTCGAACAATGAGTTTAGAATTGCTTTACATTATCAATGTATCATTGCATATTAATAGTGTATCATAAATGTGTAATTTAAGTAATTTAAAAAAGATAAAATCTATTAACTGGAAATGTGAAGGGTTAAAAATGAGAAGGAAGTTCATTATTTGAATATTTTTTCTTTAAGGGTCATTGTCATTATGCGGTTACCATTGAAGAAGCGCTGATTAATAAAAATGTTTAAGTCCCACATCAAGTAAAATAGAAAGTGTAAACTTCAGTACATTCTAAATAAAATTGCAGAAGGAAACACAAGGGAAATATTATAAAATAGTACGTGCGTATAATTTTTTTCAATTACGCTTTCTATAAACTTTTTGTAGCAGAGAAAGAATTCTACTTTTACAAAAAAACGAATATCCAGTTGAGCTATTATCACTAATTGAAAAATTTATCAGATCCTAACTTGTTTTGAAATGACACGATGCAATGCCCTCCAACAAACTTTTAAGAAACCTGTCTCGGCTTATCTTAAAAACTTGTTTCGAGAAATAAGTTCTACACTTTGTACAAAGAGAGTAAAGAAATATGTGCTTTTGGAATAGAATCAATCAGGGAATATTAATTTTCAGCTCGTGATAATTTTTTAATCAAAATAAATTAAATTAGACATTACATTAAATTAAAATTAGGCGAAATTAAGCAAAGAGTCTAATAAGTGAGTAATTACTAAGTAACTGCAATATCACATTATATTTATAATAATATTTTATACTTATATATTTTATCTAAATTTATAACATCATTTGTGAGGTCAGAAGGAACATATTTTTTATGTGTCGTGGTAGATGTAGGTCACTACTCATCTCTTTATACTCAAATATACGTCGATCGAACTTCCATGGCCAACAGCAAAGAGTTTCAATCAATTAATTTATTTGAATGAAAAACACCTAAGATGAGATGAGATTTTGACGAAATTCGCTCGAAGCAATAAATAAAAACTTAAGTTTTATCGCATTCAAAAATTAATTGAAAATTACGCTAATTTCGATTGAAAGGTTATTCTGTTGAAAGTAGTCGAACTTCGAAAGAAGTTAAAATTAAAATCTTTGAAAGTAAGTATGAGTATCATGCGTCCATCCATTCATATCTCTTAAAATCCTTTGCTTTTCATTTCCAGATCACTTGAATTTTTGTATTTCATGACGTATTCATATAAATAAAATTCTTCGTATGTAATTAGAATCGCAATTTGAGGAAATTCCATACGTTATAAAATAAAAATCTTTGTTTACTGTTAAACTAAAATCACGCTTTGAAAATTATCCCTCACATAAAAGAGGCTAAAAAAAAAGTTAAATAACCCGATACCAACTAACGTGGTCACAATAATACGATGATCATGACAATGAGCGGATATTGAACAGAAGATACTATTTAAATATTTCTCCAGTTCATCCAGATCTAGGATAAACCTTAATACTCCTTAATTTACTCCCACGATTGATTATGGAAGGAAAGGAAGTATTACATTGATCAGATTGCTTGCATATTGGTAAGAATTCATTTAACGAGCCAGCTCGTTATAAAATTCAAATCCTATTTAATGAATGGCCATAAATTTTAAATTAAATTTTTGGCTAAGATATTCTCTAAATATCGAGCGATAATTTAATTTGAATTGAGTCGAATTGAACCAATAAGTAAGGAAATTAATACATTTAAACAAAAAGTCTTACAGTATCCATGTTGAATATTATTTATTTTCCCTTGAACGCGGGAGCCTTACAAGTCGTGAGCAGCGTTTAAGAAAAGGGACAGTAATCGGCAAAGATCCGTCTCAGAAGTCATACAAACAACTTCAGCCGGAAAAAAACAATGCAGACAACGGATTTTTTTTGTGTAATGCACTAAATGGTTATGGAGACAGTTTCTGTTAAGGAGAAGGGCTTAAAAGAATTGCCTAAATGGTGAGTAGACGAAGCCAAGAGTGAACGAAAAAGTAAAGAAGCTTTGGGTAACGGGTTTAGAGGACATTAATTTGCCCCAAAGCGTTTACCAAACAGAACCGGCGGTTTTCAGCTTCAAATCAAAGAGTTCTTCTGTGGAAGAAGATTAAAAAAGTTTCTATTGACCAACGAATAGCCAAACTCAACTGAAAACATCATAGTGACGTTTAAAATCATTATATCATTAACATAGCAACGTGCGTTTTTTATATCCTCATTATCGATGAATGTTTTGCATGACGATGGATATTTTCAATTATTAGGAGGATAGACGATACGTAACTCCATTACGTAAAAGACTATTTACCATGGCTTTAGTTATTACGTTCCATTTCCCAAGTAAGCCTTACAGAGTATAACTTTCAATTATTAAGGCTGAAAAAAGGCCTCAAATATTGTTGTTTAAAAAAATTTGCGAAATGGTTATTTGTTTTCATGTTTGTATTAGAGTATAGTTCTTCAATCATTTAAACAAATTAACTTCATTTTCGATTTCATTCAAGCGATTCCTAGTCACTATTTCCTAACATAGTTTCAATTCTCAGTTTAATATTTCAATTCTTTTTAATTTCAGTGTATATGGTGTGATGAGGAAATAAGCAGGAGTGACAGCCCAGGGCGCTTCACAGGAGAGGCGAGGAAATGACCATCTGAAATCTAGTTTTTTTTTGCGGATGTCTTATAATTTTCAAAAATATTTTTTATTAGCAGCAAAAATTCTCGGGATAGACAGTTTTTCTCGGGAAAAACTATATCGCATTTCTTCAAGAAGATGAAGATGTATTTTATTCTTAACATAATACTTTTATGTTTTATTTAAAAATTTCATACTTTTTCCTCAGGAGAAGGGAAATTTAAATATTATAGTTAACACATGAGTCTTGATAATTATTCAAAAAGAAGCCGTTAATGCCTTTTAACGTTGGATGTATAGAGAAAAATGCTCTTCAATAAGCGATATTTTGTCCCAAAGTACTGGGAAGTGATTTTGGAAAGTATATGCACCAAAAGTGTGATTACAAGAAAACATGTTTATTTCATTTGCGTCGATGGCAAAACTCCGGATCGATTGCTTTATTTCGGAGTATTTCCTGATTCACGCAAACTTGCGATCCTTCGGCTCAGGGATATCTTCAACCATTTCAAACGACGCAAATCTCCAATCCTCCAATTGCAATGCTCAAGCATTGAATTATTAGAAACAAAGGAATTGGGATTAAAAATGATAGGCCTCGACTGGAATACGTGACTTAGATTTGGGATCCGCATAATGAACTCGATATAAAAAGGAAATCAGCTATATGTTGGGGAGATGTAGGAAGATAGTGTTACGGAAGTGTTAGAGATTTTTGGTGGGCAAAAATTAGAAGAAAGGCGAAGAGTAAATAGGCATCTTTCAGATTTGATATGGAGGAAGGGACGGAATAAAGGAACCGTTTTACATAGTTCGAGAATCACACAATGAGATTCAGGGAGCCAAGAAGGGATAAATGTGAATTTTCTTTTGTCAGTAGAGGGATTTAAGATTGAAATATGTTACCTGAAGAGTTCTTCAAACCCTTACCTTGAACTAAAAAAGTTTTTAGAAATAAAATTGTAAAATTAATGTTTAATCGACAACCAGATAATTTATATGGTGTGATTGGTGTTAATAAGCGTTGATTTACGATACATCTGGATAAACTACGATAATGATATGTAGGTCATGTATGTATTAGGAAAATTTTTGTTTTTGCATAAACTGAAGACTCTTATTAGTTATTTTGTAATGGGTTAAGATAACAATAGGATTAGCCTAACTATACATATCGATATTGTAAATAAATAAATAAACACGTACATCAGGATATGCTATTGTTTATGGGACGTGTAAAGAAGAGGGTTATGCGGAAGAGGTGTTGTTGCCGTAAGAACAATCAAAGTGTCAATTGCAATTTGTAATAATCAATTTACAATATAATTTAAATCATTTAAAAACAAAAAATGAACGTTGCAAATTAATATGACTATTTGCCTCAGAATATCGATGGTATAGTACACATAAGACTTGAGTACTATACTTACTTAAGAATTGTTACAGATATAGAATCAATCGAAAAATGTGGGATGTATTTCCGTTTCATCCGAATAAAACAATCATAACTTACAGAATAAATAAATCGCATTCCACCAGTAAACGAATACTTTTAAAAGATGCCATCTTATGAAATTAACGTAATCCTTTTCGGAGTCGAAATTTATTAATCAAAACTATCCAAAGTGCCTGTTATTCTCTCTGAGAACGATTTGAATAACTTACTAATTTTAATTTATCTATAATAAGGTTATATGCGGGCATATCATGAATGTTACTAGATTTTGATAGCGTATAATTTTTATCCAAAATAAAAGGCATATACTTCCAATCTGATGAATTAGAGGAACACTTTAATTATATTTGCATCAATATTATTCAATTTTTATTTTAAATTATCATCCATCAAATAATGAAAGAAAACATGATATGTAAAAATCCATCTATTAACATTTCAAATCACATTTAAATCCCTCAGAAGTAAATATTCATAATACATAATCACGTATATTTCTAAGTATTCCGATTATAGTTCTGTACGTATAAAATTTTTACTTCGTAGAATTCTAATGGAAGAGAAACCGTTCGTATTTGATACATTTTGCTCGATTGAAATCATTCACATACATATATTTTACATGAGTTTAATGTAGTGTACAATTATTAAAATATTCAGCAGAGCTGAAATCCATTGCGACTAAGAGTTCAACTTCAAAGTTGAGGAGAAATATCGTTTTGGATTAATCTTTGTTTGAAAATCCATACTACAGAAGATTTACGAAATATTTGAAGATATTATGAGGCGGCATTACTGTGCTTTGTTTCCGACATCTTTTCTACGGCTTTTGCCCACGTTTTTCGCTAAAATGATTTTCTTTATCGTTCCGAAATTCAGGTATCAACGCCCTGTTTATGGGCAATTTTACATTTTTTCAAGCGATGTTAGTCCGCCAGAGGCTATCCAAGCGTATCCACGTAAAATGTTGGATGCGATATATATTTGTGAAAATAAATGATGGTATAAGTTTCAGATGACTGATTATAGCTTCTAAAAAAGGAAGCAAAAAATGAATCTTGGAAAACTCTTTTCCGATACTTTTTGAGGATTTTTTTTTTTTAATTTTGCAATATCTTTTATTTCGATCGGATGTCCTAAAACTGTTACTTTTTCGAAGTCTTAGTATCAGTTGTATCTCTTAATTTGTTTTCTTCGCCGAGTCACTTTCACAGAGTCTTTTTCACCATCAATTACTCTCACTTAGAGGTATTTTAGCTCGATTATGTTAACTAATTAGGCATCAACTTTTGCTTGACAGTTCATTTATTTTGATCCAACTTAAACTCAATTATCATTTCTCGCAAACTTTCTAAATGATCTATAATTTTTCCTAGTATTTACGAGCATACTGATTTGGATACAAATCCGAATTAATGCAGCAATGTAATATTTTATTTTCATCATATAATTCAGAATCCATATTAAATTAGTGACGAATGGACTTTATATCTCATTAGAATTTCACACATTTTTTTTTCTTCCTCAATATATTTCATTTCCAGAGTAATCGTCTGAATTTCTTCAAAGATAATGAAGTCTCTATTAAATTCTTTAGAAGTGTACAACTGTACAACAAGGATTTATTTTTTAAGTAAAATTGTTTAAAACAGAAGACTGAATGACAGCTTCTCCAAAGAACTGTGTATTGAGATATGACGGCCTTCAAGTAATATCAGCATATATTAATAGACTCGTTTTAAAAGTTGATACACGCAAGATATTTGTGAATGAATGCGTTTAGAGGAAGTTGAATAAGAGAATAAGGAAATAGATAAAAAGAAATGATTGCGTTGTGATAATATAGTATAAGTTTAATTTCGTATAAATGGTTTCATTGAATAATTTGAAAAATAATCAATGACGTTAAAAATTTCGAAATAATCGCTAAAATATTTTCGAATATTTTATTTCAATGCTAATTCATAACCTTAATCGATCCCAATTATCACAGATATTACAGATCATACCGAAGTTCTGAAATACAATCTCGTAACCGCTCATGAAATGTTTATTATTAAATTTTTGAGAAATTTTCTTTTTAAACTTGAAAAATCTTTTGATAATGAAAGCACCACATTTTCATACAAATAGTTTGTAATTCTTATACAGAATTTAAAATCTGTGGATTGAGAATCTGTTGAATCGAATTTGCATAAGATGCGAATTAGCAAATAATTAATTAGCAGCAACGTCCTGTTGCTAAATGAAAAATAAAGAAAGTAAGTAAAGAGTTGGATAAACAAAGAATCAAATACTATAACAAATAAAGAAATATAAATTGAGTTTTATAAAGCTCACTGAAAAACCGACAATTTTGTATTGAAGATTCTGAAATTCTCGCAAAAGCTATATCTGATTTACAAACAGATAAAGGGAATTTATCTAATAAATTTCTTAATTCCATTGTATGCTATAGGAATGCTTTTAGCGAAAATAATTTTTAAAATTGCACGAATAAATGCATAGATCTTAATCTTTTGGGAATAAATCAATTAGCATTTTCTTCCGTATAATGACTCGACGTCGGTCGCTAAGTACAACAAAATTTCAAGATCCTCCTTTTTTCATGATAAAAATTGACAGTCGAAAGTGATATCATTAAAGTCAGCGGAATAGAACTACAATATAATCGGGTTCTTGTTTATCGAAGCTTCACGAAGAAATAAAAAGTTCCGCAACTTGATTTCGGATCTGCAAATGATATTCTTCCAAATTGCTATCTGTTAATTCCCCGCAACACGTTTTTGCTTCCGGAACCCGCCCCTCCTCTGCCTCGGCGCCCTCGAGCCTCAGTTGCCCTCCGAACAGCCTGCTGACCGCTCGTCTCCGCAACATGGAACTATCGGCTGCAGGTAAGTGCGCGAACATTATATACAGTGAAAAGTGAAAGTGTCGACTTTTTTGTGGAATTCTGCTAATATTTTCCAGTTGACGAGAATACACCGTTCAAGGACTATCGCATAATTTAGATAGCCGAAATTAAAATATATGTGAATTACGATAAATAATTAACGAAAAATTTCCGATGAAATCTATAGGGGGATTTTCTTACCGGAGAAAATTAATAACAATTCCATCTTGTTTATTTCTATGCGCCGATAAGTACGCCGAGTGAAATTAAAATACTCTTTAAATATAAAACGCGTTAATTTTAAATACGCTAGAAGCAGCGCATTCATAATTTTCAATTTATCTGTAATGTATCATTGGTCCATATCAATCTGCTGACTGTGAGTCGGAACACTGAATTGTGATACCTTTTTTGGCTGAGATCAATCGACGTAATTATATTTGTTAAATTTACATTTATAAGTGTCGAAAAAATCATTTCCTAACAGTGGAGTAATTAATTACAGTGTTCATGCCTTATAGCTTCTTTTATAATTGAAAGTAATAAAAATAGTTGTAAAAGAAAACGGAAAATATTTATAACGAAGTTAGAGCGAATAAACCTTATAATCTTTATGAAATCGTATATTAAGCACCTGCGAATAAAATGTTTACTTTAAATAGAATTTAAATTCACTTCTTATCAATTAATTATGCCCGTGCACGTTATGTAAATTAGTATAGAAAAACACTTTCAAAATTATATAAACTCATAGAATCTTTTTCAAATAATTTTTAAATTTTCAATCTTTTGAAATAAGATTATTTTTTATAATCAACAAATGTATTTTTAAGAAAAAATACTTCTAAATGTTTAATTCCAATTCAACTGCGTACGTATAAGCAAAGCATATTTTCAAGGATGTACATAATTGCTCGAGAGCATTTGTTTGAGATAATTTCCTTTGCCATTTCCCTCATTGAATCATTTTTCTATAATTAATGCTCTTTAATAGATTTAGTCGGAACATTCTCCTTATATCGCATTAGATATTCGTAATTTGAGCTGAGGCTATCGTTCTGACCTGAGAAATACTACTTAAATAGATAATTTGTAAGGCGAGGGAAGAAATTAAGGTATACAAAGAAAATTAGTTCAATTGGAGAGAGTTTTAACCCTCAAAGTAATGGATTCCTAAAAAATATGTCTTCTTATTTATTGTTCAGAAGTTTCTTTTATCGTTCGAATTATTTTGAGTAGTAGAGATTGAAACTTTAGATGAATGCTAATCGAATAATCAATCATATTAAAATCCGCAAAAATTTAATAAACCGTTTCCTACATTAAAGTAATAAATATTCTTCTGAAAAAAAAAACTATTTTCCCCTTTAGGTTTCATAAAATAACTTGTGTTTCTATCGTATGTTTATTAAACATCAATATCATATCAATATAATTATCACTGAATTTCAAATTAACTATTAAAACCTGCAATGAGAGCTCGTTAGATTTGTAGCTAAATACACGAGCAGTTTCATAATTTTCATTCAAATTGTCGAGAGATTGCTTCTATCCTAAAGTTTCCATATTCATTATATTATATCATGCACTTGAATTCGCATCAAAATCAATTTTTAAAATTTATTATCTTAAAAGAAAGATTATGAAAAAGAAATCAAATCAATCGTTTATAAATATATAAATTATTTTTAAAGAAGTCATGATAAAATTATTACTTTTATGCATAATTCAACCATCATCAATGCATATTTTTATTCCCACAAATTCTTTAGAAACGCGTACATCATATGATTTCGTAATAGTTCATCTGAGAGTAAGGATTTCTTTATATCCATAAATTACATCTACATAAATACAGCCTTCATGATCATGCCTTTTCTTAATCATATAATTTTGGGGAAATGTGAGCTTTCGTCCATGAGACTCGATGTCATGGAAGCTGATTCACGAAATTCACCAACGGAACATGTTCCATTTCCGCCCTACGCATTTCTGAAACGCAACATATCGGGTTCCTTATATCAATTCATCACGTACATTTTATCAGTTTCGTTTGGTGCTTGGTTTTGTATGTTGATCAAAAGAACATTAATAGAATATCTTAAGATGTTACATTACTAATTAAAATATTGGAATTATGGAATAATTGAGCTATTATTCCTGACACTGATAAAAAGCTATTTAGGGTAAAGCTTCATCTTTACCTTCACGTTCAGGTGTGAGAATTATGCAAAAATTCCATCATCCTAATTTTGTGTTAAATTTGGATACTTTGAGTAATTGAAATATTGCATCAAATGCATTTAACTGTAGGCTTCCATATAGAGAATTACTGAAGTGCTAAGAAATGAGGCCTAATTATCAGGTTGAGTAACAGAAGTTATGTCTCATTAAGCTCTACAATTTCCAAATATAAAAAATATATAAAAAATACAAATTTCTAAAGGTTTAGAGAAGTTATTGATTTCAGTTGAACAGATATATATGGTATTCTCAAGTCCACCACTGTTCACATGTAATTTATCTTGTTTCGAGTACATAGAACTCCCTGGTAGCTATAGATTATTATAACGAAAATGGTTTTGTAAACGTATTCGAATGATCATCAATGAAAGTAGATCATGGCTATCTTTGCTTTCTATCCTTTACTAAACAAACCATGCGGAGCTGAAAAAAAAACAGAATTTTCTAATCAAAGGGCGAATTACGTTCTGTCGCCGAATGCGAAACTGGTTTAAATGATTGTGAAGTGACAACGTTTAAAAGGCGAAATTTAAGAAAATCTAATCGTTGTCCATTCTGTTAAGCCCTTCTTTATAAACAAGTCTGTTTATTACGCTTTAAATTATTGCTACAATATATTCCAGTTAAAATGTAAACACTATCTTTTTCAAATATTATAAAATGCAGAAATAAGCTTACATATAAAATAATTGAGAAAATAAGTAAAAATCCAACATTATGAATTAAACAAGGAATAAAAAATGTCGTATGTTCACCATTCTCAACGTGATTTCCCAATCGATGAGGGGTGTCACATTTTTCACATTAAAATAATGAAGAATAACTAAGAAGCGAATGTTTCCAAACACATAAAAATTAAACAGAAATATTATTTTGCTTTAATGAAAATAAACATTTATGAAAGAGATGCTCTGCTTTATTTACGAATAGCCAGTTGAGTCGTTTGTCATTGGTATCTTTCTTAGTTGATTCATATTTCTTCGTTAGACAGCATAAAATTTTGGCTCTTTATTTGCATTCCTCATTCCAATCATTCGAAAAGATTAACATTAATGGAAGTATATTTATGTAGGACCCATGCTATTGAGGGCTGATCTCTAATGTAAATAATCCATTGAAGAAGGTTTTATACACTGCATATCAGGAGATATTAAAGGAACACGAAGGAAATTTCAGAATGATATATCAAAATCTAGACGAATTCGAAACATGATAATCCAAGGAGATGTAAATAACAGAGAAAAGATTCATTTCTCTCACAGATTTCGGGCTCATTATTCCAAATTTGAGATTCGATCTAAATAGCATCAGATAAAGACGTATGTGGTGCGTAGAAACAGCTCTTTGGCAAAAAAAGAGAGCTTTCACATCAAAAGCACAATTAATAATCTCTGATATCCATTTGGCTCGTTTCCAGAAAACGTGGGAATAATCTTTCAAAGGATCAGCGAATATTTCCGATTTTCACAACGTACTTCATCTGTCGATAGAAATCCACCTCCTTCTCCCATAATCCACTAATCAAGTATCGATATTATCTTATCAATGACTTCATAAAACAAAAAAGGAATTCATTTGTATATATTGCAATTCTTATTGAAAAAGTAAGCAAAAGAGTTTGAAACGTAATAAAGATACATTGATATGTGCATCCGTAAGAAGCCATCGCAGAAGTGAACCAGAAGAATAGCTAATAATTCATTCGCAATGTATTTTGTTCCTTTCCGTTTCTATATAGAGACAAATCTCTTAGACAATACTTGTGGAAAAATACAGCTATTCTCCTTTTTAGGACACATTTTATGAACTTAAACCCAACTCGAGGATGTTATCCTGATTCACTAGAAATTCACTCCTTTTTACTGAAATTCATTATCGGCATCTTCAGCGAACAGGATGAGTTCTCTAGTGAAACATGTTGAACGAATAGGCGTTTCTGTGCAAGTGTACGAAAGGTTTTTTCGTTGTTATTGAAATCAATTATGCTTACCGATGCTTATGTAATTCTATTGTCTAGAAGACGCACTTTGATGATGTTGATGCATCTTCTTCAAGGATTAGCAGCTTTTCTCCTGTAGCATTATATTCGCGGAAATTTTTCATATTGTTTGTCATCAAAAGCTATTCATGCCCATTCATTATAAAATTTGAAGCAATAGAACGATTTAAACTCCTTTAGCACTTAAGTCTTTCATGGAGATAATATCATTAAGTCGGTTGACTTATTTTGGGGGATATATTATTGAGACAATGAGTAAGCAATGTTAATTTTATACTTCGATTCGTTCCGAATTGCAAACAGCTCAACTTCATTTATTGAACAACAAAGTGATTGTTTCTCAAATCATGGGAAAATCATATTTTAGATCAAAGTTAAGCAATATGGTTTGACTGAATTCTACCTTTTAAAGGTCTTTTTGTAAAATTATGCGTTAAAAAGAAATAAACTTGAAGTAGATATAAAATAGATGTGGTATAATTCGTAAGGGTGATATTACATATTTGTGCATGGTTTCCAGTTTATACGATTTACGATAAAAAGTCTTCTTTTAAGATAATGAATACAAGAAAACTTGAATTATTCAACTGAAACCATTTAAAACGATACAAAATATGCATTCCTAGAGAGAATCTGCTCTAAAAATAAGTTTCTCTAAAAATCTTTTTTCGAATTATGTTTCAGAGTCCAAAAATGAGCGGAAAATATGTTTATCAAAAGCGAAAGAAATATCCACAATGAATTATTATTAAGCGGGGAACCTGGTTCAGCCGGTTGAAAAATTGAAATTTTTTATCTTTCCAAAAAAAGCACATCATTTTTAGAATATAATACAGAAATTCAGATCGTTAGGCGAATTGTTAAGAAATCTATGGCCCATTTCTTAAGCCGATGCACCTGAACTCGGAATGTGGACAACGTTTCTTGGAGGGTGTTTGAGGAACAAATGTTTTAGGACTTATACTACTCGTATCCTTCATCTTTTAAGAACCCTTTGGGTGTCATAAACACAAACTTATTCCTTAAGGGAAAATGATGGCGAAATCTATATTACAAATTTATGTAGAGGTATATAAGAAAGCGCAGTATTATCCGTTGAATGCAAAAATTCTTTTTTGGTATACTCAGTCTCAGAGTGAATTTAGGAACTTCCAATAACACGTACTCGTGGATTTGAATAAAAATCGGGATTCTTTATCCAGAAAGTAGCACGTATGAGCAACTGATGTATTGTCCATCCGAAGAGTAGTGGTGCAGTGCATCGCCGAGATTTCTGACACGAATTTTAAACATCATAAACCGCTTCATTTCGACGAGGCAAATATTGTATTGAACTTTCTTATTGGAGGAATATTCATCAGAAAGATGCCTTGTAGATCATAGACTAATGCGAAAGAAAACTGCGATTCGACCGTATGGCGTCTCAGAAACATCTAAATTCCAGAAAATATGTTATTATACTCGCTGCCTACACATTAGGCATTTATAAAATGTTTTATACTTTGTGGTTGTGCTAATGGAAGAATTGGAGACATAAATCATGAGGGAATGCAATTTTTATGCCAACAATTATGACCGCGAGAGGTTGACTGGCTGCAACTGAAGCTGTGCACGGGAGTCGAAAATTTCATCGAGAGTCAAGTATTCATTTTAAAGACTTCTAGGAAGTAGCAAAAAGTTTTCTATACACACCAGGTTTAGTGAAATAGCATATAAAAGCAGCAAGTTTACATATTTTGATAGATATTCATAACTGAAACTTTAAACGCGATTTTCTCCAAACGGTGTTTTTGAAATTTGTGTGCACGAATGCGCAAAAACTATTATAACTATTAGAATACTTTTCAGATTCAAAGGCTTCCATTTGCACAAACATCAAAAATGGTTCAGTTTTTGAGATTCACCGACGAGATACATGTATTTTCTAAAATAATAAATTAGACTTCTGAAATCAAATGAAAATTAAAGACGCTAGAATGAACACCGTTTTCCGTGTCATGCGTGAATACCCTTTACATATGCCCTAATAGAAAAAATACCTTTAATATTAATACTTTCTAAAAAATGTTTTTCATTAACTCAAATATATAATACACAAACGTAAGAAGTGTCAATTCCATGTGTATCACCGTTTCTCTAAAACAAGTTTTTAATAATTTCTTAAATTTTGGGCTTCTAAACCAAGTTCTCCCGTAAATGAAATAATAATAAAATTTTTATTGAAATAGGACTTACATTCGATAGTTCCTCATTTTAAAATATAATAATGATATTTTTAAGTAACATCAATATGTTGATTGCAGTATTATCCGTTATTGATATACTTTAGCATTGCAAGGATCACTTTAATCATCAGTATGTATATTGGGAAAAGAGGATAGCAAAGAACAGAATGGGCAGACTAGATCGATCCATATTTACATTCAATTATAATAAGAGAAAAGAAATTATTATGATTAAATCAACACGAGATGGAAAATTTCACAATCTTTTAAATACCACGCCAAGAGATTTGGTTTTGACTTGCTTATACATACCTAATTAACAGCAATTTTCTCAATTTCCAAAGTTATTTATATGAAAATTCGTATCTAAAATATGGTCTCTTTAAAGAATTCATGAACGTAAGACATTAATTATTATAGTAATCGAATATCTCTGCGTATATTTTGCAATATCGCGATTAATATTTGATGAAACGAGACTCCTTAGACATAATTTTACAAGGATTTCGTAACCACTATAAAGATCCTATTTCCTAAGTAATAACTATCCAACAACTTCATAACGGGTTTCTGTTAAGAGTCTTTCTCGAGCAGTTTACTTCATTATGTAATCCCAAGGAAGTTTACATTCTCTATTGGAGCAACATTAAACTAACATTCACTCTTTCAGAAAGTGATGTTATATAAATCTCGATAAAACAACAACAAAATATTAAACTAGAAATTAGAGTATCAATGTAGTATCAAGTACCAATGATTATATTTATTTATAATCAAATGAAGCGAATTTTATTTTTTCAGAATCCGTACAAATTTGTGAAAGATATGAAAAATGTATGTGATAGACATTTCGAAGTATTTTATCTGTAGAAACTGTCAAATCAATCATTTCAACTGTTTAATTCGTTTACCACATAAGGAACAAGCGAAAATAAGTTTTATTTATATTTAAAATTTTCAATTTTAATCTAGACAAGATTTTCTTTCGAACCTTCTTATAAAAACTCGTTTAATGTTACTTTAAAATGATTTTTTATCACGTACAGAATTTTTAATGAAGAAAAAAAATAAATATAAAATTATTCAACGATCCGGATAATTTTTCCTTCGTATGTCTGCAGTCGTTAGTTTAATATAGGAGATTAATAACGTAGATAACGAAAGACTAAATTTTTATACAGACTATTGAGATTAAGAAATTTGTTTGCTTAGACAAGAAAGATTGTTAAAAATGAGCGAATAAAAGAAGAATAATGTGTGAACAAATCTGTAGATCAAAAAAATTCCAATTCTGCATGATGGATTATCTTCAGAATTTCCCATAAATAAATAATAGAGTTAAATGTACAATCTATCCCAATTAATTTTGATTTTTGTGAATTCAACAGCAAAACGTGAATTATTTTTAAAATTTTTTTATTGCAAGGGATTCTTCCGATCATTTGATTGATGATATTATAATAAACCCAAAAATCGTTATCTTAAAGTTAAACTTAAGTTGAGAGGTATAATATCTGTGATTTGAGGTGAAAAATTTCCTGTTCAGCAATGTCCAACTCGTCATATTGTTCATATCATTCGTGTTCACCACAAGAGAAACATTTCTAACCATCCTTGAGATTTAATATTTTCTTAGAAAATGTGAGCGAATATTAGATGTTGAATTATAAGTGAGAATACACTTACAAACTAACACTTTTCGGTTGGTTACAGAATAAAGAAATAAAAGCCTAAATTATAGATGCATTACCAAAGAACATTAAAATCTATAGGTACATACTTTTTCCCAATATAAGAAATGTAGTCTTAATACGGTCAGTAAAGTGCTTTAAATTCAAAAACAATTCTTTCTCATAAAATATTACCTATCACAATTTTAAATTATTCTGATACTGCTTTATCTCCATTTTCGTAAAATTTTGACATCTGAGAACAATTTTGTCAACGCATTGCGGGAAAATTTATTTGAGCCTCAATTTTGGTTTCGGTAAATTTTGATTGTAAATATTAAACATGTTTTGGGGTTTTGCGACGTTTTGCTGACAAATAGAGTTTCTTAATAATTAATCAGACGGAATATTTTATATTTAAATCCATGTTTTTACTAAATGTGAACAAATAAATGTTCAAAACTCTTATCTATCTTCTCAATATATTTGTAACGATTAAATATATTCCTAAAATATACTCAAATAATAATTTGTACAAAGCAATAAGTCACTATTGAACTATATTTTTTCAATTTGGAGAAACTCTTCGTAATATTTACAGTAAAAGATTTAAATTTGGGGCATTAAAAACTACCGCAAGTAAAATTATAGTTAAATTTAAGCAGGTAAATTAGAATTAGAATTGCATGAAAACATCGATTTGAAAAGCATGAACTTGTTTCCTGTAGATTTATATTATCACTTAGTAATCCTGTTACCACTTAAGTTATGGCACTTTATTGCCTTTTAATATTTCGTTTTTGATATAGAATTATGTTGAGGACTGATTAACAAAATAAATTGAAAAGAGAATCATTCCGTTACACACAACAATTAATTTCTTCTTCTTTTTTCTTTTCGTGAAGAATATTACATCTTAATTACGTGTTCTCTTTTATTCTATAAACAGAAATAATTGGAAATAAAAAAGGTTTGGAAAGAGAATCAGAAACAATAAACTTGATAAACTCAGGTTAATTGCAGTTTGAAGTTTTCAATTATTCGATTATAATATAATTGAACCAAAGTATTATGTTTATTAAATGGAATAAAATTGATCGGATATTAAGAAAGTTTAAATAAAGCGATATTTAGGTCATTGTAATTCTGGAACACGTTTTTAAATCGCAAATCTTAGACGGATTATAAATTTGTGAAACGATACATTCTTATTAATAGAAATTCCTAATTATTTATTCAGGATATAGATAAAGGAAATTTTCCAGGACTCTATAAGGTAAAATGGATACTTAACAAAAGAATGGCAGAATTGAACTCCGAAATAAGAATATTCGTGGTATGAATTCTATACGGAATTAAATCATTCTAAGATGCGAGGAAAGAATACCTATCGATATTCCTTAAAAATAATTCATATCTCATCGTTGATTTATGAAATGACGGTCGTAAACGACGGTCATTTAAAGCTGTTAGGAAATGAGTGACGAAATTATCTCTCTTAACTATGAAAGCGACTCATGGAACTCAATGTTCCTGTTCTTTATCTAAAATGAATAAGTGTTGCGGAAGTACTGAATGATTTTCTTGCTTCGGATCATCCGTCGTCTGATAGCTCTAAAACTGAATGGAAATTATTATCGGAACGTAATTTCGGTTCTAAATTATCAGTTAATTGAAGCCGCCATTTTAGGCATTATTATCTTTTCGCTTGTTCTAAGTATCGCCGCAGTTTCACTTATTTTTCTCAAAAGATAATTCACCTTACTGATGATTTGAAATAGAATTGGGTGAATCCATGAATTACGCTAAAACAATAATACAAATTTGAATGGAAATTAAACTTTCTGTCTTTTTTCATTTGCAAATTATAGTAATTCCAGGAGAAATTTGAAAAATAAAAATTTTTCAGCTACTGGATTAACATTGAAGGGGCAAGAGGAAAAAATTATAATTTGAGTATCTCCAAATGGGTCGTATGGTTTCTAAGGAAATTCCTTCAAATTATCAAGAGACTTTTAAAAAGCAGCATTCGTGATATGTTTCCATCGATGGTCGTCCATTGGCACCTATCATTCATGTCCGAAGTTATGAAAAAGATGAATAGAATAAATGAATGTGGACTTAAATTTGAAGCTCTAAAACGTTCAAAACAATTGTTAAACCAATTATCGGATATAAGTATTGTTGTAAGGTCTGACATTCAAATATGCTAGAAATATCAGGGCAGGTTGAACAGATACTTGTTCAAGTACCGAAACCGGCACTTTTACAACAGCTTTTTATCTCTTCATTTTTGTTCAATTATCATGCAGATAATATCTGACGCACACTTTACGGTCGAATCGTACAGAATAAAAATTAGATAGCGGTCTGACTTTATTAGATATTTTTATGACAGCATTAGACATTTGGCGGATTTGCATTATACGAAAGTCATTAAAAATGAAGATTGAAGTAAGTATATACTCTCCTTATCAAATTCTAAGGGATACGTTCATTATCCTTATTTGAACAGTATTAATCATTACCCCCCATTTAAATACTATTAATATATTATCTTTAGAAGGACAGCAGGCGGATCTACACTACCTTGTTTGTATTTTTGCAAAGTTTGAACGAAAACGAATTTCTCTGTCATCTAGTCAGTTAATCCGGAGGTAAATTAAAACTAAAAATCTGAGGATTGATTCCGTTGCTGAACTTATCCGATTCTTCATTGAATCTCATTTGGGATAACAATCAACTAAAATCGACCAATTACAATTGGCATTAAGGAATTGTCAATCAGATATTCAATCTGTCGATACCTTTAAAAAGATATCTATCATTTCCATGTATTTCTACTTCATTTCTTTCTTTTGAATATTCATGAATGAAATTTTTTAGGTGATTCGCGAAATAGAAAAAGAAATTATATTTAGTTCTACATTTGAACTATTCTATTATATTAAACACCATTTCTTAAAATGGGTTTATAATAACCAACATAAATTATTACTCCAAATGCTGATGAATATATAATAGCGATGAGAGAATAGATGAGTACTTATTAATTGATAAATCAAATATTGAATAAGTAAATAAATAGCTATTTTAATAGTATTTTAGTAAAATCAAAAATCAGTGCTAGGATTTTAGTAAACCTGAAGAATTTTTGGCGCTTGTTGTGCACTGGGAACGGAATGATCTTTTAGTCCCATTTATTTCCATTAGTCTGAAATGAAAGTTGATGGTCATCCTCACAGTAGATATAATAAATACGGGATCGCATGGGAGTCATATTTAATCCTTTCGTCGAAGGAACGAGTGGAATGATTGCAACTAAACACGGGATTTCATATTCGTCACAATCTTTTTTCGACCTTCACTTTTTCCGTTTTGATGATTAACTGTTCTGGAATTATCGGAGAAAATTAGATTGAAATGCGTAAAAAGATGCTCTCTTACACATCTGCATTTCTATCTCTTTTTGGTAATAACCTACTACTTGCAGCCTATTTCAAAGATTAACATTCTTTCACAGTTTATATTCGGATTTTAAGTATTTTATAATAATAAAATGTAAAGCGTAAGCTTTGAGATTAAATCGCCAAATAAAATCTAATTTGTTTAAAAATTGACGAATAAATGTTGTAATAATGTAAGAAATTGCATATCGAAACACAAAGAGGAGATTTTCAGTCTAAGTTCTAATAATTAATAATAGTACATAAATTTTATTCCAATGAAAGTTATTATCTTTTACTATGTTAAGGCAACAAAGCATGGCAAATTATTATCGTTCTTCGACTGGCAAAGTACATAATGTCAGAAGAAGGGAGTAATATTATTTATTTGTTTCTAAATGTTTATATATTATTCAAGATCATCCTATAAGCTGAAAATATTCCTTTCCATTTATTGAAAAGTTGAAAATTGCGTCATTGACAAGCGGTGATGAAATTATGAAGTGAACCTTTAATCTTACATGTTTATCATAATTATAATGATCAGTAAGTAAAAATAGTGATCCCTCTCTATTTGATTTAGAGTAATATATCTATTTTCATGAGCATTTCTAAATACAAATTAGTAATTTCCTAAGATGAGTTTCCGATATAAAATATTGAGGAATTTACTTGAAGAATTCCTTAATCAATAAAATTTAAAAGATTCTAACAAGAAAATAATGTTAACGATGAAATTGTCTACAATATGAATGTCAGTATCTAATCAATAGCCCTACGTCTAAATCCGTTATAATCGGTTGGCCAGTATATTGTCTATAGTTAGTACAACAACTACGTAAGTGATCAACGACTGAATGATCACCTGTTTGCCTCGCGTATTTCCCTTTGATTCCATGAAAGGGTCCACGAAAGCGCTGCAAATGACTCTCAACGTGAAAATTGAAAACTTCCTCTTATAGGCGCAAGGGATGCGGGAAAAGTGACCAAATGAAGGTCAGAATAAGAGGCAATTTCCTTCTCTTTTATATCGATAATTAACACGGTGCCCTTTACATCGGCTACCAATCAAGACATAAAGACAAAAGAATTTGGAATTTCCAATATCAGTAATTCGATGAAACATTTCGGTTTGCAATACATGCTTACACTTGCATTTAAAAAATGAAATTAAAAATATTTTCTTTTATACATCCTAAAGAACGCAATACTTAAAGGATAACTAGGAAAGATTAAGTTAAGATGATAACTGTTTCCTTTAGTACCCAAAAGATTCAGTGTTTATATGCTTGCAGCATCAAATCTGCTGTTTCGTATAATTATTTTTATTTAATGTATCGTTATATAAAGCACTCGTTGAACATAAAATTAAAATAACATTATTTTTAATGAAACTGTTAAACTATTTTGATATCTATATTTATACTAAATTACATAAGAGATTAGATGAGATAATAATCGAAGAATTTTAATTTTCCGTTTCTTTTCACTATTATTTTATTATTATAGTATTGCTAACAATGCATAAATAAAATGTTTTGAAAGATGAAAGTGATCCAATATAAGATATTTTTTCAGTTAAATTCCGCAATTATTTAATTTTCATAATTCAGTTTTTCACCGGTGCATTCAATTAAATGTCTGCCGTTAATCTTGTAAAGCTATATCTTGGATTGTCAGGACGTTGCTACAAGCTTTCATTACAATATTCCAATAAATGTCCCATCAATAAATATTTCTTAGATTCTAATAATTTATCCTTGACTCTTTGATATTACTTTATCGTCATAAATAAATCAGAAGGCACTTCATCGTAAACATAAAACGTTAATTATTCGTTGGCAACATAGGCTCGAATTGGTGGAAGAAACGATTGTTCATAAGTAAACGATAAACATGTTTAATCCTCATTTGAAATTTGTCACGTTTCATCTTAATAATATTGTATGAATCATACGAGTGCTTCCTCAAGGACTGCATTTGCATCGGATGCCAAGTGAAGGGATGTTTCAGAAGATGAATTACGCAATGGCTATCGTCGAAAAGACAAACATTTAAAGATTCCTCATCGGAAAATTAGGAGGGGTTCTTCTACTGAATCAGTCGATATACTTAAAATAATTCAATACTTGAAGAACTGAATGACTGTTACAAGATATAAAATTAAATTTCGACTCATACCAATCTTTCTCAAATGAAAAGAACCAATTCAACCAATTCGTTTCGTGAAAATTTCTATTTTGTACATTCCTGATTTATTTTGATATGTGATTAACCCTTTGTAATAAGAAAGACAATTGCGGCGAAAGAGAACCAATTCAATTTTTAATTTATTTCATTTTTTAAACGATATATTAAATTATAAACCGAGTATTCTGCGTAAAAATCTTCTCCAGAAATTTTTTGTTAAATTTAATTATTACTATACTTCCTAAATATTCCACTAATATATTCACAAGTGGATATTAAGAAGTTAATGATGTGATGCGATATCAAAATTCAAATGTGTATTGGGAATAATTGCATTTACAATCAAATGATTGTAGGCGCGTAAATGGCAGTGGTGAGAGATTATACGAGATAAATTTAAAATTAAACTTCATCATTGTCATATTCACAATTCAATAAATAATAATCAAAAAGTAATTCATAATTAATTTACTTCTAATTATTTGAATAACTTTTGAAATAATGGTGAAAATATATGTTAGAATATTTTAAATTCTTCCAATATGGAGTAGTGGATCTGATACGATTTAAATAAAATCCATGTTATCTCAGACGAAATAAAATATAACAGGGATTGATATTATGGAATATTTTACATAGCGAAACGAGATTTGCATTAGTTTGATTCATATACTATAGACATATTTAAATTACTTTCGAAATGATGAATCTCTTTAATTGCAAACAAATCTATCTTAAATAATCATGCGCTTTTTTAATTTATATAGAGGGATACTGATTATATAGTAAATAATCTGAATTTTTGGATACAATTTTAAATCATTTAAATTCTTTAAGGGTTTATAGTCGTTCTAACCCTAAGAAGTAGATCAGTAAGTGCAGCTTACTATGTAGTATAATCAATTAATGTTTTCGATATTTAAGGAATTAAATCGGAAAATATTCGATTCATTTCAAAGGTTTGACTTCAGAGTGAATTAAATATGTTTTTGTTCATTTTTAAACGAATTCAGATTAAAATAAATACATTTTCATTAAATAAATTTGTCATCCCTAAAATGAGCTCTCTCGATAATTTGGTTGAAGGAACAAAAATTTAATTCATATATATATATAAGTTTTACAGGGAAAATTAACTGATGTCAAAAAAATAATATGTAGAAGTGATTCTTTTGATATTATTCACCGAGCTAAAAGCAATGCATATACACTATAAAAAAGCCACTCTGACTTTGATTTTATCGTCTTTTGTACATTTTATAAAATTAAATTTTTCGCTTAAAGATGATAAATCGTTCATATGATAGAAACCTGTAATTATTTTTTAACCACAATGGCGTGCATATTTACGTAATCTTCAATTCCTATCCCTTTTTTTAGTTTGTTTTAATCGAATGAATCTCAATGTACTTTTTGATCTTCCCACAACCTTCGCTTGTATTTCCTATTGCAACCGCACAATTTCTAGAAAACAAGCGAAATGGCTACCGCAGGCAATTCCTTGATAGAAGGTTATTAAATAATAAGTATAAAACGCAAAAAGATGTGGAAATTTCCATAGAATTTTCGTTCCTCTATTCATCGACAACTTACAATTTGAGAATCGTTGCATCGGAATGTTGACTGCTCTTCGTGCTGGAAGAATGGATGCAAAGAGAAGAAATGATAATGGCAAATAGTGGGTGAGAAAGGAAAAATATTTAATATTACAAACTAGGAAAATAATGCAGTGTATATTTAATTTACTACGCAGTAGTAGGTAGTTTAGCCCATCGCTTCATATAATCTAGAATTATGTTCGATTTCAAGGTCGATACGATGAAACCATTTAATATTTAATGATAAACGAATAGCTTAATGTCAGAGGAAAATTGAGTCTTAATTATTATAAAGAGCAGATAGGTGAAGAAGAACGTGAAAGAATGTATAATGAATAAGGAAACATTCGAATGAGATATTATAAAGAGGAACTTAAGCATTTATTTATAATATTTCCCTCCTCATAAAATATTTTACACCCAATATCAAAGATAGGAGATAACACTTTTATCTTATCTGTCAATTACGGAAATGCATTATAATTTAGATTTGCATAATTAGCGTTGAATGTCGCATTCCAATGGCAGATGATATACTCTACGTTGCTAGGCATTCATTTAATAGATAAATTATCTTCTATAGATATGTAGATAGGAAACCTTCGATAAATAATCTTCTAAATCTTGTTTAAAAGAATCGATAAATTCAAATGAGTGATTGATTGAAGCAAACATTGTGAGCCTTTTTAAAATGCAGATTACTGAATTTAAAATGTGTTCATAAAATATGAAGGAGATGAATTTTTTAAAAGCAAGAAGACAGCATAATATACATAAACAACTCATACTGTAATATACTTGCGATGAAAAGCTATAAACAAGAAAATTCATTCTAAGAAAGAACTCAATTAAATTACAAAATTAGGTAAAGATTGAATTGAAGCTTAATTAATACTTGATTGATACAAATGCTATTCATTAGGATGATCGAAGAAAAAGAAATGTTATGAAATATTTTTAAGAACATCAGCCGAACAATGGAATTTCAGAGGATGAAGACTCGACGTTCTCGCTCAGGTGCAAAGAGTTCCTTCGGAAAGACAAATTAGAGCGAATCTCACTGGAAAAGATCTCGTGAGATTATCCGAGAGATGAGATCTTCTTCTTTCAAGATTTGGCTGCATGGCAACGGAGTGACCAAAATATCCATTTAACTTTATTAAAGATACGAAGAGCGCTGTTAATTATGCTTGATTTTCAATCACGCAGATTACAATAAGTAAGAATTCGTATGGACGGGTATAGAGCTATAAATTTACCTTTTAGAATCCTTTTACTTCGATTACACATCTAAGAAGAGATCTCACTCTTCAATTTATGTATTTTTAAAAATGCGATAAATTTATTTTAAAGTTCAAATGAACAAAGAAATCAATCCGTTTTATTATAAATATATTATATTAATAATTTAGTGATTTATTTTGGAGGCGCAAAAGCCGCAGATTACAGATGACGAGATCTGTAAAAAGTGCTGCGAAAGATTACGAGATACTGGAGTATATATACTGCCTTGCATTTCCAAAAATCATAAAGTAAAACGGAAATCAAACATGTCAAGAATTACCATCGGTGTTTTCAAAGAGAGTTATAATTCATATTTATAATTCAGCATCCTTTAATGATTCTTAAGCAAAATAAATTTAAAATTCTATTTCTAGGCCAATGTTGAAAATAATTATACCATCCTTATATTTGTTTACCTTATGCGGAATCATAAAAGAAATAAATTTTTATATATTGAGACTTTCTTTCTTGGATTATACCTTCATACACGAGTAATGTTCATTAAGATTGCGGATCTTTATCCTAAAATTACCAATTTTGCGTTTCGACAATGCTGCGTACACTTTCCTAAAATTTCTTCTTAAAAGGGCATTAGATATTCACGAAAACGCATGTTCTTCGCAGAGTTTGATTTGTTTTCGAGAAATCTACGGTAAATAAATAATGAGCTAATGTTCCTTATTATCAGGTAAATAATCAGAATATTTTTCATTCACTCACCCTTTTCTCATTCCGTAAACTTCTACGTTTGTTGAAAAGTGTGGCTGTTTTTTCCACGTGAATCGGTGAAACGTTTTCACTTCTATATTCATCGTTAAGAAGCTGACATGTTTCTCAAGGTAACTCTGCAAAAGCCTTCCTCTTAATAGCTTTCTCTTTTCAATTTATTGTCGTACTATTCCGCGAATGAGTGAAGATGGTAGCCATTGTTCGTTGAATCGTTCAATAACGCATTCCGATCTAAACTTCAAACAAAGCGATTCGAATTTGAACAGATTTCCATAATAAAAACGTTTTTGACCTAACCCTAATAAAAACCAATCCAGAAAATCAAAAAAGATGAATAATTGTGTCGAATATTGACCTACATGATTCGGAGACGTTTTTGATTTCATTGTTTAATTACTCGAATACTCATGAGCGCTCTTACTTAAGACATTGAATTCTTATAAATATTGTCCACTCTTTAAATAATTGCACCATTTTCACCCGAGCATATTATGAATACGCTTCCTATCGGGTGATAAACCATTTTCCTAATTTTTTCTGAGACAATCCAAAGGAATCATTATATTCGTATATAATGAATCCTTAAATTAAGTTTAAATTAATAGTAACCCATTGATGCAATTTTTCAAGTGTAATCGTTTAAAAATACGATTTTTGGATTAATTTTTATGTATGCCACCTTAGAAAAATCCTTTGTCGCTTCATCTGTATGTGTAATGTGTTGAATCCAAGAAAATAAATGTTACTTAATAATATTTAATTAAAGGTGATTAATCATAATTATTTTATGGCAGTAAGTTTCTTAAGAACAATGAATTGCATCATTATCACATACGAATATATTTATATACCTTGGAATTGCCGTGTGGCTCAAGGATTTTCAGAATACTCCAGTGTTTTGCCATTCACGTACAAAAATGAAGAACTCAACTTTCCGATTTTCTCATCTAAAAATTACCTTCAAGTGCTGAAGGTGTCTGGAAATATCTTATGGAAACCACGTTTTTTCATTTATTCCTAAGTAAGACGGTATAACCAATGAGGATGAATCTGTCTCTACCATAACTCATGTTCCTAGATCTTTTCCCAAATTATAAAAAATAATTTCACCGTCAATTTCGCGTCTTTTAAATGCGAATTATCCTTTCGCTATATAATCTCATGAAGTTTACTTTTCAAGTAATTCATAAAAAATTATTAGAAAAATAATGATAAATATCTTTTTTCGTGGCATTTATCGGATGTTGGAATTAGGCTTGGGTCTTTCTATGCTCTCTTTTAAACATATCTCTCCTGTGATGCATAAAAGAGCTTTCGCTATTTGGCTTGATCAGTTGCTCTATGAGCCTTGACTCAAACAAGTAGGACAATTGCCCAGGGCACTATATAAGTGGGCGCTGCTTCAAAATTAACCCAAGTTGCATAAGTTGCATTTTATTGAATTACTCCATCACAACCAGAAGTATGAAGCAACGGACGGAGGCACTAACATTTTAAACTACTTTTGAAGTCAACTTTAACTCAATCTTGAGAGACGTTTACCGATTGCTGAAATTGCAAGTTTTCTTTCGTTAAGTGGAGGTCAGAATTACATAAAATATCAAGCATAAAAATAAGATATACAGGCAAATTTACAACGAATCTTTGAAAGAAAACAGCACAAGGTCATGACATATAAATAATAGGAAGAACAGAACGTTTTCCATTGGGTATAGTTGTGAAACAACTAGGTTTTGGAATGGTATTCACTGTGAGGGTTTATTTTGAAATTAAAATAATCTTAGTTCAATAGTGAAGTAATAGATATGTACATTATAAAATAGGAGAAAAGTATTTTTTTTCTCATAAAGAATTTCAATGGACAGAGTATCTAGAAAACTTAGTCTCCAGCAATTTGATTTATCAATAATTATAAAGACTGAATATCAAATGTAATACAGAATAGCAATATTTCTATCATCTGATGTTCATATTTACATTAATAAAACAAAAATGTTGTTTGTGAATGTTCTGTGAAAATTGTGTGAAAATTTTGCGAATACTGGAAATGGTGTACACAAGGTAATATGATCATCTCTTTTTTTCTTTATTATTCTTCAGATTGCCCTACACTTTGCATTATTTCCAGAGAATTTAAAAGCCTTTCATAACTCCAAGTTTTCTTTCTAGAATTATTTTAGTTCAGAATACTGTTATGAACAGTATTCCATTTGAAGTATTTTTGGTTCCACAAAATCCAAAAGGTGTTCTCATTATTTCTAAAAGGGGGTTTTTAGTGATCTTCGGAAGGTTGAATCTCATATCATTCACCAAATGAATCCTTTATTGACCCTTTTTATAAAGTAATCATCAAAACGATCTTTTCTGAGACATTTTCCAAAATTAGGAAAACGTTTCGAGACACATGTCTTGAATTGGCATTCGTAATATTTCGGTATTTTTACGTTACTGTTTACAAATTCGTTATTTGAGCTATTTAATCGATTTTTTTTGTACAAAATATCATTAATAGTCTTCAATGTCATCTGTCTACAAACGTGTTTTAAACTCGCATAAATCGTGATATCACACCGCCTCCGAGTGTGAGTTACGCGGGATCAAAATGGACCAAAAGAATGACTGAGACCTTTCTCTCTCGAGCATAACCTTGAAAAGACGAGAACCGAACTGGAGCATACAACAGGTTCCGTACACAAGTCATTGACTTCTCCGCCCTTCGGACGCATTTCCCAAAATCCCTTATCTTCCGGAAGAGATGAGTGATGCGTGAAAGTTAGCAAATTATACCAATTTCGATTCTTCTACAAAAATGGTTGGGAAAGCAATTCCGGACGCCAATAGATTTGAAGATTTCTAATTGAAGAATATTTTTTTGACGTATTTTCATCCGTGTACGTAAAAAAGGATTTAAATCGCCAGAAAGATTTTGATTTCCCCTCGGCATCTATAAATCAAATGCTTAATGCATTAATTTCGTTTTGCTTCTTTACTGCGTAAGAAAGGGTACTGATGACTCAGTGATATTAGATCCAAATTTCTGGTCAACGCACATTTTAAGCATCTTTTTATTTCATCAGCTGAGGATGCTAATTACATTCGATGATAATCTCCATCTCATTTCCACGTGGCCCTTCCGAAAAACGGGTTTTTAAAAGTCACACCAGCGAAACTTCCGCATAAAATTCAGGTTTAATCAAACCCTTGGAGGAGAAACAGATGAAGGTCGTACAATTATTTAAGATAATCGCTCGAAAAAGTCCATGAGCAGCGACGAGAGTAATATTTCGGTTCGTGAAACAGGTTGCGTTTCCAGCAGATTTATATTTGTTACATATCTTCGGGAATATTCGAAACGCAACGCTTCCTGTGCCCGCAAAGTATGAGGGTTTTCTCAATATTTCCTATAAAAGTACGATTAATTTATTTCAATCTTAATGATTACATAAAACTGAATGAATGATTTGGAATTTGTATAGTAAACGATTGCATATTCACCCAAAAAGGATTGAGTTTAAGATATAAATTATAATTATGCAAATCAAAGAGATTCATTAATCTTACTCATGAAATAGAGTTGAGATTCAATACATTTTTCCAAAGGAGAAATGTGAAAAGAGCAACTGTCTTTAAAACAGTTGATATAAACTATTTTATATTTCAAATTTGACGAGAAAAATATTTCAACTGCAATTATTATGCGATGAAGAATTTTTTATTTATATCAGTTTCATATATAGTAACTCATAACAAAGTAATTTGTTTAATTGGAGTTTAATTTAATTTTAATTTAATAGATATAGAAATTTAGAAGAAAAGGAAACTGAATACCGAATAACGGTGTTATACGCAGACAATATTCAAAATGCAATAATTGAAGTCTAACAATTAGAAAACAATATCACATAACTTATAAGATTTATAAGAGGTAAATATGGAGTGTTATTCTCGTGAAAACATATTTACATAACATGAGGTAGTATATTTTGTGGATTTCCAGCGATAATATCCAGGTTTTTGATTCTGTTGATGTAATATGACTTTCAATGTTGGAGAAAGTAGTGATTTGAATAAAAGCTCATTTCGCTTCGATGCACGATGTTTAATGTGAAGTTCGCCTATTTTTGCTTCTTTTGTTTTATTTTTCACTCCTTTTGTATTGGGGATGAGGATTGAGCATTGAATTGGATTAAGCACTTGCAAAAAAATGTTTAAATAAATGGGAATTATAATTCAATCGGGCGTGCATAATTTTAATAACACATCGTCATTACGTTCTTTATCACTCGTTTACTGTACATCTCATCAATATAGAATTTTTGCCCCAAAATAAGATGAAGATATATAATTATTTGAATGACTAAGTTCCTCTATTTCTCACGAATATTATCAAAGCGAATATAATCGGGAATATTCGTATCGGAACAGCTTTGGGTCGAAGAATTAGAGACAGGTTCTTTGATACATTAGTTAAATAATGGAATCTTCTTTATCTATGACATTTTTTCGGAAAAAGAACCGGTGTGACTTCAGCTCGGAATGGTAAGTTTTAACCTTGAACGATAAAAAACCGCAGAAGGAAAAAATTTTCCGTCCAGTCGGCCATATCCGTGGACTTGGTAAGCAGGAGATTTATGATTCGTGAAATTAGTATTTCCCCAAAATTGTTTCGTGCTTCGACCACAAAAAGGTGAATCTCGAGATGGCATTCTTCTTGAAAGATACTTGATCTATAGTGAATAAAGTGAAGTGAAAGCAAAAAGAAAATACGCCATCGCAGTGTAAGAAATGGGAGAAAAAGGTTTTATTACTTCGAATTATGTTGGACGCAGAAGTAGTTAAGAAATCGCGTAAAACAAACAGAAGAAGGAAATAGCAAAATATTTAGTTTTTGATAAACATATTTGGGTATATTCTAATTCGAATCCCGAATAACGCTAAATCGTTAAAGAAATTTTAAAGCAAATGTATAAAGTAGTATTATATGATCCACCGTCGCGTTAAACAACATCGCATTTTGCATGACTATGTAAAAAATAAATTTAAGTCGCCGTCATTCTTAATTAATGAGTAATATTATCCACGAATAAGCAATAAATAGCGATAAGGGAATTTTTTGAAATTTGAATTTTTACATAGAATATATTCAAAATCATATATACACATGTTTGATAAAATTTATATGTATGAAAGGATTTTGGGGTGTTTCCCTAATTGTAAGACGAATATATATAAACCTATTTATACAAAGAATATTGTAATGAAATAATTCAATGAAATTTGTAAAAATGATCAAAAAACAGGCATTAGTATTTTAACAAATCATGATAGTTTCATGAACCCTTATGTATATATATCATGATTATACTATGAATATAACCCTTCAGAAGATTAAAGCAAAAAGAAAACTATAAGATTTAAGGTAGGAATGTGTGAATCATTTCAAGAACGAACAGAAAATCTCCATTCAACACAGGAAAACTAACGAATATGAACAATCAGATCATATCATCCTAATAAGTTAGAGATCCTATCTCAAGCATCTAATCTGATTCTTAGAAGAGCCGTTGATGGGGTCACTCGAATTATTCTCTTATTCAGCCATTGTTTTTCTAACTATTCAAAATTTCACGGTAGCCTTCATTTGTTAAATAATTGAGAAAAAAATAAATAATTTCCCAAATCTTAAGAATTCTAAGGATTGTTATATTATAAACCTTATTAATCATAATCTAAATCGATTGGTACAAAAAATCATTGACGAATGCTTATGAATCAATTAAGAGTGTTTCGAAAAAGAAATTTAATACTCTTCTTTCATTAATAATCTTGATATCTGCAACCAAAACCCTCTCAGATAGCATACTTTTTGATGGAATTTTCACGTAAAATGTAAAAGTAATTTGTCCCATTTTCCATGTGAACTAACATTTTGAGGTAAATTGTTTAACCGTTTCCATCTTACTTTCAGTCGTCGGAAACAACAGACAAAAATTTGAATTAGGTTCATAGTTTTCGCATTTCCAACAAAATCAACCACAGAGATTCAATTGGTCGAAAACGGCAATGACCACAATTATACTCGTGATAGATAAACTATAGGCGATTGATAAGTTAAGATTACGAAAACAAATTTGATTAATAAAATACAATTTTGAACAAACGGGAGACATTTTATTAAAAATAAAATACACTCCCACGTCTCTGAGATGCTATTTCCATTTCTGATCGAATGAATAATGCACGATAGCGAAAAAATAAGTACTTCGTAGATTGCATGTGCACTGACTTCGTATCCAATTGAAAACGATCGGCTGTTTCTGAGCGGTGAATACACGTGTTACTCTTATAAAATGTGACCTTTGATGTGGACACGTGGAGATCACCGAAAATCCGCTCAAATCTTCGCAGAATATCTTGCATACATTTCACAACGGTTGATTATCAGGGCAGCGAACCAAGAAAATTTTCTCTTTTCATCTTCTTTTAAAATTAAACTAAAATTTTAACTTCTTAAGCGATCCTCGACGTCGTTTAAAGGATTATTTCTTTGATATACAGGCTGTCTCTTTGCGAAACAAAAAGAAAGAAACCAAATGCAGATAGAGAAAGGTTCTCAGTTACCTTCTTTGAGTTTCAAATACAATCGAATTCATCCGTCCAATGGCCTTTGTCTTTTGGGCGCTCTATCGAAGAACTCAATTCCCTTATCCCTCAATATTCCTTGTTCCTTAACTTTCGACATCAGAATGGATTTCATCTTCTTTCTTCCTTTGATATCCATCAAATGAAAGGAATGGAATAAGAAACATGCTTCAAATATTTACCTGTACCTATTTTTATATTAACCTAAAGTCTCAGAAGTGTTTTTATTAAATCGGGGAATTTATTATAAATAATTTAAATTATACTTATAACATAATACTTATTCTTAATGAGTAACGTATATTATGCTCAAATATCGTCGAAAAAAAAGAAGTTTTCATCAAAAAATTTCCTCGAGAAGAAATTTTCTATCAAACACGATTATTTATTTATTTATTTATCTCATATCTTGGCTTTCATCAACTTAATGAATGTAATGAACACAACAGCAGTCACAATTCATCAAAGAGGATTATATAAAATCCCGAAATTCACTCATACTTATAAGAAAGTAGAACGAGTCTTTATTATATCATTTATTGATAAATCATCATTAGTCTTCACTTTCTGCGCACATTTTCATTTCAAATAATACGGCAAAAGAAGCAGTTTAAGTTTGCCCAAAATATTCGTAATTCGACTCCACTTTTAACGTTCATTACAAATTCTCTATTTTATACTAAAAAGAACATTATTATTGTAGGAATCTCAGTCCAATTGATACTTCCTCTTATGATAACAATAATATATAAGAATACTCCAAACGTGGTCTTTGAACGCCTTTATAACCTTCATTTAGATGTATGTCAATACTTTCCCACTCTAAAAAACGAAACAAATGGAACTTTTATCCGATCCGAATGGAGCGCGTGCGTTCATTGCAACTGAGTGTTTTGTATTCCTTCCCTTATTCCCGCTTACAATAGACAACTATTCATTATTTCCTCATTCTCGTTTCGCTAACAATTCCGCACTATTATGCCGTTTAATTTCAAATCGGCGACAAAAGTACGATTGTTTGGAAGGACTTTGTTCATTCGAGTTTTCTTCACATTATATCCTTCGTTTGAACCAAAATATTTTCCAAGTGATATTCGTTGTCCATTGATGATGATTCCCTCCATCGCAGATGATTTTTATTGAATACAGTCGCATTTCGTTTTCTCTTTTCTTCTAATAACCGGTGAATGCCGATTGAGGCACTTGAATAGCAGCAGAAACGAGATCAATGACCATCAACACATTCGCAGATCATCGCCAATAACAAATGAAGAAATCAGTAGAAATATATAGATTGTATATTCAGAACTACAGAATACAGAGAAATATTTAAACAATACGAATATGTTTAATGTAAACGAGCTTTACCTCAAATGTATTTTTCTCACGTGTTATTATTGATCCACGTTGGTCTTGCAATTATTTGAACAAATAAACTTTGTTATTTAGAACCTCTTTCTATACATTCTAAAAGATTTACGTGAGGAATAGCAAAAAAAGTTGTCTAATACAAACCCATTTTCAAGACGTGTTTCGAAATACCTCTACATCACGAGAATCAATTTGTTTCAACGAATAAATATGTAATGAACTTCACTATTGCGATACGCTCTAAGGAAACAGGTTTCAGTGCGTGCCCTTTGGAATTCCTGGGTACATAACTATCATAAAGAAACTCTCATTTCACAATGAAATTAATAACGGGTCTTTGTCTAGCGAAGCGTAATGATATTAAAATCGAACGAGAAAATCCCCAAGGACAATCCTATCCGAGGGTTGCTAGAGAATAAAAATCCTTTATTGATCTCGTTGCAGAATATATTGAGTACCACGATGATTGGCCGGCGTTATATGACCAGCGCGTATTTGATAATCCAAAATAAAACATCGCTTTTTGAAGTTGGGATATGTTTCTTGGAATATTCAATTAACTCCATTTACTTTCTCAACCCGATAAACATTCAATTGCTCTTATTTCTATGTTCACTTTCATCCAGGAAATACCTATGAATACCTCGTTGCCTTGGCAGTTATCTAGAATGTTAGGAAAATCCCATAAATACGATGCAAAGAATAAATATTAGAAGAGCTATATGTCATACAAGATATTTGAAAATGGGAATAAACATTTCTCTAGAAGGGGTTATTGATTAATAACCACGGGTAGGCAAATTGTAAGTAATTTTCATCGCATAGAAGCAACTTACTTAACTGTTGGAACTTAAAATAATTATGTTCGATGCTTTCAGTCGTACGAGCTTTCATAAATCTATTTGGGGATCTTATCTGATGAGATATTTTATATTACTGAAGATGTAAATCACGGAACCGCCTGCTGGAAGCAAAGTTTTTGTGGAAATCACAAAGTTTTTCATAGCAATATAATTGATATCGAGAAAAAAAAGTATTAAATATTTTGAATGAAGTTCTCTGAATTATATTTCTGTCATTAAGTTGCGTATTGAATCTAATAAATACAGCTTCATCTGTAAAATACAATTTCCATAGAAATAAATAGAATCGTCAGAAATGTAGACAAACCGGTGCCGGTCTGCAGATCCCCATATACAAAGTCTACATCCCACATTTGCCCAATGTCTAAGCTTTCTATTTGCAAAACAAGTCGATATATTTATATTCCACTTTTACGCTTTCCCTCTGTGATTTCCGTATTTCAACCGACGCTAAAACGCAACTTCCTGTACGACTTCAATCGGTAACTCATTCTGTAACCACGGCAACTGTATCGAAAGTATTATTTGATATATTGTAAACAGCAGGACGTTGAATCTGAGGCTATCAACTAAAGAAAACACGCTCGTACCATTAAAACAATTTGTTCGCGACCAAGGTTTGGAATCATAATCTTCAGTCGATGCAGATGACAAACAAATTTATTGGTATTAAGAGTGACAATTTAAAGATGTTTCAAGAAAATCATCCCTTCCTATAAAGGAACGCGAGAACATAAAATTGGAAAAATAATATGTTTAGGCAATTAAATAAAATTCATAATGTATAATCCCTCTATTCTCTAAAAATTGCACGTTGTATTTAAGATTTAAGATATGTATTTAAGAAGTGGATGCATCGATTAATATCCTACGGCAGATTTGAGTCACTTTTCTGCGATTCCCTCTTGAATTTATTTCATGACATCGAATTGGGCGTGATATCTATGACTTTTAGAAATATTTTCCTGTTTTTATTTAAATGAAGAAAACTTTGGGAAAGATGGAAATAAATAGGTATCTTAGCACTTAAAATGATTAAAATTAAATTTTGCGATTGTGTGTATTGTAAGATGACATACAATGTATATATAGTGATGAAGAGCGAGTGATTTATGAATTCATCTGAGCTACTTATGGAAATGATAAGTAAATGTATTATTAATCCTTAAAATGAACCAATTACCACATGATATCTTATTTGAGATTTATTGTACATCAGTCTTCCATCTTCCTATTTGAGGACAGTCAACTACATTCATGAATCATTTTTCAGGACTTTTTATGATGTTTCGAGAGTTTCATATGGAATCTACATGATTAATTCTAATGACATTCTAATTAATTTTTATTTAATATTCCCATGAAGTAACACCAACTGCTTTTCATGAAGATTTTCAACTCTTTTGCAGAAGGATTTCCGGTGGAGTTAACGTAGCATTCTTTGGCAATTGAAAGAGATAACTTTATGAGAACGGAAATCGAATTGGTAAGTACACTCTAATCAATTTTACCATGGATTCTAGATAAAATCACAGGTATAGTTCTTGGCAATAACATAAATCGAATTAAGGCATTTATTCTAATATTAAGGTAAAATATTACTTGCTTCATCAAAATGTGTTTAAATGTTATTAAAATCTTCCAACAGAAAGTTCCAATTTCAAAAATCATATCCATATAATTTCCTCACAATATTTGCAATAAATAAAAAGTATTTATCCTTTTCTGTAATACGATTATTGATTATTATTTTATTATATTGATGATTATTTAGTAGACAGTATTACAACTCGCCGCTAGAAAATGCCGAATGGCTCTTGGAACTATTTGAATCAATTTCATGTGAATAATTGTCGATCAGAAAGCAACAATGCGAAAACAAAATGCGTACATGACCTTCCATGGAAGTATAATAAATTTCATTGAACGTTGATTAACTTTAACCACTCTCTAATGAATATAATTTCATTTGATTCAGAAGTTTTCACTATACATGCAATGTATACAATATTATACATTATAACAGAGTATGACTTGAAAAATGAATAAATACATTTAGTGTTAAACAGAATTTGCAATGAGAGCTTCTAAAGCTTTTCGAGATAAGAATGGGATTTGATGACTTAATTTATTCTCATTTATTTTCTCAGCTGAAGGTCGTAAATAAATCTTTTACTTAGAATTACGTCTGAAGGCAATTCGCACGCCTGTAACTAGCAATTAAAATAATAAGAGAATTGATAACGATTACTATTCTAGATAATTTAAAATATGTATGAATATATATGTATGAATATGAATATATATGTAAATATCGCCGAAAATCTGCACAGAAAAACAATTTGACAATATCCACTTTGCTAAGGAAATAAGCAAATATTTTAAAGTAAAAATCCATCTCCCTGTCCTTAAACGAAATGAAAATTTCCTAATTAGAACGCATAACATAATTCAAAAGTGCATTTCTCGTCCATTACAAGACCGTGTGTAACCTGAATTTCTGCACGGAAGTTGGAATTCGCATTTTGAGTGAATGAATGTCTACTTACACAATCTTAGAAGTCCTTGTTCAAGTACGATCTATAAAAGGTAGACATTCGGTAGAAAAACAAGCTATTAGAAAGATTACGTAACTGCTTGATTGCATTACAGCGTATAAGTATAAAGTCTATGAAAGCAAAGACTTAAAAAAACTCAGTAAATTTAAGAAAAGGAAAAAACTAAATCGTTTATCTCGTTATTCTAGATTACTTCGAACAAAGGTATATTAAAAATCGTTATCAATTCCATTATGCGTATATTATTAGGTGTCTTAGTTAATGTATATAACGCTTGATACACATATTCTATTTATATTTAATGTATTAATTAAAGTTTCATATATGATTCGTTTGAAACAACAAAAAGTTTTTGTCGAGGAAGTTAATTGGTCGAAATCAGTTGCCCATTGGTTTAAATATATTAAGTAAATACCACCAAGCAATAGAATGAGTAGGTAAATTTTAGGACATATAATTCCACGATATTATGGTTGAATAGAACCGTTTACATGAATAAAATGAATCATAATGAATTGTTAGTTGTGAGTATCGCTGGCTGATTTGTTTAAATTATTATTAAGATATTTGTACTCGTACGTCATGAACAAAAAAAATACAAAAATGCCACCAACTAAGACCACACTTGGAGAAACCAATGAAAAGACTAAGTAATAATTTCGATAAACTAAAATTGTATTTCTTTCATTATTTAATTATAAAATTACCACTAGATCATATTATATACTTTACTTCTGACTGTTTTTTTTACCTTTTCTTTGATGAAAACAGTGAAAGCAATGATTTTCGCAAAGTTATAAGAGGTTCGATTATTTTCCTATCAGCTTTCAAGAAGTTACTATAAATCCCGCTCGGCGCTCGAGTAGCATCACAGTTATTCATACAGTGGATACTCATAGCTACGAGGGACCGCGAAAATTTAAGAGAGACGTTTTTCACTCTCCAACTCTATACTGTATAAAAATTAAATTTAAATGCTTCTTTTTCTTTTATTAACAAATATTAACTGCTAATAATGTGGATCAATTAACCCAAGAGAAATATTCTAAAATGACAGAAAATGAAAGATTAGTAATATTCTTCACAGTGACTAACGCCTTGCAGCAGTGGATGATTTAGTTGACTATTATCTTTTAATGAAAGAATTTCATTTGATCGTGCAGACGGCTAAAACTCCTTTGAATTTTTTTATAAAAAAATCGTTCCGTATATACGACAGATTACCTTCATCCATAATTTTGACCGAACAAAAATCATTTTAATAATATCGTTGAATTTTTTCAGGAGTCTTCGTGGCCCCGGGTTCGAAGCCCATGAGGGCTGAGGGGTCTTCGAAATCGAGTAATGGATGGCGAAGATGAAGACTGGAAAGATCAAGGCAGGGATGAGGAACTGGCCAAAGCGGAAATGGCCACTTTGGCAGCCATGCTCGTCGTTTCTATAGTGGGCAATGGCGCTGTGATGATAGCACTGTGGGCAAGGCCAAGATCTTCACCAAAGAGGCGCCTTTCTCGAATGCACCTTCTAGTCCTTCACCTGTGCACCGCCGACCTCATCACGGCGGCATTCACGGTGCTGCCACAGATGGCGTGGGAGGTCACTTACAGATTCGCTCCTCAAGCCGCTCCGCTTTGCAAACCTCTTAAGGTACCTCAATATGGTCTGTCCTTCACTCTTACGAATCCTCTACAATTACTATAGCAACATATAAACGCTTGGACCACTTCATACTGCAATTCGATAATAAATAACATCTTCGTTCTAATATTTTTAAAAAGGTCTACTTCCGTTGCAAACAGTCCAATGGACTTAAATCGGATCCAACAAGAAATTCGTAAAAATATCCGGTACAAAATATGAGTGCAATAAAAATTTTGGTAAAAGTCGAAATTAGTATATACCTAGATAGAAAAAGAGACGAATCTTATACATTGTTTCTTATTTAATTTTGAAAACTGCAAGGATTTTGCCTTAGGTAATCAATTTCTAACTATAAATAACTTAAATTTGTATTTATTCCTGTTTTTGATTACATTACGATAAGTCTTCTTTTGGCTTCGAATTTAGAAACACAAAAATCAATCCGATTGAGTTTAAAGAAGATCATCAGGTGATGATGGCAGTTTGCCGAAACCGGTCGTGTGTATTATAATAGATTGTGGAAGTCACCAAGTGCTTTCCTTCATTTAATATGTCCTTCCACCAAGTCCGGCCTGACAAAATCGAACTTATAAGATTTTCCATACTTAAAGATGGATCATAACTTCTGGATAAATGCATGTTAAAGAATTTGTTAATAATTATATGGTAATTCTTATCATATCTACTATTATACATTTTAACACTATTTGTAAGATTAATAAAGACTGTAGAAAATATAAAAGGTTTAATGCCATTCTGTGTTTGTGGTAATTAAACTCATTCATCAATTAAACTAATTAATATTTAATTGCGTAAGATAAACCTAAGATAATAAAAAGTTTCCTTGAACTGCATGTATGACTAATTAACTGCCTTGGAATCATAGAATAAGTTTTTAGAATCATCATTAAAGGCCGAGTTAATAACTTTTGTCTAAATTGTTAACTAGAATTTCCTTTTAACGCGTTATAAAGGGAATAATTTCCATTCCATCCATAAATTATAAAAGCCAAAGAAAAAAATCAATACACTATAGATATTTATGTTTATATTATGAAAAATAAACATCTCTTCCTAATTTCATTAATCTCTCTTAATTCAAACTTTCATCATTCAACATAATCTCTTTCATTCGAATATTTCAATTGAGACTTCTTTGCAGGTTCTTCAACTGCTGGGCCCATATTTGAGCTCGTATCTATTGGTTGCCATGGCAATCGACAGGCACCGCGCCGTCTGCAGGCCCCTGTCGGTGAGGGCCTTCCTTCCAAGGTCCCCTCGTCGCCTCGTGGCCATCGCGTGGGCCCTTTCCGCCCTCTTCTCGCTCCCTCAGGCCTTCGTCTTCTCCTACCAAAAGGCCACGGAGACCGAGTGGGATTGCTGGGCCACTTTCGACCCTCCGTGGACCCAGAAGGCCTACGTCACGTGGTACGGCGTGTCCGTGTTCGCCGTACCCTTAATGCTCTTGCTCTACGCCTACGCAGGCATATGCAGGGCCCTAAGGCGGAATCACAGGGAGAAGTTAAGGCCCCAAGGGGATGGTCTGATTCCGAGAGGGGCCCCACCGAGGACCCATTCCATGGGGACCATCTCCAGGGCGAAGATGAGGACTTTGCGACTGACGATCGTGGCTGTCGCTTGTTATATACTCTGCTCTTGTCCATTTGTGCTTTCGCAGCTTTGGGCCACTTGGTATCCAGGAGCCACGGAGTCGTCCTTCTGGAGAGGTGAATATTCTGCTTTTAATGAAAGGCACAATCGCACATTGATATTCGGTTCTCTTAAAATTATAGATACTGGCGCTCCGGGTTTCGAATAGGAAATGTTAGATTCACAAGGTGAGAGTGTTCAGATTAAATTATGCACTCAACTCAAATTATAGTCAAAATTTTAATAAAATTCCAAAAAGATTGTTTCGGGATTATCTTCAATGCACTAGGGATTCGACATTTGACTTTCCTTACTTTGTAAATTTAAATGAATTTGAATATGCTTTCTACTATCTTAGGAGGTTAAACAATTCAAATCGAGTTTACGTAATAGTTTTATTTACGGGAACGATTCCAATCTACAATTCTTGAAAAAAATAAACATAGAGAATTCAAACAGGATAGGTTTATAAGAATAATTATGTTGAAATTATTTATGAATTTAAAAAAATAATAATATCCAATTAGACGTTATTTTACCCTCCAGATTTCCCATGATTGAGCTTTTCTAATGGGCAAGTAAACTATGATTTTCATAAACATTAAAATTACACGTCATAAACTTAACAGCTCTTTCTCTTCAAAATATACAGAAATTCGAATGCAAAACTCCAATTTAGATTACTACTCCTCCAAATTTTGGTATTTTATCTGCAAACAAAACAGGACAAATGCGAAATCCTGTTCTTTCTCTTTCCCATACATATATTTTCTTTAAGGCATAATCGTCAACTGGTTTCTAACATATTATAATTATGAAATATATAAGTTATTAACTACACAAATAGAAATTATACCCATCCGCTCGTCCTTTCCCGCACAACTGAGTAAACACCTATCTAGCAACCTTCCCCTTACATAATATTCCGTGAAATACGCATTTGAATGGTAAATAATTGAGTGACGTATTTAGGCGTTTCATAAGGTTTTATTAATCGCTCTTTCGTATAAAATGGAGCTTAATCTAATAGGAAGTTGGGTGAAAGAACTTTTCAACAGCATATTCGGTAATCGTTTGAGATGAAGATCTCTCATTTGTTTAATAGACTAAAGCTTTGATCTAAAGAGTAACAATTTTTTATAATTGGCATTATCTATAATTTCAAAATACGATTTTATGTAGATTTTTAATTCCATTTATAACGTAAACTGACCGATATTTTAATTCTAAGTATTGAACAACAAAGAGTTTCGCGTATCCATCATATTTCATGTGCCTTCTGCTCATCATTTCTAAGGAAAGTAGTTTTGATCAGCTTTATATCATACAAATTGTCGAATGTCTAGTGAATTTGAAAGAGTTTTCAGCAAAGTATTTGTATGGTTAAATTCAGATAAATTTTGAAAACTTGTAAATTATCTTCCATTCAATAATAACATATAATGAAGGGTGAGATGAGATATTGAATTGGATTTAAATAAAAGAGTCGAGTTAATTCTGTACTGTACTTAACTTTAAGTTTATATTAAATATTTCCAAAAGGAATAATGACCGGCACAAAGGTATGGAAAAGCTAAAGAGAATTAAAAAGTATTCTCTTATATTATATGTAATTAAAATAAACATTGAAATAAAAAAGAAAAAGGATATAATTCATTCATTCCTTATTTAACAACAAAATAAGCACTCTGAGGTCAAAAGTAAAATTTTCATATAAAATTATGTTTAAAAAGCTCAGGATATCTTTTCAAATGCTTCGCACGTATTAAAGATAATTTTTCGCAGATATACACTATTTTCAAGGAAACAAAACAGAAAATTCATTCACGATCGGTTTCATAATCCAACTAATTTATTATTCATTCCACTTTCTTTTACAGAGAATATAATAGGTAATTTCGCAGCATAATCAAATTACTATCATTCTATTAATGACTATCATATATTGATTGAATGTTAAGAAATGTGATAATTCCTTGCAATATATAATTTTAATTTTTAATATCTAATGTTAACATTAGATATTAAAACATTAGATATTAAATTATAGATTATTAGATGATACCACTCTACTTAGTGGTATCATTTTATAGCTGTCGTAAACAAAAAAAGAAAGTGACACTTCTTCTTTCCAACAAATTTGATCATCATAATCCGTATATGATTTCACAATCGGAAAGAATAAAATACATTTGAGCTCAATTAAGGAATGCCATTGTAATCATTTGTATCACTTGTGTATTCATATGCAATCTCAGGCAAACGATTGTCTCCACAGGTTACGACATCGCGTCAACATGTCTAGAGTAAGTGATGGCTGCATTTCAATAATAAAGCGGAACTGGAAGCTATTAAACGCTTTTGCAGATGTTAAAATTTATAAAATAATATTTTTGTTTTTAAATTACAATAAGAAGGCATTTTGATTTGAAAAAAGGCCTTTTGTGACGAATTTAAAGTTTTTGTCTTCTCTTGTAAGTTCAATTGATTAGACCCAATTCAGCCTTCCTTTTCGAAGGTAATTGGTATAATTCAGAGGAAAGGAATGTCAATGTGTAAAATGGCTGAAGAAAGTCAGCGTTTTGTACAACTCTCTAGAATTTACCTTCGATCGAATTAAATATACTTATTGAAAGAGACATTTTGTGCTTTCCATCTCATAAATATTGTAAATGCTAAGTGACGTGTTTCTTAGATAAACCTCATCGCTAAGATCTAAAGAATAAAAGAAGCATCGATTGATATTATAAAGTTTAAGGTTCCTGTTAATTAGATTTATAATTCCTTCGTTAATTAAATTTAAATGTTAATTTCAGGTGCCGCCTTCACCATCCTCAGTCTACTGCCATGCCTTAACAGTTGCGTCAATCCTTGGATCTACATGGCCTTCAATGAAGAGATAAGAGTGGCTCTGAGGGAGAGGCTACCTGGAAGATTGAGGGACGCTGTCAGGTCCATCTTCCGCTTCGGCACCAGCAAAAGACTAAGGCAACAAGATGCGATCACTTACGCCAGCTCTTCCTCCAGAACGCGCTCTTCGAGGGAGTCGCCTCAGTTGGAGATCAAGACGATGGCCAAAGACCCTCCGAATAATGCCCAGTGAACAGTGTGAGAGCGTTAGCAACCACCTGCTTAAACAGAAACCTGTAGAAACAGGTTTACCAACATTCGATTATATCATGGGAAATTTGAAATATATCTGTGAAGAAGGTATAGAAGAGTAAAGGAAGGGGAATATTTAAAGTAAGAAATCAAACAAAAAGCGGATATTTGAGTGTTCAAAACTAAATTGTGATTATTTTAGTGTCGATCAGAAACAACTAAGGAAAGTCTTTCCCTATTTTTTTACTCTGGAATTTTACGTGAATATTTACTCTCATCTGGTGTGGATGCTATTAAGAAGATACGGTTGTATTACAATGATTTTATGAGGAATTGATAAATCGAATATTCGTATGAACTACATCTTCAAATCATCAACTGCAGATTGTAGGATCTTCCTATCGTCATTTTATATTCATTGAAATTCTTTTTGTATTTTTTGCCAAATAATGTTCACTTCAGCAGGTGTATTCTAAGCTTCATGAAAAGAATTTCTTGTTTTCAACTGAGATTCAAATAATCAGTCGATTACAATAATTTCATTTCATCTGACCAAATAAATACGCACAAACTGCATTTTGAAACACGTCAATCGATTTCCAAAGGTGCAATAAACAGTTCCGAATCCCTCTAAAGTTGTGGATTCACGATGAGAACATTGAAGAACGAAAAATGACAAAAAACATTTTCTGTGCTCGTTTTATCCTCAAGCGATTCGATTTTAGAAATGAATGAATGCGTGTGTGGAAGTGTGAACATTTATATGCAACTGCATTTAGCAACCGGAAGTGAAGAACCACTAAAACTTCTGGTGATAATGCGAAGAAAAGTGTTTACTGTTAATTTGAGGAAATGTTACAAAAATCCTCACCAATGAATATACCAAAAAATGTATGAAGAGTCGCCGAAGGATTATTTGTTAATTAATTTATTTTTAGATCGAATTACAAATCGAATGTTCCAAAGAATAAGGGTAATTCGATGTTTGATCAAAGGAATAAAAAGAGAGATCTAAATATATAATACTACAAAATAAAAGTTCCTTTCTGTTCCTAAATGAACCAAATCATTATTTTGTTTTTTAGCGAAATATTTACTCTGTCTTTGAAATTTGTGAATTGAAATTTGAACTCCTAAACTAATACTTTCATTATCAATCCGAAAGAACGTATGTATGCATGAATTGAGAATGCAAACTGTCTATTAAAAGCCTGATTAATAATAAGAATAGAATGTATTTTGAACCAATCTTAAGTGTCAAAAGGCTTTTTGTTAATTTTCAAAATTCATCGTAAATTGAAATGAAGCATTAATCAGAAATTATTTTCTGATCATCCATAGCTCATTACTTCAAATCTTAATTAATTTCTAAAAATTAAAACTAAATATATCGATAAAATTTTCACTTTCTTTATTGTAACTTATTCGAAAAACAAACTAAAGTACTAGAAGAAAACATTTCTGATTCTAAGAATTATTAGTTCGCATTATAAAAATTTTGAACAGATAGCAAATGATCGGAAAAATCTGAAAATTAAATAAAAACTGCTATTCTCAAAACGAATTATTACTAATTTGAAGATGAATTTCCGAACATAGTCAGTAAAAAATTGTCATTTCCCTTTACTTCATGTGAAAATTAAATAATCTTGCTAAGAGAATGCCAATATTTAATGGGTTTAAATCGATTATAGACATTCAGATTTATTCTTAAATATTTGAAGTGATTTATTTAATATCCTTGATGCCCATCCAATTCCCTTTCGAATAACTTTGCCAGAGAATTGATCTACAATCTGAGAAACAAAAAATGTTTCATTTGCGTATATTTCATGAATTAGTGTTTTTCGGAAGATAGCATCTGAAAATTATGACAAATATGGGTTACGAAACTAGTAAAAATGGCATCTGATAAAAGATATTAGTATTTATTATTTATATTATAGCATATAGTATATATTATTATACAAAATTAAAAAAGAATCGTAGGAAATTAAACAGTTGTCAATGAAATAAATCATTTTGGGGTATTGGCTATGAAAAATATGATTTTACATAAAGTAAGAAAACCTTAATAGATTACGTTAAAATGATTAACTATTCGAATATTTATTTAATCTTTCTTAGGATACTTAATATTACAGTAATGATTTACTTACAATTATGTAACAACCCTCCAATCGTGCACTTCTGCTCCTCAAAAGACGCGATCGGACTTAAAAGTGAACGAATCCTAATAAGGGAAAAATATTATACATCCCGTATCTTCCTCTAATAAGTAATAAAATGGATTTGATTTTAGGGTAAATTTAGGCTAGTCTCTTGTTATGTCAAATCCTATATTATCAGGAATGAACTGTGATTTTTAACATACAAAGCTATCTATTACATCAGGATCTATTTGATCAAAAAAAGACCTTATTTACCATATGACCCTATTCTATTCCATTTTAGGTCATTTCTTTAATTAGTGCCAATTGATATAAGGAATCGTGGCATCTCCTTTTCTATCTAGAGCATCGTTGATGCAATTATTGCGTAGCTGTTGATTGAGATGAAAAGGTACATTTCTCATTGAATGTTCCCCACTTTCTCTTGCAGAAGGTAATGGGGTTGAGAGAACTCGTCTAATTCTCGGCACTCCATTGATTCCAAGACAAGCGTAGTCTATTCGTTATATTACCATAGAATTACGAGTTTGAAAAGTACATGATTTCAACTTAATTAAACGATTCTAAGTGTTGAATTTATATAAAGTATTAATAAATAAATAGCAATGAAATAATATTGATTACGAAATCGGAATCAATAATTGTACTATTATACGCATTTCAGACTATGTAAATTAGTCTTTTGTTAGTAGAAAATTTTTTTAAATTTACAAATACAATTATATGACTGGTTATAAAATACGTATTTCTAAGACCTGTAAACTGCTTAAAAAAATATTAATTATCTCATTGAACCTTTTGAACAAGTATTATAATTAGGCTGAGGTCTTGTGGCCTTAAACCAATTTCTACGTTCACACCGCGCTGAAAAAAACGCGATGTTATATTACGACGTAGGTGTAAGTCGGAGCAATTGTCGAATTATAATCATAGTTCATAAACCTCAGCTCAGCTTAAGTCAGCTCTCTATGCAGTATAATCAGACTTTTTGGGGGAACTCTGTGCAGAAGCCAACTGATTGGCGACTTAGGGCAACAGCGATGGGGATATGAAGATCACTGACTTTCAAGTAATCCAAAGTCTTCCGTTTTATGAAAAGGCACCTCTCGCCTTAGATATCTCCGTGAAACGTAAAGAGGACGGGGACGTCTATTGTATGTACACGCACCACACGGAATGGAAAATCATCCTTAACTGTAGTTCCCGGTTGCCAGGTTAATGGCGTGAGACTGCCATCAATTGTCACATTGAAGCGGAAGACTTTCCCTTTCCTGGATCATCTTCAAGGTTGACCCAAAAGATGGAGTTTATGGGAGAAGTTGCCGTCCGTTTCGGCTTTTTCTACCTGTCATTGATCTACGACTCCATTTGCGCTCCTCTGTCTAAAGCAAAGTAAAGAAAACTAATTTGAAGCTTGCCATTATCCCAGAAACAAGTAACCAAAGAGCTACAACGGCTAGATATTTCAATAGTATATTACGAGCAATGGATGACATAAGATTTTCAAAGACGGGTAGACAACGCCAGGATAGTGATGACCCTATCAGTCAATGTAAATGCCTGGGCTAAGACATCGGTCTCGATTGTAGTCCTAAGCCAGAATCATGAACAGAAACCCAAAGGAAAGCAATGATACAGAATCAGATGATTACAAGAAGGATCGGGGCTTACTTGTAAGCGCCAACTCCCAACAACTCCAAAACTGAAAGCATTTGTAGAAGAGGCATGATTGGAAAAGGAGAGGTTTTGTGCTTGATAAGTCTTACGATAAAACAATATCGAGTGATATTATTAATGAGCTCAATTAATCCACATCTAACCGACTATTTTGTTTCGATTCATTCATCTTAAATTCCGGTGAGTGTTATGAACGCAAAAGGATCTGTACATGGGTAATGAGCCTCATAATGCGTTCCTCTTTGACCCGAAAAACAGTATATATTCAATCTAAGGTTCTCTTCTCGCAGTTAACTAAAACTTGAAAGGCCGTCTCACATCCCAAAAGTATCATTACAGATATAAATTATTATTAATATTATTTACTATTCTTTATATACATATTTACATACATAAACTATTATGCTCTATTATTTATCCACGACTTTGAAACTTCGCATGGTCAATCTCAAATAAATCCTGCATCGACTGATGAAGTCATTTTACTTGTTCCAGAGCATTTAAACTATATGTGGTATATTTAAGGGTTGACCAAATTTTGAGAAAACACCAAGAAAAATTTCTATGATGTGGATTACCAACTGTTCACTACATTTTGTTAATTTATTTACATCCCATTACTTTCATTTAAGGTACTTTGAATAACTGGGAGATTGATTGGGGCATTAATGCAAAACTCGGTTAGTTGCCTAGATGTTGATAGATGATTTATAACATCTGGTAGAATATCCGACAGTGTACATATGATATGATGTGTGTGAAGTGTACTTAATTTGATGTGCAATGATATGAAAGGAATGTTTAATACTCATGTTATCCATTTGAGTGACTTAAAAAAACATGCATTATTACATACTATTCACATTAGAAGGGGACCTATAAAATTTACTTGCATTCATTGACTTGGCCTATGGCATCAAATTCTAGAAAGAAACAATATGTGTCTATTAAGTATGTGAGGTTTTGTGAGAACTAGTTTCATTTATTTAGAAATATATTTCAAAGTTTAAAATTCTTCCAAATGGTGATAAAGATACACTCATTTCATCACTATTCCATTTTCAGCCCATTTAATTCACTAAGTACTTATCTTCATCCACTCTTCAAATTCCTAGGAATTTAAATTCATTCATTACACTAGAAATGAACTTTCTCCATAGTAAGACTTGTAGCCATGAAAGAAACCTGATCCATGTTAAAAACATTAATAGTCAGCACAGATGTAATGCGATACCATGGAGGATCAGAAAGAAAAGAGAACTAAAAGAGAGAAGAGGAATGGGTGAGAGGGTCATAAGGACTAAGAGGAGTGGTAGGATGGGAAATCAAAGATGGGTGTTGGCATGTAGCAAGAAGAAACTACAATGATTGGACTTCATTAATACTCAAATGGACCAAAAGAGATGTGAAAAGACCCAGAGGGGATCCAAAGGAATCATGGTACAGAAGTATAATCGAGTACCTAAGAGTAACATGGCAAGGAGATTCTCAGTATAGAGAAAATTTTAAAATATTTGGGGATAGAGGTGGGATAGTGCTTTGCATACCAGTCAGGCTAGTGAGGAACCTGGACTCAAGTCCCAGTAATTTCACTATATATTAGATATTCATATCCTATTGCAGTGAAAGGATTTCTACATTCTAATAAAATACATTAAACCACAATTATATTTGAGATTAGATAACAGAATTTTTGAAGTAGCATTCAAAGATTATGCTAGATTCTACATGAATATGAAAGTATATTCAATTTCTTAATAGGAAGACTTGACATTGAATTACAACACACCTAATTTAAGACTTACTTTTTCATACATCTATTCTACTCAAATACTGTTTAAAATGGTGGAAACTATAACGGAATACATGGAACTCCATCCATAAAAGACAATAGTTATTATGAGATTCATGAGGATAAATATTATATTAGTTTTTGAAATACATGAATATGAATGGGTATCAATTAGCAGAAAGAAATATTACTGGTGAGATCACCTAAAATACTAAATTATGTTGTACACGAGGGATAGCTTTTATTCACAGTATAACATATGATATTAAACTCTAATAAATTACTGAGAACATCTCAGTCCTGATGATGTTAAAAAAGGGTCAACTGAAGTGATTTGCAAAGGGAAATATTGTCCAAGCAAATATAAATAGATTCAAGAGAAATAATGAAAGGAGAAAAATCAAAGGTTTTAAAATGGTATTGAATAGGAAAAGATACCTGAATAAATCATACAGAATTAAAAGACAATCGTTATAAGGAATATTTGTTAAATATATCATGTATAACATACAATACATAATGTAAAATATATAATAAACAATGTAAAATGGATAATGTGTAATTATAATACATAATTTTTTAACTTCATATTTAATTATCAATGATTTAAAATAATTCTTCAATTTAGAGAAGAACAGAATAGAGCATAAATCATGATCATTATATCCCATTATTTTCTACATAAATAAGTTTAAATGTTTTCAAATGAAACAATTATGGACATAGCCCATCTAATTGGGATCCAGGAAGACTTAAGCTTCATGCTTGGCTCATATGGAAAGGAATATCAGATGAGTTTGTATTAACCACAACAAGAACATGAAGAGATTACAATCCCATTTTTATTAGAACCCCTTAGATTAAAATCAAGTTTTGAAACTCTTAACTATGTAAAATACTGGTTGAATTTACAATTACAGGATACGATTTTTTGTTGAAAATCAGCAATTTTAATATTAATTCACAATTCACTACTAAGAAGTACTTGTGACTCAAAATCCACTCTTTTGAGTGGTCTCACCACACGGTCGACAACATCTCAAACTGACGAATCACAATATAGTAAGTATTGGGCAAGACAAAATGTATGCATAACTTAATAAATCGAACTTCCTATAATGTAAAAGTAGTTATTACAAATTTAACTGCAGGCTAAGTAGTTAATAATAGTTGAAATACTTTCGCTATAGGTAGAAGATGGCGATTTTATGTAATGAAAATTACTATAAAAATACTAGTAATATGATGTAAATATCCTCTACAATTCGCCCTGAATAAAGACATTATTATTATTAAAATTGTATGGACATATATTCTCTCAATACATTTTCCATTTTTTATTATAAAATTTGTATTTGACCTAAATATCAAAAGGTAATAATAATAATTAAATGTTAAATAGAGTTGCCCTTCACATACGTAAAAACCCAAAATCGTATTCATAGAACGAGCAGTGCATTGAGAGTCATACTGTCATCAATATTATCTTCGCTATAAGGACAGCAGAATTGCAACAGAAATAAGAAAATTCCGGAAAATAATAAAATTTAATAAATAATGAAGTTTTTCTTTGTAATCTAAACCCTTAAAAAATACATTAGTTCTATCGATGCCATCATATCATTTTTTCAGTAAGCGATATATTTGTCTATTTTATCTTCGATCTTCGATCAATATAAATTTGTAATAATTTTGAAAAGAGAAACACAAAGTACAATGCATTATGAATTTCTCGTGAGTCTGGTTTAGATAACGATTTAAAATCGCGCGGACTTACATAATGTAATATATAAAACTTAAGAATTTTCAGGAGCTTATAATAATAAAAAGAGTTGTTATACTCGATATCCAGGTAAGAAGTCCCGAATGCCCATTGGCATGTTTATCTTACAAATATAGGATAGCTGCACTCATCTCTCGATTATACGTTGACTTTTGACGCTATTCATATGTTTACCCTTGAAATTCTGTTTCTCAAGTGAAGATGAATAAACAAGTTTCCCTTTTCGACTTCTATTCCTTTCAAATTCTCTTGATGTCACTAATGAAACGGAAAAATAGACAATTCAATACAAGGAAGTGCCGGAGAAACGAAAGGTGCTATTTTTCTTTTGAAATTTTATCAGAGCTAGAAGATAAAATGAAAAATTTTAAGGATTTAATTTTGATCATACAATGTGATCAAGAACTTTACAGAATTCAATAAATTTCATCTTATAAATAAACTTAAAATGACTTGTGTTGCAAATTTTACAACCCGAAGTTTATTTTTCATATGCTTTACAGATATAAATTGATAACAATAAGCATTGTATTTTTTCTTTAATTTTATGTCATTAGGAAGTGATTTTATGCACACTTTCTAGTAATTTTCACCTTTTATATTTTCATTTTGCAATTTCCTCATCAAAGAGCTAAAAACTTTCTCATCGAATTTCACACTTTCTCCGTTTCGAGAATAGCTTCTTGAACTGAACTCAAAGCAATCGCAAGGAAATCAACGCCAAATTAATCATGAAAAATGTAGAAACGTGATAAAATTATCGAATCGGAGCCACCAAATATGTGCTTTGCGATGCATTTCAATATTGGCCGTATTTGTGTGTGAAAAAGTTCATAGTCGAGGAAGTTCTGTACTCAAAGAAGAAAAAATTCAAAATCAAAGAATGATATGAATCGAGTCATTTAGATGGCCGCAGATTCACCGGCTCTAAAACATTTCAATTTTTTTTCGTCCACTTTCCCCGCACTATCCCATCACGTTCACTTTCTCTTCGAACTCTCCCTTCGAATGGACGTGCGCTCTAACGCATACCTTTGAAAGGCTATTCGTTTGTCTGCAATACAAGCACATTAGAAGGGAGAACCGGTCGTTTATCGCATGAATTACAAATTTCATGTATTAGTTATACGTAACAATAATAAACTAAACAACTTATCTTGAATTCAGTTAACTGCAATTTATTATATACAGTCTTTCGTCACTTATACGTTCTATGTAAGAGCATTTTCAATTCGTGATCCTTTTAATATTTTATTTGAATAATATTGTTTCCGTTCTAACTACCCCGCCCCATATTTTCATTAAGAAATACAATAAATAATCGAATAATTCGACAAAGAACGTAAATCTATTGGATTTGAATCTAAGAAGATTAATTAATCAATTAAAACAAGGACTTACTGTATCAAATTTTCATCAATAATTGACTTGGATTTTTGATTTTAAATATAATTGAGGAAATCATATTATCTTAAGAAATTTTGTATTTATATAGACATAAAATCAATCGACAAAGCCCTCGATTGTGGAACTTCATAACAGTAAGGATGATAACAATAAGACAAGGTGTTATTTTCATTACGTACTTACACATAATCTGTAATTATATCACAGACATTATCTATGTGTTACAATATTCAACGATTTCATTTCTTCCTCCAATAATTTCATGACTATTCTTCTAATTTTCCTTTTCTGATATTTTGGTTGCTTGAGGAGGGAATATCTATGATAAGGTGGAATTGAATTATTTCAAGAAATAATTACGAGAAAAGAATTAAATCTATTATATTTCTCTGTTTTTAAGAGGTTTTTTTGATATTACAGGAAGTTGATAAATGATTCAGTACTCAAGAGCCTTGAATGATATTTCGTGAACTGAGCGTTAAAGGTAAGCGTAATAACACATTCGGGAAATTCCCTAGTGATGAAAGGTGATGATGAGAACCTCCCTTCCGGTATTGGTCCATTAGCATGCAACTTCAGAAGTGCAGAAGCATGCAAGGACGAAATAGAGAAGTGCCGTCAACGCATAGTAAAGAACTAGGAAGACGGTAAACTAACAACGTTTCTTCCTTTTCATTTTGTAGTTATTTCACGTAATAATAAAACACATAAAACAAGTAGAGGAATGTTTTGCCAGCATTCCAGTTAAAATTTACAGTTTAATAAATTCTTTTCATAAGATTAATAACTACAGCAAAAGTGAAAGTTAAATATAATAAACTTGGTCTAAATAAATTGAGGGAGCTATATGATCACTAAACACTATTGCGATCAATTCACCTTTAAATAAAATAAGTAATAACTTATTATTAACTTAAAATAAATAATAACTTAATCGAAAATAAACATACCCAAAGATGAGTTAACTGCAATACATTCACCGGAGGAAAAAATAATAAATTAATCATTTGAAGTGATAAGATAAAAACTTTCGAAAGGATTTTTCAAGAGAATGAGCATTATTTAGTGTATATTAAAATTATTATCACTACTTTAATAAAATTGATATTGATTACGTGATCAAAAAGATATTTCGTTTGCAAATTTATGATCAAAATGCAAGTTATATTCTTCAAAACTTTTAAATCCCAAAATAAGATTAATATAGAGTTCAAGTCCTCAAACGAAGAAGATCTCATTATTCAAACTGCAAAAGAACAAGTTGTTATCTTATTAAGCCGATTCTTGAACCATATCATTTGTTTCGTAGTTACACACGACCCAAAAAACTCGATTAGCAGTTAAAACAAATGAGGTTGAATGAAACGGCACGGATTTATCAGACGAAACGTGTATTTAAGTAATCAAAGCTCATCACAAAAGAGAACCTTCTTGGAACCCTCTCGAAGATTCCCACGAGTGCATTTCCCTTACCCTTTTCAACCACTGCCCGTCCCTAATTAAGATATCCGTTTAAAGACCCACTTCCAAGGAACCCTTTTAGAATCACCCATCATTTTCGTGCTTCAAAAAAGTATATCACTACAAAATCATATATATCGCTACAAACCTCGAGTAACAACAGCCAAAAGAAAGAAGATGCACAAAACCCCGAGCGAAAGGTGGGAAAATAAACAAATAATCACTTTCTCTTTCTTGAGCACGGGAGGAGGTTCTCTGCCGACCGCTAAGTGGGTCAAAGTCCCCACCAGCGTATGGAGGGGGCTCCCTACCTGAAGCCCATTCCTTAGAGACACTCTCTCTCCGGGAGCCGGCGGAAGTGCACTTGTGTGTCTCAGGGAAGCGGTCCCTTGGATATGTCCAATTGAAGCAGCCGTGTCTCGAGATGGCGCCCCACGAAAGAAGAAGTGAGAAATTGAGTAAGTGCGTCATTTAAAGGATTAATGAATCGTTCGGCGGAGAATAATCTACATATTTACCCTGCGAGCCGCCTTTCGGCGTTTGGCAATAAACTTCCCAATTGTGTTTTTGTGCGAATTATTTGTGGAGAAATGTTTGAGTCCTGCGCGCTGTGTACTTTTCCTTCTTCTAACGAGTGACACAGAACAAGAGGAGCACAAGAGAAATTCGCATTGTTCAAGTCTCGTATTTTCCACTTTAGTGAAGGTAGACGTGTGATCCAGAAGCTTTGACATCGAAGTTGGCGATATATTCATTAGTTTGTGTCATGAAGTATTACAATAGGTCGATTTTTTTTCTTAAATCAAAAGCAACCAGCAAGTAATAATTTATTATTCATATCAGAATTTCTGATTAAATCCAACCGGCAATCAAAGTGTTACGTTATTTAACGAATTCTCTAAGGGTGAGCTCTATTTCATCTCACGTCCTTCAATTTCCGGAAGAGGTCGATATACGTCTTAGGATTGATTATTATCATGTAGAGTGATCATCTGAACTAAAATATTCCAGCTTGGAATATGCATTTTTATTCCCAGAAATTAATATATACATTACTTTTACTGCGATTGGTTTTAAAATTCAGAGCCATATTTATCATTGTCGGTCGTTAAAATCACTTATTGTAATCAGATGCTCTTATTTCAAACATGTATATCCTTTTTTTAAAAAAAGTTATGACTCTAAAAATGAATCAGAAATGAAACATTTATCATAAAAAGTCAACTGTTGAAGTATTTACTTTGGTCCGTTCTCCTTCATTATAATGAAGTGAATTAATTCATCATTAGATGTAAGTCAAAGACCTTCTTTGATCGTGAGACTTATCACGTTGACCCTTATTTCCGAAAGCGGAATGAAAACCTCCCGAACGACCGGAGGGTTGCAACACCGTTTTCCCAGAAAATTGTTTTCTGAAAATGGAAATTTCTCGTTTCGAAATTGAAACAAGCATCCAAGCGTGATTCCATGATGATGTTCATTTAAAAATCCTATAGCTCTTAGCTTGGTGTACAACGAAACTCTAGATTCGCTGATAAAATTACGACGATGTATTTGCATTGGCAGAACGAAGAAATCTTCAATTTATTATACTAATATAATTCAATCCATCTCAGGCATAGAAGTCTTCTATTCTTGTTGATTATCATATTTCGATTGTAGAAATAAGAGACTAAATCTAAGTTCGTCATTTAGTGAATAAAAGACGGAGTATGAGCAGCAAATCAATGAAATGCTTTTTACATTAAATCGCAGTTTATAAGCAGATTTTGGGAAAATTAATTAATATAAACGGATTTTACGTGAGAAAAGATGTAAAATTCAATAGAGGTCTTAAGAGTATTTTTCAAATTGAACAAAGTAAAAATAATTCTCAACTCTTGTTTTACCTAACTCATACAATCATTTAAGCACTTGCATTTTTTCAAAATGTTCATCAAATTGATCTTAAGTTATAATATTTTCTGACAAAAAATCTCTCTTTAAAAGGACAGAAAATTTATTACACAGAATGAGAAAGTAAGATCACGAAATTCACAATTTATGCAAATTATTGAACGAATAATCCATCTTTACTTATTCCCCATTATTTTAAAATCCCCAAAGAACGTAGATATTGCAGTAAGAAACAAAAAAATATGCAGAATTAATAAGCCTATCTCTTCACAAATACTCAATAGATAATCCTAAGAAGAATTTCAGATGGTAACGGAGAAAGCTCCGAGGTGAGGAAATAGCTGTTATCCGTTGGAGCGGATACAATTGGGGCAGGAAACATCTGTGGACTCGAACAAGTGGGAAATAGGAAGCGATGGAATAGTCACGAATCTTCGAATGAATCATCGGTGGAATATATTCCAGTGTTTCAAAATGAGAACATCTTGCAAACGTTTGATAAACAACGTTAATACAGCAAACTGAAAATGCAGACAATATGTATGAAAAGTATTTGGACCATTCTCATCATTTTCGTTATTTGAGATTGAATTAGACTCCTCCGTCGAAGTCTCTCTCAATTTCCTCTTTGAAATTGAAAAAATTGTCTATTTGGTTTAACAGAGATTTCTTCGGAGTAAATCAAAAAAGTGAAAATAAATTTCGGTTGGGAAAATCATTTGGATATCGATTCTTTGGGCGGCTATTCAAGAAGAATAGTTTCAAATTGCATATTCATTTCGAATGCATAAAACGAAATTGAAAAAATTTACCAAAAAAGCAAAACATGAAGTTTTAAATAGAAATTCCTTAATATATATGCTGACACTTGCTGATTATTCATTTCATATATGGTTAAAAAAATTACAAAAATAATTTAACCATCAAATATGTGATAGCTAGTATAATAATCTCACAGTAGATTGTTCTTCTTTGATCATCAGAATCCATTAAGCATCATTAGACGCAATCTCTTCAGAACACTTCTTAAAGAGGAATTAATTATTCTGCAACTGTGAAACATATGCAATATTTTGAACAACTACCGATCAATCGGTAAAGTAAACAACGGATGCATTCATTCTTTGCGACATACAATCGTTTACGTTCTCCTCACGTTTCCGAGAGTCTCTCTCGAGACCACGCAAATACCCTTCGACAGTTGAAGGCGGCGTAGCCATGAAAAGTGCTTCGGCACATTAAATCTTGAATTGTATTCATTAAACGTCAATCGCTAATAACTGCAATCGTACTTATATAAAGACATCGACGGTTAATAATTCTTTTGTCTCCTATCGATAAAACTCGACTTCAGTGATCCCTCGTTTTTCGCGGTTAATGGGGAACCAGAATCTTCCACGAAAGTCGGAAATCCGCGAAGTAGTATTTGACGGTAGGATTTTCCGTGTATGATGGCACAAGAATGTTTTAAATGTGTAAACAGTATTTATAATTAAAAATATTTAAGAAAAAAATTGCAACACGTATTGACTTGAAGGGGCCAAAAAGGAACTGCGGGGTTTATTCTTGACGTAACACGCCTAGAGATGGGAAACCTCGTGTTACCATAGTACGTGTCCTGACAAACCTACGATGGATAGTTTTACAAAATATTACACCAAAACTAATTACAGAGTCTTATATTTATCAAAGTTTGCTGTTTTCAAACAAAAATAAATGATCTGATGAAATTTTATTATTTGTATACGATTGTTTGTTTATAAAAATTATTAAGTGCCTCGAGTCCAAAGGATTAATATTGTGGAAAATCCGCGAAGCACCAAGTATTTGCTCTTTCGAAAAGTTTCCTAACTAAGCTGACTTTCAAATTATCAAGAGATTTAATTGAGTACGAAAGAATTGATTATTATCATTCGGGATTCTAATAAAACAATTCGTTTATCAATCGACGGTCGAATCAACGCGTTATTAAAAATTAATATGGAAATTTCCAAAGAAAACTTATTTATTAGTCTTTCATTATATTTTCTGTTTTTTACTTAGATTTAAATGATCCGTCAGAATCCAACGGCATTGTAAAAGTAAAAAAACAGTCAAGTTGAGTCGTATTTTTCTTCCAGTGGATTAATAAAGAATTGAATTATTTCACTAGAAAGTTCGTGAATCAACCCATCTACGAAATTTAACTTGCTTTGGATGGAAATTTTCGTGTAAATTTTCAAGGTAGTGAAAGAGAAGATATTTGCACAACTACAGCCCAAGGCCCTGACAAAAATCCCTTCGTCATTCCATAAAAGTCAGATGCGTGGGCACTTTTGGATTGCCCTTCCACTTTGTTATCTCCATCGTGCTTCGATACGTCGACATTGCTATACGGAAAGAAAAAATAACAAATTATAATAAAACCCTGATAGGAATATGTATGTTAATATTTCGTTAGTGAAATATCTTCATTTGCTGCAAACAGTACCGTAACAGCAAAACTGAATCATTTTTAAGAATAAAATTCTAAATGAGTTTCAAGAATAAGGTATATAGGTACCAAATCACTGCATACACTTCGACTCATAAGTTTCAAGGTAAATTCTCCACTTCTCAAAGCTCAATATGTAAAGAAAAAATTCTGAAATACAAATTTTGAAAATTGCATTTTGAAAAAGTATAAATTATATAATAAGCAGGAGATCTCTTTCAATGATATCAATGTCAGCAAATATTTTTACAATAAATTACATAACTTACCGAAAACGATTCAATAAATAATAGGTCAGATATCTAATGATATTTCGATGCATCGATATATTGCCACAGATAGACAAGTGAGATAGAATAAGATTCTTCACGTGTACACGGAAATCAATTCTACTTTCTTCAAGCGATGATTAACAATGATATCGATAAATACTTGAAAGGATTATATCAACTCGTCATCATTCATTCATCTGTCTTCATCTTTTCTGTTTTGATCAGTTGCGAAATCATCGCAAGAGGAACTCTTTTTGGCCTCTATTGCAGTTAGTAAAGCGCAAACAGTGCGGCTGATGAATTTCCATTTAAACACAAGGACAGAGTGACTTTTGGAATTTATCACCACAATACCAATCTACTAAACAAACTACCGATTTATGTTAGCAATACAAATATTTCTCTATAAACTGTATGTAAAATAAATGAATTTCCTAAAAACGAATATAATTTTACACCTACATATTATAATATACATAATTTTTTGATTTTCGATAATTTAAGAATGTTGTGTAAATTGTATTCCGAAAATTTGGATTAATTTTCCTTTAGTTTCACGGTGAGCTTTTATTTACGAACTTTCTTTCGTTAACATAAGCCGATAATACATTATTATACCCATTACTAGAGTATTATGCTCTCAATTCTGAACAGTTCGTATACATGCGAATAGTGCAAAGAGATTTTTATATGGCATTGGGGAAATATTTGCCGGAAAAGTCTCACATTTCAATCGATGCTTTGCTAGTACACAATCTGTTGTTTGCAATATAATAAAAAATGACCACCGGAGAATCATTGAAATTTAATGTACAATAACTCCAAGACGTACTCTGATAGATGGCGAGAAAGTACGGCAAAAGGAGAACACATTCCTTCGGATAGATTAGACGTCGAGCGTTGATGTCTCCGTAGAATCCATTTCGAAGAAGTGGACGTGAGCCAAGATACGGTATCTTCAGCGATTGTTAAGCAGTTTTCGCTCGAATTCGCCATCGAAACTACGGCTCTGCGTTGGAAATACTTCGTTCGCTTGTCTTCTTGAGAGCGGCCACGGCGCCCGAATGGCATCTTTCATAGGTTAGATGTGACCACTAAATTGAGCTAACATATATTTATTGAAAGTAATTCCGCATTCGGCAGATAATTATAATTATCTTTTTCACGGAAGTTTGAATGATGTAATAGCAGGCGATTCCAAAGTAACGATAGAATAGAACCCTTATCCATACGAAGATGTATATTTTAGAGAAGCTGCTAATCATTGAAAAATATTCTGAACGAAGAGGAAAGGAGGATTTAACATCAGAGAATATTACTGATTAAATATATATAATGTAATATAATTGTGGATAATTAACTTGCAAATTATTTGATATCAAATAATTTAAAATATCTATAACATTTAATGGGTGCATATGAATTCTTTCCTGTGCCCGAATTTATGCATTTACATATGCGTATGCCTATATACATGTAAACATGCTTGCTATCTGCTTTCAATTTTACTTATTAGTTGCTTTAATAAGGAAGCTTTCTCTTTTGTTAAAATAAAATTTAAATATTTCCTGTAATTTTATAATTAATAATGCATTTATTGAAATTGTTCCATTGATAATATTATAATTTTTCTTTCAAATCAAAATACAAAATTCAAAATTTATTCAACATGAAGTTAAAAATGATTATTAATGTGTATTTATTTTATCACATGATATAGCAAATAAGAATTGAGACTCCAATCGATCAATTTAAAATAGAATTGAAGGAAAAAATAAATTTCAAATTAGTTTGAATTTCAAATTCATATCAGGCATTTATTATTATCACCCATCACCCTATATCTTCAAACTGTAGGCCCTTTATCTTCACAAATTTAATCACAACTTTAGAAGAAGATTATGATTCGGTAAATTCCGGCCAATTTCGAATATTCCCTTTCTTTGATTATATAAAATCATCTCGTTCGCCTTTCAGACAGAATTATTCTAAGATTTTGAATTTAAATAACTTTCTCTGACTCAAAAATTATTTGTAATCGAAAAATTTGAACGATTTCTTTAACGCCATAACAGGATGTGAATAACTAGAATTTCTTAAATGAATTCCTATAAAAATATTCATCTTATAAACAATAGCATCACCTGGAATGCTCTACATTCTAATTTTTTCATAATTACATTTTTTAAATTTATTTTATATTTGCCCTTCTAAAGGAAATGTCTCATGATTCCTTGAAAATTACTATTCAATTTTACTTAGTACGAATAAAGGAAGTTTTTTACCGCAAAATACAAATCACTTCTTTCCTAGAATATGCTGTTCCTTCTGCGACGAGATCGTGAGAATAATCTCTCTTTTTGGGTGAAGAGATTCATAGCTTTCTTTTCACGCGCGATTGTAAAAGTTGCCAAGTTTAGAATCTCAAAGAGTTTACTGTTGTCGAAGAGGAATTCTCGATATCATTACTTTGCCTTCGTTTGATAAATGTTAAAGTTAAATGATGCGTCATTCGTGGTATAAATTACAACCAATGTCATCTTCATTAAAACTCCATCGAAAGATTTGACACAAATCATCCTCCAAACATTATGTATGTAAGTGAAGCTCTTGTTCTCACGTGAGGAAGTTTCTTGCAGCCCAACTGGAATATCCTGCTTTCGCAGATAATGAATTCGAAGCACACATGACTCAACTTGCGTTTTTGGCATACGAATGCCGATGATTACGTGGGGTTTTTGCTACGCATTATTACTTTTTACCTTATTTCCGGGATCAGTATGAATTAACGTCTTATTTCCTTGAATAGGAAAAGATCTATCGATTTCTCCTGCCAAACGCCGAAATGCTGTCTGTAGGGTATTTTTGTAGATGTACTACCTCGGACCTCATATATGTACCTCAGAATATGAGATCTGATTACTTCCATACTCAGAAATTTTCTTTTGAATGAATACCCTCACAAACAAGGTTTTCTAGCTTTTTACATTAGGACCATGATTTTTGGAATATGTTTTTGTGATATATAATCTCTAGTTTCTATTCACATGCTTAAATGTTTACGTCTAGTCTACAAGTGGAAATTAAAGGGCCGAAGGGTTGTTTACATCGAAAGAAAATCTATTAAAGTTTTCCTACTTTCCAGTGAACCGTGATGCGGTCATCAAGTCTTCAAGAGAATCAAATGCAGCTTCCGATAGACTGAAATTACTTCTTGAAGAAGGGCCAAGAGTTCCTGCGACGGGGGCAGGCATCGGAGGTAGTCAAGGAAATCCATTGGAATTGCCTCCTTGGTTCGATTGGGACAAGTACCAGAGGTAATTTCTTATGCATGTAAATTAAAACTTTAGAACGAAGAAAGATGAAGATTAGCTGTTTAGCCTAGCTTTATCTGTGTATTATTACTCTTTTCCACCATGATATAATATTTTGTTAACACACCCATATTTGATCTGTAAAACGGATACAGGGATACAAATGAAAATATTAAATTCCTGAGAAATTTGGATAAATAATTTGAATCATCGCGTATATCAAATAAAAATCTCGACCTTCTACTAAAAGTTTGATTTAATGAAGGACCTACCGTCACGGTAGACATCAAGTCATTAGTGTTGAGGAAATGATTCACTGTCAGGGCATAGTTTCCCACTACTATCTATAATTTTTCTATTACGTATCGGGATAGTAAGGAATGAATTTTGTTCTATTTTTCAGGGGCCAACGTTACTTTCACCACAACATGTTCGCGATGTTCGTAGCAAAGTTGAGTGGTCTTCTAGTTTTGCTTGCCATCCCTTCGATTTTAAGGGTCCTTGTGTTGACCAAGCAGAGCGGTTCTCCCGGCACAGCCTTCAAACGCTACCTATCCACACTGACACACATGCTCAGCTGGTATGAGGGTGATCTTCTCGAGCCAACATCCAAGTGAGTTGAGCGATGAATAATTCAAACCTCCCTAACGGATATGTCCAAGAACGACTACGATCATAATTCAAAATGATTCTTAATAACAGTACCATATGTAGCAAGATTTCACTCTAACGAGACATTCTTATATGCACAATGCTTAATACATGATTCGAATTTAGGGTACCAAAGCCGTTAAGGATAGTTTACTAAACCTTTCGCAACTGATAACAACTTAATTGGTTAACGAAGAGAAAGTGTAATCATTTTTACAACCACATACTATGTAGTTTAAGTGTTATCTGCACAACTTAGCTTCATTTCTTCTAGCTTTTTGCTTTAATTCATTACTCAGATCTAAATTAGCTCGTATAACTATAATGTTAATAGTACAAATATCGTATTGGAGAGGGTAATGAAAAAAGTCCTGAAAAATCAAAGATTGGATCTCCGCTCGAGAGGAAATTCTTTCCCTTATTTCCAACAATAAAATTAAGGAAACCTACTAAATGTATTTATTACTGTATTATTAATGTATATATTACGCTATACGTGTACTATACATGTACCTGCTCAAATGAACTAGGATTTTACACAGTTGTTAGGAAGAAGTATTCGTATATATACATATATATATATATATATATATATATATATATATATATATAGTTAGTATAAGTATATAAGGTTCACGTGTAACTAAATTAAACTTAATTTTCGTTGGATTGAAATTGAAATGCATCGAAAATTTCCTATCTTATCATCCCTATAATTCGTTTCACCTAATTACGTTTCGTAACTTATTTTTCGAATTACAGAAAATAGATAAGAGAATGTAAGCAAATTGCTTGATAAACTAATTTTACTTTGGCGAGGATGAAAGAAGGATTGCACAGGAAAATCACACTTTCGTCGATTAAAACTTTTATAAGTTATTCGCACATAAATATCGTGAATCGAAGCGATTAACAAGATACCGAAAAAGATAAAAGTAAAGTTATCGGAACGTATTGTATAGAACAAAATTATACGGAGGATTTTTTTGCATACCTCTGTAAATCTCATATTTCTCCATTATTATATTCTAAAAGGGATCTCCTCTGATAACTATCTTCAAAACTTTAAAACTCGACATTAATTTATTGTGATTGACAATTAGTTTAAATATTTTATACAGAATTACTCTAATCAGAATGACAAGAGGCAAACAGACAGCTAAGTTAATTTCCTATAGGAAGCATTCTGTTGCAATACAATGATGTATGCCATGAATAAATGATTCTCCTCTTTGTATCCAATGACCAGGGCCTATCAGTCGTTGTCTGCAGTACGAGCAAAGCACGATGCAGCAGCTAGGAAGGCACTTAAGACAAGTGGAAGTACAATTCCTCTTTCTCAACTGGACATGGTGCTCACTCAATTCGCTTTTGTGGGATTCATTCTCTTGTGTCCTCGAAAGCTAGGAATTCTTCCAACATCCTCGAATTCAAGGGAAGCTGATGAAGAAGGCTTCATCCATTTTTGGAGAACTAATGCATACCTATTAGGTATACAGGATAGGTAAGATTGAGTAAATGTGAGGGGAGGACTTAAAATGATCTAGCATATTCTGCTTAAACAGTAGAATTTCTTGAAGCTAATTCACACTTATTATTTACATATTTTAAATTGCTTTTCAGGGATTATTATACTAAAAATTACATAAAATAGTTCATCAAAATTTGACTTATAAAGCAATTCTTTGCCAAAAGTTTGATGGACTAGTCCACACTTTCATACCCAGCATCGCCTTCTCTTTTTGTTTTACCTTGTACAATAAGAGAACTTATATATTATATATTTTTATGCAGACAAACAAATATATTTCCAATAAAATTATAGTGTGTATGCTTACACACATAAACATACTGTAATTTTAAGTTAATTTATATTGCTGAGAAGCTTAAATCAAAATATTAATTTTCCAGGTTAGATAATTACTAAATATAAAATTTCTTTCTTCAGATTCAACCTCTGTAGACCCAGTGTACAAGAAACGAAAGCCATTTGCAGGGGTCTTCTTGTAAATGCCTTCATACCAGCAATGAGAGCTCCACCAACAGCTTTTGCCAGAATGGCTAGAGCTCTGATCAATGGAATGTGGGCTTTTGTACCTTTCTTAGATGTCCATGCATTCCTGAGATATGCTCGATATCTCATGGGTGACAAAGTTAAAGTAGAAGAGGATAAAAAGGCTATCAAAGGATACTATGGAGAGGGAGTTGAGATCAGAGGACATGGAGGTCCTTATAGTAAATTTCTTTTTACATTACAGGTAAGATATTTCTATATTAAACATAAGTAATTAATGAATGCAATGAATTTAATAGTTATCTACTTAAATACTTCTTTCATTCAATATATACTTACAAATAAACTAAGTTCAATTATACTGGCTTGTATACATCAGTCATTTTCTATCCAACGATGGATAAAATAAGCTCACTCCAACTTTCTCAACTCTAAGCCTCCCAAAGTTATCCCTAATTGTTGAGAAAGAGAGAATAGCTTTTTCATAAACACAATATAATGGCTTCACATTGAGTTACTCACTTTTATCTCCTGAGAAATTTTTCAATGAATGTTAATAGCAATTAAAATCTTTATATACTAAATAGAATAATATAAAACTTTTCAAAATATATTAAAATTTAAATTTTCCTCTCAGAGTATGAATTTTGGTTCTTTTCCATTTATAGGTACTTTAATATAACTATCACATAAGTGGATGTTTACAATCAATAAAGGAAAAACTTGACCCTTTTGATGCAGATGAGGAAAAATGAACTCCTTTAAACTTAGCGCCTTTGCAGTAGAGTACCTCCTCTCACATTCCAAACATTGGATCCAACCTCAAATCGATGAGGGCTTCCAGCATTAATGTAGACATGCATCATTTCATGGCTAAAGTAGATGTTGGGAAGCTTTGGAGGTACTTCTACTTCCTTCATATGGGAGAAAAGTTTAGAGGAGGTATTAGTGCTTCATCCACATAAAAAGGGTTAAGACAGTATTGGGAAGTACTGCACTGAAACAGTAATTAGAGTATAGTATAATTAAGTAAAAATATAATTAGAGAACAGAAATTACAGATTAGCCTGCATTGTTATAAATACATTTACATTTATATATTATCATCATCATGAACCATTCTCAATCTGACATCAGCCACCCCAAGTATTTTCCAAAGCTCTCTACTCAGAACTTACTGTTGTCATATTAATACTAGATACTTGATGATATTTCTTTATGTAGTCTGGCATCACTGAATTATTGCTGCAGTTAGAACCTATTTCTCACTTCTGCTTGTTGAGGCAGGTAGATGGCTGTCAATATCTATTGATATTTTTGCCTGATTGCTAATTTGGCCAAATTTGGCTCTTGGACTCATGCCATTAATTATATTCTTTTCCCTTGTAGTCAAAAATTGTACAAGGTATTTTATTTATGTATTATTTGAACACTCACCTAGGGGTTTTTCCAAAGATTTATTACAACTACTGCAACAAGAAAAGTATCCCTTACTTCGGTTTTGATGTGGTTTATCTTAAGTCTTATCTCCTGTCCTGCTATTATCAGTTCTTGAAGACAATTCCTATCCATTGCTAGCAAAAAGTAAATGACTCTATTTACCCGTAGTGCCTTTCCCTTTTTTCTCGTTATTTTTTTAATTTTTGAAATTATTTTAACTCGAATGAGTATTGGCAACCCGCGACGCAAACTCCGTACAATATGTAGCAAGAAGTAATAGCAAATATTTTTCTTAAATTAAAGAGGAAATTCATTTTCATTTGATAACTTTATCTCTCACATGCTATAATAAATGTAATATTTTCATCTCTTATCCATACAAGAATGAGTAATATTGAGAAACTTATTATAGTCAACGACAAAGCTAAGGATAAACAATTATAAATAATCTTAATACTTGGATGAGCTGAACAGAATAATGGTTATCACTCTTGAGTATGAGTCTGCAAACTCATACATACACACACTGTCAGATATACCTTCTATTTTCCCAAGTTATTGTTCCATTTCTTGTTAATCAAGAATTCAATGGCATCAAGTCTTCCAGTCGGTTGCTCTAGCCATTCAGCTATCTTACCAGAACCAAAGAATCCTTATTGTTCTTACTGTATATATTTGAAATTCCTGAGAATTTTAATCATTGAAAATATATACTCTTTACTGATGATTTGCAAATATATCTACATTTAATGATTTATTTATTTAAGATTTATGACTTAGCTGATACTATCCAAGCGCTTGTAAGGATTCTCAACTCAAGAATTGAATACTGATTCATTGGTCAAAAGCTAATCATTTACAACTTAGCTCCTCTAAGATCCAGGCAATAATATTTAGTAACTTTCATTTTCAAATTGAGTTTTGTAGTTTTCCAAATATTATCCTATCTGAATTTAACCGTTTCATTTAAAATTAAGTGTGTATCTTTCATGTTACTCTTAAAAATTACCTTTCATGCGATTCTCAATCATCTCATTTATCAAATAAAATAAATAATCAAATAAAACAAAATATAAATAAATAATGTGGAATGCATCCAAATTTTGCAAAATATCTACAAGAATACAATAGTGTCCATGATTTTACACAAAGAAATCGACAAATTTAGCACTGAGAAGAGAGTTCAAGATGGTGATTACCTTTCATCTATGCAAAATAAAGCAAACTTGGATTAAGCATTCATATCTCTAAAAAAATGGGACTAAAAGGGATCACAGATAAATGTGAAATACATTAACCACCAGTATTATGCCAATTATGTAGTTCTCTTAGTGGGTAATGTAGAATACTAAAAATCAAGTTTTCAAAAACTAAACACAAAAGGAGAAGAGTTACATCTATGAATGAATCTAATTTAAAAATGTAATATATAATTCTTTTTGAACTTAATAATAAATATTATTTGATTAAACAACTAGTGAGAATAGAAAAAACCAATTCTCAATGAACGGAGGAGAAGAATCAACCTCAGGTGGAATGCCTTCAGATGAACAGATTGAAAAAATCATAAATACCCAAGCATATGAAGGGACAGGTCTTTAACCATCTGGGTATGACATTTATAGATCTCTTGACTGGGGCCATTAGTAACTTCTACAAAAACTATTGAAACTTTCATAGATATATAGAAAGAAAGCCTTCGCTAAACATTAAACACTCACAGCGGGTAGGACTCTGAAAATTTAAACCCAGATCACAAGTTAAGCAATTTACCCTACCTGTAATAACTACAGGAGGGGAGACTTGAATTTTAAACAGAAAAATTTTTACAAAGAATTCTTAGAACACAAATACTATGGAACACTGTAAAAAAAATGCTACACAAGGGAGAGAGCAATCAGAGGGTTGACCATCATCATTGTATAGGTGTATACACAGAAATGGTAGTTGGCAATCAACGAAAAGACAAACATTGAGAATCAATACTTCTGAGCTGGATAACAAGATTTAAAGAGAGACAGGCTCAAGTGATAGATGGAAAAGAGTCAATCAAGTACTTTGGGATGAACTGAGGATGTTCTGGTCTAATACTGTGGAACTATCTAAACTAAATCTAAGTTAAATTATTTGAGTAAATATATTACAAGTTTCAAACAGTGGAGAATTCAAAGACTGAATTCCTCAATCATCTCGATTTCTTTTAAGTACTTAACTTAGTAAAAGGGTTGCCCAGAATTAAGAAAACTGAAAGTGTGTCAGAATGAGAATGGCATCACAAATAATTAATTTATGTTTACTATCACAACATAATTAATTAATAATATTATTACATTTTGAGTATTAGATAGATAATTTTTTCATTATATAATTAAGTAATAAATAAAAAGTTAATTTCTTTATTCTCAGGTTTTCTTCTTGGAAACATTGCTGGGAAATAAAATCATAGCCTTTTTCCTGAGGCCTTATCTCAATCTACAGATGTCACTTGCCATCTTTTTAGCACATAGGTTTCCTTTTCTTACATTCACACACTCTAAAGTGTATTGAATGTTACACAATTTGGAAGCAAAAATGCTGCCTAACTACTTGTGTGAGAATGAACTGAATTAAATGATGAAAGAAGAGACTTTCTGGTCTCAATTTCATCAGAATATAGATGTTTCTAATTTTAAAAGAAAAATTTGAGGATGACAACATAGAAGTAACTAAATTATTTATACCCTTACGTATAAAAATATTATTATTGCTGGAGATTATTTGTGCTAACTTGTGATTCCTAATCATTAAGTTTTGGAGCTCTCTTTTTTTCAGTAAATAAGACACCTGTATATTTATTCTTGTTCCACTTATATTAAGGACCAGTCTTGTCCAAGTAACTTCAATTATAATAAATATTTCCCTCAGTTCCTTTACAAATCTTGCTATAAGAGCGATATCATCAGCATGAGCAAAGCCTTGTTAATATTTAGATGCTACAATAATCTTTAATTTTAATTCAAAACCATTGTAAATAAAACTAATTTGAACAACAACAACTAAAATCCTTTTCTTATTCCAAATGTCTCTTTTATAGTGCTCCATGTTCTTTCCAAACATAGAGCTTTACACTGAGATATCTTTTGTAATAATTCAAAAAACAAGCCAACTTGAAATTGAATTGAAACAAACAACAACTAGAAATATCTGAGCCTTATATACGTATAACATTTCAGCACAAAAAGCATTCCTTCCATTTTATCGAAAGCTTTTTAGAGATCAATGAAGAGGTTATGCAGATATATGATCAACACACATCTCCATTTTTTTCTTCCATGCCAAATCAAAAAAAGCAATTTAGCCAATAACATTAATAAGAAGAAAATGATAAAGAATATGTATTACAAGACAGTGATTGAGAAGTTCTAGAACTTTTTACAGGAAATTAAAAATAAATCTGAATTAATGTTGATACTTGATTTATTACTTAAATGAATGAAAAGGTTACCTATCCTAGGTATGTTTAAAATACTAAAATATGAGGAAAAACAAAATGGTGAGTTAATCTTTCCTCTCTATTGGATGATTTACATTTCTTTGGATGTATTGCATTTGAATCACTTAAATGATGATATACTACTTTTATGCAATGATTTGGAGATGTTTTTTGCAGTTTTCAGTATAGAATACTTCATTGTTGTATATGTTTAATGAAATGAAAATATTTTATAAGATTTACGATTGAAGTTTATATTACATAATTTCTAATAACTAAAGATAAAAAAACTGCCTGAATTAATGGAGTGGAATCATAAACAAACTAAGTTTCCTTCCACAAATTTTTTGCATTCTATAATTTAATGAAAAAGAAGATTAACTGCTTCGTTAAAAGTTATGGATAAAGATGCTTAAAGGAATATCCTGAACAATATTTGTATTATATAAGAAATAAGGATACAGATGGATAATAATTTGATGTTACTATAGGAGTACCTTGGAAGTTGCCTAATATCTGTAAAATTTTAATTAAGGATCATTTACCCAGAACACCAATCAGTTAGTAGCTAGGTCATTAAATGGAATTATTCTAGCTATTCAGATGTGTAGAATAATAATTAAATGTATCTGAATCTTAATTTTATCCAGTATTTATAGTAAAATCAGGGAATCGTGAAAAAGTAAGAGATTAAATAGAAAGAAAATATAAATTGAAAAAAATATAGAAAGATTAAATGTTAAGGAATTCTTAACAGTATGGTTTAGGTTGCAGTGCTTATGCTAAGCTGGTATTGTTCTCAATATACATTACATCAAAGGAATGTGTACTAAAACTAAGTGTTGCATACTTCCCAATAAAACCTCCTGTAATAGGATTAAAAGTAGGAACTAATATTCAATAAGCTATAACAGAAAAAGCTTAATATAACATAAGAATTAAACACACTCACATGTTAGAGAAAACCAAACAAAACTCGCAACAATCCCAAATATTGCAACACTATCAAGACATTAAACAAAACAATGTATATATCTCAATGGAAACTAAGCAGTCAACATGGATAAACAACAAATTGTATACCAATGAAAGGAAGGCCCACACCCGCCAATTCCAAAAAATCCGATCAAGAAAATTATCTATAGCCCTAAAGACGCTCTAAACGCTCACTACACTGTGTAACAGTCAATAGCTAAATTCCAAAATATAAAACTTTACTTTTCTAACCCTCTTATTCCCAAAATTTTGACAGCATAGTGACAGCTCTCATATCAGACCAATTATCTCTTCCATCAACTTTTCTCCTACAATTTAACGCAATCGTTTAACACTAAGTTTAAACAAAGGTTTCTAAGCCAACTGTCTTCGGTGAAAAACACAACCCACTTGGAAAGGACATTGCGGTACAACTAAATGATACTTAATTTCTTACGATGCTCAGTGATTTTAACGATCGTCCCTCGAAGCGTATTATAATTCCTAAATGTATGTCCTATTACTTTCTAAGCAAAATCTTCCTCCTCAGTTAATCTAAGAGCGTATTCTTACAACCAATGCTCATGTGAATCAGAAATTTTTGAACCCATGGAATTTTTCAAAAACAAACCAATAGAACAGCTATGTATTGCTCGTCAGTTTTTCATGAAGATTTATGAACGGCTAACTAAGAAAGAAACTGCTGAGCAAAATTCTAGCACTACCCAAAAAAACTTGGTCTAGATACATTGACGAAATCTTTTCCGCCTTCAATTCAACAAAGCTAATATCCCATTTATTAAAGAAAATCAACGAACAATGTGACTCCATTAAACTGAAAAGCAAAAACAAGCAAGCGAACCTCTTCCCTTCCAGACTAACAGATAATAAGTAAACAGAACACATTGAAAGTCGACATCAATCGAAATTCCACCCATACTGAATTGTACCGGGTGAATCCAACCACCGTATATCTCTTAAGTTCGTTCCTTTTTTCACCATTATAATATGACATTGAATTACACTCTTATATCTTAGATTAAATTATATTTAACGTTGGAGATTTATGAATTAAACACAGATCTGTGTCTGTCTAATATTCAGCAATTACGATCGTCGTGAGACTAATGAAAGGCTAAATTGCGAGCCATCTCAAGAATCTAAGCATATAAACACAAACATTTACCCAACTTGAATTAACGCTCGACTTTAGAAGCATCAGATGATATAAACACTTTCATAAAACGTCCGTGAATCACAAACTAACTCAAACCCATATTCATAACCACACTCCAATTTCCTTCTATAGAAATTTTATAATAGATTTTATAAATGTATATACATAAAAATAGGAAATATTTTGCCAAGCCATCTCTAGAACGGTTGCAACAATCGAGAAAAAGACATATCGTTCACAGTGATAGATTAATCCTCGGTCTTAACACTCGAACAGGGATGAACGTGACCCTCGCTGCACGTAACAACAGAAGAAGGGGGAGAACTTTAGTCAGGCGTTTGGGGAAGTAGCTAGGATGCAATAATCATGTCGATTCTTCCATCACATTGAATCTAAATGAAATAGCTGCTCATAAAAGAAGCTATATTCTATAACTTAAAACCAAAGATTTTACCTTCTAAAGTACTTTTTATTAAATTTGTATTACCTTTTTTATAATATGCATCGGTATGGCATACTAATGAATATGATTGTCATCAATGACCTTTGAATATCAAAATTTATCCCAAGTATATAATCAAAAACACTCTTTTATTGGAGCTATGATGAAGATCGTGAAATGAAGTGGTGGCATACATACCTACTGATGTAATACTAAACGTATATTAAAGAAATAACATTATTTTAGTATTTGGAGCAAACAATTTACAACAAAGTAATTTCAAATATACTAACCCGTTTTATGTTACTTTCTTTTTCTTATTCATCAATTTCTTCCCATTTATTTTAAAGTTAAAATCTTAAACCTTCATTTCCATCTCATGAGTAGAGATATCGCCTGGGTGAGGGATGAAGAAAAAGTGTGTTGAAGGCACATTCCTTAACAGTCGATGAAAAGGAATTTCAGTTTTATTATGTATTTAAAAACTTCTTCCAGTCAACACAAGAAATTTATAATATTCTTTGCACCATTGTTGTAGTATTACTTAAACATCATTATCGTTCTTGAAATTGATCATTGTTCTTTTCTATAATTTTGCAAGAAAATTATCCTAAGTTGAAAGTAAAAGATTACATGATGATATGATACACGCTTAAAGTAAAACAAGTAATGTTTGAATAAAATGAATGCTTCAATTCCATGGTGTCCACAAGTATACTCAGTGATATCAACTTCAGATTTCTGTAACAGTTGAAGTAATAGATATCAGCAAGAGATAATTTCATACAAAGCATTAATTTTTAAAAATAAAAAAATCAAGAATGAAAGAACCACAAAAACTTTCATTTATTCATCACCAATATAAATCCTCAAGTGATCAAGACAAAGGGAAATGACTATAACACAACAGTTGACGTCACAAATGCATCACCTTTTTCAATTGAGACTATAAGGAATCTTTTTATTACTTTATATATGTAAAGCATGTACAAGAATTAACAATAACATTATAATAATTATTTTTTTCTTAAAATCTATTGTTTTGAAGGAACAAGTGATTTTTTCCTGTTGTCTCCATTTTCAGCACCATTTAATCACTATTTTAATCATTAGACTTACCTCTTACTCACTACTTTAAACACAATCAATTAAATTTTTCATTTTCATATTTAGATGGGGATATATTATGCCGGTTCCAAATTACAGAAAAAAATTATTTCATAAATTTTTGTTAAATAATTTACTTTTCTATTGTTCGAGTAGTCAAAGTGTGTTGATAATAGCAATATAGAAATTTTTTCAAGATTTTCTAGAAATAATTTATAATGAAATCAACTAAAAAGTAGACTTGGATTCCTCAGAAAGTCCATTAAAATTTTAAAATCTCTTACCCTTAAAATAAATTATAATTACCTTTGTAAGGAATATTAATACAAGTAATCCTATTATGCACAGTATTGGAATTTCGGAAAATAGAAAACAATACTTCTTTGGTGTTTATGACATAATATTATTCTTCATTTAAAAGAATTGTATAACTATAAAAAATGTTTAATGCAAACTCTATACAAAAATTAATAATCTATGGCTACGTTTTGATTATATTTAAGAAATGAGTTTTTAAATGCAACCTTTTTGAATCAGAAAATAAAAAAGATTACTTTTATTTGTTAGAAAATATGCATTAATAATAATTTTATTTAGAAAGAATTATTGCATAGTTAAATAAATTCAACAAATAAGTGTGGAAATTAAATTGATTGTGCTTCTTCAATTTTCATAAGAGATGTTTTAAGTCATTTACTCTCCCAATCATGAGAACATTGGTTTACTTATCGTTTAATTAAATTTTAACTTTAATATTAAAAACAGATAACTGAAATAGTTACATTCAGATCCAAAACTAGATTCCATTGAGATGGGCTAGCGCAAATTCAATCTAGAATGCAATTACATATGGAGGTTTTACAAATCTCATATAATTAACAACAGACATATTGAAACAAAATCTAAATATCTTTACATAAAATTTTATTTAGAATTTGCAAGTAGTATTGTAAACCACTGACTTTAATTCAGCATTAAGGCACTTTAAAATGATAATTAAAGATCACAAAAAATGAGTTCAGGAGTTTTTCCATCCATAATGATGATGTTAATTGACATCATCAATCGCGGATGAACAAAGTGAAAGGTTACGTAGAGACAAACAGAAACAAATCTTTCACACAGAATTACCAATTTCTATTTAAAAGGAGTAAACAGAAATTGATTTTTAAAATGAAACAATCTATAAATAAAATATTCACATACATACTTATACTTACACTGACATGGACATAGTGACCACCAAATTCATTGTTGACAGAAAGGACTTTTTTATGAAGAATTATCCAACAAAATTGATATCAAAACATAACAGACAAACAATTCTTAAAGAAATTCATTTAACTATCATGTGTATGATTTCTATACATGAATGCAAAAATGCCTACTCCTGCAGATGAGGCGATTCAAACCCACACAATTTTTAAGTAAACTTTTTGAAATTTGAAAGACTAGAGATTGATAACCAACAAATTGCTCTAGAGATTTCAATCAACCTTTACTATTCCTAGAATATTGAGAGCAATAGATGGATTAATTATTGTAATAAATGATTTAATATAAACATAATCATTTAATTGATGCATTCACTGATCCTTAAAGCAAGGATATATTTTCATCCCATGAACTAAAATGATAAATTCAAAAATTAAACCCATGTATTATCAAAAATTACACAAAGATCACAGTTTGAAAAATCATTCTTCTTCTTATACAATTCAAAAAAGGGAGATAACACCTTGTTATTTCACAAAAAGACAATGTTTTCAATAACTAATCTATTATTAATACAAACAACATTCTCAATATTCTAGTGATACACTATAAACATTGAGAAAATTATTCCTGGCACACAATGACGTCAAAGATGTTTAAATTTATGAATTACTGACAAACATTTATTTAGTTAAATAAACAAAGTTAACTTATGAGGAGGTCAATTGTTTAACTTCAATAAAATAGTCATATTTCTGAAAATACATGTGAATTTAACTTCAGTTTAGAATTTCCAGAGCATTTAACAAGGAAAATATTTCATCATAGCACTTCACACAAAGATCACATTTTAACATTCATGAAACAATGCAAAAACAATAGGTCTATATTATATAAATTAAATGTTTATTGTTCATATTAGTGCATAAAGAAGCACTTTTTGTAAATGAAAACTCTACTCATAGTTATTTACAAACTTTTCATTAAATAAAAAGTGGAAATTTGTTTTTTAGTAAGTTGCAATTCATAACTAGATAGGATTCAACTTAAGGTCTAAGAAGACCAAGCAGCACCTTTTACTAAAAACTGTGATTTATAGTCATAAGGATACCAGTTTCCCAATATGAATGAGTCTGGTGGTATACTTTCTTCAAACAGTTACACTTTAACCAGTCCCAAATTTTCCTGTATCAAAGATACTGATGCGGAAAAATGATGAAAATTCATACAATGCAAGACGAGAAGGATTTTCTCTGCAAGAGTAGAGAGGGCAGCTCTCAATTTGGCAGCAAACAGATATTAAATGACGAAGATATACCTTGAGCAAAAACCAAAAAAAAAAAAATAAGTTTTGTAAAAACTAGTACAGAGACAAAATGAACCATAATACAAAATAATTTTACAAAGTTACCTCCAGTAGTTTTCTTCTTGTTTTGGCAACAGATTCTAAATTCTTTCCAAAAAATTTTCTTGGTGGAAATGGTATTCTTTCAACCTTAATAATATTAAAAGAAATAATAATACATAAATATAATAAAATATAAGTAATAAACACAATAAATACTTAAAGCTTACTAATAGATTTTCATGCTAAAATTCATATTTTTTGGTTGAAAAAATCTGTAATCATATTTAATATTCTGTACAGCAAAATATTTATTGTACAAGCAAATTTACTCATTATATATTTATTAAATTCTATAATAATAACTTTTGTAATGCCAATTGTATAATGTTCAGAACAGCTCATCAAAATGTTTGAAAATGCACCAGTTGTAAATTTTCCTAGGTATGAGAACAATGCATGTGAACATTTTCTGACACAGTATCTGAATAATACGATAATAAAAATTGAAGTCTGTTGTCACTTAGTTTTTGCTGCAATTGTGAATCACCTCAGAACATAATCACATTAGAGCAAATAATGTCTGAATCAGCATTAAATAAACTTTTATTCTAAACTCTGCCACATTTTTGTCATGTGGGTTATATATATATAGAAACAAGAAAAACAAAGAGTTTGGTGCAATTTATACAAGATATACATAGACTCACTGGTATGCCGTATTTTGCTTTGAGGGACAGATGCAACTGGCGAAATCTACGATACCGTCTAAGCAATGTCCACATTTCTCCCTCCATTGCTACTTTGATTTCATACTCATAATGAGTAGAAGAACCAGAGCCCCTGAGATGGTAAGTAGGAATATGTATCCAAACTCCACAGCCTGATCCAGTCGGGTCAGTTTCATCTATAGAGAATTAGAGAAGGTTTATGAATGAGACCAAAGTGTCATAGCTAAGATTCAAAATAAACTTTGAATAAAATAATTGATAAAATAAGAACATGAAAGATTATAATAAATCCTTCTAATTTATCACTCTCAGGTCTCTGGAAACCTGAGATCCTTTCAATTTCTTTTGTGGTAACTGATACTTCTCAGATTCCTGAACAGTCATTTTGGAGTTAAAAATCAACAAAAAAGTACAACTTCATTGCAAGTATCAGAAACAGGTGAAAATTGCCAGAAATACATTATTCAGAGTATTAAGTCGACAGACAGGAAAGTTTCTATGGTAAGATAGGAACCAGAAGAGAGCTAGAGTAGAAAAACATAAAATAGGTATGAGTAGTTTCTGCTTTGGTAGTGCAAAATGCAGCAACTTTGTGAGCAATAGTCATAAACATGAAAGTAATTAGGGTAACATTAATTGTGTTTCTAAATCACATAAATCAAACTAATTTTAAAATTACTCAATCAAACTCACTATGTTATTCACAAAAAATATTTTTTGTTTTATCATAATTTTTTGCTTGAAAAAATTTTTCATCTTTGTTTCAATGCAAAATCATGCATATTGTTTCTAGAATATCAAATATATTTACACATTTTTGTGTAAATTATTAACTTTGTTCTACATTTATTCAAATTTTACTCAGGAAGTAAATATTATACATTTAATAAGAAATCAACGATAAAAGTCTAGGTTTACTAATTCCATACTAAGGGTTTTAATGATAAAAAACCTAATGAATGAGGTATTAGGATAGAAAATTCAGACATCCAGTGTTTTAATTCTTCTTTAATGAAATATTAAGTTGCATAAAAAGTAAACAAGCTCAAGATAATTATGAGGATTTTAAAATTTATTTAATAAATTTGAAAGAGGATCTGAAAAAAAAGATCTTATTCAATTATATTCATAACTTTCTTTAAAAAATAAAGCAAAAAATGTACTTTTCTCGAACTGAGTAAAAATATATGACCTGAGATACTTAAAACATAAATAATTTTCATATTAACAAGTATCAAGTTTTATACATTTTAGAATATGCACATTATTATTTGTTTAGTATAATATAAAATGTTATACCTTAAGTGACAACATAAAACTAAGGGCATACTGCCATCATTTAACTTACCCATGGATATAGGAGTCAATAAGGATGAACTGTAAGACATTGAACGCCCTAAGCTTAAGTTTCCACATGAAAGTCTTGGATGACCATGGATCTAATAGAATAAAATTGACTCTTAAAGAATGATGAACTATAGCTTTAATAAAAGAAATTATTTTCATTCATACTTACTGATAAAGATCGATATATAGCCGGGTTGGAAGGAGATCTTATACGCATGCTGTAAAAGGTCAAATCATGAATATATATTAACACTATTTTTTTTACTAATTCAAACTGGATTAATTTACAGATTTTCAGATAAAAATTAACTTTTATAAATTGCAATAATACATTAAAAATTCAACTATTAGAATAATATTCATTTATGGTACAACAGATTTTCAAATTAGTAACAGTAAAAAAGTATCTCATTATTTCCGAACGACATATATTATGATTAAGAACACATTGAGTCAAAAATTTTAAGCCAAAAGACCATTTGTATGAGTAATAAACAAACAGATGTGTGAGATCTGATGAATTTATATGAAAAATCAAGATAATTCAAAATCAATAAAAATTTACAAAGCACCATAAAATATAACTATTCAAACAAAATCAGAGGGATCAAAGTAGTGAACTCACTCAGAAAAACTACCACGAGCAGACTGGGAACCTGAAGCCCTAACAGTGGGAAGGCAATCTCCATTACATATGCAATAGCAATTGGTCATACTGCCACAATGAATTGCATTAATTGCCATGCTTGAACCTGAGGTACAATTCAGTAAGTTTCCTTCTTCATCATGTCTACCCTCTCTGTACCCTCGAATTTGTCTACAGGGAAGATGACAAATTTTTTCATTCAGTCTTATAACCATCAAAAGCTGTTTCAAAAATACTATAAACTGAATCATAATTCTGTGGTAGGTCATACAAAATAAAAAATTACATAAAAGAGCTTTTAAAAGTAAAGTAAATTGATTCAATATTTATTAAGCAAATTTTATACTTCAAAAAAGTAGTTCCATAATTAGTTATTATTTTTAAAAAAGCTTTGGTAAATCTTCTAATCTAGATTTTGAGAAAAATTTATAGTTAATAGATAAAGCGATAAGATTTTAAAATTATTATAAAATACAATGATATAATTTTTGCATGAGATTGAAGTAATCACAGGTAAAAAGAGAGAAATTTTTGTTTTTAATTTAACATAAGAAATAAAACCAAGCGCAACTAAATAGTAAATATGGTAAACATATAATGATTGATGTCCTACATATTTATGCTAAATATGTATGCGGCATATATTATGTTATCATGTGATTCTAGATTGAAATAATCAGTTTTATCAGTGAGATAATATGACATGATTTATATATATAATATTCATAATGATCAATATCTTGCATAAAATTTCTCTGAATGAACTCAAACTATGCAAGAGGAAATAGCACACCAACAAAAAACAACCCTTCAAAGTACTGGAGAAATTAAACTTAAAGCAAAACTTTCATTTATTCAAAGTACAATTTAAAAAACCTTCCTAGAAGTTGAGAAACAAATAACATCCTTGTTCTGAGATATTAATCAATCAAACTGATTCCAAACCTTTCTCGAATTTCATGAGCTGTAACATGTCCACTGTCTGAATCACAACCCTCTCCATCTACCTCAGCTCCCTTACTCCTCACTGGACTAGTAGCAGTAGGAGATTCCATTGCATACTCCAAGCGTACATAATGACGCTGGAGTTCCTGCAGCACCTTTGTTGGATTATTTAAAATATTAATGATTTTTTACATTGTTATGCCAGATTTCTTTTAACATCGTGATTTAAGGATAGCATTCTTTCTTTGTGTCCATGTGTTTTTACAGATAATGAAATAAGAAAGAAATACTAAGTAAACAAAAAGGAAACACATTTTACTTATAAATATATCCTTGATAGGATGAGAAATAATGCATGATAATGAAGCATTTTAGGTAATGAGATAATGATGTGCATCTATTGATGAAAGGTGTAATACCATTCAAAGTAGAGCAGTTTAAGGATAATAAACAATCATAGATAGAGAAGTGATAGATAAAAGAAATCAAAAGCAAATACATGCAGAAACATGACCATCTTGATTCTTTTCAGTCTAAGAATGATTGTTCATTAAATTTCACAAATAAAACTTAATTTCACCTTGCAAATATTAAAAAAATAATAATAAATAAAATAACATATAGAATATTTTTCATTATCAATCAAAATAGATGGTAATATATTTTAAAATTTAGAATTTTATCAAGAGGGGAGACTTTACAAAAAAAGGAAAAATTATCAAGGTAGTTATTTCTTTTATACTAAGGAAGTATGAATATATACAAGGACAGCCTTACTCTCACGCACATACATACACATAGATATATACATTTGTGATGGTTGATGCTTTTTTATAACAAATATAAGAATAGCATCCAATGATAATTTAACAAGATTTTCAAAAATTACATGGAATTACTTTGAATCACTTAAAAACAAACAACGGTTAGAAATAAAAATGAAATACTCACAGATATCTGCCGATTTATTTCCTCTTTATCACAGTTATTCTGAAGACTTTGCAGCACCAAAGCTTTTTGTTTCTCAACTTCTTTACAGAGTCTTCTCATAGCTTCCTCAGCCTTTCCTATAGTCAGTCCGTTGCTCAAAGCAAAGTTCCAGCTCTCAATTACTGGCTGTTCACCACTCACCCCATCAATTGTACACTTCTGTCTACTTTTTTCCACAATCACCTCTTTCATCTCAATCTCCTTCCCAACTCCCTTTTCTCTTCCACAATCTCCTATTACCTCTTTTTCCTCACCTACACCAAACTCTCTGTATTTCCCCAAATCTTCTGGAGATGTATCTACTCCATTTTCAACAGCCATAACTTCAGCCTCCATTCCCCCCTCAACTACCCTTTGATCCACTCCTAACAGAATATCTTCTCTTCTAGAATCTCGAGGTGAAATAGACTGGCCTTCTCCAAGCTCTCTTTCCTCTGAATCTAGACATTGATAATTACCTACATCAATGTCTTCTTCTGGAACTACTGTTTCTTGAGAGTCTGAAACATTACAGGTATTAGATTCAAAATCAGAGTCATTCACACTGTCTTCTTTTACTTCAGAAGAGTCAGATGGACACTGGGATATTTCACAATTTAACCTGTTTTGATTATCACTTCCAACATTTTCTACAATATTACAACTATTTACGGAAGTAGATTTATTGTCACTATCACCGGAGGGATAGTTTATTTTTGCTTTTTCTTCTTTGTCACTTCTTTCCCTAGACAACTGGTCTTGTTTAATTTTTAAAAGTCCTAATGCAGCAGCACACTCATCAGAGTCACTGTTGCAGCGACTGGCATCTGTGAAACCATCATCATCCCAAGATGACTTATCTCCAGGAGGGCAGTCAGAGATGGCAGTGTGGTAGGTATCATGAGAAGAAAGGTCAGTAGTCTTCTTACTTTCCATAGATTCTGATTTGTGAACTCCTTTTAAGTCAAGAGATAACCTAAGATCATAAAAATAAAATATTTCAAGCCACTTCAAGTGCAAATAACTCTTAATATAAATGACAGGATAAACAAAAAATCAAAAGTTTAAAATCATGAAAATTTTACTTCGATTACCACAAGTTAATTGTTTATTGATAAAAGGAATGATATTTAAATGAGAGGCATAAAATATATTTGTACATTATTTTTAAACATTCAGTTCACTTTCAATTAATTGGTAACATATTGGTAATAATCAAACATGCTATGCAAACTGAATCTTTACAAATCTAAATTTATTCATATTTAAGACACCATTTCGGATTCACAAATGTTCAATATCTTTAAATTTCAAGATAAAGAAATAATCGAAGAAGCACAGACCTCAAGCAGGCCATAATTATATATTTATTAAATAAAAGACCCATGATCCTCGATCGATAAAAGACATTTTCAAGGCCAATTTACTTACGACTGCTTTCTCTGAGCAATACTTTCTAGTTGTTCCTGAGTTCTTTGTGCTAAAGACTGTCTCATAGCTTCAAATTCTTCCATAGTAGAACCCTAAAATTGAAATAAGAATATCACATTACCTATTTTAAGTCTTTAGATATTTATACAATAAAAATGAAATATCTCGAGCAAAAATTCACCTCAGAAGAGACAAGGTTTTTAACCTCTTCCTGTTTATCATCAATGCATTGAATTTCCATATCAATCTTCTCCAAACTCTCATTATAACTATTCAACGACTTCAACTTAGATTGCAGTTCAACTTCAAGCTTTGCTAGCTCTTGCCTCTGAAATTCAAAAAACAGTATCACTAAAAAGAAATTCAACCAATTTTGTTTTCTTTTGTAAGAAAAATGTTCTTCCTCTATAGTACATAACTACAAAATATTGGTCAAATGAATTTTATACATTAATCATAGTTCAATGTACCACAAAGAGCATTTTTATCAAATGACTGCAGCAAATGTTACATAGGAGTTAAGATTGTAAGTGTCAAAAATAATCAAACATGCTATGCAAAAAACATTAGGAAGGATAATGAAATGATTAGGTTTGAAGTTCGTATTTAGTTTGACAGCAAAAACATAGACAAAAGCCTGATCTATTGAAAAATGACTAAGTTAGAAAAAGTGATTACAAGTCCATGGAACTAGTCGCCAGTATTTTAAATTCACAATATCCATTAGAGAGTAAAATCAACTGTAAAAACAGTTGTGAAAGATTAATTCATAATATGAGGCTAATCAATATTAAGTTCATTACAATCAGATAAAACTTTGCACAAACCTGCTTAGCCATTAATTCTCTTACAGACATGAGCCTCTCTACATCAGCAAAATTCTTATCATCTTTTAAACATTTCCAGCGGCTACAGCAAGAAATTATTGGATCACTTCGTCTTCGAGAACAGCAATCCAATCTTCCCAAATGTAATTTTCTACCCTTACGGTAGATAACCTATTAGAAATATTGACTTTTGCAATAAAATATTTCCCAATGGACATGTCTACGCAAATAAATAATAATAACTGAGCAAGATAAAATATAGATGATGATGGATAAATGTGATTATATTTTTAAGAATTAATTAAGTTCATCAAAGTTTCAACATACAAAAAATGTTCAGGTATTAAAAATTTAAATTTATGTTCTTTATTTTCATAAAATTAAGCAGTGAATTCTATAGCTTATTAATACTTATATTTTTACAAATACAATCATTAACAGAACAATTAAATTATAAAATTCATAATCTGAAACTATCTAATAAAAAACTAGCATAATCATTTATCTAAATTCTAAATATGGAACAACAAAATAATGAAGCACATACAAGGTACAGCAAAGGTTACAGTTTGCATTTCTAATATTAGGTGAATTAAAAGTAAAATCAATTGGTGGCAAAAAAATAAGAAACAGTTATTGAGAAATGATATATAGATAACTATTTCAAGGAATATAAGCTATATTACATACAAAAATACCTCTAAAGAATCAAGTGATTGAGACAGCTTCTTCTGATTTGCTTCTAGGACCTGATCCAACAAAATGCTTCCAGCACCAAATTCAGTAATTTTTTCCACAATATAGGCCCTCAGCGATTCTCTTTTGAGATCCATTTCTTCTTTTAAAGCAGATATTGACTTAGATGCAGCCTCAGCCTGACATAAAGTGCATTCCAAGCAAATTGGTAAAAATAATAACGTGACAAAGCTTAAGGAAATGAAAGCATATTCAAAGACATAATACCAAGTGTTCCATTTATATCAAAACTGTTGTAAATATATTCCATAAGAAAATTAAATGAAAAGGTGCATCTATCATAAAAAGCATTGATATTAAGAAAACATAAATTGCACTACAGGCAAACAAATAAGACCCTGTAGTCACACAAGATGGATTTCTATTTTTTTAATTCTTCTTCGGTGGATAACTTAACAACAACCTCTTTTGCCATCTTCAAGATTGTTATACAATTAGAAGAATTGACCTGATTGTCCACCCAAGAAGAATTTTTAAACAACACATCTTGGGAAAAAAATCTAATCTGAAATTATATTTTTCATTATGTTGAAAGGAATGAAAGTAAAATTAACTATTCAAACCTTTATTTGCAGAATTAAAAAAAATATTTTTCATGTAAAAAAATCAAGGTTTAGAAGAAAGAAATAGATACTAATTATCAACCATAATATTAATTATTTCTTTTCCTTGTATAAGACACAAATAATAGGCAAGGAAATTTAGTATTGTCCATTAACATAGCTGATCATCATTCAAAAATTATAGATTTTTACAGGGAATTAATAGCATTAATCCATAACAAAAACTATAACAGCGTGAATTATTGATATCCTTTCTCAATCCACTTGATCTAGTTTTCCCTCTTCTATTTTGCAAATGATAGTTTGAATGAAATATATATTTTTTGAAATATCATCAAATGGAGGACTGCTTTTAGGTTTCCTTCCCTTTGATTGTACAACCAGAAAAGATAACACCAAAGTAAAACGAAAACAAATACAGCTAATTTACATGACAGAAAGAAAAATGTGTAGCATAAACAATAAGATTCAATCCATATCATGTATCCAAACAAAGGTTTGAAAACATAAGTGAGATGCTTTTCAAATTAATGTGACAAAAACACAAACTATGGGATGCTATACTGGTATACTTTGCCTAACTTTAGATAATGAATGAGATGCAAAATTAGCTATGTCCTATGCAAATTAATCTGTAATAAGAAAGATAGATTGCATAGCAGACAGTTGCACTATTAGTTCTGACCTATAAAATACAGTTGTTGCATAAAGATATCATACCCTGGCAGCTTCTCTTTCCCTTTCTCGCATTAACTCCTCCTTCCTCTGCTGCAACTCAGCTTCTCTTGCCCTCAGTGCCTGTAATGCATCTTGCTGACTCCTTTCAAGCCGTTGCCAATCTTCAGCCAGCTTGCGTTTCTGAGCTTGGTATTCTTGTTCCATTTGCTGCCTTTCCTAAGGAAAAGAAAGTCTGCTTAAGAGCATGATCCACCATGATGGATGATTTATTTTTAACACCCTTTCTCACTAAGGTACAGATATCTCAGTGGATCTGTAGTCTTTTCTTACTTCAATTCTCCCTATATGTATATCTTGATACAGATTATCATTCTTAAAAAATAAACATCTGGTACTCCTAAAGGGCTCAACATCCACTTAAATTATGACAGTATTTGCATTGGCAAGCTCACTGAATGATAGATTCAACCATTCCAGTCTTTAAGATTTGCTCAATTTTATTTGAAAACTGCAATGCTGTTTGGTAAAAATATGCAGACCTTTTGAAAAATGTCTCTTAAATATTAATATTCCTCGTAAATAGCCACTTCTAAATATAGGGAAATATTTTCTACTTCATTACATGACTTTCATCAAGCATGTAAATTATCCTAGTAAAATTATTATAATGTAAATTTACAGTTTCTTTTTACATTTTAATCTTTAAAATCAAACATACAAAAATATAAAAACTATTAACTGACAATAAATTTAAACTATTTGCAGATGAACCAATAATTATGGATCATTATTGATAAAAATTAAACTCTTAAATTTGAATACTCATAAACAAAGGTAAGTGAAAGAGCTGTAATCACAATATAAATAAAGTATTCTAAAATATAAATTAATATTTCATAACTAACCTCTTCTAATTCTCTTTGAGCAGCTTCCAATGCCTCTTTTTTCTTCTGCTGCTCCCTTTCCCAATCTAATTCTTTCTCGGCTTGCTCCCTCTAAAAATAAAAAAACAAAAGAAACTTTAAATAATCACCCTACAAAGGGTTGTTGAGTAAATTATCTTATAATGCCAATAAAGAACTATAACACTATATATATTCACATTTCTTACATGCACATAAGCTGTATTAGCATCATTTACAATCATTAACAAGTGGTAAATAATCATATTAATCACACAACAAACTGTATTTCTCCAAAAAAGTGAATTTTTCCTAAAGCTAAATAATATATCAACATCTACATGGATACTCTGCAAGTCTCATTAAGGCATGTGGCACGGGGTGTAAACACCTGTCATTTACACTATCATACATTTAACTTATTCTTATTGCATATCATGGAAGGAAGAAAGAATTCTCAAAAAAATTTGTCCAAGCATCTTTTCCTCGCATTTTATGCAGTTTATCAAGTGTAGCAGGGTAATAGTATAATATTCATCACATCTGTAATTTTCCACCATCGGTCAATTTATTCATTGTTAAAAGATTTTAAAAACACAGCAAAGAAGGCCAATTACAATGAATTGTTAACAATGTCTATGAATAAATTTTTAACAATTACATATATATAATAAAATTAAATATAAAATAATAACAAAGGAGCAAGCAGATAAAAGGTTATTAATTGAAAGAAGAGAGAAGGGAATTTATGGGAGAGAAAAGTTTAAGGAAGGGGTATAGCAACAAGATGAGGTTAAACAGCTTCGAAGACATGGTGAAACAAAGATCTTTGAGAAATGGACAGTCAAAAATGAAGTATATGTAGGAGGTGAAGATTAAAAGTAGGACTGGAAGGGAGACAAAGGGAAAAGAGAGAATATCATAGGATCTGCATTGGCTATTGAAGAAAGCATAAAGAAGGAGAAAATAAGTCTTGAAAGTAGGAAATGAAAATTTAATGAAAATAAACATAAAGGAATACACAGATACACATAAAAAGCAAAGCGCAGGAGGGATGGACCACTGTTGATGATGGAAGCAGGAACAAAAACCAAAAGAACTATGGACGATAATAATAATGCATTTAGGAATATATATAGGAAGGAAATATAAGACTATGAAATTTTATAAATATCACAACTTCAGAAGCAATAGATTTACCAAAGGTGGAGTCTGCACTTGTGTCACAAAAGTATTAGAAAGTAACATTAAGAGTATAGAAGGTAGGCAGGAAACTATCTCAGTAGCTAAGTGACAAAAAGTGCTATGAGGAGGTAAAGACGGAAGATTTAAAACTACCATTGCACATATGTGGACAATGAATTTTAGGTAATTTAGAAGAGTGTCAGTTTTAATTTTTTAGATTTCTTGATTTGTTGTGAGGCTATTGGGTGTGCTGTTGCAACTGGCCTGATGTCCAATTGCAGCAACTGCATTTTTATGATATTAATTGAATAAAATCTGAAAAGGTTTCACACAAGAGCCTTTCAAAAAAAAACAGAAAGATGTAAAAATACATAATATTAGCACATGAATAATTAATATTTAAAAAATCAAGAAATCTAAAGAGCTGGAAGGGATGAATTTGGTGACTAGATTCAACTGATTACAAAAGCTGAACATTTTTACGGTTCAGATTTATATAGCCCATAAACATGTCAAAATTATTGAATACCTTGAAAGCTTCCTTTTCTTTCAAAAGTGTGGCCCTCTGTACTTCTAAATCATCAGTCTTTTCAGTCTCATCCCTGCAATTTTAAAATAAATTATCATTTAATCATGTAATTAAATAATTAATAAATTAATAAAAATACTCTCCTTCAAGACCTGCCACATGATTTATGATGGCTATTAATGTGCTTATATAGATTTTTACAGAACACTGCTATTATAAATGGATAATGCTACTATAACAGTAAAAGAGTAAACTATTTTTGTGCAATTCTTCAGATGGAATCACATCATATCAAAATAAATATATAATTCAAAAATGTTATAAATATATGATTCAAAAATTAATTGCTTATTTCACATTATTTGAATATGATCATTTTTGCTGAAATAAATAAAATCTAAGGCAAATGAATCATTACACTCACACAGAGGTGTGTAAATTTTCCGTTGACCAATCAAGATCAGAAGTTGACCAGCTTAGAAGAGAAAGCCTTGATAAGTTGAGATGAGATCGACTTCCTTCTTTCCTCATTTTAGCAGCTTCGGCAGGATCATTGTAACGGAACATATTTGTTCGTCCAAGGACAATGATACAGCCTAAAAGTGATCAAAAGATCATTTCTTAATAACCATAATGCTGAAAACAAAACAACATTCCTTCAAAAATATACAAATGATTGAGGTTGGGGCTAAAGAATTTATAATTTCTTTAGAATTTTAATTTTATATTTTTGTTACCTTTCAATGCCTGTAATTTCAAACAAACTTGAATGCATGTCTCATTATTCTATACATTCATAGTATACCATAAAATATGAGTTACAGTTTTCTTCCAATTAAAAAAGGGATGATATATTGTTTAATAACAAAGGCTATAAGCTATTCATATTTTTAAAATCATACATTCATAGAAATACAATACAATATTTCCAGCTAAATCAGTTTCAATTATATTCTTTAAAGCTGAAAGATTTCTATTCCAATTTTAATAAATTTTAAATGCACTAAACCAAGCACGAGTCAATTGGGCTTCTTTTAAGAATGCATAAAATCTACATTTGAGAAAGGATCAAATGTTACGTTTAGTGCATTTCAAAATTCTTCACTATCTTCAGTGCACATGCATCCTCATATCTTCCAAGTGCATTTACATTAAGAGCTTGTAGATTTCTAAAGTTAAACTCTTTTTAATCTCATTTTTTTGTCAGCTAATGTAGCATGCTGTTAAATCGAAGACGTTTTCTTTAAAACAACCATTGATACTATTATGTACTATGATTCTATGTAATGCACAAATTCAATGACTGTGCCAAAGGAAGGATTAACAATCTTAGGCCAAAATTTAGCTCTAAACTGGATTACTAAATGAAATTTTCACTAAAAGATGGATCCCAAATCTAGCACATTCATGTAAAATAAAATACAGAATTTTCCAAATAATTATCTATTTCTTTTTTATTATTCTTGGCACAGGATGAGTAATCACAAAAGGTAATACCTCACTACCAAATAACCACTATATAATTTCTTACAAAAGAAAAGTTACCTAAAACCACTGCCTAAAAACTATTAGCCTTTGAAATAATATTGCAGCTGATCTCACTTTTGCTGACAATAAAGGAAAAAAATAAAGATGACTAACATAAGGCATCTTAATTTTTGTTCCTCTATAGTAATATGGTCATTATTAACACACTCAATGTCCAATTGCCTAGATATAAACTATTTTTACTTGAAATTAAACAAAAGATTCACAATTATTAGCAGAGTTGGCAATCAAAATTCAATGGAAATTCATGAACAACAATTCTTTCATCAATCGGAACACATTTTTACACTGATGTTTACAAATTTTAGATATTTTTTTGAGGAGTTTAAATTAATAAATCTCTCTATTTACTTTTATTAATTTATAATTTAATAAAATTACAAACTGATAAAAACTAAAGATTCATTGACATAAGGAATTAAGTATTTCAATAGAAAACATTATTTGATTCCCATCATATGTTTCACTTTTGAATTTTCAAAAAAGGTGTTTCTTTATTAATTAAATAGTAAATTAATCATATTAAGCTACAAAAAATGTCAATCTTTATGGAGGCATTGTAAGCATTTAACGGAAATAACTATCAAAAAGCCTGGCAAATTTCTCATGTTATTTCTTTTACTTGCACAGAAACAAGCTGTCAGCTAAAGCAACGAGCACCCATGACAAGAGTGAAATAAGAAAATGTTTGCATGCGAATGCAAGCTTAACCATTAAATGCAAATCTGAAACAAGCCCAGTTAAATATTACATAAAGCCGCATTATTTGAGTAGGAAATAAGGAAAACAGACAGGGGCACTCACTAAGCTCCAACCCCATTTAGAGCAGCAGAAACAGTACTCAGCTTTGCCTTCAGGTGACGAAAGCTGAAAACCAAATACATACAACAAGCATCTGCCTCGCTATCTCTATTGCTGTTGTAAATTTAGTGAGTGGGATTTTTGACTCTCTGGTACCCACCAATCCTCCCAATTAATGATCTACTTCAAAAATATATATTTTTAGAAATTCTGCGCAATGAATATCACTTAAAACATACAGTAATATATGGTTAAAAAAAACACTAAACATGTGTATTCCTAATAAGAAACCAGAGATAAAACATAAATACATGAATTCAAATTATCTTCTAAATTCATCTAATTCTATTCATAAATACATAAGACCAAATGGATCAACACAACAATTACTATAAGAGTAGCAGAATTTGATAAATGATTCAATAATTTAGAGGATGAAAAAATCAGTAGCCTAGATAATACACCAACTATACTTGAGAAAAAATTTGGGAATAAAACTAAGGAAAAATTTTTAACATAATCTCCAACTGCTACATCATTGGCATAATTTATCTTGCATTGAGAGTAAAATAATAACAATTCCAAAAAAAGTAAATGCAAGGGGTTGCTCTAAAAAAGCATGTTAGACATACTGTATTTTTTGTAGTATCGGTAAATGGATCTATTTCCATATAGAAGACGCATAAAGTAAAACAATACAGTTGGATAGGCCAGACATAATTCAACTGGTAAACAAAAACTATAATTATTTTTGACTTCTAACACACATAAAATAATAAACCATCAACTATGCTTTGAGAATCAAGAGGAGTTACTCGATACCCTACCAAATTGGTCATAATTTATATTATTCTGTCTTGAGATATTTTCACTTATTTATTAGTGAATCCTTAAAAATCCTATCCAAAAGACAAGACTGAAATATAAAATAAGTGAAATCCCATTAAACTATATACTAATTATTAGAATGATAATAAACAAAAGTAGGCTGGAGTGACTCCAATGCAATATTTATATATAATATTTCCAATGCAATTAAACAAACTGAAGTGAAACTTAAATTAATTGATGGAGATAAAAAGGGCTAAATGTTATAGGAAGAATATTATTTCATAAAGATGACAAAAATATAATATAAATATAATATATATATAAAAGTACTTCCTCTTCATTATACATAACCTAAACATTCTCCATTTTTTGAACAGGATAATATAGCATACTATATGAGACTGCAAGTTATTACCATACAAATTACTAACTTATTGTTCAATGTAAATTTTGCAGAAAAAGCAAACAATTCAGTTTGGTCAAAATCATAAATATAAAACCTATTGCTGGAAGTTATAAAGGAAAATGTAAATATTGTAATGAAAATGTGTATTTAAAAAGTACAATTACATACCAAATCAAAAGTTTTGCTACATCAGTAAATAAAAATAATATTATTATACATAAATTCAAAAATAATGAACTCAGGAGTTAAAATAGATATCATTAATTAAAAAACTCAAACTTCTTAAAAAACAAAGAAAAATTTTTTTCTTTAATACATAAATTAGTAGAACCTATTATAATTTCCACATTTTATAATAATTTTATTTGAGCATTCTTTTGAGAATTTGAAAAATATCTTAAAGGCATCTTAAGAGCAAAGATTTTCATCCTCTTAAGATATTTAATGAGGGTGAGGAGAAACTCTCTCAGCCCATAATGAATAATAGTGATTTCTAATAAAAAATATTTAATATTCCTTGTATTTATCGCTCACCAACACCAGTATTCTTTCACAAATAATAGACTGGAAGGATGTAAAAATTTCTCTCTATCCTTTTCAACTTCTTAATTGGAAGAGAAGCACTTCCCAAAACAAATTTCATCAAGTTCGAAAACAGGAAGTCTGTGGATGCTTAATCAGGAGAAGAGGGATGAATGGACAAGCAAATCATACCCTATATCCCATGGTTTTCCCATAGTCAATGCATCTTCGTGAACAAGTATGTTGCCCTAGTGAAATACAATCATTTTCCCTTCTAAACAGGCCTCTCCTAGAAAATTTTTTCATTCAGGAGTAATATTTCACAGTAATTGTTCTATTGTTTTCGAAGTAATATATCAACTGGATCCCATTCACATCGCAATGATCACATTGCATTGATGATCATGACTCTTCCAGTACATTCACATTACTTTTTCAGGCACTGAAGGACCAGCTTCCAACCAAAGTTTCCAGTAATTTTTCATTGCCTTCCATTTCCATCTCCTAGTGGATTGCTCAGACCCATTTCCCATCCATGGTAATGAATCACCACAAAAAGTAAACTTTATTCTCTAAAATCAATCCTTTCCATCAATTGTTGAAATAATCACCTGCACATTTGCTTTTGATCAGCATCAAGCAAATCCAGCTCCCACTTCACATAGATTTCTAGCATTTCCTTTGTGTAAGATATTTGTATCCTCACTCAATCTCTTATTTTTTAATATTATGCACATTTTCAATAGTTTCTATTGTGCTTGTAATTTTTTGGCTGACCTTGGAGAGATTTTCATCTTACCCACGTATATAGACCAGATACATGCTGATCTAAAAATATATATTGCCAATTTTACTAAGAAAATTATAGCAATGATCCAAAAATAAAAATATTATATATATACATATATATATATATATATATATATATATATATATATATATATATATATATATATATATATAACATTTAATGAGATATTAAAAATAAACTAATATAAGATATAAAGATTAATATTTGTTAAGGATGTTTAGGTATCCAAAAAGTAAATTTTACAGGGATATTAAAATAATTGAAGGTAAATACCTTGAGAAAGCCGAGTTGGCTTGTCCACAAGAACAGTGTTAACCCAGCACTGAGCATTTCCCTTTGGAATAAGAGTTCCAACTCCATCTTTAAGAACAACACTACAATGTTCAGGCTCTACACCAACTCCATTAAGCACAATATCTTGCTTCAAGGGAGCATCTTCACTACCGATAGAAGTTTCCCCTTCCTAATAAATAAAATAATGAAATTTATCTTATGACAGGATCAATTATTTACATATATTACACTAATTATAATGTATAGATAATTAATTAAAAAGAAAATGTTTGTAGCCAGGCATATTTCCACCAATTTAATGATTATTTTACTTCTAATAAAAGAATGATATCTTATTATAATTATGATAAAAAATTTCAGTTCAGAGATGAGCAGCTTCATTTTGAAAATACTTTCTTTCCTCCAAATCATGATTTTTATCAATGAAAAGTTTTAAGAATGTTAAATATCAATAATTAATTAATAATTTGATATTTTTGTCTAAAAATAATTTTGAAAATAATATTCAATTTGTACACATTATTAACATTGGCGGAAATGCAAAGTTTTTACAATGTGAATTCAATAGTAGAAAACAGTTGATGCATTTCTAATTTCATATGATATAATAAATGCGCCAAATTCTGAAATTACATAAAATTATAGTTATATTAGGAAATTTGAACCTTGAGATGGTAAAGAGTGACTCCTGTGGAGAGAAGATCATCATCAATTCCAACAAGATGTGGTCTGTCAGAATCAAGAACCACACCAACTCCAGCTTTCCTCAACCCAAGCGTCTTCTGCTCATGGAGAATCTGCTGAGTCTCTCTCCATTTTTCCGTCCACTCTTCCGTCAGCACTTTCTCCTGAGCTTCCTTTTGGTGCAAAGCTGCAACCATTTGGGGTTGTGATTCCATAGTCTAAAATTGAAAAGCTTTTGATATCTGGCAGACATGGTACAATGCATATAGAATTTAAAATAAAATTCATATCTTAGACATAATATTTTCAGTCATAAAATCTCAGAAAACAGTGCAAATATATTAAATATATTCCAACTTTGACTCACAAATTCACTCCCAAGAAGAGCCCTTAGCTTGGTAATTTCATCCCTGAGCTCTCTGATCAGTTTCACATTTGGATCTTCATTAATAGTGGGTTTGTTGATAATATTCTTTGCTCGATTGGCGTATCTTAAGGTGCTCAATGTCTCACCGTAATTGCAATCAGCAGGTGACACAGCTGGCAAGACATGAATATTAATTTTTCATTTTAAAACTGCATTCACAACAAAAACCATATTCATGATTATAAATATGTAATTATAAGATTCTGTTGTATCAGTTATTTGAGAATGCTAAATGTAAAATATACAACTGGATTTAAACTTTAAAAATATATGTTATAATTGTAAAAATAAATATTAATTTGATAAATGCTACCAGTAGATTTCAGTAATTTATCCCATTGTGTCCCTCATCTAGAATAATAGAATGTACTCATGAAATCATTTTCTATTTATTCTCACCAAACTGAATAATAGTTGTATACACAAATCTTAAATTTTATGAGATATAATTCTACTTGTTTTTATAGGAAAATACTGCAGCACAAAATCAACAATCATATATTTATTCAGGAAGAATGTAACCTTCTAATCTCTTGAAACATGACTTTGTTGAAATTTCATTATAGTAAAGAGAGAATATAGCTAAAATATTAGTATCATACAGATATAATATTCATACCAGCAATCATTATAGTCTTAGAGTTACCCCCAAGGCTATCTTTCAGCAACCAGGTAAGTACAGAGTCTCTATATGGAATGAAAATTGAGCGAGATCCACTTGAGCGCTGAGAGTTTCCCTCAACCACTGCACCTCCTGACGAAAGTTCTGCCAACGCAGATATCACAGATCCTAGAGTTACTAGTGACTTATTTATGTGCGCTCCTTCTTTGAGCCTCTGCCCAGTTGCACCAGTAGCATCGGCTCTTTCACTTAAATAAAAGACGGTAAATTTAAGTAAGTACCAACAAATCCTATACTTATAAGAACAAAATAAAGTGAACAGATATGAATTAATAAAAATGAATTGAGTTGAGTCATACACAAATAGATATCAGTTAAGGTTGACCTATTATGAAAAACATAAATCAAAATCTCTAAGTTGTTACACCACAAAATGATATTTTCAGAGTATTAAAATGCATTTCCACTTAATTTAATTCGACAAGATTATTATATTATTTATTACATTGACCTTTATAGAAACCTGGATAACAATTCAATAAACAAATAGCCATCAATAAAAATACTTGAAAATTTCTCATTCACTGAGAAATTATGTTCAAGAACTACTATTTTAAATTTATATAAAGAATTTTTATTAATGATTAGTAGATCGAGGTAAAATTTTTCAAAATGTTTACCAAGTAACCATAAATTATATCATCATTCATTTATATCATGAAATATATTTTAAAAAATAACAAACAATTAGAGATATCAATTATGTTTTAATGGATGACTTTATATTTTGTTTGTGTACAATTACTACAACAATTGCAATTGAATGAACTACCTCAGAAGTAACAAAATATATGAACATGTAATCAATAATGAAGTGAATCATAACTCCCATTAAATTTATGGCGATATTAAATTTTAAGGAATTATGAACATTTATAAAGAAAAAAGAATGAAGAGTTAAGTTAAATATTATACATTCTAAGTGAATTACTTGATTATTTGACAAAACTAACCTTCCAGCTAAATCTACTAAATGTACTTTGGATACAGTTTCACTGGGCATTCCACCAGCAAAACCAGCCTGAACAAACATTAATGTAAATATTGCATGGCTTCTACTGCTCACATCATTCATATTCGTGCATGCTGTAGTGCGGTGATTATTACCACGAACCATTAGTTCCTGAAAAATATTTCATTAAGTTCTATGAAAATATGCTCAATTACTTAAAGTAATAAAGATATAAATATAATTAATATACATCAAAGGAAAATCTTTGTACACAATTTTCAATTTCTTGCCCTTATTTTTATGCTATTAAACATATATTCTTTTAGTAAAATCCAATGCATTGCTCTTTTTATATATATGTATATATATATATATATGTATATATATGTATATATATGTATATATATGTATATATATGTATATATATGTATATATATGTATATATATGTATCTTCTGTTGCATGAATTATCATATACTTAAATTGATGGAGTGAAATTAAAATAAGAAACATTTACAGATAATACAACAAGATAGAATATTTTCCTTGATATCTGTTAAATTATACCATATATTATACTTGAATAAGTTAATTAATATTTTATTCAACATGAAAGAACAGGAATTTTTTCAGAAAATTATAATGCATGCTTATCTATTATATATCCAAAGAAATATCTTCCATCAAATATTTCCATGAACATTAAGCCTGAAGATGGTTCCTTGGATGTAATACCAGGTGCCTCAGCACAGGTGAGGTGATTTCAAAGTTTTCAAACTTATTCAATGGTTTTATACAAAGTTAAGTCTTCTTATCTTGAGATTTATAAAGATCTCCATCTTATAATGGATAAATGTAATTTCATAATTTTTACAAAAGAAAAGCTTACCTGAATATCAGGATAATCTGAAACTAAATGACGAGATAGATCCTGCACATATGGACCAAGGCGGGGATGTTCACGAACTCTCAATCCATGGCCAGTTTCAGCCCTATGCAGAAGATCTTTGACTCTTTCATTGTAAATCTCAAGGTAACTCACTTCAGTTCGGTAGCTTGCACCTTGCTCTTTTCCAGTATGCATTCGGTTGAATAAATTCTAAAGTTGAAAGAAAAATTTCAGAGAAAAGAAATGGAGGGGAAAATGATCAATCCATTTTTAAAATTCTTTACTTCTCCTAAGGTTCTAATTTTCAATCCAATTAAACAGTGACAAAGTCAACAATAAAGAGCAATGAACAAAAGAAATGCTCAAACTAAGAAATAATTGGAATAACCCAAATGTGTAGAAGCTTTAAAATTCAATTGAGAAAATATTAAATTAAGTATTAAATTTTGTTAATAAAGAAACATTTATGACTATAATCAAAAATCATTCATAAATATTATATAAATGAAAATGAATAAAAGCTTTAAGCAGATCATTCAATTTTTGTAATTCAGTTTAAATCTTTGCTAAAAATTTGACATTGATTACCTTGCATATCCTAGGTATTAGGCCTTGAGATTCCTAAAATAGAAAATATTCCAAATTTATCGAAAAGAATAGATTTGCATATAACTAAAAAATTCATACATAGATCACATGAGATATATTATAAGAGATATTTGAGTAAAATTGCCTTCCCTTTTGCAATTTAAAGATCAATACTTCATCAATCATTCTATTAATTTTAAGTTAGATAACTGAAATGTTTAACACCTATCTGAACCATGTCCAGAGATATATCAAAATAAAAGGTCTGTCCTTTTTAAAATCATTTTGAAATTGAGGTGCAACACTAACTAATCTTAAATATACTTTGCGAATACAATGTAAAGTAAATTAATCATTTAAACAAATGGATAAGCAGGAACAGATAAAATTTAAAGATAATAGAAATAATCAGGATGTAAGCCATTATTAAAGAAGAATTGAAAAAGAATATCAAACGTTGGAAATACATGACACAAAATACACACAAGAAATTTATTTCTAATAATGATGCAAATGTTGTTGAGTACATTCAGAGATAATAATTTTCTACAACCACCATTAGTATTACATCTAACGAGAAAACATGAAGAACTCACAGGAGATCCCATCATTGTAAATGTCTTTCCACTGCCAGTTTGTCCATAAGCAAAGACACATGCATTGTATCCTTCAAAGGCACTATCCACTACTTCCATTCCAAGATCTTCAAACACCTATTAAAAAATAGAGAACATTATTCATTAAAAATAATATCATTGAAATATGGCTAATTCATTGATAATAATAATTTAATTTAGTTATTAACAACTTTAACACACAAGTTTAAACCATAGATCCCTACACTAACATTTATTAAGGTGCATGATATACATATAACACACATTTTTGGATGAAACACATGGATGAAAAAATTTTGTGAGAGAGGTAAATTTGTTATGAGAAGGATAATCATGTAGATTGGATATACTCATTTTACAAAGACTATTATTATAATCACAGTAATCAGACTTTCATTTTGGATGTGTGACTAGCAAAAATATTGGTTAGAAAGGTTGGACCAAACAAATTTTTAAAATGCACTAACCTTTTCCTGAGAAGCATAATGTTGGTCCCTTGGATCAAATGACCAGTATGAATGATCAAAGGTAAAGTCTTTGAATCTCGCACGTCCTGCACCTCCATCCTTGACTTGCCCAACCTGTAAGAAATTAATACCATAAATAAAATAAACAAAATTTATAAGATCAAAGGTTGAAAAGATAATTCAAATATATTATTTTATTTATTAATTAATATATTATTCACTTTATTATTCTATTTATTAATTATTTTTATTACTTTTAATTAAATTTATAGGATAAAATATTGAAATTATAATACGAATTATTATTAATGAAACATTTTTAAGAACTCAAATATTCTTTTACTTATACATCCATATACCATCTCATAACAATTTCTTGCCGTACATTTCACAATAGTAGATAATAGTCGATCTTAGATAACTCACATTCAAAGTAAAACGAGTTTAGAATTTTACTAAAGAAATTAATTTTCACTGATAATATCAAATATTAATTTTCCGTTAACAAGAGTTTACGAAGAAAAATAAATAAAAAGAATTGAATTTCGATGAAAAAATAATTTATTTCATCATAGCTGTTATTAAAAGTTCATATTAATGGGGGGAACTGGTGTAGCCGGTCAAAAAAATTATTTTTTTGTGTTTTCAAAAAAAAGTACAAAATTTTAAGAATATAATCCCAAAGTTTCATATCTTTATGCGAAATATGAAGAAATCTACATCCCGTTTCGATGCAGCTAAACACGGCGCGTGGACGACATCGGAGGGCACTTGAGGAACACACGATTTATGGCTTGTACTATTCGTATCCTTAATCTTTTAAGAACCCTTTGGGTGTCATAAACACAAACTTATTCCTTAAGGGAAAATGATGGCGAAATCTATATTACAAATTTATGTAGAGGTATATAAGAAAGCGCAGTATTATCCGTTGAATGCAAAGATTCTTTTTTGGTATACTCAGTCTCAGAGTGAATTTAGGAACTTCCAATAACACGTACTCGTGGATTTAAATAAAAATCGGGATTCTTTATCCAGAAAGTAGCACGTATGAGCAACTGATGTATGGTTATTGTCCATCCGAAGAGTAGTGGTGCAGTGCATCGCTGAGATTTCTGACACGAATTTTAAACATCATAAACCGCTTCATTTCGACGAGGCAAATATTGTATTGAACTTTCTTATTGGAGGAATATTCATCAGAAAGATGCCTTGTAGATCATAGACCAATGCGAAAGAAAACTGCGATTCGACCGTATGGCGTCTCCGAAACATCTAAATTCCAGAAAATATGTTATTATACTCGCTGCCTACACATTAGGCATTTATAAAATGTTTTATACTTTGTGGTTGTGCTAATGGAAGAATTGGAGACATAAATCATGAGGGAATGCAATTTTTATGCCAACAATTATGACCGCGAGAGGTTGACTGGCTGCAACTGAAGCTGTGCACGGGAGGGTCGAAAATTTCATCGAGAGTCAAGAATTCATTTTAAAGACTTCTAGGAAGTAGCAAAAAGTTTTCTATACACACCAGGTTTAGTGAAATAGCATATAAAAGCAGCAAGTTTACATATTTTGATAGATATTCATAACTGAAACTTTAAACGCGATTTTCTCCAAACGGTGTTTCTGAAATTTGTGTGCACGAATGCGCAAAAACTATTATAACTAATAGAATACTTTTCAGATTCAAAGGCTTCCATTTGCACAAACATCAAAAATGGTTCAGTTTTTGAGATTCACGGACGAGATACATGTATTTTCTAAAAGAATAAATTAGACTTCTGAAATAAAATGAAAATTAAAGACGCTAGAATGAACACCGTTTTCGGTGTCATGCGTGAATACCCTTTACATATGCCCTAATAGAAACTATATCTTTGATTAATACTTTCTTTTAAAAATGTTTTTCATACGTTTAAAGATATAATACACAAACGTACAAACTTTCAATACCGTGTATATCACCGTTTCCCTAAAAAAAAAGTTCTAAAAATTCCTTAAATTTTGGGCCTCTAAACCAGGTTCCCCCCTTAATAAGAAATTCAAAACAAAACGTTACAGATACCGGTAACTATCCGAGCAGTTGAGGTACAACAGGTAACTTAACGCCAATAGCGTTTATCCACTTCAATTGTTTTCCGATCTATCACAACGGTGCGTTTTCACGGAACTTCTTTTATAACGTCATATTACGAACGCGTTGCATTTCAATGACTCTTGGTTTCATTTCGAGTTCAATACAACGGTTCATGAAAAAGAATTTATCCAATCCATGTTACCCGTTAATTACTTTATGGGCATCATAGAACATTTTTGTGTGCATCAATCTTCATATCAGAAATAATTGATTTTTTATGAATAAATATAAATTTAAATACAACAAAATCGATTGATCGCAAAATAAAAGTAAATTTTATTTGCTCCAGAATAATCCCACGAAGTAGAAGGATTTTACAGAGATTGCACTGAAGCAAAGCGCACCAAAGTAATATACTAAAAGAAGAAATAAAACGTAAATAAGAAATATTGTACACAACAGTAATCGGTCCCACCGATCGAACAAAAGAAAAAATCTGAAAAAGCCAATGAAGTAATTGCATAGCGGTAGAAGGATGAAAGTTGGATCGTTTATTTTAGCATCAACTCTTCTAATCGTACTATAATTATCTTCTATTGAATCGTTTACAATCGATATTTAACTGCAGATATCCGATTGCGATGGACAATTTTTACTTTGAAAGTTGCAAAGTTACTAGGGCTAAAATACAAAAAAGGACGCAAATGATAAAAAAATAGCTCCCAAAATGCATCGTGGCGAATCCATGGTGTTTCTTCGACTTCAATAGAAAACGAAAAGCCTTTGATGTGAATGACGGCTGTAGTGGATTGATTAAAGGAAGAGACAGATTTGATTCAAATCGAAAAGAGACGAACAATACTTCAGCTTTAATCTTACAAATCATCGAGAGCTCCTAACCTGGTTGTTTAAATATACCTCCGTCACATTTTTTGTAAATAAAACCCAAATAATAAATGGAGAAACTGACCGGATGTTTATACAAAACACTATGAGAAGTAATTGATAGTATCGCTAGTAAGGAACGAAATTAAATTTTTAAATATGTCGTAAAAAAATGTTATTATCTATAAAACGGGTTCCAAGATTAATGCTACACACTATGAAGAGGGAGTGTTATGTCACGGTCACACAGTATGCAGTTCATTTTTATTAATGAGAACCACAAATTAATAAGCTGACTCGGTATCGTTAATCTGAAATTTTTCATTCGGTAAAGCGTTATTTTTACAATATCGTCGACGATCAAAAACTTCATAAAATAATAATTGAGATTAAATTCGTAAATGAAAAACGGGAAGGGAATATTTCCGCAAAATATGCGAACGGTAATGCATCAAAACAAAGCTGAACTTCTTTCAGAGTTAACCGCATTCGATCATAACCACTAAGAGCGGTTTCATCATGAAAATTCCCCAAAAAATCTCCATCGATTCATTATTAAGAATATCATGATACAATAGTCGAAGGATTTTTCCGGTCAGGGAAAGTAACATTTAAATTTTTTTAATTTTTAGAAACTTGGCATAAAAAACTATTTCTTTTCGAATGATAACTTTTCGTAAGGGGACTAACTTCCGCCTAATAGGTGACATAGATCCGTCGGACTAAATTTCTAACTTTTGCCCCATACACTGTTTTATTTCTGGCATAACCAGTTCCTCTGCGGTTACGGAAATCAGTTCAAATTACGACTCTTTGCGCTTTTTGCAGGAACATATCGGTGGATGTGAAAGACGACACCAAAACCATTTTTCACCGATCGGAACGTATGACGGTTCATCGATTTTGTTCGAAATGTCGGCCTAATTCGAGGGAGAAAACCCCTATTTCCTATATACAGCCACTTTAGACCCCGAAATGCTTTCAGGGATTATACTACGAAGATTAAAATGTGTCAGGAGCGTTGAACTACCTTCAGAATTTGTGCCGTTTTATAAGTAACACTTCCTGAGTTCACTTCACTAGTTAATAAGCTCTATATTTCGAGTCCATCTGTAAGATTTCAAAACATTATTAGACGTATTTTCGGTAGAAGTGACGAAAAAGTTACTTCGCGTTAGTTAGACCCCAACTAGAATACGCATCTAGTATTTGGGATCCTGCGGACGAAATTAGCACCCGTGAACTCGAAAAGGTACTACGTTAAGTGATACGATTTGTAAAGAATTGCTACGATAGAAAGGAGAGTGTAACCAAATTATTATCAGACGCAGGTTGGGAAACATTAGCAGATAGAATATTTGCTGCTAGAATGCGTTTATTAGATGAGTTTAGCGAAAGTACGTTTTCGGAAGACGTGATTGAAATTATGCGACCACTTTGCTACCTAGGCCGATCTGATAATGCGCGTAAAATACGCGAAATAGATGCTAGGACGAATCGATTTGAGAATTCCTTCTTCCCGCGCACGATAAGCAATAATTTTAGGCTAAATTACGATTACGAGGATAAATTACGATAACAGCACTAAAGTCTCAATATTATTCAAGAGTATATATGCTTTGTATTAATAACTTTTTCTTACGACTTCTATTACTGAGCTACGCTCCCCAATCCCTCTTAACGTACCTAATTCCTTTCTCGGAAAAATACAAACCTTAAAATTAACATTCGAAAATTATTTTTATGGACTAAGTTGTGGGAAACCTAATTGTCAAATTTTAAAGCAAATTGCAAAAAATGTTGACGCTGAATACTTGAGAACTCGGAACGAAGAATCTACTACACAAGGTTACAACGGATTCAGCTTTAATTTTATTGGTTATGAATTATCGAGACAAAAATGGAGCAAATAAGCAACTAAATATACAATTAAAGGTCCCTAATCTTAAATCGTAATGAATTTGTTAGAACGCATTTAAATGCAAGAATTTACTCGTTTGAGCGATAATAAGATTCCAATATTGAAAATCAGACAAAGGTGTATTAAAAGAAACAAAATTGGGTATCAAAGGAATAATGAGACAAATTTTGAACATTTCCTTAAGTTAAGAATGACAAAAGGGAAAGTAAAGTGTTCCATTCTTTTTCTCTTTTCAAAGTTCTTTCACGAAGATACGTTTCTAAAAATAGGGAATATTATCAATGAACCGCAAATTTTATAGTAGTCTTGCTCTCGAATATTGAAAATCGAATATTGAAATTGATTTGCCTAAACAAAACTGGCCATTCACTGATCTCCATTTGCCAAGAAGTCGATCTTAAAATGAGAAAATCAAGAAATTGTATTCGAGAATCGCATAATAAACTGATAAATCCGAAAAATATCGAATTACTCGAAACCAAAACTGTTGACCTGATTCTAAATGGAAAAATTAAATAGGCATCGACTAATCGTGTACAGCACATGTCAATTTCTTTATTGCCTCCTTCGGGCAATTCTGCGGTTAACGAGAAGTAGAGCGGGACTCAGAAGATCAATATTTCTACCTCTATGAACATCGACTCAATCAGACATTTAATGATGAAAGAATAGGAATAAATATTTGGCGAATAATAATGTCTTATTGGCTCCTCGATTTAAGTCTTCAAATTGAAGCTTTTAGAAAATGCAATAAAAATATTAAAAAGTAAGAGTTGGAGAAAAATTGAACGCTGCAAAAGAGATATTATCTTGTAAGCATATATTCCAAATGCTTTAACAGAGTTAACTAAAAATATCATAAATTAATATCAATTAAATATACGAAGTCTGTTGAAAGATAAATTTACGACATTTTTGAATAGAATGGAGAGAAACGGTTGAATGAGTTTTGATGAAAAGATGACGTGACAAGTGAATGGCATTGGAGAGCACGGAATTGACCACCAAATCACTAAAAAGAAGAGCGAAAAGCATCAGGAAAATTAACAGAAAGAACGTAAACTTTATCTAACGATCCTTTTTTCGCAGCAAAAACTTTTGATCAAAGATAGAGATAAATAAGAGCCGATATTAACCATAGGACTACAAATTTAGTTTCATCGCGTGTATAGATGAAAACAGAGATTGCTTTCAAAAAAGGATTAGAATTACACTTCCCCTCTATATGAACGTAGATCTTTCAAATTTGGAGCTTTCTTGAACTGGTTTCAATTATCTTAGTGCATACACCTATACATTGAATTGAAAACCATTAGAAAAGGGAAAATGAAATCTCAAAAAAATAATTAGATATAAGAATGATAAAAAACAAAGTAAAGGTTTTCATTTGTTTGAATAATCGCCGATCTGAAATAACCGACACATTAAGTGTCGCGCGTTGATCATCATTGGGTTTTGAACTGAACCGAAAGAGAATATTCATTCTCCAACGCATTTATTGGTATTAAAATTAATAACACAATATTTATATATATATATATATAATTTAAACAACATATATCGCTTATAAACATAGCAGTTATGACCATCCAAAAATACGAAATATAATATCGCATTTTTGGATGGAAGGACCAGCTCAGAACAAAACTAAACAAGAACAAAATATTCGCTTTTCACTGAAAGCAATACTTTACGAGAATCTGAAAACGGTAACCTATATCGATATATGGATTTCTAAGGTCAGCACGGATCTTGACCTCGGAGCAAAGAATCAATAGCCGTGCTGAGAATTCCAGCTTATGCCGAATTTTAGACGAAATACGCGATGTAACAGTTGATGATTCAAAATCTCGGAGAACGGTGTTTTTTTCACGTAATTCACATCGGATCCCATAAATCAATATAGTAACCACTGCGTGGGAAGTGGGTTGTGAGAAGGATCAAACGCAGTGCTGACCAGCGCAACTGCTTGGGCAATCCTTTGTGGTCCATTTTAAAGACTGTGATGGATACAGATATGGAAAAGGATGGAATGGCGACTGGAATCTTTCCTAGGTACTCTACGTGAATATGGAAAAAGTGTTAAAGGGCTTAAATGGGAGCTAACCATCTGCAGAAACAGCGCGGGCCCTCGTTTTTGGTTCAGCTGAAGCACAGGAGTAAAACTCTTCTCTTGGTTTAAAGTCACTTGTTTTTGAGCTAAAATGTTAGATCTTATTAAAATTAAATACGCCGAATCAAGAAAAGACCTTCTATTACAATTATATATATATATATATATATATATACATATAAACATGCATACATTATAGCGCATGTTTGTTATTAATTCTTTTACAAGTGATATTTTTAGATCACCTTTCTACTTTTAAGTGAAATGTCTAATCAAAAATCGGTACAAAACAATAAATAAATAACAGAAGAGGAAATTCTTTTGGAAAACTATTTTCTAAATAAATTTGAAGTGGTAATTTCTGAATCGAATTGTGAATATCTCCAATAACTTTAATTTGTGTTAAAGGAGAAGTTAGGAAAGCCATTAACTAATGGCGAAGAATGTGTAAAAAACAGGATATTAAAACCATATTATAAGAAATTAAAGCAATGAGTATTGAAGTTTATGAGATATTACCTAACCTCCATGGTAACGATGATAAATGAAATCATTATATTTAAGGAATTGTAAAGGAATTACGATCGATATTAAAATGATGAAATAGTAAATATATTACGGCAGAAGTAATACTTGTTTCAACATTTTATAGCTTATAATGAGAATCTAAAAATATAATAGTAAAAAGTTACCTCTCCTTTCGAAGTAGCTTAGAAGTATAGACTTCATAAATTTGACGATTTAATTAGTGAATTCAAGAATTTTATCTTCAAAGGAATTCGTAATTCAAGTATTCTTTTTATAGACAAGAATCCAAGTTAGTTCTCGACAATAAATTCAATTCGTTTCAAAAATATTTTAAATCTTAAAGACTCCAGAGATTTTGTTTTATAACATTTAATTAAACCAGCGTTTACGTCATGTCTGCCATGTGTAACTGTGAGGTAAATTTCATATTACGTAGAATATTATTTTAAACTTGAAGCAGTAAACAGGATAAACATTAACGTCACCTATTAACTTCTAAAATTTCAGCAAAATTTGAAATTTTTCGCAAAATGGCTAAAGATAATACAATTTTATGATCGAATGAATTCCTTCCACATTCTGTAGCATGATTCAAGAGGAGTTTGGTTTGAATTCCAAAGGTAGACTTCCAAGATGACTCTTAGATCTCTTTTTCTCTGCCCGAGTCGCGGAACAATTCTTGATTCGTGAGAAGAAAAACAGGACCAACTTTTTAAGAGTTTCATAAGAGTAGAAAAAGCGTTCGACTAAAGCGCCTCTCGAAACGTTTTCAGCGTGCTGCGTACTAACTAAAATCTCCCCCTTTGAATGGCTTTTGAGTGTTCTCGAGGAGAAATCCTAAAACTTGGCAAACAGTATTTTCAACTTTTGCGTTTGTTAAATTCAAAATTTTTATGCCAATTATTTAAGTTACACTTCCAATGACTTTTGCATTATACAGTCGTACATTTTTTTAATCGGGTGAGATTATACCTCCATTAAAGACGAATTTTACTCAATAAATTAAATTTTAGTGCATTATCAAAGTAAAGGAAAGAGATGAATAAGTTAAATATTATAATAAAGTTAAAAGAATGGGAAGTGTTGGATAGCATTCGATGAACTTACCAAGAGTTAAAGATAAACGATTGAAAGCAATAATCTTTAGAGGTAGGAAGAATCACATCTCTACATTAATTTTCATTACTTGGACCTATATATAGTATAGGAGTTTTCAGTTTCCATCTGTAATAGTTTCAGTTCGAATAAACGCATGCTAATCTTACATAAACTGCCTTTTTCATTACTTCGCCTCTCTTAAGTATAAATAAACAAGTGAATGCGGATGTCGACGACTTTTAATATTAAGACGAGTAATATTGTAATAATAACCATATAAACGAATTGCTTTAAATTTCTGTTCAAAATTTTGTTTACACATTGTTGAGCAACACTCGGAGAGAAATTGATGGTTACGATCGACTGCGCGGTGCCAAAACTACACTTCCACGAAAAAGACAATAAGTATAAAGAGGAGATACTATTTCATTAAACAACATAACATAATTTTAGCAGCTTGAAAACAAATCGAAACGTGTAGAGTTGAGTTGATTCTTCTTCAACGAAATATCGAAATAATAATGGGTCTTAAATATGGTAAAACGGCTCGTTTCGGTTCTGTCATTAAAAGAAACTTAAAACCGAATTCACTAAATCATCTTTTTGCACATTTCAGAAAAACTTTCGTACGGAGTTCTTCATTTTATGATTATATTAAGTTCCAAAACAGGATTGTTTAACCTTTGGAAATTATTTCAGCGATTTGAGCGTGTAGTACTTATACTTCTAGAGAACAATGGGGAATAATTATTTACGGCGGAGACAAGTGAGAAAGGCGCAAGAAGTGTTACCCTCTATAAGTTACCACATCCCTCACTATGTATGCATAGAATTTCCCTGGCGCAATACCCCAAGCAAAAAACTCTTTAGGTTAAGGCTTATTTACATACCATATTTGTTAAAATGAAACGCTTACTTACGCAAAAAGTAACTCCTTTCAACATCAACTCTTATGATACATGCAATTTTCTTTGCGTTCGTTTAAGAACTATTCCAAAGAATAATCTCCGATCACAAAGAGAAAAATGCATGCACCTTAAGTAATAAAATTTATTTTTTACGATCATACAATAAAACTTTTTGATCGCGTATTAATAGGTCGATTAAATTTTAATCTGATAGTCAACGAAATAAGAACTATTCTAAATCACTTTATCTTACACCAGTCTTTAATCTTATTTCAATGATTCAAACATCTCCGGAACAAATATAAGAGAATATATAAAATATGAGAATATAGAGATATAGCGAGTTTCCAATCGCCTGCATCTACTGATTGATTCAATTCCAGTTAACAGATAAAATTTCAGTTGGATATTGATTCATAGAAAATCATTAGATCATTGTTGATTGATAGAAAATGTAAATATACAAACGAAATTCAATGCAACTGAAATTAATTCTGAATTATCGTATTTTACTTTTAATTTACAAGATTGATCGTAATATATTCAACAATGGGTCTCTTAATGCGAAAGTGTTTCATTTCCAAGAAACACAATGAACTCCTTCGATAAGAACATCCATGTCTCCTTCGAGAAATATCAACAAATTCAGCGCTTTAAACTTAAATATTAAGATTGTTAATTCGGTATATGAACTAAAATTTACAATTGCCACTATAAGTGCTATGATTCGGTCATCTACTTTTTAAGCAATGAAATCCTCTTCACAATACTTTCATTTCGACTCGAATAAAGAAGCAAACGATGGTTGGTGGATGTTTCTCAGAGGGTCAAATGAAAAGGCCATCAAAGAACAGGAAACCTGATATTATCTCCTAATGCACAACAAATCTACAAGAAGGTAAATCATCACAATTCGACACCTATTTACTGTCGTGCAAAATAATTCCGATAATTAGAATTGAGACAATTTACTTTATTAATGATTGATATTCGGCAATAATAACAGCGGAAGAATCTTTGATGTTATGCAAAAATCCTTTGAAGTCCCACCGATTTACTTCACTTTTTTCAGCGAAGGAATTTCTTTCGGAAAAATCAATCACAATCCCTCTTCTTCATTTGTTTTACGCCTCTTGCGTCTGCGGAACGAATCGATTCCACGCAAAATTTCTTTAATCTTGAAAAATACACTTGAATCGAATACTATTCTTTCGCCTTCCACAACACGAGATCCATTCTAAAGTTATGAGTATCAAACCACAATTCTTGGAAGTGAATGTTAAAAAAGAGAGTGTTTCTAATCCATCTCAAGAGTTATCACAATGTCATATGAATCCATCGACACGTTCAATGCCCAATTTAGGAGGAAAAAAGTTTCTCGGATATTCAAAATAGAATTCAAAATTAAAGCTGATATGAACAAGCTCAACTTCGTGGAATGGATTCAAACTTAAAGGAAATAAAGTCATCCGCATAATATATTTTAAGAGGATGAATTTCGTCAATCAACCGACATCATCATATATTATGTATACATAAAATACATAGTGAGTGGCAGTTTCAGAGTTTTACTTCCATTAGAAATTCAAAATATTCTTTACATAAACTCATTGTTTGTGATCCGCTACAACAATTCTTTGGCCATTTTTATAAGAGGTCGAGTGACCATCTGTATCTTTAAAAATTTTCTTCAAAATTAGAAATGAACGAAAATCTTTTTCGGATGTAACATTATTTCTTGTGAATACAATTCATAACCATGGTCTTGACTCCCACCCAGCCTCTTGCCTATCTGTGGTCATTAACATAAAATAAATAAATAAAAAATAAATATTCACTAATAACACGAATAATGTTATGAGCTATTCCACATTTTTATGAAAACATTGCTTTAACTGCCCAAAGAACCTTACAGAACGATTCGATAATTATATTCGAAAATTCTTTTTTTTTAGTACAACCACCCTTTTACTGAATTTGACGGAATCAGTGCATTAACTTTCTGATGCCGAATACGACACTTCAATCCTGGAAATTGGGATAGTTTCATTTAGCTAATGAATTTTTTGTTCGTCCATTCACCGTCTTATAATTGGAATTCGTGCATTTTCATAAGATTTGAAGAAATATTAGGAATTAACGAATTTCAATCCGTATACTCGATCAGATGGCGAAATGTAAAAATTAAGAAGGATCCTTAAAAAAATCGAACTTTAGGCCTCCCGAGCTTATCGAGAGCAAAATCTTATATTGTAATGTAAAGGAAATACGTTGTGATGGTGAGTTGTTGGGTGACGTGACACAAACATTTCTAGAAACGTATTTCGCCATAGAGTTCACCGCTAAAAGGTGAATGATAAAGCTTTGAGTGGAACGGAATAAGTGAAGGGAAAACACAACTGACGAAGAATTTCTATATGGTCGATGAAACGAAGCGTTGTGATAAAAAACATTTAAGCTTCCAGAATGAATAAAATATATGACTTTAAAATTATAACGGATGTCTAAAAGGCTATAAATTTTATGGTACGCAAATCCTCCAAAATTATAAATAAAATATTCTCTTGGTTAATTGTGGTTGGAATATAATGAAAAACACATGGTTCCAACGATTGAAAACAATGGGATGAAAATGCTGAGGTTAAATTACCCATTTAAACACTTCGTACGCGACCACTGAAAATGAATACGCTCGTAATAATTCGAAACGCCTAAAAAAGAATTTCTAATACGAGTAGGTCGAAATCGTGTTATATATATTTGGATATAATCGTGAAATATGTTTGGATGCATTGTTGTAAATTACGACGAATAAATACATAGGAGTGAGCTTAAAAATTGATTTGAGAGCGATTTTATCAAATGCCAAGAAATACTAACCGTGGACTATAAAACTCCCGATTGAATTCGATTACACTAATCCCGTTTTGAGTGGAACCTGGAAGTCTTGAAGACTTTATCGCACATTTAAACCGCTTCATGATTATCATTGTGTTCCAAATATTTCAATTGGGTAAGTATATAAAAACATTTCGTTACGAAAGCAACAGTTTTTGACAATGCTGTAATGATTTATATAACTAAGTTAAGAGCCGATAATGAGGGGGAAAACAGAGAATTAAATATAAGATAAGACAGATAATGGACTTAATTCGGCGAAATTGGGACTATTGAGTTCCTATTTCCATTTAACCCAATATTTACACGAATATAAGTGCTCGGATGTTAAATTAACCAAACTTTCAGTACCAGTGCGCAATTCCAGCCAAATAAGGTTCGTAAATCCAATTCCAAATTAAATCCTTAAAAACGGTGAGATGGTCAAACTTTTTAAAGATAGCTCAAAACACGATACATTTTGCAACTGCTTGATTTGCCCCCAAACACATCCACTTTTTAGACGATAACCGTTTCAATTCAATAATGGACGTACATACTCAGAGAAAAAAATTTCCTCCTCATCTGGGATTCGAACCTGGCAGTTGTCAATCGCCACCAATAGCAGTGATCATTTGAAAGAATCCTTTTCACACTAAAGACAGCTGGAGACATATGTTCCCTTCCAATGCTTCTTTTTAATTTCCCGTTCAGAACTGCTAGGGTATCTTTTCTCAACGTGAATCAATTACTTACTTGTCGTCAATGACTCGGCAATACTAATCCTTCCATCTTCCTTGGGGCATATTTAGTCTGTATCTACTGGTATCTGATGCCTCCTCAAGCACACTCGCAAAAAATATTTACATAAATAAGGAGCCATTATTTGATAAAACATTGCCTTAATTCCAGGAGAGTAATGGAATTTAAGACAAACGTTCAGAATTAAGGAACTGTCAGTGCCATCTCACAATTTAGCAATTCCTCGGAATATAATCGAAAGAAGTGTTTTGGTCGATATAACAATCAGGAAACATCGTCACACACGCATAAGCAAGCAATTAGCGCGTTGCGATGGAGAGACAGCAGATGATAGAGTAAAATTAGAGATTATGGATAAGAAAAATTGGGAGAACAATAAATAAGACACAGAATTAGGAAGTGTATCTAACGCTCTCATTTCAATGGCGATTATACCTATGATACGGATTATATTTTAGTTCGTTCGATCTCCTCCAGAGCGGCGCACTAGAAAGGTCTGCGGGAGAATAATTTGTAGGAAAACATCGGTAAAATGCGTAATTTTAAGGCCGCGTGAGATTGCGCGAGTTCGTCGCTTCGATTAACGAGAAATATCATAGAAACCGCAAGCGGTGTCACGTTCTATCGATAGAACTCTTAAGGGTAGACCAGCTGTAAGACAACACTCTTTCTTGTATCTCTTATTGAATGGTCAAACAATCCATTTTTTCGGAAATTGATCTGCTAAAAAGGGGGAACGTAGGCTCAGGGAGTTATGTTTTCTTCGACGAAATTCGAGTTCAAAGAAAAAGTAGGATTAAAATTTAATTGGCATTTAACAGTTTGTGTACACCTTAAATCGTAATGATTTAAAAATTAAAATCGTGATGTGATGATGAAAAAAGTGATGGAATCCAGAGGTTCATTTGCCCTCCCCATTTTGAAGAGGACAGCCGACAATTCAGATCAGCAGCACTTTCCAACGAGACATTTTATTGAAAGTGAAGATTAGGAAATGTACAATGAAGACACTAAATTCATACATTCCAAAATATTTCCAATATATTCAGTGAGAATTTCGTTTCTAAATTTAACTGGCGATTAGATTTGATTCCTTATCATTCACTCAAACCCAAAGAGGCTCATAAATATAATCAAGCAAATAGTTGGCTGTCAAGTTAAATTGACTTGTCACGAAGATTTCGTTATTCATCGAAAGATACAAACGATATCGAGTGTTACATAACAAGAATACTTTTGCAATATTTTCAGGATCAATTCTCATGAAATGCAATCCATTATCGAATGTAATCATGCGAAAAATTTTAACTCCGCTCTGATTTAAAAGTACCGAAAATATGTCAATCAAAAGCAAAAATATGAAATATTATAGTTATTTCAAGTTCCTCTTTTGTCTTATTTAATTTTCCTCTTTGGTCACTATAGGTGTATTAAAGGAACCAAGATGAAAGATTGCTCTATAGAATATCAAAGAAGTGTCGGCGAGACGAAGGCTTTAAACGAAATGATGAAACATTCAAGCTCTTAATCGGAATAAAAAAGGAAAGTGAGGTAGCTTTAGAGGACAATATGAGCCCGTGATGTAGAAGATTTCAGTTGGAATTAAAAAATATCTCTATAAAAACCATCCACGAACTTCTTCAATTCAATTTTATTTAGTGATAATGTACATGTTTTTTTGATCACAGACTATTTCTATTACTTTCAATTCTATTTATAAAACTTGTGATTGTATATTTAACAAGAATTCGTTTGAGAGTTACGCATTTGAAGAGTTAAGTAATAATATTATATAATAATTATACAATTATGATAAGAATATAATACTCAAAGCCTTATATAAAACTCCAAGAAAGGGAATCAAATCTTTTAAAATCCCCTTAAATCGACTCATTGATAATTTATTTAGCAGAAGAACTCATAAATGTTTATTATTTTCTCGAATCCACCTCAACTATTAACTCTGAGCATATCGTAAGAATACCTTCAGATCGATTATAACTTCATTGCTGAGATTTACCCCTCAAAATGTTCCTCTGCAATTACCCAAATCACAAAATATTGAAATTTCAAAAGTTTAAATAATATCCTCAAACTATTTTCAACTTAAAGACAAATGGAGATGCAAAAAATACTGTTCATAGAGAAAATTGTGCAAAAGTTATTCCTTTCTCATTAAAGAGATTTCTCTGACTTATAAAAAATATTTTGGCGAGAGAAATTCCGTAAATTCTTTTAAAAAAGAAGATTCATTAAATTAAATATTTTAAAAATTTCTAATTTTATTACAGGAGATTTGAGAGGAATCAATAATTTGAAGAAAGGATGAGATAATATGTGGAATTCCAAACCGTGAAAGCTTTAATTTCAGAACCGCGAATTCATGCACGCTCTAATTAGCATCAGGTAGAAGGCGGAAATGGAATAAACAGAGCGGTGGTAATTGTTAAAAGTGGATTCATCTAAAGGAGAAGAGTATTTCGGAGCACTTCTTCCATTGAACTTTATTTCCTTCCAGAAACCTTAATGGAATGTTCTGAAATTAACGCCAAATAACATAAGAATCGGTTTCAAATTTTAGAATCAAAGGAGGATTGAAGTTATGAACCATTACTTGATTTGAGACGATACCAAAGTTTCTATGTTCACACTTTCAGTTCATCCGAAAGATATCATTCCCTTTCAGCACATTTGAGTGCAATTGCGTTGATCACTAGCATTAAAAGAAGAATTTGCAAAGACAGGTAAACAGATTAAAAATAGATCGTATAACAGCATTAAAACTATATTACAGCCGAAAATAGACTTGACAATGATTCCACACGATAAATTCTGCATTCGAAAGGTTCTTAAAGCCCTTTTTCATCTTTTTAAAAGTAGACATATAATAAATATAGAATATGTAACGTTTAAAACGATACTTAATGAAATGAATTAATTGTCGAAAGCAATTTTTTTACATTTAATACTAACATAGACACAAATTTGGACAATGCTTCGATTGGCGACATAAAGGTTAATCACCAGCTGAAGCAGTTGTAAAGACGCACAGCAAAATATATCTAATTCTGTTAAAGAGATATGCATGATATAAATCAATTCGGATATTCAACGAATATTCTACGAAAAGAAAAATAATAAAATATCAAAATGCCAGATACCAAAAAATTATGCAAAATATTGGAACGAATGTCGATTGTGAAGTAGAAATTATTAGTGCTTCCTCCCCACATTGGAATTATCGATTGATAACGATCAATCCTCAAATTACATAAAGAATGTAAATTCTGTTCGTAGATAAGTGCTTGAAAAGCGCATTTCTTCATAATGTTACGTAAGTTGATTTTAAAACAGCAAATTTAATTGAGGGCGCGAATTGATGGTCCAAATTCACTTTCAATTATAACTGTAATAGGAACGAAATGGGAAATTTTTGATCGAACATCTAGTAGAACACTCACGGAAACATTTTTTCAACAGCCTATACATGTGAATAATTAATGGTTGCCGATTAATTGAATCACAGAAGCTACAAAGTTTCCTACATTATAGATATTCTTTCGTTCCGTCGAAGAACAGCATAGTTTTCTTTTAAATCAAAGGTTAAACAGCTAATATATCATTTTTCTCTTTTATAATCGCTTCATAATTCTAAAATCTACCGAAGATGGAGAAAAAGTTTATATTTATATATACTTTTATTATTGTATATGATTGCTGAACATTGCTATTTCAATATACAACGGCGAAAACATTGGATTTCCATATGACGAAAATTCAAACTCGCTACAGATCTGCGGAATCATTCCACATACTCAATAACATTCATAGTGTAACCATTTCATACCATTATCACACAATGGGCGAGAAAAAAAGTAATTATTTCTCTCGGAAAGTGCTAATATTTTAGTAATTTTATAAAAATTCGTAAATAGTTGCACATATTCAAAACAGATACAGGACGACACGATACCGCCAACATAAGGTGATAATTATTCCACCTAATTAATTCTGGAAAGATATCGAAAAGAAAAACAAATATCTCGAACCCATAAAAATATGGCGGTGTACTTGGAAGACTAATTCACGCTTCGGTGAAAAATTTTCTCAGTGTGCAAGTGAGTTCTTCCGACAGTTTCGCGACCTGCACAACTATTCAAATATAGATTAAATTACATCTGTTTGGAGATCGTAAATCCCAAGATAAGGAGTTTATCCGAAGGACAATTAGAATAAAAAGGTGAACTTGAGAATTAAAAGAAGACTAATTTCTCGACGAGAAAAATAACATGGATTCTGGGAAGGATTATCTTACGGAGCATATATTCTAGTTAAAAGAGGAGGGAGAATAGAATATACATATAGTAGCTGATTCATCTAAAGGATTTGACTCACTTTTTGTCGTCACATAAACTAAGCATCCTTGCCGAAGGTCCAAAAGATAAAAAATGACAATTTTATTCCTAAAAAAGATGGAAAAATAGGATTCTGTTATTTTTACGCCACGAGTAGCACAGGGCAGCGTTCTGGGACCGTTATTTTACATCAATACAATAATATAAATATTACATTTGTTCAAAATTTAACCGTACTATGGATAACATTTAAAAGTATACGTCCGTTAATTAAAAAAGTCTAATTTGCACACGATCTGCCAATACTAATGTGACTGCACTACTGAGTTAAATTAAGGAAATACATTAATATATTAAATATAAAGGACAAAGTGATTATCAAAGTAATCAAATTCGCTTCTGTTGGTTTCCAATAAATTCTTTCGGTTTTACATTAATGAACTAATGAGAAAATGCTAATACATGTATAATGTAGATACATAATGCTATACATGTAAAATAAAATTGAAATGCTGCAATTATACATCCAACGTTTATGTACCAATGTATAATGCACATTAGAAATGGTTGCAAAGCACACGAAACAAATAGAAAGATAATAGCATTCTAAGATTGGGTAATAAAATTGTAACAGCTGCGTTTTCTACCGTTCATCAAAAGATTAAATCGATAACGTTAAAGTGTGCGATGCAATGAAATAAAATATATTATCACATCAGATTACGAAACTAGAACAGCTGATGCCACAGTGTCATCTCAATCGGACTGTTTCAAACACAAGGAGTTGAGTATGTTACAGTATTTTTAACAGACGCACGAGTTGTCACCCATTCTACAAACAATGCCGTTATCCATAATAGAAGGGGGAATTGAAGAATTCAATACAGCAAATAATTCAATTACAATATCCGATAGAAACTCAAAGAGAAACATTCGAAGGAATTAAAAATTAATTAGTTTACTCTCTACTACTGTTCAACTCCACTGCAAAAATGTTTAAAATAACAAGAATTCAGGTCGATACATTACTGCTATTGCATTAAGCCTAGAATTTCCTTATTCATGCATTCCAAATTACAAGAACCTTTGGTACAACATTAATTATTATTATAACCATAATAGAATTCTTAGTGAAGAAAATTTTGAATTCTCAGATACTAATTTATTTTAGTTTAAAAATAAATGATGATATGAGATTGACTAGTAAATATAATCTTTTTTAATAATTTTGTGTTCTTTCCAAACTTAAATGAGAAATAATGCATTGCGATAAAAATTGGATAAATGGAAACTATTTTAGATCTGTGAAAAGAGGAAAACCTGAATCAAACGATCGAAATGAAACAAGATCTAAATTTGAGGAACCTTGGACCAAATGGAATATTCCCATGAAATAATCTTTTATTCTTCTTTTCATTTCAGTTGTAAAAATTTAAGACGAACAAAATAAGAAAAAAAGGAATAATTGAAAAGAAAGAGGTGTTAAGAAAAAGAATTGAAATAATACGCTTAGATTTTCTCAGTGGAAAAACTAAGAAGGAATTAAATATTAAAGGTTCTTATTAATGATTTAATCTTATTTTATTTTATGTATATTTAACCGAATAATTAGTATGCATTTTAAGGATTTATAGACGTTCACAAGGTTCATTACTTGCTCTTTCTACATATATTAATTTCATTTCAATAGAACTCCTGTATTTTGAAGCAAAAGATAATTTATCACAAATGTGTTGAGATCAACCTCACCTTTGTGAAAGGGGACAACAACAGCGTACTTATAACGAAGCGATAGACAAGGCAACAGGTAAAAATTTTAAGCTAAAAATACAAACTGCGTGATGACCAAATTCTGATATTTCCGATATTCTGATATGTTAATAAAACATTTCCCTTGAGATGATAATGGAGGGAATTATCATAAACCTATCATTTGTATTGAATATTGAAATTGTTGATTATGCTGCCGAACGTGGTCCATCTGTGAATGGCCTCAATGGACTTTAATCACAGACCCACCTGTTGTTGAGAAGTTCGCATGGAGACCGTTTTCTGAGGACGCGACCTACCATTCCATTGGAAATATAGAGGATTGGTGGAGAATGCGTTGCACAATCGACACAAATCATTTCGTTCCACTTAGGAACACTACGTCAGCATCGAGTACACACGTTTACATAAGTGTAGCGGTCATTTCTTGCTTACGCAATGGACTATATGATTAGGAGGACTTAATGAGTGAAAAGACCGGAATCAAAGACGTTCTCTCACATCCAGAATACTTAAAAAAGATACCACGACGCATTCTGTTATGAAGATTAGGTCGAAATTCGCTTTGTTATGCGAAAATTACGGCAACGTGATCTTTTCTACAAATAAAAACAGAAAGTAGAAGGTGATCGTACTGTTATGGTATAAGTTATCGAGGCCTCGGAAGGATTTCGAAATGGTATGAATGAAATTGTAGCTTATGACTTCATAGCAAAGTTACGGGCTCTGACACAGATGAGCAAACCATATGCACATTTATTTCTTCATTATATCTGAATAAAATATAATCTAGCAGAAGAAAGATTTCCCGTGTGAACTATAAAAAGATAAAATTGATTTCATTCAAACAATTCATCGAATAAACATAGTCACCACAAACATCCACCACTTAGACAATTACAACGAGGCATACTCTACAACGGACATACACCAACATCTATACAAGGAGAGGAAAATTTCATTCCTTCGAACCCGAAACCTTAACATAAGAAAGTTAGCATGCTAACATTTAAATAATTTATTTAAAATAATACCTTTTTTTAAATATCATTTTCGCACCTCAAGAGAACACTAATGAACAATATGTCATATTCGAATCGAAAACAAATTACTCTGATACGATTATATCAGTCTAATCCAGTAAAATAGACTTTACAAATGAAAGTATACAAGCAAACATACTTAAGTCATAATCTGAAACAAATAGGAATACATCACTAACTTTCTTTACATTAGATCTAATGCACATGAGTTCAATTGACATAATCATTACATATTCCTAATTAAGTCGATGTCTAGGACAACACATCTAAATTTTCATTGATAACTTTTACTTCGAAGTTTTACAGCAAATAATACATAAAAAGAATTATTTCTTATTATCGACGCATATCTAACTTTCTCTACGTGACTGAGGAAAGTATCATTAACTTTACATAAACAGCATTACCTCGAGACGACTGCTGTTAATCGTATTTCGATTACCTCGAAACGGTCAGCAGTGAAGATCGTAGTTTCAAATAAAGTGATCTGACTTCTCTTTGATGAAAAGGACCTAAGAATAGAGGAATCGATTTCTTCGACTTAATTCTCCAAAAGCTATCTATTTTTTAGATACTCGAATCAAATTAAAGTAAATAGTAATTTTAGCAATGAATTTGCTAAAAAGGTCATACATATTTCATAAGTCCTTATACTCAGACGATGAGTAAATTATCACTGGAGTATCAACCTCTTTGGCACATTTCTACAATTAAAGTCATTTATACAATTCAAATGTAGGAAATACAGAAAATGTAAAGTTTATGAATTATTCATTGAAATGTTACATCAAATTTCAAAGCGACTGGGGCCATATTCGGGAATAATGGATTCATTTAACGACGATTTGCAGTCATTTTAAAGATAAGCGCATAAATTTATAATGGATACACTGTGTCTCAGATTTCTGGCTCACAAGTTAAACCCATTTTAACACGCTTTGTACTTGTTGTGTACAACTTGTGATTTCCAAAATCTCTCATATGACGTCACTTTGCTATAAATGTGTCCTCAAATAAATTACCGTATTTCTTTTTTTATTCTTTAAGCCCAAATTCAACTCCAAAAGGAGAATTGTTATTTTACTATACAGCATACTTTTAATAATTATCTTAGTCTTTTCCATTATTCTTCCTATAAACCAATCGTTTCTTAAGTACTTCCACGACTTATTAATAGTAAACTCCATTGAAATTTATCCAAAAATGGCCTCACATCTATTTTTTATCACAAATCAAAAGTAAAACAACGACTTGGCAGAAACATACATAATGACTTCTGATGTATCACTGTGCGTCTACTAATGGAATACATGCGGTGTGCACTTGAAAAACCTTAGGATAATACGTGCTGAAGGCTCCTAGGCTATGTGATAACGGTGGTGAAGGATAAATTGTGGACAACAGCGTTTTTAAAAAAGTCCTTGAAGATATGAGAACAAACAGTGGTGGCTGATGAGTTTCTTCAAACGAAATCCATTAGTAAATTTAGATGTGTACAATACGGAATAAGTGTGGGTTATGATCATTATACGCTATTTCATTTCAACACTCCTTTTTTTCTGCGCAAAATTTTAACGTTAAATCATTCATCCGAGGATAAAAAAACCTCCATAGACGAAAATTAAAAGAATTCCTGTAAGCTTTTATAGACAGGATTTAAAGACAACCATTATGAGTAGGAAAATGGTTTAAATTAATTTATCCAAATAATTCTCATGATCAGAAAGGAATCAAAAAGCATTTACTCCACTATTGATATTACTGATTTCATCTTTGTTGTACGTAAATTACTAGACTTCCATTTCACCCGTAAATCATCTACGCCTCGAATTCTGAAAGAAGATGAACGTCATCGAACGCGATTCGTTCGTCGTGGATACTCGCGTAATGCGTGTTAGAGGATTAAAGTTCCTTATTTGAACCATACTTTGAGAATGATCGGCGTTGAGAGAGTAAGATCAACTTGTAACAGCAAAATAATGGGAGTAATATTTATTTAAGTTGTTACATTTTTAATTTAACAATAACACTTAGCTTTATTTTCTAATAAAACGTATTAATTAATTAAAAAATACCCCTGCAAAACAAACTCAATTTTAGCGACTTTCCGAAAATTGCAAAGACAAATTGAACATAAATGCTAAAGAAAATGGTAAAAAAAATTCAAAGGCGAAAATAAGTCGAGTTCCGTTTTCACTGACAAAATAAAGTCAAAATTAATGATTATAATTACTCGAACGACAGAAATTAAAAAAAATGCAATTATCAATCATCAAACTAATATTTTATAGGAGATTTTGATGACTTTGTTCCCATAAAATATTCAGTTATCACGCTTTCTTAAAATAGTGGCTAATAAATCGAAATACTTCGATACAAGCTTCCTTTTGGTTCTCCAACCACTTAATATGAAAGAATGGATCTTTGATTGATCTTTGAAAGGGATTCGTCAGCGTCACATGTGAGCGTTCAGAGCACCTCACTGCGAACCGAAATCTAGCTGATACTTGAGAAGCTGTAGTTTTGAGGATTTCTACGGCCTAGATAAGACGAAGCTAGAAACGTATCGCGTTGCCACCTTGTTTCCAAGTGTGAAGAAAACAATATCGTCGGAAAGTTGTGCAGCTACAGACTGTGTTCTAACGCGTTCTTCTATTCCTTCGAAGAGAAAGTTTAAATCTTTATTAATCTTATGATCAGTTGTATATCGGGTATTCAACTTAATGAATAGAAGATGTCCAAATCTACCTGTTTCTATAAATGGCGAATGGGAAAAATAAGTAATTTTCTCAACACGGACTCTCGAATGGAATCGAATCACGAAATCATTAGAACCTCTTCTGTTTAATCACGAATTAAAACTTTCGCTGAATCAATATGATTTCTCCAACCTTTTCAAATCACACTCCTGTAATTTTTCAAGTGACTTTATGAAGAGACTTGACTATTCCTTAGAATATGAGACTAAAATTTAAGAAATGCTTATTCGCGTATATTTTTGTACATCTCAACTTTTTATTATCATGTCGAACGGTCGACAAGTCGAATGATATCATCTTCAATACACGTTTTGCTGACAACATGGTCCTTTCGGCTGATTTTAAAAAAGGAATGAATCATACGTTTGACGCACTTCGGAAATTAGTGACTCACATACAGAATAAAAACTAGGAAGTCTAAGATCACGATGATAAATAAACGAATCTGTGATGAAAGCGGGAAGAATGAATAAAATAAAAAATATGAAGAGTGGATGGTGAAGGAACATTCATAGTAGTTAAAGATAACTGGAATGCAACAGATTTATTAAATACGCATCCTGCACTCTGGATCGATCATTCTCCTGCATGTGTTACTCTTTTTCATATACTCTTTTTGCGCATTTCCAATCTTTAATGATAATGAAGGAGTTTCATTAAAGAGTCCCAATTCAAATGCTCTTCTAATCGATTTCGGAGAAAGAAATAATTTTCCAGAGCCTCGATTCTGGACGGAATCCAGGAAGTCTGGGACACTGAGGAATGCCAAGAGATAACGATTTCTAATAGTCTGCGTCAATTGCGGTACTCCAATTAAATCCACGGATTGTGTTTAATCGAGTTTAAGGATTGAGACGTTCGAATTGTAATGAAGCCATCGTTGTCTAGGAAACGATGCCCAACGGAAAAGAGAGTGTTGTCTAGCAAACATTATGATGACTAAGATTCTGAATTTAATAGCTCATAGTGGCAATGTTATAAATAAACTGATTACTATACATTTTACATAGAATTTTCAAAGAATAAAATAGCGACATAATAAGTTTATTACCGATGAAATGAGAATGCCATTTCCTTCAAATCATATTTTTAATTGTTACATTTCTGCTGTGATACTTATATATTCCCACTTGTGATTATTATTTTCAATTCACAATGAGTCTTTTTAAAAGAAGAGATGAGCCTTTCCGAATTTGTAATCGATCTTTTCACTTGTATTTTAAAAATGTTTATTTTCATTCTGTCGGATATATAATCCCAATACGCTATTTTATCTTTCGTGCTTTAGTATAATTTGAATTTAAAAGCTCAGATGAAAGTGATTTCATCGACTTAAAGAGCGTTCTAATGAATGATGAGAAACAGCGCATTCCTTAATCAAAAACACTTCCACAAAAAGGTCCTTCTTTAGTGAAGAAGTAGCGTACTTCTCACGGATTGAGTCCTCTGAAATCTATTCTAATCTAATGTTCTTGTTATTTCTAATAAAAAACTAGAATTGATTCCTGAAATTGAACGAAGTTTAAGGTCCCTTAACGATTATTAAATTCTTTCAAGAGTACTTTATTTTTGTCGCGAAGTTTGATTCACGATTGTTCGTGTCCAACATTAAAATAGTGCGTTACGTACCCAAAAATAAACTAATTACAAACATCATGGAAATATATTCAGCATTCTAAACTATGGAAACGATGACTACTCTCTGAAAGTAGAAACATACAAATATATTCGATTCACTTTTCGTGTTTCTTTTACCCTTCCTAATTTATAAGATTTTCGCTTATTCATTTAAATCGCAATTCATACCTCATAGATGCATGGAAATTGAATGCAATAAGTATACTAGAAACTAGAATAGTATAATAGAAACGATCCCAAATGAGAGACAACCTTCTATTTATAGGAAGAGTGTGAATTGAAAGGGGAAGAAGCTCCTCTTCTCACTTCAATTCCATTGCTGATCGAAAGCTACTTTTAAATGATATTTCCGCTAATCAGACAAAGGAAGAGTCCTAAGCGTATTGCTTTCATCTGAGAAAATCGCTTTTCAAAAAAAAAATAATTAAGCACATATTTCCGGACCGGATTAGATATTTAAATAAACCGGACGTTTTGGCACAATCAACAAAGTAAAAAATACGGTAGATCTTAAAGATTTAAAAAATATAACCGCATTCTCTATGACAGGTGCCAGCGAATATATCCGTTCCTCATATCGTTCATCGTGAAATGTATAACTTACACGAAACGATTAATGAAAGTTGATTTACTCAGAATATTCCATTTGGTTCAAGGTCCCTCAAATGTACATCTTGTTTTATTTCGGCCGTTAGAATCGTGGTAATTATACGCTACGCATTGTAGGGATTCCAGCGATGCATGGCGGATCACCTTAATTTAGCAGCAACGACTTCGAAACACCAAGAGGGTCATTGCCGCCCTCTCTATCACTAACACAAAAAAACGAGGCTTTTCCAAATAACAAATATTGGTAACCCTTACTCTTTTTCCTCTACCCGACCCTTCTAAAACCCATCAACCCCTCATCATCTTCATATTCTTCTCACTCATATATAAGATCAAATTGTCTGCACTATTTTACCAGAACAAGTAAATATGTTAACAAAACCGGTCAAAACAATATATATATTCGTGGTGCATAATTTACCGTGTGTTTTATTCAAGAGCGTAATTGCGACACTTATTGGTCTACCACTGTTTGGATTATAATTTCTGTTGACCAAAATCTGCACATTATTTGGTGATTCCGATATCTCATTTACTATTCGCAAAAAAATTCTATTATGGAAACGTGAAAGATTACGCAATTTAAGTACATTTTTCACATACAAATAAATAGGGTTCTAGATTATTGACATCGAAATGAAATAAATAAAGAATTTCACAAACATAATATAAACAAATGTATGATCATAGGAATCTTTTGAAAATAATTTACTCTTTACGCTATTTTTGAAATGCTAAATATCCGATGATTACAATTACTCGTAATGAATGAACTTCAACGTTCGTTCTTAATCTTCACTAAGGCCGACAAATATTCTGCGACGAGAATCGTGCATAAACATCGCCACTAAGATTTTCAGTTAAAAACCCAAGAAACTTATTAGTTTCTCTGTTTCACTCAACAAAATGCTATTTAACACTCTTACAGAACATTTCAGATATTCAAATTTCCTTCTCAAATATATATGATAGCGCCTCGTTTTACCTCCGCGTCTTTCTCTCCTTCCTTCTCAAACAAAATGATCATTTTCATTCGCATATATCATCTGAGGGAACAAAGAGAACAAGAATAATTTGAAACCGATTTGGAATAGAAAGAATTATAAACGTAAGCATTCAAAGTAAAAACAAAGAATAAGCACTTAATTTTTAAAATAAAGAGAGCTATTTAACGAGTGATTGAAAATATATAATTTTAAGTTACAACTTACTTATAATCGTACTATGATGCGATATATGAGTATCCAAATTTAAGTTATTTCAATATTTTGGGTGAAATTTGACATTTTGACACCGAAAGTATGATAGTAACAACATCGGACTTTTAATCGCCATATAAAGTGAATTTGAGGCATCACCAACGAACATCGAATGCGCTTATTCTCTAAATCGTTACATATGTATTCTCTTTACGTAATAAACGATTCATCGATAGAATATGAAAATATGTGTATGTTTAATACAAATAAAATATTAATGCCGCAAAAGGCCTTTAAAATATGTCTGAACATCAATCTCCATTCTTTTCAGCAATAAGGAATTTAATGCAAATGTATTTTTACAATTTTTTCTAAATTTAATCTGAAAATATATCACACACTATTAAATCGTTAATGTGCGAGGAACCTTTTCAAATATTACAAAAAATTCCAATTAAAATTTCAATGTAAAAAATTTCTACACTATCGTCTCTACAAAATAAAAAATCCTTCAAAAAATCTGCTCATCATCGAAAAATTACATTGGAAAAATAGTTTGATGCTTCCACGATCGACCGCCTTGCTGTATTCACTGACGAAACTTGCCTAAATTTTGTCAAGATGCTCTTTCGCGTAAATATCTGAGAAAATTCATTTATCATCACCAATCAAATTAGCCTTCCATCGGTGATCAGGGACATATTTTGCCGAAAAAGTTAATCTCACTTCTCTCTCTTCAAATTCAAAATCCCAATCGCATTTTAAAACGGAGTTTGAATTCGGAAACTAAAGAATATCACAGAGACGCCTTTCCAGTGGACGGTGTAAGTACGCAGTTCTCGGAATATCACCTACTTCGGGTGAAAAATTTGTCACCGGACGTTTAGAAAGCAACTTCATACAGAGCATTAATTTTTACCGACATTTTTTCCAGAATTTTCCTCAAAACGAAAGAAGAGTATTCTGAAACTTTAACACTCAAACAAAACGACGAAGTTTGATTCCAGATCTCGATTCTATCCAAGAATCACGTACTGAACAGGAAAGTATGATACCTACGGTAGACAAAATGACGTCACCAAAATAACATCGTGACCTCGAGGAGAGGAAGTTCTCGTAAATGACCTCAGGTGCAGGAGCAAATCGGTGATCCTGTCGCCAAGCAAAACACCGGAAGCTAGTATGCCTGAGATGAAATAGATCCTCTATAATGCCGTGAACAAAATCCGACAGAAAGCAGTTTTCGAGTAACGAATTCAATCCTTGGGTGAATCAATTTTTAAGAGGATATGTTAGAAATATCGAAGCGAAATATTTCTATACTTAAATGCTGATTTTTTGCTTAGGCTGAATCAAAACCATGATTCTCTCCGATTAATGAGTTTTTCAAAGTTGAAGCGAAACATTTTCTATAACAATATCCACACGAACAATCATAGAAAGTAAAAATTTGATTCATCAACGTTCCATAGGTATCAATTACATATGCTGACAAGTATTTTTATCTCGGTAAACTATACACTAAATATTGTTTCATTTAAATATTTAGTTTAGTGTTTCATTTAAATATTCTTTAAGCTTAGAACCATCTAGATCTATTCATTCGCGTCTATAGATTGTATAAAATACATTACTTAAGAAATCGTTCAACGATTCGATCTGAAAGCGATTCATGGAAAAAGGCATTTAGACTACTATGCGGGTATTTTGACTTTTCCCGCAGAAAGCCATATAATTGCATTAAATAAAATATATAACCTTATTTAGAATTAGCTCATAGCTAAGCAGCTATATTATAGTTATGGTTTATTAACAAATGAACCATGTACCATGAGAAGGATAAAACTTTACGATAAAACAAAATTTTGTACATTCTTTTCTCGCAATAAATGTCACATTCTTAATTTTTTAAAATGCGCGTATATGTCTATTATTGATTGGTGGCAAATAATAAGAAGTAAAACAGTAATAACGAATCAGAAACAACATCTTTCCACCAAATTTCAGAGAATCGTCAATCGAAAAGTTAACTTTCCTCAAAAAATCAATCCAAATTCTGCTTTGGTGAATGCAATATTGGAGGGCTTCGTGAAGTTTTGAGCGATGGTTGATTTCAAATAGCAAACAGTGAAGCCTTTAAAAAATTGCCAATGCCATTTGTCTCGCACTTAAACTTGCAATACAATTTTCCTATAAAACTCGTTTTTTAGCTTTAAAAACAAGATACGAAGGCAATCGAGGGAAATAAATTTAATACTCATAAACTAAGAAAGTAAACGGGTTTTTGGAACGGCTTCTCTTAAGCACGAAAAGAGTCTTTCATGGGGGTTTATTCAGCACACCTGGAAAACTACAAGCAGCAATTTGCTTCCATTAGGCTTTCATTGCACCGATTTTTTCTCCGATGCACTGGTTCCAAAAATCACATGGTATTCTCTAACGGCAGATCAAAAAGGCAGCATAAAAGGGTTTTAAAATTTTGAGGTTAAGGAGGACCCTGTGAAATTGAGAATGGGCGATTGACAAATTCGCTAGTGGTGAAAGGAACTAAGCAGTGCAGTGGGCGGATTCAGTACAGTGGTATTTTCAGGGCCAGAAAGATGACATGCGATATGTGTTGTAGCACACGAGCGATGAAACTGGACACCTCCCTAAGCTTGGGACCGCACAGCCCACCACTGGTAGGAGGGGTGAAGGGTCAAAACGCCCTCGCACAATAGTAGAAAGAAGGAACCAAACATGATAGAACGACTACCTCTTCGGAATACAGAAGTGTTTCGAACTTATCGTAAAAAGATTAAAGTATCAACGTTTTTATGTCTCATATAAATCACACTCTAAAATAAAGTACTTTCTAAATAAAAAGAAAATAAAAATTGCTTTTTGTTACTCAAATATATCGCGTACCTGATTACAATTGTAATACTTTTCTCAGAATTGGATAAAATAGGACTTAAAGAGCAAACTTAATAAAGAAATCATTGAAAATGAACCGGCTAAACTCCGGCCGATAAATTTCGACTTGTCACGCACTAGATTCCAGTAAGACAAATGAGTTGCAGATCTAGCTATAGTAACACTCGTCCTAGACCGTCACCCAAAAGGAAAACCCTTAATCGTAAAAAGTTCGGCTTTACAAACAAAACAATGAACGATAATCAATTATTAGTCCCTTTACCATCATTACATTACGGTTGTTTGTAATTTACTTTTAAGCAAGAAACTGCTTGATAGCCATAATTTTCGTGTGATAATGGCAAATATATATTAGCAAATTCTTAGAATTATCTATAAATAAATTCATTCATCTTGCCTTGGAGTTCTCGATCCTTGTTTTTCTGCCGTCCATGGTAATGATGAGTTTTGCACCCATGTCCTTTTCCCTAAATGTTAATAAAAAAAAGACCCATTAAAAAAATTCTAGAAAATTGAAATTCCTATGTATAAAACTAAAGCAAGAAAACGAAAAAATATGTCAGATCCATAAAACTAACTGAATTATCAAACAAGCAATAACGTATCAATGACTAATTAATTTCAGTGATAGAAAAATGCCTTGAAGCTTAGGGAAACTTAGAAACATATAACTTTAAAAGGGATTGAATTAATTATCATGGGGACGGATAGAAGGTACAATAAGATTCGGTGGATTTTCATCTTGCAGGAACGTTAGTATTTGTCCACTACTGTCGCCTATTAAAGTCTTGATATCATAGGATAATCAAAGGATGTAAGAAAATACCAACCTTTGATTGAATGGGCGAACCCTTACGGCGACTTTTACCGACGCCATAATTTAACATTTCACAAAGCTCAACTATTGCTGACACTAACTTAAAACTAACAATTCTATCACTTTTTGCGGAGCTTCAACATACACGTTTTACAGCTGGATCCATGACAGTATTGTGATTACATGACGTCATGGGTCAAGATACTACGAACTTCTAATAAAAAATTGTAGGTGGCAGCAATAAGCAGACATCTTTTCAAAAACTCGGCGGTTTGCATCAGATTCTGACGGCTCCGCATAAAAACAACCGGATGAATTTAATAGAGTGACTTATGAATTTATTGATTATATTTTGTATTTCCTGCAGTTCTTTATGCGAAACTATATTTCTATTTCGAATTTATTCTTCCTATATAGTGTCTTTAATTAACTCTTCATAGTTTTATATTCGATGTCCATTTCAACTTCCTTTTGTATTAAAGAATTTTCACTATATCATTGTAAAATTTCAATATATAAAATGGATAAAGATATCACCTTTTATAAATGTAAGAATAGTTACAAGTACTTAAATAAATTACATTATTTTAAATAATTTCCAACGAGGCAAGGGTACTTGATTTCAAAAAGTGTTGAAATCAAATGCCTATTTATTTTGACCATCCAAAGTTGTGCAAGTGTTAGATTTCTTAAGCGATCAAAAATAAATTCCACAAAATGAAGGAATACACTGAATGTAAAATTCCATTACCTCATTAGCATTTCAGAAGACTTCTTTAACTGTGCCAGAAGCTCCTAATAGAGAGGGAAAATTGGATGATATCATACATGCATGGGTATTCAACTTTTTCCTATTTATTCATTATCGCCAGTGACCAGATTCGATGAAAATATTGTCTCAAAAATATTACAATGAAAGTTTGTTCAGTATCTCTACAGATTTCACTAGCATTCTTTTGGACATGTTTGTAATAATATAGAACAGGATTTGATAGATAGGAAGATGGAAAAGTTGAGATATCATCTCTGGTAAACAATAAGTTTGGAATCATTTGCAGTAGAGTATATCACCACGATGATACTCTAAATTTAATGTATCAACCTACGGATTAAAGTGTGAATTTCCCAACAGCAATGGAACAGATTAAATAAACAATACTTATTCATCATTTTAAGTATCAATGATACTGATATGTATGTCATTCTGAGATATTTACTTAGACACAAAATACACAAGGTTGAATACATCTTAAGTTGTTGACCATCATAGTCCAAGGAAAGCGAACTCCAGAGAGGTATTGGTTCTTACCCAAAATATTTATTAGTTTAGTCCTTATATAAATTAATATTTTTCTAGTTTATTAAAATTCTATTATCAGTGAAAATAACTTACTTGCCCAAAATTATTACTATGCTTATGTAACTTAAATATTTGATATACTTTTGTTAAAAGTATATTTATTTGCTCAGTGAAGGGTGTACATAACTCTCTGGCTAAGGGTTGAAAAAAAGACTGAAGTTGTAACTTTGCAGATGTATCTTTATCAATTATGATAAACACGTAATTGTTAAAATTCACAGGCTTTATTTTCAAGTAGACTTCGCTCCACAATGACAACAGTCAATGATTCATCAAATCAAAATTATTGCATCAGTGCAAATAATCTATTAACCTACATTTTTTTAAAATGGAAACCAAAGTTATACTCTTGTAGTGGCAGCATTTTTAAAAGTCAATGAGTTGACATCAGTAAAAATTCACCCATAGGAAGGGATAATTCCACAACTTGAAAAAAATAACCATCTTCAAAGATATGTTACTTAAATTTTGTCAAACAATTTGTCTAAGACTGATTTTGATTCTATCTAAACATAGCCTTTTGACAATTAATTTTTATTTCATTTGATGACCACCACTGCATTTGTGTAATTTCAGACTAGCATTATTACATGTTGTAAAAAAATAATAAATTTACTAATTTTATAAAATACACTATACAAACAACAATAATAAATAAAAGCAGATACACTAAATTAACACATTCAACCAATTCCAAAGAAACAATCAGCACAATAAACAATCATTTGCTTCCCACTAAGATAGTAACCTTGGAATAAATTTACTATGTATGGCATGGAAGTCAACAAACCATTGAATGAAGCTTCCTGTCCATCTGAGGAATATTTTATTTCATCTCACCATGAGTGAGTAAGTAATGTGACTGTGACTGCCACAAGAAATTCTTTACACTAAGTTTAGTAATATTTTCACCAAGTCCATGAATTCTGTTACATCGTAAGTCATATCCAGGCTCTACTCAAAAAATAAAGAAGCACCTACTTTTCTATTATCCTTAACCACATTTCATGTGCCTCAGGGAAATTGTGGTAAAATTCTGGATGTGAAAGGGTAGTTGCTGATTAAAACAAAGATAAAGAACAAAACAAACATGAAAATAATTTCTGATCACAATGCTTGATATATTCTAATCTTTTGAGAAATATTTTTGAGTTGCTTTCAAAGCAAAGCATAAAAAGTTATAACATTTTTAAGGCTAATATAACATGCACAAATAATGGGATGTGGATGTTTAACTATTTAGCAAAAAGAATCATGATACATAAATTATGGATTAGACTTCTGTGGAGTACAGAGAAATTGATTTTAAGTTTAAGAAATTGGTGTTTCTTTATCACAGTGATTGTAATGAAAATAAATTCATGACAAAAAATTTGGTATAAGAACAATATATAACTTCTACACACAAAAAAATATTATGTGGTATTGAATTTTCACACAGAATCATTCTAGGTATTGTAAACAAACACTTTCTAAATTTTTCAATCAATCATTTACAACTTACATAAAATAGCCCTTTATTTTTTATTAAAATTCTACTGGAATGATATGAAAAACAATTCCATATCCAAGATATCCTCTTGCCATTATATGAGCTAAAGAAAGAAAACTCAACAATCATCTACATAATGTAAATTGTGGGACTAGGCTAACAAACATGCTAGAAATGCATGTTAGGATTAAACAACACTACATAAATATATTATTAAATCTCTTTTGATAGCTGGAACCTTAAACTGACTAATGTGAAAATAATAGCATCACGATATTGTCACACCAAATAAGAGAGGGCAGAAGAAGGCAATATGAGCAATGGTAATGCAGATGAGATATATATCTACATAATAATTGCTGAGAAAACCTGTCAAGTCACTCTGGGCCTCTATTTCACAGGAAAATTTCAACTTCAGAGATATATCACATTTGCAAGTGACTCTCAATTTCCACTCATTCTGACTTCTAATAAAAACAGCACAACTCCATGTAGTTATAGCGACTTGATATAATTTGATTGGCAAGACAAATCTATAAGTATATGCAATTATTTGTGTACCTAAATATACAAGTAAATATATACATACTCATGCACATACCTAAAACACATATTGCTTCAATTCCCAGTCAAATTACAGGCCTGCCAAATATGAAACAGATGATCACAAAATCATAAAGATACAAACTAAGGCTTTGCTCCAGAGGCTAGCAGTCTATTATGAAAATTTATTATCAATAGAAATAGCAGCAATGGAATGTGACATTAATTAGATATTAAAATTTGACATATCATAGACCTATTGGCTTAATATGGACTTACAGCATGTGAGTGTACTTAGAAATATCTCATGAGAGGAAAATATTCCACATTGGACAGGGACTGGCCAAGATTCTTGTCACCAGAATTTTACACCAGGGCCATCTTATATTTGTGCTTGCATGTACTGATATCAGGAAGATCGCGATAAGTTAATTGTAGTCAGCCATTAGGTGTATATTATTTATATACAAGTTGGAATGCAAGTTGCCGGTTAAGAATAGCTATGATTTTTGAGCAGCTCATTTGGGAAAATGAAATGAACCATCATCCCATCAAACTATTTGAATCTCCTTTCCTATAACAATGTTGCCAATTGAATTAATCTAAGTCTCATCTGAATATTTAGCAGATGTAAAAAACGAAAAATGTTACAGTTCTTTGATGAATGTATGCCACAAAGTATTCACCAAAGGGCAAAAATTGTCTTCAAAGCAGCAAGATTGGCATCTCATCTCTAAGAACTCTACCCTCATTGAGGTAAAAGTTCTAACTCCATCACAGGGGTTCCAAACATGTTAGTGTTGGAAAACTCCTCATTAAAAGGTCCCTGTATAAAGTAAGCTGAAAACCAACAGAGGATGATGATACCGGACACCCGAAAAACAACAAGGCATCATGCCTGAGAATCAGCACCTATCGGTTCGGTTCCCATCACTTCTGAAAGCGGCAAATGAACAGTGGTCAAAACTCATGGCTCAGGACACTGCAGCACCTCCAGATGAGGAGGTGCGAACCATTTTCCCAGGCCTTGCCCAAGTATATACATATCCATCTTGACACGCTGTAACAAAGCAGTCCTCATGGAAATAGAGTGCAGTGAGTCGCTCATGAGCAATCTTCTTACAGACAAGCGGCTCAAGGACGGGGCACTGGTCAAAACGAGGACATGCTGGGGTGGCTATCAGACGGTAAGGATCATCAGCTGTAGATGAACTTCCAGTAGAGCCACTACCACCTTCAGCTCCACTACCTCGAGAGGAATTACCACGACCTGCAGCACCTCTGTCTCTACGGCGTTCCCTTTTATCCCCCCCTCCAAATCCTAGAGCAGCTAATTTCTGAGTGAGGGAGTGGAGCCCAGCAGCAGGCTGTTCTGGTTCTTGTCTAACTTCCCCAGCAGAAGGAGCCTCTCCATCAGAGGTAGAAGCTGAAGAACTAGGTGAGGGTGCTGTGTCCCCTGGCGTCCTTGACCCATGATCATTCTTACTCCCACCCTTTTTTGACTGTACACGGTTTGACCCTGACAAACTGCCACCACCACCAGAAGCCCTTGAAGAAGTCACAGGGGGCTGCCTAAGGACATCTTCCGTTATATCCCAGAGGCATAGCTGAGTGTCTTGACCTACAGACCCAAGCCTGTAGCATGCAATGCCATTGTAGTCTGATGGGGGAGGTGATGAACCAGCCACTCCTCTTCCTGGGACGGGAGACACATCAGATCCCTGTGACCTTGGAGTTTGTGGATAGTCATGGTTTCTTAGACGGTGAGGTCGAGTGGGCCGCTGAGGTCGGTCTGGAGGGCGTCGATGAGGAGGTGGCTCATCCTCTTCCGAGGCTCCTGATTCATCTCCATCCATGGCCACTGAGGTTGATGTGTGAGGATCAAAAGCAACTACAGATACCCATGACCTATGTCCTTGTCCTCTTGCAACCACACGTCTTTCTTTTAAGGACCACACAGTCACTAAGTCATCTTCCCCTCCCACAGCTACGTAACGGCCATCAGGTGACCATGCAACACATGTGAGGCCACCAAAATATGAGCGAGCACAGCCTAATAATTCCATTGCATCATGGTGGAAGACACGAAGAAATCCATCCTGCAAATAGGTTAACATTTTGTTTGAGATCTTCTCATTCTTATTGGTGCAGAAAATATAAAGCAGAACCTATCATAAATAGTCTAAATACTTTTCATTTGCAAATATTTTTCCATATGAACATGAAGTATTTTTTATAATGAAGATTTTTCAATCCACTATGCTAAAAATCAAGAAATTATAATTAAAAAGTAATTTAATTTAGGTTAAGTAAAAAATTTGACTGTTTTGAAAATAAATATTGGAGGTGAAAAACATCCATTGCCCTCTGCATAAAGTTTAAAATTTAAATGAATAGTTGTTATTACAATTCTAATAATTTTTACACCAAAACTACCGCTGATAATTACACAAAAATTAAAGGTAAATGCTTAGGAAAAAGCAATAAAAAGGGAAATTTTGCAAGAAGTTATTACTTGATAAATTTGAATTCATGATTAAACAATTTAAAAGCTAGTTTGATGGATAGAAAAAAAAGAATCTTTACCCACTACTTCAAGTTAACATAATATAACACTAATTTATTCGATGATACATGTTTATAAGGATTCATTTCTAGATGAAACTAACTTTTTGAAGTATTAACAATTGAATTTAGCAACTTTTTATGTGACTGATATAATTAATGGAGAGTTTGTATGAAAATGAAAACAATTCTTCAGAACTTCAGAATTTAAAATAGCTAAATATTTTAACACCCTCAACATCAATTCTCAGTAGTCAGCAATTAAAGATCCTACTCCCTTATATGATAGATATTACATTGAAATAGAGATGATCAATGCTTAGATATTACTATTCCTGCACAAATATATAAAAATAACTAAACCTGCTAAAGTATATAATATTAGATTTTTATTCCTATGTAAATTTAACATTATATATTTATAAAATATAAATATTATATAAAAATATCTACACCTGCTCAGATATATAATATTTAATTTATACATAAATATAATTTTAATATCTATGAAATGTTATAATGGAAAATAAGAATGATATTCCATATGTATATGGTTTTCCATCTATATGCAACACCTAACAGTAGATGTATACCTGAAAATGTTCATCAAACATAACACAATTAAAAACATTTAAAAGAATTGAATTGGAAGAAAATGTTTCACATTCACTGAATTCCTATGAAGCTCTTCAAGTATCTTAGGTGTAAAAATATGTACCTTGTTTTGCAGCTTTCAATGAAGCCTTACACTTCCAAGGTGACAGAAATAAATGTAATAGAATTACAACAAACCTTTACTAAGCAAGTAATGTACACAATGGATTAAAATACTGGGAGAAAGAAAAGTTACTCCCACAATATCATATGAAATTTTTTGAATTTTGAGAAAATAAGAAATTAAAATTTGGAAATTAGAGAAGTAAAATAAGAGAAGTTTGAAAAATGTAAATCTGTATGTATTATTTTCCTATAATATAAATAAAATGTCTTCAGAGAAAAATCTGTTATGAGAAAGGTATATTTATAATAAAACAACTCTACTATAGGCCAAAGTAAAAACTAATAAGGCTCCCTTTGCATCTAATACTATATTATGAATAGATTATCAGAAATAGTTTTTGAGTCTCATGAAAAAGAACAGTAATAATATCAACAACATATATGATTATAAAATGAGAATTTTTGTTGAGCTTCAATAAATATATTGATTTTAAATACATACAGGAATCTATTTTCAATAAAAGTACAACTGTATCAGAGTTAGGGAATAACCATGAAAGGATCTTAGGTTTCACAACCATAATAGAAATTCACTAATTCTATAAGTAAAGAGAGATTAAGGTTAGGACATGAATTGTGCTCAATCATGATACATGAAGGATATATACATAAGTTGCAATAAGGAATTTCTTACTCGAATTTTCATACTTCATTTATACTCATGAGGCAAGATGCCAGATTTGAACTATTATTTGTATAATATTTAACAATTATTATTCAAAATATTATTATTATAATTTTAATTTTAAAGTTAAATTATCACAATTACTCAATTGAAAATTAGTACAAATTTTACAAACATTTAATGGTAATGACTACAATTGTAAATAAAGGAAATTAGATGCTATATAGAAAAAAACGTAAAACAATGAAAGAGAACTTTATTGCATTCTCTCATACCATTATCTCTTCCCTTGGAAATGTACAACTTTAAATTAATATAGGTTAAGAGAAAACTACGCTAAAATACAGCAATATAAAAAACAGACAAGGAATGCAATAAATGTTCAGAGGAATAATGCATACATTTACTGGGTAATTGACTACAAAATTAAATGCAAGAATCTAAACCTCCTACAAGTTAAAGGTCAAGCTACAACTAGTTCTTGTAAGTTATAGCATACCTGAGAAGCAATGGCGAGATGAGGTGAGCATGGGGAGAAAGCAAATTCATTGACACGACCCTCTCCCACAGCCCACCTGAAGATAGGATTGCGTGCACCACCTTTGGTCTTGCAAGTATAAATTGTATAACCGTTTCCCTGCTTCACTGGTGTGTAATGCGGAGGAGCAGTTCCGCATGGTAACTCATCGTTGTAAAAATATAGTTGCCCACTCCCATGGGATGCAAGAAACAAATTGGGAGAGCCGGGTACCCACCGGACACAAGTTACCTTAGTTTTATCAATCAGCCTCTACAAAAATTAAAGAATTTAATCAGCATAGCTATAAAGAAGGCCAACATCTACTTATCATCTAGTTTGTATTTAACCATACATAATAGCTGAAAATACGTATAGCCGGCTAGGGCACTGATAATTATTTGAAGTTTTCGTGAAAATCGTGGACAAGAATAGCAAGCGTGTAATAAATGTAATTTATTTTCACCTCTTCATTGAATAGTTTGCTGAGCTCTTTTTTGATAGGATCGAAAAGCTGAATCTGACCCGTTGAAAATCCGACCAGCAATGATACACTGTCCGCTGTCATTGTAGTTGTATTGAAATCATGACATGTGGGATTGGTGCCTTTGTAGACCTTTTTGTCCAGAGGCTTGGCGATTTCTGCAGCCTATAGATAAATAAACATGAGTATCATTATCTTTAAACAAAGAAAAAACTGATAGATATGATTAATCAACAACCTTACGATGAAGAATAGATCTGTTACATCTTATATTTTACATATTGTAAATTTAAGTGACATAGATTCTCAAAAGAGATACCAAATTTACCTTTCTGACTCCTTTGTAAACGTAAACATACAATTCTCTTCCGAAATTGAAGCATATTCTGTCGCCATTTCCTCCGGGATCTGGTAACGTAACGAAAGATACACGCACCGACGTACTACCTTGAGTGTTCGTGTAACCCACTCTATTAGGCCTCGAATAATCAGAAGGAGTGAGTCTATATGTCCCTTCCCTAGTCATAAATTGAGTTTTTAATTCATCCTTTCCTCCACCATCAACTTGCACCGCCATTTTAAAACTCCACTACCGACCTCTAGTGTTGAAAAGCAAGAACAGCGTTGATCCCGTTGTCCGTTGTTTTCACCGGTTTAATAGTAATGTTAACACCTGAAGTCCGAAAAGTTTAGCAGGCAAAATGGCACGTGGTAGAAAAAGACATTCCTTTAATAGGCACAACAGAGGTCCGAAGAAAAGAAAGGTTGTTTTATCTAAAAAGGATGTCCATCATTTTAAAGAGTTTGGTGAGGCTCATCCATCCGAAGAATATGATGTAAAATCTCGTGGGAGAGCTGTCACAAAAGTGGTAGATGAAGAGGTTGTAAATGATCTTAGCGATAGCGAAAGCGAAGAAGATCAAAAAGATCCTTATAAACAATTACTTTTAAACCTAGGACCTAATGAATATATTTCGAAGGATAGGGCTGTTGACAGTGAGGATTCTTCGGAGAGCTCTGATGAAGATTTGAAAGATGAAGATGATGAATCACTTGGTGAATTGACGGACGGAGAAAGGCCTGAAGATGATGAAACCGAAACAGTTCAAACAGCGTGTGAAAGTGTGAAGATTATTGCTGATGAAGATGAAGGTAAAGAATGTAATGATGATTTAGACGAATCTGACTCATCTGATGATGAAGATTCAAGCGAAGAATGTGGTGAAACAGATGATCCGTTCTTTAAGCATTTGAACTCTGAGCTGTGCGAGGAAATGTTAGAAAAGTTATCTAATGCTCCATCAAAATTAGAGAAGAGTAGGCTGCAATGGGCCAATTTGGGACAATTAATCGTGTATTTGCCCACCATATCGAAGACTGCAAATACAGAAACTGAAAATAAAATTTTGGCAAATAATAGTAAAAAATATGCACAATCTGCTAAACAACCAAATATCGTTGAAACGAAACATAAAACCTGGTCTTTCTTGCATATCAAGCCTAGGTTACAGAAGAACTTGCAGAAAGCTAATCCTTGTGGTGTACCCGACTTAGCTGTAGAGAATGAAATCAATTTTTCGCCATTGCAAAATGAACTCTTCTCCATAATCAATTCCTACAAAGATCTGTACTTCCCAGAGAGAAAATATGATAGTGGTGAGGATGTAAGATTTGTGTATGTACTTCATGCTGTTAACCATGTTCTGAAAACACGCAGTGAGATACTGAAACATAATTCGCTCATCAAAAAGAATGAAGATGTTCCTGATGAATATAGAGACCAAGGTCTTGTTAGACCGAAAGTGTTAATACTCGTTCCTTTTCGGGAAATAGCTTTAAGGTAAAAATTCCAACCCATACTAATGGTTATATTGTTAATTATTTTTTAACATATTTTTTTATTCATAGGGTAGTCAAGATGATAATATCTATACTCGCTCCTAACAAAAAGGATAATGTATTGAATAAGAAAAGATTTTTTGAGGAGTTTACCGGTGGAGAAATAGCTATGCCCAGAAAGAATCCCAAACCAGAAGATTATGAGCGGCTCTTTGCTGGCAATGCCGATGATAACTTTAAATTGGGTCTAGGAATAACTAAGAAGAGCTTGAAGGTGATTTTTATCTTGAGACAAAACCTTGTTCTAAGTAATTGCTGATTTTATGGGTTAATTTTTTTAGTGTTACTTGTTTGTAAGTTAACTGTACTTTAGAATATACTATTGAGTAATCTTGATAACTCTATCATAGCTCATAATTTTTTTGCATCTTTTGTTCTTGCATCTAGCTCTATTCTGATTTTTATGCATCAGACATCTTATTAGCATCCCCATTGGGTTTAAGAGTCCTTATTGGAGCTAAAGGTGAAAAGGATAGAGATTTTGATTATCTTGCATCTCTTGAGCTGTTAGTAATGGATGGAGTTGATGTTTTTGCCATGCAGAATTGGGACCACGTGATGCATTTAACTAATCACCTTCATCTTCAACCAAGTGCTGCATCCACTACTCGATCAGGAACGGATTTCTCAAGAGTTCGTCCTTGGGCTGTTGAAGGTCACACTCCACATTATCGGTTAGTGAAAAGTTTATTACTGTGTTTTAGCTATTATTTTTATGTTACCTACTATTTATGGGTAGAAACTAGTTATTATTCCCGTAGTATTTCCCAACTCTTCATCCTTCATTGGTATGCTAATTCTGTTCTGCTAATTTAGTGAACTGTTTGATGATACAGATGGCAAAATACATTACATACTTAGATGCTAAGATCAAGGATTGATTACAATTGGTTTATGAAAGAATGAAGTAAATTTTAAGTTTCCTTGCAGTTTTTACTAAGATTCCAAATGTTTCCCAAAGAAGAATTTGATTTAAAATTTTCTCATGAGTCTTGATGAAACCAAATTTATTTCAGTTTGTACCATTCTCCATTGATATTTAAAGTAAACATTACACTCACAAATTTTGTAATTTAAGATAAAATAATTTCCTAATTGAAAGAATATTACGGTTGCAATAACACTATAGTAGTAAACTGTCAACTAATGTAATTATACTAGTAGATGTTTGAAAAATCAACAATTTTACACAGATGCTTAAACAATCTGTGTAAAAAATTATTATATCTATTACACTCTCAATGTGTTGCAAGGATGTTATGTTTGTGGTTATATTATTCATTCTTCGGATTTTTACTCATGTATTCAATGTTCCCATTTAAGGCAAACTATTGTTATCTCAAGCACTCCCCTCCCTGGACCTGCTGCATTATTTGCTACGAAATGTAAAAACTATGAAGGAGCTGTTAGAGTTGCAAATCCTGTTGTCACAGGTTGTATATCTGAAGTTGTGGTTCAAATGCCCCAGGTATTTATATTTGCAGCAAATGGTATTTCTAAAAAGTTATAAGTAAATAATCAAAAGTTAAAGAAGTTGTAAGTTGGAAAGTTATGAGTTAATAATGAATGTATTAGTTTTTTCTCATTGTGGCTTTTCTATTTTTTTAGATTTTTCACAGGATTGATGTTCAATCTGCAACAGAAGCCATAGATGCAAGATTCAAATTATTCACGAACAAAATTTTGCCGCAATACAAAGACAAGATAACCAAACATGTTTTAATTTATGTTCCTCAATATTTTGATTTTATTCGCATAAGAAATTATATGGAAAAAGAAGATATCTCATTTGTGCAAATTTGTGAATATTCAAAGGTAGGTACTTAATCAAAAGATGAAAGAATCTTTATTCTTGTTATATCTACCTTCCTATGGATATGCTTAGTTTTTCTTTAATGGATATTTTCTTATGATTTGGTTGGGAAAAAATTCTTAAAAGTCTATTTATTTTTGTTTACATGAGTATCATTGCATTTTTTAATGTATCCTAAACAAATATCAATAATCTTAAGTTTAAGAAAGCATTACAAAATGAAGCAAGCTGTAATTTCATTATTTATTGACCTTGTTTTAAGAGATTTGATTGCGAATTTTCTTTCACCCCTTTTAGGATGATAGAGTTGCCAGAGCAAGAGATCGTTTCTTCCATGGAAAGTCACATTTTCTGCTCTACTCTGAGAGATTCCATTTCTTTCGGCGTGTCAGAGTAAAAGGGATAAAACACATAATATTCTATCAACCTCCATCGTTTCCTCACTTTTACAGTGAAATGTGCAATTTTATGCAGGTAAATTTTATTTATCAGTTTCTGTTAGATTAATGATTGTTGAAAAAAAAACATTTAACAAAGGATGGATTAGCATGAAAGATCACTAAGCTTGGAAAAAAAAATAATACATCAAAGTAAGTATTAAAAAATGCTTTAAATGTGATATAAGATTTAGAAGTTAGGTAGACTCTGCATAAAAAGTATTAATGCTAGGAAGTACCCAAGCCATATCTGTTCATATTTTTGTCATGAAAAAGAATCATATATTAGGTAATCCTTAAGTTTCTACCAAGAGAGTTTATGAAAATCCAGCTAGATCATATCCTCCCTATATCAAATCCTCCAAGACCTGCATATTTAAAGAGCTTAACACCATCATATCTTGTTAAAAACTGTCTTCTCAATATATTTGTAAGGCAATTACCATAATGATATTAACCCTTTCGCTGCGGCTGAACTATCGGTTCCCTTCTTCCTGTGTGTGGGGGAAAAGGAATCCTATGCCTTACGCTGCACGTTATCTGTAATACGCTCATGTTTCCATAGGAGAATTAGTAAGAATAAAACAGAATCCAAAAAACATTATAAAGGAAATTATTTATTTATTATCTTTACGGAAATAAAATATATATCTTTCAAAGTGTGATAATCCTTGAAACATTTAACAAAGCACAAATATAAGAGATCCATGAGCCTATGCAGAAAGAGACTTTTCCGCAAAAAAGAGAAAGTTGATTATCCCAATGACAGACTCTGAAAAGTATGTTCATAGCAGCCTACCGAGACAAAGTACCGGGTACAGTCATAGCAGCCTATGGGTTAATATACTTAATTTACATGATAACAAACCATATTGTAGGGCCAGATTAAGACTTTATTTCTTGCTATCTTACTTCTAATCACAAAGTCAACTATTTGGGTGATGTTCTTCGTCATTCTTTTAAGAATTTATTTAGCTTATAGATTATTTATTATTCTACCACACTTGTTTAACCATTGTACAATATTTGCTCTGATTAATTTACAGGCTGCTTATCAAAGGAAAAATCAAAGAGACAGTCATGTGAGTGTTGCCTTGTTGTATTCTCGACATGATGTGGAGCAACTTGCTGGAATTGTTGGCTCTGATAGGGCTGCTAAAATGATGACTGCTGTTGATAGGAATGTTCATATGTTTGTGACTGGAGAGTGAAACTGTTTTCTATTTATTTTCCTGTGAATAAACAACTATTATATCTGATTTTTCTCACTTCCTATTTTCTCATGCATCTTGGATCTCTATATCATATTTTTTTCTTTGGGAAGAAATAGTATTGAGCTTGAAAGATCTGAATTGCATTATTGAAAGAGAATGAATAATGTTATCCAATCACAAAAATCGGAAAGAAGTAGTTATGACTTGAAATTTTGTTTCTTGTTCCAAAAGGTGCTGAGGAATTGATTCTTTAGTGGATCAAGATTTTTTTGTAACACCTCAACATCCTTAATTTGATGGACTTCACTTATTTGAATAGAGTAGTTTTGTATGTTGGTAAAACCAGTGGAAATGATAATGAAAATTGCAGTTTTTTCCCTTGCAAATTTTTTCTTCTCCTCTGGCAAGAGCTAATGAGATACAAAATCATGCAAAGTACACCAATTTGAATAGATACTTTGAAATAAAGATAATATCAACCAACATAAACTTACAATACAACCTCGAATCCAGATGGACAGCAGCATTGTATGTTCAAACAGGCATTCTAATACAATCAATTATCTAAAAAAGGGTTAATTAGGATAGTTAAAATATCCAAGGAAAGAGAATTGGAACATTCCTAGATAAATTTCTTTTTTATTCAATAATTTAATATGCTATGTATGTGAGTCATCTAGGAAGCAGATCTATTGCAGTAGAATTTGTGCTGTTAATAGTGTACAGAAGTATTTGATTATATAATAAAATTTTATAATAAATTTCTGCAAGTAATAATCTTCGTACTTCGGTAATCACTCCTGCTATTTACAGATATCATATATTTGTCTGAGGATAACATACATTTGCTACATATATATTAATTCTAAATGAAAGGGCTTTCTAAATATTATTGTGTTATTTTTACTCTATATTTTATACATACCACAATAAACTACTCTCTAAGTAAAAATATGTATACAATTCATCCCAATGCATTCTAATCCTTGAGCATTTTTATAATAGGAATTGCTTTATGAATGAATATAAATTATGGAGGTTTGAAGCTTTTCCAACTCATTTTGAATACTTCAAAAATTTTTGTTTAAGAACGCTAGAATTAGGAACCGAGGTTGATTATTGGAAGTCAGAAATAGTTTATATGATAAATATTAAAAAATGTCATTAAGAATGTACCTTTTCCTCATTTTACTTACTTCATTCATAATTATCATGAAAAGATATTCTTCAATTATTTGGCATGTAATCATCTAACACCTACTGAGTATGAGTGTGCAAAAATTCAGGGATTAGAGATTGACACTTACTACTCAATAAATTCTCTGATGTGTATATATATTATGTTATAATTCTCATTAACTCAAAAGAAATTGAACATTTTTTCCAAATACAATGTTGAATTAGCAAGTAGCATCAACTTTTAAGCTAAGTTTGCAAATAAATTCGTATCTTTTAATCTCTAAAATACAAAATGAGAGGTAAAAAATTATGAAATATTATATAATTGTTTACTTCAGTCTATGCGTATTGAAAATACTTCTCTTCTGAAATGAGTTCAAATTTTCTCGCCTTAAATGTTAAAACTATAAATATATACATAGAAAATTATTATTATCAATCGGAAAAAATGTTCTCATATATATTTCTTTTATCCTGCAGGTACTTTATATTTGCCATCGCGGAAGTATTTCGTGTCGCAATGCGTGATGTGGAGATAACCTGATTCGTATTCGCGGGTTTTTCTCAAGAACAGCTGAAGCAGTTAAAGCACTGCTGGTTTAATGGAAAATATCTTTATTTACACGTATTCAAATTAATCCATATGGTTACTAATAAAATAGTCATAAATAACTAACTCACCAACTGAGTAGCATATTGCTATTCTTTTGACGCTTAAATATTGCTAACCTTGAAAACGAACGTTTGGGTTGAAGATTACAGAAGCAGACAGATTAAACAGAAAGTGGAATGTGTACACTTGGGCAGAAGAGGTATCTGTGACACCGTGTGCGCAACGAATCCCTATCGTTAGGCAGCGGCATATACGTAGACCGCGTAAGCAACGATTCGCTTAACCTGAGGAATACGTAAGGCAGTTCCTCCAGTCTCCGATATAGCAGACATTCCTACTTCCGAAATGGGACCCGTCTACCAGGTAAAAGAATGTAGCAGTGTGAGTGAGGCGATGGCAGCAAGATGACGTCTATTATATTCACCGAGGATTGTTTGGTCGTCCTCCCTGTGAAAGTATTAGTCATTCTTGCTGGTTCTGACAATGTTGATTTATGATGAAGTTAATTAACAAAACATTGAGACTTTATTGTTTGTTAATATTCAGAGTGGGCAGTATCCAGAAGCGATGACTGAGGATGATTACCTTTACGATCCAGCGATTGTGCAAAGATTAGATTTCAGCAAATGTCTAGTAAAATTTAACCCACAAATATCTGCGGCTTATCCAGGACCAGGCATGAGAGTGAGACCATTGAAGGCCTCAGACTATGACAGAGGTACATGGGTATAAATATTTACGTGTATGTTATTGATTGTAAATCAGAAGTATGGAAATTAACATTTTATATTCTCAATTAGGTTTTGTGAGGCTTTTGGGTCAGCTTACAGATGTCGGCGAGATATCACGCGATGCGTTTTTCAGTAAGTATAATTTTTCTCCGAAAAATGATAACATCGGTTCTCTTCATATTCCAGGTAAAGGTATAATTTATTAGTCTTTGATAAGGTGAAGGATTGGCCAGAAAATTAATATTGATACTTCAAGGTCGAAGGGAGATGGACTACCTTGGGCGGGCCGGAATAACGGAGATCGAGATCTCCTTGGAATACAGCTAGTCTGGCCTCATAATTACTCGAGTTAGAGATACCTTCGGCTGTGCATAAATAGCGGGAAAAATTCAGAAGGATATTTCCCGAAATGTTTCGTACTTCTTGAAAGTATTATTCTGTTTTAGTTGAGCTAAATTATAGAAATTCTGCGGAAATCATTGTGATCTTAAGAAGTTGTTCCCGAAGCGCTTCATTGACAGTTTGCGTAATTCTCAGTAAAAAAAACCTCTCAACTTAGGAATGCTCTTTCGAAATAAGAGGAAAAGTAATTTTGGAAACTATTAATATAACTTCACTTTCTCTCGAAGAAATCGAGTTCAGATCAATAAAAGCGCTATAATAGAAAACTTTTTTTGCTGACCTTTATTTGAAGCAGAATATTTAAATAATGGATAAAGTTACACCCTTTTTAAAATGAAATATCTTCCAGCTGTATGATATCTTTAAAAAAACTATGATCTCCTAATTCTTTCGTTTATTCTCATTTTTGATAAATAAAATATTAACTATTGTTTATTTTGATTTATTTATTTTTCAATGAGATACGGTTACGAATAAAATCATTTGGAGGTAATGAAATTTTTAGTTTTCCTAAAAAGCTGTTAGGAAAAAATAATAATTAGTTTCAAGCCCTTTTCACAACGAGAGTTGTGGTTAGCCTTTGAAATTTTCTCTGCAGTTTTACTCTAATTGCATAATACTGATGGTTCTTTAACAAATGTTTTAATATCTGTATGCGTGTTATTGTACAAATGTGCGCAGTATTGTTAAAGCAGAAGATGATTGGATAGGTTCACAAGTAAACATTGTGTTGCAGGATAATTTGGACCTTCATATAGTGTTTCATATCGAAAAAAAGTTTAATTGATTTATTTCTATGGAATTTTATGCTAATTAACTTTTGTAATATCATTGTTTTATAATTCAGTTTTGATATCTGAATATCAAAAATTATAAGCAATTAATTTTATCTTCGCATGTGATAATCGTTGATTATCTGCATCTTTCGTCTTAATGATTTATAATTCAAGAAAATATACGAAGAAGGACGAAACGGCTCTCTTAAGTCTTAGATTGCTCGAGAAAGAATAAATTAAATTTCGATGTGCTTTTTCGATAAGAATTGCAGTAAAATTATGGAGGTGTGCAATGCATCGTAGTTAATTAGCTTCCCTGAGGTGCAAAAACTCATGTCCTGAACCAGATCCTCGAGGTCTTCGACCTGAAATCCATTAATCCTTGTTGTCGATTATTTTTTTTTAGCGATTGTGCGTCGTTTTTCCTTCAGTAGATAGAAGTTATGATAAATATTAGATATAAATTTAGTTTGAGAAGTTTAAACATGTACCCGTAGTTTTACAAGTCGATTATTTAGAACACTGCGTATGATAATATGAAATGTTGATTAATTGAACCAACTGATATCTCCAGAAAATTTTGGCCCAACTTTATGTTTCTTTTAAAAACTAATCTAGCGCTCTGAAACGCCAAAGTAAAAATGTATCGTAGCACCATAGATGAAATACGACATTGTAAAAGGTGCCCATAAATATCTGAGAGCATAAGTTAATATGAAAATTACCTTGTTACGTTTATGAACATTTTCAGTTTTATTTTAAATCCTCGGATATAAATTTTTTGAGATCGAATCATTCTTTACTATTTTGTTACATGTTTTCAGAAGAGTAAAATAATCAGTATTTTGTATTTTCTTTCAGAATTAAACTTAAAAACGAAAAATATCCCAGAAAAAATCAAGTTACTGGTTATTGCATGCTCAGTGTTTGAGTTTCTTGATGTCTTATCAAGAGAAATAGTTGATAGTCATTAAGTACAAACTTCTTTTATGTTTGTTTCCTTGATATTTTCAAATTATATTATGCCGAATGTGAAAATTTAAATGATAATAGAAGTTAACTTAATGCAACCTCTGATTAAAGTATAACAGGATAAAGCGATATATATAATAATGAAAGTCAATCTTGCTTGTACTTCAAGTATGCTAAAAGTAGCATCTTGAGTGATAATGCACGTAGTAAGATTAGAATGAAAAAATGAATGTTGTGTATAACAATGAAGTGCATAAAAAGATACATTTATTTCATTTCTAATTTAATGAATTAATTATTAAATGAAGATAAATGATAGTTACTTTTCATCATGGAATTACTGAAATATCAAGATTTAGCATGTGAGATTAGATTGAGATTTAACACTATCTTATTGGAGAAAATATAAAAAATAAAATTGTATCCTGCCAATAAATATTAAATTTGAATAATCTTTTATTCAAATAACTTTATTTTATTATATTTATTAGGAAGATTTGCGGAAATGAAAAAATGTCCAAACACATACTTTGTTACTGTTATTGAAGATACAGTAACAAGCAACTATGCATCATCTATCATTGGAGCTGCCACATTGGTGATAGAACAAAAATTCATCCATGGCTGTGCAATGGTAATTATTTATTTTACAATTATATCTGTTATATATATATCATCATTATTTATGTGTGGATTATTTGTCCTCATGGGCATTGTCATCACTTAGGGTAGCTGAAGATGATACCCTAAATTTCAGGTGTAACCGTTACACCCATGCCTACAAAATATTTCTTTCAAACACTGGTACTGAGAGATTTTTTCATGTCAGTTAATTCAGGGTAATATTACTTTCTGTATAAGAATTTGGAGCAGATTTACTTACATCCCTTTACATCTTGGCCTATTTAAATCCCTTGGTTCAGAACTACTGAATTCCAATCAGAGGCCTGTCTTGTAGTTTCATGACTTGCCCACATCCAATTCAATCAATGTATCTTATCAATAATGCATGTTTTTGTATTAACATTCTTAATTATATATTTCTGTTTCTTCTTGTGGTACCCAGATTACAGCTATATGTATCTTATCTATACTTTTATCCTATTTTTACATTTATCACCCAAATTTTAATTCAGAATGGTAGTGCAAGTAGGATACATTGTTTAAGGGCCTTTGTCTTCAGTTCAATTGGCTTTCCTGATTTTAAAATTTGCACATTCCACAGGAAATTTCTTGAGTCATTTTAACACAGCTTCAAGTTTATACTTACTTCATTGTGCCATTTGTTTACTCCTCCTGATGATACTTGACCTAACTGAGTACATTCTATGCTATCTATATCTAGAGATATTCCATCAAAATTTACAGTTTTTGTGCTGGAAAATAATAACCGTTATATTCCCTGGATTAATATTTTCAATAGTCTATTCTCTTTCCCCTTACATTTATTTTGGAAGTCTTGATGTAAGGTATTCTGCATTTCTAGCAAAGATAACTATGCTATAAACACAGTGTCATTGAGTTTTTTATTCTTGATGTATTTTATGAACCCCTTTCCCATGAGGCTGGAGACATGGATGCTATATCCTAGATTGCTGTGAATAGTATGGTTGTCCAGCAGTCACTATTTGCAGTTTCCTTCTCAATGCTTTATTTCTCAGTTTCTTTATGTATAATCTTGTACACTGTTGAATTCTTCTGGTTATTGCATAATATTTGGATGAATTCAGTGACTACCTCTTGAATTCCAAGTATCTCACGTAGAGGAGGTTCTAACCAAGTCAAAGACTTGAGATTAGTCCACTATGGATAGTATGATGATGTGTATATTATGGTTCTTCATATTCATTTGCTCTGTTCATAACCTCTATTAACATATGGATATGGTCTACTGTGCAGAATCTATTCCTTAATCCAAATGCTCTAACTTGTCAGAGGAGAATGTTATTTTCAGATATTGGGCTGGTAATTTCAAGTTGTCATTTTTATAAACTATTCATTTCCTTTATAGTTGAGGAGTGATTCCAGTTTTATGGAATACCTTATTGTGTAATTGGTGAATTATCTACTAATATGGAAGCTAATTACTCTTATGAAATCACTGAAGGGATTTCATAAGAGTAATTAGTATCTTCTTCCTTTTTCTCTTAATTCTTAAAAATCCATCTTGCCTTACTTTGAATTTCCTGTTAGGTAAATATCTTCTATAAAATAAGAATCATGAGAACATTTTAAAAATCATTCACAATGATTTTTCTCTAAAATTTTAGATTTTCCATTCAACGTAAATATATTTCTATTTTTCAGAGAGGAAGGCTGGAAGATGTTGTTGTAAATGACACATACAGAGGCAGGCAGTTAGGAAAATTGTGAGTAGCTAATTTTTTTCCTAGTACTATTGAAGAATGTCTCTCTAACATTTACCAACTTATTTACAGGATCGTGGCCACAATCATAATGTTAGCTCGTGAATTCAGCTGTTACAAGATTTCATTGGATTGCAAAGACAGACTGATTCCATTTTATCAAAGTTTGGGTTTTGCCCTTGAGCCAGGAAACGCTAATTCAATGACGATGAGATTACCAAGGAGCTCATTGTGAATCATGTAAATAGATGAGAGTAAGATTTTTCAGACACAATGAACTTCAACTGCTATCACTCTATGGATTTTTATTTGCAAATAAATTAATGGTGGAAGTGATTGGGAGAATCATTTTAAATGAGATCACTCATTTCTTCTTCTTTTATTCTGATTGAAAATGTTCAATACAACTTATAGGGCTTATTGGTTATGAATAGCTTAGAAATCATATTTACTAATAATACATTAATAATTTTTTTTAATATGTCAATGTGGAAAAGCTTTTCCAATAGACATCTTAATGTCCACCCTCAGATGATGTTTTAATTTTTCTGGACATCAATCGGAAAAACACTCCTTGCCCCATATTAAACTCGTATATTAAAATCAATGAAAAAGCATAGAAACTTTTATTCAATGCCTTTTATTGACCTGCATACTAATCTATAATAATCATGTAAATATTCAATATCTGTCCTTATCCACAAGAAGTATCCTACATGAAAAAAGGAGTAAAAATGACTATTTGAAGGAAGGATTATACAGATTTTAACCACTAATTAATATAAAATTTTAAGGAATAAATATTCAGTATCACACTTTATGATTGTTCTTAGAATGCTCTAAATTTTATTTGGGGAAATCAGTTGAAGAATTATGGAGACTTACTCGTATTGGAAAGCCATTTTACTCAATCGTAAATATTATATTAATTCTGAAGTTATTCTATTCTTCATCTTACAATTATGGACCCGAAAGAACGTTATTAATTTGCAACTAAATAATTTTAAATAAATACGGTCATTTTAAGGGGAAATCGTTCAAACACTAGTACAAATCAATTAGAATCATAAATCGTTTAATTTAAGGGCACCTCAAGAAGAGGTGTCCTTAAATTCAACTATTATATTGTTTGATTCAAACATTCAACTTTTAAAACAATTAATATAAAACGCTTAAACTAACACGGGTAAACAGGAAACCATGCAAACCTTCCTTGGCATTTCTTGTTTGAGATTCTCATTTAGCATCTCTATGAAAAAAATTAAGAACTCAATCTTTGAAACAGTATCAAACAAGTAATACGAATATAGCCTAATTCGAGCGAATAGGTCGATGCCAAAGAAAATCAACTAAATTCCGAATTTGCGGAAACTATTTATTCTGCTTCTCATATAAGGTAATGATGCAGCAGCTCGATTGATATGAGCACATTACAGGGAGGAATGCTTTCAAATTAAATAGTTTAAGATTTTTTATTCAAAATAATATTTGTTATGAACGTTGAAATTAAGTAATGTTAAACGCAAATATACATAGTTCCGGATAATTCTTTACGTAAATAATTCACTTATAGCAAGTATATTATATAAAAAATATATACATATAATTTGTATTTCAACCATAGGACAATTTATCGATATAATACATAAATAGAAGAAAAACGTATAATCCCTTCTCATTCTCTTGATTGCCGTTTATTGTCTTGAAATCGTGACTTTCTTAAAACCCTTAAAACCGTGCCGCACGCGGAAAGAATATTTAAAAAACGGGACGCATAATTGTAGGTGTTATGAACTTAATAAAAATTCTGAGAGATAGATCTACTTCCAGGGTATTAACCCTAAAGATTATACTGCAGCTTGATCTACTTCATATCATAAAGAAAAGGAAATGAAGCGATAATGTAACAGTTAAACAAACCGGAAAAGAAAGATAACACCCCGTAATTCGTTTATTTTCAAAGCAAACCCCTTCAATCTTGCTGTTTTCTTTTTATTCACCTCGAATGAAATATAAAGCTCGATTAAAATTCGTGGCACATTCTAAATTAATTTCATTTACAAGCAGCATACAGTAACAGTTAACGAATCTACAGTAAATAGAAAGGCTCTCTAAGGAGGAGCAAAAAAGTCATTGGAAGAACAACATTGAGCCTTGTTATGTTTAATCTACTTATTTAAAATTAACAAAAATAATAACAACTGCATGCAAATGATGCTTCAGGGAAAAATGAAGGAATGTATAATACTCTGACCTATTATGAAAACTGAAATCCTACATCATAAGACAGAAAGGACAGAAAAGGGTCATTTATATGATTAAAATGCAAATTCTTAGTGTTTATAGAATATATGCCATGTATTCACCAACATAAAATTCTTCTCACACTGAAATGAAACTACATCAGAAAACGACAAAGAAAAACAATGAATCAAATTTTATTCCATTGTTTTGATTGGGATAAGTTTTAGCTTCAGTCTTCTACCAGGGTTTCCAAATCGGGTTCTGTTAAAAAAAATCCGACTGTCAGCATGCAATGTTTATTTTAGAAGAATGCAAATCATTTACATATCATAACGATGTTGATCATTTTCTACAGTATATGAATCACCAACACTCATAAAAAAGAGGATTTTGTTAATTGACTGCAGAACGGATGAAATAGAAAAAATCTCCATGTAAAAGTTTAGAAAAATGGAAGATTTGTGCTCGATGTAATCAAAACCATAGATATGAATGGAAACAATATCAGTTGTGTGAAAATATATTTTTGTCATAACACAATTACGTTCAGGAAAAACGTCACACATCTATATATAACATAGAATAGTAATTACAATCACTGAAATAGCTATAAATAATAGTTAATTTCAGCCTCAACTGGGTAACACCAAGGATGTTCTCTTCTGTTAGGCTATGGTAGTTTTCACCATAAAATGTTCCTTTTATCAGAAGGACACTAGTATGGCATCACTCCAAAATGCAACTATGACAATCATTAAAACACAATAAAACAGGCCATGATCAAACCATATAAATGCAGCACATTCAATTACTCACGAGTGATCCTATGTTAGTCCTTTGCCTTTCTGTCTACAGACATCTGTTGACAGGATTAATTATTTAAAGAAACACCATATGTGTTTTCATGACTAACATTATTCCATTTAATTTAAAGGTTTGATACAGTCACTCCTCTATTTGCACCAATTTTACTATATAAAGTGAAAAAAGGCTCATACAAACAATATGCTGTGTGTAACACTGCAAAAAGAACAGTGTTTAAAACAATTGTTACAATCAGTAGGATATTTTCCCCAAAGATCAGAGTAAATTGTTAACATTTATTACCATCAAAATTTCTGATCAAAGGGATAAAAGCCAGGAAAAAATGTTGCCTCTGATTTAGAAAAGACCTATTCTGCTGAGCAATACAATGAATCGATAAAATGAAAACATTGAGCATTATTTTTTCTGAAAAGAAATTTTAGTTGAACACCATTAAGCTTAGTATTTATCCTAAAAAAACAGCATATGGATAGCTTGATTTCAACGAGGCCAAAAGATAAAATATTTCTTTGCTCAGATTCTATCCCATGTATTTTATTTAATTGAAAGACACGTAGCCACAGGAAGGTTTTAGTTTCAATATGGACATTGTTTAGCAAACACTAGCAATAACATGAGGGCATCAAAATTTTCAAGTATAAATTCATCAATATTGAGGATCACTTTCAAGTATACCACTCACTTTTAGTAACACGTTTCTTGGAACCATTTCAGAGGACAGAATTAAAAAAACAGCTTATCAACCATTAAAGTTTGATTCTCTTCCTGTCATTAATTTCTGAGTAAACAATATTTGCAACGTAATTGATAAATTAAATCACACAATAGTTATTTATTGGCGCTTTTAAAGAATGCCCTTAGCTATACTAACTAATTATTTGAGAGCTACTATTAAAGGCTAACTAGAACTGATGTTTCTAACGTTCTTCAAAGCCTCAATTACCTTAAGTCGAAACAGGAAATTAAAAAAATGGAATAACAAAATATGTCAAATATAAATATATATATTTCTTCCAAAATTTCTAGCAAATTGATAGGTTTTTATTTTGTTTGTTAGATGCAAAAACTGTTATCTGAAGGAGATGTCTAAAAGCAATTACAACTAAAATTGTTGAAGATGCCAAAGGATGATTTGAGCATTTGTGAAAGGAATTAAAAGAAATTGCAACAGTACTGTTCCCATCCACATCAAAGAGCACTAAACAAAACTCACTTCAGATTAGTGGGGCAAAACACAAATGAGTTACACAAACAAGAATTAGAAAGAAGAAAATCTATCTTCATTGGTCACACATATTCTATGTAAAATAAAGACTTGAGACAGACACCAACTGCCCTTGCCTTGATAGCAAAAGAAGTTTATTTGAATTCTTTCAGAAGTTTATGATTAGATATAGTTCGAATTAAGTTAAATGTTCACTTGGTATTAAAGTAAAAGAATGAAGAGAATAAATTTATGAAAATTAACAAAGAAAAGTTCACCCACTCACTGAATAAATAAAAATAAATACAAAAAAGGGAGGTAAGGCAAAGGGCCTATGCTGTGATCTTCTCCTTCAAAACTGTCCACTTTTCCGTGTGGATCCCAATTACAAATCATCATACACATACACTAACTTATATACAATATACTGCAACATACAACTGAGATATTTACATGCCTCTTTTATTTGGACAAGAGTGACAAAGAAGTGCTAATCATTGACAATTAATGTCAAATTGTTAAATGAAAAAGCCAAAGAATTTGAAAAAAATAAGCTGTTTTGGATTTAAGGTATTTGATGCAATAATATGCCGATGTGATATATGCCAGGTCTGAACTACAATTCATTAGTCACAACCAAAAATTCAAATTATGAGACTGAAATGGGAACATTATGTGCAAGACAGCTTCAATTAGGAACACCAAATAGTGTTGCTCCTACTGCATCTTCTACAGTCACAGCAAAGCCTTGAGTTGTCGATGCAAAGGATCATGAAGATTCCATCACTTGCAATAATAGGCATCAAATGACAAAATATTTTCCCTGGTTGACAGGTAAAAAGAACCAGCATTTCTCAATATAATGTATGTATATATATTTATGTTTTATATACCCTCAGAATATTCTTAAAAATGTATAAAATAAATGATAATATTCGCTACATTGAAGAGTATTCCCAGCATCACATTATGCCTCAAATTTATTTCTTCTGACCTCTCATGGGGATACACGGGGAATGCCACAACTTCACTAACAAGATGACCTTTCCTTTCACAATCACACTCTTCACAGACACACATTTTGTCACAATCCAGAAAGGGTAGAAGGATTAATTCTAATGTGAGACTGACCAAAAGCGCCATGAGGAAAAATAAGCACTTAAAAATCAGTATACTTCAAGGAAAAGTGTATTCCTTTTCCATAATGCAAACATTACTACAGAGAATATAAATGGCAAACATATGATACATATAAGATACTTAAGGAAAGGCAGAGGAAATACCTTCAATGATGAGAATGGTAACAAACTTCCTCAGACCTTCAGAGAGAAATGAAAAATGTTTTTTTTTTCAAATCAGGAATATTTATCATGAAGGCAAAAGCTATCCTATAAGGGAATGCCATGAAGAGAGAATACAGCTGCCCATGAGCTGACCTGATGCAATATACCATTTAGTAAAAATATATAAAGCAGCAACAAATTAAACTATCAACTGACTTTCAGTATCACACTATTTTAGATTTGTAGGGAGACAAAAATTGGAAGTAATTGGGTGATAAAATATCCAAGAATGTCTTTAAAATAATTACAATACAGATTACATGTATTAGGGTGGGAAAAGGCAAGCAGTTATTCCCACCATTCAAACGATGTCTTGCACCTTCATTATTCATACAAGGACTGACTGGTTCTCTGGCTACAAAAAAAAACTGCTAAAAAGCTTGTAAGTGCCAAAGAAGAGGCATTTTGGGAATAAACAAAAGCGTTTCAAATCCCAAGCACCATTGCTGCTCATCCTAACTGCCACTACTCCAAAGAGACATGTGACAAGACTGTCTTGGACTGGCAGAAAAGTAACTGATGCACACATTATGCACACTGCTTGGGGCATATCCCGAACTTGAATCCTGGAAACAACAAAACCTCTGAGGGCTTCTTTGGCAGGGAAAACTCTTTCTCAGAGGGTGCCCAAAAAAACATCTCTTCCTCAAATTAGCAGGCACCATTTGCGGGAACAGAGGAGTTGATAACAGCTGAAGTGGAGGAAGCCACAGATGATGAGGAGTTGGAATTAGGACCACATGGATGGTTTCCAGTTGCACCTCCCACTTTTGGCAACGGTCGCACAAGGTAAAGCTTCTCACCTTGTTTGTTGGTATATATGGGGGCACGCTGGTAATGATCCACCAAGTGACTCAACGTGTGAAATTTGCGTTGACCGATACAATAAAGGGCACCTTCAACATGTACACGGAAATGCTTGTTGCGTCCTGGTGCCTTCAGGGATACAGAGTAATCTCCAATCTGCAATAAATGCAGATAATATTAAAGATTAAAATCAGCAATATGTTAGTTTACTATTTCATGCTTTCAACAGTTACTTGAACTATGAAAAAATACACAGTATTTCTTAAATTATGCATTCATCTTCATAAAGACTGGCTTGGGATGAATTTACAATGAAGATTTTATTTCTTCCAGAGAATATTAAATTAATTATTATGACCCTAAAATCCAAATAATTATATTAATCAATCCAGCATGAATACAGCCGTTCACTTACTAAAATAGATTAAATGGATGTCCTAAAGGAATTAGAGTTATCTTTAAAAAAACTGATTAACAAATGATAAGAGATGACCAAAAATAGTTAGAAAATTTAAGATACTGGATTGAAAATTGTCCTTAAGTAAAAACCAATTAAATTCTGATAGAATAATTATGAGATACGTCAAAAAATTTTTTTAAATTCTCTCAGAACACTTACATTGGTTTCGCTATCTCTTATGAGGAAGTCACCATCTTGACCATGCTCATTCAATAGTTGATCACACCTTGCCCTAGTTATAGCTCCAAAATACCAAGCTTTTCCTACTAGATGAGGCCGGTCAACAGCACATGAGGAAATTGAAGGAGGTGGAGGATGTCTTCGCGGACCTTCCATTCCAGGAACTCCCTGATGACCACCACTTCCATTACCAACTGCATTTGCAGCTCCACCACGATATGGCTCAGTTAAATATTCACTTAATTCTTGAAGATAATTCCTTGGCACCAGCCCAATCTGTGAAACAAAACAATACATGAAAAAAGGAAGAAGATAATAATAGGGCTTCCCTGGAAATTCTACATAAACTGGAGTAAGTGGAAATAATTTACACTACAGAGAAATGCTAAAGAAAATCTTGATATTATGAACCTGAGAGACATTTTCATCAAAAGTAAAATTTAGTCATTCATAAAGATGACAGCAAAATTCAAAAATCAATACATCATTGCAAAGGTGATTTAGATTAACAAGATTCTCTTTAAAAATACTACCAAGGAAAATAAAATCAAATATCATTACTATGAACAGAAAATTTGTGAGTTGGGAGAAAATCTGGGCATAAATTTACTTTTTGTAAATATAATATAAAATTTAATATATTACAGCATTGCTTGCTGTTATATGTGCACATATATATGCGCACACACGAGTAAAGGTGTGCTTGCTAACAGCAAGCAATGCTGTAATATATTAAATTTTATATTATATTTACAAAAAGTATATATATATATATATATATATACATATACATGCGTATCTATTATATATATATATACGAGTAAAGGTGCGCTTGCTGACAGCAAGCAATCGAAAAATATATCTTTTAATAAAACGTATGATTTTTTGAAAGACTTTATTCGGATAAGTCATGCTAACTAAAGGACATTTTCGCAGCATACCTTGCATTGACTTCGATTTCCCATGCATTTCTTACGGCAGGATAATTACCGCCCTGGCATCAAACCGTGGCCATCCTTTGAAAAACACTGTCATTTCTCGCTTGCATATGATTGACATTATAAATACTCCAAATTTCAAATGGAAATACCTGAAGGAAGTACCTCAGAATGAGTCCTTAACTCCCTATGCATTTCTTACGAAGTTACAGTTAACGCCCCCTATAATCGAACCAACGACCATTTATGACAATCTTAGGGATGGTTTTATTTGAGAATGGTCCCTTTTATGGTTCTGTGAAATTTTGAACCTCTGTGCGCTTGGGAAGTGTCATAAAAATCTTTCGGAAATTTGGTCAATGCTTTCCTTACCGGAAAAATGGAGATTACTACGTAGCTACGATTTTTTAAAGTATATATATATATATATATATATATATATATATATATATATATATATGTGTGTGTGTGTGTGTGTGTGTGTGTGTGTGTGTTATTATTATTATTATTATTATTATTGCTCCTTAGTAGGGGAAGAACAATTTACTCAAATCTCCTCTACATAAGGTGGCTCATTTTTTCGGCTTTATAGTTTTGAAAACTGATTTGTGAGTACGTATTTGTATGATGAGTACTCCACTGAAACGCTGATGTAAAGATATTTTTTTTTTACTATGGGATCAGTTCGCAAACGAATACGAAGAACGACCATTGATAAGTTAACCCATTTATTGGAAGTTGTTCAAGCAAATTTTTTAATCCCGGTTACTTTATTGTAAATCGCATTCTTCAATCCCCAGAATGCGAAGAAACTGTCCTCATTGTTGTTCAGAATAGCGTTCTTTTGTTCCAAGTATATTCTTTTCTCTAGATCCGCTTGAAAGGACCTTAAAAAGTTCGGTTCCCTTATTTTTCCTTTTAAAAACAGGGTAACCTCCTTATAGATAACGGTTTTCGTCAGGGTTAATATGTAATTAGCCAGGCGGTATTGGGATTCTTCATGCTTTTTCATTGTCCGAAGACCAGTGTATATATTTTCTTTATTAATTTTCTGTTTACCTGTTAGTTTTAGTACTATTTTTATAATAATTTGCCAAATGCTTCTAACTTTTGGGCAGTCGAAGAAGAGATGCCAACAGTCTCCAACAGACTGGGGGCACCAGGGGCATTCCTCGGAAGGTCGTATGCCACTGCGGAAAAGGAATTTAGTATCCGCAAGCTTACCGTGGCCCAGACGCCAAGCAATATCCCCTTCCGCCCCATAGCAGGGATGGCCTCTGATTTCCAACCAGTACATATCTCCTCCAGTCAGAGCACCTTTGATGGGCCAAGCCTCTCCCCTTGTTTTCTGTAGGACAAGTGAATACGATTTTTGTTTCGGGATTGGTAATGCGATGTCTTTTTTAAGAGCTTTACTGTATAGGGAAAAACGTACTATGTCTGTGATCGGCTGCGGTGGTGGCCAGCCGGTTGGGAAGGGTCTACTGTCATGAGATGTCATTGACTTGACTCCCAATGTTTTCCAGGATTCTACTACCGAGTTGTAGAAATCGCCGGCCAATTTGCTTTTTCGGTATGGGTCGCGGGTTAGATAGAACCTTAGAGGGTCACCATTTTTGGCCGCTTCGGCCAGTCTGCTGGCTGCCAGTATCCTCCAAGGACTTTCTGGAGGCCCAAAGAGTAGTCTTTGACTAAAAAGAAACCTGAAGGTTCGAATTTTTGTTGCAACGTCTACTAAACCAAGGCCGCCTTCCGCGGTTGGGGTTGTTATGATAGAACTATTGACCCAATGTCTCCCCGAATTCCATACGAAGGCTGTGATCTTTGCCTGAACTTGTTGGATGATCGATTTTGTTGGGGAATAGATTTGAAGGATGTGCCATATCCTAGGGGTTATAAACTTATTGACCGTGAGGACCCTTCCTCTCAATGACATGGGCGTGACCCTTGGCTTCCATCTATCGATTCCCTTCTGAATCTTGCTCAGTATCGTGCTGTCGTTTACCTCCCTGACCTTCGGTTGGTCATTTCCTAACCAGACACCTAAGTACATAAGCCCATCGCTGGTCCAGATAAACCCTAATGGGGTGTCTCTGCGATCCTTCCAACTACCCAACCACAGTCCTTTACTTTTATTGCTGTTCAGTTTTGCCCCTGATTCGTTTGAGTATTCTTTGAATGCCCTGGCAAGGTGATCAAAGTCTTCCTCCTCTCCTATTAAGACGCTCACGTCATCCGCATAAGCGGCGACTGAAAGCCTCTGTTCGGGTTGGGTCGGTAGGCAGAGACCTGAGATTTGTTGTTTAAGCAGGCTTAGCAAGGGTTCAATGGCTATCGAGAACAGCTGTCCGGAAATGGGGCATCCTTGTCTTATGCCCCTTTTAAATTGTATCGGCCCAACCAAGGAGTCTGCGGCCCTTACCACACATCGAGCACTTTTATACAATGTTTTAATTTTCTGAATAAATGGGTCTCCAAATCCCATTTTGCCCATAGTGTGAAATAAAAAACTGTGGTCGATTCTGTCGAAGGCGTTCTCTTGGTCTAATGATACTAGAGCCAGTGGCAATTTTTTATCGTTTGCTAAATGGATAACATCCCGGGCTAAGGCAATATTGTCGAATATACTCCTTCCCGGTATGCAGTAGCCTTGTTCCGGAGACACTACGGAGGACAGTACGGTGGCTAGTCTTTTTGAAATTGCTTTTGCAATGATTTTATAGTCTGTGTTTAGGAGGGAGATGGGTCTCCAGTTTTTCATCTGCTTTACATCTCCCCCTTTATCGATTAATGTGAGAACCGCAGTGGTGCTCGAGAGGGGCAGCTGTCCTCTGGAAAAAGCGGCTTCGGCCATCTCCCAAAATGGGGCGCGCAGTTTTTGCCAGAACGCGAGATAGAACTCTACTGTGAGGCCATCGAGTCCAGGAGCTTTGTTTTTGTTTAGCTCCCTCAGTGCCTCCTCGTATTCACCAATACCTATCGAGGAATCAAGGGATTGAGCACTGCCTGAGCTCATGCTCCGAAGTTCAAAGGCGGTCGTCTGGTTTCCCATGAGGGTCTCATCCTCCGAGAACAGGCGTGAGAAGTAGTTGAAGAGCAGTCTTCGTAGGGATTTAGGTTCGCTAATAGTTCGCTCTCCCAGCTTAACCTCCCTAAGGGATCTGGGACTGCATCTTTCAGCCCACTTTGTTAGATGCGTAGCAGCGGGTTTATCATTAGCCACAAGCAAGTCCCAGCCAATACGAGCGAGCAGTTTTTCCCCTTCCCTTAGGTACCATTCTTTGGTCACATCGGCAGTTAGAGCTCTTCGGAGGCATCTTTTGTATGTAATCGCGTGGTACTTAAATTCCTCTTTTAAGTTCTCCCATTTTGAGATTGGGTCACAGAAATCGTCCTGGAGGAGAGCGTCAATCAGTGCTGTTGCGTGTGTAATGTACTCAGGCATATCTAATAAGGAATTGTCAAAACGCCACGTCTTTGAATGCGATTTTACTTTTGCCAACGATAGCTTGGTGAGCAGTGCCATGTGGTCTGAGAAGGAATGTACCAACCGGATATCTTTCACGGTTGTCAGTTGGGATTTCGATATATATATACGGTCCAAACGAGCGCTTGAGCTACCAGCCCCTCGTGCGTGGAAGGTATATCCAGGCTCATGAGGTCTCAGCTCGCACCACACATCGACCATTCCTTGGTTTTCGATGAGGTCGCTTAAAGCAGCCGCATAACGTCGATAGCGTTCTGATCCCGACGTCCTATCCCTGGAAGCGCATAGACTGACGTTAAAGTCTCCTGCGATTACTAAAAGGTCATCGGGACTGGCTTGGGAGAGGTAACTACGGATCGCTTCCACGATCTCCAATGCGACCCACTCATCGTGAGGTCCGTAGAAGGATAAAAGGCGGAGCGTTACTTTGGATTCGTTCCCAACTCCTACTATCAGCTCTTGCGCATGACCGTCGTAGATGTTTGTGGTGTTACCTACGGTGATATTCGCGGATTTCTTGATTAAAATTGCTGTGCCGGTTCGCAGTGTTCTCGGTCCATTAAAGAAATGAGTATATTCTGACAGACTAGTAAGTGGGGCGTCAGTGCAATTCGTTTCTTGTAATAAGACGATATCTGGAGACCAACGACCCACGAAAACTGCAAGCTGAGCCCACTTCGTGGGACTCTTAACAGAGCAAACGTTCAGCGACAGAAGTGTCAAAGTCTGCTTGTTACTAGTCATTTCTGAAGTTTCGATCAAGAAAACCGGTTACATATACATACAAGTATGTATAAATTGTACGAATGTATATAAATAGATAAATAAATAATAATAACAATGCCAATAAATAAATGATTAAATAATCAATAAATAAGAATAAAACACTTAAATACATGGCTAAATTTGTGAATAAATAAATAAATAAGTGTATATATGAATGACCATTAAATGGGGTCAGCTGTAGATAGTGAAACCAGTGTAAAAGAAGGGCTAGGTAGTAAAAATGAGTACATATATGTACGCACATACATACATTGTTGCACATATACTTATGCCAGCACAGATGTGGGACTAAGTACGAAGCATGCATACGAATTATCCACCGCATGCATCCACAGATACATACATGCACGGACATGTATTCGCAAAATATTGTTGGACAGAGTTTGCTGTTTAGGTGTCTTCCCGCTCAAGCGCTTTGAGCAGTCTCTGAATCCTCATTTTTATAGCTATATTTCTCAAAGACCTCTCCGCGAGGAGGATTGTGAGACTCTCTACCAGCGGAGCGACGTCGTCAAAAGACTTTTTGGCCCAACCTAGAGGGTCGCTTGAGCCCTTGACATCTCTAAGGTATTTTATTAATTTTAGTTTTGGTACCTTAAGGAGGGAGGGTTTTTCATCGCACAAGGCTTCTATTGCGCGCAACCCTTCACTGTCCTTCGACTTTGGGGTAGTTCTTTTTCGTTGGGGAGATAACTTTTCCGCTGTTTCTGTGGTTTTTCTTTTCGAGATCGTTTTGTGGCTTTCCACGAGGATAAAGCCTTCGTCCTCTTTTGACGTCTCTTGCGAGACCGCCGTATGAGAAGTGGAGGGGAAAGGAAACTGAACATCTAGAAGTGTGGGCATGGTAGTCGTTTCAGATTGGCTTGGGTCTGCTTCCCCCGAATTATTAGCAGCTACATCCTGTGATGTTTGAGATGGCAGTGGCTGGGAATCGACAGAACTGGGGCACTCAAGCGGAAGATGTGGAGGTAGAGGTTCCGACCTCGGGGTCACGGGTTTGAGCGTGGGACAGTCTCGTGAAAGGTGTCCCTCACACTTGCACCTATAGCATTTCTGGTCGTCGAAGTTTAAGTAAATGCGATGGGGTGTGTTTCCGAGATCTACTACGAAGGAGTCGGGAATTGTGATTCCTTCTCTGCGAACAACATATACCTGCCTTCGCCAACTGCTAATATGGTCAAAGCCTTCTTTTTTCAGTCCTAGACGTAATGTTTGCACAGGGCTCACAATTCTCATCGCCTGACTTAAGATATCGATAAGATCGGAATTGGGGAATTCTGGTGGAATGTGTGAGATTATAAGCCTGTCGACTTTCGTGGTCATTCGTCTGGCAGGTATGAACGTGTTATTGACCTCTATTCCTCCATGCTCCGATAGGAATTTATCTACTACTTCTTCCGATTTTAGGTAGAGACATATACGGTTATTAGCGAGTTTTGTTGCGTGTGTTATCAACTGCCCGCCCCCTATTGCTTCTGCGACGGCATAGATGTACTCTTGTAAGGGCGTGTTCTCGGTGGATTGAATTATTATGCCGGTCTTCTTATTGGGGCCGCTTGGCAAGGGAACCACCTTTCTGGTAACAAATGCGAAATTGCTCTTGGTGGAGTCTGATTCAGCCTGTCTGAAGGTCGAATCACGCCCTCTCCCTGCAATACCGGCATAGCTGTGGGCTTTGGCATGGGGAGAGAGGACAGGTTCGAAGGGAGCCCTATCCTTCACTGCATGGGCAATGTTCTGGGAATCTGTCTGGTGAAGAGATGAGTTGTCAGAGTTACAATGGTTAGGTCCGTCGAGAGTTTGAGGGGGCGTCTTTGGGGCTGTGGAGTCTTTTAAGGGAGTGGAAAATCCTGATACATTGATGAGTGTAGGTGATGGTCGAGGGTCGGCAATGGGATTGTAGAGATCTTGAGTATCCAATATCCTCAAGGGAGGAGATGAATTCAGAGGAGAGTTCGTTGTAGGTGACGAGCGTACTGGTGTAGGTGAGGAAGTGGGGGTGCGCATGCGCGGAAGAACATGGAGGGGTGGCAACTGGACAGGTTTCCTAACAGGAGGGGAAGTGGTTCCGGAACGAAGGTGGCGAGCACGAGGAAATGAGTCATCCAACAATTGACTAGCTGGACACACTTCCACAGTTGGAAATCGTAAATTTTCACATGACGAACTTATTAAACGTTGAGGGTATCTCTTAGACTGGGATTGGAAAGAAGGAGACGAGGGCGGCTCCGAACCCATTTCTGCCGTCACCGCGACGGCAGAAGAGGACCGCGAGATTGACACCTCGGGATCGACCAGAAATGGCACCAAAATGAATAAGGTCTGACAAAGGTACTAACCTGTGACAACAGAACAGCAAGCGAGGTTATGAGAGGTGGATGGATGATAGGTTGAGTCGATGAAATGAGGTGAAAACGAACGAAAAGTTAGAATCACAAACGAAAGCTCGGGAGCGAAACCAAAACACGTCTGCACTCTACGGCGTCCGGTGTGTGTGTGTGTGTGTGTGTGTGGAAGAAAACAAAGTACTTCATTTCTGAACAAGTCTGAGATGTTTTTCCACAAGGTTACGCCTGAACACACAGCTTTAATTAGCTCAAGATTTTGATGAGAGGAGAAAACCTGATAAATCCTTTTGACAAAACATTCTTTTAAATGGTATTGGTGTGTTGACAGCACCTTTTGCATCAGGATTGAAACCAATAGACAACTGGACATAATTTTATTATTTTTTAAATTCCATTCCTCCTGCTATAAAATTTACAATTGAAATAGAACACAGCTTCTGAACTTCCTTGCTGCACTTTTCATCTGTTGAAGATTCAATTATTTATTTTGGATTTTTACAGAAGGAATTCCTTGCAGATTATGTTATACCCTTATCATTTAACCACCCTCTTACCCACAAACTTGCCGCCTTCCGCTCCCAATTTCAATGATTATTCCTAATTTCATCAATTATAACATATTTCACCCTTAATAATCCACTCTCTCCCTTGACAATTTTCAGAAAGAGCTCCAAACTGTAATTTGCATTTCCAAAAAAAACAACTATCCTCAAAAATTGATTATAAAAATTAAAAAAAGGAGGATGAAACAAGATGAAAAAGTTATTTTACATGCTCCTAACACCAACTCTTCTGCACAGTTGCTTAAGTTTTATTGGTAATTTAAGTTATACTTTAACTAATTTATTGCCAAAATATCACCTGAAACCCACATTTATACCTCTTTTGAAGTAATTTTGAGATAATTACTCTGTAATAGTAAAGACAAAATTAAATCCTAACAGAAACCAGGAATCTACTAACTATACCGTCCCAATTGCAATGTTTTTTATATTTGCAGAACTTATAATCAAAATTAGAGAAAAAGAACAATAAATGTTCAATAAATGACTGCATATCCCACCAATCTAATTTTTTTGAGCATTGCATCAATGTTTATAGTCATAATTCCAAACTCCATTCCACACTCAGAAAGCTAAGGAAAAAATTGGATTCTTTGGAAGTGTGAAATCTGTCATGGTAACAGGTTTCACCCATCTTTTACAGTAAACAAGCATATTCTTCTATTTTTTCATCTGTTAAGTAACGTGCTTCTGCTATTCTCCTGGTTTTTACATACATCTAGCATTCAAGTGCCATAAGAGGAAAATGTCACTCTTGAAAATATGTTAAATTAAAATAGAACTTATGAGGTTGGGCACAGGTCAACGTAGTGACTACGTCATTCAGCAGCATATGAAGTTTTTGTAAACATAGTCACTAAATCGCTCGATGTTGAAGCATTACAAAACACATTTATAATACTTTTTAAACTAAAGGAATTTCTATAATTTCCATGGCTAATGGAATATTATTACTAAATGAAAATATTGGCATTAAAAAATCTTGGAATGCTCGAAATAAAGATCGAGGACTAAAAATCTTTCACTAACCTGTCCCTGCCCATTCCGTGCCCTATACCACTCCGGATCAGAAGGAGGGCGATCTAATATTTCCAACCGATCTCCCTTCTCAAAGCTCAGCTCTTGTTCATTCTGTGATCGAAATGTATAAAGCGCTACCATTATGTCCAATACATTTTCAGCCATTGCATATGTATGAATGGTATCGGCACCATAACCTCCATCTTCATCAGACTGAATTCCACCAGTTGGACATGGTCCGCCATGGCCACCACCAACTCCAAAACCAACTTCCTCTTGAGTATAGTTGCTAGGAAACCACCCACCAGGGGCATTTCCATACTGACCACGCCACCATCCATCATTACTTTTCTCCAAAATTAGGATACGAGTGCCTTTTACTAAAGACAATTCATCAGGTTGCTGGGCCTATGAAAATATATGGAACATTCAAAAGTCTACGTTTATAGGAATGAATGTTTGTTAAAACTTGAAAAAGACCAAATAAAGACTAATAAATAAAATTATACATAGTTCCTCTGACTTTTATTTCAAATCATGTAAGTAATATACTGAAAGTGAAATATGAGGGACAAAAACAAAATGTTTTTCAAAATTCAATAACTGTATTGTTAAATTCTAAAATAAATCTACTTTGTTAGATGAAGTACAATAGTAAGTTATATCAAAATTCTGAGAATTTGATCTATAAATTTCATTTTCATAAATCTTATTGCTCACAATAACCTTCTTAAATACAATCAAGCAATATAAGGTATGAATTAACCCTTTGAATGCCACACAACGATATATTGTCGTCTATGAGAAGGCCTGTGAAAACCATGCTTTTTTTATTCAATAAATATTTTAAAATGTACATGATACAAGACTAGTTTCTTACAACATGGCTTAGTAATTTTGATTTTTAATTATCAACATATTGGTTAATATAAATAACTATATGACAGATTGAAATTTCCAAGCGTGACTTTTGGTTTTTACGAAACAGCTTCTTGGTGCAACATTTTATATGCCAAATTGTTTGATAGCCTAAAACCAATAAACTTTTGTCTAATATTCTTTACTTTATACTTATGTTGGGGATATTATTTTCTGTATATTTTTATTTCTTTAATACAGTAAGACCCCGATTAACGCTGTTTCAGTATAACGCAGTTTTTTGGGGTTCCCCTGAAATGCACACTACATTGATACATGTTGTATATGTGTGCAAAGAAAAAGGCCACGCACCAACCAAAATGTGTGATTTTTGTGTATTTTATTTATTATATATTTATGTATATTTATGATTATTGTATGCATTTTATTGTGTTAATTGTGTGTATTTTATTTTAATAAATTCGGCAATTTTTAGTTTTCACGATGGGTGACTGCAGAAAAAGTGAAAGCAAAGCAACAAGAAAAAACATTACGCTGGAAACTAAAATGCAGGTGTTAAGACGATTAGATGCAGGCCAACGGCAAACTGATATTGCCATTGCATTAAATTTATCAAAATCAACACAAAGGACAATTTTAAAAAATAAGGAAAAGATCGTGTCATTGGCAATGATTTAAATTTTGAATAGAAGTTCAAAGGCAAGACGAAGTGTCATTCATGCGTTGATCTTGTTATCGACAGATCAACGCATCACGTTTTTATGAGGACTTCAGATGAATTCGTCATAAAAAAAACAAAGGATATTCAAGAAGAAGAACCTTCCTCGTCATAAACATGAGATTCTTATTCGAACTTCGTATTATCTTCATGAATGCTTTATGAATAAAAATCAATATTAACAATAAGTAAATCTACACTCAATGTTCAAAAAATAATTTAACAATAAATGTTACAAAACATATAAAACAAAAAAAGAACAGATAAATTTTCTTATTTTCTGTTATTTTTCACCGATCCCCATTATATACATATAAATGTACGAGTTAAGCTGCCCCGTTTAACGCTGTTTCATTAAGTGCTCTAAGTTATTGGAACGTAACCCGCGTTAAGCGGGGTCTTACTGTATTTATTAAATTTATTTATAAAAATATATTATTATAATATTTTTTTCTTATTTAAATATTATTTAGTGATAACAGACTCAAATTCTCATCATTGTTATTCAGATACCGGTGTCTTAAGGTTTTCATAGTGTTTTTCTCATGGCGAGGAAGAAATACCTTATCATTTTGACAACCTCCCCTGAATTTTATACAGCTGGCAATATAAAAATAAATTAAATATTTAATTAAACTTCGGCAATTTTCTTGGTTATTATGAAATGATACTCTAGTAAAACTGTGATATTCTATATATATCATTTCAGTTTTATTTTTTAAAAAGAATTTTTTTTTCTCAATTTTTGGGTCAAAAATGAAAAATTAAATTTTTCAATCTGGTAAATGTAAAATTAAACTATAACAACACTTGAATTTCACTGCATACAGTGACCAATATATATTTTTATACTCATTTGAAAGGAAGTATTCTCTTTAAAACACAAAAAAGCTGTCAAAAGAGAAATAAATAAGTAAATTGGTTTTAAATAAAGGCCTACACAATTTGTAAAATACCCATGGCACTTCTGGAAGTACCCACCAAAAAATCAGTGGCACACAAAGGGTTAAAACATGACAAGAAATTCACGGTCATCAATTTCTAATACATGAAAAATACATTTCACTTAAAACTGCAAGGAAGAAATTTTAAACAGCAAATGTTTAACAGAAAGAACATTTGAGCATATAAATAATAATTTTTATTATTTTCATCAATCCTGGTTAGGAAGAATTTAGATATGATTCTAATTAATTTCCATGATATTAATATGAACAAGTATCAAGATATTAAAACTACTGCCAATTTATGGCATTACCTGATAATTGTATTTGACTAGAGCGGTACCAATTGCCTCAGAGGGATCTGCAGGTAGTAAGAGTCTTCTTGCAGCGGTGGGAGAGTCAGTGGCTCCTCGAGATGGAGAATTGGTGCCAGAGGGAAGTGTCTTCGAGCCACTACCACCTTTCTTTACTTTCTTTTTGATGCTGGAAAATGGAATGAATAGAATTTGTGAAATTTTCATGACATTAATGATACAGATTCATAATAGAAACTGCTTTTTTACACAAGAATAAAATGTTTAAAAGAATAATATTTTCTGGGAAAAGTACTTAATTTCTGAACACATATAACTTAAATATACCCTTTAGTAATAAAAACAGGACAGGACTTTACTATGAAAAACTACTAAGCCTTTTTTCATTCATTAACTATTACTTGATTCCAAACAATTTAAATAATTCTATTCTGATTATTGCAAGAGTAGAAATGGATTTTCCCTGTACAGAGCTTATGGTAGCTTTTCAGGAAGATTAACAGTGGTTATTATGACTAAGTGTTTGTTTACCTAACTTTTTCTCCCAGATATTATTAGACATCAGGTAACACTCAACAGATGAGAAGGCAGACTTAAGAATACGAATTTATAAGGTATTTGTTAGCTCAAAATTTTCAACATGAAAGTGTTCAGCATAAGTTCCTTTTCTTTTGTTTGAGGAAGAGAAATTGAATTCCATACTTTTTCAATCTTTCGACAAAGGATGACAAGCTATTTTTTAGCTGGATTGCAACAATTAGATAACATCAAGCATTTGAAACACATGAATTAATCAGAACATGGCTGCTTCTTTCAAAGCTAAGAAGTCTTTCAGGATATACTAAACATACTAGGACATACTAATTCAGAAAAATACTAATAAACATATACATGAAAAATATAACTTTCTAATAGCATAGAATTTATTTACCAAAGGATAAATAGTAAACAATTTCCAAATTTGAGCAGAGAAAAATGACATTTAACACCTAGCACTGAAATGAAAAGTCCAGCTTGTAATGAACCTCTGATGCTAAATTGTATAAAAACAAGCCTCACTCCTAATCAGATTTCAATTATTGTTACACTAGGTAGGTGAAATATGTTAAATATGATATATATAAATATAAATATGATAATATATAAATATGAGTGTTAAATAATGTCCATGTTTAATATATACTCTTAAATAAATAAAAACATTCATAACAATTCATGTAATTTCATTTCATGAAATTACATGAATTATATTTAATTATGTATTTATAATTAATGTAAAGTAAATTACATTAATTATTTTTATAATAAGTGGTCACAAAGTCTGAGAGAGATGTTTCCATAGTTAACTTTCCTTGCAAAGTATTTTTAAGCATATTCTTTAAAAAACAATGCTTTATTAGACAGAATGTCAATATATAATTATTACAATTTCCTCAGCATACTATTAGTAACATATTATTAGTGATAGAAAATTTGAATGCTTATCATACTTAGCATAAATCTTGTCTACCTTCAGTCAAATCATTTTTCTTCTATTATTTTCATAATATTAGAAATATTTTCATGTATTAGAATCCAGTAAACACTTTTAGGACCACTTTCATATTTACAAGTGTGATGGTGAATAGGACCAGGATATTTACTAAAAATGTGCATTGGAAGGGGTTAAGATTTAAAACAAACTATCTATTAATGACCTATCTTTCCTATGATGCAATTTTATCAATCTATTCATTTTAGTTCCTTGGGATTCGGTAATAAAAATAAGGAAGAGAAGTTTATACATTTAAAATTTTTTGAACAGTTTCAAAAACGAAAGTAATAAATATTTTTACATATTCTTTTTAAAACATCCTAAAATATGTTATAATAATCTAAATTTTTTTGAGGAAAGAGGAGAACTTGAATTTAATAATTCGTATGCAAATATTCTTCCTCAAGGGCGGGAAAAATACAATACCCCATGCTAAAAAATATCATTCAATCATAGTGACTTCATCTACATGAAGCATTTAGAACTATAAAATATAAATAAATTAGAATTTTTATCATACCATCAGTATAAAATTCTGAATGAACCTCTACCACAAACCCGATTTTGTGATCAAGTAAAATAACTTATTGTTAAAAGTTAATATCTTCCTATTCTTATCCTAAAACCCCCCCTCAATAAGATTTTATTATCAGACAACCAAAAATTAATACAATGAGCTAATATGCACAATTTATTTCTGAGAAGTTAAAAAAGAAAAAAAAATTAGGCCTTGCTATAAAACCAGAGAAACTTTTAAAGCATTAAATAAATAAATGGAAATACATAACTCTCTAAAACATCCACATTAAATAGACAATCATGTTACACACAAAGCCTTCTGCTTAACTAACAGATAAGTAATAAATTTTAAACTTCATCACATGAATTACCAACCTGTCAAAAATAGATGGCTTCTCTTTTTTAACATAGTTGCTTGGCACATATCCTGCACGGCCTCTGGAATTCTGCACTCTCCACCAATGTTTGGAATCATCCAATAGGAGGTAACGCTCATTCTTGCGTAAATCCAATTCCTGGCCACCCTGAGCACCATAATCATACTTAGCCACTACATGACACACCACTTCCTCACCTGAAACGCTCCCACCACCTCCACCTCGCCCTATTGACAAGATTAGAGACTGCATAAAAAAATTTTCCTTTCAAAATAAGTGCCTAGATTGGTATACAATCTGAGTTTCTTATATTCATTCACTTCAAAAATTAATAATACCAAAAATGTAAACTTATAAGATATAATTTAATAATATCTAGCATTCTTCTTAGTAATGCTTCAAAAAGATGAAAGAAACTACTTAAAATCTGTTTACATGGACTAGTTTATTTAAATATTTAAAAACTAATGAAAACATGAGAATATGAGAATAAAATTCTAAGAAGATTCGTAAAAAATGTATGAAAAAGGCAAAGGGATTTTTAAAAGATTTATGAACTTAAAATTTTCATTGGAGATAAACACCAATTTTTTCTTTATTAACCGAATTTTTAAAATCCTTATATTTTAAAATTAATAAAACTTTGTGAGTTAATAAATGTTACAATAAACATAAAATGACAGTGATAATTAAATTGGAAGGTAATAACATCTTTTGAACTGAATACTATATTATGTATCAAACAATAAAAATTAATACAAATGGCTTCTACTAGTTTAAGTTACCTATCTGATGGTTAAAACACAGAACTTTTCTATGAGTTTAAAAGAATACAATCAAAAGTTAATGGCTATGGTGCATTATTCTAAACTTACTCATTCTTCAAAGCAAAATCTGAAGTTTTGGAAGAGGTTTACTCTAACAAGAACTGAAACAAAATTAAAGTGTTTTGAGTACTTAATTAAAAAAACTTAGAAATATTGTAAATTATAAATAAAATAAAAAATTAACATTTCTGTAACTTAAGACTGAATGTTATTGTAATGTAAGTACTTTCTATATCAATCTACCATTCAGAATCATTTACAGCATGTGCAACAACATCTAGCACAAAAAGGATAGTTAAAATTCAAAACAAATATGCTACTGAAACGCAATAACCTCAATGATGTATACTATGTTACCTTGTTTATTATATTAAATAAAAATGATCATCCATTCTTTAGTTATCAAAATAGTGAATAGTACCAGTAAAATTAAGATTCACTTTAAAATGAATTTTTAATATGATAAAATCAACATGTACCAAAAAAATTAGTCTAATCACACGAAACGTTAAATCCATTTGTCCAAAAAGATCTTTCAATTGCCATAAATATTACTTCAACACAACTAAGTCCTTATGAGCAAAAAATTCAAATCATTTGTAGAAAGTTTAAATAAACATTCAAGATAACATCTTGGCTAGGATGATATGAATGGCTAACAGATAACATAGCTAAGAAGAAATAAATTTCTTAATTATTTGGAAACCCTATTACATTTAATTTTGTAATCTTAATTTAAAACATATACTGATTCCAACTATTGCTTTAACATTTACAATTCTACAATTCTATTGTATTGCTTTACAAGAAAATATTTAAAACACAAAGAAAATCTTTACTTGGAGTTACTGAAAAGGAACTGGTGTTATTATAGAAAACATAAATAAAACTGTTAATTGTTAAAAATAAATAGTCAAAATTTTGATCTAAAAAATACTGTGAGATGAAAGCATTATGACATAGTGCGACATTCAAGTAATTACAAACATAATGGACCAATACATGACTTTATTTTAAAAATACAGGTAACTAAAATCGTAAACGATGCAGCATGCATACATATTATTCAAACTTGATATTAGCATTATGAGAGGAAATGCTTGCAGGTAAAGCATGAATCTGTGGATAAAAGTGGAACGATTTGTCTTTCAATAAACCCGACCTGCTACCATAGTACGATTTCTCTTGATAAATGTCTGTCCAGATAATTCTTTTTCTACGATCGCAATAATGATTTTAAACTCAAAACTGATACATAAATTTAAGTACATACATATATTGAGTTGTTACCATGTAAAATCCTGATCATATGATTTAACATCGAAATTTTATATACGAGTTATCTAACCTATATTGAAGCTTTATCTGTCACTAACAAATATCGAGGATCTTACACTGAAATAAAAACTAAAGTATGGAAAAATGTATATAAGTTTTCAATAGATAAAACTATCACAAGAGACGGAAATTCTACTAGTACATTCAAATAATCCTAAAACGATAGACGAAACAATACGGAAACCATCGATGTGAATAATACTTCATAGAAGTGCCTCTAATTTTGTATAAAAATAGCAGAAATATGAGAGTAAAATGTGTTTCTGAAGTGGATGTGGTGTTATTCTTTCTCATTTTCACTAACGGCTATAACCTTCTTCAAATTCTATGAAAATGTAAAATAAATCGCTGAACAGCGAGTAAGACAACTAAAAGGATTCATTCAATTCAATGATGTTTGCAGCAATTTAAGTGGGTCGGGATCATCTAATCGTGAAGCGTTTTCATCTATTTCAAATAAACACGACAAATTTTCATTTATGCAAACATGCATCAAATAAATTTAAATTTCAAAACCCCGGGTTACAGCCAAATGCACACGAATTCCAAGATGAATTTATACAAAAAAAGGCATTCTCTCCGATAGCGTCCGACTTACATTGATCCTGCATTTGGCACAGCTAACGTCTTGATTAAGCACGGAAGTGTCAGCTGCGGCAGAGCGCAATGTCTTCTCGAGGAATATTTTAACCTATGAGAAAATTTAATTAAATATACACTACTAATTACCCTTCTCGCCATTACCGAAGCATTATGATCCCTATCGGACATTATTCTTCAGTTCTCTACAAAAGAATCGACTTAACATACATGGTTGAAGAGATTTAAGTAATTTTCCGTTAACTGCATATTAACAAAACACACGTCTAAACACAGGTTACCGTGGATAGATATTCTTTTACACGATGTAGACACGCCCGATGCGGTAGCGGAATGGTCTTCGAAACTAAGAGGTTAGCTGCCATATCAACATATACTAAGACACGCCATATTATCATCATTTATCGATTACGCATATAAGTAACCATAAAATTTCAGATACAAATATAAAGTATCCTAAAGTTCTCCCTTACCACTTTTCAGACTGGACATATTCTTTGGTGTTACATAGATGATGTAAAAATTGGTCCAGATCTGCCTCTCCCACCCGTACCGGGTTCGGAAATTCTTTGACAAACACCACTGATTGATCCCGAGATCTCGTACAAGGCGAGACGCTTCTATGTCTAACTACAGATGTCCTTGTAATATTCATAAATTAGGAAAACCCGTGAATGTCACTCTTACTGAGAAAATTATTGCTATGAAGATTATTCTATATTCACATCAAAATTTTAGATATGGAATGCATTTACTCAAAGAATCGTACAGCTAAACGCTAAGCTTCTGCGTGAAACAAACCGTAAACGTGAACACGCCTAGCATTTAGGCGCTTCGTTCAAATGTATTAAGGGAAATTCATTTTACTTTTTTGGGATCTAATTTTGAGGATGAACTAAACTTTTTTAATTCAAAGTATTCTAAAACTAATTCTTCATCTTCTAAAACCTTACCATAATAACCACGTTTCATACCTGAATATCTAACTTAAACGTTAAAGTCAGCTTCCTTGTAAAATTGACAAACTCTTAACTTAATTAATTTCATTCCATTCCATGCCTGCACATGTATTTGATTTGCCATTCTGTGAAAAAACACCAGGTTCACAAATATTTTCGCGTGGTTTCACTCTTCGTGCCGAATAAATGAGAATGCATCATGTTCGATTCTTGATGGATGTACAGAGTGATAGCAGCAGTTTGGCAAAACTACTGCTACGTGATAAGTAAAACTTACCGCAACCTTCGTTAAAATATTGTAAATGAAGAACCACAAGACTACTAAATAAACAGAAGAATCTTAATCTATTCAATTTCACTATTAGGAATTCTTATTCTGAGAAAGAAGCTTATCAATAAATCTAATTTAAGTTATTAGTAATTATATACAGTTGACAATATATGAATCGTACAGGGATCTTAGTCAAATATATTGCTCTTGTATGGCAAACCCAAGGTAATCGGGTATAAAATTCAATAATATTTCATTCATTACCACTAATTTGCCATTTTTGCGTGAGGAATTACGACATTTTTTCTCTTATTAGACTTAAATCTCTATTCCAAACTTCGTGCGGCCACAGCTGCTGTTCGTAACATATTAAATCACGTTGTGCATGAATATATTTTAAGCACATTCATAGTTATCTTCCGAATTTGATATTAGCAGCCTTATCTTATGATGAGCGAAAAACTTTAAAAATTAAAATTGCAGATCAAACCAAACCAAAAGATAAAATGAATTGAGCAATTCACCAGCTACTCTAATTGGAACATATCGGAAAATGCTTTACTCAAGCGCGTAAGCAATGCAACGGAATGGTTACCTTCATTATCATTCATCTCTTTCATCATCCAATTCTTAATTAATAACTAACGGACGTGATACATATAATTAATCGGTCCTGTTCGTATTTAATGAATCTAAAATATTCCATCTCATTAATGGTACATATTTGAGTAAGAACCGTTCTTTGAAACTGGCGGTTTAATACACTGTTTCATAGATTTCCAATTCTTAAATTTATGGAACGCAATCAATCGCATTAATAGAATAAGATAGAAGTATTTTAAAGTAATATGACGTAAGCTTAGTTTACAATGATCGGCTAACCATAATGATATCATAACTACCGCAGCAATGTTCTAGACTTATGATACAAAGAAAAATTGGTCATCTCGAAGTATAAGATCAAAAATAGGTCGATTTTCATAATTATGCGAAGAATTCAAACATATATTCTCTGAAAGCACCAGCTAATGTCAGCAACAGCATTCATTGAGTAATCCAAGGACCGGTCGCCGGTTTGATTGAATTTGATTCACCAAAAATTTTGCGATTGAAACAGATAGCAATATTTGATAGAAACGAGAAAGGCTTAGTATTTGTATATTATATACTCGTTTGTATTAATGTTGATATTCCCACATCTTTAATTCTGATTAATTTTGAATTGTAAAGTAAATCTTACCAATGTCAAATTCACATGAAGCAGTTATTATTGCAAGAATAAATGAGGACGAAGGTTTACATTTGTTTAGATTTTAACTGCAAAATGTACTTCTTGGCTAAAGAAAATGCTACTTGAAATCATAATTGTATATTGCGCTAGTTGTCCTAAGGAGTCTACAGATGTCATCCTATATCCTTTAAAACACGACTGAAAAGCGGGCATCGAACTCTTCAAAATTTGAATTGGCTCACAAGAGTTCCCTAATGGCAAGAGAAATTCACCTCTTATCCTTGTAATCATGGATCTTCTTGATTTCTTTGACCTCTCAAGAAAAGTAGAGAGAGTTACTATTCCAGGAGGTATATCTCAAACAACGAAAAAGGCTAGGCCTCCTCAACCAGTGGTAGATTCAGAGTCGGAAGATGAAAGGGACTATGCAAAGGAATATCAATTGAAAGAAGATGAGGAATTAAAAAAGGCAAATTAGCAATATCCGCTATTCTATATATTCGAAACAAGGGATTACATTTAATGATGGAAATTTAATGTTTTGGTTATTGAATTAACGAAAATATTACCCCTCGTAATTTACGTATAAGTATTGTTAGCGGAAATAACGACGTTATTCTGAGAATTTTGGTTAATTTTAAAGTAAAATGAGTTATTTAGATATCTCGTATTATCAAAGTTTGAAAAATCATCATTTTGTTGTAAATTAATTGAAATTTTTGTGTTACATATAAGTGGTTGAATTTGTCATATATATATTAGTAATATTTTGGCATGAATTAATTTTCTCTAGTATCGTGTTTGACTGCAATACCAATTCATTCATAATTTATTACATATATATTTTTGCCGTATTGTAGTGATGAGTAGCAGTAATTGTATAATATTTAATGACAAAAATCATTGAGAGAATATAATATAATGAATCATGATTATTTTTGTATCTACCCCTCAACTTTGTCATTTCAGAATTTTTGTTTAAATCAGTACTCAAAAAATGTGGAGAGCGATAATAAATCCATTAATATGAATGACGTGGAGGATATTAGTTTGTCAACATCTTTTCCCAATTTGAATGATGCATATTCAAATGATTTACATGAAAGGTATTCATTTGAAACTAATTGCGCTCCTGAACTTCCTATCAGAGAATTCAAGGACAGGGTATGATTATTTATTATTTTGTCATAGTTTTTTTATCATTGTTAAATGTGTTTTATTGCTTGCACTAATGGAATAGTTTGCAGAGTATAAATATATTTAGTTGTAATAGCATGATATATTACATTGAATGAGATTTAAATCGTTCAGGAAAATGCAATTTATTTTTTCTTTTGTCTCAGTTGTATTCATGAGAAAAATAGGCGATTAATAGTTTTTTCCACTATTGAATTTTGATTTGCCATTAATTACTCTTCATGAAAGAGTTTATTCATTGTATCATTATCTTTAATAGGTTACAAGTTGGACTAATTACCTTAATAGGTTGGATTATTTGCTCTTTTGGCAACCATTTTACAATTACAATGCAATTTTCAATCACAATACTGTATAACAGTTACAATTTAACCATTTTACAAATACATTAGACACACAGCCTTGTTATAATAGTATCATAAAATTTAAATAATAAAGTAGAACAATTTCTTGTATCTCTAATCAACGAGTTTCTCTTAGAAGCCCTAGTAGACTTTCATGGCTAGATTAGCAGTCCTAGGGATCAGTCTCCTCTTTCTTACCTCTCCTTCCTTTGCAATCTATCACTCCACCTGTTATTGCCAACAGCAATCTCACTCTTCATTTTTAAAAAATATTCTGTATAACTTTTAGATAACAAGAGACATGACAGGAGGCACTTCATAACTTTCATATTGTTATTGGCGATGATGATGTTAGCTGAAACCAGTTGTGATTCAAATAAAACTGTGGAAATTTCTCATTATGGCTTTTCAGGAATAATTTATTTTCCATTAGTACTATATAATTTATTTTAACTATAATAATTTTAGAGGATATGGCTTTTTCCTCATTTTCAGTTTTAATTTTATCGAAGCTCATAAGCTTTATTTAGCTAATATATCAGATTATTTCATTTTCATATCCTTTAAGTGAAATAATACCATTATATAATGAAAGCTGAATGAATCCCATGAATAATATACTATCAATAATGCTTGACATATATGGTTTCCATGTCTCTTTGTTTAATGTTATCTTTTATGGATGGTTAGTATATATTTATGCAATTATTTGGCTAGTACAATATACTATTTATATAAATTTATACTCTATATGTATTAAATTTCAGATTGTATCCATGATTGAAACTAATCCAGTAACAGTAATTCAAGGTTTTACTGGCTGTGGTAAAACAACTCAAGTGCCACAATATATACTGGATCATTATGTAAGTCGTCGTATGCACTGCAATATTATTGTCACTCAACCACGCCGTCTTGCTGCAATTAGTATAGCTAACCGAGTATGTAAGGAGCGTGGATGGAACATGGGCTCTTTGGTTGGGTATCAGGTTAGAATCACATCTTATGGTGATTTACTATTTAAAGTGTAAGATTATAGGAATGAAAGCTCAACATACTTGGATTGACAATTCCTTATTAATTTGTGAATGCAGATAATTTTACCTTCATTCCTGTACTTATGGAGAAGTTCTATGTGATGAATTCAGAAATTAGTAATTATGTATTATTAAATATTCAAAATTGAATGTCTTGGAATGATAAGTTAACTTAAAATATTTCATTTTACTTCAAACCATAATGTAATTATAATATTATTGTATAGTAGACTACCACATTTTCAACGAAGTATTTTTATTTTCAGATATAACTCTTGACATATCTTAAATAAAAAACTCTGATCACCTGTGCTAAATATACTTCATTTGTATCTTAAACTGAATATCATCATAGAAGATGAAAGTAATATGAATCTCTCTCTTTAAGCTAGCTTTCTTTAAATAAACAAAAATTAATTTCTTCAATAAATTTAAGAGAATAATAAAGGAGAGATTCTTGTTCTATTTGAGGGAAAGAAATTTATAAATCTTCTTCTTCTCCCTTTAGATTCTTCTTGATAAAAATTTGAAAGAGAAAATAATCTATTTTCTCTGTAATATGTTATAGTCCATTTTTCTAACTCTTGTATGAATTCTTTGATTCTAAGATTTCCAGTGTAGCTATTCCTGCTTAAAATTATATATCTATTGATTATAATAATTATTGCTTAATCTATTAACTATCAGATAAAGCTATTTTAAGGGCTTAAAATAATAACATCAATTTGACTTGAATTTTAGGTGGGGTTTATGAATGCAACTTCTGTTGACACCCGTCTAACTTACTGCACTACTGGAATATTGCTTCAGAAGTTAATATATAAGAAAGATATGAATGATTTTACTCATGTTATATTAGATGAAGTTCATGAAAGGGATCAAGATATGGATTTTTTAATGTTGGTAGTTAGAAAACTACTTAGGTCAAACTCCAGGACTGTCAGAGTGAGTTTATAATACATAGAAACCCCTATTATGGATTTTCATGTTTCATGAAAATCTGATTTGGTGATTTTTCATTTAAACCTATATTCAGCACATTTTTAAATTAATATTTTTATTATTGCCTGTCCTTTCTTTATTTATTACATCTTACAGTTGCTGAAATTGTGAACATTTTGTATAACAAATTTAATTTAATTTGTAATTTCTTAAATTAAATTTTGTATAATGAATTTTTAGGGAAATTTTGTCTAAAGATGATCAATTTTTTTTTAACTTTCCAATTTAATCTTATGCTAATTTTTGACCGTTTTATGCTTTCATTTTTTTTGTATGTTTAGTATGATTTTTAAAGTAATAGATGTTAATCAATATACTACATTATGACTAGCAATTATCTAAAATAATGCTCAATTATTATTCATTACTTTAATTGTATTGTAGGTTGTGCTGATGTCTGCAACTTTTGAAGTAGAGCGATTTTCTAGGTACTTCTCAATGCCAGTGGGAAATAATCTTGAATCAGCTCCTGTCATCACTGTTGAGCAAGAAAGGAAGTTCAGAGTGTTTGAAATTTTCGTCAATGAGCTTGCTGATTTGGGATCGGTATTTAATATATAATTTCAACAAAAAACATTTATCTTCTTATTTTGGTTCAGAAAAGAGATATGCATATCAATATAAACTGTAGAAATTTGTGGAAGTTTTATTCAAGTCAGAATTTGAGTTTTTGAGTTCCCTTTAACTCTCTTATTGTGATATACTTACAATATTTAAAAAATCCCAATTTAAAATTTTTTTTTGAGCAAAGATGATGTCAATTTCTCCTAAATTTCCTCTAAAAGCCTACTCAAAATAATTTTCTTTTAATCTTCTTGGTTAGTATAGTTGTATGAAAGTAATTATATTTAAATGTGTTTTGAATGTATTTTAGGTACCAGAAGCTAAAATAGAAGAACCTGGAATCCCAGCTCAATCGTATGAGATTGCTATGAGACTCATCAAAATATTTGACCTAATTGAAGAAAAACAATTTGAAGCCAGTAAGCCATCACCTGACATCAAGAGGTCACTTGCTTTCAAGGGATCTGTCCTTGTTTTCTTACCTGGAATTAATGAGATTGAAACCTTTTACAAGATTTTAGAGGATGAACAGGGTAGTGGGCAGAAGTAAGTTCTTGAAAGTGTAATATTTTATTGGCTCTATTTTGTACAAAGAAATGTTGATAAAAGAATATTATATTTTATAATACAAACTATATTTAACTGATATGAAATTTATTGTTCTGATCTATCAATCACATGATCCTTCCAAATTTTATGTATTTTTAGTAATCAATTGGTAAATTTGTTTGGATTTTCTGTTATCTATACTTTGGATTTCTTCATTACTGCAGAATCTAATAATTTTGGGCATTTAAATTCTACTTCTCATATCTTTGATTGTATCTATTATTTATAAATTGATAGATCATAGAATATACTTTCAGTCTGAAGGGAAAAAGATGTGACTGGTGGTTACTGCCTCTTCATTCCTCAATCACTGCGGAGGAGCAAATTAATGTTTTTAAGCCAGCAATTCCTGGACAAAGGAAAATTATTCTCAGTACCAACATTGCAGAAAGCTCTATCACTGTCAAAGACATTAAATTTGGTGAGTTTTGAATGCATTTATTAAGTATGTAAACATCTAGTTTTTGAAAAATTTCAGTGGGGTACTTAACTCAGCAAAAGACCAAACTCTGCGAGGAAAACATCTTCTTTGGCGAGGATTAAGAACCCTGGACCTTGGCGTATATAATTTGCATTTCTAAGCATACCATCATTAAGGCTGGTATTCAATTGATGCTATTTCTCTAAAATAGTATGAGGAAAGGTTAATCCTCAACATGTTCATTCTTCTTGGTGAAAGGTTCATTTTATCTCATTCTCTGTAGTTTATTATCTTACATTTAATTATTTATATAAGTCTTTTTTCTTTTATCCCTAGGTTTTTACTGTAGGAAATTTAAGGTCTTAACAGATTGTTACCCACTCAATATACATCTCCAGATTTTTGATTAATTTATATAGTTTGAATGTTGAAAATTAATATCATATGTTTGCAATTTGATTGAAGACTAATTCATTTATTTTTAAAAGTCTTCCTTTTAATTCTGAGAGTTAAAAAAATTAAGAATTGATTAATTCATCTTGCTAATATAATTTGAAAAAATATTAGATAAGTCTATGAAGATGATCTGGGGAAGTGAGAATATTTGGGTATTTTGAAGTTAAAAGTTATAAAATTTATGCTGCTTCATTTGCCATATGATCAAGGGTGCAATTGCTTTCACTTAATACCAAAAATATAATAATACATAAAGTACTGATAAATCAATTTAGACGAGGAGAATAATAGAGCATAGTTTTAATGTATTAAGAGAGAATAAATTGTTGCAGTTCATATAAATATATTTCATCTGTTATGCTGAAGGCCTTTTGTGTAAAATATCAGAAACATTGGTTCATACATAATTTACTTGTGAACTTGCTTGTACATTATTGAATTGTGCATAATTCTTGTGAGCAACTGGTTATTATATCTAATAATGATAAAATATAATTTTTTGAATGACTATATTGTTCACACATTACTAAACATAAACAAAAGAACATCACATCATATTTTAAATTTACTTTTATATCTCATTACAACTTTTTATTATTTGTATCCTCTCTCAGTATGGATATTCATATTATCATATTCAGTTAGATCTATTTTGATAGATTTTCCAATATTTATGTAATTACTAATTTTTTATCTGAATTTCAATCATAATGATAATATTTTAATCATCTTTATATTAATTTATCAGTGATCGACTTCTGTCTGACAAAGCAGCTTGTGGTAGACCCTGTGACTAACTTCTCTTGTTTACAAACAACTTGGGCATCAAAGACAAATTGCATTCAGAGAAGTGGACGAGTTGGAAGAGTATGTGATGGGCATGTCTATAGAATGGTCACTAAGAATTTTTATTGTGTGAGTATTACTTTAGAATTTTACTTAATAATTTTGCCTTTGATGCCTCTGGTCATGTTGGTTCTATCACTGCTTTGAAATCAGTTTTATAATTTGAATCAAGTGGATCAAGGACTTCTTTCATTTTCTAAAACTGTTTTTTCAATAAGGTGAATTTCTTTGCTCTAGTGTTTCCTAATATTCTCCTATTCCTGGAAATGTTGGGACATGTAACTCAATGTACTCTAACATTTATCATATATTTTCTAGCTCATTTACTCTGACAGATATAAACATTATATGCACGTTGCTGGTGTGGATGAAAAATAGAGCCTAAGTTCCAAATTTTTATTCATCAATGAGTTGTTAGTAAAAATAGTAATGACAAATCTTGAAGCTTTTGGCACTTGATGGTTCTGAAGTAATTTACTTATTAAGCCTTTATGTTATCATTATGTTACCTATTGATTTATTCATTGTAAAAGTTTTTTAAAATCATTCATAATTAATACAGTTCACTAATGTGTCTCACGCTTACAATATTTCACAAACATATTAAGAATTGATTTTAACATAAAGGATGCCATAGTAATCATCTTTTTTAATCAACATTGTTATTAAATAGTAACGTTTATATTGTGTGGTTAAATTAAGATGTTGTTAGTAAATTACACAAAGATAGGGAGCAATCACATGGTATAGGAATGATATTTTTGTCTTTTTATCAATGCATTCTCAAATAATTTCTGAAATGTGAAGTTCAGCTCAGAGGCTCTTTTTCTGTTAGTAAAGCCAGCAAATAATTTTTACATAGATATCTGAATATTTTCAATTTGAACTTGTCACCTATTCTAAGAATATTCAAGAATAATATCAAGCAAATGATCCTGAATTGTTCTTTGCATATAACTAGATTTTGTCCACTATAAATCAAATTAAGAAGTCTCTGAATTATAAGTTTTTGATCTTTAATTTGATGATTTGACACACAATATATTATTCTAAATGAATTATAAAAGAAACAGGAAAAATTCAATGGGATATTCTTAATCTCAAGATTTAGGTATCATATCATCATGATGTTGATATGCAGATCTTTTTTTTGAGTAAGGTACAATAAACCTGTAATAAACTCAATTTTATACATCGAGTTTTTTGCTTCATCATAAGAATTAAATAAGACTCTTGAACCTTATGAAAAAATATTGATATTAATTGTTGGATGTTTTTTTTTGATTTAGAGCTATTTAAGCTTAAATTCCTCTGGTATGTAATTGATTTTACTGAAGAAATGAATTTAATTGCAAAGCATTTTTATTGATATTAACCAAACCATGTATTTGATGGGCAATGTACCTGTGCTTGTCAGAGTGCATCACAGTCTTCCATCTTAGCTGCTTTTCCCTGTGGCTCCTTTGTATGGATTCCACAGATATTGCTGTCTGGTAGGACTCTTCCGTCCTCTCTTCACTTGCTGTCATTTTTGTGAAAAGAGCGTTTTTCTTTTTTTTTTTAACTCTTACAGGCATAAACATTTATAACATAAACATCTGAATACTTTCTTTTCTATCAGTGCATGTAGTATATAATGAGTGATACAGACACACATGTGGGTTTGGTTCAACCCATCTAAAGTGAGCTTCAGTAGAAGCAAGGTGAAAATATCTAGATATGTAGTTTTATTGTACTGTAGTAGTGACAATAATCCTATAATAGAATATCTTTCTTTACAATTTTTATTTTTATATATTATATTGTGACTAAAGAATTAATAACACTCATTCAAAACCTTGATCTCTTCAATTTTTCATAGAAATATATGCCTGATGAAAATCTTCCAGAAATTTTGAGGTGTCCATTGGATCGCTTGGTACTACAAGCAAAGCTGTTAGATTTAGGAGAGCCAAAAGCATTACTAGCTCTCTCTCTTGATCCACCAGACCTTACGCACTTGAAAAATACTATTCTCAAGCTAAAAGAGGTAAGCATATTTATTTTATATCTTTTTATATAACTTGAAAATAATCACTCTCACTTGAGAATTTTGTAAGATTTTTATTTAATTCTTACAATTAATCTATCATAGAAATTTTTTAATGAAACATATTGCTTTTTTTTGCACCTTTTCTATTTCTGGAATACAGTTGATTCCATTTAATCGGACCACACGGGACATGTTCAGTTTGGTCCTAATAATATCTGGTCTGATTACACAAATAGGCCCTATGTTACACAATAAGACATGCTATTACATATTAAAATGTCATTATGACCTTTATTGCGTGGCACACATGTATGGTGAATATACAAACAAGAACTGCTGTTGCTTATAAACTTTATTCTTCAAAAAATAAATTTACTAACAAATTCTTCGAAACGATCTACAAGATACTCAGCATGTGAAGCACAATGAAAAAGTTCTTATCAAATTCCAATCAAGGTTTGAAGAGCTTATCCAGTGTGATCTGACGCATTCTGTTGAAGGACTGCACTTGAACAAAATCACTACAAACATCTAACGCAGCAATGGGACATTTCCCTCCTGCATGAAATAGCAGAGCAAAGTTTCAATGCATTTCCTGGCATCCTGTGTTGTCTCTTGCACCAACTCATTAGGGGCGTCATCATCACTTTCCTGGTTTTCTGATATTGTAGTGTGTTTTTCTGTAATTTGAGCAACAATTTCAGCCTCATAATCTTCATTTTCATTGAGCATGAGTAGCATTGAAGCTCGTTGTCGATAGTTATAAATTCTTCATAATTTTTGACCTGTTGAAGTCCACAATTCCCTCACCATTTGCACTTTCAATCAAAATATTTAACTGCTTTTAAGATGTTGACTTCTGCGCTGACTTCTCTGGCTGAGGTCAACAAACTCTCTTCAATTGCTTCAAGGACGTAATTAACCAACCTTGCACGATAAAAGGTCTTCAAAATTTTTATGATGCCCATGTCCATTGGCTGCACCAAAGCTGTGGTCCTGGGAGGTAGAAATTCCAGGTGAATGTTCTTGAGGCAATCTAAAGCAGGATGTGCTGCACAATTGTCGAAAAGGAGCTACACTTTTCCGGACTGGGATTGTAGCTCTCTGTCCCAATCCTTCAGCCATTTAACAAAGTTCAGAGGTCGTCCATGCATTTCTGTTTGCACAATACACAACAGGTAAACTTCTAAGTTTCTTGAAGCAGCGAGACTTGGCACTTTTTCCTATAGCCAACAATTTCCTCTTGTCCGATCCTTATATGTTTGAGCAGCACAAGACAGTTACATGATCCATTGCTTTTTTGGAGCCAAAGAGTGTATCTTGTTTGTAACTTAAGGAGCCGTCTGGTATAGCATGATAATACAGGTTTCATCAGCATTGTAGATGTCATCTGTTTGAAATTTCTAAAGAAGCTCAAGTAGTTTTGTTGATTTCCATTCTTCAGTACCTGCACTTTCTTTCTTGCCATGTTCTTTCTTAAATCTTATGTCATGTCCAGATTTCCATCGAAACAACCAACTTTCCGTAGCTTTGAAATCATGGCCCAGCTTTTTAGCGAGTTCGTCTACTTTGCAATTTAACTTTGGGACACTTACTCACATAGCTCGTCCGATAATTATGGTAAACCATTCATTAAGGGCCTCTTTGACATATGAATGCCTTCATGCTTCCGTTTTTGAGAAGTTCCTTGTCGTCCTTCACATTGTGCCCATTCCTCTCGCAGCTCATTCTTCTGTTCCATCAAGCGAAAAAGTGTAGTCTTTGCCAAGCTAGTAATTTCCAGCTACCAACGCTGACTAGTCTTTGGTGGTTGTTGCTTGATCTGATACAGGACACCAACTTTTTCAGCTAACGTCAAGTCCCACTGTGGCATTTGGGCAGGGGAGACTAGACACCCTCAGTTCACCAACTAAAGTTTTCCAAAGAAACTGGTTTGTACAGGATTTTATTTTGCCCAAAAGCAGAGAAGCAGTGGTTCCTCACTGGCGGCTACCGAGCTGCCCGAAAAGAAACAAAGTGCTTACTCACCTCCCACTGGTTCTTTTCCCTTTTCGACTTCCTGCTGTACACAGGCAACATGTGGGTTCTTTTTCATCCTCCCTACCACGTTCTTTGGTACCTTTAATCGGAATTTTGGTTCAAAGAAGCAAATATTATTGAGCTTATATACATAGGATTTGTTTAGGTTCTTTAAGATTTGGTCCGATTACCCGGTGGTCCAATTAACCGTATTTGACTGTACTACACTTTTGGCCAGGTCCCGTATGCTACATGCGTACTCAAATGTTTTCTTCTGACTATTCTCCTAACAAATACAAGGCCCTTGCCTTTATACATTTATTATGGATGTGAGCTCCCCATGATAAGTTATTTGTGAGAGTCACCCCTAGATATTTGACCCATTTATTATCAGTAATCTTTTACCTTTGGATGCTGATTGGATCAGTTTGGAATGATAACCAACCTGATGAAGTATTTTTAGAATTTATATGACCATTTGATACCTTGGACCATTATCTTTTAATCCATAATTTGTGAAATAGCTTTTCTATCACTGTACTTCTCGACTTCTTATTTAGAGTAACAGTGTGATGATCTATCGTAGTGAGGATATTTCACCAGCAATGCTGCTGATTTCTTCAGATTAGAAGTGATTCTATCCTTATTTTTATCTTCTTTAAGTACCCCTTTCACTTCTTTATGGTGTGGACTCTTCTAGTGGCTGAATGCAGGTTTCGAAGTAGATGGCAGTTCTCTCTCTGGCTCTCTCTTTCTCTCATTTTCTTAGGTTTCCATTCTCAGGCCTTTTTCTATATCTACTGCCTTGCATTTTTTATGTGTAAGACATTAAATGTTTAAATTTTTTGTAATGCATTGTTACAACAAATCAGTGGGCAATTACCTAAGTAATAAACTGCAGGAATAGAGTCACCCCTTGCTATGTGCTAAAAGGTGGCAGCGTTACTATAATACTATATATACAGATTTTATAGATTGCATTGCCCTCTCTTTTGCGACTACTCCTCTTTTGTTCACCCTGTTCTAACATAATGCTCTGCAATGTGTCTACTCCTTTTAATCTTGCTGCTTTAGTCACAAACTTCTTTTTTTGAATTCTAAAGTCCTATTTTCCTTCTTTCTGTATTTAATTTCTCCATCATCTCTCATCACCCTATAGAACTACCTATTTTTATATTCTTTAATTTTCTCTCAATTGTTCTATTTGAATCGGCCAAATCTGAATACATTCTCTTGTGGACATAACTTTAAGAAATATCTCCATTTATAACTATCATAATAACAATTCATTTTGTATTTTATAATTTACATCCATTTTAAAAACTCAAGTTGAATTAAGTTATCATTTTTCAGGTTGGGGCACTTCTTATGACAACCAATGGTAAAATTATGCCTAATGATGGTGATATCACATACATGGGAAGAGTGATGGCTAGACTTCCTGTGGATATTCATATTTCAAAATTGATTGTGCTAGGTCATATATTCAATGTATTAAATGAATGCATAATTATGGGTGAGTCTAGTATGAGTTTGTCTTAATAGGATGACTTTAATATTTTTAACTACACTTATTGGGTTGATTGGAAAGTTCCCCCTGATTTTCAGGGAAAATGAAGGAAAATATAAAGAAAAATAATGACCATGTTTAGTCTATAAAGTAATTATCATTGTGTTTAATTATAACTTCTCATCTTTTGGGAAGTTTCATAAATTCATTTTCATAAAAAATCCTAGGCTTATTGCCAAAAAACTGATCCAGATGCTCTGTTATAGTCTTTGAAGGAATTTAAATTCTTATCTCTAAGGGAATTTTGCAGGAAACTGAACAAATGATAGTTAAAGGGAAATCTGGACTATTTGGAAGGTGAGGTTAAAACTTGTATGTAGCCAAAGTGGTGGAAAACAATGCTTCTTCAATTTGTCAGATTTTGTCATTTTTGGTCATTTTGGTCAGTAACTTCCTTTAAATTATCTGTTTGCAGTGTTTTTCTAAGTTTATTGTTTTGTTTTTAGGTATAAATTCATAGTATATGACACTTTTTGAATCCCACCAACAATAGAGTATGACTTTGTGGGCATATTAGTATTAGCCTTGGTTGGTGGTGGCTCACTGGGTGTTCACTATATTCAACAAGCAATTCACCCTGCCTGAATTTCACAAACCACTCATGCACCGTTTGTTCACTTACCACATTTCCCAACATGCAGCACATTTTTTGTTTGTGGTTTGAGTAGCATTCTTGCATTTGTAGAAATTAAAGTGTTAAATGATGGAAATGAACTCTCTTGTTTTCCATGACTACTACTCCAGGGTACTGAAGGGAAAGACTCAAGTCATAGTAGGTATTCATAGGATTAGAATACTAAGGACCCTTTCTCAAATAAGTGAGGTCAAGTTGAGATAATAAGGACTCAGCCAAGAAATATGAGGAAACTTTCTGAACAACCCAATAATTATGCATAAGTCTTATATTATAATATTTGTTGAAGAATATTATTTTATATTTTAATACATAAAATACATTTAGTAAACTAATGTTTTCAAAATTTTATATTTGTTTTATGTAATTAAATGTGATAAATATTTTTAGTTGGTTAGCAGAAATTACTTAGCCTACTCAGACATCTAGGATTTAACCTTAATATAGTTGCATGATTTCTCTCATAAATTCTACTTGCATCATAGCTTTTTGACTTGAAGGAATTTAAACCATTATGTTAATGAAGATTTTAAAGGTTGTGGTCATGGTTAAAATGAGCATTTTATTGGTTGAAAAGCATTGTTATGTAATTAAATGTAAATATTTGAAAAATAAACATTTTTCTCAATAAAGATTTTCTTCTGATTTTTAGGTGCTGCCATGTCAACCAAGAGTGTATTCAGTACTCCATTCCAAGAGAGACTGAAAGCTTATGTCTCAAAGCTAACTTGGGCAAATAGTTCCTGTAGTGACTGTGTTGCTTTCTTAAATGCATACAAAGTATGAGTAGTAGAGATTTTCAGTAATAAATTGTTGTGTGAATATTTTCTATTTGAAAGATTAGCAAGAAAAATCATTATATTTCTGCATATGAATTAAAGATAAGGATATATCTCAATTTGATAGCCTTAAAATTAACATTGTTTAACCATTCATTTTTCATCGTATATGCCATATTATTTAAAGCCATATATTATTTAAAATTATTATTATCTATGAGTTATTGGTGTTTTATACTAGTATGAAATTGTATCAAATAAGTAAAAGAATTTAAAATATGTAAGTCTTTAATCTAGTTGAGGATTTTTCACAAATAGGCTGCTATAATCGTTAAAACATAATGATTGCTTTTATGGTAGCTTATTAGATGGAAAATAGGATCTGACGTAAATTTTTCTTCATCTCTCAGCTTTGGCGTACTAGTAAAATGAATGGATTTTTTAATCGCATGGCTGGTGACAATGAGCTGGGATGGGCTAAAAGGAATTTTATTCAGCTAAAGCAAATGCATGAAGTTGATGTTTTAGTGAAGGACTTGACTTTCAGACTCAAAAAGTTGGGTATTGAGGAACCAACAGGAAATAATCAGTCAATTGTGGCTCCTCAGGAAAGGCCTTTGATATTTAAGGTATTTATTTGTTTATTGTAAACATTTAATCATGTATATCCAGATTGGAAGTTTACTTGAAACTTTAATTTTATTGTAATACATCAACTTGAAGTTTTCAAATCTAAGAGAGCTGTCGAAGATTACATAATAGTTCTGTGTCTATAATCTTGAGAACCAAATTGATTACATTTCTTCAAAGGTAAAGTGAATTTTATGAATAAACTCAAAGATTTTCCATTAATTGAAAAATTTCTGTGTGCTATCTCTAATGATAATTTCTTAATTATTTTATTATTTATTATTTTAATTATTTATAATTTACTTTATTTTCATTCACTCTAACAAACAAATCATTGGTTGGAAATAGCAGTTACAATATATCCAGTAGATATCTATAGTAAAATAAACATTTTGAAGAACGATTTATTACAGACACTCATTTGATAAGTTTTTGTCCTTAATAAGATGAAAATATTTTAGTAGTGGAATGGTGCAGCTTTAGAGTTGCCAATCTTCTTTTATATGCTTAGAATGTATTAAATCTAAGTTTATTTCAAGTTGATTATCTGCAAAAAATTCTATTTATTTAAAATCAAATTATCAACTATTAACTTTAATCACATTTAATAGTTTTAATAAAAATTGTATCAAGACTATCAATCAATTTTGGTTACCTCACTCGCATTATTATCGAGTATTTTTGTTTCTAAGATAATAGAATTAACTAATTGATTATAACTGGTTTAATGTATGGTGGGAGCACTGAGGTCTGATCATTCTGGTTGGTTAAAATAATAGAACTCAGTGAATGATTAGTTTTCTAATTTCTTATTCATTTCTTTTAATTTAATAATCTTAATACACAAAAATTCTTTTCTGGTGTTGAGTGCAGGTTGTTATTGCTGGGGCTTTCTATCCTAATTACTTTGTCCGTGGAGCTCAAGGAGGTCAAGTGAACGAGAGAGATGCAGTTAGGGTGCTGATTGGCAAGGATCCCTTCACTACAGTCTTTTTGCAGGGTATGCCTTCTAATCAGCCTGGAGAGCTTTATGTGAAGCCAATAAGGGATGCTTTTAAGGAATGTGCTGATGATCTCAGGATATCATTTGAGGCTAGCAGGTCTAAAGTTCTCCTTTAAATTTCATATCTATCAAAAAGCTTTTTTATTTACAAAATATAGTCCATTGCAGAAAATTAATTAATATTCTTGCATTTTATATCAAATCCTAATTATTAAGTAATTCTGAAATTCATCCAAATAAATTTTGATTGATGTAAATGTTAATTGTTTACTTACAAACTTACAAGATTTCCATGAACAATTTTTAAGAGATGTTTTGTATCAGTTAGTTTTTTATTGATAAAGTTTTTCTTGATATCAATACAAATGCTAGAATTCTCATTGATTTTTTTTCTATATCAGCAAAGTTTTTATTCAGTTCCCAAGACCTCAAACAATTGAGAAAAGAAAAGATGGAGAATATGTTGCCAACATTCCAGGAAAAGTGGCAATGTCTGTTTATAAAGCTGTCAAACTTAGACAGCTGAATAAATCAATAAAAATTGATCTTCTACCGTGAGTATTTAATGAAAAGGCAATAGTTAGTTACAGAATATTTAAATGTATCTTTTATCTATTTATTTTCATTAATTATTCAAATGCTTGTATGAAATTTTTGGAAAGTTTTCTTTGAAATTAGCAATTGAGAACTTTGTAAAAAATTGTTAAAAGCATTAAAATTTGTTGACAATATAAAATGTAATATTTAGAAACTAATGCTGACAAAAATTGTTATAAAGCAATTTTAAGAACAAATTTTATTTTTAAATATGAGTTTAAACTTTTAAAAAATAAATTTTTAATATTCACATGATTCCTGGATTTATAAAAAAGATAATGACATAAATCATTTTTTTATCATACCTGGTAGTATTTAGAATTTTTATAAAAAATATCATTTCAAGATAAGTATTAGGCTCAATATAGAGTTGTTGTAATAATAAGTTGATGTAATAATATCCCTTTAACTCAGCAATGTATGTCTTATCCTATATACTTGTCTGGTAATAAAAATTTGATGAATTGCAAACTTAAATATCCAATATTCTTCTGAAAGTGTTCTATATCTTTCTTCTTATTCTATTCTGTTAGCTTCAAAGCATGAATATATTAGATTTTATCGATAATAATTTGTATTTTTTCCTTTAAATATAGGGTATAAGTACATACAGTAATAACGTTTTTTTAATACTAGACTTAGGGTTGCTAACAAAAGAGCAGAAGAATTGGGACTGAGAAGAACTCTGTTTGATGATCATGGATTTACGTCTCTGCGTGATCCACAAGGAGTTGATAGACAAGTACCACTACCTTGCATTGATGAAAATATCATTAGTTTACAGATTTCACATGTAAGTTTTTTCATCTAAGTAATTTATTCATATAATAGAAAATGAAAGCCCATAGAAGCTAAAATGAGGTTGGTGAAGCCTTTTTGCTTCTTTGTGAGGATCTTATTACCCTTTACTCCGTGTGCATGTATTCCTGGAATGTTTTTCGTAATCTGGTTTCAGCTTCAGAAGTTCATTCAACTCCCATCTCAGTCTCACTTATTTTCTTTTACTTTGTTGTCTGATAACTAAAAGAGTTTGATGAAAGCTCTAGTCCTTGTAATCTTTTCTGCAAAGGGGCCATACTTTTTGAATTTTGAAATACTTCGTGCATGTTTACTGATTGTTCCCTCTCATTTACTTAAAACAAAAAACTTTAAATTTGCCCTTTGCCATTGTAGTTATCCAGATTTTGAGTATATCCTACATCTGAAATCTCTAATTTTTATCCAGTTGTATCTCTTTTAACAGTTCACAATTTTTTTATGATTTTAATGCTTTGTCTGAAATTTATACTGGATCTGATTTTGACATCAAGTTTACCACTTTACATAAAAAATGTTTTTTAAATGTCTCCTTTCTACTAATTACAAAATCTTTTAAAAGGATCCCAAAAATACAATGGATCATCAATGAAATACTTGATCCATCATATTAATAATAGGAAACTTTTTCTTCTTCCACTTATGAAGGGGGGAAGCAATGGGACTTTATATAAAATAAATTATATTTCTCATTGAAAATGCAGCCTTGCTTCCTCAAGAGTGTTTCTTCCTGTTAGTAATTCCTCCATTAGTTTTGGAGATGTGGGGACCACTGGGAGGGGTAGATCAGTCAAGATTGATAAATAGATGAAAGTAACGTGGAATGTAATGGATACATATTATTATGATATTGCAAATAACTTATGTATACCATGTGTACCAATAAGAGTAACTCTACTTGGGTTCCAAAAGATAGGACCTGTTCTATGCAATGAAGTTTCTGTTTACTTCTAGGAAGTGAAATCAAGTTTCTATTTTTTGAATAACTGTGTAGCTTTCCTTCTTAAAAAGTTATTTTGCTGAGTCAATGAGTTACTGATCTCTTAATTTATTCTGTATTGATTTTATTTGTGTGGATTATGTACATGATTCTCTGTATTTTGACTTCTGTATGACTTTTTTCTTTTTTAATTGATCTTCAGTGATTTGAATAGTGTGGCATTTTCTGTTATTATTTTTGATTTTTACATATTATTATTAAGTATTCAAATTGTTAAATTTGTTAAATTATATTTCAAAGCTTTATAGAACTTTTTTAAATTTTAAAGTTCTTTATAGTCTATTTTTGAAGTTAATATTATAATCTGTGAAACATATGAGAGTGATACACAAGTTGGTTTGTTTTTATTTGTATAAATTTCTCCAACATTTTTATTCCAAAATCTTTCAAATATATTTCAGATTATTAATCCTGGACATTTTTGGGCTCAACATGCTGATCCAGATACTTGCAGTTTACTCACTCGGTTGATTAAAATGCTTAATGGATCAGAAAGTGAAAATATTGATAACCTCTCAAATCCTCCCCAACTACTACGCCTATCAGAGCCTCCTAAGATGGGCAAAGTCTATGCTGTTCCTTTTACTGATTGTGTCACATGGTATTATAGAGGTAGAGTTGTTGCTATCAATGCAGGACCAAATGGATGTATCCAAAATGTTCAGGTGAGATAAAGGTTTTTTATGACGGAATATATACACACACACACACACACGTATATATATATATATATATATAGAGAGAGAGAGAGAGATATAGAGATACCAATGAATTATATTCTTGATTAATTATTCTTATATGACGAAGAAAAGTTTTCATTCAATTTTTCTCACCATGTCCTTTTTTATATTAATGTCTGGTGTAAACTATATTTTTAAAATTACCATTTATCATCTTATGTATATCAACAAACATGTTTTAACTTCTTCTCTCTTCTTCATGCATATTTAGGTCTTCTTTGTTGATTATGGAAATACAATAAGAATAAACCCTAAAGAATTGAGAGAATTTCCTCGGGTTTTGATTGATGAGGGAATATTAAACATTGAATCCCTGGCTTTTGAATGTGTCCTATCTGAAATACAGCCATCTATTCTTAAAAATTCTACAGAAACATGGTCAGATGAAGCCATTAAGGTTTTTGAGCACTATGTTGAAGGAAAGGTACTCTATGGAAAGGTAAGCACTCATATTAAACTTGTTGTACACTTTTTTCTTACTTAGCAATCAAAAAGTATAATTTAAGAAGGTTCTCAGAATAGGGTAATGATATGGGGTTTTCAGATGACGCATTTTTCTAAAAGTCATATTTTTATATAACATGAAATCCATGAAAATATGTTCAATAGTACTTGTGAAATTGCTTGAGTTAATTTGTATCTAGACAGATCTTTAGCTCCAGAAATTTGGATAACATAAATTTTGAATGTTTATCTGGATTACACCATTATCTTGATTTTAGAGGATTTTTTACTTCTTAACTTAAATTAATTTCTTCATTCAGACGTAATTATGGTTATTCAAGCTCAAAAGAACTGGGAGAAATTAGGTTTATTGATTTCTATCCTATAAATATTTCAAATCAAGTTATAATCAGAGTTTATCAGCCATTATGGTTTGGATGGTTTAAAATTCACATGTTAAACAATGGATTCCCTAGCATTTCTCCTTGACAAGAGGGAAGCTCTTCAACAGAATCTCCTGTAGATAATGTAAACATCTTACTCAAGATTACACAGAGCACACATCACATGATACATAAACTGAGAGGTACATTTAACATCAGTACATTAAGGTTTCTGGAGATGAACTAAATGTAAAATTGTAAAATCATAATACATAATTCAATGATAATACTAAATACTAGTTTTTATGGTGGGTAATACATTTATTTGTATAAATAATATGAAGTTTATATTTAACTGCAGCTCATTCTATAAAGTATAATTAATTTTCCTGATATAAAATTATAGCTTTGCCCTAAGAACTTTAAGCTTACTTTGAAACACTTCTCAGCATGGGAATGAAAAATTTCCCATGTACTTCCTCCAATCCCTTATTAATAAATTAATATATCTAATTTCTGTCTATTGATGTTTAACCCTCTTACTGCAGATGGGCCGATCTATGGACCCTCGCATATGCACGCCGGGCCGAGGGTTAAGCAATGATTGGTGCTCCCTGTATGAGTAGTAATTTCCAACCTGGCATTTAGTTAATGCAGTCCCCTACAGAAAAACTTTGCTTTATTCATCCAGCTAGTTCAATTTTTGTCCTGATTTTATAGAGGTAGAATATTACTTTAAATGAGCTAAGAAAATGTTTGTACTTTTGGCATTCCTGAGTATGCTGACAACTATACACTCCTCCGATTTTTGTAATAAGACTTGTTTTGGGGATCCCAAACATTCATTGCATATTCTATAATTTGTCTGATGATTGATGTGAAAGCTTTTTCCCTGTCACTCTACCCACTGCATTTCAGGTTCCTCCTTACAAAATGGGGATTCCTGTATATCTTCATGATGATATCCTCAACTTGTGTTCTCTATTTAACATTCTTGGTTAGCTTGACACCTAATTATTCGCATTTCTACGATAGATTAATTTTTGGCTTTACTGGGAGTTATGATGAAACTATTACAGACTTACATTTACATTTTACAACATTTATTTCCATTCAGTTTAGTTTTGTCCATTTGGTAAATGTATTTAAGTCATTTTGCAAAATATCTCTCTCATAGATATACATTATATGCCTATATAATATGCAGTCATCTACAAATAGTTTTATTTATGACTTAATATTTATGGGGAGGTCATTGATATGAATAAAGAATAGTAATGGGCACTACCTTGTGAAATGCCTGATGTAATATCTATTTCCTTATAGAATGTTACTCTGATTCTAACTTTCCGTTAACAAATTTATTTTTATGATACAATTTCAAAGCACCAGATAATTTGTATCATCCATTTCTGTTTCATATTTCGGGTAAGCTATATCCATAGCCTCTTGGATATTTTAATTTCTTCCTTGGTTGAGCTCTATTTTAGCCAATTGTAACGTAAGTTCCATAAGGAAGAGCCATTATTTCCCAAGTTAATTCTCTGAATACATATATTGAATGTAATGTATGCCTCATAGAATTTAGATTATGTGTATTTCTCTTTAATTTCACAGATTTATTCAGTGGTTCATGGAGTAATTTCTTTGGAACTGATCGAGAAACCTGATGATACAGTTAGCATCAATCAGAAAATGATTGACTTAGGTTTTGCTGAAAGAGCTGAAGAAAGTTATTTATCTAAGGTGTATTATTTATCATTTGTATACTCTGTGTTTAATGAAAAGTAATTATTGTAGCAGGATGATATTAACTGTCAATGATGTCATCATTTAAAACTCAAAAGAATACTTTATTGTTCTCTACTCTTCTCCAATATGTTACTTCATTGTTAACTTAATTGAAATATTTACCTCTCTTTGCAAAATATATTTTATCTCAAACTTTCTTGCTATAAGATTTAAACTCAAAAATTAATTTGAAAATAAATTATATCACTCTTCCTCATTTATACCATATTTCTTGCTTGATGATTCTCTTTTATAAAAATAACTCCCTTTCTAAAGATATTACATTTTCCATTGACATTATTTGTTTTTTTGAAGATGAAGCAATTGTCTTTTGTTTTGATCTTAGCAATAATAGATTACGATTCATGCAGTGTCAATTAACAATAATTTTTAGAAGTCAGGTACTTATAATGAGTTTTATGAATTCAGGTCAACCATGATATTAGATTGCAGCAATATGAATTAGACCATGTACAGAAGAAGGCATATGATGATCAGCAAAATAAGGAACTTGTTGCAAGTTCTTGCTTTCTGTCGCAAGAAATTGAAGCGCCTTCTCCAAGAGAATGCAGAACCACAGTGAGTGTGATTGATGAGCATGTTTAGCCTTGTTGAAGTTTGTGCAAAGTTATTTTTTTAAATTGTACTAAATGAATATAATTTTCTTTAAAGAAGCATTACCAAAATCCTTCAAACTGATATTATTAGTCTACAAATAACATTTTAATGCTATTGCTTCTTGGTATTTGATTATATCTATCTTATTACAAGGAAACTCTCCGTGGGCCTTTTAGTCCCTTGGAAATGAAGATTTTCCATTTGATCAAAGCTGGAATGCCAAAAGAAGTTAGGATTGATTGGGATTCAGTGAACTCAGTTCTACTTGATACGGAACCCCATGATCCTCATGACAGGTTTGTTTTTAATAAAATTACTTTTCTATACTTCCTAGTTTAGAATATTCTTCACGCTTACTCTGTCACACAGAAAAGTTGTGCATCCACTATCATCTCTGGAATAGTTTGAGAGAATATTCTGCCAGGATAGCTAAATGGACAGAGTAACCAACTAGCAATTTGTAGACTCTCTCTCAATTTGGAGGTATAAATTTGACGTAATACTTGATAATATTGTGTTAGTATAAACAAAAAAAGAAAACACTCATAACTTTTATTGAAGTCCATTGAGTTTATATTTTCTTTGTTGGTGTTGCCATAGTCACCATTATGAAACAGTAAAAATAAATACTGGCAGGGAAAACTGAAGGTGGAGACAAATGGCCTAGAAAGGAATAAAATGAATTTTATAAAAAGTGATAAAAAAATTAGCTAAGGTTTTTAAGGTGGTTTGGTTTATTTCTGGCCACTAATATAAGTAAATTAATTTTGAGTTCCATTATTAAATTACTTGTAATATTTATTATTAATTAAAAAACTCACTCCATGTTGAAACTTAATTAATGAATGAAAAGTAATGTATCAAGAACACAACTGAATGCATACATTTTTCATTAGGAAAATATTCTTGGTGCAAACAGTTTAATATATTTATTTCACTTTAGCAATTCCATTAAAGAAAAACTTCTAAAGATTCGAGACAGTATTAAAATATTCAATAACAAAGAAAACCCATAGATCTTATCACATAAATATTAAAGGTAAAGATGGCTTCAGAAAGAAAATGAGATTGTTTGAAAAGTGCTCAACACTGGGAAAAAAAGTCATGTAAAAAACAATATGTGACAGGTGTGAGAATAGGGCTGTACCTATCAGATGCAGCAGTAGCTTCTAATATACATAGATAAACAAATTTTAATTTTAGTATTATTTTAGATTTAATTTTTGTTTGTCTTTCGTTGTAGATATATAGATACATCACCTTTATGAGTATTGTTGGATCTATTCTCTTATACACATTAAAGTTTTATATATTTTTAAATGCATATGCAGTATTGGCTATACTTCTCACTTCGTTATATGTTTCTCTTAATATAATAATATTCTTTGAATTTATCTTGGTAGAATGATACAATGCAGTAATTAATGAAAGAAAATTTAATTTGTAAATTGAGTGTAGCAGTATTACTGTTATGATTTTTTAATACAACAACAAAAACTTTGTACAAAAATTGTGTATTTATTTTAGCCTTTAAGGTTATAAGGCAAATAATTGAACTATAATTATTTTATGTTTAGTAGTTTTTCATAAGCTCTGCTGTTCCCAGTGAAAGAGACTGACAATTTTTTCTCAAATGTTAGCAATGAGCTTCTTAGTCAAAGGAATATCACTAGATTTCAATTCAAAGTTTCAAATGTTATTGGATTCATTTCCATAATGTCCTTATTATAGTGAGGAAGAACTTCAAGATAGAATAATGATTAATATTGAAATAGAAATGGATTGTTTTATATTATTTATAGTATGATTGATAAATTTCTTTTATTGAAAATTAGGTGTTGATGTGATGTGCAAATTATGTTCACTATCCTTACAATCCTTTATTTCTTAGGCTATTGGTATCCGGAAGTGTTGGACAGAATCCACAGGGAAGTCGTTTAACTCTGAGGCACACAACTCTTATGCCAAATATCCATGGCCTTCCAGCTTTGATGGCTCTTATATTTTCCCCAAAAGCTGAATTACGGTGTGTAAAACTTTTATTAAAAAGCTCTTTGTTATTTGTATATAATGTATTAATTTAGAATTGTTCACTTTTGATGGCAAGAATAAGATGACAATGCCATCTCTATGTTCTGTACAGAAGTAAGTAATGGTTGTACTCACGATTTTCTATTTTTGTAAGGAACCTCTCCTCTTCTCCTTTGAACAGGGTTATGAATAGTTTTATGTTCAGTAAGGTTCTTTGTTCAATAAAAGTATTTCAAAGTTCAACTTTCTTTTTGCATCTGCTGCACTGTACTGTTAAACAATTTTTGAAGTACTTAGAAACCTTTAATTAGCTTAGTTGTATGAATTATTATCATCATAAATATGTTATAGTTGGACTAATTATCCTGTGACAACATTGAACACATGGTAAAAAAACATAAATGTATACAACTTTTGAAAAAATTAAAGGTACATATATTATCACAATTAAAACTTAGTACTACCTAAAATCTTGTTCGTAAATGTTATTGCATACTGTTTAAAGAATGCACATTTCTTTTTGAGGACTTTATTGTTATCTTATAAGTGCTCTAAGAGTGATCCTGATAACTTCGTTTTTGTGTTTGTTTTTTCCAATCCAGGATTTTATGAAATATCACTCCTTAGTATTATATATAACTATTTCCCTCTTCATGATATTACTCTGCTATGATTCCATAATGCTTAGGTAACATCCAGGAAGTATCGCAATTGCATCAGCTATTACTAATTATTAAATATATTTTTTTCTAAATTTTAATTTATATTAAATATAATAAAATTGGCCATTTATTAATAACTGAATTTTAGTATCAATAATAGTCATAACCAGAGATTTTTCTGTTAATCACCAATATAAATCTGAAATTATTGTATACTTTCAAATCGATTAAATTTAAATTCCATAAATTATACAATTAATTTGTAAAAATTTTGCATATTGAATGACCTTAAATTCTAAATAATATACAATATGTTGTTTACCTAAGTTAAGCTAGAATCAAATTATCTTTATTTTTTATACTCTTGCTTAATAAAGTTTAAATATGATTTCAGGACCAATCCAGAGAAAACAAGGTTGACTGGAGCTTTATGTGGACTTGGATATGATCCAGAGACTAGGACTTCCCTTTTTCCTGACCATGATATGGAAATTACTTTTGACACAGAAATTAACATTGAAGATATTGCCAACGTATGATATTAATATGTCGTAGTTTATGCATTTATATTTATATCAATAATATTTTAGTTTTTTCCTTTTGTCTAATTCATGATTTAAGATTAATATTAAACTCCTGTAGCTAAGTGGCAAATACAAGTTCATATCACTACCTTTTTGAAGTGGGAGAAAATTCTCAATGTGATAAATAATTAAAACCTGTTCTATTTTATTAATAGTTTGGGTCATGAAAAGGATTGTGTTTTTAATCTATCAACTCATACTATCTTTACACAGTGCATATACTACTTTCTAGCAATGAGTAATTATAGCTCAACTCTAGAGAGACAACTCTATTTAATCTCCTATTTCAGAAATCCATCATAAATTTCATTTCCACATTTGATCAACTATACTATTTCTATTTTTAGATATAATCTTTCTCTAAAGCATTATGGAAAGGTATGATTATATGTGACTCTGAAAAGGGTTTGATGTGGAAGGAATGGAAGAGATCCAAAATGGGCCATATGCCTGCTCTCAGTTCTTGAACATGAATATTTTTAATCCATTTCTACCGTCTTGAATCATATTCCACATTAGATGCTCAGCCACTCTAGGTATTTTTACCTAGAGTGGCTGAGCCACTCAATTTCAAGGAGCATAAAAATATTTTTATTGAAAAAATTATTTGTTATTTTGAAAATTTTGCCTTTTAATTTCATTTTCACAAGTGTGCATTTCATTGCTTAATTGATCAACTGAATTTCTCCTTTTTTTAGATAAATTCTCTTCGATATTGGATGAATTTTGCTCTTCACACCATGCCAGGTGAAGAGTTACCAGATTTGGGTCCCCAGGATGTGGAGAAGTATCAGCAAAAAGTTAAAAGTTTTCTTTTTAAGTAAGTATTTGTAATTATATCAACTAGTTTCAAGTTTTTTCTTTTAATTTTCTATAAGCTGATCATAAAAATTGGGTAGAATGTATTTCTCATGGAGAAAGAGACGAATGCAAACACGTGACTCTCTTCCATAAGGTTTCTTATGTACAGGATATTTATAAAAAATTCATTGCCTTAGGACTTAAGGTTCCATGTTATCCTTATCCTTCTTATTCAAACATGATCTGGCTGTATAAATCGATAAAGTGTATCAATTTCTTTTTATGTTTTATCTACCTGATTGGATTTAAATTCTATATCTTATTTATTCCAATTCATCAGAATGATTTTAGTATGATATTTATTCTTATTTTATCTAATAAAATTTATTTACCTTATTATTTCCTTATGACTAATTATTCTAATTTCATCATTAAACACTTTCTAGAAATAGATATATATTCAAACAAATCAAAGCTCAGTACATAACCCTATATTTTAGTTTTATTCTCGCACTTCAGATGTATTATTCTTCTCCAAGGTTCACCTAATCTAGAATATAAAATATTCAGTTCATTTTTGATGATTAACAATGATAATAAGAAAATGAATTATAACAATTAAGGTTTAAATTATAAAATGAATCATCATCAGTTCTCATAGCCTTGGTGAAATGTTATCTCATTTTAACCATACATTACAGAGTATTCCAACAAATGCAGAATATTCTCTTATTTCATTTCTTTATAGCTACTTTTCTCATCAGATGGATTGTGTTGGATGGATTCTTAGATTTTTTCCCCATGTTTTCATCATATAAGTAATATATTTTAATTGAATTTGGACAGGTTGCTTGGAAAAAGGAGGAGGTCTCAGGAATTACAAATCAATACTCAATCAATGTGCTGGGGATTAACGGAGCCAGAGGATCTCATCGATCCTGGAATGACTCCAATTGATGCAAGGTCTTCATTCCCCCTTCATTGGGGTGTAAAGTTAGAAGTACGAGTTGAGCTAGACGAAGTTACCAAAGAACAACTTGAACATGTGAAGGAGTTGCATAGATTGGCAATAGAGTGAGTTACCATTTTTGTCAGTAATTATAATAGAATATTTTGAACAGTTAACCATGGTCCTTTCCATTGTTGCTTAATAATAAAATGTGAGGACTTAGGGATAAGGAAATTGTGTATATTCAGGCTTTATGGTCTGTTAGTTATTTGCAATATAGTAACTCTAAGAAACAATAAAAACTGATTTCAGTAATTTCAATATCATATAATGAATAGGTATGGAAGTTAACGTTAGAATATTGTTCTCAATTTTTCTTGTTTCAGTATTTGCTCATTATTTTCTCTTGAAAGTAAGAAATAAAATACAAGCATGAAGTAATGATAATGGTTTATTAATATGTTTTATGATTGTCATTGAAGATTATTGGCTCTGAACTTATTTAATAATTTTGTATAAAATAATTTCAGTTCTCTGTTAATAATTTATTTAAGATAAGAGGATTCAAAAGAAATTGCCTTTTTTTTGGGTAAGAAGAAAAGAAAAAATTTCTTTTCTTCTTACCCATGTGTTTTCTTTAGATTGTTTGTTATTTCAGAGCCCTTTTTAATAAAAGTTGTTTTGATTTTAGGAATGGTCCATTCCGTGAAATGTGCTGTAATCTTTGTGGCATTTCTCTGCTGTCATCTTTAGAACTACGCCTTCATTTAGAATCCTCGAGGCACAGAGATTTGGAAGAAGATTTGCTTCTAGATTGCTAAGGAAAACAGAGTTATTTTTTGTTGAATTTATGTATATTTTATCCCATGCAATTTATTATATATATCTGAAATTTTGAATTAGATCTGTTTTCAAAGATAAACCTCATCCTAATTTACTGATATTATTGCATTTTATTGAAATTAAACGTTTAATCTTGACAAAGAGATTTTGATCCTTGGTGCTCATCTTAGATAAAAAATAATTTTATGGCAAAATTCCATGTATTTACTTTCTTTGCCTTTGATCAGAATCTTTGATTTTTGACCGATTTTTATAAAAAGTGATTCTGAATTCAAAGAATATTTTAGTTTAACAGGAGGATTTGCTTTAAGGCAAATATTGTTATCAAGCTTCTCTGGATGGATTATGTGATTACTATTGTTTTATGGATTCTGATAGTGAGGTTATTTTTTGCACCTATTTTCTGAATGTCTTTTTAGAATAAATTTTGAAAGTAAAGATTTTCTTAATGGCTACAAATTTCATATCTGTATAATTCCCACATTTTTAATTCTTCAATAAGCAATTCTTGTAATTGCTGAAATGTCTAGACATCTTGGATCATCTTATGTAAATAATATTAAATGTCTCTTCATTCCATGAAGAATCATTGAAAAGATAAGTATTAGACTAGAATGCTCAATAAAGGATAACTTTATTGCCTTTTTTTAAGGTATTAAATGCTTCTTTTTAGTTAGGTCGTGTCACATTTTCTTTTATTTTAGCTTTGGTGAAATGTTATTTCCATATTATTCATTAAAAAATGAATTTTATGAGCCAGACAATCAATCAACTTATCATTTAAGTAAGGTGATCAGGTAACTAATTTTTAAGTTGCATTGTGTTTTTACCATTTCTTCCTTCCACAGTTAATGTTTTCTTGAAACAGGGAAATTATTTGAGAAATATTATTCATATCATTAGAAAATTGAATAATATTAAGTTCTGAGTAACACAGACTGACTAGCTTGAATGTCTCACAGCTTGTAGATTTAGATCATATCCATCAAAGCAACTGAAAGCTTTCTTATGATCTGATTCTATTTTTTCATTAGTGGAGAAATGGATGAAGAAATTGATGTTAAGGAAAAGTGGACTACAACTTCCATTCCTTACAAAGTTTGCAAACATTTCTCAACCTAATTTCTGATTAAGTATGATAACGACAGTTTGTTTTTGTTAAATTTTATATTGATTTTGTTAATGATAACAATATATATATAACACAAAAAACTAATTATATTTATATATATATAGGATACGGATGTCAGGCCTTAACTACTGGGGCTTGCCAATTTTTTTAAGTAATGGCCTTGAATCTCGCCTTGGAAAAAAATTCGACCCTGACTGACTGTTTGAACTGACCCAACCTATCATAGGTTCGATTCTGGGAGGGCCTAAAATTGAATTTTCCCCTGTAGGAATACTTGAGGTCGATTTTCAATGATTTTTTTTTAATACTTCCCATAGAGTCAGAAAGATAAAATTTCACGTGGCTATAGCTATTTAACATCTGCACAAAAAAACTAATATTTAGCTACAGATGTTCATGGGTTCGATGACAGGTGAAATATTCTCAAATTTAAAAAAAATATCTATATCTAGCTTAATATGATGTATAGATTAATCTTAGTAGTATACTTAAAGTTATATAGTATATATTTAATTTTAAAAAAACTGCTTTTCTTTCACAGATCTCTTTAAATATTTTATTACTCTTTTATAAAATTACTTGGAAATTTTTGAACAATAATAGTTAGCAATAAATCTCTGGTTTTTAAACAGATAATGTATTTAAGAAAAACAGTATGCCCTATAAAGCTATATAAAATGATTACTTGGAAAGTTTTAAAAATAAGGCATTTTTATAGGAGTACTTTAACAGTCATCTTCAATGTTTATTTTGAAGTGAGCAGGTGTAACTTGAATCAGTTCTGTTTTTGATTCTTCTCCCACATCTCAATTCCTCTTTTCATGATATTGAGATCTTTACATGTAGTTCTGCAGCAACCTCCAATATATCGTGCACCAAGATCAAGCCATTTGTTTATGTAGTCATCTATAGGCTTAGATTTTTCTCCTTCCTGCCATCTAAAAATATTAAATATAGATTAATAATCTCATCTAATTAAATATGACTGATATTAAAAGATGGTTAGTTTAATGAGAAATAGAGGTGGCTTTGATAATTTTCCAGTTGATTCTAGTCCACCACTCAGATATAGTTTTATAAAAGTTTTAAATGTATAGATATTTCAGAAACACCTTAAAGTTACATTAACTCTTCGTCAAATAAAATGAATTTGTAGGTTTATAAACACACAACTGAACAAAACAAAGGCATAAATACCATCAAACTGATGATATTTATAAATACTCTGATACCATCATAACTATTTAAAAGAATGGTTAATTCAACATGTACTTACCCTTTTTCAGGGTCCCAAATTTCTCCACTGTTTGGGTATACAATGAGAGGAATGGATAGGGCTGGACTACTGCTCATTTTTGTTAAAATTGATGTGGCTAACTTAGGACTAAGGCAATTAACACCAATAGCAATCAGTTGTTTTCCCCCAAGAGCGCAGCATTCCTGAACTACATTCAGGATGTCATCACCGTGTGAAGTTCTTTCTCCATCCTTGTGATTCAATGTGTAGGATTAAAAATATGTAAAATGTTTATTATATATATATATAATATCAATTATTTTCTTTATTTTCTCAACAGAGCTTAATTAATATTTAATAGCAGCTGGCTTCCTTGATTTGTAACTTCTAAAATCTTCTCTCTTTATATTCCTTTGTTATGTATTTAGAATAAAAGCCTTTGCATTAATATCTTTTGATCCAGATGATAATGTGTTCCTACCCATCAAATCCTTGTTGAAAAGATAAGATCTCATTTTGGATACTTGATTTTTAATTTTTTTATTAATTAAATCTACTTAATCAGAAAAATTTTTACTAAATGTAAAATACATTCTTTTGCAAAATTTATTTCATTTCCGACCTTTGATAAAATTTTAACTGCACTTAATAACTAATGCAATTGGAAGAGAGAAATATGAAGTATATCTCATGATTTACCTGAGATGAAAATGATAACCATGCCCTTGTGTTAGGAAAATCAGTAATGAGCAATTGAAGGAGAGCTTTTGCTTCCTCTAAGGCAGGAATTGTCTCAAATGCAAAGAGGTCTACACCTGCATCCACCAATGCCTTCATTCTTGGCCGGTGCCAATTTGCCATTTCTTCAATGCTTACTGTTTCAACATATTCTCCTCTATATTCTGAGCCATCATGAAGTGATGCACCAAAAGGTCCTATAGAGCCAGCAATCATAGGCTGTTTCTTTGTCAAGTTTTTACACACTCCATTACCTGTATCAGATATAAGGCAAAAACTAAAGTAAGATATAAAAACAATAAATCAAAGGATAAGGGAAAGTAGATTAAAACTTAGCACAAAAGTCATGCAAGTTGTTTACAATGTTAAACAGACATTATAAACTGGGACACTCAACTCAAGTCTCCCACTAGCAAGGTAAGTATTCTAATAAAATCTTTCTGCAGTAAATAGATATTACACATCCATTTCCATGAATTTCAGCCATTAAAGTGGGGAAAATTTATATAATAATAAAATTAAATTATACAAAATGAAGAGTATGTGATTATGGTCTAAGATATATCTTCATTAACTGCCTTCTTCAGTTGAGAATCTTCGGCGGTAATTTGAGCCAATTCATATGATTAACTTATTATGTACAGCAAAAAGATCTTATTTTTATCAGTTAATTTTATTTATCTATGTAATCAATTTATTTTATAATATTTACGAATGAATATCTATAATTTTTGTAAGTTTTCCTTTTTTCAATTTAAAAAATATATATGATATATACTCTCTAGAGCACATACTGATGATATTCCTCCCAATTTCCTCCTGGAACAACATGACTGCTTCTTTTGCACAATTCACGGAGTCCACAATGTATTTTAATGCCTGATCTTCAGTTACCCCCAAGTATTTCATAAAGCCATCAATACTGGCCTGGTAACTATTTGTAGAGATTATTTCAGCTCCAACTGTAAATAACCTTTATTATTATCATATAATAAGATATTATAAATACAAAGCTATAAAAGCCCACTATACAAAGATAACTATGATTTGATTTTATAGTAAAATTTCAACCCTTAACTCACAACACTATTATGTTCTGAGTTACACATCAGGGTAAATGGGCTTTCAGTTAATAGTGGAGAATATTCTTATTATTTTAATGAAAGTTATATTTTCCTGCTAACCTCTTAAAAAATCCAAACTGGTTTTTATTACTGCTTCTCTATCATTGGCAAGAAAGCGAGCTGTCCATAGTGGATCACCATCCACTTTGCAATTCACATGAACACTCAGCTGAGATGCAAAGCTGCCATCTAGAAGGGTCACAGGATCACCAGAGGCCATACTTGGAATTTTATTTTTATTACTTCTTCACTTTAATTGGCAATAATCCTGTCAAAAACGTTATTATATGTATTTTTCCTCACTTGCTATCATTGTAATTTATTAGAGGTATTATTTATTCAAAGGAACATTCCAATGCCTATGAAACTTTAAAAAATAATGAAATAATTTGGAGGATGAGGGTTAAAATTAGTAGCTAATAAAAATGCACTTATTAAATATTTCTACATTTAAAAATGATTTTTAGACCAATTGTTAGACAAAATGCTCTTTACTCCCACAGTAACGAAGGGGAAGAATCAATAAGGTTAATTATATCAATGATGTGAATAATTAGTTGAACAATAAAAATTAGAGTTTCTTTAAATAATAATACCAAAGAAAGGATATTGGCAAAGTTAAGATGTAACTTCTTAACTATAGATTATAAGTCATGCTTCGACGCATTAAATCACGGTGCAACCGGGGTGTGCTATGCGGGTTGCCTGTGATTCCCCATGTACTTTAGAGTTCTAGTGCAAAGAGAACGTGCTACTTAAATTGATCTAACGCTTTTTTAACAGTATAAAAATCTCTTAGTTCTTTGTGTAATATGGCAAGCACTAGATGAATCCTCCACCTCACTGTGTCCGTCTCATTATTTTAATACATAAAATAGTAAGTATTATAAACATATGGTTAACTTGCATTTAACCTTAAACAAAGAAAATATTTCTCATCATTGAAATAAGAACGGTGTTGTACTTCGTGCCTCTTGGTTGGTGTCTGGTTTAGGCCAGTTCAATATCGCTTTCCCTTTTCTCGTATGTAGAATCATCATTGTTTATCCATATTTCAGAAAAAATCGATTAATATTAGCTGAAAATTTTAATTTTCATCGTAATTCTCCCTAAAACGGATTAACTGCCTTTTAACTTTTGGAGAGGCTAGGTTGGCTCCTTACGGGAATTTACGTGCATTTATTTCCCCATAAGCTACTGCCAGTTTTTGCGGAAGAATTTTGGAACGGCCGATAGGTATTCGAATAAAATTCCGTAAATAGTAGAAATTTATAAGAATAATCTTAACATTTCATTCTTTATTTTTATAATATATCTTTTCTTGAATTCCTCTATCAACTTTTATATCTGTATATCTATTTTATGCACTTTGCGTTATTTTTTATTAATTTATTTAGGTTGTAAATAGGTTTGTATTTTCTTAAATAATTCAAATTGGAAATATTATAAATTTAAAAAATTAAATGTTTGAGTAGATTTTATTATGAAAGGATTGTCTTGATGATCCCATGTTTTCAGCGGATGTCTATGCATACGAAAATTCTGATAATGAGGCTTTGGATGAACAAGGTTGATAGCATGACATTTACCATCCACTTGATTATTTCACGGTCTCTGTCCGATGTTTTCAGTGAAGGTCTTTCAAGAAACATTAAAATTAGAATTTTTGGGTATATCATTTGATAATAATATTTACGAGTATGAAAACAATTTATCTTTGAGAAAAATTTATTTCTTCAGTTTCCTAGTTAAAGAAAAGCATATTCATATACTTTTAATTTGTAAATAATCATACAATAAAATAGTATTGAAAATTTCTATTATAAAATAGTGACATTTAATGATACACCCAACCTTACACTTTAAATTTCTTACTATTAATTACGGGGATAGAAAATAAGAAGGATCTTGTTACAAGTTGATAATTTTCCCTGCTTGAAAGTGAATGGGCCTTTCTAAAAGGCAGGTCACGAAAAATATTATGAACAATGCTACTGATCGTCAATCAATGTCAACTTCTATAACTTATAGATAGCCAATACACCGTATCATACAATAGGATATAGCTATCTACGTAACCGCGCGCTATTTCAAGATAACGTTCTTCTCTAAACGTGAGGATTGACTCAAAATTGAAGGAAGAATTCATTTGAAAATACATTCATGGGAAATGAGTAAATTAAATTGGCAAAAAATCAAGGTATTCGTATATAATTCGCTGATTCGCACCATTTTCCCCGAATTTACAGTTAGATTTTCTCGTAGGCTACTAAAATAATCCTTAGCTTTCATAAATACACCTCTACAGTTTTCACTCTGAGGTGAATGGCATATTCCTGAGGAAAAATCCTAGTTGATGACTCTGATATCCCCCGATATACGAAACTGGTGGCCTACGGGGTATAAATCTAAGGACTAAAATTATTCAATGTTCAGAAATGAATCACTTAAAAAAGGTACATTTAAATAAAATATAAAGAAAACAGATCGAAATAGGAATATACGTTGGATAAACCTTTCACTGAATTACAATTTTTGCTAGATAAAATAAGATATTAAATGACTAACCCTTCACTCAGAATTTTAAAAGTTTATAAATAATGCAATTAGAACTCAACGTTTATTCAGATAACCAACAACAATGAGACGGAAAATCAATACTACTCCTGTAAATGCAAATGAGAACAATAATATTCTTATTTAATTATAATCCAATTTCAAATAATTATTCGTCAGATATAAATACGTTCATAAAAATAAAAATTTTGCTAAAGAAATAACAAAATGGAGTAACTTATTGAGCATTGTTTCACAATAGATATTGGTTATATATTAACATTATTACTTCGGAGAATATTATCCCAAAAATGAAAATTACTTTATATATTTAGGATTTAAAATCGATACAAATAATTCAAAGCTTAGCATTAGGATGAAATAGCTAAGGACTAAACGAGTCAAAGGAATGGTAAGAGATTTGAGAGTCAACTTACTCTTAAGTTCTCTCAGTAGGTCAATACGACAGCAATGATTCCAACACATGTGAATCAAGAAACTTAAGTTCAGTTTGTGAGCGCAAATACTACTGTAAATCACATCTTCAAGTGAGAAAAATCTCCGCTCGATCGCAGTGCCCTCACATGGAGACAATATCAAGTCACGTGATTCACTTCGCTTCGTACGAGGTGCTCAACAAGGAGTGGAAGTGTCAAAGGAATTTATTGTCCATTTTTTAAGTAAGATCATATTCCCATGATAGATGGAGATTTTCTTGAATAAATGCGAAAGATTATTCATGATATTCAAGAAATGAAATATAACGTGGTAAATACTGAGAAAGATGTGAATTTGAAGTTATAAACTTCTTAAACTTGCTATTCAAGAACTGTTTAAAAATTGACAACCTCCTTGGTGATTTATCTTAGTCGATTTCGATCTTTAATTCAGATGTTTAAACTTTAATTAGTATTTTAATTTAAGATAGTAAAGTGAGCGTAAGGTGATCAATTTTATTCCACGGAGTGAAGGTTTTCAACAATTACCTAAGCAAACATAATGCTTACTCTAATTATTTTTTGGTCTTTGATATGTTTATTCTACTTATCGTCATTTGGTTTAAACCAAATTCGATGAAATTTGAGTATGCCATAAATGAGCTAGTAGCTATGTAATATCTCTAAACTAAAATGTGGTTGGTATTGAGAGGCTGGTTATCTTTCTCGTTAGAGTTAAAGTGAAATATAAAGGTGACCATAACTTTCTTTCAATTTTTCTAAGTTTTATGATTGTATTCAGAGCCAGTTAATAAAAAGGGAATAGTAGAAGATATTTCTTTGAGAAATTTGACCCATTGGAAGTTAAAAAACTGTAGGCTCTCAATAAAACTTGGTATATTCTAATATATACGTTTGTACAGTTAAAAATTGGAAAGTGCCATATAGTAAGAAGATAAAATGAATTCATCCCCTTGAAGTAAGGCTATTATAATTGGGCTTATTATTTGAATTGAGTTTCTGGTCCATAATGTGAATTCAAAAGACAAAAGAAAACAAAGAATTGATCGACTTGCTCCAATTTATATTTTGTGCAAGAATACAAATATCAAGTAACAGCGAAGAGAGTTGATGAATTGTTTCCCCCATTTAAAAGGTTGATATTAAGAGTCAGAAGATTATCTCCTTTAAGACAAGTTAAATCATGATGTGTAAGTCTATAAAATTCGATATCTTTTCAAATTAGATATCCAAAATTTGAAAGGCTTTAGCACTCTTATTATAAGTTTATGAGGCTCCTTATGTTTCATATAAATTTATTTTATTTTCATCAACAGAAGAAGTATAATTTTACACTTTACAGCTTAATTTTTTTTAGATTATGATAAATGAAGAAAAATAAGTTGTTGAGTGTTAGAATCGGTTCTTTGTGTTGGACTGTAGTTTCTAAAATTACCACAAAGTAATGCTCGAAGATTTTTAAGATACTTATTACTTGAACTTAGTTCATGTTTAATAATTGTAAATGAAAACAGCATTGTCTTCTTTAAAATAAACAAGTTTTAAATATTCATTAAACTGCTTCCTGGAACTACATTGAGACAAATATTTAACATAAATATAACTATTAGAATAAAAAATCTTGTGATTTTTATTGCAATATTTAAAATCACTTTCACGATGATAAAATGGGTACTTAATAATTTAATCTCTTAAAGGAATAATCTGTTTAAAGATGTATGTGAAATACTTTTACTACTCCTTAGCTCCAATTTTTCTTGTACTTAATTATTTTAAGAGGTGAACTTGATGTACCATAAAATCCATTACTATATTGTTACAAAAATAGAATAACATTATAACAAGAACGTATTCCAGAGGTTTCAGATCGTTATGCGAAATATTTAAGACATCTACAGTCCGTTTCTCAAGCAAATACAGCAGATGATATTCTTCTTCCAGATCTCTCTGCAATTACTTGCAGAACATTTATTTTATGGTTCATCACTTTCATCTATTAAATAGCTTTGGTTACCCTTTACAAGCAACGTAAAGGATTCTTTTTTAGTTTAATTATTTTAAACTAAGAGTATGGAGGCTTCAAATTCTCGTGAACTCATCTAATCTAATTGTCCTTGACTTTCGAATCGACAAAAGATCCCTGAGGAAAGGAATTTCGATGTTCGATTCTTAGCATGGATCGACAATCATAAAGCAAAGTCTTTATTCATGTAAACATTAATATCTTTAAAAAAATATCTTTTCTATTCTCTACTTCGATTTATTAAAAGCAAAATAAATTATCATCCAATCTGACCTGTTATTCAAAGGTCATGAACGAAAATTTTTTGATGGAAAAATAGCTAAGAACAATTTTAAATCATTCCTAAAAACCGATAATTAAATTTTTCTTCGGTTAAAATTATTAGCACTGTCTTGATCGGAAGGCATTATTTCAAACCTATAGTTAGGTATAATTGAAATACTTCCATTAGAAGTGGATATGAAAATATGATATGAAAAAATGAAAAAAAGCCTCCATACTCGCAGTTCATCGAATTATTATTTGGGAACATTCACAAAGAGAATCGAGAAAGTTCTTGAGTAATAAACGAGCAAAACATGGTGAAGCAATCAGAGGAGAATTTCTTTGCTTACCCTTGCGGGAATATAAACATACAAACAATCTTCCGAAATTTCGAAGGAAAATATTTCCTTATCTAAATACATTGGTCTCTTCTTTCGTAAATATTATTCAGTTTTCGTTTAGGAGGGAGCAGTTCAAATTTCTTGGAATTTATGAAACCGTCTCGGTGCTGTTTTTATTCTACATTTCGAGCGAGTTTAAGAATTAATTTTCATTGATGGTAAACAAGATGTATTAATTTTTTTATGCTACCACGCCTATTATTTACCTTTGGGACAATGTATTGGTTATATTATTATTATTTACCATTATTACAAGTAAACTGCTAGTAGGCTGTAAGCCTGGTGCCAGTTATTTTTCCTACATATCCTTAAATGCATAATATTCTTAATAAATAAACTTAAAATACTATAACTAGCTGTTTTTTCTGAAGCTTTCGGGGTTAATGACAGGCCTTCATGGCTACCGTAGCGGTCACGGGGATGAAACCCCGCTGTACATCGCTCAGTCAAGCAATCCCTTACTTCCTCCAGAAGTCCCTATATTGCAACACCCTGTTTTCTTATTTCTAAATAGAGGGCATTTCTCTTTGAAGAATTTTACATTTTTAGGCAAGGGTCTCAAGAGATAACATTTTCCATTCCGAAATACCCTTGTTAAGAAAGGAATACTTCTTTACGTCTGTTCTTTGCCGCCAAGGCTCAATATTAAATTCATGGCTGTCTTTATCACAAAATCAGGTTTCAAATTTGAATTTTTAAAGGTTACCCAACCTACCGTTACTTGTAATTAAGTTGTATATACAACCTAGTATATTCAACAAGGTATTCATCTGCATCATAGTATTCACATAGCAAGATTAAACAAAGTTATGCTTAGGACACAATAGAGATACACGTCGCATATAAATTATCGTGATGATTATTATTTTCATTATTTCCTATACTCACAGTATTTACGTTACTGGTCAGAGTTTGCAAGATCTGCAATTGACTACTATTTACTCTACTTAGGAGAGACAGACCCCCTATCCTCATCATTGTATTAACTTTTAGTTTCAAATTTCTATCTGAATTCTAATTTCAAATCTCACTCACAACAATCTAAATCACATTTACTGTCCGAGGTATCATACGGATGAATCTTATTTAAGTCTACAAAACTATGAAAAAATCATTACAGTTAAATTCAATCAAACGGCATTGTAAGCTTTCAATAATCCCCCGTTTTTTAAAAAGTGTAAACAGGCTGTGAAGCAGTTATCTGCAAGTATTATCAGATATACACATTTTGTATTTATCTCACTTTATACTGATTATTCGTAACAGATGATTGAATTTAGGTTGATTTTTTACACGCTCGTTAAGCAAATATTGGTTGGAGGGAATTTAGCGCTTGCAATTACTTTAAAAATATATTTTGATTGATTTATCTTAATTTTGCCAAGTTTAATTTTGATAATTATATCTCTAATTGATCATTGAATTGGAGTTCTAGCTTTCTGCATTGAAGGCACACCTCTATAGAATTTCTATTAAATCAACATTAGAATTCTTAAATATATATTAATTTTAACTTTCAAATCACGAGCATTTTACCGTAATGATAGTAACTTACTTGAACTATAGATACTCTTTCGAAATATCCTGATCCCCGCATTAACACCACCCCTCTATTCTTCATTGCATGTACAGTTTGGATTAGGTAATAACTATAATAAACATAATTTGGCGAATCGATGCTACAAAACTGATGGGCGAAAGGTGAGATATCCTACTTCTAAAAAAACTTATATGCCTCTCTTAGTATTTAAAAAGTCTAAGTATCAAATTAAAATTTTTGGGTGTAATTTTCAGTCTAACAGGGATTCTGCCCTAAATGTATTTCTCAATTTTGGAGAAAAAGTTATCGTCGATTTAAAATTTCCTTTAGCCCACAATTACCATTACCTCTACTTTATCCAGAGACGATCTAATCTCCTTATCTGGCAAACAAAAAAGATAAAAAGTTGGGCCGCATTTTTAAGAAATTGGCTCTTCCTGTAAGCAGTGGGATTTGTGCGAACAATGCGGAAATTTAATTTAAAGTAGGAAGAATTCAGTATAATGGACCACATCGACGGTCTACCGGAAATTATTCACAGAGCAGATAAGTATGAAATGCCGCAAGTACTTGTGCTTTGAAGACTAGGTTAATATTACCTCAACACTCGAAGCCCTTACATACGTGAATTACAAAGAGGAACAAATTCAATTTGAAAATAATTATAGCAGTTACGGACATTATCGGAAAGTAAGATCACCGACATGGATGCAGGCAGGTGATGCGTTGAGGAAATGATAACAATCGGAAGTCAATAGATACAAAAAGATATGAAGAAACTATGGGGCAGATATAAACAATACATTTAGAACGGAGACATAATCGAGAATAAATAAAATAGACGATTTTTTGGGGAGACCTGTATTCGGAGTCAGATTGGAAATAGTTGGTGATATACTTAAAAAGGGGGAACGCAACGGGAATTCATATTAACTAAATTTTACTTCCCGTTTAAAATGCAGCTCCTTTAAATATGACATTACTAGGGTATTTCTTCCGTGTAAATATTTCGGAAGTAAAATACATAATCCATCGAAATTGGAGACCACTGAAATTATCAGTCAAAAGAAAGGTAAAACTAATTATAAAAGGAACGCCGGATGATGGAAGAAGAGCAGGTAAATTTATATCGTGAAAACGAAATGCCAAAGGAGAAAGACTAGAGGAATTCTGTAGCGAATAGAGAATGGCTATATCGAGTACACTTTTTGAACATGGACGAAAGAGAAATGCTTGGAAAATGTCATGGGATATAATTAAATATCGGATTAGATACATCTTTGTTACGCAAAGGTAAAAAATAAATGAAACGGTACGAGATTTATCCGCTGATAAAGAATTTTGTTGTCATCGAGAGTCGTTTGCGCCTTAAAAAAATGTGAACAAAAATGGAACACCCACTATCAACGGAGGGCTTGAAAAGGTGTGGAATTAAGGGGATGTGTACATAGAAATATATATGTATAGAATTGAATTGAAAAAGATAATTACAGAAGTAGCAGAATAGCAACTCGTAAGTAAGAGAACTGATTGAAAGTGACCATGGATAACGATGTAGATACGATAACTAAAGGAGAAAAGAAGGAATAAAAGAACTCTAGGAGTGAAGAAGGGAGAGTCCAATTCTAAAAACATTTTTGCAATTTTAAATGATAGATATATAATATTTATTAGTTAAATGAATGTTTTCATTGATGAAATAATTACAATTTTAATCCTTGCTTGAAATATTTTAATTGGAGCTATAGAAAGGGCTACCTTTCGTAGTTCGTGCGCCTCTGATATGACTGTCCCTGAATGTGCCCTTTTTAGCAAAAGAAGTAGTAAAAAAGTAGCAAATGAGTATTTTGACTAAAATATTACCTATTTTTAGTCCACAAAAAAATTTTAAAATGTATAGCAAACAATTATGCAATTGATTTTTTCATCTGACAAAAATCAGATTTTAAACTATTATGTCAAAAAACAACAATTTAATAGAAATTTGGAAAATTCATTATGTTTAACACAAGGAGCTAATTCAGATACAACTTTGACTGATATTTTATCGCTGCACGTTGCACCAGTTCATTCCGATTGACTTTTATGTTTCGCGAAAATGACAAAACCCGGAAAAGTGCAGTTTTTTCGGTACCTTAGTTTATACTTTTCCTCGTCGTCAATGAAGTATTCCGTCTTCAGTAGCAAAAATCTCGGTTAAAAAAGATCAAATTATTCTTAGTTTTATGTAAAAATAATTCCTGTAATTTCTGTACTAAACTAGCAATAAATTTACTAAGTCCAAGAGCGCATAATTACTACTTTGACTATAGAAACTACGGAACCTCCTTTTTTCTTAAGTTGTACGAGAGACCAGATAAGCTAAAGAAGAGCGTATTGACATTTCATAATTACGATTATTAGCGATGTGCGACAGGAAACCCTGAAAAGTGAATTTAGGATTGAAGGATTTGGAGATGAACAAATCACATCAGACAAAATGCGTGAAATGATAGAAAAAATAATAAACTCGAAGTTAAGCCGTTTTTGGAGACAACTATATCTTATGAAGAGGTAGGATATGATCGCAAAATCTAGCACAATAACTCAAACTATTAGCCGAGTGGACTGTATTAAATAATATGACTATCTACAAAAGTGGTTACATAGTCCTAATTACGATCATGGTTTAAAAATTAAAGAAGGCGGTGGTTTCTTCCGATTAAATAAGAAAAAAATATATTATTTTTATGTGTAACCCAATGTTTGTCCTTTCTCCACGCCATATGATCTGCTCTCATCCACTTCTGTTATCTTACCTTTTCGATAATGTCCATAATGGCTGTCATTACTCGTTTCTCGCGATTTCTGTCCTTTCTTCTTTTTACCATCTTTTTTTGCATATACAGAGATGAAAAGTAAATTGAATTGAACGTTCATTATTTACTGTTTGTCAATTATTAACATTTATTGAGGATCTAATTTTTGTTTAAAAAGTATTGAACTTCATTTCGCGTGCCTGATGTTTGAACATATTTGGCCGTTTAATGGATTATTCCGATAAAAGTTTTTCACAGTCAAACTTGTTTTGGTTTCCCTGAAAACAAAATCCTTAACTTTGGACCGATAAAAGTTTATCTGGAACAGAGATCAAATCTTCCAATCAACTATCGGCTGCTTTTCGTCGTAAGGAAGTCGTATTGAGAAAAGAGTGGAAATACCGCGAAGAAAAATTCATCTAGTCTGCGCATATAGTTGAATATATCCTCTCTCGTAGACTCCTCGTTAATTCAACTACCTCTTCTCCCTGCTATCCTATTTTTCATGCTCACTATCAACCGACACCTGTGGTGCCTCAACAGGTAAATCGATCGCCTCATTTTAAGAAGCGTGCTTTAAACATACGTTCTCACCACTTTCTTAGACAGTTTTTCTCCCACAAAAGGAAGTTATCAAGAATTCTTGGGAAGAAAAGCATATCTTTCTTCGGATGAGTTTGACTATCATTGGAAATGAAACATTTTCGCAGTAGCTAAAGTTGTACGTGGTACGTTAACGTTCCCTTTAAGCAAGGACGGGAGATCCTATTGTTCCGAATTCAACAGAGAAATTTCATAATCAGGTAATCGCAGGAAAGCTGCGTGTTGCTCGATTTTATTTTCAGATAAAATTATTCGAAATGCAGTAGATTAGGTAATGAGCTTATGAAGTGGTATTGCTGAAAGATTTACAATGTAAAGAGTGCCAGCGGGGGATCCGCCACTCCGCACCGAATTTGCCTATTTTTCTGTTCGTTATGAGTTTATTTTAGCCTCTTTAGCCACGGGTTTTAGGAGAAGCTTTGTTATCGTAGGTAATAGGTTTTAAGGATTTTGGTCGATTATGAATGAGATGAATATATTGTTCATTTGTAAAATACATGATTTTGTTTGTAAGTCTTAGATCATAATAATAATCATCATACTTGTTTGTCTTCTTGTTTTAAATTTGTTAGTTCCGTCCTAATTCACTCAAGAGCCATGTCTTCAGAGTGATGGAAACATATTTCTATAGGTTACTCAGAAATCGGAATTTTTGTTAAGTTTCAAATTGCGCCGTCCCTCAATTTCCGTAATTCGACTTCAAGGTAAAGAAAGCAAGTACACATTTTAAAAGCCACCGTCACATCCGACGACGAATTCTCTCTGTGGACGTATGGGAGTGAAATGCGAGATAAGGAGTGTTGAGGCATGAGTTGAGAAAGGACGATCCAATTTAGTCATTCACTCAGCGTAGCATGAAGGTGATATTTCTCTTCCGCGAATTGAGACATAAGTCGACTCGAAACGTTTGACCGAGCACTCATTGTATCAACGCAGGATTTAAATGTCTTTATAATCGTATCCCCGCGACATCGAATCAACGTTCATCAAATCTCCTTTCCCCGATTAAAAATTACACTCGCCCAAGCGCTGATTTGACTTCCCGCTCTCCAATTGGATTTTTAATTAAATCTTGTCTAGGGTCTGCGCACCCTCTTTTGAGCTGTGACGCATTATTCGGGCGCCTGCGCAATTTCATCGCTCAGTTTAGAGAAGAACCGGCGAGGTTTTGTGGAAGAAAGGTGACAGCGTAAAGACAGGAGGGAATCAGCTAGTGTCCAAGATGGGGAAGAGGCTTCAAACCGTCGCTATGATGACCTGCATGAAGACCCTGCTCATGCTCTTCAATTTCGTCTTCTGGGTAAGTTAATAAGTGACCAACATCTGGCGGAATGAGTAGAATCGTATTGTATGCCAATTCTATCTCTATTCTACGTAGATGGGACGTTTGGACCTCTAAAATTGGATGCATACCGCAATTATTTACTCTGTCAATCCCGGTTTTCCATGCGAGTTCAAAGTTCAAAGTCTTCGGGAGCGTTTGCAGGCGGCGCTCCCGGCGATATCCGCGGATCGTTAAAGTTGAGCCACGCCTCTTCTCTCCATTATTAGCTTTAGTTTTCATGAGACACGTAGATTTGTTATCGCTTAGCAAAGCTGTATACTTATGGGTAATTAAACTTGCTTGGCGTAGGGGGTCGCGGTCGTTTATGAAGCACGTAGCTTGTGTGTAAATGGCGTTCGGAGGTTCTGCTTGTATAAATCGCAGGGGGCCCAGGGCTCCGAAATGACAATCTGATGGCGTAAGCGGAAAAAGGATGCAAGATAATTTACTGTGGTAATAGGTTGGAGAAGATTATGCGACTGCTGTATAATGAAACAGCCAACGTATGGTGTTGCTGAATAATCATTTCCTTGCGTTTAAGTTATTAAAAAATACCACAATGTAGCATTTTCCCCTGAAAAGACGCAGATTAGTTCTTGAAAAATTGACAAAAATTTAAAGCTGGCAAGAGTAGTCAATAGTCGATGTCGTTTACCCTTTATGTATTAATATCCGGGTGTCTCCCATTAATATTAGCCGCAAACGAATTCAAAATAAACTTTTCAATTTGAAATGCTCTTTTATAGAAGTATATCTTACTATTAAACATATGCTCTCTCAATCCAATTAAATTCCACAGGATATCCTCTCAATTTTCAGCTCTCTGTGAATTACCATATCATTTCTATGGTAAATTTGCGTATATGACCAATGTTTAACAGATGTCTGGTAGATGCGCTCATATCATCTTGTCATCTTTCATATGTATATCATTTTACTCGCTCGAGTACACAATTTTCTCTTCGTCTTTCAGTTTCTCTTCCTACGTAAGAAAATAATCAAGATTCTTCTGAACCCAAAGAAGAAATTTAACTTGAAACAAATCCTATGTTTTATTTGTTTTTCTTATCTCTTGTACCATATGGTACATTATAGCCCCCAGCGTAATCATATTAAGTGTTTGTGGCACAGATTTTAAACTTTCACATTATGTTAGGACTCTATAAAACCTTAAAATTTTGTCAATTATGCAGTATTTTTGATTTTGAAGTAAGCTGAGATCATGAAAACCCAGTTCTGAGTCAGAGTTTTGGAAGAGAAATCTTTTAACAAATAAAGAGTCTTATTGGTTAATGTTAGGTGGGTATAGCTTATGAGATTTACTAGTGTGCAGGTTTTATATGAACATTATTTTTTTTCAAAAATGAATAAAAATGATCACCTAAATGTTATTTCAAAATTCATTGCTATGGTACTTCCCTCTTTGTTTCATATAATCATCATCATTTGTTGTCAATATTATGACAGTGTGTTTTGATATTTAACTGAACTGTCTCGGATATATGTACCATATGGTACAAGATATTGTTGCATATTTTCTGATAATTTTTTTAGATATTGGTAACCTTTTTCTAGATCATACAGTTGCTAAAACTTTTTCTGACCCCTTCCCTTCCTGTCTTGTACCTTTCCTTAAATAACCTCTTTGATTAAGGATTCTCTCCATAGATTGTGCCCTATCCCATTAGTTTTCTCATATGTATTCACTCTGTTTAGCCCTTTTATCTCTGATTCTTTATTATTATTGTAATAACTCTTCATTTATGATCTTTTCTATCTATTCAATCTTCTGCTTTCTTCTCTAAGTATAAATTTCAAATATTTCAAAATATTATATATATTTTTTGTGTTGTCCCCATCTTCACTCAGTATGAGAAGAAAATACAGCAAAGTATTTCATCAGTTTTTGCAATATAGTTTTCATTCACCTCACTGGTTGATGCAATACTCTTTCTATTGAAGGCTGCTTTCGTCTTGGTTATTGTGGATCTAACTTCCATTATGCAATTTCTATCTCTTGTGAGTGTTCTTCCAATGCGCTGGAAGTCCTTTGCCTGTACAATACTGTACATGTATTACATTTATCATTAAGTTAAATTCTTTCTCTGTACTAATTACATTGTGCACTTTGGTCCTCTTGTTTTTTATTGTCATAACTTTCCTTTGGTATTACCCTGTAAATGGTAGAAAAATTGATTTGATTCATTCATTTGATGATCTCTAAACCTAAGAAAGGTTTTTCAAAAAAAGGACTTTTTATAGTATTTGTTATGTTTTTTTTTAATATAATCAGAGGTAAATATTTCACCATCGTCTCAAACTTCCTATACTATACCTGAATATTCTCTTGAGAGGAGAAAAAAACCCATTTGAGAGGAATGTGTGACAGCAGATCTAGAATAATAAATTAATGTTGATAACGTAAGGATGAAACCATTAGCTGAATTATTATTCTTATGTGAAATTTGAAAGTAAATTTTGACAGTTTTCTTTGGAATTAGATTTTTTTACTTTTTTATTATGGTAGTACATGCCCTTGAGTTTACATGTCATGTATGTAGTGAGCATAATGTTATATTAATTAAATTGATTATCACTTTTAAATCAAACTGTAGGTCACAGGAATTGTCATTCTAGCTGTTGGAATATGGATGAAGGTGGAATTACACAAGTATATGGAGTTATCCACAGAATTCTCATCCAATGCTTCTTATGTTTTGATGGGAACTGGAGCATTGGTGATTCTAATTGGATCTCTAGCTTGTTGCTGCACGGCTAAAGGACAGCCTGTCCTTCTTTACATTGTAATTATAATTTTTCTATACTTTGTCATTTATCATAATAATAATTGTTTAAGATAAGTTATCGGTGATTAAGCATTCAAGATCAGGTAGTAGTAGTTCTGTGAAAGATTCATCACTTAACTATAGATGTGATGACACATAGAATTATAGGCGAATATTTGGTTGTGCCTTTCATGATATTTTATTAAATATATTTTATCTGGGTGTTTAAAACTTTATGATAGGGTTAATATGTAATGCATTTAAATGCATTCTACAGTGTTGCAATGTTTGCAGTACTTACTTGATTGTATTATTTGGCTATTTTCTTTGTGAGTTAATGATTTTTGTGAGTTAGCTACTGATTTAGTGCTCTTTCATTGCATGAATCAAATAGAGAATGCAAGAATGAAGTTTTTTAGTTAGTGTATTACTCTCCTTCTTTTATTAGAGTATTTTCTATCTGTATTTTACTATTTTCAGTATGCGACCTTCTTGTTCATAATGGTTGCTATGGAACTTGGTGGAGGAGTTTCTCTGTATGCCTATCGCAATAAACTCAAAGAGGGATTTGCAAAAGGCATTAGTCAAAGTATTCATAACTACAAGGGACCTCAAGATTCTCTTTCCAGCCATGTTGATTTTATGCAAGCCACTGTAAGTAAAATTCCTATGTTCAATCTTTACTTAGTGAATTGTAGCAGAAAACATCTTGAATGAAACACTTTGTAACTTTAAGTATATATTTTCCATTTAACCGAGTTTTTTCTGCATGTTATTGTCTTTGGATAAAAAGTAGGAGTTTAGACTATAAGGTGTACACAATATCCCTATATTTGCTGAAAAATTGGCAATGAACCTTATGTATATGAATCTTTGTGCTGAGGTTTAGTAACCTTGAACTAATTGCTATGCTTACTCTGTGCTGGAAAATTTGTCAATTTTTTATTAGCTCTACGGTAAGTGACAAAACAACTCCCCTTCATTGTCTAAGCATAATCATTTGTTTGGTGTTTTGTGGGTGTTAATAATATTGGATGTTTACAATTATTGTTAATGAGTTGAATAAAGGCTGACCTATCATGTATAACATTTTGCTCTATGCATCTTATAGTCCTGTTTAGCTAATGATCCAAAAAACATGGTACAGAAAATTTGACATATACATGAGTTATAAGGAGGTTGGAGAAGGGAACTAAGAAGGGGGTAGGGGTAAAAATTCACCGACAAGCAATTCCTGCTTTCTGTTGGCACTTTTGATTTTAAGAGCATCTAAGTGGGGTCCTTTCTTCACCCTGTGAAGGAGTCAGGGCTGGAAGGTATTGCTTCAGGTCTGGTTGTTAAGATGTTCTGCAATAGCCTGAATATCCTATTTCTAGACATGATTCTTATACTCTGATATCCTTCTGATCTTCCCCAAGTAGAATGGAGGGAAACTGTTGTACGAAAACTTGTACACCTCACTTAGCAAGTCCAGGTCCCTCTAATCTTTGCATTTGCACATGGTCCTCAGGGTTCTTGTAGTACAGAATGATGATTATATGTTACTTGGAAGTAATCTCCCCAAGCAATAAGGCATGGCTCCTAAGCAGAGCAGAGACATAGTCAAAGTGATTCTCCGTGAAGCTATTTTTCTCATTTAACAATACAAGAAGTGATCCATTAGTCAAGTGTAATACTTATATTCATTATTTTGTTTTTAATGAGATGAGATGAAAGGGGAATGTGAGAGTGATTGTGGATCATTAAATTGAATGCAGCAAAGTTAAGGGTATGGTGGTGGGAAGAGAGTTTAGGGATGAAATGGTGCATGAATAGGTTGTGGCCTGAATTCACTGTCACTGTGACTTTATTTTCCTCAAAGAACCAAGGGCCAATAATCCTAGGTGAGGAAATTGCACACCACAGTGTGATTTTAGGTATTTGCAAAGGCCTTAGATGCAATTCTTGAGGATGTGTCTGTCCAAACGTCGCTATATTAAAGTGATTCTGAAAGGCACTTTGGATTGAGATCATGGAAATGTGCTTGAAAAATAGGCCGCAACGGCAAACTCACCCTCCTCACTGTTTCAGCACATGATGGCAGTTAAACTTTATGGAAACAAAACTAAATAGTTACACCTCGTAATAAAACCACTAACTTTTTATTAACATGTCAATCAACTGAATGGGATGCATTTAAAAAAGGAGCTAATGTTGCCTCACCCTGTATATAATATTTTGAAAAACTCTTTTATGCATCAAAAATAAAGTGAATAAACAGAATAAAAGCAAAGGATAAGTTTGTAAACCATAAATGAATAAGTTATGGTGTAATTTGTAAATTTTCAATGCCCAGCTTTGAGTATAAAGACAACAAACATTCTAAGCAGAATTTACTTTTGCATTATTGCAGGCATTTATGATAAATATAATTATGATATTTTATGAATTTTTTTCAATAGCATTGATGGAGGGTATCTTAAAACACACTTTTTATTTTATTTTCACAGACTAATTTGTTGCTTTCAAAGTAATTCCTAGAAATCTGTTTGGATTAACTTATAATATTTACATCATATTTTAAGGATTTTACTGCTTTTTATTTGCAAATTACTAGAGTACTACTTCATTAAAACAATATATTTCTTTTAGCTTCATTGCTGTGGACAAATAGGCTCTGATGATTGGAAAAACACCAGCTATGCCAGAGTTCCAATTTCTTGCTGCAAAGAGGAAGGACATGCATGTGATACAGCTGTTCCAGAGCTTATATACCATGAGGTAAGTTCACCTCACTTTGATTAAGTAAGTATTTAAGTTTGTACTATGTCAAAGTATGTTTTAGAATAATTAATTATAATATTCAGTGATTTATTCAATTTTTTAAAGTTGATATTTGAATTTCTTTGTAATACCCTAACCAAATTATATAGTGACTTGTCAATAATCAATTATTTCAGCACTTCTTTGCATCTTTATAGGGATGTTACAAGAAGATAGTGGACTATCTCAATGCAAATATGGGACGTGTAGCAGCCTGTGCAGTTGGAATTGCATTCTTCCCTACTGTTGGGATAATACTTGCATGTTGTCTGGCCCGAAATATAAACCGTGCCAAATATGAACAAATGGCTTGAGCTACTTTGATGTATATGCAGAGAGTTTTATCCTTAGAGAGGAGAATTCATCCTTGGTTATTTATTTTTATATTCATTCATTTTTGTCCAGAATGCTTTTGATATTCAATGCATTCTTTGAATTTAGGCTGAGAATTTTTAATGTGTTTTGACCCTATGCATAATTGTGTTTTTAAAGGAAGATTCTAAGTTTAAGAGAGAGAAAATATTTTCTTTGATAGAATGGCCATGGTCACTTTTAAATTGAGGTAGATGCAACTCATGTTGTATTTCTAGAGATTAAAAGGTTGGATTATATTTTTTGAATGTTAACCTCAAAACCATCTATCTAGCTCAATCCAGTTTCTTTATATGTATCATCTATAAACATACAATGATGCTTAATTTAAAAATTTATTTATGCTCTCTTGAGCCATGCATTTAATTATATTTATATATATTCATCTGCATGGATTCTCATTATCTTTGTGCACTCATTCTTATCATAATATTGTTGGCTATCTATCTTGAATGATTTTTTTCTTCAGTCCATAAATATCTTAAATGGATATTTATTTCTCAAGGCCAATCCTTTGAGGATTTTAGCTCATTATCAGCCAGTAGGCATATCTTTCATGGTCCTTGTCTAATATGTCTAGTATGAATGTGTACCTAAAATTTTAGTGTGGAATTTTCATTCCTAAAATATCTATATTTTGGTGTATTTTATTAAGGTTTATGGTACATGAAACTAAAAAGTTATTTTTCTTCTAGTTAATTAAGAATCTCTCAAGATGGAGGCTGTCTAAACGATTACAGTTTTCCATTCTTTTTGGATTTCATTGTGATGAATGTTTGAATTGGAAAATTATATATATCTAAAAGCATTAGGAATAAATTATTCTAACTGCAAGCAAAATTGAAGTTTGACAATGGTGATTGTCTGAAGGAAGAACATGAATGTCTGAAGTGTATTATTTATTTATTGAGTTAGCAACACATCTGTATAATGATTGGATCTCTGGTTATAAAAAACAATGATCATACTGAAAATATTTAATCAAAATGTATGGAATATTTCAATTTCAAATAGATATGCTTGCTTATTATCGCACATGTATCTTGATTTGATGAAGTGTTTCTTACTGGTGGCTCTTAATAATCAATTTTATAGTTGTCATGTAACTGTCTTTAGAAATTTTAAATTTCCTAATCTTATAGATGTTGAATCTAATGAATATTCTAAATTACAAATCTTTGAGACTCTAAATTCACTCATGTTATGATTGTTGTCTTTGATCATGAATGGTGCTTGGAAACTTCATGTTGATGATAAATTGAAGGATGTGATTCTAGTAAAGAGTATTATTTTTTTTAGTAATGAATGAGTTCATCTGATCCAAAGATAGGAGATGGGTCTTATATATTTACACATTAAATTTATTTTCCTAAAATTCACTGTGTATATGATGTTTCTCGTTGATTGGAGATCAATTATTTAGATTTATTTATATTGCTGAACCCAGTATGATAAATTGGTCAAGGAGAAACATACTGATTGGAAGAATTGAAGTGTTTGACATGGATGCATCTTTAGGTCAGTAAGGTTATTATGTGTTGAAATTATGATTATGATTGGGAAATGTTTCTCTTAATAGACTTTGTAAACTTTGATGGTATGATTCAATCAAAGTACTAATCTATCAAAGCTGGATTTTAGCAATGTTAGTCCTTTTAGGATTTTTTGTTTTATATTAATCTGTTTAAAAATTGACATGTTTATGTACCACAATATTAGATATTATTTCGTTGTTGAGGTCAGTCTCTCTTCATCTCTCATAAGTAGTTAGAGCATTTATATTATCATCTGAAACATAATTAGTATATTGAGCTTTAAGTTATTTTTCAAGATGCTGTCTTTTACCTTATGAATGTTTACTATTTTATGCACAAAGCCTAACCTTGTTACAATATTTGTCATTTATATAACTGTCTGTGATATATACACAAGCATGGAGGGTGATTATAAATTGTTTAATGCACTAATAAAATATATATCTTGCATGAATAAAGGTGTCATAAGACATTTACAATAAATCAAGTATTAGAAAATGAGAGGCTTTTATTCAGTAAGTGAAAATCATATCTTCTGCCAATAACCTTGGTTTAAGTTTATTTTGACAAAAACTATGTGAAGCAGTAAAGGCATTGTCCAAAAAAAGAATGGTAAAATTAATAAAATTACAATTATATCTCATAATATAAATAAGGAAAATTACCAAGACTTTTTTGAGTTAGCAGCTTCTAGAATTGTGTTTTGAGGGATATAATGGACAAACATCTCTTTATAATTGTAAATTAGTGAAATAATGTCTTGAGGAGCTTGGGGGAGAGGGTGAGTGAGTACACAAGAAGGTGAATGTCATTATTTTGTTAGCGTATGGATTTCAGAATTCGGATGATAAAAATGTATATAGTACAGTAAGGCCCCACTTAACGTGGGGGATACGTTCCAATAACTTCGAGCGCTAAACGAAACAGCGTTAAACGAGGCCAGGTAACACGTGCATATGTAAATATGTAATGGGGATCAGTGAAAAGAACAAAGAAAAGGAAAATTTATAAGTTCTTGCGGAATTTATCACAAAATAAAATATTTTTATATCTACGCCTAATAACCTTGATGAGAACAAATAAATCAATTGTGAGGCAGGAAAGCTGTGTTTGTACTGGGATTGCAATTTTGGAGAATACACTTGGAAACTTTGTTGAGTGTTAAAGAAATACATAGTATATCTACATATCACCGTGTCTGTAAAGTGCACCGCTTTTTGTTGGTGCATGGCCGTTATCTTTGCACACATATACAACAAGTAACAATACAGTGTGCAATTTAGGGGAACCCCAAAAAAACCGTGTTATACTGAAACAGCGTTAAGCGGGGTCTTACTGTATAATAATTTTTAGACAATAGCTAAGGTTTTCCATAAAGTAGAAAAAATGCAAAATTTTCTGTGCAGATTTTCCTCACTTTTGATGGAGTATATGATTTTGAAAATTGTCTCAGTTTTGAAAGTGATACAAACATGAAGCTTTTTGAAGCATAGATAACATATTATGTGCTTGTGTTTAGTATTAAGATACAAAAACATAGTTAACTAGTTTCGAGGTAAAAGGCAGATAAGTTATAAACTGTAGTCAAACAGATTGTGTCTTTGCATATAAATGCTGTCAAAATCTTTCTAAATCAAACTTCAATTTATGAGGTACGTCATTTTTGAATATGGTAATCAGTTGTGAACCAACAGTAAATCTTTGAGGAGTATGAATATTGGCCTTAAGCAATTAATAGCTATGTACAATGTTGCCAATTCATGGTTGGGAGCTCTAGCTTATTAACTGATATTTATCCTATAAGAGAGACTATATCCACAGTAGTGGGTTGCTATTAATATCATAGGAGGTAAGCTTATTGAAAAATTTTTTATGATGGAAGACTATGCCGAGGACATTTACTTAAGAAATTTGCTAAACTACATCGTTTTTTAATTAAAAGAAAGATGGAATTAGTTTGATAAGTTGCAAGGCAGCAAGGATGGTAAATCTAGAACTACGGAAGTCGTACTTACTTTCTGATTATAAATAAAAAGTGTTCTTATTTTATCAAAGTTTTTCATTATTTTCATATTGCAAAAAAAATAACTTTGTAAATAACGCTGAAAAGGCAGATAAAATTGAAATAGGTCTGAAGTTCTCTGATTGATATTGGTTGCCTGTTTTTGTGATAGGACATACTCTAATTTTTAACTTGGAGGGAAAGCGACCTTCACTAAATGGCAGATATATTAAAGCAATAATAAATCCAAAGGCTTGTATTATTTACACTGGATCAGATCTGGATGAAAATTCATTTTTGAAAATAATTAATAGTAATTATATTTTCACTAGTGGAGGTTGGATTTTCAATAGAAAGAAAATCAGTCTCAGTCCAGTTACAAAGCTTTATATTTGATCATGAATATGGAGTTATTTTGTCTCCAATGCAAAACAACAAGAAATTTAGTTACTGTACAAGATAAATTTTTAAATTTTATTCATAATTTCATCTTTTACAGTCTCTTATTTTCTCGAACATTTGAAGAAAGAAATTTGGATTGAACTTTGGATAGAGAAAAAATGCTATTTACGGTAGAACTGCCCAATGGTCCATATCCTTTATTGGCGTCTTTTCTAAGTCGCCTAGAACTGATCGAATGTAGCGCTTCTTTTTAGCCGTATTACGCATCGAGTTTTTAGTTTGTCATTTCAAACCAACAGAGTTTGGATATATCAGATGCTTATAATTTGTTTTGGTTAATTAATATTTTCATCCGGGGAAGCTTTAGTATCTAATAGTATGGCTCACATGAGCTTAAATCAGTATCTTCAGCAGGTAGTATAGATGTTTATAAATTCTCGTAAACTTCTGCTGTTCTGTAATAATTTAAATACAACCATGTAAACAGATTCCTTCGGATTAATTTATTTTTCTTTGCTTGTAATTCTTCAAATTTCTGGTATCCCTTATATTTTCAAGTTTTTTGAATCAATGATGTATGTCTTATGTTATTAGATTGATAGCGCCTGGAGAAACCGCGACGGAAAATTATTAGGGGTGAGGAAACGATAAGTTTTAATTTAATTCTTAAATGTTGCATATTGTTATTTTTCAATACTTAAACATTGGCTTATTTTAAATTATAATTTAACTATATTTGCTTGCTCTCCGAATCCACAGGAGTTTCTGTCATTTCGACACCCGCATGTTGCTAGCAGTAGACTTCATATTGAGAACCCAGACTCAGCTGTGGAAAGAGTTATCGACCCACCACTTGATGAAATCGTTGCAGCTCATCTAAGGTATATGGCATGAATAAATTTAAATCGTTATTTTCTAAGCATTAAACTTATTTTATCCATGTCTTAGTAGACTATTTAGCATAGAAGTCTATGAGATGGATCTATTTATGAGGATTGTAATTGTACATAGGTGTGTATTCTCTGCTACGAACCAAGATTATGTGGAAGCTTACAGATGGCAAACGCAAGCTATGCAAGCCGCCTGTAAAGCGTTACAGGCGCAACGTGATGAGAATTGGCTGCTGCCTATGATTTTATCCCTCTGCTTAGATCTGAGATTACTGGCTCTATCAGCGGATAATGAACGGTCTAAAAGAGGACAAGGTCCGCCAAGAGAAACCCTTGAGAAAGCTGCTGACTGCCTGATGAGTTGCTTTCGCATATGTGCTGCAGATAAGTTAGTTAAGATTTAATAAGTTTTAATAATAATAATTTCTTCTTTACAATTTATCCTGAAATGATAACTTACTCATTTCTTTGTCTAACTCATTATGCCTTTTCTTTTAAATAGTCGTTCTTCTGAGGAAGATACAAAAAGATGGGGAATGCTTTCAATTGTAAATCAGTTGTTTAAAGTTTACTTTAGAATAAACAAATTGCATTTATGCAGACCTCTTATAAGGGCAATTGAATCGACTCCTCTGAAAGACCACTTCTCATTAAGTCAGCAAGTAACTTACAGATATTATGTTGGAAGAAAGGCGATGTTTGATAGTGATTATGTACAAGGTAAATTGGCTAATCCTCAATTATCTCGCAATATCTTTTAGTATTGATTCTGTCATTAAAGTTTTTTTAATGAGATGAAGGTTAATCAAATTTTATTATTAAAAGGCCCTGTTGTCATTTGCAGTATTAAAATTACTAGCTAATTTTAATGGAAATACATATTACTTGTTCTATTTTTAAAACTTTAAAGAAAAGTAAAACATTCTGTTCTTATCAAATTTAAGAAAATATATATACATCTGAAAGCAAAATTTATGGAATATTATTGCCTGTTTAACTTCATTCTTCATGCATGCAATTTAAAGATATGGTCTAATATGATATGTAGTTATAAAAATGATAATAGTCTTTACCAAATTTAAAGTCAATTTCCTATTTTAAGTGATCTAAAGACATGAACAAGATATTCTATGTATCTTAATTTTGTGAACGTGATCTTGTTTGTCACAACAGGAAAGTATGTTATTCCATTTGAACATAAATTGAGGATTTTTATTACCAACATTTTTTATATTCTTTAAAGAAAATATAGTTTCATTTTATAATATGTATAGTTAATTATACTGAATGAATGCTTAATACAACAAACATTATAATATCTTTCTATTAGTTCTATTTTATTATTCCTGTCTTCTTAATTAGTATGTAATAAAACATAGATTAAATTTGTTACACACTTTTTTATTTATGCCCTAAATGTTTCTGACATGAAATATGCTATACTTTAATAGTTAAAATTTAAGCTCAGTCTGGTGTATCTCGAAAAACTTTTTTCTTTTAAAATTCTTCCAACTTGCTTTTATGGTCCTTTTATATTAACCCCCCCCCCATATTACTATCTTTGCTGTCATTAATATAGTTTAGGAATAATGTAATTTGCAATTTCAACTTGGTTAAAGTCTTCTTTTCTTGAAAGAAATTTATTGCCATAATTTCTCAATCATGAAGTATCTATTCTTATCCAAAAAGAATAAGACCTTAACTCTTGTATATTTGGGTATTGAGCTAAGATAAATAAAATGTCTTCAGCGAAATGCCTTCTTTGAATATTAGTGGTAATCAATGCAAAATTTCCTTTGTACTTCAAGCTGATGAGTACCTGTCCTTTGCATTCCAACGCTGTCACATACAATGTGCTCGCAACAAGAGATTGATTCTTATCTATCTGATACCTGTGAAAGTTCTTTTGGTTAGTATTATTATATATATCTACTATAACTTGATGATTCTGTGATGCTGTTACTAGTTAGTTAGGCAATTACTTAATCTTGACATCAATTTAAATGAAAATGTATTCAATTTTTTAAAAGTATTAATTTTGAAATTATTTACTAGATAAATAATTAAATTTTAATTTATTTTCCTTTTGAAATACAAGTTACCTTTTGTATTTTTGGATACTGGAATAGGAATTAGTCCATCTTCACTCATACTTTTCATATTGTCGTAACAAATGGTGAAAATTTAATATAAAATTAAAGCATGAGATACTGAAAATTTAATAAATTTTTGCTTTATATGCAGGGTTATATGCCCAGTAGAAGAGTACTAGAAAAATATGATCTTTTGCAATTATGGGATGTAGTGGAAGCAGTGAAAGCAGGAGACATTGGTAGATTAAATGCTGCTGTTCAGCTTCATGAAGCATTTTTTATCAAGTGTGGCATATATCTATTGTTAGAAAAGTTGAAGATAGTAACATATCGGAATTTATTCAAGAAAGTGTAAGTATAATTTTCAGATCATATAAATAGACTCTAAGGAAAATATATAAGATCTTGATTTACATTAAATATTATTGTTTCAGATATTGAATCTCATAATTGTAAAATAAGGTATTAAGATGCAGTTATGTTTGCATTGTATTTTATATTAGATTTATACTCTAGCCTAAAGCAACCAATCTATCCTCATAGAAATAAGAGTGTTATAATGCTGAGTGCATATTATTTAGCAAATTAGGTAATTTTGAAAATTTTAATAACAAAATAAGACTAGTAAAAATATTTCAATTTTGGATGTTATGTTCATCTAATGCATTATTTGTTCTTATCCATTTTCATAATGATGTTAAAGTAGATTTAGTGCATTGGAGTAAAATTTTGTAAAGAAAACTTTGAAAATGAAAGTTTTACCTAAGAAACAAATCCACCAATTTTTAAGATATAATTATATTATAATTTTGGATGAGTTTTAATTTTGTAAAGCTGGTATCTCTAATTGCTACGCCACAAAACTAATTGTCAATTCTTTTAAGAAAGGAAGGCAAACTTACTTTTAAAAAAATATTGTTTATCAGACTTGCGGTGATACTTATTAAACCGTTCAATTAGGATGAAATATGAGATAAAGATAATGCATTTATGTGTGTTGGAAATTTTAGCACTCAAATAGTAGGACATTTTTTGATAAGTAATTTTGTTGCAAGTTCAAATTTGGAATCTATTATTATTAATAATTACTATTAAACCTGTTATTTATTCGTATCTGGAAATGTGCAATTAATGTTTTGTGTTCAATTACCTACTTTAAATAGGGTTTATGTCATGATATAAATAACAATATTAAATTTTAGATAGCTTAATAAAATTGATCATGTTCACATTTTTTCTCAGGCATTTAATATTGAATACCCACCAAATTCCAGTTGAAGCATTTGTTTGTGCATTGAAGTGTGTGAGTGAAAAAGAAAATGGAAGACAGAAATCAGGGAGTGATCCTAGTAATGAATATCTTGGAGAAGTTACAGCTGATGAAGTGGAGTGCATTATAGCTAATCTTATTTTTGAGGGAAAAATCAAAGGTTACATTTCAAGACAGCATCAAAAAGTAGTAGTCAGCAAATCAAATGCATTTCCACCATTGAACTCTCTGAATTGAATGTTAATATATTTCTTTTATCACACAATTTCATTAACCTAACCTATTCTTTCAATATTCTGGAAGTATTATTTGAAACACCAAAATTATGGAAAAGTGCCATTACAACCAGTTGCGTAAATGAAAGATGTTGGTTTCTTTTTAATTTGTTGTCCAATTTTCTGATTTACACAAGGATGTTTACTGTTCAAGAAAGATTTTGCAATTAACAAATTTTTATTTGTATTTTTATCCTAGAATGTTGTGATATATACATTTCAAGTTTTATACTATCAAAATGTTGATTTGCATGAACAGAAATATGATTAATTTTTGTGTCCAATTCATTATTGCCAACTAATTCATAAAGAGGAATAAAGATATTTTAATACATGAAGATAAAATGAAGAGAAATTTTCATTCAACATTGTAATGAAATCTAAAAATCCAAAAAAGGGTAATATTTTACTTTGCCTAAAGTGAAAGATGATTCAGCTATTTTGGCACAAACATTGCTTTGTTCAAACATCTAATAATCTGATTTAAAGCAGCCTAATTTATGATGCTCTATAATATATAAAAAACAGTTGGCAGTTAAATGCATAAATTATACAAGTTTATGATGATGAAGATTGGTTTGAGCTGAAATTTACATGAACTTCTTATCAAAAAATAGTTTCGTTTTAATTTATGGAATCGCAGTTAAATAACAGCGGAAAATTCATTTAATTTTTACCTTTCATATGCGAATCACTCCACAAGATTACACAAAAAATAAATAGATATCATTACAAAAAGAGAATGATACACGCACATGAAAAAATTGCATTGACGATCACCAAGTTAAACGTAAACGGCACTCGATTGCTTATCCTGTTGTACCAGACATCGATTGAGATTGTCCAACTTGTGAAGGAACGCTCGCGTTCGTAGACTGTGTCTGTTGACAAGCTCCTCCGCTGGTAATAGCGGCTTGTTGTCGAGACACGTGAGATCTTCCACCCTGAAGATGTTTGTTTTTAATCCGCTCTAATTCATTTACCCTAGACCTGGCATGCTCAAGGCGATGCCAGGCCATTTGCAAAACCTTTTGCGATGCATATCCAGATCCTTCATGCGGTTGACCTGAAGGAAAATGATGTACGAGGTAAATATTTATTACAGGAAACTCCTTCGAAGATGTGAAAAGGTTACGAACCTGTTGAAACTTGGGTCAAATAATTAATTTGTTCTGTTAATTTTGACTCCACATGGGCTAAGGTTTTCAGAAAAGCATCAGTTTGGCCTTCGGCATGTTTCTGACTTGATTTCTCTTTGCTTAGTTCCATTAAAGCTTGTCCTGAAATGTATTCAATTTACTTTTTATGTTTCGTAAAGCCCTTAATCAAACATGACTTAGTTAAAATCGCTCCTTACCTGCACTCATTAAGCAATTGATGATGTCTTTTTCAATCGCATCTAAAGCTTGAATTCTTTCCATAGGAGCCGTCATTTTGGATGCGTGAAGATATGTATCGCTCTTTAATTATCCCTAGAATATGGAATTCGTATGTTGTAGTCTTACAAAACCGATACAAATAACATTTCTGAAGTACTCCGTCAATCCTCCGACTCTTCCTTGCGTAGCAAGCTTTGTTTTGCTGCTCTTTGTGATTATCCCTCGGGCCCCGACCTTCATTTTTTACTGCGGGGAAATTCACGACAGTTATGAATGATGCGACGAGCGAATTCGTTTCCCTCAATGGATTCCCTTTTTTACCATCTGTCATTGAGAATTTCTCTCCGTTCGAGGAAAGAATCAACCGGGAAGGATGATGCTCCATATTGAATTGCATATGATAGATATTCCTTAGAATATCAGTTATATCTGAGGCATACACTATTACTATCAATAGAAATATCAATACTAAAGGAATATACTATTGTAATAAATATATAATAATAAAAGAACAATATAAAGTTTAATTACAAAATAAATAAAATCCATATATTTGCATTTCCCATTATCGTGATGCGTTGATTATATAAACCATATATACACAAATATATTAAACTACATTATATATACACAGGGTTCATTATAAAAGTAATGCGCATGATTTTATTGTGACGCGACTATCTATTGTTGCGTGCTCGGATCGGTAGGAAAATGAGGTGTAAAGTCTCTTCTTTCAAACGCACCCAATTTCAGCTTGATCCGAGCAGTGAGAGCTAAAGAACATGTCTTTGCGTGAAGTGTGTTAGAACTAAGATTTCCTCATGAATGCTTGTAATTTAAGAAAAGACCCGTATTAGGCTCAATTTTCATCATACTCTAAACTTTAACACTAATCAATAGCAGAAAAGTAGTTACTTAATGAAATTAAATGTAGTAAAGTATAATAAGTTCACTAAATCATCGATACTCATTGCTTACATGTTAGGTTCACCTAATCAATAGTTGTATTTTTTGAAACTATTTGATCTGTCAAACCATATTCGTTTTTATTAATGATTTTGCTTCATTTAGAGAAATTCCATTACATCATCGAGTTTTAATTGGTCAATTTATTTTATATAATTAAATTAAATTAGTATAAATGATAAAGTAATATAACTTCTCATAAATTTGACAAGCGGAAACTTCCAACTGATGGAATCACATTTATTTGACATTTTCAAATACATCAAATAATTTTAAAAAGAAAGAATTTTATTTGTGGGAGAATTTCACTAGAATAAGCAATATTAGGTACTGGTATCTTATAGTGCGATGGTTTAGTGATTGAGGAAAAATAATAGTGATTAGAAATGATATATTGGGAAATTGAGATCGGTAGCTATTAAATGCTAATGGCATAAAGAACAATGATTTTAAAAAGGCTATAATTATCTTCGTAATTATTGATGTAAGCATGATATATTACAAACATTATTTTACTGATTGGTTGTATTAAATGATTGATAATAGTTTGGAGTAACATCAGAATCTTATGCTATCTACAGTTTCTCTAATTACGGAAAATTTTTAACCTGAAATACCTTTTTCTCTACAAATCTTATAATTAAACATATAATTTTTTCCCTCCTTCATTCTATTCCATTTTTGATTTTTCCGCTTGTAAGATATTCGCTGGTCAATTTTTTGGTAAGCCTATTCTTGTCCAATAGGGGCTATACAATGGAAAATTGTAAGCCATATTCTGATTGGTGGCAACCTTAGGCGTGCTACATGTACGTCGCCGCCATTATGGGTGAATATTTATACGACTCATCTTATTGTCGTTTATGTGCCGAAGATAATCCTAGCGGCGTTTTACTTTATAAAGCAGATGAATTAGAACTCGATTTAAGCACCTTAGTGAACCGATATTTACCTCTTAAGGTATGACACATAAATATTATCGTGAATTAGGTTCGCAACTTGACTTCCTTCCCAACAAAATGGGGGGTGAACTGATTATAGTTGCACAAATTTCGTCTGAGTGTGACTACCAGAATCATATATGCTTCCTATTATTTTGATTTATTATTTGAAAATGATATTTTTATAATATCATTTTTAGATTAATTACTTAGCTGCTGAGTTAAAGTAAATACATTTGAAAATTGTGAAGCCTAATATTTAGTTGTTCTATTGGAAAAATTAAAAAACTTCTCCATAATATCTGTGTAGGGAGGGAGATTACTTCTGTATAATTGCCCTTTATTTTCACATTTTAATTTTGATAACGAATGATTCCTAATATTTTTGATAGTTTTTGTGTGTTTTATTTTTAATATTTTGAATAATAATTGTAATTGTTCGCTTAATTTGATTAATTAGATTCAAGACGATGGGAAGCTTCCGAGGACTATATGCCCCGGCTGTAATATTCAACTTCAAGCTACGGTTCAGTTCTTTGAATTACTGGTGGAAGGCCAGAAAAAAATAAGAGAACTTTGGAAACTACAGGTAAGTTGTTTGAATGTATGCAATTTTATTGAGCTAAGTCTCGTGAAATAATAAATTGTCATTTACTTGTAAAATATATCAATGCAGGTCGAAAGAGATAGAAAAGCTGAAAAAGAACGTCAAAGACTGGAAAGAGTCAGAAGTGAACTACAGTTGTCCCTTGGTGATCTCGATAATCCAAATGCACAAATATTCATTCAAAGTAAGATCCTTTCTTTATAAACATCGAACGGTGTACATATTTTCTCTCTCTGATTGCTTTTAGTAATATGATCCCCGGATTAAATTCGATGTAGCTTGATTGAATTAAGATCATCATCTTGTTTTATTTTGGAAGAATATGAAAAGTCAAATTTTCTTTTTTATATTTTATATTACAGTACTGAATTGTTTGATGTTAATATTAAATATGGCCTTAATTGGGGGTACCTTATTACCTAAGGTACCCCCAATTAACCTTACTCTCCGAAATATATTTGAGTTTCTTTAAAACACTCATATTTAATCTTTGTGATCACTGATTACATCCTATTTTTATTGGCACATTTTATGGCATTTTTGATCAGTTCCTCCTGTGATTTTGCATTTTTTATGTGTGTAACGTGTGTGTAATTATCATGATCCATAACCCATTTTGACAGTCCCTGGAGATGATGGTAGTGGAATGTTTGTGCCAGAACATGAGATGGCTCTCAAAATGGAAGGATTGGAGCGTCCTAGGAGGAAAAGGGGTAGACCGCCAAAGCCAAAACCTCCACCAGAAGAAGTACTTAAAGAGACCCTTGCTGAAGGTAACATCCGTTTGTGGGTTCTTATTATCATTGTCTAAATGAAATATGAACTTAAATCTAGCCCTTTAGGGATATATGTTTGACTTAGCTTCTGTCTTAAGATTATTCTAATCTGTGCAAGAAGAAGAATTAGCAACATTATATCAGTACCTAAACATTTTCTATGATAGATGAATAATGTATCTCAAAATTTCATTAAAATAGGAGAAAGTAGTTTGTACATAAAAAACTATCATGCTATTTTATTATTATTATTATAGCATTGCTATTTATCAAGTGTGTTTGCAGATTGTATATGATCCTCTCCTTGCTTTCCTAACGAATTCAGTAAAAACCTACTTCTGATTTATCAATCCTCCAAATCATTTTCGGGTGATCAATCATCTATGGATATAATAAATAAATCAAATATGGATATATAATCTAAATCATCTAAGGATACAGAGTTAATGATCTCTTTTGCAATTTCAAAGAAGAGGTTGTTGGAGAAGAAGGTGCAGAAGGAAACACAGGAGATGGACAACCAGATTCGCCAAATCAAGGTGAGGACGACATGGAAGAAGATGCAGATGGTAGGAGACGAAGACGCCGTAAAGTACCTCAACGGTATTGGTCATTTGAGGATTTAGTCTCGATTTTAATTGTGCAAAGCTTGTGGGCTAGGCTATAAGATCATTTAATTATCCCCTTAGGTTCAAAGAGGCAGTGCAAGGAAAAGAATTGGAAAGGATATTTAAGGAAGAAGGTGTCATTGATGAGGATGAAGTTGAAGTGGAGGAAAAGGTGAATGTTGCCGAGCAAGAGAGCCAAGAAGGTAATTAATTGCTGTTGGCAGAATGGTTAGAATGCTAATCATCTAACGCTGAGGTCTTGGTTCAAATCCCAGCTGAGGAGGAAATTTTCCTCTCAGGGTGTGGATGTTAGTGATGTCTGTTATTAAGTTTAGAACCACAATGTAATTGTCCGAAATGGATGTTTGTGCGGTCTTTGATAATAAATAATACAATGAAAAAAATCAGTTGCCAGTAAGAAGTTTTTTCATTAGTGCTTAGTGGAAAGAAAATACCAAAATGATAATGAAGGATAATTTTTAGACTATTATATATTTGAGCTTGTTCTGGGATTCTTATATTGTTCCATCTCATTAAAAAATGTGTTATCATAGTGAGCATGAAAACATCTGTTGTTTTTATGGTTCTGATGGATTATTTTGAAATTGTTATGCAAATCAAATGCTAATAAGATTATTATTCTCTCATTTTCACTACAGGCAGTAATTCTTACTATCTAATTCTGATTAAAAATTGTTGTAAAAACAAAGTGCCTTTACCAGAGAAAGATTGTTAAATATTTAAGTGACTGATGTGTAAATGTCTTTCAGATGGAGAAATTATTGGGCATCTTGAAACTCAGGAGGGGCATGATCTAGGAGAGCTGATCATAGTGAGTAAGGGAAAAGGACGAGGAAGGCCACAGAGGCGCAGAAGGAAGGTCCGTTTCCAGTGTGATATTTGTGGAAAAGGTTTCCAACATAAAGGCAGATATCTTGTGCATAGGTGAGACTTGGAAAAGTTACCTAATAATAATTTTTTAGCTGTGTTATTTTCTAGACATTTTATTATAAGTCACTTTGTTTTCATGTCAAGGAATTCTTTCTGTATTTGAATTGGCTAAAAGTTTCCATAATATGAGGTTCTTTTAAACTTTATGGGATATATATTTATTTATTCATGAGTAATATAAATAACTGAAATCATTCAAACAAATTTCTTGCAGTTTGCAAGCAATTCGTTATATGCATTTGAGAGCATTTTTATGTTTATTCAATAAATTTTATCAGTTAGATAAAGGTGTGAAAACAAGAAATTAATTTGGAAATAGTTAGTTACTCTCTTGAATGACAGATTTTCAATATAGGGATTAAATGATGAATAATCTTGAGTTTCATGAAGAACACTTTTATGAAATAATTAATAAAACAGCTATGGAGAGTACTAAAAATGGTAATTTCATGAAATATGGAGCATGAGTAGTAAAGCAATGAAGGGAAGAGATATCACGAAGAAAAGAAGTCCTACTTCAATGCCAGGAGAATAGTCTATGTCTACATTCAACTACTTCCTACTTTGGCTATAGATCAGGTTGAGGTTGTAATATTTAGGTTGCTATTATTATTTTCTCAACAGTTACCTTTCTGATATTGTGGGAATTAATATTTTATTGAAGATAATTCATCTGGATCCTCTGATGTTGTTAGGTAGCTCAGGATTGAACAAGTATTATGACCAGGCACATTTGCAAAACTGGTCCAATCTGGTTTTATCAAGGAAACCTCACTTTGTTTTATATGTATTAGGCATGAAGAGTTAAACACATCTTTATATTTGATATAAGAAGTTTCAAACGATCACCTTATATCCAAGGATTTTGTTATTATTACAGGAGTTTCCACAAAGGTGTCAAATTTGAATGTGCCACTTGCAATAAAAGATTCACTTTCAAAGAGAATCTTGACTTACACCAGAAGTCTTCCGGTCATACTGGAGAGGGTAAGTTAATTAATTAAAAGTATGATTCAGATCTAAAGAAAGTTTTTTGATACATATATTGGAATTGAACTTTTTTGCTACAGGGATTGTTGAAGGTCTTGAAGATGGAAAGGATCCTGAAGAAGAGGATCCTTCAAGTTCTTCTGTAGAAACCAGATTTCCTTGTGATCAATGTGACAAAACTTTCCAGACCAAGCAAAGTTATGAGGTTTGCTGAAGTTTCTAGTATATATAATTAAAGTGATCTAGACTTTATGGAAAGACATCTTAAATAAAAAATCAAAACCTTGTAACTTCCTCAGGGTTTTAATAATTAAGACCGGTTTTGTAACCATGATGACACCACCAGAAGATGTGATCAGAGTGACAAAATTAAATCCCTGTGGTAGTTACAGAGTTTCTAGTTTTTTTCTTGTATATTCTCACCACATGATGTTTTCTGTACTATAGTTTTCTGTATTGTATGGAATTTGTAAGAAATTTCAAATTAATTTCCTTTTATTCAGGTGCATTTGAAAGCAATTCATGAAGGCCAAAAACCTTTTCAATGTGAAGTCTGTGACAAAAAGTTTGCCTATCAGAACAGCCTCAAAGGCCACATGGTTGTCCATGAGGTATGGTTAGTTGTAATGATTAGTCAATAAAATAATTGTATTTATATTATTAATAAATACTATTATTATAATATTTATATTTGTATTGTGCATTAGTGATTTGGATGTATATTTACTTGAATTGCCTTCATTTGTAGGCCCAAAAGACTGATGGGAAAGGTTATCCCTGTGAGTTTTGTGGAAAGCTTTTTAACCATCCAAGCTCTGTGGTTTATCATAAGGAAGCAGAGCACAATAATGGCAGACGTTTTGTATGTAATAAGTGTGGAAAGGCATTCAAGCACAAGCAACTTCTTCAACGTCATCAACTGGTTCATTCCGAATTGAGGTGACGTTACTCAATTTTTACATACATACAATTTAATTTTTACATGCATAATGTTTGGAAAATTTACCTTTGGGGTGTTATATTTATAAAATATTAGTGCAATGCAAAATATTTTGTTTTGTTTATTTTCCTGGTTATTAAAAATTATTCTCAGAATAAGATATTTATATCAGCACTATGGATTTTACTTCAGGCCGTACATATGCAAAGCTTGTGGAGCCAGTTTCAAGACCAAAGCTAATTTGTTGAATCACCAGCCAACTCATACTGGAGAAAAGAGATATTTCTGTGAACTATGTGGGCAACAGTTTGCCCACAAAACAAGTCTTACCCTTCATTATAGGTGGCATACAGGTATATTGGAAATCTCTCCAACTCTGATTTTATTTGAATATGTTTAGGACTGATTGTTGATGATTTCTAATGATTGAGATCTGGAATGATTAGCACTTGAATGTATTAAAATATATGTTCTCACATGCATGCATGCACAAAGGAAATCTGTTTTCAATATATTCTCAACAAAAAATCTTATTTATTATCACTTTCAGGAGAGAAACCATACCATTGCCAGTTTTGTGGTAAAGATTTCTCTCAGAATGGTAATCTACAGGAGCATTTACGTATACATACTGGGGAGAAACCATTCTGTTGCAGTTATTGTGGCAGAAAATTCACTACTTCTTCTCAGGTAAGATAGTCTTGTCTTTATCTTTTGAGTTGATGTTTAGATAATATATCTTTTATTCCACTAGAAACATGATTGTATCACATTTTATTCATAATCCTTTAGATGTAAGAATTATCTCATTTTAACGAACCCTTCATTTCATTACTGGGGATTGTATCTCAAAACTTGGTCTGAGGACCTTTGTTAAATGTTTCTTGTGGATAAGTCTCAGAAAATGATTTTCTCTCAGAAAAATGTCAGCAGATTCTTTTTAACTCTGTAATAGCTCCAGCAAATGCCAAAATTTCTTATTTAAATAGTATCCATCTTTGGTACTTACTTTGGTTTACTTTTATGTCATTTATTCATCTTTAATTTCCAATCTCATGAAAATTGAGAGTTAATGAATAGAGAGAAATTTTGTACAAATAATACCACAAAAATTTACTGTAAATATTTAAAAAATTAGGTATATTTTTCTTTCCATCTTGTGATTTTTATTGCTGTAAAATACTAAATACACGATAAAGCATTTGTTCCACAATTATTTAATTTATTAAGTCACAAATAAAGGTTTTCATGATTTGTAGTTGAAAGGCAATTATTTAACTGAATGTAATTAACTCCCACTTGGTTGGAAATTTATTAATTCACCTCATCCCCAATGGGCTCAACATAGATAACCCCTAGTAATATTATTGTAATTCATATTTCAAATGAAATCTCAAACGAAGTCTAAATGGTTAACAATCCACAGTTCAAATTGCACATCAAGCGTCACACCGGTGAAAGGCCTTGGAAGTGTGAATTCTGCCCTAAAACATTCTTACACAAGGATACATGGAAGTGTCATACGAGGCGTCATCGTGGAGAACGACCTTATCAGTGTCACTACTGTGTAAGAGGATTCACAGAGCAATGGGCTTTGAAGAAACACCTACGTTTGCATACAGGTTTGCTATTTTTTTCTTAATTACCTGTAAACCAACAAAGCTAACTGTCATTGAGGTTTTTTCTTTCATTTACAAGGCATGAAGATGAATTTTATTTTTTTTGTAGAGGTATGCTTTAATGAACCTATGTTTGTACTTCTTTTTCACACGAGTATTTGATATTTTCTTTTGTTATTATACTTTTAGGAGAGAAACCTTATTCTTGCAATTTGTGTGGTAAAGCTTTTGCCGACTGCTCCAACCTCACTAAACATAAAAAGGTATGTTTAATTCTATGAAGTAAATTTGTACAATGGATAATTATATACATTAGGAATATAATTGAATATAATTAAAAGGGTTGGGGTTTGTCATTACTTTAGTTTTAATTATTGAAATAACTGTGTAACCAGCTTTCCAGAATAAAATTTAAACATATCTTTGTTAAATTAACATAACCTAACCAAGTCAGGCTTGTAGAAATTGAGGATTTCAGATATCCATATTTTATGAATTTTGAATTGAAAAGAATACAACTCCTCTCATGAGTTTTTAGCATATCTAATCTATATTTTTTTAATATTATGTAACTTAAAACTTATTGTTAGTTATGGTATAATGAGTTTTGCTTTGTATTGATTATGTATTTTAAATTTTTATTAATTTTTATATTTAAACTAAATATAAATTCAATTGACAGTTGGCTAGAAAACTTGTTTCACAAACGATAATTTTACAAGCCATACTGAACATGGTTTGGAAAGCAAGAATGTAGTTCTTTCAAAAAGCAGAAGTTTGATTTTCATTTTCAATTCTTTTTGGAACTAATTTGGAGTGATAGTTTATTATTTATATTTACCCTATGAATTGATTGAATTTTATCAGAAGTGTAAAAATATTTATAATATACACCTTTATAAATTTAAGGTTTAGAATTGTAAGATCGCTGTTTTCTGAAAAGTAACACATTTTCATGTGCTTTCCTGTTAGATAAAAGGAGATTAAGTATAACTCTCTCTACTATATAGAGTTTATGGTAAATTTAAGAGAATATTATTTTATTATGTAGAATAAAAAATGTTATTTCTCATTTAAGAACAATGCTGTAGTTGTTTTTTTTGTTTGAATTGAAAAGTCTGTATGAAACTTATCTACCTTACCATTTGTTTACTCTTTTGAATACAATGTTCTCTTCTTTAGTATTAAGAATATTTCTGTGTATTTTCAGGTTCACAGGGAGCAATTGGCTCCTGGTTCCTTAGACACCACTGTGTGGAACATGATTCGCTCACAAATTTCGGGAGAAGGTGGAAGTAATGGTGCTGGTGGAGAGGGTGCAGAAAGCAGCAGTTTGGTGATGGAAGAAGGTGCAGCAGATGAGGAGCAAGGAATCCAGCAGATAATTTATGTTACCTATCAAGATCCTAATGACCCATTGGAAGCAAAGACTTTACATATAGTTGATAGTGTAGCTGAAGCAATATCTCAGGGTCAGCACAAGGAGGGTATTGCTGGAGTGGAGGTTTGTACTTTCTTCTCTCAATATAAATTAATGACTGGATTTTAAAATGTTTGTAAGGAAGACTATTAACACTAAAACAGCAGGACTCGGACACCCCCCTAGAATAGCAGAAGGTATCCTCAGGAAACCTATGCTGCTTTTAGAAAGCATGAGGCAGTCGTATATCCTAGTCTTTCCTTAAATGCTTAAAAATTAACTAAGTATGGATATTTACTTATCAGCAGGTCATGAGGTAAATAGTTGCTAAATTTTTAAATTAGAAATACATTCTGATATAAAAATATACAGAACAGTGAAGCCAGAAATTAATTATATGAATGAAGGCCTTTTCGAGATAAAATAATTGTTTACTTGAATAACTTACGAAAATTACCTGCTTGTATTTACTATTTATATGGGGCACAAGAAATATAATCTTGCGTAATAAAATTTACTGCTTCACATACCTACTTTGATTTTATTTCACAACAAAAAGGCCAGAAATAGGGTATAAAATACAAAAAAAGACCTTATATGATATTTGTATGTGCAATTACATTTATTTTTCTTTTTTAGCACAATGATACTGTCACGATATAACTATTACACAGAATCCTTCCACGAAGCTCATAGATAAATCTTATTGATGTTACAGTTTTACCTTATTTATCTGTGATTCGTTACAAGAATCCATACCCGGATATTTGGTGACCTCTTTTCTGCTTGCAAATAACCTATACATTGACTTATTCTAAATAAATTTTTATGTATAAAGAATGCATTAGCCAATGTTGTGAGTGTGCTCTCACCCTGTGCCTACATGCCATTTGGTCCACTGCGCTGCGTTTTGTACAATTATGGCACATCAGTATGTCTGATTTTCTTTTACTTATCCTGTACACTACGACATTAGAAAGCATCTGAATCAGGAGAAGAACATGCTTACTCAGTTTCATTTTATAAACAGGGATATTCCTTCTTTTTTCGATGATTTTGGAATTTAGGAAGCATCGAATTTTGTTCAACTTTCCAAATCAAAAAAATAACTACTTTCTTCAGCCTCTTAAATAGGCTCATGTTGATTTAGCCAAAGCCTTTGACGTAGTGTATCATAATTTGTTAATCCAAAAAATGAGTATGATGGCCTTCATTCTTAGTAGAAAGCAGACAGTTAAAATAGAAAACAAGCTATTAGACCCAATTCAAGTAACTTCAGGGGTACCACAGTGTAGCGTACCAGGCCCATACTCTTCTTCATATTTATCAATGATATGCCAATCGTAATAAAATCTCATGTACAATTATTTCCTGATGACTGCATTGTGTATAGGATTATAAAAGGGAATAGTGGTTGTAATAACTTGCAGAGGGATATCAATGAATTTAGTCACTGGGTGAACTCAAACAAGTTTCATATATGTATATGCAAGTAAATATAAGGTTTATTCAATTTTGTGCAGCATTTATATAACTGTAATAAAATTGCAGGAAAGTGGTGCTCCTCTACATCTACAACAAGTGGTGGAGGCAGCAGTGGCAGGTGATGATGAACAGTGCAATGTCATCCCCAAAGTCGACAGAATGGAATCGGAAGTGGGAGCGAGCCACCACATTACAGCAGGCCTGTCGATGGTAGATGCCAGGGATAGGGAGATGGGCAAGACTGAAGAAGAAGATGATCTAGTTCATCAGCTATCTAGCCAAAGTTCCATTCATCTTTCTGCATCTTCAGTGACTGCAGGACCACATCAAACGCTACAAGTGATGGATGAGGAGGGGAATCCCATCCAATTTACTATGCAGGATGGGCGGCAGATTCAGGTGATTTCATTTTCTTGCCAACTATGTGAATAATAGAAACGCTATCTAGTAGAATTATATTATCTAAGATTTATTTTAAATTTTGGTTGTCCTTTAGAATAATTTTCACTCATGGTTTTTGTTGATAATTTATTGAGACACTCATTATAACAAATAATATGAGTTTGTAATATAAGGTATATGAATAATAAGTTGTCCAGTATGAGTGTATTTTTGTCTGACATTCAAAAATCTATCTTTCCATTATTATTAAATCATTGTTGATTCTTAGAATTTAATTTTTATATTTGTCTGAATTATTTTCACTAACTTATCTCCACCTTCTCTACCCCTCAATATTGGCTGTTGGTTACTATCTCAGGCTTATTTCAGTATCTTCATTTAATTTATTGTTATTACTCATAAAATATTTTGAATGAAATAGTTTAAGGTAGAAGAAATAAAATTCGTTTGTCTTTGATGATTAACCAATGTTTTATGAACTATAGATAACGACAGGAGATGGTCAAAACCTTCATGTGACCACTCCTGATGGACAGACCATTCCTGTACAGCTGACCACAGCAGAGGGACATCCAATAGCACCTCAAACTCTGACTGGTAATGATTTAGAGCCAAGAGAAGATGATGGTGGAGAGACTGATCCTGTTACTGCCATGGTTGCAAGAATGCATGTATGTAGAATTTTAAATAGTTATTTTACTTTTATATAGTGCATGGGAGAGTTGCTTCAAAAATGAATTTTTGAAGCAACTCCTTTGTGCATATATTTCCTCAATCTTTCTTGCATTATCAGTTGTAACTTGGAGGACCCACAATACTTACTATGTCTTCTATGAAGGAGCTCTCCCTGAATTTATTTACTAATTACATTCTGTGTAACGACCTTCTTTCTTCAAATGTCAAACCTCTTATGAACAAACAAATGGTGGTGAGGTGATAGCATGTTAGATTTCAAATATGAATACACGTGGTTCAAATCCAGTGTATGCTTTTCGTGTATTTTTCATCAATCACTTAATTTTTTTGGTGGTTGCTACGTGGTTTATATTGGAAGCAGCTAGGATTGACGATTTTGAACATTGATTACAAGGAAATGAGGGAGCGTGGCCCCTAGTATTCTCAGGTTATAAGTAATGTATAAGCTACACATCTATACCGGTTTTATCCAAAACCTTGTGCTGCCTCTTCCATCTATTTTCCCATGTATAACAATATTGACAGAGAATATTCTCACGTTATTATCAATGAGACTACCAAGATTATTTATATAATTTATCACTAGAAAAACTAGAGCCCTATTACACTACCCTGCAGTACTTGTGAGGTCACTATAACAGGTTTGAAGCTAACATCATCTAGAGCAACTTGTTGCTCTCTACCAAAGAGTAAGTCTTATATCCATTTTAGTGATAGCCATTGATAAAAGCAACTTTTAATTCGTGTAACAATTTGTGATCTTGAAACCTTGACTTTCCATAAATCTAAAAATGTTGTGGACTGCAAGCTGAGACTAACAAGATCACATCTTACAAAAAATTTGTTGGTCTCTAAATATGAATTTAGAGGTATTGAGAAATCCCATCAAAGAACAATTTTATGTTCCATTATCTTACCACCTAGTGTCACTAAAGTGATTGGTCTACAGTTCATTTGGGTCATCCGAAAGTGTTTTATGAGTTGATTCAAACAGCTAAGGAGGTGAACTCTTTTTGGAATAATTATTTGTCTAGGATTTAAAATTCTTGTCCGTTTATGTTAGCTATTTATATTTAAGGAGAATGAGCAATTACAGGATCAGCTGTGAATAATATGTGACTAACTTGACAGACTTTGTAGCTCCCAACAGGCCATACTAAAAGTACTTGCAGTGTTCAAGAAATGGCTCTCCTTCTGTCTTCTCTAATAACTCCTCTATTAAAAGAATTAATATTGCTAGGAAGAGATTTAGGTTTCTATCAGCTAGTGAATGTAATCTGTTGCTAAAAGTCTTTTTACTTTCTTTTTTTAGATTAAAGTCATAATAAGAAAACCAAGGGAAACATATTATCACACATACCTGATATTGATCACATATAATCATTGTATTTTAACTGTAATTAAACAAATAGAGTTACTCATAATATGAATTAATTTTTAAAAATAAAAGCCCTTAAATTATTGGGATTGTCCTTATCATCTGGAGGGTGAGCCAAAAAATGTATACAGACTTTGAACTGGAATTTCTGGACATGGAAAGCTTAATGTCCGATTGGAAAAATTCCAAGTTCAGTCAAATGGACAGTATATATTTTTTTTGACACACCATGTATATAATAAGCTTGAGAAGAGATTCATTGCATACATTCAGAGAATGAGTTTTAACAAACTCATATCTGGATCTGAGATTTTATGGAGAAGTAATGGATTCAAGCTATAAGATTTTTTAAAAATTTGTGATAAAATTATGAATATATTGCTGTGAAGCTTTAGCAATGAATTTGATTAATCTTTAGCCACAAAAAAGCAGCATAGGATATTCCTTAGAAATTCAAAAGCTGTGTTTTGTTTCCTAGGGGGAGGAATTGTCATCTTCAGATGGTCTGGTGAGGAGAACTCATGTTGCACTCACTGACCTCATGGAAGGTGCAGCTGGTGATGTTGAAGATGTGGTGTCACAGGGTATGGTTGTGGTGCCTGAAGATAATCACCATGATTTACCTCAAAGTGAAGTGGACCAAACTGGTCAGCGACATGAACAAACTATAGAGTTTACTACTCAGGATGGACAGCAAGTGAGGCTTCTTGCATCGTTTGAGGTAGACTCTCTTCAGTTAGATTACTTGAGAGCTGCAACTCAGTGAATCTTTTTTGTTGGGACCCAAATAGTATGTCATCCAGGACATTTAATCTTATATTGGCCTACTGAAGGTGCTGTTTCTGCTTCAAGGAGCAATAAATATAGATTTAAAGCCTTGCCTATTCCTTTGTTTTCCAGTGATATACTTTGTGGCACTGGATGGAACTTGAAGGGAAAATTTATCTTTAATGTCCTGGAATTTTCTCTATTTTCATTTTTGTATAAACTCATTATGAAGTATACTATGTTTGTACTCAGGAGATGAAATGTCTCACTGTAAATAATCATGAGTAAACGATCATGTGAAATTTATTTGTAACTTAGCTGTACATTTATTATCCACAGAAAGTTACTTTTCATAGGTGTAGTGAAAATATCTTTGTTTGTGCTGCTGTCTTAACAATTTGTTTACCTACTGCTGTAAGCAGTAAAGTACAATAAATACTAAAATTCTGAAAAAGTCATTTTTCTCCATTTCTGAATTTTATATGTTAGATATTCTTAAATTAACATACCTGTGTGAGTAATATTATGGTCATTCAGTAATCAATGTGTAAAAATTAATTATATTGATCATTATTCAAAATACTCATTATTGGATTGTTTTCGTTTCATCTGATTGGCCTGTTTAGCAGAGATTGCACGCAATTTGTTCTACATCTTCCTTTAAAGTTTCTTCTCTGAATTTATCTAGTAAATCTAATCTATGCTTTAATCTTATGCATTGCAATGATTATCATAGCAATTCTTCACCAAACACATTGCTTTACGTTGCACGTTTCTCATTCACTGATACTGCTTGTTGGCAGGGTCCCATACATGCATATTCAAAGTGAGGCCTGACTAGTACAAAGTAACATCGCTTGCAAACTTTTCCTCCCTATTGCCACGTTTCGTAATTTTACCATAACTACTATCCTCTACACAAGTCTGAGTTTCTTGTAAGCTTTTCCACACCTAGTATGGATATCCCATGATAAGTTACTGGATAGGGTTATACCAAGGTATGTGACCAATTCTGCTATTTAAAATTTTTTCCTCTCAGAGGCTATAAAAGAATCCATTATTTATTGCTTTCTCAAATATTATTGCTACTTCAATGATGTAGACTACAGAAAACTTGTATATACTTAGATTCATATTGAATTATGAAATGGAATGATGATCAGTAATTAGAACATTACAAAGTAATCAATCAGTCTATTCTCATTGCTTGCTATTTTCTTTTGCATAACTCTATTGTCTGCAAGTATGCTAACCTCAATTTCAATTAATTTGTTAATACTTTAGGTCTATTACTTTATCTGTCCGTTTCAATTACTATGGTTGTTGATGTATATTAAAAATAGGAATGGTCAGACTATGCTGCCCTGTAAATGCCAGAGGTAACCTTTACTAGGTTTACAGGTGTTCCATCAAGACTTCTTGTGACATTCTGAAATATTTTTATCCATTCTGTTACTTCAACATCGATTCCTACATTTTTTAATTTAGACAATATATGGTGACATTTTTGAACGCTTTGCAAAAATCTAAGAATAATACATTGACCCCCTTACTTGCCAGTTTTCCAAGCCGCCTCTGTATTTACCCTATTTCCCCATGTATAAGCCACCTCTTTTTCCCAAAATTTGCTAGCCTAAAAAGTAGGGGGTGGCATATACAATGCAGGTAAAAATTTTATGCGTGAAAAATGCTTTTTCAGCCGTATGTTGTTCTTTTTTGTTAACAATTGTAAGTGATAGTATTATCAGGAGACAATATTCTTGACCCCACACCTGAATATTACAAGACAACGATGTGCGGCGACATTAAAATCAAAAACAATAACAAGCATACCTCTTGTTACTACACCGATAACGTAAGTGAAGTGGGAGTACGCGTTAGAAATGCACATGCTCAGCTTCGGCCTGAATGCTTCGTTCCCCCTCTTGTTTCAATGCGTAGATTGCTGGTGGTGATGAATGTGTGAACGATTATTATGAATCTTAAATTGTTTCTTTGTAACCGTTGTTTTTTTGTAACCTGTTTCTCTAGTAAAATATTTTTTCCAAAATTTCTCAGTCAAAAAATGGGGGGTGGCTTATACAAAGAGGGTGCTTATACATGGGGAAATACGGAATACGCAAGTTATTTATTGGTCTATCTAGATGGTATACAGAGAATGAGATGACTAATTTAAAATATGCGATTGGGAAATAAAACTCAGATGTGAGATTTCAAGGATTAAGATTATGCATTAGGTTAATTAACTTCTCATTGTTTGCTTGATAAGACCAGTCTTCATTCTTCAAACTACTTTTGTCTCTCACTGCACACTTGAGAGTTATGTGTTTTCTTAATCCTAATTAGCATCTAATTCCTTGTCTGAAGAAGGCCTTAAAACTAATTCAACTAATTTTTCTTTTTATTTTTGAAACTTTTCTTGACTTAAACAGTGATTATATTTAATAACATCAAATAACTTTATTGTGTCTTTGTTCAGATAATGTATCTGAATCATAAGCAAATAAACCTTCAGTTATGCAAGATATTTACAATAAAACAATTTGATTACAAAGGCATTGTCTAAGACTTGACTTTCTGTAAGAATCTCATGTCTCCTAAGATAGTTCTTCCAGATGACATTAGAAGTGTTAAGTGTTTGTATAAAAACATTTTTTCATGAAAACTTATATTTTCAATAAACTTTCATTAACCTGCTCTGAGTTAATGTCAGGGCATCAGCATTTCTTCGGCTCTAGCATTCTTCTTCCGCTGAGAAAGATGAGATGCAGAACTCAGATGAATGAAAAGTATAGCAGCTGCAAATCTGGCAATAGTTTGATGCTGATCTGCATCATGAGCCCATTCCACTCTTCCCCAACATCGGCACTAGAAATACAGAGTAAGTTAACTGGTTCGTAGGATCCTAAATATTGCAAAGTGCAGTCTATTTCTAAATTAAAGGCATTGATATAAGTGAAACATATATTTATCATAAGAATAGTTATTGAACAAAAAACAAACTTTAAACCGTATTTAGAAAGGAATTATGCAAATGAACAAAAATTCCCCACCTGATATTCTTCTTCTAATCTGGATAGATAAACTGCTCTTTCTACCCCGACAAGTCTTTCTGAACATGCCAAAGTTAGAAGTACAGATTTAATTGTATCTACAGCATATGAAAATCCTGTAATGAAAATGTGAGATGCCGAAGTAGATTTACTGTTTATTTTTCATAGTAAGAACGATAATCAAGTAAATTATTCTATATTCCTTAGAGTGCAGTTCTACTTACCATTCAAACTCCACTGGTCATAAGACAGGAAGTGTCTCCTGATAGCTTCCCTATCTTGCTGTGATATTTCTGGTTCCTGAATGCCATGTGAAGGTTTGATGCTGATCTCATATCGCTTGGAAGCCCAGTTTATAACAGGAAGCCATTCTTTCATTTGCAAATTGTACAATTCATCTTCTTCCTAATTAATATTGGGAAAACTTATGTAATTTCATGTCTAACTTTGAATTTTTAATTCCATTTTGCATTTCACATACTTCTGAAAAGAATAACACTGTATCTGTACTAATGAATTTGAGGATGTGATCAACCAACTGATATTTAGTTACATTTCCAGGGTTATCGATAGCTGCAGAGCAGAGTCCAGTCTGAGAATTAAAAACGTTCATCAATTACGAGAAATACATATTACTTAATTAATTTAAGAATTAATTACAGACCAAAAACATAGTTCCAAGCTCAATTTTATCTTTCTGGCTATCCCATTCTGTTGCAACTGCCCTCGCTAAAGACTCGCTAGGTACACGGAATACATTTCCATTAGGTGTTTTCAGTTTTCTGTTATCTAGAGTCACCTCAAATTTTCCTTCGGTTCGTAAAATGTCAACATTGCGGTAAAACTTTTTTCTTGGAGCTGTAAAATTTAATATAACATTGATCAAACATAAATGTTAGAATGAAATGAAGAATTTCCATAACTGTCATTACCAGCGTAACTCCTGGAGATAATGTCTTTATTTGCAGGTTTTAGAAGAGATAATTGAGTAAAATAACATTTTCTACCCAATATTCTCAAAGTAGACATACTGTCTAACCGGCTAAATGCATAAACACGCTGCGCAGCGTGTTTGTGTGATATACTTGATGGTTTCGATAACAGATGTCGCTAGATTGTGCAAGTGAAAAGAGTAATTCCCTCGAACGAGATTCGAAGACTATTCCTGTGAGAGTAGCGGAATTTTACCTTACTGCCTGCATTTCAATGGATTCGAATTTGCAATGTGAAAAATCATAATTTATAATTAATTCTATTAACCACATTTTTATTAACTAATTCATCCAAACTGCAGTATGATTTTAGAAGCAAGAATTTTTTATTTTCTTAGTTAAGTTTGCTGTTTGAATCCTGATAGGATATGAGGAATTGTATTACACTGTAATAGCCTCTACCTCAAAGCTCCTGGTAGTTAGCTTAAGTCTATGTGATGGAGCTCTCAAGAGCCACCTTCCGCTTTTTGAGTGAAAATGTTTCATTTTTTGCTCCTGAAACCCAACTAACATAATATGAATATATGTAGAACGGGCATACGTGTGTGCTGAGGTCATTGTAGAAATGGCCCATTCTTTGAAGAAGGGCCTAGTGGATTCCATTCTTGTAATCTTTGTAATTACTCTAATAACATCTTATTATGTTTTTCTAGTGAATGAAATTACACCGTTTTAGTATTCCGTACGTCACAATGGAGTGAAAAGTTGTAAAATATGCAATTCCCAACACTTCAGTGTCAATTGCTGAAGTGAATTTACTAATCAGGTATGTCGCTTTGCTTCACTTTCAAGCTCTTTTCAACTTTTGCTCCAAGTTCTTTATATGATCACACCTGCTTTGGTATAATCTTTCGTCAATTTAAATTCTCAAGTATTTTATGGGGGCATGATTATTCTTCTGTGCGTTCTAGGCAGTAGAGAATTTGATGGATTGGTATTTCCTTTCATTCACGAAAAGTTTTCATTGAACCGGTAAGTTATTTTGTAGCATTCCATCTTATTAATCGATTCAACATGAGCATGTTTTTTGCTTTTATTTAGGATAGCAGTGTCATGAGCAAATTGAAAGACTGCCTGAACAAGAGTGTTTTAGATCATTCACGTATAATAGCATAGGAATAATAATAATAGAAATAAATATAGCCCTAGGACTAATTCAAAGAGCCTCATACATTACAAGAATTTTAGGAAATAATTTACCATACACCAACACAAATTGAATCCTAAATCTAAGATAACTCAAAATTAGTTCCAGAGTGTCTCTAATGCTATATGAGTGTAATTAACTGATTATTCTCGAAAGAAAAATAGAAATCTCTAATTATTGACGATACACAGTCAATTGTTCCTTCATCTTTCAGGAAGCCAAATTGGGTTTTGCTTATGCAAGTCTTAGACCCAAAGTATTTATTTAACTTAAAAGCTAACGTTTTATCTATAATTTTAGGAATAATTGGTGTGATTTCTGGTTGGTCTGTAGATGTAAGATTTCTTTACATCACCTTTCTTCAATATAGGTATGATTCTTGTAGGCTCTACTTTTTTTTGATACATACCTGATTCAAATATTTCATTCGTTAATTTAGTTAGAGCTTAGATTCATCTACTGGTTCTAAGTAGAATGGTTTTAGGCCAAGAAAATTTAATTCACTGTCATTGTTACTATGTTTTGGAATCATTGAATTTATAACAAGATTTTCAATAACCTATGTGAAAAAATATTCACAATGTCTGGTGATAAAGTAGTTGAAATCATTTTTTAATGATAAGTTTCAGTTTTTATTAATTTCCATGTAGCTTTTGTTTGATAATTTTAATTTATTATTGGCTTCAATATTGGTTTCTTGATGGATTTCTTATAGTCTCTTTTTAGTGTTAATTAATATATTATGTTGATTAGTTATTATATTAGACATAGGGTTTCCTCTAATAAACATTTATTGAACCAAGATATTTAATATGTACTTGCATTTACTGGCATACAATAATTAAAAGTTTTGATAAATAAAGACTAGAAATCTGAAATACCATGTGATAGGAAATCATATTTCTTAGTGGTTTTATTGAGAATTGACCATCGTAAGTTCTCAATATGTCATTTAGTATTTTTAGTGAATCTTACTTAAGTTTCTTGAATAAGTAATTCTTTCCTTTTCATGTAATCTTTTCAATATATAAATAGTTTATCAAAACCATTTGATCAGAGTAAGATGAGCACATTCACAAATTGCTGTTCTAGTGGATTCATTCAATGAAATTCATTCACTCATCAAAATGAATGTTGAAATTGCTCATCACAATTATACTATCCCTAAATTCCATTTTTTTCATGAAAATATCAAAAGAGTTGTGAAATATTTCAAAATCTGAATTAGGATATCTGTACATTACTAATATTATTGCATTACAATTTTTTAAACTAGCAGCTGTAATCTCACAGTGGTACTCAATTGACATTACCTCCAATTTCTTGATGCAGAACACTTATTTTAGCATGAATTGCAACTCCACCAAGGTTGAAATTCGACAATAATTATTAATGCTAACATTTTTAATTTCATCAACCTTCAACCAGTGCTAATAAATACAGGCAGTGTCTAATTTTCATTTATCTAACTGCAACTTATCTACTTACTTCCTGGAAGAGTGAATATTTTGATGTAAAAATTCCACTCATGGTGTTTGATGGAAGTATACTAGTAGTGCACAAGAATTTCATCCTGCCATGACATTTCTTAATCTACGATAGTACTTTTGCTGTGTTTTTAATATTAATACTATCATTATACTTAATACCTTATGAGTCCTGCTCAATCTTGGCTATCTACTTCTATGATTGTTTTCCCTGATTTTTTATAAGAGTTGTCACATTTTCCAATGCCCTCCTTCATTTGTGAGATCCTTTATTATTAATGTGTCAGCCATCTTTTCCCAAACATTTGTTATCAATGACCTTTTTCTCAGCTATTCTGTCCTGATGCCCAGGAAAACCTTTCTTACTTACCATTTTACATCAAGTGAGACTTCGGACCTGTTCTTAGTTTAGAGTTCTTCATTGCCACTCATTCTGTGAGCCTGGATGTTTCCTTACTACCATCTGAAAAACTCATCCCAACCGCTTCCAAGTCTTCCTTTAGCACACTTTTCATCTAACAAAATATTTTTCCTTTCAGTGCATCGATCGTTTAAATTGGGTATAAATGGGAAATTTTATCTCATTAACCATGCTCTCTTTGAACGTTAAACATTCGTTCTTAAACGACAATTAAGTTGCTTAGAATCTAAATATCGTGGAAAAACTATCATTCCCAGAGGGAAGCTAGAATCTTCACTCGGCCATACAAGTGCAATGTTGTTTCTTTCAAGGAAATTGCTTGAGAGCAGGCGAATGGTTTTTACTTTTTAGATTTTCCTCATTGTTATACTTAGCATAATAATCCTCCAAATTATTTATTTTTCCCCTATCGAGGACAAGTTTTTGAGTTGAAATGCCCTTTCGTTGCCTGGCTATTGGATTATCTTTCACTTAGTGAACAATAATCACTAACTAATTAATTATTATACATTTAATGATGACTTCTCAAGAATTTTCTTCCGATGGGCATTTCTCTTTTGTGCTGTAGCCCCTTTAAAATCATATGCATAAGCTCTTAGTTCTAAACGTAAAATACCCCACCAAAATATATTTCAGCGTCTTTTTCTTTACTGAAGCTAATCATGCATATTTTCATGGATCTAGTTGTAGATACTAATTCATTGTAATCTCTTCCGTGTGTGTTTAAAAAAAACTTTCAAAAAGTTATAGAATTTAAAAGTCAAATATCTTAATGTCTTACTTTAGTTACAATTTAGAAAAATGAAGCGATTCAACTTACTAAGTTAATTATATAGGCGTGAAACGTTACATCTGAGCTTTAGTTATAGTTTTGAACAACAAAAATCAAAACCATGTTTTATAAATGAGATGGAGAAAAAAATAGCAATTTAAAATACTTAATTGTTGTTCTTTGTATTCTTGAAAAACCAATCTCCAATTTTCTATCATTTTCTGCTTTTTTTGGAGATCGAGTTTCATTTGCTGAGTTGCATAATTGAATCGCCCGCTGTGGATCAATTATACAGGAGAGTTGGAAGATTGTTCGGCTTTATCTTTGAATGAGAGTGTTTCTTTTGATTCGAACCCTAGTGTTGCGGGTCTCCGAGGTAATTAAGAGCCACAACATTCGTAATCAAATCTTCTACGAATCCTTTGCTGACTTTCTTCGATTTCAATGTGACTCGTCTTAGGTTTTAAGTGTTTAATTTTCGATTTCCGGTCGCTAATTCTTGAATCCTTCAACCCTTTCTCGAAACAAGTTCAAGTGTTTCTTATATCAATGGACTTGTTTCGCGGATTTTTGATCACTTCCGGTCGTAAGTCTTCTGTTAATTTTCTCTCGACGTCGAATTTCTAATCGAGTCTTTGGTCCGATGAAAATCGAAACCTTTTTCTAATAAAACATTCAAATGGAATCGTTTTTTTCCTGGAGCTAGAGGTACGAGCGAGTTTAGCATATGATTCTGAAATACCTTTTTTATGAAGTATCATGTTAACATCTTACTTCTGGTTATTTTTACGATCATTAAAGTAACTCGCGATTCGCCTGTCGATAATTGTCATTTTTCTGTTTCATTCTTCTGTTTATAATACATTTTGGTCTATTGATTGACTTATAAATGTGTAAAGAGTTTGATTATCGCAATATTTACGAAAAAGATATAAAATTCTAAATATTGAGATATACACCCATCTAAAGTACTTAGAATGAAAAATACAATCTAGTCTTTTTGCAATTTGCAGAATCATTTTTCAGGAGCCAAAAGTAAAAATTACAAACATTCCTTCCGTTTTGAAAAAATTTCAAAAAAATTTCTAATTATATGAATCTACAAGCATATAATAATTGTATCTAATATTTTTTTAATTTACGGAAAAGATATACTGTAGAGGTTCGTACTATTACTCAATGAGTATTCTTTACCTATAAATACCCTGGCACCATCGGGCGTGTGGTAGAGGAAAAAGCTATCCTTGAAAGCTTCATTCGAATCTATTAAATATCGTAATCATTGAGAAATTTCGGTGCTAAGAACACAACTCCAAAGAAAACACTTTCTACTATTTATTTTTCATATTCTATTAATATTTTCTTTCGATATGAGCAAAGAAATAAAAAATCTACGAACGCGAGTTTCCCTCAGTCATTCATTTAAGTTATTATCTATATATTTTGTATAACTTTAAATATTTTACGAAAAGATACAGATGTAATTTTTAGTTAATTAATTTTCTCTCTTGATTTTCAAGTTCCTAGATGGTTCCTTATGTAATTTATTTCACCAAATTGTCTTCTTATTTATCTTCACTTCGATAATTAATGACAGAAGAAATTGCATTCCTTGATTTTTAATGAAATCAATGTGAGAAGGCGTGACTTCGTGGAATGCCATATATGCCTTGCCTGAAGTTGTAATTTTATATTACGAAACCGGTCGCGAATATACCAATTTTCTGAGGAAATTTACAAAGTTGTTTGATTTTTAATATATCTGCATCCATTTTATATTTTTATTGTTATATATCTTTCATTAATGACCTATTTAAGATAGTTTAATCATGCATTTCTTTCTTTGAAAACGAAAGAAATCATTTTCTCTCGTATATTAATTCCATAAAATCAGAGTATAACTAAACAAAATATCCCTTTGACATTCAAATTAGAGAGAAAAGAGAAACGTACAGTTCATTCATCTGATAAAACAGCCTTCTATACATTAGCTCATCTCGTTTGCGTAGTTTTGAACTCTTTTTCCCCAAACTTTTCTGTCTTTCGATAAAGGAGACTGGTAATTATCGTAGGTCGACGATCCCTCGAGATTCAATTTGAACTCGAAATCTGTTGCCGTAAGATATGCATCGTCTCATTTGTTATCGAACGAATCTTCTTCAAAGTTCCCTCGTTACACATCGAGTGGATATCGCGTCCTTTAAATTAAGCAGCTCCTTAATGTTTCCGCTTGCAAATTAACGGCATTCTTTCTCAAGATTCTGCTTTAAACTTTTTGAAAAGATTATTGCGTCAATGGGTCTTTTCCCAAATAAGAAAGGATCAGATGAGTAATGGATCTTTTGAAAACAAGTGAGCATTAAAGCCTAGATAATATGATGATACTTAAAAAATAATTTATATTTTGGTATTTTATGCCCCAATATTAACTTCATCAATGAACGCTTCTAATGAATTATTACACGAAATTATGAATAAAACCTATTAATTTTCATGCTATAAATATAGTAAAATTAATCGTCATCAAAGTAGCTGATCCAGTTCATGAATTGATGCGTTATTTATTCAGGAAATAATATATTTTATGAGGCAACAATTCCTTTTGCTAATAATGAACGCAATTTCTCTGTGATATCGCTTCAAATGATGAATTCATACACAACTTTGCAAATACTTTCTTTCTTAACGTACAAAATACTTATTTTAGGAGTAAATAAAAGTAAAAAAATTACTATTAATTAGGCCTTAATTCGATTTAGTCAGTACGTTATCTCTCTTCTATAATACTATAGTAGACTTGTAGGTCTCAAGTATTGACTAGAATTAATTTATTATGCTTTATAAGGAGATCGTAATATTTTGGATATATTAAATAATATAAAATAATATATAATCTAATAAATAGAGGTCTACAAAAGCTTGAGTTCGCGTTACGATGAACGTATCCAAAGAATGAATATTTGAATGAACGTAATTAACATTTTAATATACATTTGTTATATGGATTTATTTTACCTTTTAAGTTGGTATTCATAATTTACGAACTCTCATAATATTTTTAGGTGAACATTTGAATGGCTTCATGATCCCAGAAAATAGGTCGGATACAAGAAGGGATACATTACATTAATCACGTGTTAACCAAGTGAAATTAATGCGCATTCGTGGAGTCAGCCCGGAAAGCAGAGGACCTGGGTTCGAGCCCCAGACCTATCGCATTTCGCAACTTCTGTTTTACCTTGAATTCTAATGGTTCATCTAAATGCTGAAAATTGAGAAGGGATTTGAAAAAAGTGACTACCTTAAATCGGTTCATATCGGTGTTGGGAGATATATTCAAGAAACTAGGAGTAAAATGACTACAAGCAAAAGGAGAGCACATCGTTCAAATGCATTTTGTAGACGACACGGTTCTCTTCGCAACAAATGTGGAAGATCGACGCTGAGAAATGCAGAGATGAAAGAGATAGGACCAGAAATAAAAATAATGGAAACAAAGGTGTTTTATAATTTTTTGTAGGACAAAATTAAATCAAATCTATAAAACTTGATGGTAATCCTCAGCACAAATGAACCTGATTAGCACAGCTGCTAACAAAAGATGTAAATGATAGGCTAAATAAAGTAAACGGAAGCCATGTCAAGCCAAGCTTTATTCTTCTAGGATAGGATACCTTCTGAAGAAATATCCATTTCTAAAATCTAGAATACCCAAGGAAATGCGTTCAATCAAACCCCACGTTGTGACCAATGGAGTGACTTGGGTCTAAAATGCAACGCAAAGACACTATAAAAAGAGGAATGGAACGATTTATGAATTACAGTGAGAGACAACATGAGTGAGAGCAGAAATAAAAGGAATCTTCGGAAAGGAGATATCACTGAAATGGATATGTGTGGAGAGGAGATGAAAAAAGTTTAACGTCAATAATTCCGAACTGGATATCGAGAAATAGATGTAACAGAGATCAAAACTTTGGCAAGATGAAGCTCACAAGGGGACCTTTGAGACTGCGGCACGGGGTTTGATAAAATTGGTGTGAGTATGTAGCTTAGACATTTCTTATGACAACCTGAAATTGTCGGAAATAATATTCCTTGTGATTTAGTATCCCCCATAACCTTTTAAATTTTGCACTCCAATTGCAACGTTGTCATCCGTCTGTTATGGTCCTTAAAAGTGTTCTGTATTTTCCGTTAAAATTATATGAACTATAAAACAATAAGACAGATTCAAATTGATGAAATGTTTGCCAAAAAAGAAAGCCAAGAAAAGAAAAAACCAGATTCGAACCACGTATAGTTCAATTAGCAATCTAACACACCACTATACCATCATTTGCTTGAAGAGATGCGGTTGCTGAGGGGTTTATGTAGGGAGCGGCTGAGATAGACGATTTTTAAACATTAAGGAAGCGATGACCTCTATAATTTTCAGGTTGTTATGTCTAAGTTACATACTCATACCGATCAAAACCCGTGCCGCAGTCCTCTTGTCAGAGTAGGAAGAATGAGTCTTTGGAAGGAGTACGTTGTCGAATTGAAAACGGCTGATGTACGTACTGTATTCTACATACTGTTTGAAACGAGTGATGCCTCTATCAAGGGAGAAGTTTTAATGGCTGCACCGAGAAAGTAATGTGACAAAAAGTTACATTTTTGTATCTAAATATATGTTTGCTATTTTAACTTTTTAGAATAATTATTTTATTAAGAACAAATTGAGATAAAATTAAAAGGAAATGATTCGCTGGATGATTACTGAGAAATGATGATTGTTTTTGAAGGCTTCCACTTCGTTAACCAGTTTTAGGGTATCCTATGGAAATTGCAGAAAGTTCCTGAATGAACAGAATTCAAAGAGAGAAGGTAAGCATCGGTTGGAATATGTAATTTTTACGATTAGAGATTCTAAATTACATAATTTTTTATAATAACGTTGTCTGGGAACTGGTAGATGATAGCATCCCTCTTATAAAACAATTCTTTATAAAAATCTTAAGCGTTACACAAGGGCGACGAAGAATTGAAAGGGTTAAGATCGCATTTGGGGAATGTTTCCTGTGAGAGGCTAAAAGTTCATCTCTTGAACCATAATTAACTCACAAACGCATTACATATTGCCCCACTCCAATGAATCTGCCGTGAAATGAGTTTGCAAAGAGGTCTAAAGAAGTTTTAGAGAGTCGGCGATGTTGGGGTTGAAATTAGTGGGGAAGATTTGGGGAGAGTAATCAACGGCACTTCCACAAGAAATGTAGCTTTTTCCGAGGATTACTTTTTCTTTCCCTTCCGACAGAATGTTTTCAGAACTGGATTTGGCTAAATTGTCTTCGTGAATTAACATTTATTCTAATCACACCAAAAACTATTCTCAAGTTACTCAGTGGCTGAAGGATATTTCATTCCTTCTTTTTATTTCTATTTTGCACAGAGACGTCATTTCTTCGATTTGAATGAAAACATAAACTACTTTCAAATCAAACTTCGGGCATCGCCGTCAATTGCAAGTTCGGTTTAGCATTTCTACGGCGGCTCTTTTTGCACTCCGATGAAAACTATGAAAAGGTGTATACCTTTTATGTCATTTACAAGAATCTACAATCTCGAGCTATAAAGATGAGGTGTTCAACTCTCATGTATCATAAAGCCTGAAATTAAATTATTTGCTTTGATACTCCGTATTTTCGGGTTCAGGAAATGCTATGTAACACTAGCGACGCCCATCGTAGGAAAACTAAATGAACTCTTTTAAGGTGCAGACATTTCTCTAGAGATATGCTATATAACAATAAATTTGATAAAAGAAAGATTTATAAATGGACTAAAAATAAGAAGATGGGAGGTTAGATGGAAAAGAACAATTATTAAGTGCTATATTTAAACAGAATTGAATGTAAGAGAAATGTGAAGAGATTCGATCTGCTGATAAGAATATAAATATTTTTGGTTTAATATTCCTTCGAGAAGAATAGGAAATTATTTAAGTATAGAGTTCATAAGCCTTTGCTATGCGTGGATTGTTCAAAAAATGACGGGAATTTATAGATTTTGCGCGTTTGGAGTGTCCGATTTTCCAAATTTTTAAAAATTATGTTGGTATACATATCCCTAGGGCATGTAAAATTTTCATTATTAGTTTACTGTATTTTGTAGTAGCCGCTGAGGTAGTACGTGTTCTCATGAGCTCAGCGATTTTTTTGTCGAAAGAAATGGATTAAAGAAACCGTAGCAAGTTTCGCATAACATGTAAAATAAAGTTTACCAAAGTAAAATTCATTCCAAAGAGTATGAAATGTTAAATACGACTATGGTGAGTCCGCTACGAGTAGAATAAGAATTTACGAGTGCTTTTAGCGAATATAGGATGGCCGTGAACATGTTGAAGGTTACGAACGGTCCAAGCACATCAAGAACCGATAAAAACGTAGAAAAAAATTAAAGGAAACGTTATGGAAAATAGCTGAATCAATATCAGAGTAGTCTCTGATGATGTTGACATATCTATTGGTTCATGCATTGAATATATTTCGAAAAAACTCTTAGATTTGTGGAAGCAATTCCTAGCTTCGCACCGCGATATTACACCTGTTCGCAACTCGTCGCATGCTGGTACTTTTTGGTCAGAGACAATACTGTAATGAAGCCCTAGACTCAATATTCGTTAGCCAAGGTATTTATAGAATTAGTAGAAGCGCTGGCAATGGATATGTCAGGTACTGATGGGGACTAATTTGACGACAAAAACATTAATTTAGACAAATAAAAAAAAATTTTAAAAACCAAACTTTCCCTTATTTTTTGAACACATCACGTACAGTAAGGAGGCAATTTTCACCTTTCGTAGTTTCGTATTGGGTAACCATAATTAGTTGAGTAAATGCGGCAACAAGCTAAATTGTATCTGATTTGTTTCACTATAAATAGCAGTTAAAAGTCAAGAGGTTTAATTATATCACTTTATTAACCCTTTCATAACATAAAAACCAAGAAAACGTGCATATATTTATGTAGCTCCTCCATTATGAAATCGGAGGTTCGTGGCCATTGCATATGCCGAATTCCTCCGTTCAATTGAAACATTCGAAGTGGCTTAATTACCACGGAACAAACACTCTTTATCATCCTCCCCCTGAGCACTCCAAAGGCCACAAATAAGATTCCTCGATAAGCCAAAATGTGAGTTCTCTCAAAAGTAGTGGGAACTCCTCCTAAGTCTTCCTTTTGGAGCCGCATCGTTAACGTTCTTTAGAATATGATCGAAACTTCGAATTCCGTTTTTTTATCATTGCAAACCCGCGTTTTTAGCAGTTCGGCCCTACGATGGAACCGTGTGGGACTTCCTTATCTCCGTTTTAGAACAGTTTGCAAAACGCCTTCTCGAAAACTTTTCATCGGAGGAAAATGGGAAGGAGTTGGTTGTAGGAAGTCGGGAAATTAGACTGCGGAGGGAAGTGGGGGACTACGGAAATTAGTCCTCATTCATGTCTCGGTCCCTTCAAAAACGCTCTCAGGTCCACCATCCCTCTTGGTAACGCGATTAGGAAAGTGAAAATGCGAGTCCCAAATCCGCCTTTATTCCTCTGCCTTTCTCTAATTCCTTCATTTGCTCCTCTTCTTAACCGCGAGGTTTATTTATTCAATGAGAGATCAAAGTGTTATTAATCGACTGGAAAAGGTGCATTCCCTTGGATGTGACGGAAAGTTCATTCGCGTGATTCCAATATCAGCATGATTTCTTTTAGATCGAAATGAATAAGACGGGGTTTTCTTGTCAAGTAAAATTATTTCTCAGAAAAATTATAAAAACACCTTTGGATTGATTAAATACTTTGACAGTTCCTTTATAACTAGCCTCACGCTCTCTGCTAAAGGAATGTACGAAGTGAAGGAGAGCACATATACGAGAATGCATTATGTTTGGAAATGATTAGGAAGACTGTGAAGATCTGGATATTTTTAAAATTTACCATAAATAAAATTTTTGCAATATTAACGGTCATTTCTCTGGATTCACAGGCAATTTCCAAAAAAATAATTATATTTTTAACTTTCATTTATCTTTTGTAAATTAATTCACGCCAATGCTACAAATTGAAGGAAAGGCTGTGCAAGACAATGTGATCATCACTTTTGTATAATCATCAACAGAAAATTCAACATTTCCCAAGATGTAGAGCAGAAAATAATAACTTAAACCCACTCTAGAAAATATAATTTTACGTATATTCTATTTCATCGTATTTGGCGGAAAATATAACTTATTATATTAAGAATCCAACAAAAAAAGATTCTTAATTCTTTAGATCCGTAGTCCATTCAAAAGTTAAATTGATATTTAGTCATGTTTTATATCAGATTTCTTAACCAATTCCTTTTTTAAGAATAGTATTTAATGAGATGAAAAGTGTGGAAGTCTGTGGATTCAGATTTTTTCTCACATTAATTCTGGAGCTTTTGAAACAGATTAATATGGTTTAACTCTTATTATATGCGCTTTTTGGTGAATTTGAACCGTCAATAAGTTACTGAATCTTTTCTGAAGTAAAATGTAATTTTTTGGTGTTTTTATTTATTACTGTCGTTGATTTAATATCAAATGTATACTATGGATTTGAAATTTTATCTATTTATTCCTCTATCATCTTACAAACACTTTAATGAATAATATGACCCTTTCTCATCAAATGCTCCATTTCAATTTTCATTACCTTATTCGAGGCTAATTTATCTTCACTATCAAGTTCAAATCCAGTTTCTTCTTCTAATCAAGGCCTGAGATGCAAAACAAGAGATGTTAATCTATGTTACCTCTTTTTTCGATTCTTTTTGTCCTCCCATTTAATCGAATTCGTATCCTTTTTACGTCTCTTTGTAACTTTGTTAGCGAGCCTTTCTGAGAAGAACAAAAATTTCTTTGAAGAGCACCTTCTTTCAACGAATACTTGTCTTCAGCTGTAATTGATCGAATTTAAGAAGAAAAATTTCGTTTGAACTAATGTTTTACTTTTCTGAATTAAAATTTCAACTAAACGTTACCTCTCATAGATAAATATTAGACGATAAATTGGATCTCAGTTTTTAAGAGTTGGAAATAAAATTTTATGCGACTGGTAAATTTCATAATCACCTTAATAATTTTACTCTATTATTATATTAATCGTATGTACTCTATTCGAATCTATAAAAGCAATATATGACCTCAAAATTGATATTGCTTTCATCCTTCACCTTTTTTGTTGGATATTTTTCTTCTCATACCTTAAACTGAAAAAAGTACAAAAAAGGAGGAAATTTTATAAGCTTAACCTGAAAAAAATAAATGGTTTTCTGTTTTTAAGTAAGAAATGATTTTAAAATATTTGATTTGTGAATAACATGTTGATTACCCAAAATATTAGTCTGCACATTTAAGTACCATTTCCTCGATTCTAATGTTAATTATAAATTTACATATAATTATATAAATATATATATTTATAATAGTTCTCGTTCCCTGTGATACTGTTTGATTTATGCTTATCTTCTCCAACATCTCTCGTATGTGGCAATTTCCCAGACTATTTACCGAAATCTCCATGTCCAACATGCAGGAAATTCAGATAATAAATACCCTGGAAGTCCTAATATAGCCTTAAGAACATTTAAAGATGGAGATATAAATAAAAAACGTCATCCAATTATCAATCTCTGTATCTATGGACGATTGACTCTCTTGAGTATTCATATATATACCCTGTGTGAGTTAAAAATAAAATGATGAGAAAGAGCACACCATGTAGAATAGTCTTAGATTATCACTATAAAATAAAGGACATTTTCTTGTGCATATGTTTTGTGATAACAAATCTAATTTAGTTTTCATTTAATAGTAGTTATTCAAAAAGTGAAATAGAATACTCGTATTGAAAAATACAGATGCTGGATACAAGATGATTTAAAGATTGCAATAGAAGGAGATATTTTAGATGAGAATTTTTAGAGTAAATAAAATAGCCTCGAAGCACTATTATTGTTCTCGCACGCTTTCTAGTTTAATTTACTGAAAAGGAGACGGCAAAGAAGTGTGAAATGTCTACAAAAGATGATGATCACTGATACTTTGCAAGTAACTATATCCACTAAATAAGAAAGTAGACTTTCGCACCCTAAGAAGAATAAACGCTGTCTTATTCAGAATAGGAGACTTGAATGCCAGCACATCCGGTCGCCATTTCTCTTTCTTCTTCTTTATGTGTGTTTATGTGCTCCGAATCTTCTTTCTTCCCTCTGAGAGAGACCATGTTCTGCAGAGATAACGTTCCCAGACCCATATAAACGCCCCCTCATTTTATCGTCACCCACTCTATTCTTTGCCCCTCCTTTTTTACGGCTCCCCTTCAAATCTCCAATTCAATTTTTTGTTTTTGGTCAAAAATGCAATGGAAGAATAGAAGCAAACGCACGATTTGGGTCTTTTTCTACTTGGATTCGTTTCTTTTTGAAAACGGGCGCCGCCATCTTCATATCCACCACCTCCAATGTATTTTTCACGTTTGTATATTGTTATCGTCTTTTGCTTCTATTTAAATGAAACTCCAAGATTCGCGTGTATAACTCGTCAACAATTCCATTTTTATTTCCTATTTATGAATTTCGTCACTCAATTAGAGCCTCAACAATGATTTGGGATTAAATAATGAAACGATGAATTAAATTCGAGAAGACGGCTTTTTATTTGTTAACTCCGGATTTCTATTCTTTGATTGTTTTAATTACTTAAGTCATGTTGCTAACTATATTCTTACAAATTGCCTCCCGTCCATGGCATTCATAACATTCAACAATTCTGTTTGTTTATACAATTTTAACTTGGATCTTAATCACTTTGAGACCTTTCCAGTTAACTGCCTCAGCATTTTTTACTGTTTCCTTTTCCTCGATTACTATTATATTCTAAAATTATTATTGACTGACGTTTCCTTGTCCATTAGCGTTCACCTTTCCTCCGCCATTGATATTTCGCGAAAGGCCATTTTTAAGATCGTATTTCGTAAAGATTTATTTATTGACAGAGATTCTAATTTCTAAGCTGATGTTTATGTTATCAGATATATCGGGCACAGGAAATGGTGTCCTTAAAAGTCTGAAATACATTATATCATACAATTTTCAATGTTATATTAAAAATGGAAAACAGAACACCGGCTATACTTCTAGGAAAAATTTCAATATTTCACAAGAAAATCTATAAACAAGTCAAGTGTAACAAGTCGATTCCCATTATTATGGATAAAGATTAAGCACTGGTTTCTAGCGACGCGTTTGTTTATAATTAAAGAATTGTTACTGTTTTTATGTTCTCATTGTAATTAACGCAACGAAATGACGTCTATGCTCGAGTTTTACATGCCCTCTATTGAACGATACACGAGGCTCCCCCCCCTCCCCCCATCTCACCCCGAGGCCTTGTCATTTTACCGCCAATTACCCTCAATCATGGCGACCCAACACTCGCTCCCCGCCTTCTTTCTCCTCCTACATAATTCTGATTCTTTTCACACTCCAAGAGTTTTTCATTTCTCTGAGTTGTTGCCGGATTTCAGTTTATTCGGAAAACACGGTTATCATAATCGAGTAAACCTCTTAATCGCACAATCTGCACCTCCCATCCTTTCTTTCAATTTACGCAGTTTTTCGAATTTCCGCTTTTCGTTTATTGCGATATTCACGATCGGTGGAGTATTATTCTTAGACTTCAGATTACGAAAATCGATTCAAAGTAAACAGAAACGAGAGATCGAAATTTTATCCAATTGAGAGAATATTAGCACTAATGATTTCCGTTATAAGATTCCTTTTCCTCGATTTAGAGTTTGAAAAACCATCGTAAAAGATCTATTAAAAAAAATCAATAGTATTAATTAAATAAATAACCGGAATAATCGAATATGTTGTTTACTATCAAAAGTTAATTTCAATTGAAAATAAATCAAGAATATTTTAGCACTCTATTGGATATTTTTATATGAAAATGAGTTTCTAAAATTAATTTATTCGTGTTAATAATAACGGTATAATATTATAATGGATATTAAAAAATAATTGATTCATGGAAAGGGACTATGTTTAAATGATTTAGTTGTTATTCATTAGTATTTTTATTTGCCGTCATTGAACAGAAAGGCGCTGCAGTCGAGCGAGTTTTTCCGGTGCTAAGTAATTGAACTAACGGAAGAGAATATCGGGAAATTCGGAAGAAAGAAGTTTTAATTTCGCGGATGGAAGACTCTGATGTGTGGCCTTAAGCTAAGTGAACGCATCAATGGACGGATGTGTTTTATTGCGATATTCATTAGGAGAATTTAAATTTTGATGCACATCGAGGATACAAGGTTCGATGGGTTTCAGAAATTTGTTTATCGGCTGAAGAAGGACTCAAAATATTTGGATTTGAGATGTAATTTAAAGGATGACATAATAATTTTAGGATTCTTTCATTTTTCATTTATTTACCATATCTTTTATTTTTTGTGGCGTCCCCTTATAAAAATGAGATTTTACTTTAAGTTTAAATAAAATGCAATAATAAATTTTGTAAGTATGCTTGTAGCATGCTAATCTTATAACGCTGAGGTCCCGGGTTCAAATCCCGGCCGAGGACATTCTCGTCTCAGGGCGTGGATGTTTGTGACGCCCGTTGTTCAGTTTAGAACCACACTATAATTGTTCAAAAAGTGGACGTTTGTGCGTTCTTTCATAATAAATAAAAAAGTATTGCTATTTCCACGCGAGATTTGAATTTAGCGTTCAATGATCTCAAATATTTTATCAAGATTATATGAGTCATATCTGATTATGCACATGGATTCGTGGGACAGAGACATTCTTTCCCATGAATACCTAAGAAAAAGGTTTGTACAGCGGTTCGTCCGATGGTGTGCTTCGTTTAGAATCAATCAGAGAGCAAAGAAACAGATGATGGGATACGAAGTTGGTTTTCGGAGTAATGGAGGATGCGTCACTTACCATCTCATTTTCTGCCAATTCCCGGTTAAAATACAATTCCCTTAGCCTTCTTCTGTTTTCACTGAAATTCTATATCTCTTCGTCTGCAGTGAGACATAGAGAAATTTTCTTCCGAAGAAATAAGGCATAATGTTGGGGAATAACAATTCTTATAGTGCAGACTAAGTACTAACATGGAGAGTGTGTTAGAACCATTTTTAATTTTTTATCTTTCGACTTCTTCTGATGTTTCTGAGAATACTTTATGAAATAGATTCAAGAGTTTAAGCTTACCAAAGTCTGCGAGTCTTCTTTAGTAGGGAATTCTTATGTCTGTATATTATACAGTCAGAGAATTAGATCACGATTCGGAGATCTGGTTCCGAGTACCAATTTCCGCTATTATTTATCCCTCGTGATTTACATAAGATCAGAGTTTTCGTTGAAAATACCTGGGAACACTACTTCTTTGGTCTTCATCAAAATTTTTCTTTATGTGTTTTCTGTGTTATTCTCTTCTCTTTCAAAATTAAGCACTTACATTTTGTCTTTCGATCGAGAGCCTTTTTCCATCTCAGGGCACACCTCCCCTTTCGCGATTGCGTCAAATTGGGCGTCGGTGGAAGGTGCGAAGCGGGCATTCGACCGGCATTTCCATTTTAAACCGCAATCACAGAGCCCTCTTCCGGGAATAATGTGATTGGTTGCCATGGGAATGGGAAGAGACGCGAGCATAGAACGGGGATTAGAGGCTACGCTATAGTTGAGATTTAAGTAGATCAGCTCCCGCATAAAACACGGACATGTCAGCGGTTGGATGACAAAAGAAAATAATGGATGAAAACATGATAATAGTTTTCGATTGGATTCGCTTTAATGCAACGGAATTGTTAATCGCAAGATAAATACAATAGAAACTGCAGAAGTACCTATTTGAAACAGTCGCTGGCTTATATTCGAAAGTTTGGATATCGTGTATATGTCCTATAATATTGTTAATTTTTTCATAAGTTGGCTTTAATCATGAGCTGGAAATTCTTATACATGCATTCACAATCGGATGAATCGTAAGTATATATACATTAAAAAGTAACATCGCGTTAATAATCGGTGTCTAAATCAGTGGTCTATTTCGTCCACTGCTTTTCATTTATTTATTTCTTGTGTTTTAATATATTGAAGTTAAAAGTATAGAGTTATTTTTTTTATTTTGCGCAGGGAATGTTATACTACGTAAAAATAATTAATGAAATATACCATAGATAATGTTTCGATACGTTACTTCATCTTCTTTTGACATAAAGTATCAGTAATTCACTATTTATTCTATAAAAGGAAAAGTGAATGTTGAACCACTTTGAATAAATAAATAGAAATACTTAATAATGAAGCCTCGCTCGAGTGTATTTTTTAATTCCAGATAATTCATGATCAATGCATTCGCCCATTCGGATAAAGTGCCAGCCAAAAATATTGACTCATATATCGAAGCGAATGCCATCTGTAGGCAGAATAAGGCGCGATAAGGTATTCCGCGCCATCAATGGGCGGCAAAGATAAACAGAATGGGAATATATTTAATTTTTTCATCCAAGTATATATTCGGACGTCGTTTTATCTTCGCTCCGATGTTCAATCTGATCGCCTTTTAATCGTCCATTTTACTTCTCTCGCAGCTGATTGGCCCAACTTATGCTTTTCCGAAGATTTAAAGCACCGAATTTCATATCCGAAGGTTCATTTGAGAATTAACGTTTATTAACGGAGAACTTTCCTCTCTGAATATAAACTTTCTTTTGTATTTGGGCACCATTCCGCTATTTTAATACTCAGTAAATATTGTACTATACTATATTGGTTCATTAATATTGCACTTTTCATTTTTAAATAACCTTCAAGTAACAAATAAGTCGAATGAAAATTGAAAGGAAATTATGAATTTTAATTTATCGCTGTTTGCGAATTATTTTTCTTCAGACCAAACTGTCTGTATTCCATTTATGACAAGTACCTTTTTGTTTTTATTGCTGCAAATTTATAGATCATTTAGATGATGTGAAATACTGTTGACTGGAATGGAAGTATTACACATTTCAGTTTTATTGCGATTCCGAGCGTAATAATAACCCTCCATCGGAAGGGACGATTTTGGCGGGCAGATGGTGTGACCTCGATGGGCTCAAGAGGGCGTCCAAAGATTTGGTCAACAGTGAAGTGTGATGATTCTTTGTTTTCTTTCCATTTCATGTCCTCTCCAGCATCTGCCATCCTAATTGGGATCTCTCCTCCTGAAATTCAAGTACTCCGCTGCAGTTGTCTTAGCAACCAAACAACGTGCGAAGTTTTTTGGAAGTAAAAGCGATTTAAAAATGGAAAGTTTATCTCAACTCTTTATCATATTTTGGATCAATCAATTGGAAATATTTTCTTCTCTAAATAAAAATAAAAACACTCCGACTTCGTCGTTTTCATAACTTAAATTTCTGTTTCTCATCGGAATATTCAAACACGTCCAAGATTCCGTAGCTACTTTAGCTAAACCCTTTCTTATGCTAAACCATCATTTATTTTACTCGATTTTCATCTAAAGATATGAGAACTTACGAAACCGATCGTTAAAATAAAATTACTAAGAAATTATTATCGTGGCTTTCCACAAGATTACGCCTGATCATATTGATTTCAAGAATAAAAGTTAATATTTCAAATGTTCGCAAAATTATTCAAACTAAATGATTCAGTCCTTTAGTTTAAATTGCTTTATGTTCGTTAGATTAGATAAATACTCCATATGTTACTGAAACCTCGTTCTCTACGACCACGAAATAACTGAATTTAATCATATATCATCTTTATGGATTTTAAGAACAGATAGATAAGGACAATATTTCTGGTGAAAAGTTGTAATATATAATTCAGTTTTTATTAATTTTCTATTCAGACATTACTGTTAAGCTATGATTTTAATTCAGTAATAGCCGGATTTTATTCGTTTCTTTAAAGTAAATTGAATTAAACGCAAGATTTCGTTTCTAATGTCGTTGGCAAACAGAGTGAGTGGTAGAATTGAAACTCCATGGAAAAAGAAAGATTGGGAAAATCTCTTTCAAAAGATTCAATTAGTCGCGGATTCTCAATTACAGGTGTCGGCAAAATTTCTTCGGATAACTTATAGTGCTTGAGCGAATAAACATCATCTGGGAAAAGGGAAAAACGAGGATTGAAAAGTTTACCCTTCGCCGTTATTAGACGAAAGGATTGGTTTGATGGATTCCTTAATTTTGTTTTCATTTGATCAGGGACACCACTTCAATGTCTAATTTCGGAGATCGACATTCGATTAGCGATTGATATTTGAGAAGGAAATCAAGTGAAGGAGCGGTTTTTCAGCACAACGAGGTTCCGATTATGGTTTCTTAAGAGCCAAGGAATTCGTTTCACTCGAAATGGAAGAAACCCCGAAAACTTTTTCCAAAGACTCGTTGAAATTGCTTCGGAAGATTGAATGTTTTTAATCGTTTGGGTTTCCCATCTTCTGCCAAAACGTTCCTCCTTTGTCTAAACATTCCTTCAGCGTTTTCCTCAATTTGTCTCAATTTATTCCTTTGATTTAATTCTTCAGTTTGAATTCCGGAAACGAAGCAAATGATCAATTCCGTACACTTCTTTTCTTCTTGTGCTATGGCAATGCAAAGGACATTCATTCGGATTGAAATACGTTGTAAATATTGCAAAAACAATCTAATTAAATACAAATGAGTTGCATACAGCAATACCAATGAATGCTGATATTGAGAAATTATAGTTCATATTTGGTTATTATTTTTTATAAGAAGTAATTGGTGTTTTGAAGAGTTTTTCATATTTCCGTTAAGGTTCTGTATGAATTACTTATTATATATTTTATATATATTACATAATTATATCCTTTGTACTTTTTAATTACGATGAAGACAACATTTGTGGTAGGCTTAACTCATCTGGTGTTCATATTTGTTAGTATTGGTTAAATAAATCGATTGAATTATTCAGAGTTACTTATTTATTATTTCCTGCAATTACTTAATATTGCTTAAAAGCATTTTTAAATGAGGCGGATTAAATGTAAAACATCTTTATTTAAAGAAACTCCATTCTATCAGTGATTTTCTTTAGCCTTTGTCGCTTATTAAGAGAAAAAACTTATTAAGAGAACATTATTTTGTCTGAAAATACTTGATTACGAGTATGTCTTCGATGATTGGAAAGGGAAAATATATAATTATAGATATATCCAGAAGCAATTGGACATTTTTGCCCATTCACCATCGACTATGTTTGTGTAAACAGAAAGAAATTGGATTGATTATTTTATTTCCTGAATCTTAACGCTCCAATTTAATTACAAAATGTACTCCCAGTGATTCAATTTGCGTGGCAATGATGATCATAGTTTTCATATTACAATTCAATCTTCAAAATTTCAAGACACCTCACCGCTCGCTATTTATCGAACCACTTCATCTGAACTAGTTTTCACCTCCCCCGCCCCCCTTGCATTCTCTTTTTCGATTCTCGCTTTTGATGAAGACTCAATTCCCATTTGACGACACTTGAGAGATAATCATCAAAATCTCGAGTAAGAAATCTCGAGATTGAGAAAGTCTTTGCTTTATTCCTCTTTCTGTTGTTCGAAATGTTGAAAATTGAGATTCCATTGTTACGAAGAACTGCGATGTACACAACGACAGAGCTTAGAAGTTTTAGTGGGGAACGTTGTTTAGAGGCGCTAATTTTAAGGATTTTTTTAAGAGAAACGGTGATACATTCTCCTGTATCTTTAAGAGTGTAAAATAAATACTAAAAATATTATCAACCAAAGGTATTGCTGCTATTAGGGTACATGTGAGGGGTATTCTCGCATGGTTCGGAAAACGGACTGAATCCTAGCGTCATTAATTTTCGTTCGATTTCGGAAACCAATTATTTACTGTAGAAAATACTTGTTATGTCATCGTTGAACCTCAAAAAATTAACGTTATTTGAAAATTATGCTAATGACAGCCCTTAAAAGTGAAAATTTCGATTTCGACGGAAGAAATTGCGTATATTTATGACAATAAAAATTGTTTGTAATTTTATTTTCATCAATACCTGAGGTTTACCGAATAGATAAAGTAGTGTTCTAAAAGAATGCAAAATAATTTCAATATTTATAATAGATTTTGCGTAATCGTGTACACAAATATCAAAAACGCATTTAAAATATTAGTTACTCATATTTATCAGAATATATAAATTTACTATTGTAATCTGCTACTCTACTATAACCGATGTGCGAATCTTCTGCTACTTACTAAAGGTCGTTGAACAGAATACTTTTAATTTATGAAATTTTCGACCCTCCGGTCCACAGCTTCAGCTGCGGCGCTCCTTCATAGTCAACCTCTCGCGGTCATAGTTATTGGTATAAAAATTGCATTCCCACATAATTAATATCTCCAATTCTTCCATTAGCACAACCACGAACTATGAAATATCCTTTTAAATACCTTTAAGATGTGAAGGCAGCGTGTTTAATTATATATTTTCTGGAATTTAGATATTTCTGAGACGCCATACGGTCGAATTGTAGTTTTCTTTTTCGTTAGCCTATGGTCTACAAGATCTTCATAATGAACCCTCCTTCAATGTATTGTCAGAAAGTATAAAAAATGTTTACCTCGTCGAGATGAAGCTGTTTATGATGTTTATAATCCATATCAGAAATCTCAGCAATGCACTAATAAGTGCACCAATACTCTTCGGTCCCGATGGACAAAAACCATACATCAGTTGCTTACTTTCTGCATAAGGAATCACGCTTTTTTAATAAATCCACGAGTAAGTGCTATTGGAAGCTCCGTAACTGGCTATACTAAAAAACAATTATTTCAATACAGATTTCGCCATCATCTGTCTTTAAAGATTAAGTTATGTGATACCCAAAGCATTCTTAGAAGTTGAAGGTTACGATATATGCCATAAAATACGCGTTCTTCAAGTCCGAAATATCTAGGAGAGAGAAATCGTCCACACTTCAGATGCATCGGCTTAAGATATGGTCTCTTGATTTATTGATGTTTCGCATAACGATCTGAAACTTCGGAATCATATGTTTAAAATGTTTTCCCATCTTTCGCAAAGTTAGAAAATTCATTTTTTAACCCGATAAACTAGGTTCCTCCCTGTGAAATGTGGAAGCTGAGGTTTTTTTTTAAAAAAAAAACAGGAACATCCAAAAATAAATAATGAGAAAATATAGTCCCTAAAATCCATAAAATATGATTAATGCTTTAAAGCATTTTATTATAATCTTTAAGTTGATGATAAATAATATTTTGAATAGTAACACTCGAAGGAACAGATTTCAATATAATACAAAGGGAATATAAGAGATTATTAGAAATAATAATGCAAATTATAGGGAAAAGAACGTTTTAACTGAAGGTAAACTTTTGAGGAAATAAATTTTTTGAAAAAATTTATTTGAAAAGAAGAAAGAATACAATAGAAAATTAATGAGAAGACTAAAATAATGTAGAGGAACTTTTTGTAATTAAATTATTAAAATATCCGTTCGCCGTGAAGATGGTTTATGCTTATTAATATGAAATACTTTGGACTCATCCACTCCACCCATTGTAAAGAAACCAAAATAGAAAAACACAAAGGATAAAATGTAAATATAAATGTATAAAACAATGTCAGTGCATTAATATTCACGATACTTTTATTGATATGAATGATATTGGAGCTGCCAAGTCAGTGAAATATTAAAATCGCACGATTATAATGACAGAGCGTAACTTATCGTGTGGAGAATGCGGTTTAGAGAGTGTCTGCGGAGGAAATAAAGGGAAGGAGAAAATGGGGTTAAAAGGGATCTTTAATCGACGCTAACTAATATGGAATAAAAGCCAATCGGGAGATAATCCCATCCTTCCCAGAGGCCAAATAACGATCCGCCCTCTAACTCCCGAAACTTGTATCGGTTGTCGTACTTTCTTCAACTTCCAAGAGCCCATCGTTGAAATGCGGCGAAAGTAATAATCAGTTCATTATTTGCTGCGATAAATAAAAGTTGTTGCGATAAAATCATTGTTTTTGGGAATTAATGACGAAACTGTTTCATTTTAATATTTAATTAACATCGTATAAAAAAACGTGGAAGGAACGCCAATACGAAAATATAAGCCTAATAGAGCGAGATTAACAATGTGTGTATAATTAATGCAAAATTGTTGCGTGTCCTCACCCCTCGGAAATCCCTTTTCCCCGCTAACGAAGCACATGATTGAAAGCGGGGACAATGCAATTACGCGAAATATGAACTCCTCCCCTTCGCACCCGAGGCATCAACACCCTATGATTGTCTCCTCCTTCGCTTCTTTGTGTTAGAAACTCTTTTAGACCGGTTAATCGTCAAAGATTACTTACCGATACAACATTTCAATATTGACACTTATTATAAGAAAGTACTTACGGTGATTGATTATAAGACTATTTCTTTAAAACTGCAGTCTTTAAAGCATCTCCCGTCAATTGTTTCCTTATTAATTGATCGAGTGTAACATTTTCCTCGGTTGTTCTGTGGAATGATCAATCGATCAGATTACACAATATACACAAAGAATCGATGTCTTAAAGTGTCATCTGCTGGTAAGAGTCTAGAAGTTGAAAAATAACTTTTACTACTACATTTCAGCTATAGTATACAACTCAGGATTCAATTCGTCTTCACGTGATTTTTATCGGCAGTTAATAACAAATCTTATTGTGTACGTTACGTTTTCCATCTCTACTGATAGTTCGTTTCGAAAATGTATAGATTGGATTACGTTTGAAATACGTATTCTTAATAATGATTAATTTCGTAAATAGATTTTATTCCAATTCAACCGAAATATCGATCTTTTTAACAAGCGCAAGACGAAATTCAGTTACTGCGTTACATTTATCCTATTTTTCATCCCCCGCATAGTTATAAGATGATTCGGTTCTTTCGTTTGGTCACTTGGAAAGCTAACTTTTGTACATAAATCAATACATGAGTACCCTGCAAGTATATGTGTATATTTATTTTTAATAATACTTGCGATATTGTCTAGAAATAAACGACTAGTTTGATGCCAATCGCAAATAAATTGTAAAAATAAATGGACTTCAACGTTTATATTGCCTGAATTTATATTTATGTAATTTATAAATTTGATTGTTGTTTTATAAGGTATTATTGAGTTTTCACATGTAGTGTTTAAGTGATTCCTTACTTTGTTAACGGTGATTGTTAAGAAGAATTCATTCACGATTTCTAAACATTGATTGCGTCAACTATTTCTCATATTAATGAGACAATTAGAACAGAATGTTCTTTCTAAATCTTCACTTGGATTTGTTTTTGTAACTGAACGGTGTCCCTTGTTCGTCCACGTTGGAGAGAATATCCATTCCAAAATGATTCTCAATTTGTAATTTCTCTGTTTTCGGTGAATCATATTTCTTTCCTCCAAATTTCAATCTATTGGGACATTATACGCTTTACTCTTCAGAATATCTTGGATTACAAATACAATCCAATAATATTTTCCTTCGAATTAATATTTGGCTTCCTCTGTTTTGTTGAACGAATTGAAGCTCTTTTATTTTATTTTCCTCTATTTAAGAAAGCGGACGATTCCTGCAAATTCAATGAGCTGAGGAAAGCTTTTTGGACAGAAGATTTTAACCCTCATCAAAAGAGAAATCCTTGTCGAGGTTTATTATTTATTTTTTCCGTACGTGAGTTCTTCCGAAAACTGGATATTTTCTCAAAAACCTTAATTGATGAAAAAGAATACTTTCCTCTTTTATTTCTATGAATGTGTATGCAAATATTAAAACAGCGTACGATATGAGAGCGATGCATCTCGGGAAATTTTTTAGAAAAATAGATATCTTTGAGATATTGTTACAAAACCTTAAAATTCTTGATAGCGCATTCCTTGGGCGTCGACAAACGTTTTCCAGCGGCTTTCCCTACACTCCAAGGCTCCCTGGAAGGCAGATTCCGAAAGGTCCTCAAGGTACGCGTGCAAGCGTCTTTGACAGCACTTAGGGTCCCACGGTTTTGTCCATTCAGGGAAGATATCTTTTTCCAGATAGAATCAATCTCCCGTGAATACGTTCTACAGAAAACTGAAATTTTCAACGAGTTGTAGAAGGTCTTAGCAGAAAGACAATCGCCTTATATATATATAATTTCCCTTATATGATCCCCTTACGAAAATCAAAGTGTAATTCTCTTTCTCATTGCATTAATTGCGATTAGCTTACAATTAATATCTCCTTTCAATTAATGGATATAGTGAACCAGATAATGTCTAAACATACGTAAGTATAAAATCAATTGATAAATGTTCAATGAGTGTATATATCTCGATGGGGGAGGGCAAACTAGTTGCACTTCTTCTTATCCACAGTTAATCCTTTTCTCTTTTGAAACTTCGCATGAATGCAGTCGAATGTCTGATCGAACAGTTCAACAACTGATCCTATTAAGCAACTGAATGCCACTCTCCCTTCGGATTTGAGATCCTTTCAAAAGGGATTTTCCTTTTTCCTACGTCACAACAAGTTATACGTGTTGCTACGTCACAATGTCAACATTTTATGTTACAATTTTCTTATAGTTAAACTTTTAAAATTGATAAGTTATTTGCACGAATGGATAGTGTAATATGTCCCATATTATGAGTTAGGAACTTCGTGCGGAAAGCCAACGCGACAATACACGTCAATTCAAAGAAAGAGAAACATTTTGATGTTCAACGAATGAAATCGTTTTTATCAAGATTTGCCAATAAACATATCTGAACAAATTAGGAAATAGAAATTTTATTTTTTTGAACTTTATGATATTTTTATATTTCGTAAGAATTTATTAAATATTGTGTGATTAAAGACCTTGTTATAGAAATATCGATGCATAGATGTATAGCAAGATACACTATTTTCACATACGCATTCGTTAGCTGTTTGTAACATTTGCATGCTTTTGCAAAATTAGAAGATTAGATTTTAATTCAATCAATTAAGGTTTATAAATAAAACAACCGCTTTTCGGATACAAAGAGAAGAAAATATTGCGACAAAATATTCCAACGAGGAACAATATATAAATACACTTTTGTATGAATTGTCTCCTGAGCATATTAAAGTGTGTAATTCGGAGGCAAAGGAATGAAGTAGTAGAAGAGAGTGGAGATGGATTCAGGACCTTCAGATCGTGGAGTTGAGATTGTCGTAGATGTTGAAACCCTTTCATTCTGTCTATTCCCTTGGAATGGAAACGCGTTCTGAGATCTTCCAATGAAAAATAATTCAATTCATTTACGAGTGAAATTGTAATCCGCCGTTTCCTCGAATCGGGTTGGATTCTCATTAACGGTGAATTTATTTTCATAGCACTAAATGTGGGATGTACCATAACTAAAAATTTATACGAATTTTAACAATCATATTAGATTAAATAATATATTACAGAATTAAAGAAGAAGATAGACGATGAAATATAAGCATAATTTTTATCACATTGTGGGACTGATCTCTCTTATACTGTTGATTTTTCTTTTATCATTCACCCTAATACATAGTTGAAATTCCTCCGTAATAAACCATATCTACAATACTTAAATCTACGTTTATCTCATTTAAAAAGGGTAGGGAAGTGTGAATTATACTCTGTGTGAGTACACCTCACTTTCAACCCTGCTGTAAGATCTCCCAAATGATATTCATGCATTCTTCAAGACGTCGTGGGTCAACTGATCTAGCAATCGGTAGTTCCATTGGCGTCAAATATATTTTTTCCATTGAAATCCGGTTTCCCGCCAATTATCTCATTCCCCTTTTCCATCTGCCTTCCCATGATCCTCTCCTTCACGCATCTCGAACTCTATTCACGAGCACCCGTCCGTATTCCAACATTTTATTCAATCGCTTCTTTTATAAGTCTCTCTTTTCAAAAGCCTCTTTTTTGAAAAGGAAACCTTAATTTTGCACTGCGCCAACATGAAGAAGGGTATTAATAAACGGTTAAACGAAGGAAAAATCCATTCACGAAGATTCGTTTTTATTTCTCTTTATCCATTTGGAGAAAAAACGATTGTGGCCGATTCTTTTTCAATTTGGAATTATTTCGAAGTATTTGAAAATTTCGTCCCGTCACGCTAGATTGGGTTCTCCTATGTTTTGTGCGGGGATTTTTGCGGAATATTTTAATAGCATCTCGAGGGCTTAGTATCAATTGTCCGATATTTCATTATGCGTCTTCTTCTCCAATCCAAGGACGCCCAAGTCTACGAGTTTTTCAAACGCGGATTTGAAATATTTTGGGGAGCGATGGATTCGATACGTGTTTCAAAGCACTTCTTTTTAACAGATTATCGTGCGTAGCTTACAAATTAAAGGAAAACATAGAGCTGAGACTTTGAAAAATAGAGGGGTTACTATTAATCTTCTTTATCACTGAAATTTTATGCTAAACTTTTGATGAAATTTCATCATCTGAATGTGTTTTACATCACCAAATTTGGTATCGTTCCCATTTCAAATAATTAGTTCATATTCTGTATTTACGAATTAGGAATTGAATTTCCTTGTTCAAAAACGATTACTCATATTTTCTACAGATGTAAATTATTGTTCTGTAAATGAGTATATTAAGGATTAGATGGAAAACGGGTTTCCTGGTTAAATTTTCTAATTTCATTATTTATTATTTTAAATTTTAATTTCCTATCTTTTACTGTAAGAGTAATAGCGCAATATTTTATTTTTTAAATTTTTAAGCAATAAATAAAAAATAATAAAAAAATCGGTTCGCTTAGGCTCATATATTTAAACTGGAGATCACAGCAAATTCAAACGAGCGTATGCATTGAATCCTTTTTAATATATAAATATTATATGAATTTTTCTCGCGGTGGAAACGTGAAAATACAACAGGAAATAGAGGGAATAAATTTAATTGCTCAAATAGAAGAAATAATGAATCAGACAAAGTAAAAATTCGGATAAGAAAAAGATGATTTATTTATTTATGTGAAATTGTATACGTGGCCATGACAGCACATACCGTTTATGTGAATGATAAACATCGTTCTCAGAGAATTATAGTAATGAATGTTCTGTCGGTTGAGAGGCTGTTCATCGCCTCAGATGGTGGATCTTTAAGATGCCCAAGCGAAGCTAATAAATGTTCGCTTAGAAAGCGTTTGAGGAGATGCGGCTTTTATTTGATTTCAATGCGACTTCTAACGAACGTCACATTCGAGTACATTCAACTTCAAAAGAGTTTTCTTCCAAAGAGAATCAATTGAGAATACGAACATTCGATGGGTCGATTTGTTAAGTGAAGAGTTGTCAAGGTACCCGAAGAACCATATGTTTCGAATTAATTCCATTCCTAAATTATTTTTTTCAACTTCAATTCCTCTCCAAGAGAAATCGTTAAATAAAACGGGATGCAAAAGTTTCCCTTTTTATTAATTTATAATCGGTTGAATAACAAAATTCCAGTTAATTTGAGATAATATCGATATAAATATTTCAAAAGGAAATTTTCCATTATCTGTGAAAGAAATCGCACACTTGTATGAAAGTCAATTCGATAACGAAATTGAATTGGGCAGAGTGTGTGAATAATAAATATTCCTTAAGAAACAATTAAGTGGATGAAACTGAAGGAGAATTACAATTGTATTCAAATCCATATTTTGTAATTTACAGATAAGGAAGCGATAACAGATGAATTTATAATTCTACGGATTAAATAAAAATAGAATAATTCAGAAGAAATATAATTGTTGAAACGTATTATTTTTAAGTAAGTAATGAACATTATTTTTCGGAGATTTTAATGCCTGAATTATAGAGAATTCAAAGAATAATATTTTATCATTTGTTTATTGTATAGATTCTAAAAATAGATTTTATCTTTCTGAATTCATTTACATCTCTATTTATATTGATACGGTTGTTTTTCACTTAGAAATAATGCATAAATTGATAATAATCAATAATAAATAAATTTTAACTCAATACTGTTCAAAATATCACGGATATGATTTTTTATATTATAGAATCTTCAATTGAAGCAGAATCTTCAATTGAATCTTTAATTGCAGCGATACGGTGCATTTAAAGATAATATTTCTTTGGGAAATGAGATTGATCAAATATTTAGTTTTAATTGCAATTCAAAGCTTCGAAATCATATACACCTAAATTGAAAAGCTTTGGTCATTAAAAGGCGTTCTTTCCTAATTGGCATAACATGGGTCTCAGCGAAAAAGATCCTCAATGACTCTATTCACGAGTTAATTGAAAAGTATTCACTTCAGTCAAAGGGAAGCGTCAGTTTTCAATCCTCGATTTCGTCTTTCAGAGAGGGGCGGCTTAGGATCGATCCACTGAAATAAGCACTATGTGAACATACATGATGACATATAAGACACTTCAAGTGAGTAAAGATGTGCTTTTATACACAGACCCTGAACCTAAGGTAGGTAAACCTTTTCAGTGTATACGTTATCTATATTATCGATTTTAAGTTCGATTCTGAATCAGAAGATGCATTAGGTCAAAGGACGCTTGTTCCTACGAGCATGGTTAGCGACCATTTGAGTCTGTGAACACAGAACTAGAAATCATAGGCGAATTTCATTCTGCGACAACTTACCTTTCTGTAACCGTAGTAGATGGTCAATGATATACTTCAGTGCGACTTGTTCTCTGCAATGTGATACCCTCCGATGTAGCGTCTGAGGGAAGTCGTGTATTCTCCTGTTACAGAGAGACATAAGCCATCTACGGGTGGTTATTGTCCTCCGAGGGCAATCATTATGTTTGTGAGGCGGTAGAGGGCATGAGTAGTTGGTGGTCTAAATCCTCTGATGAGAGTTTTTGGTACTTCAGGAGCTTATGATTTAGATTTAAACCACTAATTCCTGTGGTCGAAGTCACTTTTGTTTGAGCGCCATATTGCGTCGGTGTTTGGCTGTCCGTTTGCAGAACTGTCTGTGGCTTTGGCAGAAGAGAGGTTAAAGAAGCTCTTCTACAGTTGGGTACTGAGTTCATCTTCGGCGGATTTGAGATCGTTCGTCTGAAAGGTTAGTAAGAGATTTGTAAAGTCACGTTTGTAGCTCCGTATGGTTTTAGTTTAGGTATGGGAAGGCAGACTAAGAATGATTAATTTCATATCATCTACATCTTTTCGGCGTGTGGCAAGAGGTGTAAACACCCACTTAAGAAGGAATTCTTAGATCGATTCGTCTTAGCATCTATTTCTTGTATTTAACGCGCATAATTAGATCGGCCTATATAACAGGGTGGTCGCATAATATACATCACGTCTTCCGCAAATGTACTTTCCCTAAATTTATCTAATAATCACCAACTATCTCCAAAACTTCTATCCACTAATGTTTTTTAACCTGCCTCTGATAATAATTTGGTTACACTCCCCTTTTATCGTCAAATTCTTAATAAATCTTATCGATTTACGTTGTATATTCTCGAATTCGCCAGTGCCGATTTCGTCTCAAATTCTAGATGCGTATTCTAGTTGTGGACTCACAAATGTGAAGTAACATCGCACAGTGGGCTAGAATCGAAAAAAGCTGGCCAAAAATACAAAATGCGTTTTTTTGAGTGCGGACTTTGAAATTTCGCATGGTAAATCTCAAATAAATTCTGCATCGACTGTTAAAGTCATTTGACTTAGTTCCCGCGCAATTAATTTTTACAAGGGGTCAAAGTTGACCAAATTTCGGGAAAAACGGCCGTTTTCGATTTTTCGCAGAAATCTTCAATTTCAAACCAACGCTGAACCAAAACGAATAAAAGGTTCGGACAAAAAACTATTTCATGTTATAAACATATTCTTTATGCTTAATAGTACTCAATTTGGATGGTCATACTTGAAAATTAGCCTACTTTACACTACAAAATGGCGGACCCTTATTTTGGATGTGATTTTCGCACAAAGCGAGGAAAATAGTTGTGAGGGACATCGATGTACACGGAGTTACTTATACCACAGTACTCGTGGAAGCTTCCTGCAACAGGATCTGAAATAAAATCCTGCGCCTTTTTGCGCCATTGGAAAATAATTCGACTTTTGTACAACGATGCAACGACGAAATCCGCGCGGCGGAGCTCCGTCCTCCGTGGCGATCTAAGTTTCCAGATTGTATACGAAGCAAAACGGTTTTTAATGTCGCTTTATAGGATAAACAATATACAATTTACACTATTAAAACTATATTTAACAGTTAGGATCATTTTGTTAGGTATAAATTACCCAATTTCATGTTGATAAATATCTCTTTTTTTGTTACATCTAAGGACGCAAATTTTATACCTTACATGTGTAGTATCGTTCTAAATGATGTATACTTCGCATTTATTACGGATAATAACCTACAGTAAGCATAAAAATGCATTTAATGATATAATTTTTGTCTAACCCTCTGCCTAAATTACATTTACCGCCCGAAGAATCGGACATTCTCCTTGTGCCACTTCCTATTCATTATGCTGCTTTACTTCTTTGCTCAAAAATATCGATATTGTTATTGTTGTGTTATATAAATGTCATTGGATCAGATTTTAGGCATAATTTCCATATGAAGTACTTATTTGAATACTCAGTCTACGTATTTCTTTTGGTCCCATGTATTTTAAATGGGAGAATCATGCGCGCTGATGCAACCTTGGTATATAAGAATGAAATCAGAAAGATTTGGGTTTAAAACTTTGCAGTATAAGGAAAAAAGATGTATATACAACTTAGCACTAAGTAAACATGTCAAAAAACTATTCCTTGGTAAATTAGAAACATAATTCTTTACAAAAAATGCTGAGAGTTGGTTGGGATTTTCTCCGAACCGAGGAAGTTGGATCCATTATTAAAGATATCTCATCTTTCTTGATATCAATATTTGCCTCATTTTATTCACTTTCTAATAATATTGTTAACTTTTAAGTTTTATATAATGGAGAGAAATTATGGGAAGTTATCCAAGGAAAAAAAATGAGTTTTCGGCAAAATGAGTTGAAAAATGTAGTCGCCTGCTACTTTTCGTTCTATTTACGTAAAAAAAAACTTCCTGCGAGAAAGTTTCTCAGAAAACCCTGAATTAATTTATCCTTCAATTTTCAACACTCTATGTTCAACGGTATTGTCGATAACGAATTTTTATTACGACTGTAACGCGGACCTGCGCGCGCGGGAAATCGGGTGGCAGGCGATCATTTTTTTTTAAATACTACCCTGGATTCATGAAAGTACTAGGTAGATTTTGGAACACTATATCAGGAAAATTGACTTTCTCATTCACCCAACTAGAATTACACTTGACGAATCTTCCGTTTATATATACATATCTTATCTCCTTCAGCATTGGATTAAGAAAATACAGACGGTTGTAACAAATGAGAGAGACTCAAAATCGCTAAATAATAAATATCTATAACCCCTCATCAATATTTTTGCGTTGAAAATAATAAATAATATCCATTAACGTCACTTACCTGAAATTTCTTCTTCAAATTTTCTGCCTAGTTAACAGAACTATTGCAAATAACACTCGAGGAGCTTGGAACATATAGAACAGTGAACACTACTATAAGAGCACCGAAACTCCACTAATCTTCACCATATACAAGACGTAACTGAAAGTCTTACAAAATTTCGAAATGGAAAATGCTAAAACAATTCGAAGGGTAACCGTTTATCCTTAGGAAGAGCAGCTGAGTGTCATAAAACTATCCTTCCAGATTGTCCTAAGCAAAGGTTTACTCGAGGCGCGCGAAGGATCAGACGAAAAATGCCAGATGTGGGATTTCTTTTCCTTGCCATTGAGGGTTAAAGAGAAAGCTCAGTTTGACACACAGTATAACAATATCAGAAAATGTTAAACTCAAAACGGCACGTGTATCATCTGGAAACTTAGATAGGCACGGAGGACGGCCCTCCGCCGCGCGGATTTTGCCGTTGCATGGCTTTAGAAAAATCATTTTATTTTTCGAAGGCGCAAAAAGGCGCAGGATTTTATTTCAGATCCAATTGCAGGAAGCTTCCACGAGTACTGTGGTATAAGTAACTCCGTGTACATCGATGTCCCTCACAACTATTTTCCTCGCTTTGTGCGAAAATCACATCCAAAATAAGGGTCAGCCAATTTGTCCTGTAGAGTTGGAAATTTTCTCGAGTCTGATCATTTACATTGAGTATTATGAAGCATTAAGAACAGGATTATAAGATAAAATAGTTTTTTTGAAACTCATAAAACGGTATGTGTATCACCTGGAAACTTAGATCGCCACGGAGGACGGAGCTCCGCCGCGCGGATTTCGTCGTTGCATCGTTGTACAAAAGTCGAATTATTTTCCAATGGCGCAAAAAGGCGCAGGATTTTATTTCAGATCCTGTTGCAGGAAGCTTCCACGAGTACTGTGGTATAAGTAACTCCGTGTACATCGATGTCCCTCACAACTATTTTCCTCGCTTTGTGCGAAAATCACATCCAAAATAAGGGTCCGCCATTTTGTAGTGTAAAGTAGGCTAATTTTCAAGTATGACCATCCAAATTGAGTACTATTAAGCATAAAGAATATGTTTATAACATGAAATAGTTTTTTGTCCGAACCTTTTATTCGTTTTGGTTCAGCGTTGGTTTGAAATTGAAGATTTCTGCGAAAAATCGAAAACGGCCGTTTTTCCCGAAATTTGGTCAACTTTGACCCCTTGTAAAAATTAATTGCGCGGGAACTAAGTCAAATGACTTTAACAGTCGATGCAGAATTTATTTGAGATTTACCATGCGAAATTTCAAAGTCCGCACTCAAAAAAACGCATTTTGTATTTTTGGCCAGCTTTTTTCGATTCTAACCCACTGTGCATCGTTCTTCCATATTTTGGTCACTTCTACCGACAATACGCCTAAATAGGACGAGCTTTCTATTTGTTTTGCCACAAATATTTCGTATGTGCTCCAATTTATATTATTAGTAAGAGTAATCCTGAGATATTTAACTGAGGAAATTATTTCTACCTCATTACCCCTTGCGTTGAAATTACGAGTCTACGATGCCAAATCGTACAATGACGAGTATACTCGTTATCAGATTTAAATTATTGCAACTCTATGTAGGCGCAATACACATATATATCAATTGACTGTTAGTTAATAATAATCAATCATTTATTCATTAAAATAAATTATATTTCGTGTTATTTGATGCAATAGAATGAATGAAGTTATTTTTACGTTAAGTTGTCACAATGAGGCAGAGAGAGACGAATCCATAATTAACTTTTGTTGAAAGATATTTTTAAGTACATTCTTCAAAGAGCAATAATTTGTTCGAGAGAATGTGAATATATTTCCTCGGCATTCTATTAGTAATATATTATTTGTGATAGAAATTTAAAATCAGAAATTCTTATCACTCTGAGCGTTCGTTTCGCAAACCTTCTGTCAAATCATTTTCCTGTTCGAATCCAGTAAACACTTTTAAGGACCACTCAGTGTCATGTTTACAATTGTGAAAAGCTGTGTCTACAATTTCGATGATATCTGATAACAGAATTAGTTCTATTCCCTTTTATCACGAAACCTATAGCATTTCCTTATCGATGAACCAGAATTAAAAGAAAATGCTTCTTTGTGATTATTAATTTACTCCTATCGATTTAATAGCGATTTAGCATAAGGTTAAACATTTACCATTGATTATAATATTTATAATTTATAAGATAATTCATAAATTTTCCATGCTATGTATAGATTTTTCCGCGCAATTTAGGAAAAATGATTATAGAAAAATTGTTATAATGACGTTGATGATGTGTTATTATGACGCGTTATAATCAATATAAAAACCTCGTTATAAGTACAATATATGTGTCCAAATACTTTACAATATGTGCTATTAAACGCACTCACTGTTCTGTGTTAAACCCGTAAATATCTCTCTCCTAGTAACCACTATAATGAAAGAAAATAGAAACAGAAAATAAATGGTTAATAGGACCCAAAAATATACAAAAAATGTGTAGCGGAAGAGTTGACTTTGCAATTCTGACGCAACTGTTTTCTTTTGAAGGAATTCACTACGGAGCATTTACTAACGTTAGGTCAAGTTGCCAAACATCCAATATTGAAGAAAAAAGGGTGATAATATGATATGAAGTTAATAAAAAAGCTATAAAACTACGAAAGTCTCAGTCCGTGGTTTATAAGCAAATTTGTGGCATAAACTTGTATTCTAAGAATGTCTTATATTTCAAAGATCTGCTGTTTATCTTGAGATTTCTATGCCTGCTTCATTCCGCCAAAACATTCACACATTTATCCTTTTCCTTATGCATCTCGTCATAGAATATTCATCATATGAGTGAAATCTTTGCTTTCTTCAAATCTCTTTATTTTATGGAATCGAGTATAGTTATTTGGGTTCCAAATCCGGTGCTGCCTCTGATTTCGCCAATCAACTGTTCCTTTGTAAGTATTCCTCAAATGTATGAACAAACTGAATATTCGATGGAATATCCTAACCTTATTTGGAAATTCTTCATCGTTGGCCGCATCTATCTAATGCTAATTTTACCGAATCTTTTGGTTTTGACGGAAGTGGGGAAGGGAGATGTGTGAATATTGAAAAGGTCGACAGAGTGAGCCACTGTAGCAAAAGGGCAGGAGGTGTGAAAAAGTGAAGTGCGAATTTCGCCCAAGATTAATTAATTAACGGTGTGAGGCCGTGTGAGGGAGTCGGCCGTGCAGAAAGGGATGCTCGGCAAAGAAACTTTTCAGAGAACTTCCTTTTTTGGGGCAACAGTCAGCCATCCTTGAAAAACCAACCACTCGTCAGTCGATCGTTAAATTCTCCTTCAAATTCTTCCTTTTTATCGCTTTATTCCTTAAAATATCCCCTTTTCGTTGCAAGATGAGCTCCTTTTTGCAGGATACAAATAATTCACACTCGAATTGTCCATTTTGATTAATCGGTTCGTTTCATTGAGAAGCTGCATCTTGGCGCAATTCATCGTAAGTAATGAAAGTTATTGATGAAATAGTCATGCATAATATTTAAAGGTGATAAGGAAGTGAGAACCTAAACTAAGATCGGTGAATCAATATAATGTAAATCAATTGCAATTAAAATCAACTCATCGGATGAAAGACATAAACAAAGTATGTTACGCCAAAAGGAATAAATCAGTTAAGCACAATTGCTCTTTCGATAACTAACTTCTTGCGTTTGAAAAAAAATATATTCTATGTATGTTCATGAGCTTTCGTAGTTAATTCAAGATTTAATTTAATTTATAGTTTTTTATTTTCACCCTTAAATATTAATATATAAATGTAAGTGAATTTCACAAATTAGATATTTAATTTGCGGAACTTGGCAAAGAAAAGTTTCCTTCCGTCTTTTACCAAATAATGCAAATCAAAGATTGAACTCCGTCGCATTATTTCGTCAAATATTTGAATCTTCAAATTGTAAAGATACAATTGCTGATAACTACTCTTGCGTCGTTACTATTTAATCGAATAAAATATTTTAATTTTGAAGGAAAAAAACCTGCTTAACCGCAGTGGTAGATAGAAGTATGAATGAATAGTATGTGCTTAGTATGTAATATTTTGAATCAAGGAAGAATTAAAGCATAGAATACAACTCAGTCTATTTTCAGGAGCAACTCGTGATGCATATTTTGTATAAATTCTCTCAAAGTAATCTTTTATCACCAATCTATTAGTGCGATGGGCTATAACCTTATAATAGACAATCCTAAAGAAAGGTAAAATAATCTTTTAATGTAATTAACTACACACGATAAATTAAAAGTATTAATTTATTTTAACTTAATTATTGTGTAGTTTCCGATTCAAAATCTAAAATTTGTGATAGAATTTGTTGAGCTTTCAGTGTTATCGAAATTATCTTTTCATTTCAATTACAGGTTCCATAAATTTTGATTGTTCTCATCATTGTATAATGATCTATGATTTTGATACAGTTTTAAACATCTTGTACCTTTAAGATGCACTTTTCAGCAAGTGTTCTTCTATGTGAGTTTTCTCACACATGTGTATCGGGTCGGTATTTTCTTAAGGTACTTTCACAGGGTAATAGTAGCGTTATCTCTTCTTGTCCTTGCATCCGGATATTTATGGCTTGTTTCATTGGTCGGAACTGATAGCATTGTTGCATCTCCACTGTCAATAAAACCTTTCGTTGAGAACAGACTCTTGATTTTTTTCCAGCTGAGTTTGAACAGAAGCGAGCTCTGTCTTTTGTTAAGTACTGTCCAAAGAGTTTGCTTGAGCAGAGATAAAATTTGAAAGAATCCATTTCTGTTCCATTCTTTCCGTTGAGAATGATCTTATGGGAACCCAGTGAAAGCGGCTCTGCTTCCAAATTCCTCAGGTTCAGAGTTTTATGAAAATCTGAGCTATCGTATCGTATTGAAGTTTATAAGGGACTGATAGAGACTCGTAATATTCAGAGTTACATTGGAGAAAGCAATGCGAAAAATTATGAATGACGACCGTAGCAATCGAACTGGATTTACACGAATTGTTAGAAAGAGAATGACAAAGGTATATATAAACAATTTTAAACTTCAGACTTTCAATCGAATTAAAAGCAAAAAGGAAGCAAAAATCTTACGAATTAAAATTCCTTCTACGACTTAAAGAGTGAAATTTGACTTATTCGATAAGAAGAAATAAATTCTCTCAAGATGACTTGAAGTCATTCGCAGTTATGTACATATTTACAGTTTTGATTCGCGGAGATGTAGTGAGCTGTAGAATAAATAAAAAGTCGTTTAAAAGAAAACAATAAACACTTACCTGATGAAAGAGTGATTACAAATGATTGATTAAGAGTTTCTAAAAGTATTTTCGATCAAAGAAAGTGGAAGAATAAACGGTTTGGTAACCCACATCAGCATAAGTGAATTATCAGTTCCTTCAAACAATGAATAAGGGCTCTTTCATTCCACCCAATTTCAAAGACTTCTTCGAACTGCCAATTCCAATTAAATAAAACATTTTAAAGGAATTTTCAATCAATGGCAAACGCTGTTCACATTTTTAAGAAGCTATTATTTCTATAGGAATAATTGCTATACTCTGAAATTGACGATAAATAAACAAATAGAATACTTCATATAATAATAACGTATTTTGATGCTGTATATTATAGCTAAACTCTGGAGCCTCAAAAGATTTTGATGGAACTTACGGAACAGAATCCAATCCCCGAATCTCATAGATGTGCACTTAAGAATCGTCTTCACACGTTGCAAAGGCGTGTTGAGTTCAAAACGCGGCAAGACATTCCCCAACTCTATTTCCTTAAGAACAAAAGGTCCGCTTTTTTGAATGTTCACAAGGCACCCATTCTCTCCATAGCACACAAAGCGATAAACGCTCACAATGGCTGTGTCCCGAAAGAGTGGCTGTTGCCGATGGGATGAAAGAAGATAAGATTAAGAATCTCGGCAGGAATTATTAGACTATTAACCAGAATTATATCGATGAGAGGTATTTATCGCTGAAATAAGGGTAAAGACTTTTCGCGCAATTTCTACTAGATGATCAAAAGAAATTACTTTGAAATCGCATATACGTTAAGTTCATAACTGTGCATTACAAGTAAAATTTAATACTGTTTCGTTTACAAAGATCACTAAATGTTCTTCGAATCATTCATCGCGTAAGTCGCTGGTTTTTTAAAATGTTCAATATTCTTTTCTGTGAATAGAAATGCGTTTATGGATTACTATCGAATACTTGTCGAGTCTTACTGCGCAAAAATGAATTGAAAAGTCAGAAATATAAGACTATATCCTAAATAATGTAATTGAAATCGTACAAGTATTTGTCGTTAATAGCTCACGAATGTATTCGTAAATAGCGTGATTTTTTTTACGGTACGTCAAATTTCAATGATTAATTTTGTCAAAAATCTTCCTGCGATAATCATTGATGTTTCTCTTATTCTGATATATCTTCAAGTATATCACAATATTACAGAGTTTGTGCGTGTTTATTCACGAGGAGCACAATTGCGTGATTGCATTTCATGTCTTCAATGCATTTTGAAATTGAACACCGATTTGTTCCTTTATGGCGAAAACTTCTCGATTAAACAATTTTTTAAGGGAAATTATTGGTCGCTGGGCTATGATTTATAAAAGAGAAACATTAATGTGCGTACGGTGTTGAAATTCCGTCTTTTCCTCCAAATAAATACAAGTTTTCCGATATCTTTTTAAATCAGATCCACATCCGCTCCCTGAGAACCGGGTCTGTTTCCTGAGGGTGTATTTTCTTTGCATTTCCCCTCTTCGCAGGGCCTCTTCCACCCTGTTTATTTAGCCCTCTTTCATTCTGACCTTTTGCCACTTCTCAATTACCTTCTTTTCTCATTTCCAATAGGTGGTTTATATTGGCCGAAAGTCAAAATGTCTTTTCGAAATCTTTATTCGAAGGAACTAAAATGGGTTTCCGATGCTCTTCTGTTTTTCGGTGATCGGTTGCTATCACGAGGTGACAAATAAACGACGCACGATGCGCTATTCAGAATTGGAACTGCATATCATTGTTTTTGAAATATTTAAGGTTATATCTCTAGATTTAAAAAAATATTGGCTATCGTTTTCATGGAACTCTTTTTAAATCATAATGATAGCTTTGATTTCAAGAGAATAGAAGTGCGGATTGGTATTCGAACGCATCCCTCGCCTTCTTTAAAAGACTCCATTTTCATTCTTTGCCCTATCTTTCCCTGAAATCTCCTCGTCTTTTACAATAACGCTTCGTTTCTTTGACCATTCGATTTATGGACCCATTTCCGACCTTCACCTATCTATTTCGGGATTTACGATCGACGCAACGATATTCCATTCCTCGATTTCTATTCAACGAAGAAAATATATCACTTTCAAAACGGCATTACTCGATTTTCGTTCGCCTTTATGGCAGTTCAATACCTCGGGCCTTCGAACACATTCGCCAATATTATTTTTTAGAATGACTCTGATATTCATAAACAGACAGAATCGTAATAGAAAAATTCTTCTGCTGAAGAAATCATAAATTGCTATTTTAGTATTTGTGTGGGGAGATACAGAAATTATAAATTCGAGTACTCCTTACAAAGGCACGAGTTAAGAAGAAGAACGAGCTGCATAAATTTATATAAACTCTTAAAGTTGAAAATTTTCAAATTATATCTTTTAAACGAGAATTCTTTGCGAATACAATTGTTTCGAATAATTGGAATTTATTCAACTATATCGTTCGCTACGTTGAGAATGCATTTTATTCTCAAACAGCTTCGCACTTATAAGGTAATAAGTCATTGATATTGGTCGTCTGTTATTGTAATTGATAGTCAAATGAATGCAATAAACTTCCTAAAAGAAATGTGTATAAATTTTTGGAGTTTTTACGGAACAACAAACATTTTGCTTCAAAATGAAAATCAAGCACAATTTTGTCTAATAATGATTACGGATTTAATTTTCATCGGAAACTACTCACATAAAAATATTCCGATAAATTGTTTAGTTCAATTCAACTGTGAATTGAAATATTTCTTTATCTTTGGAAACTGATTTTTTAAATTATAAATCTGATATTTTGACAAACAATTTGATTTTCTTAATTTCAGTGTTTTATGATTCTTTTAAAGAAATCGATTTATTTAATGCTTGTCTCTTTTCACATCTAATGTAGCCTATGTAATTAATTAATTAGTCGGTTGCTATACGAAATGATTACTATGTATCCATCAGAAGAGTTCTTATGACTTCTACACATCAAATGGATGACATTATCTTCATAGCTTTCACTGTATTAAATGCATTTTATAGTATGGTTTTGTGATTTTTACAATTCCGTAACATTGGCGGTTTTACTCTCCCAATAATATCATGATCTCTAAAACTGAATAAATTGTTTAATGACAATTTCCTCTTTTTAGAAATGTTCACTTCTTTTCCTACATTTTATACATTCCCTCTTTCATGAGATTTTTTCTACACAATTTAATGGATTATGATTGCATTTAATTGTATCATTATAATATATGATTTAATTTTACATAAAACTTGTTAAGAATATTTGTACCAGTAAATTTAACCATTTTAATTTTAATCTTATTCGAAAGTATGGAAGAAAATATTGAGCCACTAAATTAGCTTTATTTAGTAAATTTAATTTTCTTACGGAATCAGTTAATTATGAACATCTCTCTTCTAAAAGTTAAGTGATATTTACGAAAATTGATGATGTGTATTGAAAACCTTTAACGAGATTGTGTTTTCTTCAATAAAAGTCGAAAATAATTTCGAAAAAACGGACATCTTTATATTTGACAAAGATTTATTTATAATTATATTACAACTCAAGCATAATTCAAATTAACGAACCGATAATCGTTTCAATTCCATAAAACACTTTTAATGTCAAACAAATGAAAAACGTAACAACTATTGCACACGATCTTCGTAACATCGAGATAAACAACACTGTCGTCCCTTTTTATTCTGTCTATTTGTGGACGGGTTCTATGAAACCGTATACGATAGTAGACATTGAATGTTTATGAAACACAAACGCACTATTTCACATCGAAACAATAAAATTATCACAATTCAGTACAACCTGTTCACTCACTTTCACTCGTTTTGCAGATTCCTCCATTTTGCCGACATCAAAAGGTTATAATGAACATAGATAGGAATAAATCTGTTTATGTTCAGGATATGTGCTCTCACTTCCACCTCAGTCTTCCTTTCATCGTTCGTTTATGGCAGTCCGTTGCTACGGACAAAATGTCATATTTCAACAGTAACTATTCGATTCCATTACAGAGATTTGCATGAGTGAATCCATTTTCGCGTCTCAAAAAACTTCAAAATTATAGGAAAAGAGATACTCTGATAAAAATTTAATCAATTGATATGTTATTTTATGATTTAAAGGAAACGGTTTTTACCTTGGACGGATATAAGGGGCTCTAGAAAAATGTTGCTATTTAATTTCGAACAAGAAAAATTCACTTTTATAATAATTCACGGTATCACTTATGTTCTACTAATACAGAATCAAAGACTTGCGATTGATTTGCGCCGAATAACTTCCAAAGTGTGCGATGGATTCACCCAAAACATCTTTCATTGGAATCTCTAAGTCGTATGAATACGTTCGTTAGCACTGCGATGGGCACCCCAAAGTTAGTATTCAGGTGTTGGCGAGGGGTGCCTTCGGGGTGCAGGGCGCGCAATTCCGCCCCACCAAGGGGCCACGACACCCGGTCTGCCCCCGGCGCCGGGGACGACCGGGAGCGGTCTTCAGATGACGTGGGGCCTCCCTTCCTCCTCCACCTCCACGTCCTCCTCCTCGTCCCCTTCCCTCGGAGACTCCGGCGGAGTGGAGGACCTTCTGGTGCAGGAGCACGGCAATAGGCATTGGGGTGTGGCGTAGGGCTGATGGAAAGGGGAGGCGTAGATGTCCTTGCCCTCCTCCGACAGCAGCTTCGAAGGGTCGAGGAAGTGCGGTGGAGGTCCGAAAGGGGAGAGATGGGGTCGCAAGTGAGAGAGAAGGCCTTTGTCTGCGAACAAAGAGGAGGTGAAGTGGAGGGGGGGAGGTGGAGGAGGAGGGAGGAGGGGGCCCAGAAGGTGCGGCAGGGAGAAGGGGTGCAGAGGGTGCGGGTGATGGGGCATCGGGTGGTGCGGGTGGAATTTTGGCGCTACCGATGATGATTCTTTGGTCTTCATCAGAAGGGACTTAGGCTTTCGTCTCGGGCGGTACTTGTAGTCTGGGTGTTCCTTCATATGAAGAGCTCTGCAAGACAATCATTTCAGTTGATGGAGATTTTTACAAAGCATTCCGTGCAAATGTTTTTTCTGTTTCTGTAGAGCGAAAAGTTTCTCGTGATCAGTGTATGAACTGAGGTTGGATGTCTGTTCGTCATTTGGGAGTGATATCTTATAATTTCAATTGTCCATTTTTTCGATTGAGATATTTCAAAAACTCGCTCTTCAAATGACAGTTTTATTGTTTAAGTCTTAAAAGGAAGATAAATTATCCAATTCTTGAATGATATGAATAATACTTGAATGCTTCTATGATATAATACAGGTATTAACAGAATTTTGAATTACAACGTAGCTTCATTCTTTTGAAATACTTAAACATTATCATTTTTCGGAGTTCATGAATTTTTTAGAGAATTACTGTACAACTTCAGATGAATCACTAATATAGTTCCATTCAAAGTTTAATTTGAAGAAGTTTTCGAGCCAAGTACAGTAGTCTGCTTCTTCACTAGAATCGTAAATTGCTCTTCAAACATATTATAGATTAAAAAGTTGACTAAGTAAAAATGCATGGAGAAATCGTGCAAGAAGAGTAATCAAAAATAAGAAGAGTTGCATTTTAGAGTCTTCCATTTGGAGAAGATTCAACTACAAATTATTACCGTTATTGTATTTATACAAATATTTAACAGCTAAGTTAAATAAAATATTTTTTCTAAAATTCTTTTATTTTCTCACATCTCCAGATTCTCTTATAACTTCTGTTGAATTTAAGGAATTAATTGAACAAATATCCACAATTCTTTCCTTTTCATGTCAACTCCACTTTGTGTGCTGTTCTCTTTCATTTAATGATAATGGAAATGAAATTTTGAAAATGCAGAAATAGTTTTCAACCAACGCCCGTGAATGCGATGTTAATTCTTACGTGAAAAAGTCATGAATTAAAGAAACACTGCAGATAATGCCTCTCAATGAAATGATGGATTGTGTACACGCACACGTTGGTCTATCTTAAACCGAGATTATTTTTGATCTTCATTTAGAATTGATGGTCGTAAAACGAAATACAGTCACTGCCACAATTAGAGGGTATCGTTGAAAGCATTCTTAAAATGATGTGTTGCTTCAAAAAACCTTAAATAAAAATATTGACTATTGTTTCATATTACTGTAGCATTTAGAATGAGAATATCGCTTTTGATTCTCCTTTTTCCCATGCTTCGTATTCTCCACTTTTCCATCGGAATTTAAATATATTGAATATCTTGTTCCTCAGTGGGGGAGCACAAAAACACGATGCGACACAATGGCCGCAAAACCCGTCCGTTGTTCGCACAATAGATATCTCTTTAAGCAGACACAATTGGACCCCTCAGTCGGTCCTGCGCATTCTGACTCCATATTCCTTACGCATGGTCGGCGGGTGAAATGTACACAAGTATCCATGGAGGATACAATGCGACGCCTTTCGTAGGATTTGGGATTAGGACCATCAAATTGGGTCCTTGTCATGCTCGGTTGAGGTTTTTGGAGTTAATTCAATCCGAATGAGCATTTCCCATGGAAATAACTGAAATGAAAACACAAACCGGTAAACCGTTAGCCTCGATCAACAGCCGTGTCGGATTTCAATATTCGGTAAACCGGTTATAAATTCGGTTGCGATCATAGTTTCGTTTTGATATGCGAATTTTGAGGCATCTAATTTACTGTATCAATAGTTTAAATGTGCTTAAATCCTGAATATCTCGCGATCACATTAATTCAACATTTTACGTTATTGAAAAAAGTAAATTCATTTCTTTCAAGGATGGACTTTGATGGATGTAATGGTATATTATAAGGATATAATGATTCAATCTCTATCAATTTTTTAGCGAAATAAAATATGAAAAAATTGCCATGAATACGTATGATTTGGGCAAACTAATCATATGAATAAAATTATAATCTAGAGCTTCAGTGATGCGTAATAACGTAATGAAAAAAAGACGTCTTCAAATCGGTGAAGAATAATAGTGAATTCTCTCCTTCGTTTTACAAAACAACGGCTGAAAACAAATGAGGAGAGCAAAAGAAGTATAAATGGAATTTTTCTTTGTTTTCGTGTGAAAGGCTTAGAGTATGTGTAAAGCTCTTCACCGACTAAAGGTCGCGTTTAACGGAGTAATGAATCGTGGTAAGATGCTTAAAGATGTAAAAGAATACATTTGACGTGATTAAATTGAATGCACTTATAATTATTCTTTAATGAGAGATTTTGAACAGAAGCGGGTTTCAGTTCAACTAAATCTGTTTTCCGTTCTTTGAAAATATTATTAAAAGATCTGAATGGATTGGGTTAAATATTCTTCATATTTCTAAAATCCCAGCTTTTAAAAAAACAGGAAATATTTTATTTTTATAAATTTGATATCTTTTTATTTATATATATATTTTTTCCACTTGCGTCCATCATCCTATTTTAATTCCTTGAATTTCTCATTTATTTTTCATCTTTTTAAGGAAAATCATTTCTATCTTTTATTTACTTTACAAAACAATTCCGTTCCAAATTAACTAATTTTTATGATTTCTCTCAAAAGGTTTTAAGTCGAATGGAATATTTACATAATAATATATGTTCGCGTGCTTTGATTATTAACTTATTTTAACAACTCTTGTAATAATCTGTAGAATTATAAAAACACCCTTAAGTAGTCAATTATGGGCAGAACTAATATTGAACAAATCTGAAAATATTCATAACAAAAGGAAACTTAATACCAATTCTTTCCTTGAATATTTTAGTGTTAATAAATGATAAACAGGTGCGAATTGCAAATCATTAGGAATCCGTATTTTCTTGTTCCTTTAAATCTGCGAATTCAAACAATCGACCGCTTTTATGGGAGTACTTTTCGATTGAAGTGAAAAAGGGGCAATTGTCATAAGGAAGATGTGTCTCCATAAGAGGCAGAACAATTAGCATCGAGGGCTTGCAAATCCCATTCACGGCCGCCTTATCTCCCCCGTCACACCCAACACACTGCCCTTATTTATTATAAAGCCCCGATTAGTGAAATGATTCACTCCTTTATTTCCCATCATTCGAAGGCCCCCATTCTGTTTATGTTCGGAGCCTATTATTTGCCGAGAATTCCCTCTTCGAAATCACTTATGTAGACTTTTTGTGACGAATCCAAACTAAATATGGTATCGTTCATCTGATTCTTAAAATAATTATGCATTCACAAAGCACTTGTGTCTTCCACGTAGTTATAGATCAAATAATAACTTCTTCATTTTCAATTTTCTTTTAGCGAAGTGTTTAGATTTATATATAATGATGCATGAAAAATACAAAAATAATATCCTGCCTTTACGGCTAAACATATGGATGTTATTCCTGGTTTGAAGATTCCGCGTTAATGGTAATACTTATTTCAAATAAATTATTTTGTAGATTTGCATGCAAATATGAATGTATATATTACTAGATTACTTTTTATTACGATTCAAATGGTTAGTTAGTGAGACGATGTCGTGTCTTTACTTTGCTTTTCAACGATTTTCGGCAATTGAACGTACTAAGCACCGAGATTTACTATTTTGGAAGCGAATTTAGATTGTTTTCAGTCTCTTTTTGGAAGAGTAGTGGTTAATTATGACATCCTAATTGTGCTTTAAAAAAGCGCTCATCTTTTACAATTTTACCTCAATTTACTTATCGAGTCAAAGAAGAGAGAAAACTCTTAAATAAATTTTCAATTCCCCCTCTTGCACATTATGAAGTCGGGAGGAAAATCATTAAATTAGCCCCATCTTAAAGAAGGAGTATTAATTAAATATTAATGTCGATAATGTAATCCAAAATAGAAAAGTCTTAATGAATTGATTAAGAGCAAGTGGAGTGGAAATAATGAGAACGTCTTCCGGATAAAAGAATATTTGTTTATGAGATCGTCTTATTCCCTTTAAATAGGAGGGGAAGTTACTTTCATAGAAATAATGCGCAATTCCTATTCACTCTTTTATGTGATACGCAATTTGATCCAACTGCACTTTTTGTGACTACTTTTAAACGTTTCCCATTCTTCCTTTCATCTCTATTAATGCATTTTACGGTTCTTCAAATCCAGAGAAGTGCATTTTAGAATCTCATTCCATTTCATGGAAGTACCCTGTTTACCAATTTGAACTGAGTGAATCGAAAAATTTAATGATTCCACTTATTACGTATAACAATAAGCGTATATATTTACAAAAGCTTAATCCGAAACTTGCTTCAAAATTAGAAAAATGTTGCTAACTTGTGAAATAATTTAGCAAGATCTTTAATGGGTGAATGGAATTGACTTCAATTTGAGTATTATGCTCTTAATGCTCGATTACAGCTTAGACATTGATGAAATAAGGTGTGAAAATAATCTTTTGTTTCAAGATTACGTAATTTCAAAAAAGGTATTTGTTAAAACTAAACAGTGCAGAATGTGCATAATATATTCAAAGGGATTAAAACATGCGCGTTGCTTCCCTGAATGGATGCGGCCTACGAACAAAGGTGTTTTAAAATATTCCAGTTCAAGTAATGTGCGGAGGTATAAAAATAAGGAAAAAGCGAGAATAGAGGAATATTCTTTGAAAGGCTTCATAAAAAGGTCGGGAGATATAAAACAGAGGGAATGGAAACGTAAGATTTAATAAGCTCGAAAGAGTAGATTTGAAAGAAGGGTTAAGGGAATTGAGGGAGAATGGGAAAAACAATCCACATTGGACATAATTTTGAAGAGAATGGCGGTGGAACGGTGACCATAACTCAGTCGCTTTATTCACTAAGCCCCTGGAAATTATGAAGCGCCGACGGAGTCCGTAGTTATTTGAGGTTATGAAAATGTTCTTTCTGATTTTCTATTTCCTCGGTCCAATTTCCTAGACACATGTCTTTTTGATTCTATTCGAGGAACGCGTTTCGAGAAGAGGCGTTTTAATATTTCGATTGTCAAAGGATTTGACAAATGACAGCGGATTAGCGATTTGTTAAATATATCTATAGTTCGGTAATATGTATTAGCGTATCCTCATAAAATGAGATTTAGTTATTATTCGGAAATATTTATTCTACGAATCGATTTGTCGTTATTTGTTTACCAAATAAGTTTAGATTGTGATAAAGAATAATTATCATTCAGCGACTTAAGGACAACTATTCCCTCAAACTTACAAAACGTATGAAATTATGCGCACGGATGGATAATTATTGAAAACGCATATAAATATTTGATTTTTCCATTAACAGTCGATATGTTACGATACTTTTTATCGCAACGTATTTTCAGGAGATATAACTTTAAATTTTGATCTAGATCGGTATTCCTGTGTTTCGGAAATTGATTTGAAACTATCTAGCGAAATACTCAATAATATATTACGAAAGAAAAATTTACTTAATTTTATATATTTTCGTTGAGAAACTAGTTGACTATCTCTACGTAACGTATCAAATATGATTTTCTCGTATTTTACAATGCATATCTATTGATCAAAACGCTTTTAATTTTAAATTTGCATCTAATGTTTCTTTATAATGTAATAGCATTAAAGGATTATTTAGATTCATAAAGAAGGGAAAATGGACAGGAATTTGCCCTTCTCTGTGCATTAAAGTGTATAATATATCGTTACTTCAACTATGCTGAATTCCTTTCTTAATATTGCCCCATTGAAATGAGCACCCTCTCTTCTGAAGATACTCTTTATCATATCTTCAAGAACAGGAGGATCTTAATAAAGATGCATTCATGAGAGACAATCCAATGAACCAAAGAGTCCATGTCTACTCACAAAAGAAGCGAAAAATTCAATCTCGGAATTGATTTGGTCCTCTGAATCCCTTTTCAATCGAATCTCACCTTTTCCAGATCCGCTAATCTCCTTTCAATTCGCTACGTTTTGCATCTTCTTCTTATATTTGCACTTTATCAATTGCAAAACATTTCAGTCCATATACAAATGTAAAAACATTCGATGCGCTCAAACCCCTTCTTTGCTTTTATCAATAACTCACACGTTTGGATAGTATAATTAATTATTCGTAACAAATTGTTCACTAATTTCCTAATATATTCATTTCCTTTAATATTTTCGGTGTTAAATGTGATTATTATTTGAAATATTCCATCATCGTTTCGAAACCTGTTTTATACCGACGTACATTCTTAACTTTGAAGATATTCGTAAGAAAATTCTTGGTAAAATATAACTTTAACTGTGGAATTAACGTTTACTCGAATAAGAAGTACTCATTCGCAGTAAAATGTTCGCATTTTCCGAATATGATATTGAAGAATCTTGAAATATTTTAGAATTTCATTTGCGTATAACATGAAAGAAAATGTTCGATTAAAAACTATTCACGAAGCGTATTAAATTAATACATCTATAGGTGTTTGAATTAAAAGAGTTTTAATCGACTGATGATATGGAACGATTTTTTATAAAAGTAGTTTTAAAGGATTATCCATAATTTGGTCATATTCATTTAATATTTGGTATATATAATTCATTTAATTTGTTCAATTCATCCTCTATTTATTTTAATATGCAGAAATAATAATTTAGTTTATAAAATAACTGTGCTTACATTATTATTTATTAGCTTTTATTGGACTTATTGGATTGGATTTATTAATAATTTTTCAATGTAGTCGCATAAATATTCATAATTGTCTACAAAAAAATTTTAATCATAAGGTTCCATATTTCAAAGTTTCTCTTAAAACAATTGACAATCGTTTGAAAAATGGTTATCAACATAAAGATTAAACCATTTAAAGCCATTATTTGCAACCTTAAATTGGAATGTACGGCCCAAGTGGTTTCTTCTAAGCAACGCTATACATCCAGACACCCCTGTATCTTCTGTACCCATAATCCACCGCTAATGCCTCTTTTATGGCACGCGTCCGATACAGGGAAAGTGGAAAAATTGGGGTCCCATTGAAATTGAGTGGGGATTGGTAGCGTGTCTTCTCAAATATCTTCGTATCCGAGCTATTTTTATCACCGAGGGAATACAGAAAATATATACTGTTGATTTACCATTCATCACGAAGACAAACATCTGATGGGTAATTGTTTATATATAATACGTTTAAATGATTCATTGACATATTCCTTTTACGAGAAACTCCTCTTATAAATCCTTAAATATAACTAATTCTAGTGATGCTATTTCCAAAATGTTATGAGCGATGTCTATGCCTATAGCCGAAGAAGAAACAGAATAGGTTTACGGTAACAGAAAAGGTTTTTTGATAGTGGACATAAATTTTCCATTACCTTGTAATGTAAGTGGGTTCATTTACAGTTTATCCTTTCAATCTATTTTTTGGAATTAAGGAGTTATTTTTCTTCTTATTCCGTATTTTATCAAACTTCAGCCTTTTTACCTCTGTTTTGTTTATTTAATTCTCACCATCTCTCGTTTGCCCATTTTAATCTCATTCATTGCATTTGAGAGAAATTTAAAAAGATGTAATTCGACGGATCTCCATATTTATTCTTTGTACGAATTTTTAAAAATTTAATTATAAATCTGAGTTTCAATCGCATAATTAAAAGATCCGTGATTTAACGTGCCACAATTGATATGATTGTTGGTTTAAATTTTTCTATTAGTTTGGTAAATTTTTTTAAAATATCAATTCCTATATCCAATGTGTATATGGATGGAAATGTCGAAGTATACGTTATAAATTGATTATTTTACATTTAATTAATGGTGATGAACCAAAGAGTTTTGTGTTAAAAATTTTTTGAGTATCACGCAATGGAGGATAATCCAATACAAAATTTGAGTTGAATGATTGTTTGCATCTGAGAAAGTTTTGATGAATACTGTGTTGAAATAATTTCAATGATTCTGATTCGAGAAAAGAGAATAGGATAATCAGCGAATATGTGAATATATTTCGTTTCTTCTCGTCTTTCATGGTTTGATTCTCTTTGGGAATATATGTTTAGAGATATAAATTTCTATAAAAATTATGACAAATATGGTAAATAAACAGAAATCGAAATATCAATACGACATGTAAGAAATCAATACTCTATCTAGGAAGGGAATGAAAATTTTGCTTAACGGAGAAATGAATCACCAAATTCGGTGGAAGTTGCTTATAATGAATCAAATTTTTGATTAATATTCAATATCTAAGTACTTCATGAAAACTTGCGGTCTACATTCATTTCACATTCGCCTTGGTTTTTATAATACTTACTGAACATTAAGAAGGAAATGTTATATTAAATTGCAAATCTGCTCATGATTTACTAAGAACTGTTCTTTAATGGTTTTAAGCTTATTATTGAAAGGAACTGAAAATATCATAAGTTCAAAATAAAATTAGAAATACAGTAAACCCAAATGTTCATGTGATGTGAAGATGGATTTTAGTTTAAATATCGAATCTCAATTTTGGATTTTATAAATTTTTTAGCTTCATATTTATGGACAGATTAAATTTAATGTCATTCATTTAGTATTACTTTGGCCTCTAAATTAGAAATGAATTTGTTCTGGTACTCAAAACCGGTCTCTTCGGATCGGAGGCCACTTATTCATCACTTAAGAGACTGATTATCGCAAAGAGGATGTCTTAAGAGCCGTTCGGAATGTTGTATTTGGATGAATGGCAATCGGGTGACTTCAACGGGTGAGTCAATCAAAGCTGAATTGTTCCAACGGAAAATTGCTTCTGAAGACGCGTGCCTCTGAGATGAACTCCCTACGACTTCATTTGCTCGGTCACCCTTTTCATTGTTATTGAATTGACGCTCGGTTGGGCGCTCGAGGGTTGTGCACTAACTGTTGCTCTCAAAGGAAACTGAATCTTTTTTTGATGCGACTCTTCATGAATACTATTCATAAAAGATGTCTTGTAACGGATATCACAAGTATATGCACTGCCGTGTATACCTATGAATAGCGCGAAATCTTATTTTGGGTTATGTATTCATTTTTGGAGCTTGAAATTATTTTTAATTTTAACCCTTTCTGCAATATATTTCCCGAAATTTTTTCTACATGCTCATTATTTAAAAATATAAAAAATATTGCAGAAATAATACACTATATATATCGAAAATTTAAATAGGATTTTCTTTAAATTAGAAAATTTTCTTTTTACAGAGATCGAGTAAAGGTTTAGAGTTACGTTTGTTATTTGCTCTTTAAATTCAATTTTGGAGTTGACTCTGCGAATTGACAACTGCCTAAATTCTGGTTAATATTAGAATATAAGCTTTCTCATCTTATATTTAATTCTCGTATTTGACAGCTGATAAACGGATAATTATTTTGAAATAATGAGTATTTTTCAAATGAGAAATAGTCACCTACTAGTCACGTAAAACATTTGCTTTAGAAAGGGGATGTGCTCTGGCATAATAAGAGGGTAAGCATCTCCAAAATATTGTTCGATAAAGTCATTTGACGTTCTAACAAGATACTTAATAGTTCACGATTAAATTTAGATTGTTTACGTTTAAAATCCAACGTTTCCGAATCAGTTTCTGAGTTATTGGAGATAATTTATTATTAATACTAAATTTATTCATTGGAATGTGCGCTTAATTTTTATGGAGGTTTGATTTGTACTGAAGCAACTTCAATTCTCCAAACTTGTTATAAAAATATTGACAACTGAATATATTTCGTCCAAAGCGAATATATTTTATCAAAATCCAAATTTTAATAAACCAAATTGTTATTATCTAATTGTAAACTACATAATCTTCCGTTGAACTGTTTCGAAAGATCGAGAAATAATGTAATTCTATTTTTAAATAAACTTTAATCAAAATTTCTTACGCGATGTAATTTACGAAAATCAGTCAGCGAGAAAATTCATTGCAAATGATTGTTTCATAAATTAATTGTGTCGAAGAGGATTTTAAAGTTGGAGAAGGTCTATCCCATTTCGGCAGCTGCTGTTCTTACCGATTTAGAGTTCTGAACACACTCTGCGTTGAATGCGAACTGATGAGTAAGCGGCCGAGTGAAAAAAGGGTGTACAGAATAGCTCTTCGTTACGCCAAATAGGGTGAGCACAATGGACCAAGGGATGAGGTGATGCGGACAACGGGCATTAATTCCAACTCTCGATATTTGAGAATCGTAATCTCTGAATAATACGCATTCGGACCGACTTGTTTCGGGGATATGGGCAAAGGGAGATGCACCGACTGTTATTACGAGACAATGGCCGAAGATCACTTAGGAATTCAGTTAGAACACACTCCTTATTCTCTTTATTCCGATGAAGGAGTAAAGAATCATTCCGATTTCCTTCGAATTGTAGATTCAATAGTTGCATCATCATCAATTTACTTAACTCGTTTACAATTTATTCCTCTTTATTTATAGATTATTTTAATCAAAATAAACTCCTTTTAAGTCCATTTATCCCCTGTATTGGATGTTAACAATTTAGACAGTATATTCTCGGAAAGTACTCATCTTTTTCAGTTTTACACCCTTATTTAGCTTTCGCTTGAGCCCATATACTTTCAAATTCCTTTATCGAAACGGTTTTGAACTTAATTTCCCGCATATATATCCTAAATATTCATGTGTAATGTTTCCAGATTAAATGTTCGAATATTTTATTTTCTCTACTTTAATTATACAGTTACTTATACAAATTTATCCGCTGTAGAATAGAAATGGAAATCTTAGGAAATGCAATCTGGACGCTTATATTTTTATGGCTTTTTCTTCCTTTTTCAAAATGAAGATGGAAGATGGCCTAAACTTAATATAAATTTATTTAAATACACGGCGAATTTCCATCTTTAACTGTATTATACGTATTTTAAGACATGCTTAGGTACAGAAATTTAAAAGGCAGATAGAAGGGATGAATTTTAAAATGGTAAAGTCTGAGTTTATAAATAGAGAAGATTAATTATATTCTCTTAATGTGACCATTATTTTTCCTGTGGAAACACGGTGTTTGTATTTTAAAAGAAACAATTGAAACATCAAAATCTCTTCTTGAATGCAGTGCAATGGTCTAATTTATACACATATGTTTCTAATTTTCATATTTTATATATTCCAAATTTTAAAAATAAATACTCGGAACCAATTTCTTCACTGCCGACGATTTTATTCAGCTCTGTTTTTTGCGAAACACTAATATTTTCTGTACTCTTTTGAAAAATAATACACCAATTTATTGTATATTTGGACTGAATTGGCGAATTTAATGATTTAGTTAATTTATATTCAGATATTTATAAACCTTTAAAATCTATATAAACAAAATTATGTGATATATAAAATACACCACTTCTAATCTTTTAATTATTATAGTAAATGGGGAGGATATTTTCTCTTCTCTCTCATCTCTTTTATTAATTGTGAATTTATGTATTTCTTATTGTTATTCTGATTAACGAAGATTATTATACAGTCAACTTCGTAAATTATGTTATCTTTTGAAAACCCATTGAATGCAACTCATATGTTTATGAATGAACGACCTAACCATGTTCAGAAGTTCTTTTTCCATGAATTTTACGCTCATATTCCCAATGTATGCTCAAAGATTTGTTTCTCAACATAAACAAATTACATTTTTCGGAGTGTTGTAATCACATTAAATATGGAAGTTGGAAATCGAAGGCTCAATGATTAAATTTTAGCGAAAATGTAATGTGAAAAAGCATGGGGATTAGTATAAACAATATTTGTTGGAGTTTGGATTTGTACGAAATTTTCCAACAAACTTTTTTCCAAATCGCTTTATGCGAAGTGTAGACATAGCAGAGAAGTGTAATGATGCGGATCGGTGGAATTCTCTAGGGCAGCAAATCCCCGTGAAAAGGTGTAAGTTTTCTCAAGATCATAAGGCGACTTAGCTAGAGGGTTTGAATTGGCTCATTTTTCAATGGAGGTGTTATCACGGTGACAATGGTGTCCCATTGTCCTTTGGAAAGCCCTTTGCTGTTCTCAGAAAAAAGAGATTGCCCGAGTTGGAAGATTCTGATAGAAAGGAGAGAAAAGGTTCGAGCACACAATGAAGATAAATATAATAAATAAGGCTGATTAAATAAAGTTGAAGGTGTACAACAATACGCGGTTAACAATAAGTCACCGCCTGTTTAACGGATATTTTGAAAGAACTCCTTCATGGACGAAAGGAATGAACTAGTTTTAGCCAATTATTACTAAAAAAGTTAATTCAAAGCGAAGAGATGAGCACGATCTAAGTACGCAATTTTTCCCTTATTTAAGTAAAGTTCATTTCGAAATAAACTATTTATACGAAGGAACTGAGAGTGCGTTCGGCAGTGAAGTGAGTTTGAAGGATTTATTATTTATATTCATTATTAGGACACCATTCAATATTTCTTCAATATTCTATATATTGTTAGTTATCTATTTCAACATTTAATGAGTAAATTACCAAAATAACGCATTTATATATATTTAAGTCACAATGATTCGATCGTTTACAGTCCATTTAATGATATTAAATTTTACTAATCACTTAGAGTCTTACAAAAAGCACTAAGATGTAATCATACTCAGCTAAGAAATAATCCAAGTCAAGATGCTTATCATTGAGCAATCATTATCTCGTTTTTTCATATCTTTTTTTAGGAATTTTACGATGGAATAAGTACAAAAGGATTAATAGTTTTCCATTGATGTTAGCGGTGTTAACTAATTCCGAATTAAGCGAATGAAGGACAAATGCAGTTAATCGTATGCGAAACAGCTTTTCCAAACAGCTATTCTCTTCGTTTTCTAAACCTTCAATAAATGAGAACAAAGAAACGGCCGCGTGCGATGTGTCATCGCTCCCCAATAATATTATTTCGATTGTTATTTCAGATTTGCAATGATAAGCCGAAATGCATCGAATGCGTTTTTCGAAGTCAATCAAACGGATAATTTCTCTTTTGAAAATCATGGATATTTTAAAAACGCCGCGAAATCATTTAGCTATTGTATTCGAAGGGAAAAGGTAAGCTGAATTTCACCGCTGTTCAGTTTATTCTAATGGACGAGTGAAAATATTATTTTTTGAAAGAGATTTTTCACACATTCTGTGGATGTTTCGGCAATTGGTTTAAAGTTGAGGTCCTAAGCACTCCGTTTTCAATCAACAACAATATGGAACTGCTTTCATTATTCTTATTGTAATATTCATTAGATAAACTCTATTATGATATATTTATTCAAATAGATAAAGCGAATTTTATAGCAACTTTGGCGTTCATTATGATTTGTATTAGTAACCTAAATTTATTCAGGCGACAAAATGTTTTCATGAATTAAAGAATAAAAAACGAAAATGAGATATTTAAATTTTAAATATAAAAAGAAAATGATGAGATCCAAATAATAAGATTGCGTTTTAATAATGCGTTTTTTCGAGTTAATATTTTGTTTTCATGACAATGCACTGTGAAACGCAAACACCGAATACAGAACGGTTTTGCTATAGAATATTAACTCCTCGAAGTATTCCTTAATATGTACAAATAGCGTGCTTTATGTGTCAACTTGGTATTATGCTTATCGATAAAAGTAGCAAATAAAAATATATACGGTAGGATCATAAAAAGCTAATGATGAACGTCTAAAATCTTCCATATTTTTAAACAATCATCCGCCAAAAATCCTCCATTACAGTTGCGAGTTCATAAAAGCTCTTTGAAATGAATAAGAAAGAAAAAATTGAATTCATGCCGAAAATAAACCCCGCTAGTCTGATAAAGTAAATGAAAATTCTGGTATACTTAAATCTTAAAGAACTTTGATTTATTTTATTGTAAATTAAACCATCTTTAATTTATGGATTTTATTCTACGTATGGAACGCTTGGTAATGATTTGGAAAAGCATGTGCTGTAGATAATTCTATGTTTTCCACATCCTCTGTGTATGTAATATCTCCAGCATATCTATTTTGGATTTATCTTAGTCAGAAATTACAGAATTAGTTAGGTATAGAATTTTTTAAATATTACAGAAGCTATAATCTCTGTATTGTGGCTATAGTTTATTTGGAACATCTACCATGCAATATTTAGACTTGTAAATTGTTTCTAATCATGTTCTTTCTTAAATTTGAACCGATTTAAACATATATTGAGAAATGTTGAAATTGAAAATCATGGAAAATAATAGGAGTGAAAGTGAACAATAAAAAATGTTTTATAGTTTATTTATTCTATTGCAAAGATGAGTAACTGTTAAATTCGCAATTTTTGAATTTGCCTAGATTTCTATTAAGATCTTTATATCGAATTATTAGAGAGGAACATTATTTTGGATGACAAATTTGGTCCATACGATCAGATATTCTTTCTTATTAATAATTTTATTTCGTTTTTCATTCAAATAACTTGTAAACTACGGGGGTGCAATTGATAAATTTACTACTCCGTTTATTCGTGAAACTTGGGTTAATAAAATGAATATAACGCCTTTCTATCAAACAAACTCATATGTAAATACGTGGAATATTATAATTTCAGTGGGGAAGATATTTTATTTATTTATTTATTGTATATCAGAACTAGAAATAGGCACCAGGCCAAGTGGTAGCCCTACAAGTTGATCGTTATATTTTGCATAAATCAGCTAGATATATAGTTTGAGTCAATACCACGGATATAGTTATTAACGCTGTGTTCTCCAGTCATTCTGCATTGAAAATATATGTTAATTCAATTTATTTTTATAAGCAAAGTGAATTAAGGGAAAGTGTATTTAGAAATATTAAAATCAATTCTAAGAGTATGATATCATATTATTTATTTAAGGAAACCTGAAAACATTTTCCTTCCCTAACCATGAGAGTTATTATCCGTTTTGAACGATGCTATAGAACATTATCCAAGTTGTAATGTAAAAATCTATCGGAACTTAGAATAACCTATAATATGTTTATGATACAAATAATGTGCGTGTACGTGCATCGTTTAAATCCAAGGAGTTTTAGAAATCCTCTGAAAATAAACCACTACACATCCAGTCAATTTTGTAAGAGAATTGAACGTGATAATGTAATAGTTAGGAAAAAGAGATTTAAGATAATAATTAGCATTATTCAGCGACAGACTTCACACTTTCGAAATAGGTAACATTAACAAATGAACGCAGAGAATATTTATAGCATTCTCTTTTTATGGAATTCTTCTAAAAAAACATTATCTGTAATGACTGTGTATTGTAAACAAAAATGCCTAACCTCGCTCAATTAATATTACATTATCGGAGGTTTTGCGTCAGAAAAGTATGAAAGACAAGAAAACCATTTCTAACTCAGAATGGATATTGTGCAGAATTTCACGAGAGATTCCGAATTCTCATCCGATATTATTTATTTTTTGGAAGCGACGTCTTCTGAATGCAAACGCTCGATGTAGAGAAACGGAGTTCCATATGCGATGCCTCTTTTGAAGTATCCGCAAATAGATTATGTAAATTGAAATTTGGGAATTTGAAATATGCTTCTGCATTAAAAGCGTATAGGTAACAGGAAATGTTCCTCGATAAGAAACTGAATGGTCTATAAATTTGAATGAAAATAAATTACAATTTATATGGACGATGAGTAATAACATTTCTAATCCTACGGATAGTTTAAGCATTTTTCGTTTGTTATATTTATGTGAATCGAATGACGGAAGATCAAATATTTGATTCAGAAATAAGTACTTGGAATGTTTGCGCTAGTGTACAATGTATTAGAGAGAAAATTAATCTTAGATAATAGGAAGACTTTTTAGATATTCATCATAATTGAATTCGAATAAAAATATGAACTAATGATGACATTTTTAATTTTAGAATGCCTGTTACCACATTATGATTTAACAATACAATTTTACACTCAGTTATCTAAAAGATACTCCTCGCAAGTTGAAAAGGAAATGCTGCATAGAAACATTTCATCAGAATTTAAAATAGAACAGGAAGAATCGAAGTTTTAAAAATTTAAAAGGTAAAGAAATTAAGCAATATCAAATGTTTCAAGGAAAACTGACCGAGTAAAAATTACCATAGTAAACTTAAAACAAATGTTTGTAAATAATATATCTTTATCAGAAATTAGAAATGATAGTGATGTATATAACCTCATGTAGACTAATTCGCGCATTTTAAAAGTATTTCGAACACTTACTTAACATACATATGATGAAAATGGATTTTAAATATCCCGTACATCGTCGCTATGGATACAGTGGATCTCCCACACCCCCTTAAAATATAACTAAGGAATTTGGAATAACTTTTCAAAGTTTGAAGAATGAGAAACTTGCGAATGCAAAATGTTTTCGTCGATATCTTCAAAATTTAAACTTTGCGAATGCACTTCGCCAAATATCCGAAACATTCGATTTGTAAATGAAGAACTCACCTTAGTCTCTTGGCCTCGTCTATGAAAGGTCTTTTTTCGGATTCACTCAGCAGCTTCCATTCTGCACCCAGCCTCTTCGAGATCTCCGAATTGTGCATCTTTGGATTCTCCTGTGCCATTTTACGCCTCTGACCTCTGGACCACACCATGAAGGCGTTCATGGGCCTCTTGATATGGGCCCCTCCTTGAGGGCTCCCTCCGATGGGTACGTCGGGGCCTTTGCTGCCCATCGTCACTCATGGGCCTATTGTCACACACACGTCGGATACGGTATGGAACGGAGGGCAGGGCCTCGTGCTCTCTTATGGCCGCGCATCTCAGGGGCGTGGATTGGGGCGCTGCGCACACGGGCGAGGGGTGGGGGAAACAAAGTGATAATATCAATTGCTTTTCGTCGTTTGGTCTAATTATCAAAGGGTAAAGGTTCTTGGTTTAAGTTTCGTGATATATTTTAATAGAAATAATGTAATGATCTATTCGAATGAGAAAGAAGCCGTGGCATAACGCAATATTTTAGGGTATATACGAACTAAATAATATTATATGAGTAACTCAAATGCCAAACCTTCATTGTATATTAATTTAAAAGGTCAACTCATTGTAAAATTGATATTCAAATAATATCATGGTGCCTTAGGAATGGAAAAATCGATTTGCTACATCTAGATAAAAACCCTGCAAGCCTTTTGGCGTGTGTCAGGGGGTGTCAACAACTATTCATGTTTGTCTATTCTGAGTCGTTCTTGATTGATTGGTTTATTGATTTGGTTTTTAGAATAAAATTTGTTTTGCATTCCAAATGAACAATTATATACTCTTACATTTATTATGACTTTATCTAAATAAGGAACAAGATAAAGGTGTAGCACAGTAACGCTGTGCGCCGTAGATAATTCTAAGCTAGAATAGACTTGGAAAAAGTCTATTCTAACTTAGAATTATCTAAATAAAATGTATTGTACCAGCTCTGGTATTGATCAGATAAAATATATGGGTTCAATGAACTTACGCTACATTTTTTAATATCAAGATTTATCTTAAATTCACCATAAAACGAATGGCTTTAGAAATAAGAAATAGTTCTCATTTAATTTCCATTTAATTGCTGGTTTTCATTAATATTTACATAAATGATTCAGGGTTTAAATGTTTGATCGAACACTTAGATCGAACTTTTTGTACAGATTTATTTTTCTCGTCCTTATAAATAGAAAATCAATGTTAGAAAACCAAAATGCATTCAATTTAAGGAGCTAATTGCCTCTAATTCGCAACGAAATGCTCAATGCGATGCGAATAATAAAGGGAATCTTGCAGAGGTCTTGCTACAAAGAACCGATCCATTGCCATAAAGTTGGATTAGAACGGATTTAATGGAGCCCGCGAATGCATTCGCAGGAATTAACAAACTCTATTGTGGAGGTAAATTCATTTTCGTCCGAAGAAAAGTACATCTCTTCATTACGAGTTTAAATGCCCCGAATATGTGGCCAAGTGCGATAAAGGCCTTTATTCGTTGGAGACGAATAACTCTCGGAGGACTTCGGCAGATGTGTTTTGTTGTCGAAAGGTTTTCTAAACTCCGAATACATAAATTACGACATTTTGGGAAATCATCAACAAACAACTTTCAATTTTTTTTTCGTAAACTGTATTCGATATTTAATTATTGGATTGTCTTGCAAATATATTCCGAAAGCGACGCTTCCAAGTAATAGAAACAATAGTAATTTTTAAATAAAATATCTCTCCTTTGAATCTTTTGAATTCAGGATTTAAATGTTATTTCGATCTTTTATGAATATATTATCATCCATTCGTAGGGAATGTTCACAAATGTTGAATATCTGCTCTTCGTTTGTGTCGAATTATAATCGATATTTTCAAATATCGAGAAGCAAAATTATTAGAGCCCTTTATACTGTACTTAAAAAGTGCTATTTATTTAAATCTTAGGAGGCTCACTATTTCATCATCAGGTGCTTCTCGCCTCAGTATATGTTTTATCTTCTTTTGATTTTATTCCAAGCTATAGTGTGTGATGGGAAGTTCAATATTTGAGTGTGAAAAGGAAGGAAAGGATTTTTTTGTGAAAAATCGAATAAAATATTGAGTGTTCGACTTAGCAAAATTTTCTGTTATATCCAAATCTAATTTAGGACGAAATTACTCAGAGTAAATCGATTAAAAAATTGAATTAGATAATACTTGGGATTTCCAATTTCACTTTAAACTTTAATTCTCTTACTAAATCATTAATATACAATTCACAATCATTCGTATCCTTGATGCAATTCTTATGTTTGAGTCTGAAACAATTTTCTCCTTATCATGTAAGATTTCTGATTGTATATTACAAAATAACACTTTCCCCATTTTAAATTGGAATTATTCTAAATAAATTGGAAAACTTCAGATTACGTTATGATATAATTTATCTCTGAAATCTTGGATTTGTTTTTCCGATTGATATTTTCAAGTAACAATTTGTTGTAAATAAACGTAACGTACGCACATGATTTGAGATTTTTAATAAAATGTAAAAAGATAATCTTTAATTTTGTCTTATGTGAGTTAATAAAACTCTCAAGTTCTTGAGTTCTCTTTTATTAATAAGCACCTCAAAATTACACTTGGCTCTGTATCATTAAACCTAATTATAATAAATATATATCCTAATTATACAAATCGATCATATAAAATATGTCCATCAAACATAAATGCAATATCGTTTACGCGTAGAATATGTGTTCATATATATGAAATACTTGACATTTCTTTCACTTCCTAGTGAGTCAAATCATTTTCTAAGCCTTAACAAATAATTGACGAAGATAAATATCTCAGTTTATCTACTTCTGTAAGTTAAATTTTAAAGTCTAAAAAACGTAGCCAATATAAATATGTATTTTCCGATTCAAATTTCTCTAAATTCTCCGATCATTCAGAATTGTAAAGAAATCGCAATTTCGTACGGAAGTTTTTAAACTATCTTGGAGATTATTATATTCACAATTTCATTCAATACAATTTTAAACGCAACTGTAATCCATTGAAGGAACGTTCCGGTGTACGAATAACAGCGAACGAATGAAAAATCTTCTTCTTGTTGGTTAAAAATGTTCCCAGAACCTCAGATAAATGACAGATTATCACAGAATTATCAACTAAATCTTGGACGCGTATCTTGTACAATGAAAATCCACAGCTACTTTTAGGATGCAGTTTAACGCGTTCTTTCCCGGATACATCTCATTGTGCGAAGCGATTTATACAGGATCACAGCATTTTCATGGAAAAATTCTCTTTGTAAGAGATTTATTCGAACGGTAGGTGATGGTTCCTATGGAATCAAACGCGTTTGAGGGTTAATTCTATTTTCTTTCATGGAATATTGAAAAGTGTTCATCTGAGTGTAAGAATTTGATATGTTTTTATGCGATTATCCGTCATTGATTGAAGAATGGAGAAATTTCGCCGTGGGTCGAGAGGTTTTTCAGGAAACGATACGTGTTTCATAAAGGGAAGGAATAAAGATCGTAGAAATGTGATATGTTTCTTTGAGATTGGAATTATACGAATAGTTGTTTAAATATGGATAAAAGAAAACTCTCCCTTGAATAAAAAATGAATTGTAAATATTTTCACCAAAAGAGAGTATGTTAAAACTTATACTCAATCGTTAGAAATTAAATAAAGTGTTAATAAATTTCCTTTTTATTCTTTATATTGTACATTATTACTTTATATCGAATTTCAAATTGAGTTTCGAGGAAAGAAAACGAAGGAAATATTGTGAATGATGTTAGAGTTCTTTTGAAGGAAGTACAATTTTGCTGCAACTATTTTTATGTTCAGTTATGGGCGATATTTTCTCACCTCTTTCATTAGTGGAACGATGTGCTTCGGTAAACCAAACTACGGAATGAAAATGACGATAACAGTATTGAAAAATAAATAATTTGTTATATGATTTTGATTTTTTGTGCATTCACATTAGATATTAACTATGATATAAGTTTGATCTGGAAATCACAAATTTCCTTAAGGACGATTTATTTTCAATGTAAGACTGCATTGTTCATACCGAAATGTATATTCCATCCATGAAGAGAAGGCAAAACCAAAAAAACAATTCTTTTCCATCCAATGCTTTCTCCTGATAAATTGGATTGAAAGATCCCTTTTGTAGAATTTACGGAAGTACCTCGTTGAAAACTGATTGAGATTGAATTTGAGATAGAATTTGAATTTATCAATTTATTGCATGTATTTTAATGCCTTCCTGGATAATTTAAGCTTTTAAAATCGATTTTTAATAATGCTTCTTTATGATTTGCATTTATGATGTTATTAATATTTTCGCTAAAAATTGATTATTTGTGTACTCTGATAGTGAAAATGAGTCATAATGATCTACCTATTTTAGAATAATTAAAAGTCACATCCAAACGAATTTTTCGAAGACCGAAAGTAAGCGGTTTAGAACAAATATTTATCTCCATCCTATTTCGTATTCTACATCTTTATAAAAGACATACTAAGAATTCTCAAAATTATATTATTTTAATGGAGTATGATTTCGAAATATGATTTTATTTTATGTTCAGGAATTTTTTTTAATGTAAGTCTCCTCATTTTTTCTCTTATCTGTTGAGATAACATTCAAGAGGAATACATCCGCGTCTAACTAAAAATATTGCATTCGTGCGTTTTGCTAATTGGTCCAAAGTATTAACAAAGTCTTAAACACTATATATCTCTTATGAAATCGCATATTGTCCCGAGAAAATACATTTCTTTAGTCCTTCACTCCATACTTTCAAATTCATTAATTTCTTATTTCAATATTAATTTTAATTAGTATCAAATTAATTACACTTGCAATCGATTCAATAATGACGGTGATAAAATTATGGAAACAGTGAAATAATATCTGTATGAAGAAAAAAAAATCCCGTTTCTGCATTATATTTTTAGGAAATGATGATTCATTCCTATAATTTAAAAAGATGATGGAAGATGGCGCATGATATTTGTGTGACCATCTTTAGAGTTGCACTCGTTTGTGTGTCAGTGCTTTTCCATAAGGCGCCATCCTCCACTCCTTTGATTCATACGAAGGGAGAAAAATCGACCCAACACTCGCTGCTGTTTCCATTGGACGATCCTTTTGCGCGGTTTGTCGTCTGCGCATGCGCTTCTCTGCCGGTCTCCAGGAGAATTAATAGTTTTTGTACTGCCGACAGGGAGCGCCGCGTTTATGTCCACCGATGCAATCGGAGAAACCCTTGCCACGGAGACTGTATAAGGGCTCGAGGATAAGTCCTGTTTCGCTCATTGGCTTTACAAATACATTATTGCTAACAGGAATTGTAAAATCAAAATGCGTTTATATGCTATTTACTATCAGCTATTATTATATATGATGACTTTTTTTACGTTAATGATACTCACTGCCGGCCTCGTTGGCCTAGAGCATAGCGCATTGAGTGCTAATGCACTAAGTCTCGAGGTCCCAGGTTCGAGTCCTGGCGGATCGGAAAATATCCTGGTCTGGAATGTGATGTATTTGTGTTCGTCCATAGGGGTTATATGTAAGAGTGGTCTATATAGACTAAATTTCGCCCTGATTCAATAAAGGCAGATTATTATTATTATTATAACATAGTTACTGATGATTTTAGTTTACCCTTAAACACTCATTTGAGGATTCTAATTAATGTTTTATGAATTTAAAATAAGATCAGTTGTGAAACGCAAATGTACGTTAAATAAATACTAGGCAGTAGAATTTTTTTTCCTTTCCTTAAACAGTTTTAATAATTCTATGACTTCTATACTGTGAATATAATTCTACTTGTGAAAATGTCTCTTAACAATTCAAATTTGATTCGTGAATTTAATTTTCAGTATATGGAACTGGAATTCATTTCAACTGTTTAGTTAGCTTTAGGATGAATTCATTAAGGTAAATTTCTCTTCGATTTATTTTAGCTCATTAAACAGTATTTAAATATTTAAGGTAAATCGTGGTTATCAGTTAACCATTATAATCGATTAAAGATAAGCGAACGTTTTAGAAACGATTCAGATAGAAGTGAAAGCCTCGGTATAAACACTTCGCCAGAATCTCGTTCGTCTTAATGTTTCGTATAATCGCACATAGATCGAAAGTGCGCGTTTAAGATCGGCATTTATATGATATTGAGTAATTGGTGCTATCATCCGAAGAGTCCATGCGCCGGCCAAAGCAAACACCTCTGCAGTGGGGAGTTAAAAGGAGGAATTCCCCATTTAACCCTCCTTTTCTGCTTGATCACGTCTATTCATCGCGCGTTTGGATCCATGAATACTCCTGCTGATGATAGAAACAACGGAGGGTCAGTGGGCGTGACAACGCGTGATAACCCAAACTGAAGGGTCGCGTGTTCGAACCACCCTCTCATTTCACGCCTTTTTTAACTTTCGTATGCAATTATGAATGGCTCCATAGTCTCCAATTATATATTTATGTATGATTTAGATACGTAGTTCAGATACGCTGATTCCATTGCTATTCTAATTTGACTTCTGTGTATTTATTTATAAATGCTTTTTTGTCTGAAAGTTATTTAAAATATTTTGTACTAAGATGTTAAACTGAATGCTGATTCTTCTTGATTGTTTGATATTATAAATTTTACGGGGAGTGGGTAAATTATAAATTCTTGGGCAACCATTACGCAAGCTTATTACGGGAAATTAGATTAAATATATTCAAAGATTCACTTATATACGAGAAGAATCGTTTCCTTCCCTCATTTTCAGTAAAATTTTAGATCGATAAAGTTAACCATAGATAATTCGTTTTTTCTTAAAATGCACGATTTTACATAATTCCGATGGTTTCGTATTTTCGAATGGCTCATGAATTAGACGCAATTTTCACTTTGACATTCTTCTATTGTTCGCCGCATTTCATTAGAATTTGAAGGAGAATCATAGAATCTCTTAGAGTTCCCTTGATTTGTGTTTGTCGTGTGCACCCTTCGTTTGCATGACCTCACGAGAAACGGTCATTTTTGCTAGACGAATGATTAATCATTGTATTGTGAGTGTTTTTTTCGCTGCCTTTATTCTCCTTTCCATTCGAATGAGAAACCTAAATTGAATTATTCGGATGAATAGACGTTGGTTACAATAATTTCAGCGCGAATTCAATTGAAAAAATATGAATGACGAATTAGGAGTCCGTTTGTCCTGACATTAGTTTTCGTAAAAAAACGATGTTTAGAAAAGTCGCACCAAAATTTTGAATTACGTCTATTATCATATGGAAATAAAATCAGCTGGTGTTGCGCTATATTGTGAATTTTGAACAAAATTCATTGTTTAAATATATTCGAGAATTTGAAGTGTCAATTTGAGTTTTAGAAAATATATTGGAAAATTTACTTATACTGGGAGAATACAGTATATAAATAATATAAATGTATATTATTATGAATTTCGATAATCACAAACTTACTTTTAACAAAACAATTTTGAACACCGATACAACTATATATTGAGAAAGATAATGAAACAATGGAAAAATACAAAAACGGTTTAAGGATTTTTATAACTTCAAATAGTTCTTATTGATCATTTTGAGAACTAAACATTATTAAAATGCGTTAATTCCTTTTATCTTATTTAAATTACTTAAACAATTCAGGTGAAATGAAATGCAATTAAAGATATATTTATTACAAATTGGATTTATATATTAAATTGTTTACAAATCAAAGTTTTCTTTAGAAGTAGTTTTGACTCCACGTTCACTATGAAAGTATTATTTTATTAAACTGAATCGTAAAATAAATTAAACTGAAAACTTATTACAATTGGAAGCAGAATATATCCAAAATGTGTAAATATGCGGATCTTTTCTATGAATTCTCTTCTTCTCTTCCATAGAACGATTCAAGTGTTTGATTTATTTTTACTTCTCCATTTCCGCGATCCCTTTTCATTGCCAACACATAATAGAGTCCTTATCAGTCTCTCAAACATTCGTTGAGTCTCATAATTTATGTTCAGCTCTTAAAATTCTAATCAAAGCATCTCAAATTCTATTTAGTATTTCAGTACTCTTTTATATAAATGCACTTGCATATTATTTTGTATATAAAAATGAAATTACAATTTACAAACAATTTTTCGACACTAATTTGAAGTAAAACAGCGTAAAATAAATGCGGATAAAAGAGTTTAAGAAGGGATTTTATGTTCTTTCTATTTCACATCTCCTTGTTAATGTGAACGAGCCCCGTAAGGACTTAATAATTTCGCATAGGATTTGAATGCGAAATATGTACATTGCAGTAGAAATAGAGTAACTTTAATTCCATTGCCCTCTGTGTTATGTTTTAAAAGAGTTGCACTTGAGTCTACCTTTCCTTCCATTGCTTGGAATGGGAATATCGATATTTCACAGTAAGAAGTGCTGATAAAATTTGATAGTCTACCGTCTTATTTTCTTTCGAAAGCGGCTATTCTCTCTTTTATAGAATTGCCCAAAATATATTCGATGTGTGGCTTATATCATCCCTTACTGAATATAAATACCGTTCAATAGCTCCATTCACAATAATATGATTTTGTCCTCAAAAAGAATTGAAATTTGATGGGAAAAAATCGGATTCGGAAAGTTGGAATTATCAGATATCTATTTCCTCAAACATTGCACTATATACTGTGCCATCCATTTATGGATTACTTAAAATCGTAAAGGATGATATCCTTGTTGTGGATTTCTTGTCACGTTTTTTGCAAAACAATGCTAAAAATTAAGAAGGGTCAATTTGCTAAATCCAACAAATTGGAACGAACACTTTAATTACATGTTATTAAAGATTATAGGTTCCTTACATTGAAATGCATTATCTTAAAGAGTTAAATACATTTGAACTTATATTTGCGATTTAATCTCTTTAGACGGAAAGTAATGGATGAGGGTCAAAGGACAGGAAGTAAGGAATCACCATTGGTCAGAAGGGACCAGTGTCCACCATCTAATGATTATGGGGACTGAAAAGGTACCTGTTGAATCAAACCCAATTTAGATTCTCTAACATACAATCTCTTATCCCTTCAGAGATTTCCTAAATTCTATCGGTTTTATGAGAATTGGAATTTATCTCGAATGCAGACTTCGGATTGAATTGATATTGAATGAATTTTTGCACTCTATTGATTTGGTCTGTGATCTTTTATTTAAATTTTAATGTAATTGAGGATTTCGTGACGTTTATATATATTTGTAGGAACATACTGAAGCAAATGTATCGCTAGCTAAATTGTGATGTGATTTTTAGATCCTTTGGTTTGAAACAAATGAATTCTATGTTTAAGAACTTTTTCCACAAAATTGAATTTCACAACTGATATTTCAGCGAATTAATCCGCGGAATCGTTTCCCTTAAGAAATTTAATGGCATTTTGTCTGTCTTATCTTTTAAATACTTTGCTTTCATTGACGATGTATTGCAAAATCTTAATCTCTGCATGATTTATAAAAAACGCAAGCATAATTTTTAACGTAAGAAAAAGGTTTATATTGCTTTGATTGTAATCAATAGTTTGCAAAACGCAGGTAATTCTATGATTTTAATAAATAAGGAATAATATATAATCAGTAATGAAATGAAAATAGCAGACACAATTAAATTACTAATTACAACGAAAATTATTAATGATTCACGGATATAGTGCAGTTTGTTTTGGAGTAAATAACTCTAATTTCGTATTTATTGAATTAATTTTATTCCAATCATTTTCAATAAAAAACTAACGGAAATCAAGGATGCAGTGAAGAGATTCAATTATTTTATTCGATTCTTTGTTTATAAATGTGAAAGAGAAATCAAAATGTGTTCAAACAATTCGACCGCTTCTTCAGTTTCGAAGGAGAGGCCGAAATAAGTGAATATTGAAAAAGAAGGAATGGATAAGGTGCTACAGAAGAGAGTAAATTATCGAAACGAAATAATACGGAGGAGAATGGGATTTCCTCAGCTGCATCTTCTTTTTGCCTACTTCCAACCTTATTCTAAAGGGATTGGGGGAATACAAAAAAGAAGATAAGGGAGAAAGGGAATGCCATTTCCGTGAGCCACGGAGGGGATTTACAATGAAAGAGGCGACAGAAGAAGATACAAAAAAGAATGCATGTTTTTACGTCGATGTTATTATCTTAAGAGATCGAATCTTATTTGTTTTTCGTGCATTTTGAACAATTATTTTACAGTATCTATTTTATATTTTTAAAATTATTGAGTTACGATTATGAGATTGAGAGCTAAGGGAACAACTCCCTTTTAGTTATTTTGCTATTACGATGTTCAAAGATATTCGTCGATATGTAAAAACTTTTGGAGAAGATAGTTGAAAAGATCACCGGTAAATGTCAATTAAATGGTCAATATTTCTGTCTGAACTGTTTCTCTGGAAGGGCCGATGAACAGTTTGGGTATTCTATTGTCCTTCTGCCACAGATTTTTGTATTTAACAAATTTTGCATAAGAATTATTTATTTTAACGAGAGCATTGGAGAATCAGCACCAAATTGAAATGATGATTTAATTTCAACGTTCGGTACTATCGTTACAATTTTTCCATAAAAATGTTATTTATAGTTTACTATATCTGTATTTCAAAATCAAATAAATTATTGGTATTTCTTTATTTCAAAATTGCATCAATAACACCGTTTCTTATGATAGCGGATTAATTAAATGAATAAACAATGATGATAAGAACAGCGTGGTACTTGAATTTTTCTTATCTGTGATATTTCCCTTTTCCATCGCTTTAAGTCATTATTAATACACGAAATACATTATTTTCAGTAGAATTGTACTGAAGTGATATCGTTTAGGAATTTGAATTATGATTTTCTCGTTTCTAATTTGTTCTAACAATAATATTATAATTTGTATGGAATTCGTCCTCGATATTGAGAAAGCAAAGCTGAAAACTTAGGATAATGGATGAATTTCATAAACTGGAGTATGAATATTTTCTGATATTAACGGTGCATTTCCATAAAAGAGGTGAAACTTAAAGTGGATATACGTGAAGAGGTCGTGAGAAAATTCCCTCCAAAGAATGGAGACAAAGATTGTTTGTTGGGACAACGGAAGTGATGAAGCGCTTATCTGTGAGGAAAAATGGCGAAAAGGAACCCTTTTCTTCTTCTTTTATTCCATCGCCTAATATATCTTCTCTCGCTGCGGTATCCATACGAATTGCGGCCATATTTTGCTGTACTTTTGAGTGCTCTGTAGTGGAAACGGAGAATTTCAATTATTTTCCGTTTAACAGTCTTTTATTGATAAATTAAATAATAATTGCGCTTGGGAAGAACTTCTGCTTTGAATTGTAATGAACTTTGACTTCAAATTCCAATAATCTCACCTCTTAACAATTTCGAAATATTTTAAAATTTGTTGCGTATGGTTCTTTAAATGACCAATATTTTTGTATTTGGCTTAACAAATTAATTTATAACGAATTGATGGAATTTAAATTTGCATCAATCTACACTCGAATAAATATAGAGAATAAAGAGCACTAAGTATTTATATAATCAATTGAATTTTTTGAAAGAGGCGTGGAATTTAGATTTTTGCTCAGCAATTTATGTTTACGCTTCTGTTAATGTGCTTGTTGTTAATCACTTCTGAAAATCTCCTTCAAAATAGAATAAACTAAGAGAAGAAAGAATTTTGAATTAATCAATTCATTTTTACCTTTTTGACATCGAATATTACATTTGAAATGCGTTAATCTTACTGTAGCTGGAGAGACAATTGAAGAAAAAGTTAAACGATGTTACATCTAAAAAGGTATTATTATATATCTTGAAATTCGATGGCAATAATGTGACAGGTGAAATAATGAAGTTATGTGTGTAAAGAGAAGAGTAGTCTTTGAACTATTTCCCAAAAATTATTTCCTTTGTTGAAAAAGGTTTGACTTACTATCATCATCAATTTTATCCCGAACTATCAAACGTATGTACTCCTCACTTAAATTCAATGTAATCTCATTTAATATAGTTTATTAGGAATATTAAATCCACGTTCTACAATGCATATTATAATTTTAATAACACAGTCGTTCGGATAAACTCTAATGAAATGAATGATATCTAAAGAAAACGATGTTGTGTGAATTAAATTCCAAAGACTTCTCGGATAAAATTGAGGTCTTAAACATTTCTACATTAAATCATACCCACGAGAAATATATAAGCAGTCCAAAATACGTCCTTAATTCGAGGCATTGAGATTCAATAACTCCAAAGGTTTTGCAATATCAGAATGTGGCGTGTTTATCCTCAAGGGATCGTCACAATGGAGTCCATTGTTGTACTTCCTCTCTTATGAGAATGGGGAGCCGTGTTTGTGCGGGAAACAATCGAATGGATGGCCGAAGGCCGTTCACACCCTCTTCCACTCCATTAGTTGCTTCTTCTAACTTTTATCCTTATAATTGATCGTTTTATAGTTTCTCGCGAATTTTACATTTATTTGCAAATCTTTTTCTGATCGCCAATTTCGGAGTGCGTGGGCTTTTTTGCGATTTTTTTAGAGATTTTACAATTCTTGGGAAGTAAACGCAGTTTCCTGATAAAGTTTATGTTAAAAATTGAACCGGGAATCAGTAAGATGTTAGCATATGAATATGAAGCACTTGCATTGAAAATGATAATTTATATATCTTTTTTAAAGCGATTAAAGTATTTTTCTGAATTTTCAATGGCCGTTGATTGCGTTGGAATATCAAAGATTCCAGTAAGCAGATGAAAATGGTTAAAACAACGAAGGAATGGAAAGCGCTTAACTAATATGAGCGTTCAATTGTTTATGAATTCCGATGCTTTTCGTTCCCTTTGTGTATTCTCATTCGATCGACAAAAGAATCGCTTTTCTCGCCTTAGGAAATGGACTTCTAATATCGCAGAGGCAAATATTAAAAGAAGGAGTGCTCCAGGGTATGTATTCAGCCATCGTTTTTATTAATAGTATTATCATCACATATCGAATTCTTTTATGAATTCATCTAAATTTGTTCACTATTGTATCTTTTACATAACTATTAAATTACATCTTATACTATTGTATCTGAATACATCTTGTTTAAGCAAAAACAGCGATTTCTATAAATCATCTTTTAAATAAACCCATATTTTCAATCTCTTCCTTTTATAATTCTTGTCCCTTCGAACACCACCTCCTGTGAATAAAGATCGTCTCGATTGGTCCATTGTATCTTCCATCTCTCCAAAACTGCATTCGTCCCATTCGCAGCATCTTTTCAAAATATTCCACTTTTTTATTTTAGAGTTCAAAGAATGTGAAATGGAGGTGGTAAGGGTTTATGTGAATGCCTCTCAACACGTTTATGTTTTATTCCAAATTCTGATGTATTACGGAACGTTAGTGTTAATAATATATTTGAATTCTCCAAATTTTGAACAAATTCGCTGATCGAGAAAATAAATGTACGCATCTTACGAAAGCACTGACGAACTTCGCCCTGAACATAGCCATTATGTCAGAGAGACTATTTCAGTACATATGTAAATTAAAGCGCTAGTTTTGGAGTTCCTTTTGCAATTGACTCTGTTTCAATGAAAATTAAAATAAAAAGCTATGAGCAGATTTATACGGTACCCGTCCATATGACCGACGATCATATCCACGACGCTCGGTTCCCCGACGCTCAACAGACCGACGGACCTCTCGCCCGACAGCTCACTTTACCGACAGCACACACTACCGACAGCTCACTTTACCTACGGATCGACTGAACGAAATTCTGAGTTTCATGAATTATCTGTACAAACAATTGTGGTTTCTTAATTGTAAAAAAAATCTATATTTTGTACAATCACATGAAAATTTATATTTTTAAAATACACAAAATTAAATATTGAAACTTCTTGTACTAACTTGTTTAGGCTTAAATTCAAATTAAATTAATATTGAAGTATTTATTTTCTTTTTATATTCAATTTATATACAACTGTAATAACTTTCATGTATGTAACGAATCGATGTAGAAATCTGAAATTTATTCACTATACCAATAAATTCAAGTTTGATGCTTCAATATAAAAATTTAAATTAGAAGGGAAAATAAAATTACCTTTTTTTACCTTTAGTAAATATCTTTACATACACCTCTAAAGAATTTTCTTAATTTAATATTTCAATAAATTCCTTAAATTTAAATAATAATAAATTCTTTAAATTTATTAACTTTTGTTAATGTAATATTTCGATAAAGTTAATAAAAGATGTTTTAAAACTTAATATTTTGTTCTTCGAAACTTGTTAAATCTTTGCTCTTTCTCAAAATATAAAGGCAGATACAAAATCCACTCATTCGGCATATAAATAATTATATTCAAGCGAGTTGTCGGTCAGTTTTTTGTCGGTAAAGTGAGCTGTCGGGCCAGCGGTCCGTCGGTCAGTTGAGCGTCGGGGAACCGAGCGTCGTGGAAATAGGAGTAGACCCGATTTATACAACTGTCCATTCACTATTTTGAAAAATGTTATGGAAAAATGGGTATTCAGAACGGGTTATTATAATCGATTTTACTTACAAATATTGTCATTCATTTTTACAGAATAATTTATTCTTTTATTTCTAATATTTATTTATTTCTATTATTTCTAATAAAATCTCTCCCTCTTATATTTTCTTTATGTTATGATGATGCACTTATCTATTGACCTTATGAAATGTTCTTCACTTCAGTGTGCGAAGTATTTAAGTCTTACGTAAGCATAGATTTATGTTTCGGGTCGCATTTGCAAACGCATAACAGCTCAGAGAAGATCGTGAAAAATCGTAAATAAATCGTCGGTAAAAGAATCGCGTCTCAAATGCAATATTTTCTCGTTAGCGATACGCCTTCTTTGCACATCTTAGGATGTGATTCTGGGCCCTATCTCCCCTTTCTAATATCACATTGAGCCATTGAGCGCTTATCGTGAGTTCCCTTCACAATGGCCTCACCGAGATGGCTGTCTTCCCTTTTATCCCTTCTTTTTGTTACCGAGGCAACACTATCTTCACTACGCCTTCATTTCCGACTCCTCCCCACCACACTATCCCTCCCCTCTACATGTCATTGGTTTTGTCTTTCTAATTCTCCAACCACGGAAATTCTAACTCACGGATACAAAAGCGCACGTACACGACTCCTTCACTGATTTAATACCACTATCACAAACACGAAGCAATGACTTAAAAGTTTCCAATGTATGAATATGAAATTTTATAGTTACATGAAAAATAAGCATAACTAAGTTTCTACTACCTCATGAAATGATGAATATATTCTTTGAAATATAAGCCTTATTCCTGTAAAATTTTGCTCTGTTGGTGTATTGTACTGTATTGTATAAGTATGTATATTGTATGTATCACCTCTCAAAACTTACGTTACGTTTAGTCTTTTTCTACTTTTTTGACGTATAATTCCTTAAGTTTTCTCACTTCAAATCCATGAAAATACTCGTAAGTGTTCTTTTTTTCATAATCCTCAGCTCTCTTTAACTTTCATTAACAAACGAATAGATATTCTTTCGTTATTCTGTCTCAGAATCATCTCATTCTTTTTTGCTTACCTCTTTTACATTATATATTATCTTTTTCTTTCGATGGAATATCTATAGAAACCTCAAATTCGAAGAGCTTTTGCAATTACGTTTTACATGATAGCTGAACACAACTATAACTGATTTAGATAAAAAATAATTCATCGCAACTTTTTAAATATCAACCTTTAATGAAAAACTTAGATTTAAGTAGCATGGAATTATCTGGATTTGAAACTGCACATGTCAACACGAGGCCAATTGTTAGCGCAGAAGTATTTTCGCCTATTTACAAAACTATTGAATGGGTGCCAAAAGTTGAGGGTTTAGAGATCGTGAGAAAGAAGTTAAATGTGTTCTTCGCCGATAAAGGCATCAGCACCCCACTTCGATTCAATCCCACAGAATTAATGCGCCATCTTGTGGTCTTTTTTATGATTTCCGATCAAGATAGCAGGGGATCTGATTACCAGCAAACAAGGGAGGGTTTATTTGTGTTTGGTTGAAGGCAGGGGGTGCTGGAAACCGTTGGGGTTTGTTAAGTGGGGTGGGATTCAATGTCACCGTTTTATGGGTTTCGAGTATCGAACCTACGATTAATCGATTTACATTCAATTTGTACAATCTACAACTGAGTTCTAATTCTATGGAATTCGATTTTGTAAACAAAGCATTCGGAACTGATTTAGTATATATTAAAAATTTTATTACGGAAATACGAATATGAAATTTACATCGTAAATATTGTGTATTAAAAATTAATTAAAATTGTAATCTATTGATTTGTTAATAAAAAGTGGGGTGATATGCATACACTATAGAAATTTAAAAAAAATATATATTGTAGTTAATAGAAAGAATTGTAGTTGAAAAAGACATATTTTAGTTAATAAATATCAAATATTGAATACTTTGTTAATACGATTTAATTCTTTTCGTGATTTCAAAATGTTTTAAAATTACGTTAGTTGCGTAATGGGACGTTGGAACATCGGCAGCCGCTGTGGGTCCGCGTTACATTCGGAATTCGTGATTGATATTAAAGTGAATCGGAGAGTATATTTATTTAGCATTTTCGGAGAAACTTTCTCGCTGGAAGTTCTTTCTTCCGTTAATAGAACGGAAATTAGCAGGCGAATGCATTTTCGACTCATTTTGCCGAAAACTCACGATATTCCCTTAGACTTCTCTTAATTTCTCCTCCAAAGTTTTAACATAATAGTTACAAACATCGATGGAGAAATAAGAAAACGAAGCAAATATTCACGCCATAAGTTCTCTCGAAAGACTCAAATTCATAGGTTCGAAGGAAATCGAAACCGATTCTCAGAATTCTTGAAAGTATATCTCTTTTATTATACATTCGATTTTTTAAAATTTTAAGTGTGATAAATTCGCACTATGTTGTTCACAAATGTTTTCCTTTCAGTTGTTGGGTTTTAAAATCCCCACCAATTAAACTAAGATTTCTTTCTTATCTACGAATGTTTCTTAATTATCCCATTTATAATATTGGGCTGTATAAGAAATGCGTTGTTCATTCATCACCTGAATTGGCGTTTAGTTCAGTTACAGGTATCGAGTTTATCAGGAATAATTGAGACGCCCCAAATAAGAAAGCTCGAATGGAATTTTTTAAATTTCATCCTATTTCCGTTATATTTATATATTATAACAGACGATTTCTTGTTACTGAAATTTAGCGAGAATTATTAAAAAATTGCAGTCTTGTGAATTCAATGAAGAAAAGTATACTCAAACTACGGAATTACTTGATGTATGGCCTCTAAATTTTATGTTGAGTATGACTTTGCTTTTCAGCACTTGACAATGATTTCCTGTTTATGTGTTTTTAAAATGAAGAAATCAACATGAAAACTAAACAGTTTAGAAAGATAATTCTTTCCTTTTTCAAATCCATCATAATTATCTGGATTTGCTCTAAAACGATTTGGAATCATTCGTAATCTTTTTGACAGTAAAATGGACGATTGGAAATATTTTAATCTTGAACAGAGCATCTTTATGGTTTAAATCAATAGAACACTTTAGCCTCGTTAAATAAATTTCAATCACTTTCGCGTAAAGTAAGAGCATTTAAACATTCGTTTTCTATCATTTCCATTGAATTCACTTAAATTACTTTGGAAACTTTAAGAATAACAGCAATTGCTATAATTAATCCTCATTGAATCCTAATAAACATTGAGGAACTCTTTCGGGAAAAAATATAAATATTGAGTTTATATGTTCAATTAACCTTTGGCAACCAACATTTGAATTGTTACTTTAATGGATTTTATAGAAATTGTTACTTTAATGGATGTTATAGAAATTGTTACTTCAATAATTATTAATTTTACTTTTATCATTATTACATTAATTGATTACATTAATTATTGGTTGTATTATTACATTAATTATGGTTGGAGGTGATTAAAATAAATATTGAATTCAAATGAAATTTCTCAATGAGATTTAAAAAATTGTCATCCGTAATGGAATTTATATAATTTGATTCTCGATTACGTTTATTAACTGAAAAGAATTTTTTATTTTCGCGAAAAGTGTTCGAATCGCACTGAATATTGTTTACAATAGAACAGCGGGACTTGAAACCCCTCTGGAACAGCCGACAGAATTGCCGAACATCGCGATCGCTCTCGTTTTGTAAGATTATAGTAAGCCTAGGCTTCTCTTACTACAACTATGTTTACTGCGACATTAAGATGCATCTAACTAACGAGAAGAACATGTTTGCTAGGTTTTCTTTTATAGACATGGATATTTATGTTTCAACATCATAGGAGCATGCAGCAGACCTGTACAGGTTTTCAATTCCAAGGACTCTCATCGCATTTAGTTCAATGTTCCAAATCAAGAAGTACCTACTTTCTTCAGCCTCTTACATAGGTTCCATGATGTAAAATAATTATCGGTTGGTAAGTTAATTCCTTTCCTAAGAAAGGGTACCATCAATTTCATAACAATATGGTTTAGGAAGATGGCCAATCCTCCATCTCCACAATGTATGGAAATCCATTTCATGTGTACTTGGAATTAAATTCCATTACTAATCGAAACTTCAGTCCATATTCATCGGGTCTATAAGGAATAAATCGTTTGAATGGACATCGACATTTTCTTGGAAGAGCCATTCAGAAGCAGTTTTGTGCATGCACCCCCTGCCGAAGGCGGCTTTAGGCGGATGTAGAATCACTTTTTTTTGTATCAGGCTTGACTATATCCTACGATGCTTGAGTATGTAACACACAAAAGAAAGGGCGAAATCGTCATTTGCGACACTGGAAATGGGAAACGGATCTAACGTATGGAAATGTTATAAAGTAGAAGGCAAAAGGTTTGCTACTCAAATCGTCATTAGAATTGCTAACTCAATTTTTTATACATAAAAATAAATTCCCATTTATTTTAGAGAGGAAAGAAATAATTATTGTAAAAACCAATATTATCTCGTAAAAGTAATTTCGTAAGCGCTTCTAATATAAAGCGATGAAGGTTTCATCATCAGAATTAAGTGGAAAATTAGCCCAGCCTCTAGTTAGGTGTCCTGAGGACACCACCGCTGCTCTAGGGGTATGTGGAAGTATTTCGTCTGAAAATGTACCGATGAAGATTAAACTTGATGAGCGTGTGCAGAACTTAAAATAAATAAAATTCACAGGATAATTTTTTACGGTAAAAAATACAAAAATGTCGCGTTCTAAAAATGGACGAAGCGTCCCGAGGACAGCCTCCGCAGTTCTAGTGCTAATGGTACTTTCCCTGAACAGAATACGAAATAGAATTCTTTCGAATCTGATAAGAATACCAAGCAATCCATCCCTTCACAGAAATAATTCTCTTTGTGACCACATGATGGTACTACCGCTCGATATTTGACTCTATCTAGCGGAGAAACTAGTAACTAGTTTATCAAGGAGACTCATTTTAAATATCTGTACGATGGTTCGGATTCTTTTCACTGATCACCGGATTATCATCTCAACATAACGATAAGAAATATTTCAGGCTCATCAGCAAAAATACTCTTGTTGAAAGAGACATATTCATCATGAAAATACTGATGCACAACTTATTATTCACTCGTCTTATTTTAAAGTCCATCTAAAATTGCCTTCATAACAATCTAAAGAACTGAGAAATTTAAAATTATCTGAGAAAATTTAACCTAAAACGTATTTTATCAATATAAAATAGATTTTAAATGTTAAATAAATAGTTAAAGAGTAAAATTAAAGAAACTAAACTTCGTGAACGTTGGCTTCGTAGTCACATTCTTAAGAGATATTTTCATTGATTTAAAATAAATCAAATTACTAATATTAAATGAGGAAAAATATTTAAAGAATAAATGAGTAAATTTTAATTAAAATCTCAAAGTTTCTTTTTATTGTAAATTCTTATTGTGTTTTTTTCACCGCACAACAATGTTGAAAATATTGAAACTGTCAATAAAAACACTAATTGTAAGTAGCTGGATCTTTATATTATATATATTATTCAATTATTTTTGGTTGATATCTTTATGTTTCAGTAATCATATACATTTATAAGTTAGCGAAACAAAATACCGTATTTCTCCATTATAAACCACCTTTTTTTCCAAAATTTCCAAGCCCAAAAAGTAAGGGGTTGACATATAAAAAGCAGGTACACGTTTTATGTGTGAAAAATGCATAAAATAGTGAAGTAGATTTCCTTGGCGATCGACTGGTTTTTCTGCAGTGTTTTGTGCTTTACTGCAAACAATTCTAAGCGATGATATGATAAAGAGATGATACCCACACCTGAATATTAGAAGACGATGATGTCCGGCGGCATTAAAATAAGAAACAACAACGAATATATCTCATTACTACTCTTACAATGTTTGAGCAATTACTATGAGTCTTGAGTTTTACTTCTTTGTCAGTGTTCTTTCTCCGTTACTTGTTTCACTAATATAGTACTTTTTGAAAATTACAGAGTCAAAAGGTAGGGGGGGAGGTGTCTTACAGAAAGTGGGCACTTCTACATGGGGAAATATGATAACAGTGAACCCCATGTTTAGCGTTATTCTAACTCATTTTTAAAACGGAAGTATTTCATACAAACTAAATTTCTCATATATAATTGAGCAGCGATGTAAATCAACAAAATCGATTTCATATAACTCCAATATTTCTCGTATATTTATCGAAAACGATTCAATAATTAAGACTGTGAACCTTTTCGCACTTTTTAGCAAAAATGAAAAGGTTGCGAAATTCATTAATCTCAGTCAAAACTCAAAATCTTTTTTCAGTTATCTCGAGTTCGGGGAAATATAAGAGCTATGAGAAGTAGTCGCATAGCAAATGGAATATTTTTGTGGAGGCAACATTTAATGAAGCATGTACGTAAAACTGTAACTTTATTCCGATTTTAACTTGAGATATTTCGAGCGATTATTGTTATAATTCTAGAAAATTATACATTATTTCGAATGCATTGAATTTCTACTGAGGAATTGAAAAGTGTACCTCGAGGCAATCTTGTTCCCATTTTGGGAAAGATGTGGGTTTTGAAAGTTATACAGCTCCACACCAAGTTGGCTTTCATTTATTTTGAAGGGTTTTCGGTCAAAAGAAGCGGAATTTTAATGGAAATGCTCGTCTGGATTTCAAGTCGCCGCGACAATGGACGAAGGAAATTAGTGGAAGTCGGATTGTGATTGGTCCCTTAATTTAAGCACCGGAAAGAGGTGACCAACACTTTTTAAGACGCATTTTGGTCAAAGTGTTTGTTTTGGGCAAATGTTTTTCGCGCCACGAACCGCCTCAGCAGCGCCTTTGTGGTGCTTTTTCGAAGCGATCGCTTTCATGAGAGAATTCGATCTGCAATTCGAAAATTCGAATTCTTTTGACAAACTGCCTTTCGAGAAAAAAAGTGCCGTTTATTTCATCATCTCCTTTCAATTAAAATGCATGCGGTCGATGCTTTGATGTTCTAATCTGCCTTCACCACACCTCTCGCGTCTCCGGCGATTTTTAATTGCTGGAATTAAAAGATCAAAGGCGACGCCCCCTTCCATTCAACCGGAGGGGCTTTCTCGACTGTTACGTGAGCTTCTATGGAAAGGGAAATATCCGCGAAATGGTGAATTGTCCAACCGGTTCTTTCGAGGAACTGCTGCCGTCACTTGAGTTCCACTTAATCATAATTGTGGGGTTACTTTTTCAATTCGATTCATCACCTTTATTCACCATTTGTCCAAAGAACCTCTCGTTTGTCTCGGATTTGAATGTAAGGGAAATGTATCCCACCGCCTTTTCAAATCTACGATAATTAAAAAGCGTACGCTTTTTGTTTTTACGCTCCAATGATCGTGGTTGATAATCGTCCTTTTCCCGATATTCCCCTTTTTCTTTGCAACTGAATTTCGGCCGAATTCCGATGAAAAGTGGACTTTGAATGCCTCACAAATTCTATACAAACCGAACTTTTTAGAAGAATGTTACGCTTCCCTTCTGAATTCTTTTTAACATTGTTTTTGGTTTACAATTATTATTTTAATCCTTTCAATCATATTTTGATTTGCTATTGAGAAGTCCGATTTCAAAATTGGCAGACTCTTCGTTTGTCTGAAAATCATAGGAAAATTCTTTGCACCGAATATGTATTTATATCAATTGAAATTTAATTTCCGAAATTTTATTCGAAACTTTGTCACTTAGGCACAATTTTTCTTTCAAGATGGCTTTCGCAATAATACTATCGAATGAATTATGTTAATCGAGTATCTTATTCGAAGTTTTACAGGTGATTTGAGGTTTACAATGACAATCGGTTTCATTTTCAGACTATGAAAGTTAGCTGACCATAATTTTAGGAACTGTATCTTTGTTTGATACCGCTGAATTGAACTTTGTGAAAAAGTTAATTAGTATTACATATTTGTTCAAGTGCATGAATAGAATATAGCGTATGAAGGATTTAAACATGAAGCCGGTTGAAACGTTTGCTTTCAAAGTATTGGCGCTTCTCAATTGAAAGAAGTCGAGGGTTTGTGGCGTCTCGTGACTCACTCTGCCATCTAGGAGGCGCTCATAGCAACTATTTGCCGAGTGGAGCGGTGCGATGCGCTACCTATAGGCGGATGTGGAAACGACTTGAGAATACCTTTCGACAATCGATTCGAGAGCCAATGACAAAAGGATAACAATAGCAGTATACCTGAATAAGGCTTTCTTCAGCTGCCACATGATTGTTTTCAAAGACGCACGAAAGGTGATGATGTCGAGAATGTATTCCTGCTTTTTGTTGATCGAAAAATTTACGCGCTCAGTTTTTTACTTTTACATTTCAGCGATAGGTTTCCGTATTAACTATCACTTATAAATTCCTATCGCTAAAGTAGTATCTCGTTTCACATGACACTTGTCTACTTAAATGACAACCCATTCATCATACTATTTTCCGGAAATCATATTTTATTAAGTTATCAATTGAAGTATTTAGCGGAACAATAAATTGCCGATCTTAGAAGTTTTATTATTTGAATTTAATATGTTCATATGAACTCAAATCCCTTTTTTAAATCGATTCATTAATATAAAAATGTTATTATCCCAAACCACATTTTGAAAAATGTATAACTGCCATTAATGAATTTCCTCCAGTTAACATGATGATAATGTAAGAGTTATCTTTTTAGTGTTATTATGTATCATTACAAATACATCTCAACTTTGCATCTATTCAGATAAAATTCTACCCTCGTCTTTGCTAGGATTCTACTATTATATATTTGAAAACTTATTCGAAATTTGGAGGAAGCGACTCTTGAAACGATCAAGGAACAAGAATTAAAAGGGTGAAATGATTTTTAATGTCTTTTTATGAAAATCTGTGTATGGATTTCCGTTTATATATTTTTCCCGTCTTTTAATTTGAGCAATTTTGGGTTATATTCATTTAGTTAAGAATGAACCGTATTTTAAGCATTTCCTCAATTTTTAATTAAATTTTATTACTTATTCTTGAAAGAAATTATTTATTAAATTGTGCATCGTAACAAAATAGGTCAATATATTTTATAAATTTCTTCATTTGATCTCATGCAATATATATAGTGATAAATTTATTAATTATGCAATAAATTTAGTTCCAAACGATCGATCTGTTTAACAAGCCACATAATAGTAAGAATGGGATAAAGAATTCTATTCTTTCAGCTTCGATCAGCCATTACTCTATTTGTAGCGATTTCTTTAGCATATCAAAGGCCTATGACAAATGCGTGGAGAAATCGCAGTTGCCATGCGCCAACAATGGAAGCACCGGTGAAGATGGGGCCCCGAGCATTTTTCGAGGGTGGACGAAAAAACATTCCTCCCTTAAGGGGTGTGGCACCAAAAGGCCAATATTATTCCCCACGATTATTAGTCTGCCTAACAATGGCACATTGGCAACAATGGGACGACAATAAAAAAGGAACACAATAACACACGAGGTATTTTGCCAAGGGTCGGTTTGATTTATGAACCTTTGGAGTGCGAATTATTAAAATAATCCACCGGAGTAAGAAGTGATGTGTTTACGTTTTTAGAAGTCTTCTTTAGTTAAAGTTAGACACTCTTTGGGGCAATTAATTGTGATGAAAAATTGCCTCTTTAACCGAAATTATTTTGATCGTTCAACGTTCTTGATTTAGCGCGTTAGTGATACGAGTGTTATATTATAATTTTACTTTAAACTTTCAATATATACTAATGAGATATTTCTAGGTTAAAGTGTGTTGTTTACCTTCATTGAATATTGGTTATATTAGAATGTTATTTATATAGTTATTTATTACTTAAGATTCAGATTACTTTGAATTAAATCAAACGGACGCACAGCTGAGAAGTTAAGAAGAATACATTCAAACTGCTTTTTATCAGATATATCTCAGCGAAGGTTTTTGAATTTTTTTAAATCGGAGTACTCAGTTCGACTCAGGAAGGGAAAAACTATTCCCTTAAGAAATACCTGTAAAAAAAGTTCAAACTCCTTTTCAACATCATTACGCCGGCCTCGTTGTCGGAATGGTTAGCGTGCTGATCTTAGAGGCTGAGGTCCCGGGTTCAAATCCCGGCCGAGGAGGAAGTTTTCTCTCAGGGTCTGGATGTCTGTGACGTCCGTTCTTGAGTTTACGACCACACTGTAATTGTCCCGAAAGAGGATGTTTGGCGGTCTTTGTTAATAAATAAATAAATCACTTGCATGCCTCCTATCTTTTGCGAAATTAAATCAGAAATAACCAACATATGGATTTAAAAGTAGCATCGAAAGAAGGTAACTGAATAAATTTTCTTATTTTGGGATTGAAATATAGTTTGCGATCAGAAATTACGAGAATTTGGTGAAATTAAAATTTAAATTAAAATAAATTTGAGGCCGTAAACAAACTATTTCTCAGTTACGACGAATGCGATTGTTGAATTTTCTCATAAGAACACATTGAGAACTTATTCCAGTTTTCAAATGACGTTTGTTTATAGCAACGTAAATATTTACGTGTATCATCGTCGAGTCAACGGTTTTTGATATTTAATAAAAACGATATTTTGATTAATTCAAGAGATCGTATTCACAACATGGTGAGTTTATGACTTTGCCCACTTTAATTAATAATGTCATATATTTTCAACATTTCAATTTATTTTATGTTTTTGACGGAACTGAATTTAATTTTTAGGTCTTTAGTGCTCTCCTTGAGATTTGCGAGATGCGAAGTGTAGAGTAGCTCATAACTTAGCACATCTCACTCCGAACTGAAAAGGTACTGTGATAATATATTCTCCTATTTACCGAAAGGAAACTTATGTAGATAGTATATATGAATTCATTATAATAGCCTTTCAAATTGCGAATGGATTTTCTACACAACAACGTGTGAACGGGTACAGCTAGTTATTTAATAAAGCTTCTGTTGCGCGTATACTATTATTCTTGGTGAAAGTAATTGATTGTACCATTTAACAGAATATGATCAACATATTAATTTGATAATAAATGCATTTTACCTTTTAGGCCGCCCAAATATTCATTGCCAATTTACCAAATATTTATCCTTCAAACATTGATTTGCTATAAACTGTAATTACACTCAAAGCAGTCGAAGTTTAGGAATTCCAGAGACATTTTCTTCAACCGATTATGATGGAAGTTATGATCAGGGAAGTTATATTATTTCTATCAGAATTTCAAATGAAGGGTAAGATTATGAATTGAAAATATAAATTCAATTACTTTTATCAATTCTCAACTCTGCAGTATATTTACCGCAAAACTTTTCCCATCGATAAAAATACCTGGGACTCTTAATATCCAAATGTGAACAGAATTCTATATCTGCTCCTAATTCGCAGGTATGCGAGATTTTTTCGTGAAATATTTAGACAACAGTCTTCGTATTTATAATTCTTCCGCTCTTTTTTCCCTACGACGAATATAATCGATCAACGCAAACTCTGGACGTGTGTATTCTAATGGTGAAATATATACCCAAGAATACTGCTCCCGGTTTCTGCAAAATTTGTGGCGTAGATTTTATTGAGTTGTGCGCCCATTTCCCAGCATTGTTCGAATCTGGAATGCTCTGAATTGCCTACGATACACATCTCGCACATTCTCGATTGTTCGGCTCGATTAAGTCGAATGGGGCATCAATGTGTATGGCAAGTGGTTTTTCGTAGCATGAATTTCCCGGCTCATATATTATAGAATTTCATAATCGCGTGGAAGGTGGATTGTTCTCGGACTCGGAGCAACGGTGAAAAACCTTAATGTCTCCCCAATAAACACTACATTCAGCATTTCCCTCGCACGCACGCTGCGAATAAAAATTTCGCACACCGATGATTCTATCGCAATCCGTCTTCAGCGAAACAAAGGGCTAATCGGGGAAAGCAGTGGCGCGAGTGGTTGAGGGATTCTTTTGTGGTGAAAGGGGCTTTCCTCCAAGCACCACGAATTTCCGAATCCCGCATTATAGCGCACACCTCCTACTCATTTGTTTTGGCGCCGAACGCAATCGCGGTCAACTGCCGAAAAAAATCCCCATTTAACTGCTTACAATGGTTCTCCGTAATCTCCCCGACGGGGTTTTCCACAAAGACTATGTTTTCATTATTAACTGCGAAAAACGGAGTACTTTCCAGAAGGTTAACTCCGTGGGAACGAAGTGATTTTTGTTCCATAGAGAAATTTTTGGGTGCCGATTATTTCGAGGAATATACTCAACGAGGATTGTTCTGCCAAAGGCATTGTGAGTTGGCTATTTTGAAAAATCGATATGCCACTTAGCGGCGTGCGTTTGTTAAGTGTGTGTTTGTCCGTTCCTCCGAGAGCTTGAAAAATTCAGTCGATCATTAATTCACACTTTAATCTACACATTCGAATTCGCGCGGAAATAACACGTGAATTATTCGCGAATTCTTTTCCGTCATTCGGAAGAGTAATAAGTCGACATCTTTACAGTGTGGACTAACGATGAATGAAGGTGTATGTCTCATTCGATTTTATTTGCCATTAGAGGAATTGTTTGACGGCTCTTTCTTGGAGCATGTTTTCATGTTTATTTCTACGGTTATAGAAGTCTTATGTCATAATCCCCATTGACTATAGTTGAATGAAATAATTTAATGTGAAAGGTTGATCTACTATGCTATTGTTGTTATAGTACATCTTCTGAATTTTTTCCTGTTTTTATCAAGCTCTAACGTGTCTTTTTCAATAAATGAAGTTCGCAGCGAACTACCGAGTTTTTATATCGCCATATTACCTCAATAAGAGTTCATTTGATAGTTCTGAAATTGAATCGAGTGATTTCACATAAATAATTTTAATCTTTTATTTGTAGGAACAGATAAATCATAAACTAAAAAGATTGTAATTCAATATTTTAGCCCGATGCATCTCTTTCACTATCAGTGCGATTATAGTAATAAATATTATTAAAATATTAATAAAGTAATCTTAGGGAAGAGTGACTATGCATTAAATTATTGCCATTTTAAAACCTCAAATTCTTTTCTTCTAATAAGTTTCTCTTATGCATCATTTTATAAGATATGAAAGCCAAAAAATACATTAGTTAATAAATGCAATTTCCTTATTTTTCTATAACTGCCATTTTATATAAAATTGTCCAGTCTCAGTAGTATCGAAAGAAACCTAAGGAAATTACGACAGAGTTTCGTTTAAGCATTTAAATCGTTTTTATTTACATTTAACTTTTGCTAATTAAGAACTAACATTGAACTGAGGGACGCACAATATAATTGAAATTTTTTAATATTAAATATCCTTCGTTAAGAATTAAAATAATTGGAATTTAAAGAGCAGGGACAGAATATCTAAGTTAGATTTGGATAAAGATGATATAATTATCGATATCAACTTAAGAAACTAAATTCCTTCCCCAAATATTTATCCAAAGACCATTTGTTAAGTATAACATTTCCTTTTCCTGATTTACCCATGATTTTAATATTTTAAACGTAAAATTGAAACTCATATGCATATACTTTCGATAAAGTTTCTATTCCGAAAATTTTTCATTTGTTGTTAAACTTTGAAGTCAAATATTTATCCATCCGTTTCTCGATTTTTCACGGAATCTGTTTTTATTTATAAATGTAGTGACTCTGAGAAATCCTTTGTGAGGCCATAATGACGCATCTTCTCCCCAGAGGTCTCTCCCCTTTTAAAAGAAACTCCCAGAGGGAGTGGAAGATAAAGGATGGGAACAATGGCGTCTGGAAGGATGTGGGCAACCATTTTGTTTTCTCTCTCGAGAGAAGATGAAACAATGGGAAGCTCTTGCCAATATCTCTCCGCGGTAACTACCGCTGAGAAAACCGACATCTATTGGTTGAACGAGTAATTGTTCTCCATCCCAGTGCTTCTAATTGAACACCACGAGCGTGCGGATGGATTTTGGAAAGCATCGATTTCGCTGTTCGAAGACTAATTTAACGTCAGATTATTTAAACGAACAGATTAGAGAGATGTTCGCGAAGAAACACCGCCATTTGAATATATTGCCTCTATTTATTTCATTTTGCGATTTTCACGAGGACAAAGTTCTAACCAAGAATTCGTCTCGATTGTAATTTGCTGTTACTTTCATGTTCCTCTTATTCAGTTCTATGAAAAAACATTATTTTATATTTTTATAGACAAATAAATCACCAAATGCGCTCATTTCGTATTTTTTCGGGCGAAATTCATTTTAATCTTAAAATTAAGTTCAACCCCATTCCCTAAATGGAAATCCCTTCTCTAATCCGGACGTTTGAATAGTAAAGCATTTACTATGAAAGCCAACGATTGAAATCGTAAAACTATTTATTGATGTTGATATTTTGCATGCTTACATAAATGACATACCTTCTTTCAATTCATCGAAAAGAAACGGGCACTCCCTTTAAAAAGCCCCCTCTCAGTGCGTTCCTTTAACTTTTCTTTACTCGCCTCCTTTCACTTAGCGATTTCTATGACATATCGATACAGTTCCGCATTATTCGATCCTCGTCTTCCAAAAACACATTTCCGCTTTTACTCATTCTTCGCCATTTACTGTTTGCGATTTTTATCGTATGTTCACGAATGATCTTAGAGAAGATGGTTTTATCCATGGAACTGAGTAACTTTATCAAATCATAGTCAAGTGATATTTCATTTAGATTAAAAGGTACGATTCCAGAATTATAAATCCTGCCTCAGATTTTTCAATATCGTAGATGATATAAACTAAATTAAAATTTACTATCAGAAGAATGCATATTTCACCATTCTCCAAATTCAACAATAAATTGATTATTGTACTTTAGTAATCAGTATATTCATTAATTATTCATCAATTATTGCCTTGATGTATTTCATGTTGCAATTATTAATTCGCTTCAAATTTGATATTATTCTAATGAATTAATCTGACACATAATCTTGCATGTATCCTATTATCACTTGAAGATATTTTGCATTAAAATATATTAATGTAAGAATCATAAACTTTACTTTTTTCCTTTCTTTATTTTTATTTCCTCTTCGCTACAGCTTTTTCCTCAATTATCATTTCTGTAGTCTATTATTTATTTTGTATTGAGTATATACTTCTTTATTTCAAATTCGTAATGAAGCGATGATGTACCTCTTACAGTGAAACTAAGGCTTAAAAAAACAAGGACGAGTTCGGAGATCTTAACGTACTTCTTCTTCCATCATTTGATCTCCATCTTCTCTTTCTTCCCCTTTTCCTGTTATCTGAGCTATTGAATAGAACACCGTTTCATAAAAAGTTTGCCCCCCAAAAAGAACTAAATCTCCAACTCTTACGCTTATACTTTGGCGATCGAAGATTCTTTTTACCAACTATAGTTTTAGGATACGTAGGTTAGGACTTCCATTCTCTGCTTTTTTGTATAATCATCTACATTTGATATTTTGAACTTTGGTGAGATTATCGAACAATCCTAGATTCCTTACTTTGTTTACTGCGTTTGGAAAAAATCCCCAATAAGGTATTGGTTCCGTAGTATTTGTAAAATTGCTATTGCGATGAATAAAAGATGCGAAATAACTGACGATTATTGCAAGTGGAGGTCATTCCCTTATTCCGTCTTTGTTCTTTTCTAGAAATGCGTGTTTCAATCTATAGCTGCAAAAGGAATATTGTTCAAATCTAAAGAAATCCTTTATTTTCAAATATCGTTATCTTAGAATACAATAAAATACAATACAAGAATTAGAAGAAAAAAAAAAACAGAAATGAGATTGAAGAGTAGTTTAAGAATGATTTATGAATAAGATAGATGTTTAGTAAGTAATGGTATCAACTTAAGAAACAAAATCAAACTCAAATCTTTAATCTAAGCATAACTTCTGAAGTAATACGTTTTACTACAATTGTAATTCCGGTATAAATCTTAGTTAAAAGCTGAAATTCATGTTTACTTTCGATTTTAGGATATCCTTATTATGCAGGATATTGTTATTTATTTATTTATAATATTCGCTTATTACTTATATTTGAGTGGATTTAAGAGCTTTTATAATGGTTCAATCCTCGACTGATTCTTGTTCAAGTCATAGAATTCCTTGTTCTTATTAGGAATGGCCATTTGCTAATTAACTTCATGTATGATCAATGTGTTGGTTATTTGCTCGAATGTGATCATTTTGTGGAATAGTTTAGTATGTTTTTGAGTATGAAGTCTGAATAAGTGTGCATCAAAGACATCGATTCGGTCGTTATAAAGAATATCAGAGGGCACTTTTGTTCCATCATCACAGTGGCTGTCTTCCTCCTCTTGATAAATCCTTTTTGTCCCCTGCTAACTACCCATCAGTTTCTTTGTGCTACACGCATTCCCCACCCTTCAAGACGCTCACAAAGGACTCTTGAGGTCGTTTCCATAACTTATGTCGCATTTCGTTATTCATTTTTTCCTCCGTTAATCCCCTTCCCTCACACCGCCATTCGTGTCTCCTTCAAACCTTCCCTCCGTTTATTTATATATATCTTTTCCTGTGCCGGTCAATATACATCCGTTTTCCTACCCTATTCTTTATTTTTGCCCCTTTGGCCCACTCTGCCCTCTTTCGGAGACTCTTGTACTACCATTTAAAGGAGAATCTCGTATTATTAAGTCCGTATCACTATGGCGATACTTGTTGTCGATCAATGAAAAGTGTCAATTTCTATCGAACGCTAATATCATCGAATAATTCCGATAAGAGAAACTTATATCATCTTATAAAAGTTACAAAAGAAAGTGTTTCCTTTAATTTTGGAGAACTATTTGGATGGAAACGACGAGTCCATCGGTGTCTTAGATATTTACGGCTAAAATTGTTTTTGATGTGATATTTTTGCGTTGGGACCTATTTCTTAGAATGTATGATTAAATTAACGCTGAGTGTTGTTTAAAAAAGGAAGTTTTAGAATAGAAGAACTGACCTGAGAAATTAAATCAGTTTGCTAATGGAAGTTATGCGAGTTTTTATTAAATCTATTTAAGAAATAGATTATCTATATTTCAGGGTATAACCTTCTTATTTACGAATCTTTAGAGTGACTTGTTGTTTCAATCCATTCAAATTTATTTTCTACGAGAATCGTACAAAAATCATTTCTTCTTCTTCATCAAAATTTTATTCTCGTTCACTCTTTTTTAAACATTTCCTAATTAATCATTTACATTAGAATAGAAATATTATTATTTGGAAATTTCTGAGATGAAAAGGGAATTAAAATGATTCATTTTTAATTTGTTTTCAAATCAGTTTTCGGAGTTTGATTATGGGATATGGATGTGTGAGGATTTGAAGTTTTAAGGAAAAGGAAGTTCATTGTAGTTTCGAATTATTCCTCATTCCATTTATCGAAAACCATTATTTCTCTTTCAGCTCTACACACTTTTTAGCGAAGTTACTGATCCCAATAAGTAATCCATCATTGCAATAAAACGTAATTAAATCATTCACCATCTTTGAAAGTATTCCTGGATTTATTACTTAATGTCTACGCCGCATTTGCCTAATGGCAAATTGAATTGAGGTTCTTTTTTGTTTGAGATGATATCTCCAAACATATTTTTAAGGTGAAGATTGCCATCGATGAGTATTAGTCACTAAAAAATAGATATCAATATAACTGCAGATAATTCTAACGCAAGATTTAACCATCCATTTAACTAATGCTTTCATTATAAATTATATTATAAATTATATGTATTCATTTAAATCCAAATATGTGGCTCGTATTATTCTCGAAACTCGTTTCAGATTTTCCTCAGAAAAATTGGTCTTTCGTTTGAACCATTTCTGTACAGATGTGAAAATTAAGGAGTAGTTAAGTCTATACTTTAAGTACATATTTGATTTTAACTGTATGTTCGTTATTTCTTGAAATTTCCATAGTTTTATTTCATTAACATTTCAAACTTCCGCGTTGGAATAGATTTTTTGAAAGATTTTATGTTGTTTATTCTTATGAATTATGTTGTTTATTTATCTTCATCACCTTTTCTTATCTACATGCATATACCGTATATAATATAAAATTCAACCTGAATTTGATTCACTGTTTTAATATGTTCCGATTACAATATCAATAAATCAAAATACCTCAAAGCAGCATTTCGAAGAACGTTCTTAAATTCAACCGAAAAAGACTCCCCGCGTAAATATTTCACGAATTATTTTTGCAAATGTTTCCTTTTCAAAATATACTTTTTAATAATATCATAACTTCTTTAGCGACGGCATTACTTAACGAAGCAATTTCTTAGAATCCGTCGAAGCAAGACTTCTTTCGAACGCGACCTATTTTTCTCAAAAGCGAATATTTTCGCACAATTATTTTGGACATAACAATTGCAAAGAGGCAGCCAATGGTTCCTATTTCTTCATGCCTTTTCATTCTTCTGCGAAAGAGAAGTAATACCTCCGAATTCTTCTTCAAAAAGAGCACAATCTTTTCTATCGGAAAAGTCATCCGGGGATACTCAATAAAACTTCTTTTTCCCTCCACAGGAAGTCTCTATTCTAGGAAAGTGACTTCCTCCCTTCAGCACGACTTCCCCTACTTGTTCTAGATTCCTCTTTTATCGAAAAGTTAATACATTTTACGAGTGAAGATATTGGACCTCTTTTTAGAACTTTGGTTAAAAGGCACACTTTTGAACATCGGATCTGTTCATCCGAAATGTTTACAGAGAAAAATTGTTTTGATTTCATTTTCCCTCTGTACTCTTCTTGCGAGGATTATAAATCACTATACGTTAACATTTTTATTACTTTCAAAATTATCTCAATAGCACATAAGGTAGTTATGTTATTTATTGAAACATTATAAATATGCCTTAACGAAACGTTTTATTGTTCAAAATTACGATGAATAACGACTAATAATTTACATCAATTTGAACGTTCAAAAGGTTCCATAAAGTGCCAAAAATACAACAGAAATGAATGAACAAGATGTACATGGTAATTTGATAGAGCACATCGCTAAATTCTTTAATTAATCTATAAATAAATATCAAATGTAAATTATTAGTTATTTGCTTCATCCTTATTCTCTTTGTTTACATATTAGTGAATGTTTTGAAAACATTAGATTCAGTCTTTATTTGAATATTGAGATCTTTTCCATTCAGACCTCCAAAGAGTGGATTGCAAACAATGAAAAAAGAAGACTCAAGTCTCTAATGTGAATGGAACATAATAATCCATTAGCTCAACATAATCACTTTGGCAGGAGAACAATTACAAGAATAAAGGTTATGATTATAAGAATTCAGTACAGAAATGAAAATCTTCAGAATTTTTTCTTTAATAGAAATGTTTGCCTCTACAGCGTGTGTTTTTCGATAAAAATTAAATATTCTTAATAATTGCTAAAGTTTAAATAAATAATCAAGAACGATCAAATTTCCTGATTTTCTTATTGTGTATAATTCTGAAAACTAGAATTTAAAAGTGATTTTCAACTTTTGTCTTATTTACGAAATCAGGAAGGTATTTATCGGATGGATTTACATGTTTCTCGATGAACATATGTTTGATTTCGTATTCATTCGACTTCAGTTCTAAGAATGGAAATATTTAAAAGTAATGGACTCTCGGCTTCAATTTGCATGGGCGATAAATCATTGTGGAATCGGCAGCATTTTTATTTTGGCTCTTCCACCAGTTCGATAGCGTTCCCCCAGAATTCCCTTTGATTCCACACAATTCCCATCGGCGACCCGAACTTCCTGTTGTCATCCTTCCAGTCTTCTGCTTTTCTATAGTTACTCCCAAAGCATCCTCCCCTTAAAAGCACCCCCTGCCATCCACCCCATTGTTCTCTCCGCCTTCATTTGTTCGAGTGAGTTTTACTTCATTCCAATTGCCTCAGTGACTCTGATTCACGGGCTTCGTCTTTAAGATTCGGCGAAAGTGATCGATTGCGAAACAAAAGAGATGCGTTTTATGACGTTAAAAGGATCGAGAATAAACGAAGTGCTTTTTATACCGAGTTTTCTCTTAAATGTGATCTAATATTGGATTTATCACCTTTTCGTAAAAATTATTATCATTAGATTTTCATTTTGTTTTTATATCTCTGTCCCTCTATTAGTGAACTTCGAATCGTAGGAAAGAAACAGTTGAAAGCACTTGTTTCGGGACGTAATATTTAAACTGAAATTCATGTTTTATAAAGGTATATTTGTCAATAAACTTATTACAAAATGGATACAATAATGTGAGAGAAAATGCTCTTAAATATATTTTTATACACAACATAGTTAAATTTTTTTTAACATAGTTAACATTTTTATAATACGCATAATTTATACGATGGAAAAATGACTTATGATTCCAACGTTTTTTTACCTCACGTTAATTGTGCAACCAAAACGTGAATTGAGTTCAGCGATGAGACGATGCAGTTGTGTGAACCAAATCAACATTTATGATTTGCTTTTTGAAGTTAAGGAAACCCCTTATGAGGGTAAAATTTGCTAAGTAAAATATAATTCACAAAATTACATTCCTCTGGAGCTATTTTATATATATATATCATACAATATTATTTATTAGAAATAATAATATTAAGGAGTCAACTATAAATTAAACAACACGAACCCTTAAAGAATTCATTGTCTTCCTCATCCCCTTGCGAAATTCCATTTACGATTTTAATGCGAATGAATTAGTGTTCCGTGTTTCGTTTAAATTTATTGGAAACGAACCAGATTTCCTTTGGCTCGGATTTCAGAATCTTTTGTCGATGCTTTTACGTTCTTTTCAATGGATCTGCTTTAATGGATGTCTGTGTACCGGCTATTTGGAAGTGCATTTGTGTAAAATAATAGTAGAGATTTGTATAAAAACCAAAATTCCGTCGAAAATTGGAGTTTTGATTCTTTGGCAATAGAGTCGTGAATGGAAATAATTTTATCTCAGGGTTCATAGGAACTAACGAAAATTGAAGTAATTAGATAATGGTTTTACTATCACATTTTTTAATACTATCGAAATAAGTAGATAAGAAATACTGAGTGAGTTCCTCGAATGGACTTCTCTCCTTCAATTACATATCTTATAATCCCCGCGAATTTGTTGGACTTCCCCATTCGAATCCAAATTTGCTATTCGCAGATCCTTTGGTGAGAAGCAAATCCTTATTCCTTTTCCCATTTTGTTTTCTTATCCCTATTCAATTTTCCTTTCTTCCCAAAAAGGTACTAGATTACGCTCCCTTCATCCCACCAAATCCTCTTCACCTCCATTTTCCATTTCGAACTCTTTTTTTAACCACTGATTCATTTCGAAAGCATTTCTGTGAACTACTCTTCTAAATGAATCCATTTTCTATGTTTATATAAGAAATATTCATAAAGTTTCATAATCATTTCATAAATTCATTAATAAACCTTATGGAGTAATTATTATACATGTATTTTATGTTGCTTTTAAACATTTTCGATGAAATATTTTCAATTCAAAATAGTTTCCACAATTAGTAATGAAAATTACGAATGCCTATCTACTACATTTTACAAAAGTTCTCTGTTGACGTAAATAAAATGAGGTGAATTCAATAGTAGAAATAAAAGTAAATTTGTATGTATTTAGTCATTTGGTGAAGGCATATTTCGTATTTTAAAAGTATAAACCTTCAATGACATTCTTTAACTGAAATATTTCTCTGATATGTATTGTTTCCATGAATAATATTTTTGAATCGATTAAAAAGAACTTTTAACAAAACTAATTTTAACTATCTTTAATCGGTAATAGTAATAATTGTTAATCAACTTCTGAAGAAGGGTGACAAAGTATTCTTACATATTTCATTCAGAATTCCCAAAATGGATACATTTACTCGTGAATAATGAAAATAGAACGTGAATCGGCAGATATCAAGTTGTTAATCTATAGTACCAATATGAATGATGAACCAAATTGAGATAAAACGAGTACAGTTATGATTAAGGTCTGAAAAATTCCCAGAGAAAAAATGATTATCTAGACTTCATTACTTATTTCATCACAAAACTATACATAATTGGATGAAATTGTGTCATTTAGGAATTGAATTATTATTTAACAATGTACATTTTATATTATAATATTTTATTGTTGTCTTATTCGAAGCATTGTTTTAACGTATTGAAATCAATGAAAATTGAACCAGTTCAAAAAGCACTTTTGTTAATCCCCGTATTCCCAATTACCTTCTCTCCTTCAAATGAATCCGCATTGTGGAAAAGCAATGGCCAAATACGTATCGTACGACGGTTGTTACCCCAATCTGACGGAAAAGCAATCCATTACTTATTCCGCTCTTATATTTTATACTTCATAGCCGAAACATATTTTTCATGTTTTTAACTTATTTTCGTATTTACGCGTATTTTATAAGTTTTGTAAACAAATCATTATGTGATTAATTTTAGTTTAAATTCTTGGAAAGACGCGATTTTCAAATAAATATATATTTTCCACGGCAATTCTTTAAATGGAATGTATCTCGTCTCATTTTAGGAATTATTTAACGGTTGATATCGTGTTCAAGACGATAATATTGGAAATATATCAATAATTTTAATGTGCACACGCTTTGACGCGTTTGAACCTACGAAGGAAGCGTTAAATGTGTTTTAAATGCTATAATAATTATTTCGTCTATTATCATCTTATTTGATATCGTACTCTGAATATTTAAATTTAAAAAATATACATCGCACATGAAATAACATCGTAAGAAAAATATCGCTGTAAACACATACATTCATTATCTTCATATTTCTATTTCGATTGGTGAAAAATATCATTGGAAATGAAAATAATTCATTAAATGTTAGAGGTGTCTGTTCATTCAGTTATCGAAATCTTTCCCTTTCATTTATTATGTAAATGTTAGCAAATAGTCTTCGAGAACAAACGAAGTGTTTGAAATAAAATGCATTCTTTTAATCTGATTTTCAAAATTTACGACTTGTTTTCTTTCGTATGTTTGTGCGTCGGAAACCGTATAGAATGCATCCAATGCATCCGGAATAATTGCATTATTTGATTCCATCCGTGACCACAGCGTGTCAACTCCCCTTCGTCGCTTTTTTCACCCCTCTTGCCTTTTCAATGGACCGAATAGGATCCCTACTTATTCCAGGCTTAAATATTTCATTTACTCCCCTTCATTTCCTCTCATATGTCCCATTCAAAGCTATTACATCGATTATGGCGTTAATGTTTAAGGCATCCTTTGAGAACGTGGTTAAGTTACTCTTTACGTTTACCATTAAAACCTTCCAATGAAATTAAGTATAATTACCAAACAAAAGAGTCGGTAAAATACTATAATTTCAATTTGTCGAAAGTTTCAAATCTTGTAATCAATACGTTTTATCTGATCGTTCTTACACTTTAGTTGTTTAAGTTTTTTTTTCGTTCATTTTAGGTGTATTAACATCTTGCTAGATGGTTCATTATGGACACCCACGAAGACTTTCATTTAATTTTATAAAGGATTTCCACTTATTCACTCCTAAAAATATCCATTTTATTTCACGTATTTGTTGGTAATATGTATGTGATGATGTATTATTAATGTCAGTCGTGTTTTTTAATCCAGAGAAAAGTTATAAACTATTAAGGCACGGTTATTGCTTCGGCATAAATTTTATTTTCATAACTTTACATTTAAGCACTCGACCTCTTGTGTTTCATATCGTTTGTTTTTTGTGGTACGATTTAAGGCCTTTGAATCGAAGGGTGTATTTAAGTGGTGAACTTAATCTAAGATTTATGATTTACTAAAAACTCTGAGTGAACAAGGTAACTTGTCGTTCTAAATATTTTCATAGAAATGTGATTTGTTAATCTGATTCTTTTCAGAATCATATCTCCCCGATTAAGAACATATTTATTTTATGCAAGTTAATTGGTACACAGTAACTACCCTTGCTAATGGAAGGACAAAAAAGGAAATTAATGAAGCGCAATGTGCATAGTTAAAGATAGGCATCTGAATTTTTTGGCCTTTTAAAATAGTTTAGATTTGTTGTGGTACGATTTAGGCCTTTTAAATTCGTTTAGACGAAATAAAGAGCATAATTACTTCCGAGATCGTGGCACTCGATTTTGATGCAAGTGTTATCAATCTAATCGATCTCATTTCAGAAGATGAAATCCTATTTAAGGATAAAGAAAGACTCGAGATAAAAAATCGAAGTATTTGTGGAAGATAGCGATGACATAAGGAAGTTTTTACTTCGCTTTGTATCCATTTATCCGTCACACACATGCTTTTGGGAACGTACGTACCAATTAGGGAGGAGTTATCCACTAATTCCTCTCCCTATGAGAGTAAGTATTCATCTATACACGACCCTCCTTCTCATTGTTTGCATCTCTCACTGTTGGATCTTTTGTGTCGGCTGATTCATTGTTTAATAATAAGGCATTGTTGCCATTCGGTAGTTTCTTCGCTTTTGTCCGTCCATCGCTGTCTTCGGAGATGATCACTAGGCGGCACTTCAATAGGTGAGAAGTGTACGTTTAAAAATGCCGCCGCTCACTTCGTCGCCATTAAAAAGGGATTTCAGACGCATCTTGTTTTCATAAACATCGTCTTCTCCAAAAGAGAACAATGCTCTTTGAAGTGAATGGTTGTGTGAACACTTTCCAACTCTCTCCACGTACATTGATGAGACCGAACATTTTATGATCGATATTCGCATTTCGATAGTCTTCTTTTTCTACGCTTATAAAATAACGTATTATAACAATGTCGTCACAATTCGGTGATGAAATATAAAAGAAACTTGTATCCGAATCAGATTATATCCTTACTTTTGCTTCATAAAGTATAACGTGAATATCATTAAATGAAAGATTTGACTTCTGTATTTCGCATTTATGTTTTTTCGTTTGGTTTTATCCCAAATATTCTCGAACACGTGTTATTCTTTCGTTTCAATTTCGCTTTGTTTTATGGTTTCGGTCGAATCGTTCGACTTCGAAGGGAAATGTTTGGAAACTTTCGATGACGTAGGTTTTCTTGCTTTAGAAAAACTTTTAATGACTATTGCCGAACAAATAGTCTTCGGATTAAAAGTTGTTTCCTTGATTTTGACCACCGAACATCGTTATTTTCCCAACTCATTGTTCTCATTTTCTCGGAAAGGTCATTTGCGTGGGCAGCGATATTTCGGGATTTCGTTTCCATGATGATTCTGCGGTTCTCGAGCAAACGCACAAATTCACAATCAAAGTGAAATAAGTAAATGAAAATGAATCATCTTAGAAATTTCATCCAAAAATACCTTTCCATTATTGGTTGTTCGTCAAATTCTGATGAATATATTTGTGACAACTAAGACTCAAATAATCCATATATTTGTCTATTGAATTTTTGTAAATGAATCGTTGATGAATTGTGGAAATCAGATACTACGACAAACAAAAATTTTAAATATACAAATGTTTTATTTACAGAAAATATATTAAAGTCCGCTAATTAAATACCGTAAGTGATTGGATAAAATGAAATGAGTTTAATAATGAAAGACGATAAATACGAATTTCAATGAATGTAAAAGAAAAAGAATTAGGAAACCAATGGTTTTTGAAAACTGAATTACTCCGTAGAAAGAAAAAACATTTCGATGATTTTCTAGTCTATTACGATAACTATTTTTTAGTATTTTGAACAGGGATAAAATACAATACCAAGATACATGTCTTAAGTACCTTGAATTGTGCCAACATTTTTTAGTTTTAATAAATGGTATTCACATTAATCAGTCATTCAGTCTTCCCGATTCATTACTTACATTTAGACCTTTTTCTATGAAAAGAGGGTGAGATTTTGAAGAGAGTTGAGGTCAATTAAAACGTATGTTTCAATTCAGAGAATTTGACGCATCAATTCGACAGATGAAGTAATTGGATCCACACGAGGGCGTTATTATTTCAGGAGAGGGTACGGATGAAGGGGTGAGGAAACGAGAGAATGCTTTCATCGAAGTGGTCTCATTTCAAATGCTACTTCGCACTTTGGGGGGTCATATACTTTGAGAGCATTCAGAATAAGATGATAGGTTTACGCACTAGAATTTACATTTTGACGACTTACATTTTGGCCCTTATGGTCACTGAAGTAGACTTTGTTCTCAGCATTTATTTGATATTATATGACTCATTTAGAAGCCTTTTTATAAATGAAGGTGCACTTAAACTATTGCGTAACATCATCGAGAATTAAAGATAAAGAAAATATGAAAATTTGAAAAGTAAAACATTACGAAATTCCTCCCGGAACAATAATCTTGAACACAGTATCTCTTGAAAAGTATTTTGACCGCAGTTCTTCGGATCATAATTAAAGATCTAAATCGAGAAAAGTGCAAATTTGCTACTAAAACTCGTGCGGCGTTAATCATGCGCATCTTTGGAAAAAGTGATCGCATCAAAATGGAAACATCAGAGCGTTACTGTGTGGAATTGCATTAGGAAACGAACGATGACTTCTGTCCAACTTCACGCTATTTAGAGGACATTCGTACTCGAAATTTTATTGGTTCGTGGAAAAGCGATTCTCTCTGTGAACAAAAAGCGGCTGTTTTGCCACACCTCTATTTCTGTTCCTTCTTTTGTCTCCTATTTCCGTGAATTCGATCTGCTTTTTCACTTCTCAGCCATTTTGCTCAATTGAACTTCAGAAGACAATTTGGTGCGAATCGCTGTTTGAGTATCTTCTTTCGGAATTAGTATTCCAAGAGTGTGCTGTGAATTGCGTTTGAAACTAATGTTTACCTTCTATTTATTAATCGATAAAAATTATTGTAATAACAATTCAATAAATATTTATGTTATTCTAATCGTTATCGTTGAATCGTTAATGTTTAATATATTTTATTAAATAATAACGATTAAATAAATATTTCTGTAATTATTTCCATAATTATATCTTTGATACTTTTAATCCTGATAAATAAATAAATTATAAATTAATGAAGTTTTATTCCTAATTTTATGTTGATTATTACATAACAATAAATAAGATATCTTTCAGAAACACTACGTTTTAATTAAAGGCTATTCTGATTGATTTAATAATATATAATAACATTTTCAAATGCTTATACTTAAGGTAAAAGATGCTCATTTTCTCTAGTATTTTAGCTGTGGAATACTTTTCTGTACATTGTATTTATCCTCTTCACTTTATTGTAAATAGTCGAACAAACGAACTTCAGAATTTGTTCTTTCGACAAGATATTGCACTTATTTATGTCCTCTTTTAAATCTCATTCTCTATGCATACATTTTGCTCCTTCGTATACTTTCGATAGACACAAGTATATACCACGTTACGAGATGTCTTCCGTTTGCGTATTTTACAACTCTTCGTAATAAAAGAACACTCTGCTCTCGATGACAAATGAAAAGACGTAAATTCGAGTGAAACGAATTCAAGAATGATTCGGCTCTTCTTTTGGAACGTTTTTCTTCCGAATAAAGTTCCGTATCATTTCCGTGCTCATTACAGTTTCTCATTCACTTCTTTTGTTTGCGTCTTTAAATCTTCATTTGTCCACTGCTTCTTTGTGTCAATTGGAAGGAGTGAAAGGACAAAACAAGGGAACCGGAGAAAGAGAAAAGTAATGGTGTATAATAGGGGATGTCCAAAATGGAAAAAACAAACAAAGGAAGTATCTTTTGATGGTCACCATCGGCTCTTTTAATCTTTCTTCATTTACACACCAATTTTCGAGTTCACTGTAATTTTCAAAATCGTTCGAAATTCGTTCGCTTACCGAATCTCTATCATTTGCGATGCGTTTTGGTTCTGAAGTGATACCGTGGCGCACGTGAAGAGGCATTTTCCATCGAATGACTTAGCACCGCGTTCTTTTAACTGCCTCTCATTTGAAGGCCATTCCAAGAATTCAGGAGGAGGTGAAGATGCACAGTGGGTTCGGTCCATTGTGGTCGTCTTTTGGTGGAAGATCATATGCGGTGCTTATAGGTTCACGAAGTTTTGTACAAACCTAATGTTTCATTACTCCATCTTTAGATAAAGCAATGTCATCCTCATATGGTTTCATTCACAGAAAAAGACGATATTTCAAACTTGAGTTTGAAGCTTATTATCGTAATATTCCTCACCTGGATATTTACTGTATTAGCAATAAGTGAATAAAATGTAAATATAAAGGAAATAATTACAGCGAAAGGTTATATTGTACGAGAATTATGTTGATCTATTTTCATAACATTCGGTAGGTAAACTCTGTCTCGGTTGTGTCTAACAAACGGAGTTTAGAAGCTAATAAAGTCTCGACTAACTATAATTTGAATTTTACGCTTTTTGAATTCTTAAGAATGTAATATTTACATATTTTCGTCCTTCCGAAATAGTTATCCTTTTAAAGGCTAAGTAATTTGACAAGGCTGAAAATGAAAAGGAATTCCAGAGGAGAATTTTTAAAGGAAATCCGAGAGTTTTACGATCCCATAATTCTCGAGACGTCGATTTGAATCATCGGCAGAAGGACATTTTGTTCCAAAAGTTTATTACGTTCCTCTTTCGAGTGAACGTGTTAATCCAACTTAAGATTGAAAAGCGGTGTCATAAACAGGAAGGGAATTAAAGAAAAGCGTTTTATATTTTAAGATATTTAAAAATACTATTTTCGGAATGATATTTTACACTCTCTTGCAAAATGGTATAAAAATTCAAAGGTTTCGTCAATTTGAAAATAATATATAACATAAAAAGCATGTAAATAATATTCTTAGTTTCAGATACAGGAATTTTACAATTTTTTTATATAAGTATGTAAGGTATTTTAAAATTGTTTATTATATTAAAATGGAATGATCGGTGGTGAAAACAATGGATTTATTATGCTTTGTTACAGATTTTGATTTTTAGGTTTTGCATCACGACTTTTTACTAATAGAAAAATTACTGATAATTCTGAAACAAGATACAGAATAGGAAAACACCGTAGTAAAGTAATATAACAAATTAAGTGCAATTTACGCCTGGATTGAAAAAAATTCTGTCATTCGATTTGTCAATATTGGCTGATATTAGTACACTCACCGTGTATTCGATTTAATTTCGTTTATTATTAAGCTCAAAAGAAATATTATGCCTTTACGTATCGAGTGAAAAAGAACATTGATATTTTTCACACAATTCTTAGAAATACTATAGTTAATTAAATATGCTTACATCTTCTTCAAATTACTTACGATTGTTGATAGTAAAAACACTAAATGTTGATAGATTACTGAAATCTATTGATGTATTTAAAATAAATGTTTATACTTGAACATCCATCTTTCTAAGCTTGTGCTCTCAATACTTGGTGATCTAAAATAACTCTTCTTTAATTCGTAACTCATCCGTCCAATAGTCATTCACCGTTTCCACAAAAATGCAACAGCATCTCCTCATTTTATAATATTCTCTGTACTTTGAACACGTGCATTAGAGAGCACAACCGGTATCTTAGAGCGGCCGAAGGGAAACCTTTTATGATCACTAAATTACCGCTAATCCTCAGCCGATGCCTCATAAACAAACGGCCTAATCACGGAAGGTGTCCGCCCTTCCTTAGGATTACGCTGACACTGCGAATTTTTAGAACCGATAGACTCGTAAAATTGCTCTTTTATCGCCCTTGTGGGAAGGTGGGTGGCAGGGGGTGGTGGCGAGCGTCTTAGACCACTCCGAAATACTGACACTTTAAAGCGCCTCTTTGTCAGTGCAGTCACTCATACCCTTTACCATTTTACCAAGTTTGTAGAGGCGATTGGAGAGAGTTCGCCGTTTCTTTATGCCTTTCCTCTGTTTTAATAATGGATTGCATATGAATCACATCGTCATTCCATCAATCCTTCATAGTCAATAATGATTTAGAATTATAAGTGGAGAAGTGGATAAATTATCGTGATGTGTTACTTTGTAAGGCATCTCTAGAAAACTATGAAATTGAATCAACGCGTTTGAAACTATACTATATTGATTAGGAGAATATTATATCGAGAGGAGGTTTTTGAATTTCAAAACAGCTGCCAGAAGCATCTGAAGACAGTGAGATTAAAATTCCTCAAAAGGGAATTCAGAAGTGCCATTTACATGCCCTTATTAAAGTAATACATAGTAAAAACTGAGCACAGACGAAAATTGAATAAGATCGTTTTAAATTGTAAAATGCGTCACAGGCAATGGTGCTATTGTGATTCTCATCGTATTGTACGTGGTTATTAGTATTGAAAACTATCACAAAGCGTTTGTTGTGCGCCTTCGAAAGAGACGACGGATCTACAAAGAGATGAGGAGGATGATTTAGCAAATTATTTTCTTTAAACATCTGTGAGAAGAGTATATTAGACATCATTCAGAAACTGTGTGAGGAATATCTTTTCTTGAGAAAAGTACAGCAAATGATTTTAATGTATACATGTTGAGAATTATCTTTCGTTATCGTAAAAATATCATTTCTGTCGTGATTGAATCTGTTACTATTCTTTATCACTACTTTTCCTCAGAGTTTCTTCTGTAGCTGAAGAATGAAAAATAAATATTTACTCGCATAAAATATATAAATATTCCTTGATTCAGTATTACAAATGAAACTGAAGCACTTAGTGAAATATATGTTCGATTATTTGATAGTATTTATTATTTTTTGCTATCCTATCATTCTTTAAAGAATGGGTTCAATCGATTTATTCATAAGTTTATAAGACCTGCTGTTCATAAATGATCTTTTGATTGCAACGTATTTAAATGCATTAGTATGAATTTATATCTCGGAATTACATATTTTGTCTATATAAAGATTTCGCTCAATTATCAGGAAAACAATTATATTCTATGCACAAATCCGAGGTCACATTATTATTATTGGCTCATGTTTGTTAATTTAGAATTTTTGTACATAAAATAGGAATAGTTTATTCCTTTATTATACGTACTCTATATACATTTATTAACTCTTTTTGATTTTAATAAGGATCCGTTTGTTTATGAGGTTTGCATTTCCTTCACATTGTATTTAAAGTTTGAATACGTATGTTTATATTTCAATATGTATATATTTTGAATTATCTATGGGCGCATCTCGAAAAGTAAGCATTCGTATCAGTGCTCTGAACACTTTGAAGTTTTCTCACCGTGGAATATTCATGGCGATATTTACACTAATTTGACTTCCTTTGAAATGCTTATATGGCTTAGCGAATTGTATGAATCGCAGGAAGTAATTCCGCCACAAAACCGATTCAGAGTACAAATTAGGATTTCTTCTTCAAATACAACACTTATTGGATTCAAGACTCTAGCGAAGCCAAACAAGCGAAGAACAACGACGATGCATTTTATAAAAGGCACACGGCATGTGTCGGGATATTCCAACCCCAATATTGGCATAAGGAAATGCCTCTTTCATCCACTCCCTCCGAAAGCCCAACAAAAAGAGATAATTTATCATTCGGAGGGGTCGTTCGTGGGAAATAGCGTACGGTTGCCTTTTCCAAGTATTCCGGAGAAAGGAAATTGTTTATTTTTTCGGATGTTTTTTTTACGCTTCCATGGTAATTATTGAGGATCATTGTCCCGCTGAGAATGTGTTATGGAGAGAATTTAACTCTGATGGATTCATTGCAATCGACTAATTTATTGCGACTATGTGATCATTAAGATTTCGGGTCAATACGTGCATTTTAAGTTTTATATATATTTAGATCATCATAATATTGAAAGTTCCTTTAAGTATTGATGCATCATATAAATCAGCAGAATGTTTTATTCTGATCGATTGATACGAACTCCATAGCAAAGTTTTGATGAATCCCTTATTCCTTATTTTGTGGAGAATTGATTTATTTGTTACTTTCGATATTAAAACTTAACAAACAATTCTCAATTGCCATCCGATTCACTTACAAATATTTTTGTGATTTATAGTTCATAACACATAGTTGAGAATCAATCTTTCGAAATTAGACGTTATTAAATAAAGAATATCTATTGCGATGCCTCTAAGGTTAAATTGATTTCAAAATAACTATATTGAAATTTGCATTTTAAATCATTGGTTGAAATGGTCTTAATAATGATGCAAAGTAGCAGTAAGACTTTCAATGTATTTTTCTGAGTTATGATGTTACAGCTGAGATTATACTCAACAGACATTGAGTGGAGGTGGAATTCTCAGTTCATCACATATTCTTTCTAAGATAATAATAGTGTCCATAAGATTTTCGTGGCATTTTTGGGATGATGATATATTAGTTTAACTTCAGAAATAACATTATTGCGTCTTTAATATAATTGATAGGATCTTAAAATCCGATAATAGAATTGAGGAAAAGTTCCTCAGTCATATAAAAAGTTTCCAACGCATAACATCCATTCCATTGGAGGGTTTTCGGAAACTCTTCTGAGAAATATATCTCTTTTAAAGAGTAATGCGTCCCCCCCTCTCTTTGTTGTCCTTGTGATGGCGAAGTTCTGATCAAAAAGTCAAACGCATGTGTACTATTATTCCCGTACTCATCGATTTAAGTATATTTACTTAATGTAAATCAAGTTCTATTATACTCAATGTAATTTTTTCGTGTTTATATGAGTAAAATACTCATTTTACTGAATTATACACCTGATATGTATAACAAATAATAGAGTCGATGTTTAAAAACTGATTTATCATGTATTTAACATATAAATATATGAATGAATAATATATTTACAAAAATAAAAATGTACTTTGCGTCAAGAGACTTTGATTCAATTGCCGTATAGAGGAATACTTTTTATTCTAAAATATGGGAAAGATGTCGCATTTTATATGGAACTAGTAAATTAAAGATAGTTTTTCACTTAAGTTATTTTATAGTTGCAAGGAAAGAGCAGAAGTTTTTGATTATATTCATTTACTTGTTTTTATATATACCTTAACTATTTAAGAAACAGCCCGAATACAAAACCTATGTATTTTAAATTAAAAATTCATTGAAGTGAAAGAAAAGTTGAATAGAGAGTCAAACTCAATCTTTTTAGTTATCCACTGTAATACTATCGCTGGTTTTTCCTTTGAGGTAATTCCCGATTCCGTCTTCAGTTCAAATTTATTTGCAGATCAAACAACCAAACGAAGGCGACCAAAATCGTCGGTTCCACGCATCGTTTGACGATTCAGCCGTAGTCATTTCGAACTGCGAATTTAGACAAATCGCCAACGCGAGTTGTCTTATAAATCATGGGAAAGTGTGGAACGGATGACCCGGAGAATATTCCCAAGGAGATTTGAGCCAATGTTGAGCTATTTATTCTTCTCCCTTGATTACTTCATCAACTGGTTCTTATGATCCAGAAAGAATCAAGAAACGTAAGTAATCTAAAGGGATATATTTAGAACTTAAATAAAAGATGTACTAATCGATTGAGTGTTAGCGACGTTCTAGGATGGTTTCCAAGTAATTTCTTTCGCAGTATTTTATATTAGAAAATTTATTTTGTTACTATGTATATTATTATAGAATATGAGATAATTTATTTAGAACTCATTTGAACAAGCAGCCATAGGTGTATGGCAGGACGTGAATCGCTCCCAAATTATCATCTGAACTGCATTACCTCTTCCGTTTATTCGAAACACTGTTAACAATGAAGTTAAATACATGTGACTTATAAGTTTTCCATCGAGTAAAATATGTCGAATGGAAAAATAATTGCAAACGTTGCGAATGTTTGAGATAATATTTTTAGTGCGTAAATGTGAAATGTCCTTACATATTGAAACTTTAACTCATGATAGAGGTTAGTTAAATCTCTAAATGAATAATTCGTTCTGGTGTCCAAAATCTCTTTTTCTATAAACAGTAGTTTTTATAATTTATTAAAATTAATTCATCAACTTTGATGACATTTGTGAATATCACCTGAGAATGAAATGTATATCAAATGATAATTTAAGATTAATCAAAACCGAATATTTCATCTTATAAATATTTGAAGGATTTTGTTCAATACTTCTCAATTATTACATTATTTATCAATTCAATCAATATAATAATATTGTATACATACACGTATATATGTATATAATATCTGATATAAAATTCATAAAATCAATTCTTGAAGTGCCCTATTAATCAGATTAAAAAAGTTTCCTATTGGCCAAAAAAGTTATGTCGAAAATAATTGTATGTTTCTGGACATAAAAATGAAACTTATTTATCCTCCATCCACTGAAGTAATTAAAAATTATAAAGCGTAACTTACGTTGAGAAACCTTTCCGTCGTAGAAATGTTTGAGTAAATAATTTATTTGATGATGAGGCCCTTATTCGTTCATTTGACGTCACATGATATGTTCGGGGACAGCAAATGAACAATAACACGCGTTCGTGGATCACTTATTTTTGGAAACACGTTGCTAAATTTGCGTTTCCAAATGGTATTTCAAAATATAAACCCCCTTCAGAAGGAATGCGACATATTTTTAATACTTCAAAGGGACGCAAATTCAATGACTCGAAGCGTATTTTCAATGGCGTTTTTCCTCAAGACGCTAAAACAAACGAAGGCGTGCGCGTTCGTTGAAGAGCTGCAATCGGTTGTAAATCCGTTTTCGGGAGATTTTAATTAAAAAAAGGTTCGCTTGTTTCGGCCGAAAAACGAAATACGCATTGTGTTCGGGAAAAGACGAAAAGGTGCGCCTCGCGTATGTCAATTTTTCCCCGGACATACTCGCCTTAAGAATTCACGGCGAAAATTACCGAAAAGGGTTCTTTTTCCGAAGTCTAGCGAGAGAAATTTGAACAATGCATTCAGAGGTTAACCGAGGAATTAGAAAAAAAGAGGGAATTTAAAAAGGACAAAAGAAATGGACAATGCGTTATTTTTGGCGGAATTTGATTCGACGATTTTCGTGGTCCAGAGGATTACCGGTCTGTGCTTCAGAAAAGGTTTCCTTGCGAGGAGGCGCGTTTTGTGCGCGGGATTGTTCTTTTTCCGCAAACAAATTGAACGACGGATCTTTCTCTGGGAACACTTTTTCAACCTCATTATGTAAGGCGTCGCAGAGACATCGGTGGCGCCTTCTGGGGGAACTCCCGCAAACCACCGTTTAATTAGGAGATCTCTTGTTAACCTTCCGCTTGGATCCGAAAACTTTACCGAGGGAGGAAGTGTATCAATCGTTAATTAAAAGTTGCACGTGCGTTTCGGAGCCCCCTTTTTTCTGCGAAGGTTAGTTCCTCAGCGGTTCGTTAGGGAGAGCCATTGTCGCGCCAAAGGCAAAAAAACCGCTAAAAAGGGTGGTCGGCGCTAAGTTTTTCAAATGTTTTCGCCGAAAAAACGACAAAAAGGTCGCGTCGTTAAGAGGCCGCGCGGCTCGTGCGCTTTTTCTTTCGTCGCTCAATTGTTCGCACGGGTTGTCGCGGACTCATTAGTGAAAACGAATCGCTTTCGATTGTAAATCCATTCCACGTGATTTGCAATGCGAATAGTGATGCGAATTTCGAGGGAAATGTTGTGCTTCGATGCGAAAAGTGCTCTCTTGCGAATATCTCCAATTTGCGAACGATCTTCGATGGGAACTGATAAAGAGTTCATCTTATATTGCCATTTCCGGATTTTTTATTAAAAAATAAATCAATTGCGGAAAACGGTCTAGAATTATTTAAAATTCTTTCTTTGTTTCCATTTAGAATTTTACGAATTATTACGTATAACGGAGAATTTGCTTAAGAGTTTGCATAATTCATAGTTTGGCCTTCTGTGTCATTTAAGACGCTTTACTTCTCTTGGAAACAAAGAAAAAAAATGTAAAGGAAATAATATGCACACTAAAAATACTTTAATTCGAATATTTAAGAAAATTGCGATTTGTCGAATTCTCTCCAAAGTTGTTTTGTTATTTATATCTAAATTACAATTCAACTTCTTCGGACTAAGGCCGAATATTATGATCGTATAATTTCATATTATCAATTTGAGCAATCCTTTAGAAATTAATTACCTATTATTATAAGTAAAATGAAAGTAAGTCTTAGAATATATTTATTTTAGGAATGACCGGTTGCACCCTAACATGTTTACCCGATAGCAAAATCAGTCACTTTAAATCCACTAAATTTACTCATCCATTTCAGTTGCAAAACAAGAATTTAAAGCATTCATGCACTCTTGATTAAATTATTATAAACTCTATCGAGGAAATCAGCGTAAAACATAATCCATTAGTTTCCAATACAATTTCGTAGTAAAATTCTCTTATATAATTTATCTTTGGAAACATCAAAACTCGATAATCTCCGTGATTTGGAAAATACTCTCTCTTTTCGTTCTTCTAATTCCCTTTGAAAAGACATCGTTTAAATGTGAAAAGTGGATAATGTGTGTTAAATGGATTATTCGAAAGAAAAAGTGAGATGATAATGACACTCAAATAAAGATCGAAAGGAAAATGTAATGAGTTTGGAAGAAAACGAGACGAAAGATGTGAAAAGATGAATCATAAAAGATTCATCCAATTGGATATGCCGACATTGATCCTACACTTATACAGAGTTATTACGGCTCAAATGGACCGTAAAATCCAAGTCCAAGAATCGCATGCGTCTCAACGAATCATCGTTTAAAGAACTTTCAATTGTTTTGTTCTTTTTTTTCTGAGGATTATTAACCTTTCAAATATTCCATTCCATTTATGTTTACAAAAAGAATGTAATATTTGTATGTACATGTTTTATTTATCTGCCACTTCTCCATTTCTATTTACATATCTGTGTCGCTCTGGTCCATTATCGTCTATGGAATCGATTGTCTTAGGCGTTCATTTGTTTAGTTGTATTTGATTCCACTAATTGATAATGAATTTTCCAAAATTTCTTCTTAATCTCCATTTATTTGTTCGATTTAATCTAAAAATATTGATTTTCAAATTTAAATGAATTAAATCTTTCGTATTCAATGTAGATAGAAGAAAACCTTTTGTATTACAGTTAAAAATACATTTCCAAGTAATCAGATTTTTGGATGAAATATATTTGGCAGTGTTTCGTGTGAACTGTATAAGATGGATTTCTAGATGTGAAAGTTCAATTTTTTATCAGCAAACTTAATCATCACGGCTCTCATTTTTCGTTCAAATAAGCATCAAATTAATTAGAAGCTTCATATTCATCGCTTAGAAGTATATCAAAGAGAATAAAATTCGCTCTTTTTATTCCAAAATTATCACTCATTGTCTTTGCCGTTCTTGTCGATGTCAAACATCGATTATAACACTAAAGTTCTTATTGGCAACAAATCCAAAATGTATGTAATAAATTTATAACAATATATGTATAATCTAGTTCATCAATTTAAGTTTTATGCTGTTTTCACATTTCTCGCTTTTAAGGAATATTTATTCAGAAATTGCAGATACGTGTTAAATTAGGTATTTTCAAATGACTTTTGACTAATATGAAACTGGAGAGAATATATAATAGCTCAGATTCATAAGTTAATTCGTTTGGAATAGCATTTTCCAAGTATTAAAATGGTAGAATGTGTTTGCTTTTCACCATTGTGCCTATTTCCCGGAACATGCTCCAATTTTCGAAATTACACAAACGGATTTTAAAACTTAGATCGTTGCTAAATATATCAATCTTTGTCCTTATGCGCATATTATTCTTTTATTAGACTTCTTTGGCTCGAAAAATACCTCCTTCATAGAAAGATATCGGGATAATAGATATGGAAAAAGGGCCTTCATAATGAAGCAAGGTTGTTAGGGAAATCCTTGACTGGTTTGCAAAGGTTTTTTAATGATTTACTGTACAACCAAAATGAATTATTGTCGCCATTGACTACCGCAGGGCAACCTAAATGAGGTGTTATGACAATAAGGAATTTTCGCAATGGAAAAGGAATTGTTCGCGGGAAGAAAGGACGGAGACGGGGGGATTTGCATGCAAAAAGGTACAGAGGTTTTGAGGGGCCGATGTGATTATACTAGCGATATATTATTCTGGCCGCAGGAAAAGAAGGGCCGCTTTAGAGTTACAAAGCGGTAAAAAGACTCAAAGTTTTTAGAGGCATAAGCGGGAAACGCGTGTCATTGCAAACATTTGATATTCCATTGTTTCTTAACTCCGTCATTAAGCTGACCACGTGACCACAATGCATCGCGCGCTTACAATTATGTATCATTTACGCGGACTCATTTTGCTGGGGATTTTTAAAAGTTTAAATACTTATCGAAAACCTATTCAAATAGGAGAAGATAGATTAGAATCGTTGGATGGATCAAGACGAATCTTATTTTGGAATAATAGTTCGTTCGATTTACGTCGATTGAAGTGTTTAAAATTTTCTAATCGATCGATAAATGTCCTCTTTCTAACGATAATTAATTGGTGGAAGTATCGATCGTACCTTTAATTAAAAATCTACTTCTTTGAAACTCATTAATCCACTGGATTATACTTTCGGAGAAGGTAACAATTTATTTATTGAATTTTATTTGGAACAAAATATTTATAAAAGTATTCAATGTATGTTTCGAGATATCGATAGATAGACTTTTGATCTTAAATGTTTAATCTAAATTATCGAATTATAAATAAATGCCAATATGCAAACCTGCTGTATGATGAATGACGTAATCCATAAATCAAATCTTATAACATGAACCAATGGGCATGTCGATAGAAGAACTGATCTTTCACAAAAAGTTGATTTATATCTTAATAGATGCATCGACTCCAATTTAATGATGAGGAGGATTATACTTATATAACTAAATACTCGTGTTTTTTATCGATTAATCGAGAAACATCTATATTAAAATCTTTCGATTTAACTATTTGCCTAAATATCTCGTCTAAAATTTATGTTTTTTGGCATCTTATCGAAGTATCGTGCTATGTTTTGCCTCGAGTCACATATTTCTTCCGAAATCCATGGCATCCCTCGATGATAATGAGTTTTTTTCCGTTAAGAAGATTCGGAGAGTTCCATTCTGCGATGCTTTCTTCGTAAGCCGATAAAGAATCCGTACGAAAGAGCGATATGATCAAAGGCCGTTGTACGGCCGCAAATTTAGGAATCAAAGAGATCCCTGACAATGGAGTCTATTTCTAATCGTAATGGAACGCCTTCTAGCGGGAGAGAAACAAGTTAAAAGGCTGTGATTTACAGAAATACCGACTCTAATGTGCGCCATTGTGTACCGACTTGATTAAATTGTGCTTTCGAGGAAAAATTCTTCCATAGATGTATATTGCGCCAAGTTATTCATTCCTTTAAGTAAAGCATGCAACTGGAATTAATTGGTGCAGAATTGCTCTGAGGAATATAGTTGGCTAATGAAAACAATATACATTTTTTTCCACAAAATAAACTATTTTTTATATATCTCTTGCTTTTACTGAAGTTAGCGGAAACACTAACATGATGATAAAACAAATAGCTTATTTAGTTGCAAGGTACGCAATTGTCCTTTATTACTTGGAAAATGAATAAACAATAATTAGAGAATATTCTTTGGTTAAACCGTGAAATAATCTTTGAAAATAGCAATTTACTGATTAAACTCGAATTTGATGTAATACTATTATCAAAAGAATAATAATGTATGATTAGATGTTTATTATATAACATGTAAAAATATCTGCACAAAATAACTCCACAATCGCAAAAGTAAATAAATAGATAAAATTCAATCATCGAAGGAAAAGATGAATTACTTAGTTTTAAGAATAGGTTCGAAAGTCGAAGGTTTTAAAAATATTGTTGTTTCTATGTTCCGATTATTAAATTCGGAAATTTTTTAGTGGGAGAGATTCTTTCATATGTTACATATGAAAGAATAGTTCATCTATTGAGTCGAACACTTTGGTGCCACTCTGTAAAATCTCAACCGAAAATTCCCCTGATTTAACGACTCGGTCCTTTCTATATGATCCATTGTAATACGAATAACAAAATTGAAAAGTTTAAATAGGAAATATTAGATGCAGTAATCGTTCAGTGGAATTTGACATTTTAATCCGCGATAAATGATCGGTCCAAAAACGATACTGCGGTGGACTTATAGGAAGAATGTGGTAACTTTTAGTTGTGGATTTATTTGAGTTGAATTAAAATAATAGTAATCAGGGTTCAGTTGAAGGAGAAAACGGAACACAAAAGTACGCATTGTTTCAAATCAACGATCCATCTGAGAAAACTTTGATTGTTCAAAAATTAAAATATTGTTATCTTTTCTCTTCACTAACTTGTCATATGTACATTTCAGAAAATCATACTACCAAATCGCAAATAAATCCATTCGTTTAATTTTTCAAAATTCTATTTTTTCTAATCTAATGGAAAACATTATGAATATACCTCATAAGTTTCATAATATGGATTAAAATTAGAAAACACTGCTAAAGCAAAGAATCCATGATAATAGTAACGAATGTGAAGGAAAGAAAACAAGATAATGATATGGGAGTGAATGCAATGATTTGAATGATGCCTTTGTACATCACTAAAGACTCGTGGTGAAAAGGCGCCTTACGAGATATCTTTATGAGAATAGGTCCCTTTCATCATGGCCGAAATACGCTTTTGTGGAATTTCCATATCGTTTGTGTCGAATTAGCGTTGTCCCACATTCAGATCGAACTTGGTTTCGCGGACGTGATACTTTCCATAAAGATTCTTATGAAAGACTATTCGAATAGTGATATGGAGAAACTCTATTCTGAATACTTCTCATATATTTAGATTTTCTGGTATTTTCTCTGCTATAAGATTTTTCATTCTGAATGATTCCCATTCTAAAAACTTTAATTTGAACTCATATGAATATTCTTCTATTGAGGATCCTTAAACAAGATCAGTAATTGCATGACCTATTGAGAAAATTTTGTTGGAGGTAATTTTATCGTAAAATATTTTATCCTTTTACTTCCGTGATATCTTCTGAATTCCTCATCTGAAATAAAATCGATTTCGGTGCGAACGTCTAACTAATTCATACAGCAGATGATTTACGGCAGAGATTAGATCGTTTAGAAAATGCATTCTAAACTTTTCACGTGGATTGGATGCTTTATGAACTTAATGGAACCTCTGCAGAAAATATTCATGTAATTCTTTTTATATTACTTTTGTGAGGTGTATTTCTTTACGTCTCTTCAGCCGAATTCATTCATTTATGATTGCAGTCTTATAAGCGATTGAGTGAGTGGCATAGTTGGCTTTCCTATTCAGAGAGAGAATCTTTCTATCAATTTGTAAAAGGCTCAATTCCCTTTTCTGTATAATCAATCCATTTTGTCCACGAGTCTAGTCTATTTAGTAAAAGAAACGACCCACCTAAGCTTATGATGGAGTATCAAATTTACTCGTTATAAATTCCGTGGGTTTCGAATAATTGGTCAAATTAATAGACTTCAAAAGGGACTTTAAAAAGGAGCGAGACAAGTGACAGAAATAAACAAGCAACCGCCCCTCCACCATTAGTGGCTTACGAGGAATCGCATAATTCCAGACCCTCCCCAATCAGAATCCTCATCATTATTAATGCTCTCTTATGCTTTCCTTTTCGCACCCCGAAGCGGTGCTTTTGAACGCTTTTTGTGTATTTTTTCTGCGACCGTTAAAAAAGTACTTTTTCACGGCTCCTGATTTCTCCACCCATTAAAAAAAAGTTATTCGTTTTTGTCTCTTCGTAATCCAGTCGTCCTTTTTTAATTTCGTCCTTTGCAAATGCCTCTCTTCAGCCCTTCTCATTTGTTAATCCTCGTGTTCGACAATCGCAGACACAGTCGCCAAATGAGGGTCAGGGATTCCCGGTCCTTAATTGTAATTAAAATCGGAGAGTCCTCTTGCGGTACTCAAATGAGTGATTCGAGCACTTTGAGGGCCCCATCTTCGCCATTCAAATCCCTCGAGGTTTGTTTCGGCTATTTCCTGAGAAATAAAAGAGGGTTATCGAGTTTATTCGTTTGCCTGTAAACGAGCAAAGGTTTGACAGTTTCCGGACGAGGAATCAGGGGAACAGGAGCGTCCTGTTTTTAATGCGCCCTTATGTTTTCATTTTTCGTTTGTTTTTTGACCTGACGAATGCGTCTTTTGTTTTCATACGTGTTTATCGGACGAGAGAAGCGCTCGGCAGTTGTTTTACGGAAGCCTTTCAAAAAAGGAATACTTTCGAACGGAAATTTTGCGATTAAATTCGTAACTTTGTCAATTCTGCGAACTACGGCGACATTCCGTAGTTTAATTTCAATCAAATTTTCGCATTTCGTGGAAATAATTGTACGCTCTCGGTCCAAGTTTGAATGAGAAACGGATTTTGTCGCTCTTTTAATGGTGTCAATTCAACTGAGCACATTTCCGAGATGAACACAATCGGTGGTGGCTACGGATTTCCCTTAATCTACTCGAAACAGCTTAGAAAGTGTTCAGAAAGTGGTGTTCAGCTTTTGTTAACCACCAAGTCTTTTGGGTTTTTATACATTTTATATTTTGAAATATGCCATATAATGACCAAAATAATTTATTTCAAATTTAGCAAATTTCACATCGAGGTTTAATAATCTATCTGACCTTTTTATAGGAATCGTTTTAGTCGAATTTAGTCATTTTTAATATTATTGTCGTTCGATTGCAAATGGAATCCAATAGTTGTTTAATTTTTCATCAGAATCACTATAATCGTAAATATCGTAGCCTTTGGATAGTTCTTGTAAGAAGTTATTAGAAATTCCATACGAGAGTACATAAAACCTATGAAATACTTTGCGTATTTAGCTCAAATATACAAAGCTGTGGTCCTAAATTTATGGTCATTCAAAAAAAATTATGCTATACCGATAAACTTTTGCCATTATTAAGTATAAATTATATTATAAAATTAAAGAAAGTTATACACACGTGTATTCACATTGAGCTATATCTACAATTCCTCATTCGCTGTTACTCCTGTGCTGTATGATATCCTCACTCATGCTAGTTGTCCATTAAAATAGTCAAAGTATGAGAGTAGTTTTTGTGTACCGATTTTCAAATTTATATTCACCGAAAACTGCTTAACATCCTTTTCAAAAATAAAGAATGATATTTGGATCTTGTTGATATATCTAAACAATCATATCCAAGAAAATAAGTAATGCTTCCTAAGAAAAATGCACTATATGGCAAACGGAATTTGAATTCTATTTTACGTTCGAAGCACAATCTTGTACGAAGAATTTCTTTCGAAACTTAATCATTCAAGGAATATAACTCTGTCATTGAAATTTCCTCAAACTCAAAGAAATAGGAAAAGTGCATATTCCCATTTTCGTACTTACAAAAGAATATAAAGTATAAACGATTTATATGATGATGTTTTAAACAACCAATATGAAGACTTTTGTTTAATTGATCATAAAATAGGGCATTTATTCGATAGTATGATCAAAGTGTAAACTTTCAATGTCCATTCCTCTACAGAAATGGAAGGCAAACTAAGAATGCTTAAGTCTCTTAAAATAATTTTATTCTACGGAAGTAGTATGCAAAAGCATAACTATCTACTAACTATCTCACTATATATTATAACTAACTCACATCTCTTTTGCAGTTAATTTTGTGAGTATACAATATTTATTCCCCAATAGAAATTCAGTGCAAATGCTGGACTTTCATATGGAATGCTGGATGAGTAGTTTGTGCAATCGATGTCTCTGGACTACGAAAAAGGGATGACATAGGCATCACGTTTAATTTGAGGAAATATACGACATCTCCCGATTGCATTATTAACTTAGCCACGAGACATAAAGAACAACCAAATATGAAGAGATAGGAATGAGAATGAAAATTATTTAGCTCCTAGATATATCTCGAATGAACATATAGACAATGCATACTTAGGACAAGTATAAAACGGAATATAACAACAGGATTAATGAAATGAAGAGGAAATGAATATTGACTGAATTACTTTCGGAAAGAATATACGTACTCTCAAAATCCCGAGAAACTGAAGGTCTGTAGTCGAAGAATTTGCATCGATGGTTGATCCCGTGTGTTAATTAACATAAATAGCATTATAGGGAAAATAGAAAGGCTTATGGAATATAAAAACATCTTTTTGTATCCTGTTTAGATCTATAAACATCCAACTAATTCCGTTTCCATGATCATCCAATTTCAGTTATCTCACCTTTACGTTTATAACTCCTTCGAACACTCTCATCCATTTTCCTTTTTGTTGTTTTATGAAACAATTTATTGTCTCTTAAATGAAAAAACACGTATGGTTGGAATGAGAATCATTTTATTGAACTTTCTTTTTAAAACCAATGCTTATATTAGCATTTATCTAGATTACAGCACTTACAGAAGGAACTTGAAGACAAAAAATAGAATTATACAATTCAAGAATTATATATTTATATATATAAACAACAGAACGACAAAACTACAAACCTCTCTGGTCGCAACACTATAATTTCTAACGATAGGAACATAAAGAGATAGGTGATCATGAAAAGGGAGGAAAGAAAAACTCCTACAGCTTCGTCTGCATCGAAGAACCAATGGAATCTAGGAGGGAAAATTCACTGGAGCACATACCCTATATTCTCACATGAGAGAGTAACTGTTAAGGACATAAGGGATCGTGTAACTTCACAATATTCACAAGTTTACAAGCTAAACTTTCACCAACATGTTTATCACGAGTTTATTGCCGAATCGGAAAAGTCATGGTTCCCATCTTCAAACTACAGAATTTTGGAGACGGAATTTTCCGTTTGAAAAACATCATAAACAACATAGTTCTTCAGTTAAGCCTACAAATAATAACATTCCTCGTTTAATGAAACAGTTCTTTTTCCGAATCATTTGACGGAAGATCGCGTATTTCCTCTCAACTGGATCACTTCTACTAATCGTGGACACGACGTGTGCGAGGTGTTCTCCATTGTTTAAGGGACAGGTCCTGGAGGACGGACTTGGTCCTTGTTCATCGAGGACCATTTATATTCACTCCTCTTGGAATTCTACGCATATTTACTCTAATCGGGAGTTTTCTCTAAATTCTCGAGGATTGGAGTAAACGTATTGTTTTTGATCGGTTCGCCCATCGGAAACACTTTGATAGGGTGCTACGGAAAAGGGAGACATACGTGGGCCTACGTAAATGCAAATTGAGACCCGAAGAGACGCGGGATTCCTCATTCACAACCATCCAAAGTGTCACGAGCGTCCGAACCACAATTATCCATTGGAAAGGAAGAACGCACCAAAGCAATTCCATTGTTCAAAGTGGAGTCATCCACTCATTCACTCCGTTCAGTCTCTGTCGGGTCAGAAGATGACGGTGAGCGGCCTTCTGAACTCTGAACCGCCTCCACCGCCGTTGCTGCCTCCGGCGCCGCTTCCCTGGCCCCCGCTCTCGCCTCCCGCACCGCCGCTCCCCGACAACTGGTGGTGGTGCAGATGGGAATATGCCGCAGCCGCTGCGGCGTACTGGGACATCAGCGCACTTCCACCGCCTGAATAGAGAGAGGGATGAGAGTTTGAGGATTGCGGTCGGTCTTCAATACACATCAAGAAACATAACAACTTTGTATATGATTTATTCATTTACGAGATGTATAGGTTCACTCAACTCACGGTGCATGCACCCCCTGCCACACACCGAAAGGTGGCTCGCATGATATCTAAATAGACCTCGAATTTTAATGGTAATTTGTCTCCTCTGAGGAATTTCAGACTAAATGGATTACTTAGTCCACTTATATTGTAGATGAAAAGACATCCGTTGCCAATTTCAGCCTAAATAAACGTATGTATAAGTGTAATTATGTTCGCTAATACCGTGAAGAATTAATTTTTGAATGCTGAACTAGAGTTGACATATTTATTTTACTCGCTGGCGATTCATCTGTGATGGGTATAATTACTTTTAATTTTTTTATAAATATGGTCTTGAAAATTTTATCGGTGATAAATGAAGTCTATATTGACCCCTTTTTTGAAAATGTTATTTGCAGCAATAAAATTCCATGTAATATTTTATTCCCTCACTGTATTTTCGTATTTTTCGGTGACTTTCTCTGCTAACTTCATATCGTTTATTGCTTTTGTAGGAAATAATTTTCTTAGACCCGCTCGTCATTCCATTCCATCAAATATCTTACTAATAGTGATTTCTGATTGATAACGTCACATAAGTAATTCTAAGGAATGGAACCGTTTTATCGTACTACCGAATTCAAACAGCCGCTAATTAAGTTTTTCAAGCACTTTATATATGAGTAATACTCAGCAGTCTGAAATGACAAATAGCTTTATGTAAGTGTAAAATACGGAAGGAAAATTTGCGATTTCGAAGATGGTGTAACATATCTGGGGTCTTTTCATCGTATTCTTCCAACCTTTTTGTGCGGTTGAATTCCAGAAGCTCTTAACTCATCAAAGGAGCACATGGTGAGGAATTTCGAGTTGGAATCCACGTGCATTTATATTCTCCGCATTGTCTCTCCACTTTGATGAAGTCGAAAAAGGCAAACAGTTCTTTCAAACGTGGAATTCACAACGTGCGAATTCGACCTAAGAATCCATCGGCCACTGCGTAAATATTAACCTCTGCTATTCAACCCAAAGTCCGTCACTTCCGAATAATTCACACTTCCACGACGTTTTCTCATTAAAATAATTGCGCCCCCAGAAGCATGGCACTTTAGGATCTAATTCCGTTTTATGGCAGCACTCACCGCTGGTGCCTCCGGGGGCAGTGCCGCTGCCGCCCACGGCCTGGTGTAGGGCCGCCACTGCCGCGGGGTAGTAACCGGCCAGGTCCGTCTTCTGCTCCCCCGGAGAAGGAGTGCGGGTGGTGGAGGGATCGAGTCCGTAGCCTCCACCGTACGCCTTGGTGTCGAAGTAGGCCTTGGTGATGGCCGGGTCCAAGTATCCTCTCTGGTGGTGCTCCAGATGGTGCGGAGTGTGGTGCGAGAGGGTGGGCGGTGGAGGGGGGAGGTGCGGCTGGTGATATCCTTGTGAGGAGGGCACCTTGTGTCCGGGGGAGGCAGGAGATGCCGATGAGGATGAGGGGGAGGCCGAGGAGGAGGCGGAGGAGGCGTGGTCGGTGGAGGAGGGAGGTGCGTAGGGCATGGTGGAGGAGGAGGAGTGTGTCGGAGGGGCGGTGGAGGAGGGAGTGGATGTTGGGGGGAGGGAGGAGTAGGGAGACCTGTAGTCCATAGAATGTCCCACGACCTGCGGATATTAAATGGGAATGTAGAAATACAAGAGTAACAAATGAGCATCGACTGCTTTTTAAGAAACGGATTTTTAAAGATATCACTTCGTCCAGAGAAAAGAAGCTGTTGGTTAGACATAGAAGTCAGCCACTGTCATAGGTCAGATTGATAACAGTAATTGTAGATCGATTATGGCAATATTTCTGTGAATCGTACCCGTAAAGTATATCTTATGTATTTTTGCATTTTCTGAACTGACAAATTTTTTGTCGACTGAATCAGTTCTCAATAACTAGTTGTATGTAATTTAACATTTTCCCATTATATTAGTTGATGTTTCGAATGAACAATTTCACAGATTAACGATGTGTATGAGTTTAAGTATATATTTCTTTATCTTTGAAATAACTCTAAAGTACTTGAATGCTTCTGACACTTGTCGTGCAATTACCTGATGGTGGTTATTCAACTGATGAGCCGCTGCGGCCGCGGCCGCCGCTGCAGCCGCCATGCTGGCCGCGCTCAACGAACCGTATGCGTAGTATCCTCCCATTCCACCTCCTAATCCGGCTGCGGGTCCTCCTGCACCCATCCCTGCCGCACCCAGTCCACTCATTCCGCCCATTTGGTGGTGCGTGTGGTGCGGGGAGTGGTGGTGCTGGGCGTGGTGCATGCTGCTCGCCATGCCTTTGAGGGAAGGAAAGTCTTCTCATTAAACTCAATATTTCCAATGTCACAATCAAACGCAATATCTCTATCTTCTCTTGTTACTCTTCTATTTAAATTCTTATATCGATAGGGTTTATTACTTTCAGAACAAAATATTATAAAAATTTGAAGTTTTGATAAATATTTCGGCAAAGGAGATGAAACTCACTTTTACATTACATTTAAGGCTGTATACCATTCCATTGTTCCAAAGTGTATATGTGTCATACATATCTTCATTTATTGTGGAGGAGTTATGTAAATTGGCACTTAAAATGTAGAAAAACAATAGGAAATATTAACCAACTTCACATTCATTTTCTATTGAATTTCAATTAAAATAATTAAATAATATACTTATATAGATTAATAAAAATAGTGAAAACTTTCCTTAATATGGACACGAGAGAAGATTAACAAATAATTTCATAAGTCGAATAAAATAATTTCCTGTAATTCGCTTGATTAAATCATACAATTTGGAAAACCTTTGGACTATTCTGATTGGAAATAATTTCAAATGAAATATCATTTGTTCCGAAAATTAGATTCAACTTTAAAATGAAGATCGATTCTTGGGCTAAGCATAAGTCAACAGTTGGACATACACTCGCAGAACATAAAAGCAGAGAATTTTTTCAGATAAAAGGTAAAAATACTCGCTGCAGATGAGAAATCGTCCTTCCCACGCAAGTTTCTATCCTTCTCGCAGACTACAAGATGTGTTTGATCTTTGGACTGCGGGCACATAAAGCATCGCCATCTTCAACGAGATTCACTTGTTTCCATTCGCAGCCATCGATTGCTATCGCCGCCAACAATAAACTTATACATTTGGCGCCTTTCAGCCGACGCAAGGAACTCTTTGAGTGATTGACTTTGTTTTAGATCTTTAATCTGCGTGGCTCCCAAATCTTCTTTAAACATTGTATCGCTACAACTTTATTGCTATCCTCACAACGAATACTTGAGGGGGTCGTATATATGTACAGCTGTCAAGACTCGCTCGGAAAATTATTCTCTTTCATGCAGTACCATTTTGAGTTTATCGCCATAAAATCTAAACTAGGAGTCCGTTTTATGAGATATGTATGCATTAGAATGCAGATTCAGGTACTTATTTGTTATTGCGTTCGTGAATTTCATACAGTTAACTTATCCGTTGAATCTATTTTCTAAGAATCTCAAATTTCAGACTCATATCATAAGAGAATGTTTTAAAAAGAAACATAATTTATACTTTCGTGTTTCTTTAAATACAATTTGAATATTCTTTCAATAGACTTGTATGGAGAATTTTAGCAATTCGAGGTCAAGAAATATTTGTTTTTTTCCTGTTCTTATAACCTTTCCACCGAATACTTTATTCTTATTATTTTTTCGTTACAAAGGCCGTTCGCCTAAAAATCGGCGACTTGATTTGTGTTACTCTGCATGCTTTACGAACAAACTGTATCTTCAAATCTGAAATATGGTTAACAAACCTCATAACTTTTTCTTTAAAGATTAAAATATCTCGTATATTAATTTATTAAGTGGTTGCTTAATCCAATTACTTCTAACAGATTAAGTATAACAGTTGAAGACAACAAAGAGTATGTTCTCAGCGGGATGCTAGGCATTCACCAGCTGTGTTCTCAGGACCGGTTATTATTCGCTAAATCATTAAATATGCGCCTTAAGACGGAAGCCCAATTCTTTGTTCGGAATATCCTTCTTGATTCGCATCTTCGCAAAATTCGCAATTAGAGTTTTACGAATGAGCAAAAATAAATGACGAATAGAAATATTAATTATCTGAGAATTAATAAATCTCTCTAAACTTTCTTTTAAAGTTGTTTTGAAAATTATTTCTTACTATGGATGTTAATTATTTATTATAATCACCTTGTATATGTTTTAGCGTTACTAATGTCGATGAAATTGTTGTATTTATTCCAAATTACATTTAAACTTAAAAAAAAAACACTCCGATCATTTGTTTAGGAATTTACGTAAATTTTCTTTGATTAATTCTTTTTTCGAAGTCTAAGAATGCCTATTAATCATTGCTCGTAATTCTTACTCAAGCAATTCTATTACTAAACAAGTGACGTGAATATCACGTACTTTTTCTGAACATTTATTTCTTCCTTATAGTTTCTCTCAATCTTTCCATTTGGATTCTTTTGTATATATTCTGTCTTTTTTATGTGCGTATTGATAATTTTATTCGAATTTGACAATATTTGAACGAATAACAACCGCTTAAACTTTTTCTGCTATTTTACTTTTGAGATGTCTTTGATTTGCGATTACGATTGATGCTTCATTACAACGATTGCCATGTTGAAATTGTTGTTACGTAGCTCTTGAACTGTCATTTTCGTGTAAAAAGCATTTACGGATTCTTAATCAGTGCGTTTTAGCGAATCGTTTAGCGGTCGTTCACAGAGTGTGCGATTAGGAACATTCTTGGAATCGACTCATTTCCTTTGGAGAGATCGAATTGTGTCACTCCTTTCCCACCTCATGTTCATCCAATTCACCTCACAACTTCCTCTGACTTATTACTTAATTTATGACTCCATCTGATTTACACGCCTCCGACGCTGTCCCCCGCTGTGACGTGGAAGCTTCCCATTGCCAACGGCTCTTTTTCATCGCTGCCTTTTTCACTCTGAGATACGGCAAAATAGCGACTCAGTGACGATCTACTGCAATATTAAAGTTTCTTCGCTATTTCGGATGAACTAAAAGATATCTATTTTTGGTCGATGACTAGAAACATAAATGTCATCTCTATAATGTATCGGTTGATGGAAGAATACAGTTTTCTGATCAAGTTTAATCTAATACTCTAATAACTTGCTTAAACGATATTGTTATAATAAACGCTTAAGGAAGCAAAGAATACGAGAGATAGAAAAACACTTTTCAACGACCCTTCGTCAGGTACCCCGGATGTACCATAGTATTGATGCTTTCAATTTTTGAATACGTAAGCGTTGTTTCTGTCCCTTTACAAGAGAAAGTATTCTCTGAGTCCGTATCAATCACTTATTCACTCTTGCTGTGAAAAGGCATCTATTAACATTTCCGTATAAGTTTTAAGGTGAACTGTCTGTTTCGAATTATTTATTCGCTCAAACCTATAAAATCTTTGACGAAAGCGGAATTGGCAAATATCCATAATATGAAATTTCTCAGTTAAGATAAAGTGGTGTTAACGAACGAATGTGAGCGATTCTTCAATGGAGATATCAACGCTTGCAAGTGACTATCGATCAAGGAAAAGTTGAAAACCTCTTTGAATGCAAATAAATGAGAATATTGAGCCTCCAGAATGGTGGAAGATGACGAGGGAGTATTTTGTGGAGACAATAGCAACCGATGTTAAGCGACAATAGGTTTCGTTACGAAGGTATTTGAGCTGAAGGATATGACGTCACGGACAGCCCAAGGGCCGTGTATGTACGAGAGTTTGATGACGAAGGACTTTCAACGAATTAACTTCGGAGTTTATTAGCCGCGTTCCGATTTGATGCCCTTTCGAAGATCCCAAGCGGTTCGACGAAATGAGGAACGTATGCCCTGATTTACATCACAAATATAAATGTCCTTTAAAACTGTCTGCATTCATTTGTATTATCATTTTAAGAAATATGTGTGAGTATTCTCGCTATATGAAGTGTATGGAGCATTAATTCTTATCTTAACTTTCACACTATACATGGATGGACTTAAAAATTTCCAGTAGTTTCCATATTTCCTTATTCGACATAGATGCGGCTGCGTGTATCTTCCGTTGCTAATTCTGTTCATCAATGATCGTTATTTCCAGATACGTATTTGGATTCCATTATAAATGCCTATTTTATATAAATTACCGAATATCCGCTCTTTTTGAATGATTGATTTTGAATGAAAGAATGATTCTATTTTAAGAGATGATTGTACTTTCGATTGACGTGAAATGTAATTCTCTTCAGATGAAGAAACGAAAAGAACTTCGCGATAATCATTTTATCATCACAATTTACTTTCTTGCATCCAAACAGCAGATGATGATAGGGAATTCGGTACTTCTATTCCGTTAACAATAATCTTTGATCGACATTTTTGAAAGAGAAATTTAGATCTAAGCACTTCCTTAGAATAACATTTTATTTGTCGAAATTTCCTCTAATTGGAGCCGTAAATCGGAAGATAGTAGCGTAGCACGTTTCTCGCTATTCATACGATTCCATCGTAGGACCATTTGATCTAAATGAGAACGTTCACTTGTCTGAGAAGTTTGCAGGTGTTCAAAGCAGTGGTCTAACGGCAGTGGTAAATGCTCGGATGACATCACTTTCACTGATTCCTTTTTACTCTGTGGGTCATGGACCCCCAAAACAAAGGAATGCGACAGTGTTCGTGGGGCGAAAGGGGGTGAAACAACGACTAAAATACCACGTGCAGTCGTGTTTAGTCTTGTTCAGAAGTGTCAGCGACTTCACAATAAGCGGAAGGAAAAGTTAATTTACGTCGATATCCCTCGAATATTAGTGTGAAATTCGGTTGTAAACGTAGTGTGTGAAATTGTGTTAGAGAATGAAGAGGAATCTTAAGAAGTCAGCAGAACGTGATTTGAAGGTCAGTCCATTCAATGTCTTCTTCTAATTCTTTCCTATCTTGGAAGAACGACTCTTGACGTTCAAATTAAGTATTGAGCTATCATTACAACAGTATTAAATGAATGAGAGGAAATGGTCGTGAAAAATGTGTTCCAATGAAGCCCTCATTCGAGTTGACAATTGCATTATCAATTGCACATTATGCAGGAAGGTGTGAATTTTCAAAATTTGAGGCATTCCTTGATTAAATAACTATGATGTTCTATTTTCAGATATTTGATTGATAACACTATTTGAACAGTTAAACTCATAATGTGAAGATTTGACTTCTTAATATAATTTCTCTCCTGACCTTGAATGCACTTAGAAAGTGCGTTTTGAATTGGTTTCCCTTGTTTCGTTTGCAGTGCCCAAAAACATAACGCCCTTGAAATTTTATTCACTTGAAATGCGAAGTGAATATTTGGTTTGAAGAGGAAATCTTAATTCCACGAGAAAGCATTTTGATGTGCCGAAGCTGGTGTAAATATACTGTTATATTTGTCTCGATTAGCGTGAGATCCGTTTAAAATACGATAACAATTTTCATCTCAAAATTCAGATTGTTAAAACTTGGAATCAACGTTTCTGAATGATTACTTTTAGAATTCTAATCTTCTATTTTGAACATTAGGAGGACGATAAGGGTGAATATCAAAGTAAAAGTTCGAATTTGATGATCATTTTCTTGAGGAATTTCTATCGAAGCGTTGTTATGAAAGGATATTCAATACATTCATTTTTAGAGGCTCCATTTCCTACGTAATAAAGTAAGAATCAATATCGTAAAAATATCGTTTGTGAATATCATAACCTCTAAGTTGTTTGCGATTCAAACATATGTCTTTGAGGTGAACAGGTGTCTTGATGTTCATTTACTTTCTAGTTACATCGAGGGATGGTGAAACATTGCGTATCCACAGTTTATGAGGAAGACGCGGTGTGATTTATAAAAATCCTCTTCGTTTGTTCTCTTCCGTTTGTTTGTTCGACAAAAGGTCGTTTAAGGTGTGATCATAAGAATAAACACGGAATCCTCCGAAAGATGTAACTAATACCTTTCTCTAGGACACGTTCTTCTCAAGTGGTTCATTATTAAATCTGTAAGTCGCGTGATACTAACATATTATTTTCCTTTTATCGCGTATTTTATTCGGCTATGTTAGCGTTTCCATTGTAGTGGGAACATTAGTTCCATTATTGCTATTATTATTGTTATGCTTACTTTTTACGGCTTTAGGACAATAATTATTTTTAGATTGAGTTTTCTTTCTATTCGCTAAAATATTTTTCGATGTAAATACAGCGAAAAATAGAAGAGTTTAGAATCTCACCCGTTATTTTATTATTTAATTAATATTAGCATTAACCTTCATTTTTAAAATTAATCTCTTTGCAATCGCTTTTTACGAAATATTATCATTTACGAACCTTCATAAAAAATGAAGAACCTTATTCCGGATTTTATAGTCTTAATTAATTCGATGATACATAAACGTAAATGTACCTAAACTTTTAAAATCAATATTCATTATTTCATAGAAAGGAAATTAAATAGTTTAGAATCAATCTATTAGTGGGATACACATTTTTTTCCTTAATAAGAATCGAGGGCATTTAATTTCGAATCCAAAGATGTGAATAGAAGAAAGCGTAAAAGGAATTGCCCATTCTTACACCCATCGCTTGATCTTTCCCTAAATCAACTTTAAAAGGCATAGAGAATTCACAACGAATACAATGGCACACAATGAACAAGAGCAAACTCAAACGTATTTACGATTGGCATTTTTTTTATCGCGCCAATATTTACGGATCCTTCCGAAATACTCTTAAGGAATTTCCCAAAGAATACATTTCCTCTTTTGGTCATTTGCAGACTGCGCCCACATTTCCGACATAAAAACCGAATTGCAATGGATTCCGATTTCCGCTTTCAACAATCGCCTCTAACATTCATTCGACGGAGGAATGGACACAAAGGGACTTTGAGTTGTTAAGAAAGTTACGATAGCTTCTTCATCTGCATTCTCATTTCTTATTCTTTCACTCACGATCGATACAAGGTCTACTTTGGCAATCCAATTCTACTTTTAAAAAGTTATATTTATAACTAATGATGCGGAAAAGCCATGATTTAGGAACATGAACTAATTCAATTCAGTTATCTTAAGATTTAATTTTGCATAATCTCCTTTTCACTTGAGAAACTAATTTTGAAAATAAAGTCAACAAAAGAGCAAAATAAATTCGACTAAAATTCTTATATATAAGATGATATTGCAATAATATAATAATGCAGTTAGAATCATTCTTAAGGAAGATTAGTTACGATGATTTTTCAAAGATGTTTCCTTGCTCGTAATTTCCTTCTCCGTTTATAGCATTCGCACATTCATTCCAAATGCGAACAGCGTTTTCATCATTCGGATATATTTATAATAGTTGAGCGCATTTTTGGCGAGAATTTCCCCTTTCGCACATAAAGGCAATACGTAAGAAACCTGCGGCGCTCACAAAAGATAAAAAGGGACGGTGGCCAGGTGTGGCCTTCCAAAGGCATTGCGTGTGGCCCTACGACGACACCGTGTCACCTCCTCCCCCACTCATAAATTTTCCGAATACCATTCTGGAAATTTTCATTATTATTCTCAACCATTCCTGTATTAGATTCTCTCTCTTCTTGAAGTACTATCGTATGGGGGATGGATGTAACCATTTTGCGTCTACTTAAGAAATTATTTACGCATATCGGTTAAATGTAATAGAGATATGCAGTGATGAACGATATTGTTCCATAATTAATGATATCGGCCAAAAAATGCAGAGATCTAGATAAAAAGAAGAGATGAAGATTGAATTTTAAATGACATTGAACCACTTACGATTGAGTAAACAGACAATCACGTATCGATGTAATAAAATATTAACACCGATTATTGAGATGCGAATTCAAAGTTAAACTGTGGACGATGGATTATAAGATATTGGAGATGGATTCAAAAGGCCTTTGTAATTAAAGTGTTATCGTATTTATATTGCTCTTGGCAAATCTTTGAAAGTTATCTTTCATAGATCAAGGACAATTGCTGTCAGCCCAACTCAAGGATCGTTCGTAAAACTATTCTAATAATAATAAAGATATTTGAACTCCAGATGTTGAAGTTCTTGCAAATTCGAATCGCATATGAGAAAAAAGGTTCATTTTTGATGCTTTTCGTCCAATACTACTATAGTCCATTCACTGAATCTTGTTAGCAAAGATAAGGATGAACTTGAAGGATTAGGTGGAATAAATGACGAAGAATATTATATAAAAAGATCTTCGGTGTCTACGCCAATAGAGTGAAGCATAACTCGAATTTAGAAGGACGATCATTAAAAGTATTGAGGAACCAAAAAGGTCTCACTTTGAGAGAGAACTGAGATGTCCAAAGTTAAATACGACCGGTCTTCGGGAGGATGAGTTGGAAGGCATTCCCGAGGTCGAGGCAGACTTGCTGTCGTCTCTTGGAAAGGCTCCTTTTCCGTGTCACTTTCTTTTCTTCTCTTTGCGGACCGTAAAATAGACAAGGGCTTTTGGAGGTATTATGAGAGACGGAGATCGGAATTCTTCGCCTCGAATTCTATATTTGGAAAGAATCACCGTTCGAGCTCATTTCGAATCTAATCGTTATTCGTACGTTATTTATACATGTATTTATATTAGATATGAAGTGTTACTGTTGAGCTAATACTGTCTTGGATATTTTAGTTTGAGCTACTGAAATTCTTGTGAATGTTTACGAATCACTTAAGATCCTCCTTCGTAGAATAATTGACTCAAGTACTCGTTTTAGCAATTTAATCGTATTTAATTCGATGGGACATTATTTGTGTCGCCTTTGCAAAGTTAAAGGAGCTATTAAAAACCTCTTCATTAAACGTAGTTTTTTCGAGGAATTATTTTAACACCAATTTCTCATTGGATCGAACTTTAGGAATAGTTCATTCATTATGATGAACATTTGTTCGACTTAATTACCTTTGATGAAGTATCCGACTTTGGGATGAATCTAATGTTACTTATTATATGTCCGTATGAACTTGTTTAAGAAGTCCGAGTTAGATCGTTTAAATGGCGAAGCATTCGAAGAGCAGTTAAACGCAGTAAATCGGAGTCGAGCTACTTATCCTCTGATAGAGACCAGTTCGAGATAAACACGTCCTTCGCTTTCAGCAAAAAAAGAGATGTGAAAAAGGAGAAACCTCCTGTGGAGAGGAAACGATATTGAGATAGGAAGATTTATTCGGAAGAGTGGGAGATATGAGTGAAGAAGGATCGTCTAAAGAATGCGTCCTTAGACCAATTCATATGCTGTGCGTACAGTTGAAGTACTGAAATTGCGTTCGAATGTAACATGTGTTACTGTGCGTTAGTCGCTCTACGCAATTATGCATATTCAGAAGGTTCCAAAGGATCTCAAAATAAAGTTGCTAAATTAAAGGATCGCAAAATAAAGTGCGATTAGATAAATCGTTGAATTTTCATCCTCTTATTCTTGTACTTCCTGATTACGGAATGATATCGTCTCAACGACCGGAAAGAGCAAATAAATCATTCTAAGGGATTATTCTAATTACTTTGTTCCTCAAAAACCTTTACGAAAATGAATAAGTAAAATTTCAATTAAGATACGCGAAGAGAATTGGAGTTAACGAACAAATGGAATTGAAACGAATGTTCGCATCTAAGATTCGCTATTGCGTATTAGCAGTTAAAGAAAGAAATACTGCTTCTGTTAAACAAGTGACAGAGATTCACAGAAGTGATTGAATTCTGTAATTGGGCTCTAAAGTGCACTGCCTATTGTTTTATTGTTCTATATTTCGAGAATCATTTTCAGTAGTTTTATGCGAATAGTTGTCACGATATTAATATTTGAAGTATAGAATGCTAAATCCGCACTACGTATTCATTACGACTCAACTGACTGAGGATGGAACATTAATTCCAGAAACACACCACTTTTGTCTCTTTTTCTACAATTTTGGAACAACAGCAGAGGTAAGTCCCCTCAATCACTTCTGCAGAACACGGCACAGGCGTTTCCTCTAGATAATAATGACAGGTTTAGATTGGGATTTATGAAAAATAATTAGAGAAAGATAAGCTATCGAGACTTAACTAATTTTCATTAAATAGGATTCTTGCTAATCAGTTAACTGACGAACCATTTAAACGAGATTGCATACAAGTTTTGCAATAACTATTTCAGAGAATGATTTACGAATATAGAGAGTGTTATTCGGCAAAGGCGATACTCTACAATTTAAAAGGCAACTGATGTTTTGAGATGGACAGCGTCGTAACGTAAGATTATCTTAGGAATGGCATTTATCGCAAACTGAAGGACTGTCACTTTTTTGGGAGGCGACGCTTTTGGCTGAAGAGCAATTTATTCCCGCAATTGACGTCACGTTGAAGGGTAGGAATTCCTTACGTTAAATTTAGGACAATTGGAGGTAAATAATTCTTTAAATTTTGAAGGGCCACAGAAAATGATTGTTTAAACAATTTTTCAAAAGCATTCTGAATAAGGAGGACATAAGAAGATAGTGCAAAATATATGAAAAGGCAGTGCTTGCAAATAATATGGAATTCAAGTAAATGTAATTTTTAAATATAGAAATGAGTAATTCGCGCATTAATAACTGTAGTGGTTGTAGAGGAAGAACTTAGAATTGATTTTCATGAATCCAACATTTTACTAATAGTTTGAAGACGATTATTAATGTTTGCGTGCTGAGTACCTCGTAGATATACGATGTACAGAATAATACAAGAGCATTGAACGATTGTTTCCATTATTTAACTATTCTTTGGGTATAGAAATGTTTTATGCAACGAAGCTAATTTATTTCATCATAAATTGGATCCGTTTTCGTCGGAAATAGATTTTCACTGAAACAGCTCTGCAAACCACGTATCTTTGTCTGCAACAGAAACTTATGATAATGGGTTGAGTAGTTTAACATGTTAGTAGAATTCAGCAGTGTAAATTACTACTTGGGTTACAAGTTGTAGTTGCAACTGTAACTGTGTTTCGCTTTGAAACAAGCACTGAAACTTCAACCTAGAATTATTACTAAATGCTCGGAGAGACAAGAATTTGTTTCATCCATTTCCAAAACTATGAATTCCTTGTAAATCATCAAATATGTTAAAGAAACAAAAATGCCAAAAATCCTATTTTATCGAAGAATTTTTAGTGCTACAAATAGTTCATAAAAATTGCACAATATGAATTAACGTTTTAAATCATAATATTACAGTTTATAGTTGGAAAATAATTAAATTTTGATGATTTAGTTAGTTTTGAAATGTTTATGTAAGTCAAAAATATATCGAGTGCAGCTGAACTTTGGCACAATCTCTAATTTCTCGGATTTTGAGAAAAAACACGCTCCTTATTTGAAAGGGAGCATTGGTGGTGATTAGGGTAATTGCTAATTTAAGTAGTGCTTTTTATTTGCTATTTAAATAGTGGAAATTGACGAAGTATCGTTTTTCTATTCCTATGACGTAATATGTATGATTTCTATTATAAGACATTGCAATATCCATTGGTGGCAATATCATCAAAGTATAGTATTGTTCATGAACGGTAGTCGCATATTTGACGAATGTGATCACAACTGTCTTTGGAATTACTAATTGGGATGAGGTCTCAATTTTGAATTCTCAGTTCGATACACAAAAACTCTCAAAAAGCTACGAACTCTGTTAAACGAACACTTTCTGGTCCTCGAGACTTATTAGCAGATGGGCACAGTAGCTCACTAAATATTTGTCTGCAGTTTGAGGAGTCGGTCCGATTGAAGGAGGCGCTCATATTTTCGACTCACACCAGCGGAGGAATGGGCAATAAAATGCTGGCGGCCGAACACAAGATTTCTCTTTAATCCCAAACACCTGCCACCTCCGGAATTCCATACACGTTTTGTAAAAGATGCCACAATCTGCATCTTCGGCGATTCTCTTATTTTTAGACTCGTCGCTTTGGAATTCGGTTGCCGATTAATATGAATCCTTCTAAGTCCATAGTGCTTCTTTACAAAAATGCACTAAAAGCATTTATTACTCAAATTCGACGAACATTTACGAAGTTAAAATTTGCTCGAAACCGCGTTCCTGATGTTGTTCATTTGCATTGGGTGGATGCGAATACCATCGGATGCTAGTGATTTTGTTTTTACAAAATTTTACTGATTGCCTATTATGTAGCACTCGATGTATCTAAAATAGATTTAGACTCACAAGAAGCATATATCATTCGAAGGTATTATTTAGGTATTACGTAAGGCTTTCATCTCTAATGATGGAATTAGGAATGACAGGTGGATACGAATGATTGATTCTTAGATAATAAGGGAATTAATAATTTCTCTTATTTAGGGTTTCCGTCCTAAGATTCTTTAGATATTAAAGGCTCATCAGTATCTTTACGAAATATTTGGCTTATGCAATGGCGAATGATGTAATTTTAATTTACGATTCGCCCAAAATAAGATTGTCCAATGGTTTTTATCATTTTCTCGGTCTCCGATCAGCGGCTTCCATAAAAGTAAAAGAGTGAAATGACATTCAACACGAGTGCCATAAGAATTATAGTAAATTTAGAGAATCTGATATAAAACCAAACTGTATTAAAAGTACGACATTCAGATTCGTGAAAGTAATCATTTAAGTAACACAATCCCCGATTTACGCCGAAATGGGGTTTTAAGTAACTTAAGTAGAGGTCTTCTTTGATGTATTCCCTCTACAATTATTATTATATCGCTGCATTTATTTGTCCTCAAAATGGAGTCTCGCGCACATCAATTTTTCAAGTTTCATCAAAAATGCACCATTTTAAAGCAAATACGATTGAAATGAATCCGAATTTCTCTGCGAATAATCTCTTAATGCTTAACTTTGTGATCGGTGCTTATGTTTCATAACTAAATAGAAAGAGCTTTTCGAGGAAAAGAAGAATTCCTGCTTCCACATAATTGAATCGATTCTCTCTGAAAAGCATTCTTTTCCATTTCGATGGAGCACAGCCAAGTCTCAGCCAAAGAGCAAACGAAGAAGAGAACACATTTGAGATACGAAGATAAAATGGATTATGGAAGTCATTGTTAAGATATGCTCTTAATGCTTCCAAAGGAAACTAATGATGACCGAAAGAGATGGAACTTTTCTAAAGAACTCATTTAATTATAGCAGATAATTTTTCAAAAGGAACTAGTTTTTTTTTCGCTTTGAGAAAATAGAGGTTTCCATCTAAGAATGAATTAAAATAATAAATATAATTTATTTTAAATGGAGCTGATTAATTGAATTATGTTGGATAGTTCCTTGGATTACTTTGTGAGGTTTCAAACCAATTAAAACGTGTATGTTTGAAGTGCTTTGTGAAGGTTCTTTTGGTTTCCTCTTTTACATTTCTGAAGAAGTGTTAATCCAAGGCCTTTTTCGAATGCTTAATACGTAGAAAATTGCTTCTTCTTTGAGGGATGTAATTAATATATGTTATATCGTGGGGAATAATATCATTAGTTTCCAGAATACCTCTTCGTTGTTTGGCTCGTGACTCTAGAACTGTCTTCTTTTAATTTCGTGCATTAACTTAATTTGAAAGAAGCGAATTTGCACATTTCATCCTGAAGAAGCTAAAGGAATTCAATGCCCGATAATGTTCAATCATCAACATTTAATAAAGTAAAATCCAATTCGTATTTCTCTCCTCAAACCAACGCTCATTCCTCAATTCATTATTCTCTGCATAATTAACCAGAAAATATTTAAGATGCTTTCCATCGTTAGAAATTACTTCTTTGTTGAATAGATATTGATTATTTCCAAGAATCAACGAAATGAAACATTAATTTTAGTATTTCATAATCTTTCTTTCTAAAGTTTCATTTTTCCACGAAAGTTTTTAAGCCTCTATTTTAAAATACTCTATATTAATTAAACTAGATCAAAGAACATTTATTAATAGCTAAAGGAATTATAGTAATCCTTCACTTTCATATCTAAGAAACGGAGTAATTAACTCATTTATGCAAATAAAATTTGTATATTTCTAATATAATAATTGTTTAATGAATAAGTGAATCACAAAAAGTTCAACTTTTTCGTCTGTGAACATAAATATTTTATTTGTTCCATCCTTCAACTTCAAAAGCTGATTGAACGAAAAATAGCACTGTTTCTGACAATGCTCTCATTATTTACATAAAAATCTATTTTGTAAAAAAAAGATCTATAGAAACACAAAAGAATTCACAATTGAAAAGGTTTTTCGTTTTTACTGAAGAATTAATAGCAATAAAGTGCAATAAATGAAAAATGTGATTTCTTTTTAACGAAATTTCAATTCTTAGAATATTTCCATCTTATTACGAAAAAGCTTTATTACTTAAGTATATCATCCCCAAATACATTAAATAGTTAGGAAAAGGAAAACATTGAAATACGATATCTTAAATTTAACTGACCTTTCATATAATGGAGTGTGTAAATCAATGCACACCAATTAGAAGTTCGGAGCAATTAAAATTCGGAAAGAATGAAATTTGCCTAAAAACAACGTATTTGAACTTTTCTAATTTACAAATCATTGGAATACGCTCACATATATTATTTTAATTAGCCTAATTATAGATATTTGCGTACATTTCGGATATTTTATATCCAACGGAGCGTGAACTTTGAATTAATTAATGTTAATTATATTCTTGTATAATTAAGGATGAATAATTATTTTTCAAAATGTACAGTTCCATGTACGTGTACGTATGAGAAGATAAAATATGACATCTGCAGAGGCAAAGATTTTTAAGTTCCATTGATTATAAAACCATATGAAAGGATTTTATGAATTATATTCAGGAAAATTAGACTTTTTCCAGCGATTGTCTGTCCTCTGCAACTATTTTTCATTAAACGAAGAAAATTATAAATGGAAATATATTCTAAACTCGAGTATTTCTTAGATGCATAAGATCGACTTTGGTTGACTTATTGAAATGTTTAAGAGAAACAAGTAGTTATCATAATTTGCTATCTTTGAATCAATATTTTATTGTGATTCATTTATTTATAAATAAAAAAGCGAGTATCATTAGAATGGAAACAATGTTATCAAAATAAGCAGTAGTCTCCAGGCAACTGGAATACGTGGCATAAATACTTCAAAAGGATCGTATGAAATAGAATATTTTGGTATTACATAATATTACCTCATTCGACTCAATAATGGCCGATGAACAAGCGGCGATGATACTTATTCTTCCGCCCTTTAATTGTGCTACGAAGAAAGGCTTTGAAGGGGTCTTATTAAAAAGAAAGGAATTTTGCGATGAATGCGTTTCGAGATAAAGGGATGAAATAATTACAGTAGAGGAATTAATATAAAGGCCAAAAAGGAAGGAGAAGGGATGCTCGCCTTCTTCTTTGTATCATTCAAACCTTTTGTCTCCTGTTCTTCACCCTTTCTTCGCTTTGTTCGCATTTCTTGCACCCCCTGCCCATTATCTATTCCGAGACAAAATGATGAAGGCAACGGAAACAGTCCAAAATAAGTTTTCACGAATGCATGTGGTTAAACCTATACTGCTCACAGTAATCACGTAGTTTCTTAGATTGCGAATCGGTAATCGAGACAAGATTCCGGACCATACTTCGAAATATTTCGCGATATATAATGGAAGGCTAACGCAGAAGACGAACTTTAGAGGAAGATATCCTGTGAACGGAAAATGGATTATTGCCAATCTCCCCCACTGAATGCATCGTTTGCCCGAAGATGTTCTCCGAGTATCTAAAATTCGTCTCTCGGTCCATCGCAGAACATGTCTCTGAAATGATGCCTCCGCCTTTTGTGTTTGATGGTCGAAAAGAAAAATTAAGGGAATTGTCGCAAAAAACGAGCGGTAGCCACACGTAGTCCTTTGGTAAACACCCTCCATCCGTCTTAAGGAAGGCCTCTCCTATTGTCCACAATCTGTAGCAGACAAGGAGTGTCACCCACAAAAGGACAATCCCATACAAAGGCCTTAGAATTGGCACCATGGACGCCCTGAAAAGGCTATTTTGCGAAGTGTATTTGGACACGAAGCACCTCTCAGACGGCGATACTTTGAGTGTCTTTCAGAATCTCTTGAGGACGTTTGGTTGCAACAATATCCAGAACATTAACCGATCGGAAAAGTACGACGGATTCATGGAAGAACATTCGGGATTCACGGGTTTTTGATGATATTCTTGTATTTCTACCAGTCGAAGAGAATACACATCGGGAGAAAAGGCCATGTTGAGCTACTTTTTCCTTCTCGTAATTTAGAATATGGAAAAGGTAGGAAATATTCGTAAAACCAAGTGTAACATGCATATTATAGTGTCTTTTATCGTAACCATGAAATTAAGTACACGAGTGAGAGCATCATAAGCTTAATTTCCAATGAGTAAAACGCTCATCTTCTGATGATACGAATAATCTGTCATTTTAAACGAAAGATGAAATGTGGTTCAAATTCATGAATTTAATATTTACGCTTAACAAAGAGTGTGTATTATCATCTCCTTTTCATCAACTACTTGCGAATTCCCCCCTTCATTATTTCAATCGACCCAAAACTTCGTAATTACGATTTGATCTCGATTGCCTTAATTCTTCGCGAATTCTCAGAAAATGATATTCTTTTGGTATAATTTCGCCTTTTTGCAACGACCCATAATGTCCGTAATACAGAAGATGTGCAAAAGACCGATTGTAATCCGTTTATGCTAAGTTTCCTTCTATTTTCAGCCATAAACTCTCTTAAGATCCCTTAAATATCGGACATTAATGGAATCTTTTCTTATGAAAATGCGCTGATATATCAACGGCTGAAGTTAATTGCGGCACTAAACGTGTTTTCCACTTCTTAATTGATTACTCTTTATCATTCCCTCGGACAGTTCCATTTATGAGGTATTCTTTTTGAGTCGGATGTTATATCGGTGTTAGTTTACGTGTGTTTCTGAATTTCGCAATATTTCGGAATCCTCCTACAGACTTCAGAGGAAAATTGAAAAAGGCAAATTGTGCAAAAGTGTTTTAACAAAATGAGATTAAACAATAAAAGTGTGGTAATTGTGAATTGTTAATAGAACAACGTCATTGCAGAGGAATCAACTTTAATCTATGTATGTATTGTAAAAGAAAGAAGAATGTCGACCTATTCATTTTCTTTACGCATCAAGAATCATTTTAGTACATTTCCCAATGAAAAGTAACAGATTGATCATAAAAATACGTTATTCAACATTAATTTTAATAAATAACAGAGAAAACATTTAACCATAACTTTTCCTCTCATTCCACCTTTTTGGTGGCAGATGTTTGAAGTATACGAGTATTCTTCCTTAGTTTCTCATTGTTCATAAATTTCTCCAAAAGTCAGAAGAAGTCTGAGTAGAGTTCGTGCCCTTACTTCGATATTAAGCAATTGCGAGGGCAGCGACCCTTTATAAGGGTTAATAAATAAATCGGTTGCTTCCAACCTTTCAAGGCTCGAATTTATGTCCTTTTGTATCCATGGAGACGCGAAAGGGTCGCAACTTTGATTTGCCTTTCGTGACAACCGCACGCACGCGATTATCTGTCGACTTAATTGCGAACCGCGATTCACTCCCAAGTGAAATCTCGTGGACATTGAAGCCCTTCCTTTCACTGTTCGGATCGATGAGTTACTCGAACTATCTTATTTAATACTTCGGTAATGTTTATCTCAATATTAACTTATTCTGAGTTTCACTTTTAATCGCTCTTATCCTCAGAACTTAAAAATTTTTTATTACCTTATTTCTGAAATTCGCATATAAAAATTGTACATAGCAAATAATGAGTTATATGAATATGCAAATACGAAATATTTTTATGAATTCAACGTTTAGAAGTTATAGGTTTCCGCCCATTTTATATAATCTGGAGAAATTCTGATTGAATATTGAACTTGATACAAGAACACGAAAACTATTACTTCATCGCGTTCGTGAGAACGGCATGCATCAACATTAGGAATGATAAACATGGCTTCTTAAAATTGGAAGCGAATGACGAAATCAACATCTATTCGCTTTAATTAAATTGTTAAGATAATCGAACTCGAATACACTGTTATCTCTTTTGACGATAAGAAAACACCGATTGCAATGAGAGAACTCACCTGCTCTGAGAGCGTCCATTGGCACCGAAGGGTATGGTATCGTGTATGGATAACCTTCCTTCCTTAAGGTCTTGGGCTTCCTTCGGGGCCTGTATTTATAGTCTGGATGCTCCTTCATGTGCATCGCACGGAGCCGCTTCGCCTCGTCTATGAACGGCCGCTTCTCATCCTCCGTAAGAAGTTTCCACTCCGCACCTGTGAAAATGTGCCGTAGATCACTACTCGCGCTCGTAAAAATAGGCGAAATACCAACAAATAGTATGCAAATGTACTTATATGATTATGGCATTTTTAAGCGAATAAATCTAAAAGATGGTTTTATAACCACGCACTAAATCCATTATTATGCACTGCAGTACTACTTTCGTAAGATTTGAAGTTTTCTTATTCGCAATTCAAATATCGGAGAAAATTTGAATGGACTAAAACACGTAAACGTCTAAAAATATTTGGAATTCACTGCCTAATGTCAATAGGGATACGTAAGTGTAATTTACAAAATGAATTAACGCAGCTGAAAATGGTTTAAATAGTCGTGTAAATTATTATTAAGTGAAGATAGCAAATGGAGAATATCTCTTACTGATCAAGGGTTACGTTAACTGCGGTACGTCAGCGGGATTATTATATTTTGTAAATATTAACTAATAGATAAAAGGAGGTTGAAATGTGTTATAGATTTGAAATTAACTGAAAGAGGATGTAAATTATATCCACTATCTACCAGGTTCTCATTAGGTCACGCAAAATTATACCAAGTCGGGTACTATATACGTAATATAACTAGTGCAACAAATAATTCTCACCTAAAAGAGCAAATGAATAATGCTCAAAATTTAGACGAAAAGAAGGCGTTACCTATTCGAATAAAATCACGCAAGAGATCGTATCGCGATCAAGTATTGGCACGGTCAATGCAATTCTTCGAGAAGATGCACCCTTTCCGAAAGTGACTTCAACGACCGAACAGTGACTTGTCAAATAACTGAGCGGTCTCGCAAAAGGACTCTTTGGGTGTTATTTTTTTAATGAGGGACGCAGGTGCGTAATAGAGCAGATTCTCCAAATGGTAAACACTCGTCATGTGTCGGCGAAATGTTTTGGAGCCCTTATCTCGAACACAATCTTCCGTTTCAAACGAATGGACCTTTTGTTAGAATCTTCTTCTTCTTAATTAACTACGAAGAACTACGCTAAGGCGTATTTCATTTCACTCGCATATTTCGGTATCCGCGCAATGCATTGGAGATGAACATCGTCCTCATAATTCGATGCTCGTGGAAAAGCCTTTTTGAGATTGGAGAAATCTAATTTTTTACTTGAATTGAAAGGTATGAACTTCAAATCGCACGACTTAAGAATCTTAGGAGAAATTTGTTTTAAGTATAGAATAAAAGGATGTCTTGATTCCTAATTGGAAGGCACATGTACGGAAAGTGATAGGAGATGATTCATTCCCAATTAATTTATTCGAGAAACGCATTAAAAATAATTTATTTCCATCGAAACTATAAATGGTAAGTTATTCTTACATTTGCTCACGATTAATACCAATGGTCTATATATCTATTGCGGTTAAAGTTTTATTCGATTCATATTTCATGTTTAGATTAATCGAAATTCACTGATGCTTCATTTCTTTCGCACGTTTCTCGTAATTCTTTATGAAACTCTCATCTTTCATTTGCATTATCTCTTCGAGGTGATCTATTTCGAAATTTCTTCTTATGAACACTTGAGACAAATTGATCTTGGCGATATTCTAAGTTCGCATAAATAATTTGTCGGAAGTAATTGACTCTCATTGGCAGTGTTTCATAGAATACAGTACTTATCTCAATTCACAAAAGATACCTCTATTCTTATTTGACTCAGTATTTTCTCTCGTAACTACAGAAAAATACAAACGATAGCGAAATTTTAATAATTTTTGTTTATATTTTTCTATATTTCGCAATTTATATTATGGTCCTTTTAAGTATTGTACTGAATATTTTGACTTTAATAAGCATCTGTCTAGAATTAAATTAAACTAAATTTTTGAGTTATAGATTTATTTAAGGAGTGCTTTATTTGTTAAATTAATCTGTCAAGATATTTTATTCATAGCATCACCGATTTGAGGGAATGAGAGAGTCCAGGTAGATTTAGCTTTCTTGGAATAGATTCTTTCGTCGAATTATGTAATAGTACATTATTATATTAATTGTTCAATCCAAAAGTTCTTTCAATAATTATCGGAAGTGTGAATCCTCGAAAAAGTTCATCTTTCTATTTCTGGTGAATCGTTATTTATAAATATTCGTATGTATCGATTTTGAATATTCGAGGAAGTTCATATCTTTATCTATCGAATCGAAATGACGAAGAATAAAAAACGAAAGACGGTTTCAATTCAACTCATTCATTCGGTTGAGTGCTTTCTCAAGGAAAAGTGTCGGTGGAGAGGAACCGCCATTTTGAGATCAAAACGATGTGTAATAAGGATGCCTCCAACGCTCCAGAATAGAATTCTTACTTCAAATGGAAATTATAGGTGGAGAAAAAAGAACTTAGGTGTTGAATGAAAGTATATAAGGGCCTGAAAAAACCAACTAGAGTGGAAGTTGTTTAGACTAATAAAAATATTTTTAGGTTCATCATCGATTTATATTTCAGTATTGGGATTCCTTGTCTAATCTAAACTGATATTAGTATTATCATTATTAAATATATTTTATATTTAGATCATTATGATATATCAATTCTCTCCTAAATTTAAAAATCATCAGATTAAAACTATAGCCTGAAACTTTGCTACGGCTGATCGAAGTTTATGATTTGGATAAATACGTTTTCTCTTAAACATTTAGCAAAACTGGCAAAGATTCAAACATTTCGTTTATCCTCCTCCTGTTTTGAAAGCAGACTCTTGGCTTAATATAATTTAGCTCACAATCCAGATGAAAAATATTTCATATTTCAAAGGTCCGTAAACAATTTTTCTCCTTAGAAATGACTTATTTTTCCTCTTAATATCGGGAGTCAATGATTGAATCATGAAAATACAGGATTTTCAATAATGCTTTAGAGATATGAATGAAATAGATGATATCTTACACAGTTAATAGTGTTATATTTCCTCTTTACTATTAAATACGTAGCGGTTTGATTTAAACAATTCAGCTTGATATTCTTTGCTTAATTTCCATCCAAAATAAAATCCTGAAATCATTCGGTGAACAAACTGAAGATTGTGGTTCGAGCACTTTCCCATCTCATTGGAGGGCAATTCTACGAGCGATTACCCTCCTCCATATGCACTTTCACGCTATTTACCAAGTCTCCACTTTAATTACTTCTCGAGAAAAGAGAATTTCCCAGGATCGCTCTTGTGCCGAATACGCTCCGAAATTGATTTCTCCTCTCTTTTGATTTCCTCCATTTCTCTGTTTTTTTTTCTCTTTCTCAGAATGTGGCAAAGACCTTGTTTCTTCTTGTAAAACCTATCATTGCAATGAATCACTTGTAGTTTCCCCGCAAAATCCAAAAATATCTTTGAAATGAGTTATTCAGGGAAATGTTGACTCAAAGGAATTCACCTCTTGTAATATTTATTAATTATTGAATTCGAAGTGTTCCACAGAAAATTATAAATCGAAAATTCTCTCTTAATTTGATTCTATCTAACGTCTTGGAAATCGATACGAAGTATAGAAGAATACTTTAATTTCTGAATAATATCTTAAAAGTAATTCGAAATTTGCGCCAATTGAAAATTTAATTACAGCACAAAATAAATAAAAAGAATGAGGAGAATGATTTTTTGTTAGTTTAGATCATCGTGATATTTTAATTATTCCGATTTTACAATCTAATTAAATCCATACAGTTTCGAGGAATTCTTCTTGAACACTTGATATTGTTCGCTCGTGTTGGCTTAATTTCTGCAGAAATTCCCTTCGATACGTGGACTAAATAGAATTGGCGATAGAATATCAATAGTCATGACCTACTGCCCATTAGCTCAAATTACATGACTTAATTGAAGAAATAAAAATTAATGAAAGATAAAATTTTCTTTATAATTCGAAAGAAAGATTGTTTCCAAAGGAAACAACATTTAACTCCATCTAATATATTTACAGGAGAATATCATAATTATCGTATTTGAGAGTCTTAGAAGCTAAAATAAATTTTTCGCGTGTTTGAAAATCGAATATAAGTTGCAAAAATACACTTGCAATACTCTATCTTGGTATTTGCGAAGATGGGAATGGGAGTTCCTATAAATCATAAATATAAGCGATGGAAGCTCCTCCCTCGACTCCTTCCGAGAACACAAAAACAGCAGAAGGGGAAATGAATAGAGCATCCGGATTGGCTGGAGGGGAAAGCCAATGGCGGTGAAGTGTCGCTTGAATTTTCTCTTTTTTCTTATCCCCTCCTTCAGGACCACTTAAGAGTGGGTGTTCGGACGCATTCCAATCTTCGCTCAACCGATACACTTTCATCTTTCCTGTTTCCATGGCAATATACTTCGATTAAAGTCTTTCCACTATACTGACGCATTTGACTAAATATAAACTATATCCGGATTTTATGAACTTTTTGGAATACGTATATAAGAATTCTCGAGAAAAAAAAAAAAACAAAATTAAGGGAAAAAAGATAAATGTATGAAACTCGAAGTATGTTAAAGTTAATCTTATTTGAAGTATTTTAACGCAATTCAAGTGATCTTTCTATGGGAATCCATCTTCATATATAACTTCATTGGAGTGGAACATTATGAGTCCTTTGCTCCGAATGATTGTGTGTTTCGGTGTGTGTGGTAGCGAAGGAGCGTGTAATCGACTCAAGGTTAGTGTAACACCTGCAGATGAATAAGGTGTTCATCTGAGAAAAAAATGAAGGAGGTCGAATTAATCGATTCGTAAAACCGTACTTCCTCTCAAACACGGTCATCGATTTTGTTACGATACATCGAATATTTACACTTACAAAATCGATTTACTTAAAAAAAGGTCCTTGATACCCTCGTTTCCCATCCACGAAGAATTCTGTATGAAGCCGTGTATAATATGTACAGTTGATAACTCTTGGGACGAGTTTGAACATCGTTGATTGTAATTCGAAAGATGATCTAGGAAAGAACTTAATCATAGTCATGAATAGTTGAATTATGAATCCATAAAATCGTATCTTGAATAATTAAATACCCGATTCTATAAATCGGTTTTCCTGAACATCACAAATTATTATAGGATGTTACGTAAGCTCCTATTATCATTATCAAAATAAACACAAACCTCTCGTTCAACTTCGCTGTAACTATATATTTTGATAAATTCCTAATTGATTTGGAAATTGATATAAAAAAGTTGAATTTGCTCACAAAATTTTAGTCCACTTCTTTATAGAATAAGCCATCAGTCGATTTCGAACTGAAAGATTGACTAAATCATTCCAATGGTTAACTTATTTTGAATTGGAGATCTATTTGAATATATTTCGATAAGTGAATGCTTTTGGGAAAAGATTATGATGAAGAGCAGAGAAGAACTGCGTCATATTTATATTAAGACCCTTCGAAAGATAACAAAAACATTTATATTTCCATCCAATAGTTAATAACGACATTTAAAGATCTTCACCACACATACTCCAATTGATATTTGCAGAGGCTGTTCCGTATGATTGACTTCCCTTTTGATATAAAATTATGGAGGAGGACCTATGAGGCATTTTTAATTGAAATAGATTCTAGGTTTCTTATGTCGCTAATGAGAAAAACTCTATCTTTTGGCATTTACTGCTTCCACTTCGTTAATTAGTTTAGTGCAATGTTTACTGAGGACGAAAATCCAAAGGACAAACTCAAGATGTTTATTCATGAAATTAACGAGTAATTAAAATGGTTAACACAAATCTTTGAAGGGGCAGTTTGCGAATGTGATAATGAGGAACGCGTTACCTCAAATAAATATGCTTTTCTGTTTGTCTATTTTCACCTGAAATCCTAGAAGGCATTTTTCAAAGCCGCGAATCGAATGAATTCTTATTTCGCGATTTAGTATTAATTGTCGAAACTGTGTCGGGATTTCAATTGCATAAATTAGAAACGATCGCTTAGATGTTTGAAATAATCGTTCAAATTTTATTTGCAAACGCATCTCTTTGCTTCATTCGACTGTTTTTATCTCTCTTTGAAACTAATTGCGAAAATATAAAATTCAAATAAAATCATAACTGAATTCTTTGCACTGTTACGGATAGAATTGTAGAATAGATATCCTTTTAATATTTTTCTTTTTTTAAATATAATTTTCTATATAAAATAGTAAATTTTCAATTTAACGTTTAAGTAAAATTTCAATCGTTTTTCTAGAGCTTTGTCAGAGAAATAATATTTTTGATATCGGATCTTTTACAATTCCGTTTCCACCAACTAAGTTGCTCTTTGACCTTTTCTTTAAATTAATTTAATTTAAAATGCATTGTGAATCAATTCTCAGCCCTTTAATTAGTTCCTATAATTCGATGTTTCCTTGATTTAGACTAAATGGAGTAGGAAATGCAAATCATATGAAGCGTTAAATATGAGGGATTCCTTAAATGAGACAATTTCAAATATCTGTAAAATTTTGTTGACCATTAATCTGATAATTATCATTTCAAATATACACGTAAAATGTAGCTATTTTAACATTAAAATCGATTCATTTTTAAACCCCTCATTTACATGAGGAAAAATGTTCATGGGACACTTTCATGTCCAATATTGTCTTCAGAAGGATTGTAACATCGATTCATCGAAAAGTGCGAAAAAGTGTAATTATCTCTACAACACAGAGGTGTGTAAATTTACGCACGAGTGAATTTCAGTCCTGAATTTAAAGTTCGGAAACAACGTGGAATATCCGAGAGTTATACATATCACCAATATTAATTACAAAACTTCTTCTTTAATCACAAAAGAACCTCATTAGCGAAATTCGATGTAACGTACATGTAAACAACTCTGCAACGCGATTACAAAGCACAGTTTTTGATCATCAATGGCAGTGGACAGGTCGAAATTTATTGGCAAGTTTAATTAGAGTCATAATTAACTTGTAGCATTAGTTTGTAAAATTTAGAAGGTGACACGCTTTTACAGCCACACTTTTCAATACGTGTAGTAAATAAAGGAAAGAGGGACTGGTTTAACAAATGTAGATTTACGAGCAGCTAATTAGTTGAAGTTTAAAGCGTGCTTATTGTTACTCGGATCAAAAAATTGTCTCTGATGGAAGTTTGAATTTCGGATAGCGTACAACTTTGCAGCTTTCAATCGTATTAAACTCGTGGACATAGTTGTACATGATGTAGTCAATTTTAAAAACAACGTAATGTAGGTTATTTGGATCACGAATCGTATTATTTGGCAGCAAAAGCAGAGAACAATAGGATTCAGGTGTAAAATTCAATCCACACTTCATGGTTAACATCGCTATAACTCATTTTTACCAAAGTATTTAATTTTATTTTGTTAAAAGGAAACTCTGAAAATGTGATGAAAAATAGCAAATATGTTACACTGATTGACTGGATTTTTAAATGTCTTTCATCTTAATATTATATTCATATTTCATATGTATTCATACGCAGTACTTATTCAAATGAAATAGCTATCGTTATTAACTCCTGCACTTTAAATATTAACATTATTTGCTAAATATCTCATCATGCTGTAAAATCTTGATTAGAGAAATATTTTTCTTTCTATTGAACTAAATGAATGTGTTTACAACGACCTTTTAAATATGAAACACGAAGAAATCGTATTCACAATCATATTCTTGATTCATTCACAGCCTTAAAACCCAAACCGAAGTTTTCTTTGGCTCAGTTATCAATTTCAGCGAAATATGTTAATGTATCTTTCTTAGAAATAAATCTAGAACTTTGAGTTTCTTCACTTCAATAGTTGAATTTAGTTGAGTCTGTATTTTCTTTATTGGATTCATGAGCAATCAATATTTCATCCATTTTGAGTTCCCCGAGAAATGAAGTTCTAAAAATGTGCTCCAAAATTTATTTCAAAGCCTTCCATACTTCTTGCTTCGGGATTTTATTCGCTAAAAGCATTCGTTGGCAAAGACTTTCAAGTTCAGAGCATCTGAAGTAATTTATATTTGGTCCATTAAAACTTCAATCGAGAAAAAAATGAAAATGTTATTTAAAACTTTTAATATGTTTAAATTCGATCTGAAGTTTACAAATCTCCTTTATAATTTTAAGAATCGAAGTTTTTCGAGACCGTGCAAAGGTAGGAAGTTCAATTATAGTGCAGTGTCACGAATTCTTTAATCATATTTCTTATTTCTGCAAATTCATGGTTCGTCATGTTTAATACGCGATTACTTTGATTCGAGACGATAGACTTACCAAGTCTTTTGGAAATCTCCGAGTTGTGCATCTTGGGATTCTCTTGGGCGATCTTTCTTCTCTGAAGCCTGGACCACACCATGAAGGCGTTCATGGGCCTCTTTATGTGGTCTTCCTGAGTCTTTTTATTGGCGGGGGCCCCTCCACCTCCACCGCCTCCAACCATCATCCCTCCACCGGCGAAAGCCGCGATGGCAGCGGCGGCGGCGGCCGAGGAGAAGGAGGAGGAGGAGGGCGTCGAAGAGGAGTATGTGGAGGAGGAGTAGGTGGAGGGGGGGGAGGAGAAGGTGGGAGGGGCGGAGGAGTAGTCGGGGAGGTGGTCTGAGGAGGGAAGCGAACCCACGATCCCCGATGAGGAGGGCGGGAACGCATCGCACAGTCCGCCAACTGCCCTGAGGAGGAAAAGCACCAGAATTAGAAACATCTTCCATTTCAAATCTTCCACCTCAAGAGTTTAGTGTCAATCCATTTTCGTGGAATTGAAAATTTAATATAAAATATATAGAAAGAGTCTATAGCAGAAGATGAGTATATTCGATTTCAAGCCGATTACGTCTTTAGATACGCAGTAAATTAACGAATTCGGTTGAATATTAAAATATATTTATTGACAACAGCCTAAGATGGCTTCAATTTTTTGAAACGCTATGGAAAGTGACTAAATTATTCATAATTAGGTTTGAGATTGTCCGTTTTAATTTCTAAATCGATAGTATGGCTCGATTATGTAAGAAATACGTTTAGCGGGATTCTGCGCAATAACAGTAATCCATTGGGAATTGAAGTACAAAAGATCCGTCACAAGAGCAGATACATCCTTATCTAAGGACATACACTTATATACATATCAATCTCAATGAATGTCGTGAATTCCACTTACATTCCCCAATTGAATTGCATATTAGCTTTCATCCTATTGCGTCTTCATCATCATTGGGTGCGTATTTATACTTTTTCAAATCGTAACCCAATATATCTTTTTAGTTCTCCTGAAAAAAGTTCTTTCGGGATAAATATTATAGAGGATTGTATCTTTGGTTTTTATCTCGAACCATTGCATTAGATTTCCCTTTAACAGACTTATTTTGTTCTGGTATTCCGAAAGACGTTTTCGCTGCAATTATCATCATTTCTTGAGATGATTCGAATGTATTTTCAACGCATTCAACTTCATCCGATGGAGACAAACAATTTCAATTCTCGTCAAACAGTTCCTATGCATAAAACTGTGGATGCATCTCGGCTGCTCATTGTTCCATCCCATTTCCTCTAGCGATTGGCTTGTTTATATTTGTTTTTCCGCTCCCCCTCTTAGCAAACAAGCATTCCTATTTGCCCAACGCTTCCCTTCAATTTCATTTAATGAGATTTGTTTTTTACTCATTCCAATCGACTGTCCCAAAGGAAGCTGTCCTAGAATGCGCCCCCTCTCGTTTAATTTGCGAACTAATAAGTTTGCTATCTTCCATTCACCTTCTGCCAAACTCATTATTCGTTCGTTCATAGGTCTATGGTATGTGTTTGTATTTATACGAAGAAAATGTACTTACTCGTGATAATATGTTCTAATACTCCTAAACAGATTAATTTATATAACTCTATAGATTTAATTTGCTCTCCTTCGCCCATCTTTGCTAAATATGAATCTCATTCAGACAAATGTTTCCAAATCGTGAACTAAAAATTGCGATTCGATATACCTCGATGCGATTCCTCGATATTTCTTTCAAATACGGGCGGAAACAGATTGATCATTGAAAGTGGTAAATCAGGAATTGAAGAGATCGGATCATAATATATACGTATTGGGTTAACTCTCTTGTTGCAATAACGCACCCTTTCACTCGTATAATAATTTAAATTACATAATTTGAATTGCACTGACCACGATTGAATTTCGCAGAATTTTCTTCGATGAAAATATAATTTGATTTGCATATTCATCCAAGGAACGTCAATCTTTTGAATTTTGATTAATCTTTCGATATCCAATTCCTCGCAAATATCATATTGCGTAAATATAATGTAATAATTATTAATGGATAAATTTGTGGTATCGTTTTTCACAATTTCCACTGCACTTCATTTACCTTTTAGGGAAATATTGTTAAAATCTAAAAGTTTTAAAGTTGAAAGATGTGTATGAGTGTAAGAATACAAAATGATTCGTGAAGTTGAATTTGAACTTATATTTCCTAAAGAAATGGTTTCATTGAGTTATAACCACATCTCAACGTTACTTGCGTTCTTGCATCAGAACAAATAGAAGAAATGCATTTACCGAATGAAATAATTTATGATTATCTGAGTGGAGATATCTTAGTAATTTGAGAGCGATTAAAATTATAAGCGAGTGCACGAGATTAACTCAACATTTGCGTGTCTCGCTTTGATTACTTGAAGTGGCTCCTTATCATTCGAGGAGAATAAAGTCACATCTCCTTTTATGATTTCCCATACAGTAGAAGGAAAAAGCGATTCGGGATAAAGAGAGCGTGTTGAGGTTTTCGGAACGTTCACTGAGCACAGATAAGAGTGTTCTTAATGGTTGGACAATAAACAGGATGGAGATAAGCTTTCTGACAAAAAAACGATTGGCTATAAAGAAGCAGGAGTTCGATAAGAAAAGGTAGCACTAAAATATCTAATACGGGTTGTTGCGACGACTTATTTATACTCAGACTACAATATCAAATAAGGAATTTCTCGTAGATTAATTTCAGGTTTACTTAAATAAATATTATTATGCAAGGAATAAAGGTTCCTTTTAAAACAAACTGAATGAGATACTTAATCAGAATTTTATTATTTACAACCATCCATTGATATGGGAATTAAATCTGGTTGTTTGCAGAGATGGATAAGATATATAAATATATTATTTATCGGCGTAAACGTTTATTTGATTTTGGAAGATTATACAAATGAGAGTTACAATTTTGAATTATGTTCGCAAAACTATTGCTAAATAGAAACTGCAGTTTGAATTGAGCAATTCACTGCAACGCTTAAAATGAAAGACCTTGGCAAATGTTGGTTGAAAACTGTGGCACAAAGAAAAATATAACACACTCCTAAAGGAAATTCATGCTTACATCTTTATAGAGTAGCAATGAAAAGATTTCTATCGAGATGGCCTTATCCTTTTATTTTGTATTCATCTCATGCTAATCCTTTAAATCTGAAACTCTCATGAATATAGGATGATGGAGATTTAAACAGAATAGCTGAGCGATGAACCATCGTCTATTCACTTTATTCTTGGCATCCTTATTTTCTTGACTACACTCCCTAAAATTGATTAAATATGCAAAACCTTCAGATATCAGGTTTTCAGATAGAAAATCTGCCAATTTAACATTCAAAATTGTTTCAATTATAAACAGGGATTGATGAGCCAATTCATTCGTTAGAAACTTATAGTATGGCAAGCGTTTTAAAGTTGATTTACTTTAATCCAGAAGATCCAACAAACAAGAGATTATTGTAAAAACCCCTTCAAATTAATTTGCCCTTTCGAGTGGTAGAATACCAATAGAAAAATTAAAACCTGATTTTGCTTGCGTAAATCTCTTAATCTTGCACGCTTGTTGACCGTGTACCTGTCCGTACATAAATCATGATTCCGGGCTTAATTCAGCACGAGGGATGCTAACCCCACGAGGGGTTGAACCATTAACGCCCCTGTACCGTATCCTCGCCTTAGGGTGCGTCCGCCCTGGGCAATGCCCCTTATGGACATCTGCAGCGACAATGGGGCCACCGGTTGATCGGGGGTTCAGCAAATCGAGCATGAATGACGAATCTGATCGAAGTGTTTATCTGTAATGGCAGCATTTCGGACAATGGCTCCTTTTTTCACAATCCTTTCCGTGAAAGGATGATTTGGAGTGTGTGGGTCAAGCGTCGAAGACATATTTAATCGGAAAAGTCAGAAGTGCCGAACCGTATTTATGTTTCTTTTTCGTTGAATTCTCGTACCAACTGAATTTATACTCGTAAAAATGTCAAACCATTTATCAAATGTTGGAAGAATGGTTTTTTTTCTATTCCGTATCGATAAAAGGGCACATTGAATGAATTAGAATTTCTAACACTTCGAAATTCTATGAACATCCCGTAGTAAATCCCACGCCGTCGATTTTCACAATTTATCTCGAAAAATTATGCACCTTTTTAAAAATATTATTTCGAATAGTATTTTAAGCGTTTGATATTTTTGAATCGGTCTGTGTTTCGACGGTTGATAGAAGTAGTTATAAAATTAACAGTTCCCAGGAAAAGTTTTACTTGGTCTCGAATCATCTAGTTTATCGTAAAACTTCTAAATGCTAAAGTATTCTTCGTTAAGAAAACACTAAACTAGATCTACTTTTGCTCCATTTTATAATCTGCTTTTCTTCTTAAAACTTCTAAGTAATTCGTTCTTCGGGATTTCGCTTCCAAAAGATTTAAAGTCTCTGAATTGCAACAGAGTTTCCGAACGTTAATCGATTTCAAAGCGAATCAAAGGAATCGCATCGACTCAATCCATCTTTCTTGGATTCGATCAATCGATATTTGCTCTTGTGACCTACATTTCCGTCCAAATTATTCTGCGTTCGAAGATCGCCGATGATCATAAAAATGCATCATTTGCTTTTTCTTTGAATTTATTATAGTAAACAGTTGCAGTATTATTTCTGAGAAATTTTCGATTTATTGGTCCGTCCTCCGTCAGTTCTTAATGGAATCTATGCAATTAATAAATTCTATTTGGACTCAGTTAATTTTTTTGGTTAAAAATAAACCATTTTAAGAAATAATTAAAGATAATTTGGTTATGTGTTAACATTACGCTTTCCGATACGGAATTCCAGAAGAAGTCGTTTTCCGACCAACACTTGCCGCTGTTTTTCATTTAGACTTTTTAGGATATGATACTCGTATTGCAAGTACTTTCACGTATTATATAGATCCTATATTTTTATATCAAAATTTGTATTTGTATGATTCTAAGCGAACAATCTGAACGTAACCAAGAACTGAAGTAGAGCACTCTTATTTACACTTGATTATTCATAAGACAATAGAAGGACGAATTTGCTTTGAATAGCATTCGAAATATAGTCATCTACGTTTTAAACGTGAACGAATGGGATAATTAAGCTTTTAGGATTGATAAAGAACATAAATGTGAAGATAACCACTCGCGTTTATGGCGCCATAAAATCGCCTTTTTCGTTAGAAGAAAACAGAGAATGGCAGATCTGAAAAGCATAGAAAATTGAGATTATAAGATACAAACGTGTTCTGATGGAGGGTTTTCGAGAATATGGTGAAACAGTAGTCTCACCATTGGAATATTAACGAACGATATCAACGATAAACCTTTCGATGGTTTGGGTTCGGGAATTTTCGGAAAACAATTAAATTTTCCAACTGAATTCAATTTCATTTTCGCGTGTCAACTTCTAATCCCCTAGAAATGACAATTCCCAGAACCTTATTAGAGATTCGACATATAAAATAATTGTCAACGTGTATAAGATATGGAATAATATTTAGAAGCTAATTATTCTCAGTATCGAAAATGTCGGAAATGGATGTTGTAGAAGCTCCATAAGAGGCGGATGTTTGTTGAAAGGGCGTGAACGACACGCGTCAAACAATCTCCTCGAATGGCAAAGATACGCAAATTGGGATTCTTTTCGCGACGGAACGAATCGGCATTCGCGAGGGAATGTTTTCCCGCAGGTGCTTGTCGCAATTCATTTGTCGCAATTCATTTGTCGCGAATAAAATTGCAGGCGTTAGTGGAGAATGCGGAAGTAGTGATGCGCAGCCATGATTATCTGTAAAAACCATATGGAATTACACTTATCGAAATGGAAATGCATTATCATAAGCTAACTAAATTTTTAAAAAATTACTTTCCACAAAGCAAAAATGATTGAACGATTCTAGTTTAATATGCGTACAATATTTAATAAAAGTAATTAAAATTTTGCATTATATAAGAATGTATAAGCTTTCAAAGTGTTAACAGCTACTTATGTGCATGTATGAAAATAAAATAATATGCATTCCGTTATAATACACTTTTTGCTTTTTGTTGATATTATGCTAAAAATTTTCTCTCAGTTTGAATCTTTTAAATATAATAAATTTTTATTAGAGATTTTATAAATCGGTACCAAAACATTCTCAACTACGTCATCATTTCTTATGCCATAAAACAGACCATCAAGAAAGAAACACAGCTAAAGTTTTGGAGAGCAAAAGCCTGTCTACCAGTTATGCACAAATATTTGTTCATTGGACTATAATGTTCAAAACCTCTGGATGTTTTTAACTTAGGAAAGCAGTGGTGGAATGTTCTCCAAATTGCTTCACGTTATCGGAACGGAATCCTAATTAGGAATGGGAAAGTAAAAGCTTTTTGTCACATTTTCCGGTTCTTTCAGACATACGAAGAGTCAATTGCATTATACATCGAACGTACTGTTGTCTCGTAAAAAGCCATCGATTCGCAGCGAATGGCTTGTGCAGAAAATAGGAACAGAAAAGCAACGGCAATAAATTCATGAACATATTTCATGTGTTAGGGCTTAATACAGCGTGGCCAATGAATTGAGGAGAGCAAATAGTCACTCTAAGCTATTTGTAACCCCTAGAGACCATCTCCTCCTTCCGGTCGCACACACTTTGGCACACACCATTAGGCATCAGAAACACAGGACCGCGTGGAATCCCCCGTGGCTCGATTTTTCTTCCACGATAACCATCTACCACTTTTTGTCACTCCCACGCTCAACGGAATTAATGACACGTAGCAAATATGGCATCTTTAACCTTTTGATCTCCGACCGAAGATATTTATTTGCTGTCACACGACGCTAAAGAGGGGAGCAGGCGGAGTGGGAACACTTGATTTTAGATGTTTTTATTAGTAGCTAGGGTCTCTGGTTTCGTTACCCGACTGCTATTTTAACAGTTCCCAAATCCCTTTATTGTCCCCACGATGATGGCGTTATAAACGCCTGAATTACTCCCTTTTTTTCGAAGGTGCCAACGATTTTAGGCGGGGATTGAATATGAAGGTGTCTATTGGCCTTTTTTGATTCTTTTCTAATTCGTTTACCCAATCGCATAAAACGCTTGTCTTTTTTATGGTCGAATTCGATGCGAAAGAGTGTACTAGGATCATCACAGTGGAAAACGAACGGTATTTTTACATTGAGTACTTCGAATCTTAAAACAGTTTGGATGTCGTAAATTGATCTTTTACGATTTTCTCGTGGAATTATGTTTGGCTTTATTTTCCTCCGTTTGCATCGATAAAAATGAGCCGTAAAAATTAAGCAAATAAGGGCCAATGGAAGGAAGCGGTGTTTCTCTCTTTATTGGAACTTATATATCGTTATAATCTTTCTTAGGTTCGAATCTAATACTCGGACGTTCATGATAATCGTACTCCTCGAATGTGAAATGGATATGAAGTTTTCGATGGGAAATTATTAGTTTGAAGTAACAAAATCAGAATTTGATATTTTGCTGTCGAAAAAGTTCGCGATTGACTAATTCTTTGAACGCAGAATATCAGTCATCGTATTTAGTCGAACGGAAAGATTGACGCTGGAAAGTTTCACGTGCAATAGATACGTTTTTATTCTATTAACTGTGATTCACTGTGTGACATTCTAAGCACTAGCTTAGAAAAACATCAGCGAAAGCGAATGCTGTTTTAATTTTGCTGTTCTTAAATATCTCAATAAGATTTGCAATTTTTCTTGAATCGTTCGATACTTTTGCAAGATTTAAAATTGTTACTAAAAATTCGACTATTGCAACAACTTAAATAAATTAGTAAATAAAGAAGTAATAAATAATTAACGTCTTCTTAAAATTTATCCGTATGATAGAGATATCAGATTATTTACCAATTTGCAATAGAATCGGAAGAAATGTAAGCACATTCAGTCCTTCTTTGTATTTCAAGAACTTTATGAAGTCTTCTAACATCTCTTCGCTTTCCAACGTAAATTATTCGTTTTTGTGCATGAAATCGATTGAGAAATGACATTAATGTGTTTAACAAATATGATCTCAAAAGAAGTAAGAATCCTTAACCGAACCCGTGTTCATAGATAATAACTGATCATAGATGAATGTTCATTCATAAAATACTTTTCAAAGTTAAATTCTAAAGTAACAGTTCTAAAAGTAACAGATAAACAAAATAGGCCTTAAAAAGAACTCGGTGATGCTGTGGATGTTCCCATTAAATGTGAAGCGTGAAATAATTCAACATCTTTATTAAAAAAGTGCTCAAAGGGGTTGGCCTCTTCATCTGCTCTAATGAGAGCATTTCCTGCGGATGCGGTCCTGAAGAAGGCCTCTCGCGATAAGGATGCTGCATTCGGATGAAAAGCCTTTTTATCCAGAATTCAAATCTCTAAAAGAGTGACTTTAATTCAATTTGCAGATGGGGGTATAAAGTATGGGGTGAAATTAGGTTGAAATGGAAGGAGTTCATTTCACACAGGAATATTATAATATTTTAAGAGGGATCTTAAAATTGATCGATTGTCCCAAATAGCAGCCTCGTCAGAGCTGAATTAACTTTTTCATCATTTCAGAAACAGAAATAAAAAACAGCCTATTCATTTTTTCTCATTCGTCTTACGTTTCATAGGAATGTATATTGAATCTAATGTAGTTCATTTGATTGTCAAATATAGTTAAGATAACAATGGAAATGCATTCGGAGCATAGGTCAGTAGACATTTATTAAAAGATGTTTGGGAAACCATTAAAATATTTTCAACCGTACGTCCACTTTATTTATTGATTGAGCCGAATAATAAATGCTATTGATATGAGTTTGTAAAGAACTTTTGAATTTGATTTTTTACTCATTTAAGATTTTTGAAAATGGCCCAAGTTTAGGGAACAGTCGTGACATCGATCAAATAACTTCATTTTAATAAGTCTTGTGTCGAAGTTGGACTGTGTGTGGAAAATTAGCCTTCTCCAAATGCAGCTAAATTATTATATTATTATTAATATTATATCTTCCCAAAGAGAAACAAAAATTGCAAAAGAAATAAAAAATTGCAATTCGAGATATAAATTTCCTAAGGAATATCATTCGTTTGCCATCTTAAGAAGCACGTAAACTTTTAGAAAAGTTATTGCTTCGATCTGATTTATTTCATCAAAAACGATGCCTATACTCGCCGAGGAATTGTATTCCTATAAATGCAGACATATTGGAAATAAGGCGAAAGGCAGTGATGGACACACGTCGAAACCAGTTGTGTGGAATGCGTGGGGATCGCAGCGTTTTATGTGGATATGCTTCCTTCCATTTTCAGTATTCTTTGGAGATAATTGTGGTCCATTCGTTCAAGAATAATCATAATTGTGTACATACTCTTGATAATCCTCACGGATCTATCTTAATATTAAACTTTTCATCCGTAAAAAGTCCGATATTTTCTTTATATCACGAGAATGTCTAACCATACTTCCTTCTTCGGAATTTTATTCTCGCTATTTGACTGAATAATGAAAAGTTTTCTTCAATTGATAGTTAATTTATTTAATTACCTTAAACAAGTACGTTGAAGTAGTAGGAATAATAGGAATCATAGCTAATTGCTGTAATAAATATAACAAATATATAATTATTAGAAGTGATAAAGACGGGTCTCAATCCCTTCCCCTGTAAATACGTCCATAGTAATTCATCGATTTCTTGAATAAAGGTATAGTGCAATGGAGCTATTGTTTAATTGTTATTTGAAAAAAGATGACTTCGAAAAAGTTCCAAAAAAGTGCCAAATCTCTGTATTTCCAAAGGAACTGATACTTTCTTTTGCCAAATGCATTAATTCTGCCTTCTTTCAAAGTGGATTTAATTCATCCCCACTCTATTCGAGAAAATCGATTTACTACCTCCTCTATCGTATAACTAACTTAAACATAGCATCTTTATTCACACGATTCTGAAACAAAAATCGATCCCGTATTCTGTTTCCTTATTAATTTCAGACCTTGATTTCTCTGTTCTTGGAATTCTCCATTTCTTTTTATTAAAATTTCCATCTTTTAAAATAGATTTGATGCAGTCATTGATTTTTCTCTCTCCTTTCCCGAGAAATAGATTTCTTTTTAGAAAAAGAAGTTCATATATAACGCAAATATCTTCCTCTGAATTCAATATAACTTTATAATGAAATATAATCTTGTAAAGCGGAAAATAATCTAGTCATTTCTACCCTGAATTAACTTTATATTCGATGTCTACATAAGGAAAAATAATATTAATTTATTTTCTAAGTTTACTGATGTTTCATTATTATAAACAACTTTTGTTCTGTTAAAAGTGTAAAACCTGAAATTAGCGTTTATTTGTTCGTCACCCATTTTCAAGATTTCAAATTTGATAAATTGTACTTTTCAATCACAATTCTATTGATTATGGTAATAGTGTCGTGTATTTTGAGTGATCAGTCATTTATCTAAAATGTTTTTTTCGAGTCATTTACATAAGAGGATTATCGAGAGCTACGGAATACGAAATGTTCTTTAAGACAAAGAATTAAAAACAGAATTAGATTCAGATCTCAATTTATCATTCAAATGAACGCTAAAAAGTCAGTTTCGAATAATTATTCCGATCATTTCCGAGATCACGAGCAGTTCTATATGAATATACGATGAATTCAAATTGTTATGAGAAAATGTTACAGTTTGTGAGTAGCACTACATTGCATTTGGAATCGGTGTAAAAGTTGAAAATATCGTTCTTTTTTCAAGGACCTGAAGGACGTGAATCTCTTTGTATGGACTATTGATAAATTCTCTCCGGATATTTCATTACAACCGCCGTCTTCTTCTGATAAATCAGCTAAAACATTAAAGTCGCGTTCATTATCTATGATCTCCATATTCTTCCTTTTTCCGCCATTCGTCAGGATTTGTGTCCGCGCACTGAATCAACTGATGAGTTAGATCTAATTCGATAAACACTCTCCCTCCTCTAGTTAGCGCATCTACCGATATATATATCGGAACCCGAACTTCGTATGCTTTATTAGGACCGCAATCACAAGCATCAGAATAATCCGATGATTTATCCACGAAAAATACGGTGGAGAATTCCGAGGAACTGAGTTCCGTGTAAAGGTGACATTTTAATGCCCTTAATGTTTCAAGCAGCTGCGAGATATTCATAAATTACGAACGTCGACTCGGAAATATCTCAAAAACATATAAAACGTCTTCTAATTCATAAAAGGCCATTAGATTATTTCCACTTGTACCAAAAGTTACAGGAATAGGTCCCATCGCCTGTGGAATACTACTGACTTACGATTTATAAATGGGTTTACTCTTGAGAAAGGTTCGGTTTGGGGAAAAAATATTCTACTTTCTTAAATACGAATTTCATTCTTAAGATTCTAAAGGAATTGTTTATTATGAAAAGCCATCATTACAAATCGATATGGAGTAAGTTAGTGGAACTCCATAGACGAATAGAAATAACTCCGCCACTTAAAAAAGAAAAGATACTTAATTAAAGTTACTATGGGTAATATTTTATCATCTTTCTTCCTTGTAAAATGATATCTGCAAATTCTAAAATAGACATTGCCGTTGGAAGATTAGACGAAATTGAAAACTTTCGGGATTCATATTCTATAACCGGCAACTTTCCTAATGAAGAGTAAGTCAGATGAAGGACGAACTATGACTAAATTTAATTCTCTATCCCATAGAGAAAACAATTCCATCCTTAAGTTTGATTGAAACCAGTCAGTTACATTTCAATAATGGATGAACGCTATATTTTTCCGATATCCCTATCATACGATTTAGAATTGTAATAACTATCTTTATTATGTAAGTAGTAGTAGTAAATAGTAATTAGTAAAATAAAAAATTTAAAATATAAAATTAGTAATATAATTTCCAAAAAGTGGGTTTATTACTTCTATCTTTCATTATTTGCAATTCCTTATCGTTTCAATCCATTTAAGTGCACATATGTACAATTAAGTATCTCCTATGATAATATTCGTAATTGTGAATTTTTAATAATTTGCGATAAAAATATTTTTGTTTCGGCAAATTTCACTATTCATAAATTAACGACGACTCAAAACAAACGAACATAGAAATGCGATCGCACGAGTTGTGCTCTCGACTCGTCCGCTTCAATATCCGTTGGAATGAAAAACAAACGACTATCGGATGGGGTTGTCGATCTAGAAGCCTTCTTTTGTCTCTTTCTTCATATCGATTTTGGAAGCAGACAGCGTTTGACACGCATTATCTTTCGGCGGTTTATCCACGTGTGATTGGAACGGCGCACTTTGGCGCTGTCGATGGCAGGTGATGGCCATGTGACGCCGATAAGCCGTCCCTTCCAAAGATTCCCTTAAACATTAAATGGATCTTAAGGATATTTAATCGAAGGCACACATTGACGTGGATCTTTTCGGTGAATTAAATATGATTAGAGAATAGAGTTTATCTTGAACTGTTCCAACGCAGAGACGCCACTTTGAAATTGTGTGATGCCAAAGTTATTTACGATCTAAATTAAAAAAAGAAATTGCAATTGGCTCTTGAAGGTTTGTGATAATATCTAGTGCATTAGATATTGTATCAATTGCAGTTCCTTCAAAAATAACCTTGATGGTTGCGAACAGCTGTGAAGGTTTGATCAAATTGTGCAGGATTACTTAGACTTATATGATAAAATGTGTTAAAAATGCGTATCTATAATTTTAAAAAATCTATTTTCAATATGACTCTTTATATAATATCATTGAACTAGTTTCAATTAAGAGTATAGATAGAAATTAGGCGGTAAATGAATCAAATTAAAAAAACTAGAATTCTTTCTATTTAAAACTAATTTTAAAATTTTTTGGTCCAATGATATGTGGGGTGTTCAATGATTCAGCAAATTGTGCGCATTGAGCTGTTCCGATAAAATCTCCGTTCGAAATATGAGCAGAGCAACTGTAGTTATTCGTTACTGAACATAAAAATCACCCAAAATTGATTCCTTTTCAGATGAATGGTCTACGGATTAAGTGGTTTGGATAACAACCTATCAAGCCCTTATCTAGCCGATAGATGTTAAATGTTAATCACTGATATTTATCCAAAATGTCACAAAAACGCGATGTACTAGACGTCGAATGGCAATATGAGCCGATGCGATCAATTATTTCCATCGAAATTATAAATAAAACGAACGCAAAAAGATTTCAATGAAACCATTCGGTATTTATCTTAAGCCATTATCGTATGTAAAGAATATATAGGGCGTTCTTTGTTCCGAGATCTACTTTCTTAGCCGATCATCTTGACGTTAAGTAGCTGTTCCACTTAATTACCTGTCACTTACACAATCGGAGAGACTGTCCGAGTATTCGTCAGTTGACGTGATCTCTGAAACAATAAAAAGCCCTTCAGAGCTCTTATCCGCAGTAACTTATGATGGTAGCTCAATCCAGAGTACTTTCTCGTATTGAAACAATAAGGAAATTCGAATGAAAATAATCGCTGATGATGGTATGAAATTGCAATTGAGTGGATGTAAAATTCGTGCAAGACGTCTAAATATTCGAAATTTGAACGAAAAAGTTTCCTTTCCAAATTTTTTCCGGCAAAGAACTTTTATGCCATTAAAATGTTATTGATAAATAAAACACATCGAAAAAATTTTGGACGATAAACTGAATGTTATATCTGTATGTTTTCATTTTCCACAATCAATGAATACGATAAACATTTTATTGAAATATGATGGTAAAATTCATAAGAAATACGAATTTCATTTATCCAAACGTGAGCTTGCAGGAATTCTTGTACATCCCCTGCCATATGGAATATAATGCAGTTCTTGTCATTAATAAAATCTACGGTTCCATCTTGAATCTGGACCAATTACTTCGGAAAGAACGAAATTTTTCATTTCTATGGGAATATCTGTAAGAAGAGGCGTTGAGAAAGAATCTTCTCTTTCGACATAATTATGAAGATGGTGGACAAAGTTAGGGTTGTATAAAATATTCATCGTCTTAGAATTACCACTTCAAAACTTCATAAACGTATTAAATTTCTTGAAGTTAACTTAAATCGCATAAGCAACGCGTAGGATTAATCATTCTCCAGTAAATGGATAAAGTTCATGGAGCAAATATTTGTTTAAAAGCAATTGCGAAATATCAATCCATTTACTTCTCTAAATGTCTTCGTTCATACGCAATAGTCCCTCATTTAGCATTCGTTGATACGTTTTAGAGGGGAATAGAGAAAAAATATGGAAGAGTTTAAGGGAATTTATAAACTCATATTTGATTTATTTGTCACATTTGAAGAATCAGATGGTTGTACAACAAAATTCTTGTGCAAAATACGTTAAATATATATGCATTGAGATCAAATTTTAATCGCATAGTATGTGCTTATTGTAATCGTCCCATGACTTTGTACTTATGAAACGAGAAGTAATGAATGATCAGCGCAATTGTGAGTGCAAATTTCAATTTCAGATCTTAATTAGATAGATAAGGACGCTTTATTCACCGAAGTCTCACTTCAACCAAATATCGTCCATTGACGAGGGAAGTTACACTTTCGCGAAGTATCTTTTTCTAAAAACGGAAAATTTTCAAAGGAAACCCAACTGTGGTTAAAAAAGCACAAAGAGTGAAAAATACTAATGAGTTTATGTATCATTGTTCATGCGAGAGTTAAATGTTTTTGCTGTACGTTGCAGTTGCAAATTTCCAATCGAGAAAATTGGCAAAGGAAAATCATACACCACTAGAAATTTTCTCGTTCAGTTTCATAGGTGACATTATTACTTTTTGAATTTAAGTGAAATTATTCTTTTGCAACATCTCTGCTTTTTAGTAGAAGATAAAATAAATTCCGATTACTATATATATTTTCACTTCTTCATTTAAGGCTAGTTTCATGTTTATATCCAACAGCTTGTTTTTGTAAGCAAAGAATAGATCGCATAATCTCTGTAAATCTTAAGTATGATTCTATTTTTTATTCATTTAATAGATGCAATAGCTAGTATGTCAACTATTTCCCGCTTCTTCTATGCTTTAAAAGACTTCAGTATCTTAAAATTGTAGAAAACTGAATGAACTTCACTTGCGTACGATGTGCCACACACTTAGAAGTAGCGAGAAACTAAAATTCACACCGACATTCGTGCAAAAGCACTGAATTAAATGAGGTCATCGGATTATGTCGTCAAACGAAGACGGCACGAATACAGAACCAAAACCGTGATCTATGCTCAGTGTCTCTTAAAGATTCCGTCTGAAGAGGCCACGAAAATCTAACCTCATTTCCAGAAGACAGCAAGATTGTTTAGGTGTTTCGAGTTGGAGGCGGAGGGCGCAGTGGGCGCGCGTCGAGTGGTGGTCGGCCGTTCGCCGGGCACAAGACGCGGCGCGTTGCCCGCGAATGCATCCGATTCCGAAAAGGGTTTTAAGAGACTCAAACGCTAGCGATCTCTTCATGATGCCATTTGCATCGAACGCTTATGTATACATCCACCGATTCATACGATCGGAAAATTGCAAGTGAATTGAACGCGCGATTCGTCTAGGACACAGTAGAATTGCTCTGCAGTAAAATATTTGAGGTAAATTTTAGCTTCAATGTAATATCATGTCTGAAGTAATGTATTCAGTTCTTTGAATCTAGAATCATTGCGGTTCTTTTACTCCTTGCTCATCCTTTTATAAATCCCTAAAAGTTTTTATATTGTTTATATATAAAATAGATCAAATATTATTAATTGTATTATACTGATTAAATTATTAACATAATACTTGTTTTATGTAAATATTCACAATCGCTCAAAAAATGAATGAACTAAGAGTAAGTTCGAAAATCTTCGGTTAAAAAACCACTTTTCGTCTAAATTTGCCCGTTCATCTATTCCGCGTTGTGGAGCACGTAAAATGCTCGTCATGTTTATCTATTTCCCGAATCAAGGCAATTGGAAACAACGATTCTTTATCCTTTTAGACAAACTGTCGTTTGTTTTTGAGAATATAATTTATTCATCATAAATTTCGTGACTCTTATTATGATCTCTTGATTTTCTATCTCCTTCTGTATTATTGAAGCGTAACCTGATTTTGTTCATATTGCTCCCGTGGAACAGATTGTACTTTTGCCTCCAAAGGGTAGTCTATAATTTAAGTCACTTGTGATATTTAGAGCATTTGAAGATCGGTCATTTTATTATATCGGTCACAATTGATTGTGTTGTAGTTTTTATTGAAAAAGATAATATTTTTAACAAATAAAAACATTATGACTTAATAATATTGGAAATATTTTTATAGAATATGAAAAAATAGAGCGATTTCTTTATCATCATTTTATCGGTTAATCGTTGTGTTAAATATAATGAATGCGTATCAAATGATACAAATGGTATCCTCATAGTTTTTCTCTAGCGATATATTTCTTCAATTTTAAAAGATCCATTAGTTCTAATATCAGCGTTCAGAAAAACTGTAAATAAAGTTCAATGCAGTATTTTGAAGAACCATCAAATCCTTGAATTGATCATTAAGTGTAATTGTTGATCTCTCATTAGATTCTACTTTAAAAAACAACTAAACACTAAAGAACTTAAGGATCAATCCGAAGTGGACGGCGTAAGAGCAAAATTAAATGAAAATACGATGAAGAAATAATTAGTTTGATCGCCCCTAAAGAGGATTGTGTAGAGCGTATGTTGGTACCCATTTAATATCGAATTCTCCCTCTTTTTGGACAGGTGCCGAGTTATCTGATGAATTTAATGGGTCCATAAGGGGGTTGGGATCTCTATGCGTGTGAAACAGAATGATTTAAATATTTGGAGGAGTTTTATTCACCCTTAAGCAATCTTCGAATCTTTAGTGATCGAGATGCATTCTCCATGACAATGACGAAATATTATTAGTCATAATGACGTACATTGTTAGTCGACAGACAATTATTAATATTGGCGATTTGAAATTGACCAAATCGGATGTGTTATATTGTTCCAATGAAAAGTAAACTAAGAAATATCTCAGTTATTCTATTTAATTCACAGGAATGCCATTTATAATTCAATTCAATCGAAACCAGCCGTTGGAAACATATCTAGTAAATAGGGGTGGTTTCGGAATCATAGAACATATGTTAGCGTTCATAGAAGAGTCGAATTCCATCGAATGCTGTTCCTCTAAGATCGTTGGAAGCAGCAGTATGTGAAGATTGGCAATTCAAAAAAAGAACCCTTAACGGAATAAACATCTGAAACTACCCATTTCACGCTGATTCCGTCGGAACCACTTTAACCACTCGCCCCCACTCCGTAATGAACCCCAATTGGCCCCCATAAACACAGGGGAAGCCTATGTAATTGATTTGAGGGCGATTTATATATACGAGAGGGTCTTTTAAATACTCGTGGATTATATGCACTTGAATAAATCCCGTAATTAAAGTATTAAAATTTAAATAAATAGAAACGGACTTACGTATAAACGTAATGTTTGTGATAGGCCTTAGAAATAAAACGGTGGAGACTTTTGAGGTATGTATTAATCGAATCAAAAAGTCTTCACTCTATAGCTTCTTATTTATAAAACACTTATTTACATTTCCCGAAAATACGGAATAACCCTTTGAAGTGGTATTATTTTCTGATAACGAAGTTGAATTCCGAGGGATAAATCCCACAGCTGCTTCGTTTATTTAGTAAAGTGTTCGAAGACATCTTCCTCCTCGTGTTTCACTCAGTACGTTTTATTCAGATGCTTTGTCATATGTTCCAATAAACCAAATAAATTATTAAGAAGCCGTTCATTTCTAGATATAAAATATAGAAAACAATAATAAGAGATGACTATTAAAAATAATGAACCATTGGATTCGCTAAATGAACGCTGTGCAAATGATAATGATTGTATTCTTAAAAGAATAAAACTATTGCGAGAAGCTTTGGTGAACGAGAAAAAATGAGTAGTACTTCAAAAAGATTAATAAAACTGACCAATGACTCGAACGGTTGATTTAAAATGTTTAAGAAAGAGTGAAAATAAATATGTCTGATCTAAAAATTCCGCATCCGCAAAATTCCTCAGAATTCATTCGGAATATTTCCAAAAGCGGTGCATTTATAGTAAAAATAATGCAAAAAAGGAGGAACAGAATATTCACTTTTGAGGATGAAGTAGAATTGAAGGGCTGAGAAGGACGTTTAGAGAACAGAGGAACTCCGACGGCTGTAGGACACGGGATCCGGAATAAATCGGATGAAATTCGGTTTATTCAATTCACAATGTGCTTAACAACGATAAATCCACTTTTACAGCAAATGCATATTTAGAATATATCAATCGCATATAATTCAAACGCATGCTGTGTTTTAATATTCTCTACTTAATGCTCTCTTTATGTGAATTAGAATACGGGAATGAGAAGTGGAATTAATTGTGACTACAAATTCGATTATTATCAATCAATGTTGTTATTGGATCGCATCGTCTATTCATCGGCAATCATCCGCAGAAGAATGCATTTTTCGGATGCGTTTTTTGGTCCACGAAATTCCACCGCCAACATCTCAGCATCGGGGATGAAACGCTCACAGATTCCGTCGAAGGAGCAGATGGACAAAAGTTGTTCCGATCGATTCAATTGAAACAAAAGAAAGGAGAGGAAATGAACACAATCGCTTTTATTTTGAACGGATGTTTGTAATTTCCGCCGAAAATTTCAATTTACAATTTTAATATTGCGCTACTGTTAAATAGACAAATAGATTGAAGATTGGGTCATAAGAAAGGGTTATTTAAAATCACTTAACATAGATAAACTCTCGAATATAAAATTCCAATATTTTGCTGCGAAATAGGCCAATAGTGAAAAATCCATCCATTCCGTACAGATGAACTACTTCGAAGCGAATTTCTATTTTGAAACTTTTAATGGAATTAAGGGGAGAATAAAATGAAAACGCGACGAATTGGACGAATCTTACCGAAAAATCCTTTTCAATTCTAATTTATGAATAAATTATCGTATAATGCAAAATAAAAAAATGAGATTACGTAGGAGATTGGATATAGTTTACTTTACGTGCGATTGTGACACTTTCGGAATCTACGAAGCAATTACTTTCAACGTAATCAGAAGACGCAGTTATAATTTTCATAAGCACTCGAACTTCTCGTCGTAATTTGGTGGGTTTAATTCGCTTACCTCATGGGGTGGGCAGACGAGGCTCCTTTGGAATCCAGTTCCGTTGGTGAAGAAGCAACGGTCGTCGACGAAAGTCCTTTGGCCTCTATCGCCCTTCGGACATATCCTTTACAAAGCGACACTCGGCGGTTAAACGGATGGATTAACCGGACACATATCGGAGGCCTAACGTTTTCCAGTCTTTGGACACTGTCCGGAAGCTCTCTTATGCGCTGCTCTGCGTTTCGTCCTCTGCCGTTGACTGGCAGATGTGCGCGTTCCTCGACTCGCCGTCAGATGGCGCGTGCGGCGCTCCGTGGTCTTTTTCCGCGATCCGCACTTGTTTGGGACGGCTCCATCCGCCAGAGGGTGTTGCATTCGCCGGGATGCGCCCCGGAGAGCCCCCACTCCGCTCTGACGTCATCCTTTATCCCGACCAATGGCAGAGTGTGCAGTGGGAGGAGGCATTGTTGCGTCGTCGCCCATACGCGATTGGTTGCGTCCACGGCCATCCCACTGTCTCACGCGAGGAGCTCATTCTTGGGGATACATTGATTGAACGAGACGAGAGATGAATTTTCGCTTTATGGGCTACGAAATAGCAGAAAATGTATGGCCATGATTGACTTATGCTCCTATCGGAATATTTACGATGAATTACGTATGAGGCTGTTTTTCAATAGATATGAGTAAAGTTATAAATATTTTATCGTATGAGATACAACAACTGTAATGTAATGGAAAAGAAAGAGTATAAATATATATTCTATTTTTTCGTAGAGATCGAAAATAATAATTTTTTCGATATACGTCAACAATTTCATATGAAGAGAATATTTTGAAATCATATCTGTTTTTAGATGAACACAATAGATTCATTTGGACGACTCAAATGCTTCAAATGAAATAATAACTTATCTGAATCCATTAATAATAAGTTGAGAGATTTGGTAAAACTAAATATAATTTATAAAAAATACTGTGCATGATATACTTTTTATAACTTGCATAGATTTATAATATCGGGAATCTTACGAATGATGTCTGTAGTTAAGACGCACAAATTTTGAATATCTGAAATAACTTTGCAAGAATGAAAAACCAAACCAAAAGTCATCTTTTTCATACGATTTTATGTTTTTCAAATGAAATTTTTATTATTAATTGTAAATCAGGTGTACACTGTTTTATCTTTATACTTTGTCCGAAAACTGAATCTTCTCATTGACATATAACTTCTGTGTTCGTTCGTATATCTCATTTTAAAGATTTTTGATTCGCTCACAAAGAATTTCTTTTCCTTTTTAAAGGTCTTCGATGGATCGAATGAAAGAGGAGACGATGGGAACTCGGTGAGTACTGCTCTGGAAAAGTAAATCCTCATCGAAGAAGATTAGTTTGTACATTTATTTTTAAAGTTTTATTCTAAATAATTATTTAGAAAAATGTTACTGTTCTAAAATATTTCAGTCCGAAATATGAACTGACAAACTTATAAATGTCGAATCCTTAAAAAGGCGTTCTATTTCTTTATGTTTTACTCGTAGGTTGCCTTTTTTTAGCCCTTTTTAATTTTATTTCATAGTAGATGTATGGGCTCATATTTTATCAAAAAGTGCCCAATCATGTTTTAACGATTCCTGAGCTGCAAAAGTACAGTTTTCATTAGAATCATTTCTTCTCCTCCCCTTTTTTGTTCTCAAAGTGTCGTTTATTCGTTGAATCCGCAAATCGCAGATGTACTCTCTGCAATTCACTTCGTCAAAGGCAGTCACTTTGTGGAATCACGGAACATCTATTATCTCGTCCCTAATGAATATTGTCATAGATCACATTCATTCAAGTTTCCTTATATTTGGTGTTATTTCTCGAATGTACATTAACAAAATTTTCCGCAAGTTAATGAAAATTTTAGCGTTTTATACTTATGCAATCGTTTTATACATATATATATGCATTCAAAACGGAAATTTCATAAGAAATCCGTATGAAATAACTTTGGTAAATGATGTAGGATGTGTATATAAGTTGAAAGCAATATGTAATTTAATTCACGTCAACTATTATCATTTGATAAGTGTGATTAGATCTAATATTTAAAATGTAATGAGGTATCTGAATAGTGCATAAGAGCAGTTCATAGGATTGAAACACAATTCATGAAGGGGAAGTGGGAGTTGGGTATCTGTTTCCATCGCAACGATAAGCGAATGAATTGACGCAGCACATCTCCGTAACAGCTTCCATATGTCTATCTCATTGGGCGCACATCCCTAGGGGTAAGATCACACCAACCTGTTGCCCCCTTATGGTCAAATTGACCCCTTGTTTCCAATCGAAAAAAGAAACTCGAAATTATCAACTGGTTTCGTCATTTGCATAATCCGGATTTTTTATTTGCCAAATGTTTGACTTCCGCCTTTTTCTTCTCATCTGTGACAAGATAATTTTGCGGATTGGACTTCTTCGGATGATGATATCCTTATAAATGGCATTTGATGCGAACTAAATGAAGTCCTTAAGACTTCGAAGTAAAACGTTTGATGGACGAGTGAATATCTCGGAATTTTCGAATAATCCGATTATCGGACGATTTGCATTTCAATATCGACAATTGAAATGAAGAACTCATTCCTCACTCGTCAAATTATTAATATATACTTTCATCTTAAATTTTTGGCAGAAGAAATTCTTGACTCATTGACAGCAAATGTGGGAAACTTTGAAATGTTCAATTAATCTTTTTGTATTTATGAAACTTATCAAAGGTACTTTTTGTTATAAATTTTCGGAAAAAGCCCAAACTCTTGTTTATTACTTTCGATTATATGCTTGTTTGACAAAAACAAGGTTATTTCTGTTGTTTACTTAAATGTGGCCGTCATTTGGTTCCGTCTTTTTGTTTCGGAGATAATGTTGCGTTAAATAGTAAATTTGCATCATACGTTTTTAGTTTGCTTAATTTTAATATGCATATTAATATTAGTTAAATGCAGAGATTTTGGTTTAAAAGAAGTCATATTCAGTAGATTTTTTAAGTTTAATTATCTCATTTTCCGATAGATGAAACTCCCTTAACTGAAAAAGTTAACAACTTTTTGAAATGCCTAATTCGATTCATATGTTCATCAGACTTTGCTAAAATTTCATAAAAAATTCACGTCTTTCAATTAATAAATCCTTCAAAATATTTCCTTCAGTTCGAATGAGTACACTTTAGAATGTTGCCAATTCTTTTGTAATATAATATTTATTTTAAAACTATGGTTTGATAAAGTTATTTTACGTATGAAATTCATCATATTTGTACTACACTTCTTTTTCCTATAATCTTTAACATTCTTATTCAATTTGAGGGATAAACTCGAGGGATGTTTCTGAAGGATGAGATGAGAATTGTCTTTTCCTAACGAATCTTGTGAAACTCATTCGCAGACTTTGAAGAAATAAGTTGAGACTGAAGTTGAAATCCTTACACACAAATGACGTTTTATTTACGGACATTTCAAGGACTTAATAATCGCACAAGAGAGTCTAAATACACATATTTATTTCCTTCGAGAATTCTATGCTTAGTTTTACGAGTTGTCAGCAGCAGAAGCACTGCCTCTCCACTGATTGACGCTCATTGTGCCTTCAAAATCAGAATCGCGAGGGGCAGTTCCAAGAAAATCTTTCACTTTAAGCGATCAATATGCGCTATATATTCTTCAAATTGCTCCTATGAAATAACCAAACTTTGAATCATTGGTCACGTAGGTGCGAGTATTATTTTTAACAATTCATAGTTCGTAGTCGAAAATATTTTCTACGATTTTCATGTTTGTGAAGAAAAATAGAGAACAGTTTTAAACATTTCGCATATAATATAATAATTATGTTGATAAAAATAGTGTATTATTGAATAGTGAAAACGTAATTTTCCATTTGGGTACACGGATCAAACATTTTTGGGAATAATCATTATCACAATTTTCAAGATGAACCACTGTGATGTGTCCGTGCGCAAAATCACAGCCAATTGCATAAAATGTGAATAATTTCGTAAGAAATTGAGAGAAATAATTCTAGCATACACCGGATTAAGATTAAAGATCTAATTTTTAACTTAATATTCCATCTCTTTATATCCTTCGGTTCATTTCCTTCATGCACAGTTTATGAATTATAAAAGTTCTGTTAATTTTAGGAATCCGGTAAAACCGGGTTCGTATTTAAGTAAAAATGTCACGATTTCAGTTCATTGAGCGATTCTTCTATTGAAATAAGTTGGATATAAAAACTTAAAGATAAAAGAGAGATATTTACTTGTCCATTTAGAAAATATGAATCGTATGTAAAGCAATTCTCGTCAAGTGCCGAGATATCTTAATGTGTGAATAAGCTGGAATTCACTCGTATAGTTAATAAAAGCCTAGGCAGTAGTCGAAGTCGGGTCTTTTGTGAGGAGCATCGGTCGGCAGGGATCGTGATTAGAGTGGAATCCGTGACAACGGCTGAGTCACTGATCCTTCGGGAGATTTATTTGAACCTATAACGAGATATAAAAAGCAACCACCTGAGCTTCGATACGGATAATACATCCGCTGTTTTCGGCCATCTTCAGAAGCAACAGAATGATCGATTTAATTGCATTGCTTATGATCGCTGTGTTGTTTTATTGTGCACTTTTATAAATTTTTGTGCTTGGAATTTATTATTTCAAATAGTGCTTAGTTAGACTACAAAATAATAAGATTTAAGATCCATCTAGATTCCATATGATGTACACCTTAAGGTTATCCATAATTTTCGATTGCTTTTCTATATACCGTATGTTTGGGAAAACGAGTTCACGGTTATTAATTATATATCGATTTCATTGAAAAACCCTTTTGAGATAAAATCCCATTGATAATGCATTTGCGAGAATGTGAGTGCAGTTTTAACTGATTAATGCTAATCATTCGGATGGATGCGTTGTGAAAGAGCAATAACTAGTACTTGTTCATTAACTTTATATGAAATAAGCCAATAATTGAAATTGAGCTTAATTAATCACATCGTTCGTCAAGTTGAAAGTCGAGTATATTGTGAGTTGTTATTCTTTACTTTCGAATTCAGATTATACTTCGAAGGAGATGAAATTCCCTTCTCTGCTTTAACAACGTGGATGAAAAAGCAAGGGATGCGTGTATATATATATTTATGTGCTGAGAAGAAGATTGGGTTATATGGGGATATATTCGTTGTCCTCATCATAAAGGCTCATTCTTCTGCGTGCGTTTCATTTCCTCCCCCTTCGATATAATCCACTCCCTTAAATCGATTCCCCTCTGTTTTTGTTTACTCTCCATTCACCTTATCGACAAAACCCCACGCTAATGACTTATGAATAAATTTTAACGGAAGGGTCGTTGGATAAATAAGCGATTGCGGATTTAGCTAAGGATGCATTTCAATCGATAAGTCATTTCAATCGATTGACTTCTTCCGAGGATCAAGTGCACGTTGGCATTGCAACGATGCGATCATGCACTCACGGGAAATTCTGCTTCGAATGGATATTACCTTTTAAAAACGTAAATTGTTTATATTAAAAATTGATAGACTTCGAAATACGAACGGGTTCGAATGCAATTCTAAATTTAAGCGTGAAAAGCATACCAGAGAATTATAAAATAGTTTTTTTAGTCCTTTACTGCTTCGCAAATATAGCGGTTTAAATAAAAAAACACGCAAATAACGAATGATCTTAAAAATTCTTTATCGACAATTCTTCAACCAGAACTTGCCCTATCCATCCGTGCACAGATGTGTTATTAACCACAGTATTTAAGATCGCACTTGGGTCTAGTTGCGATGCGAGATGACTTTCTGTAATCGAAGACTCGGCTAATCCAAAGAGAATGCTTTTTCGAAAAGCATTTCACCGAGATTACATTCGCTCAATCGCTCTTTGTTCATTGTCCCCATTCGAATCCCGTCTCAAAGCCAGAGAAGGAAGCCAAACAGTCGAACCGCGACGGACAAAAAATACATTTCGATCGTCTTTTGTCACCCACACGACAATGGAGACGGTCGGCCATTGGTGGAATCGGTGATATGGGGAATACATGGGGAATTATGGGGAGGGAAACAACTTGATTTTCGGCCGAGAATTAAAACGCTCTTTCCCATCACATTCGTAGGTAATGAGAATAGATTTCCATACATCAATTGTCCTCTATCCAAAGGATTCTTCGACATATCAACCTTAAGATGATCTAAACTTTAAGTGTAAACTGCATCAACAAAAAAGTAGAGAAGATCTTTTGCTACTCCTTAATCGATAGATATAAAGTAATATTTATTTAATAATTGGAATGCGGTAAAATCTAATCGTAGAGAGTACGGAATAGCGAAGGAAGCGGTGAGAAAAAAGGAAACACTCTCTGAAATCTCTATTGAGAGTCCTTTTCGAGTCAATTGAAAAGAAGATAAAAAAGAGTTCTCCTTGAACCATCTCCCTTCGCATTTTGCCGCTCATTTGTCTTTAATTGCAGCTCCAACCACCATTTCCCAACCACAATGGCGCTCTTCAGAGGAAAACCGTTTTCCATCGAATGTGTTCGTTTGCGATTGTTCTCTTTTAATTCATATCCCCTTTTGAAGTAAGATACAGTAATCGAAGTACGCGAAATTGAAAATATTCAGAAATAGAAGAAACTAGTTTCACAACTTATTGACACATAATTTATGCTAAACAAAAGATTAATTCTGGACGAGTGTTAATTATGCGTATCTGTCAGAGGATAGGCAACCCTTATCTATGAATAAATTCATAATATTTTCGCAATGCGGTTCGAGTATCTTCAATTGTGGTTTATTTTCGTAGACTGTTTTATTCCTTAAGAGAAACTTTAGAATATCTCAACTCCGTTTTTGTAATAGAAACAAATGAACGTGATTAATATTTTTCCGGGATTATTTCATAAACCGCTTTATGTATTTAAATATCGGAGATTATTTCGCTACTTTCTTTTATTTCGGAGAGTACAATTTTGTAATCATTTCAGTAAATCTTTATTCTGATTCCATAAATGAACTCAACGTGCATCCATTCCTATGAAACGTCATTTTCATTACACTCGCATCTCATACCGTTTATCTCCGTTATATTTACTTCTGTGAATATGCTTTTGGTTTATGAGATACTATTATATTTCTGACCAACTCACGATTCTTTTGTTTCTCTTGTTTTATTATCCTGTAATTTTTATTTTTTCTACCCATCGCCTTATAAATTTAATTTTTCACAAAGTTGCGTTTTTGTTTTAAGTTTCTATTTTGTTTTAGAAAATGTCGATTGTCTTTTGTTTACGTTTTATCCTTAATAATTTCCTTTGAAACGTTTCTGCAGTGCTTCCATCTACTGATCATTTAAACGTCCTTTCATTCTCTCGTTTTATTTCTCCAATTGCTGCTGTAATTCCCTTCTTCTCCGGCGATCGTCCTGCCATTGTTTCAAATGGAGGAAAGTTGTGTGTGCGTTTTATAAACCGTCATTTGACTTTCTCATCTGAAAGAAAAGACAAAGGCAAGATAATGGTCCAGATCACAAAGGTGACAATGGCGTTTGGGGAGAAGCAAAATGGAAGCTGAATAATGACTTGGGAAATAATGGAAGATTTTTTTGTTATATTTAAACGAAATGAGGATTACGTATATCGAGTCACTGTGTCACAATTTGGTTGAAATAAAAGGGAATTCTGAAGGCTTTTGAAAAATCTCTATTTCTATAGAAACTTGCCACAACGAGATATTGTCTCGTGAAAATCAGTTCCTCTTTCTTAGGTTCCTCGGATGGCTTTTGTCATTTATTTGTGCAGAATTCACGTTTTGTGGAAGCGTTCGTGAAGAAATGGCATTCGATTTCTCAAAGAAATAATTCTAAAAAGTCACAATGTCTTTGGTGTGGGAGCATTTTTAAACATAAAGGGAATTTTAAAAGCTTCTTTGATTCCTTAAAACACTAGAAAGACTTCCTATTTCATATAATCCGTCTTTTTTATTAATTTCACTTGCGTTTGATGTTGTGCATTGGGTGAAAAGTTTAAAGAGATATTTCATAAATACATATTGTTTATTATTAAAGGGAGGATACGCTTTTCTTATAACTACGGAAAGTGTAAATTCAAAGGGTATACCACTCAATTGGTAACTCAGTTTACGGACATCCATTGTCCGAACTTCTTTTTGATAAATTTCTCCTTGGAATCTGAAATTAAATCACGAAGGATCATTCAGTTCCTTATCAAGCGTTTGAATTATCGTGGAAGTAAAAATATCTTGGCTTTTTAAGAGCACATACTTTTTCGCATTTATCTCTGACATTCACATGTATTTCCTTCATTTCACGAGATGGATATCCAAAACATTCTGCGAATTCCATTATTCATATTCTTACCTTTCATTTTGAGTGCAATTTCCATTAATGAAATCTCAGTCTTCTGCTTCTCTTATGAAGACCCGTATGGATCCTTTTTGTGGTATCCCTTCGACTCCTAATTCTAAATGTTGGTTCACTTTTATTATAATCCACTTGTTCTCGTCCCTAATTGTGTTCCCTCCCAAAATGAGTGTTTCCAATTCAATCTCTCATTATATTTCTGCTCCTCCGTCACATTCGTCATATTTAAGCATTTTTACCTCTGACGATATTTCCGATCTATTCTCTTTGTCATGATTTTTAAAATCATCTTTTGTTAACAATTAAACTTTTACTTTATTGAAGTCAACTTTTAATGCAAAATCATTCACTGACAAATAACGTCTGTTCGACTGAAATTCCTCGTCAGACGATGCTCTAATTATTAAGTCATCTGCATTCAGATCTTTATTTCGTAAATGTCATTTGTCTTAACACAGATTTGTTCTCGTCGAACGGTTGCGATACATCATCTGGAAATGCCTCGAGGATCGAAATACGGGTGTCATTGTATGTAATCGCACCTTCTGATACAATTCCTTATTAATACTCATAATTCGTTTCAAAGCGTGAAGAATAAAGTGGAGATGTAAATTAAAAGAAGATACTTCGTTGAAGAGTATTTTGACGCGAATCAATACGAAGTGCTTTGGAGCATTTATAAGCAGAAAATGCAGAAGTGATGATAATTGGAATTAACAGCGCGGAACATTATGATTCGGTGCCAATTTAGACATTGATAAGCAAGAGTCGGAAATCTGGAGTTCGTTGGCATATCTTCTACGCGACTTACAGCAACCGCTCACCCGTAGCGATTTCCACGGCAAATGAAGTGCGGATTCGCCAAAAAGAGCCGATTTCGGTGGAAAAAGCGAAAATTCGCTGTATTGGATCGCGTACGAACAAATGGAAGATTAAATCCTAATGCTAACTGTAGAAGGGGACTTCACAACATCTGTTTTCTTTGCATTTCGATTGCTGAGTCATCTCGGTTCGATATTCTTTTGTGTGAGGAAATGGATCGTGGATTGTGGGTGGGCCGAGTTTTTTATGTTTTTTCGAAGGCATCTCAACTTCCTCTGCGTGACTCAAACAGACGAATACGGATTATCATACTGAGAATCGTTCTATTTACAGCAGATATCCATAATAGTAGATAGATAGATCGAATCACATTTATCCGTTCAGAAGTGTACTTTTACCATCCTTATTGTTCGTGTGCAACGAATCTAAAGATGATTTCAAAATAAGGCGCGTAATTGGAATTATGAATAAGAGAGCAGTATGAGCGTGAAATGGAAGCGGTGGAGCTCAATCATATTTGCGAGGTTCGTTTAAATTAATGGTTGTATGTATGTATATTAATAATGTATTATTGTCAATAGTTCTTTTGCGTTAGGACAGTTCAAAACACTACGCTTTTTATTCTATGAATAAATAAATAATAAATTCCATGAATCGATGAACAAAAGCCAAACTCTTCATTTTTAAACATTATTAGCTCTTTCAGTAAAATATATTCTGCGAAAAACATATAATAATTTGACGTTTACGATGAATTCTCAGGTGAATAATATTCTCCGTAATAAATGGGTATTTGCGATGAAAAAGCAGCCGTATTTATTGCGAAAGATGATGGGAATCGCTGTAAATCGTTTGCCCATAATTCTCGAAAGCCGCGAAATTTTAAATTAACCGCAAACGAGCCGTTTAATGGAAGTGAATCGGAAATATCTTGGTAACAGTGAGTTAATAACAGAGGCCATTGTGTGCCATCGCGGAATCCACTTCATCAATTTTGGACGAGCGCTGTTCGCAGCAATCGTTGTTCCACTAACCTGTGGATGAAGACAATGGATCACATCCGAAAATGACGCCCAATTGACTGGGAAACAAGTGGCATTGTAATATTTATAGGCGACGACACGGTTTTCATAATGGATCGATAATGATGGCCCGAGGAGCTCTTTCATTGAACGCCATCTGTGTTTACTTCCCCTTTTGAGTGCAAACTATTTCCAGCACAATCTCCCAAATGGAATTCTTGATTAAAGTAGAAATGAAAGTGGAATAGAGACTATAGTTGATTGGCGTTCGAAATCGCTTTCTTATATTTCGCAAACAATGCATTCGAATGAATTGTTCCGGGACTCGTGAGCAATTGGTCAAAGAAACAGTTTTCTATAATTGGGAATTTAATTTGGAAAAAATACTTCCGTTTGTAGGTTTTCTAAAATTAAAATGTTAAGACTTAAAATTTCTTCTCTCCTAAACAAGTAAGTGTGAAGAATTTATCCTCTTTTATTTAAAGATTTCTGGTGAATTTCGACTTTGTATTAAAAATTTAAAGACAAATGATATTTCTCGATAGTACATTCGTTGTAACTTAATTCTTAGGCCGAAGTATAAATATAATTGCTTTATGCAAATAAATAGCTACTGTATTTAGAAGAAGGACTTGAATCGGAAAGGGTTTGTCTGAAATTGTTTTCTCCTTCTTTCAAACATATTTATCAAAACACAGTTTATCGAGATACATCGATTAACATGCAAATCATGTTGTTTTGCATATCTTGGAATTCGACGGAGAGAAAAATGTGTAAGCACTCACAGAGTTTAGTTATATTAAGTTGTGATAAATAATACGTTTAGTTTATTTCAGCTTTATATTATTGCTACTTAAGATGCACTCTTTCCTTTTTGATAATGGATTCATCCAAATGGAGAGGAATTCGTGTTTTCTCTACGTTCAAATAGCTTTCGTCAGCAGACACTACTCAACCGAGGGAAGATGGTGGTGACTCTATGAGGTACATTGGAAGCGCAGATGTCTCCGGGAGTCGAACCCGTGTCTCCCGGAATGAGCATTCGATGCTAATGAGGCACCACGTGTGCCTTCAAAAGCGTTTAAAATGTTTCGGCATAAAGAGATCCTATAAAGTGTTATATAGAGATACATTGAGTGCTCTTTGTGAATTGAGGGAGGAGCTCACGTAATCTGAAATGGAACGCCTATCTCCCATCCGCCCTTCTTCAAAACCCCCTCCTATAAGAAAAGAACAAAGACGCAAGTCCAGAAAGGATAGCTCCGCCCTCAGATACTGTGTCTCGAGATGGTGTGGGAAAGGTGCTACCTGACGCCTGACATCCCTACGAATGATATGAACACATGCACGTTTTAACTTCGATTGTCGTTCCTTTTCTTAGGAGGCAATTGCCAGACCACCTCTTTTATTCCATAAAACGAGAAGTGGTAAATAATTGAGTCATGAAAATAAAACACGACGCATCTTTAAACGGAAAGTGTCAGCCTTTATTAAATTCTCATATTCTTCTTTTTAAATGTCTATTTAAATAGAGAAATGTAACTGATGAAAGTTTGATGTATGCCGAATTGTTGGCAGTTATAAGGCTTTTTGATTCCGTGCTATAAATTTCTCCATTTCTTAAATATTATTCTCATTGTCCTAATTTATTGAGCATTTTATTGAAGCGGATTGTCCTTTCGCTTTGAGAATCGATTCATTTTCAATTGTGGCTCTTAAAATATTAAACACACAATTTCTGTTGTATATTCGACAAATTCAAGGGGGGACAAAGACAAAGGGGATTTTATTTGGGAATTTAAAAATGATTTCTTTGCAAATGTTTTGATAAAGAGACTTTTACCATCATATATTATGGAGATGATTGACTGGTATGTAATTTCTTTGAATCGTCCTTTTTTAATCTATGTTTCATTTTACTGTACTTGGTTTAGACTAACATCATGAATGTCAAGTTTTCGATTCATTATTGTATGCTATTTGAGGAGCATAAATTTGTGCTGCAAATATAAAAGAAGACAATTGTCCACTTCTATAGTTCCTCTCTTTAGACCGTTATGTAAAGAAGATAATTAGTTTCCTCTTTAATCGATGTGTTCAAAACGGAAGATATAGACTTACCATTAGATTCCATCCTCGCACAAGACAAGGCATTTTAAGATTTTCCCTTTGGAATCCAATTGAAGACTCACCGAATCCTCGACAAATCTCCGAAAGAGAGGAACACACGTTTTCCACGTGGAATTCTTCAAAGAAGTAGTTCACTTGAACGGTTCCACACATATGCCGGCATTACTTCCATCCATAACGGTACCTAAGCAGATTGCAGCCCTAAGAACGAATTCGTTTCCTTCGTTGGAAACCCTTTGCAACGTTCTTTGGAAGGAATAAGCTGTCTTAAGAGGGCCTGTTTACGGCGCAGACAGTTTGCCGCCGCTCTGTTGCCATATCACCCATAGCGGACATATTTTCGTGAAGGTCAGTGCTCTTACTGAAGGTATGGGAACGGATTTTCACTCTTCAAAATCACGCTTTCGATACACCTTCACATTTACTTTTTTTTAAGGATTTTGAGTTGTCGTTTAACCTGAAATATCTAATACGTATTTCACACGATTGTTATATTTAATCGATCGAATGCAATTCGTTAACTATCCGAGTCTTACACTGATAAACCATTTGGAAGTCCCTTCATGTTGTTACCCAATATGTTGTCAAGAATATTATGTTTTATAATCAGGCATATTATGCATTTGCAACACTTCTTTACTCAATACGAGTTTCCAGTATGCATTCGGTTAACCCATGTTTTATTTAAAGTAACAATTTTTTAAAGTAGAATCGCTTTTGATTTCAAATTTTCAGTTTGCTATTCATTTAGTAATCATACATCTAAATTATTTTTTATCGAAAACTTGTTGTACATGCGCTCAAAACTAGAGACGCTGTTTGTGAATTATTAGAGACAGTAAAAATCATGGAGTTTATTTTGCTTGTCTATTTGAAATAAGAGCGAGTAACTTAATAAAATAAACAATTTATTTGGATATTAAATGCATTGCCTCGATTAAGTGGAGAAAGATTACAGTTTTATTTTTAAAATGAATGAGTTACGATTAACTCATTCAATATAATCCTATAAATGAAATGAAAATATCTAGAAAAACTAAATTTTATTGATGTGTAATTCAATTCGTCGATTTGAATATGTTGAATAACTAAAATACGCAATCATAACATAAATAACTGAATGCAAGCAAAAATTTGAACATATAAATATGAATATTTGAACATATTTGATATTTGTATTGGTATAGATGTTTCATGTTTCAATGTATCCTTTTTTCATTCTAATATATATAAATGAGAAGTGTTAATCATTAAACAATTCCGTCCAATTCCAGTTATGAGATTTAAAATAGACTCATTCTCAAATCAGAGTAATTTATTTTACGTATATTGCAAAAAAGTCATCTTTATAATCCATTGAAGTCACTTGAATTCGCCATCGAAATTGCGAATGGCAAATTCTCCTCATAAAGAATTGCATTTGTATTTGCTTTGTCGGTGTGCAAGGCCTTGCTAATGATGGGAATACTTCTCAGAAGAGAAATTGAGCTCATAAAGGCTTCGAATAAAGGACTTCCGGTGCATCTTCACAGGTGCCTCCCATTCAATCCATCCTTTTGTCCACATATTGTACCTTTCGCACATTTTCATCACACGAATGTCAATCTCATGACGTACAATTGGCCTCACATTATGAATGCTACCGGAAGATACTTTCTATCATTTCTTTGAAACAGTATTTATTTCACATCGGTTGTAACTTTAAAATTAACATTGGCTCCATTTACTTACAGCGTTGAAATATCCCCTCTAAGATATCGTACAATTTTGACTCATTTGCCAATGGACAGCGTAATGATCAGTAATACTCGATCATACAAATCCTTAATATTTCTATGTTGTTGGTCCTCTCATTGAGAGTGTCAGGTTATTATGAGGGAACAACCGATAACTGACCAAAAATGAAATGTTCACGCAAAGTTAAGCTTCACTAATCGCATGATATCGATTACAGCAACTGATCCATTATTGAGAATCACGATCCACACTTCCCTCTCATCCGATTGAACGGACACTTTCTAAGAAAACGTTCCAATACCTTTTTCGCAACAGCAATAATCAATTTATTTCGCCACACATTTTGCAATTTAAAGTACTCCTTTAGCATAAGAAATAAAAATATCGGCCGAGGATCAAAACATAATCCCATTGGAATTAGTCCCGGCCTTGAAAGTGGGAAATTGGACGGGTGTGTGAAATGAGGTGCTTTGGATCGTGGGAAAGTGGTAACCATAGGCTCATTACGATCCGAGATCGGGCTGTCAATCAATTGGAGCGACGTGTCTGCCTTTCGATTTGGACTCAATTAAAATGAAGGAATCTCCCTGAAAATTCTATGCGACCATTTCAATATCGAAAGGTATAGAAATCTCTGAAGATAACGTCCGTAAAAACCGTTAGTGATGTGTCAAAAATTTACTTTATTTAGTATTTATAAATGGTTCAGGAGTAAATAGAAATGAACTTATGTATTTACGTGTGTATAAGGATCAGGAAGCCTCTATTCGGAATGGTGATATGGTATTCCAATAAGATGAATGTCACTTAAAGTTACTATAATTATCACTCAAATTAGATAATTATATGAATAAAGTTATGCAATTATGAAAACCATAGTTGCATAAATTGGCTGAGCTCTGCATAATCATGAAACCTTATGTCAAGTTGTTGCTTAAAACCTCTTTTGAGGCGTTATAAAGTAACTCCATAAATGCGGCAATACATTGTAATTCTTTAATTGTATGGATATAAGGCGAGTGTGATTTAAAAGAAAACTAGTAACTTTGTATTAATTTTAGATAAAGTATAAAGCTCGGATTAGACACAAATAAAAATATGCAGGGAGATTGTTTATGTAAGAAGTAATAATAGGATATTTACTTATGTAAACTTACGTCCAACTATTTTTGACAAATTTTCAAAATACTCTTCTCGATATTAAAACATTTTCTTCGAATTTGAGTGGAATTAATGTATTTGAGTCATGTGAGTGTATTAATCAGATAATCAATGGATATCGCAAAATTAGTGAAAATATTACCTGTCCTTAGATATCTTTTACGCAAGTGAAAGAATAAAATTTGTTCACTCTGAACATTCTCTCGAGAAATTGTAATGAGATAATTATATAAAAAAGAAATGCTTGGAAATTTTGAAGAAAAGTCTTTCGACCGAAGCAACGGCAGTGGAACCATTGATTGCTTAAATAGAAGAAGCGGTGGAGGGAATAGACCATATCGATTTCTATTTAAGATCGTTCACACTCTGAATGGCCCTTTCTCAGCTCATACTCTGCATTCACCTTTAACTTTTCGGTGATTTCTCTTTCACTTCTCTTCTATTGCGTTCAACATTATTACGCTTTTATTCTTTTTTCAGACAAAGTTTAAAATCCTCGCAAACTAAAATTAGGCTGTGATTTAATGGAATTATGCATAACTAACAGTAAGGATTTCTAATGAAACCCCGATTACTGTTGTTACGACGAAAATATTTCTAAATTCCTCAAAATATCGGTGATTCTAAAACACGTAACCCTCGCCGTGGAAAATAGCAACAAAAGCAAATAGACTTCGGAGTTTATATCAACGGTCAGTGAGAAATGATGTACATTTTTCTCGAAAAAGGTCCGTCGGAGAATCGGAAAAAATAAGTGATACAAAACGAGATATTTATAATTCATTCGAGTTCTGACACTTTCCAGCGGACTTTCAAAAGGACATTAATCAAACGCGTCATACAGCTGCAACGAATAAATTCACCCCAAAACTTAGATACCGGTTGGCTCTTTGGAATACAACTTTTATGAGACAACTTCTTTGCAGTTGTAAATTTCTCGAATGATTGTTGAAACTCGAACTAAGTCTGTGATTGTAGTTAAATACTTCTGGTCAAAAGCCTTTATGGCTATAGGAATGCGAAGGTAGGATTAATTTTGTAAACATTCTATGGATTTGTGTTTAAAAATAACTCGAAAACTAATGGTATATATTCTCAGTATAAACTATTTGATTCCTAGGTCACCATTAGTGATTCCCCTTACATCAACAGAATGTGATGAATGTTCTAAAAATTTCATGAAGAAACGGCTCAAAAACATTGTGATATTATAACGATCATTTTAAAATTTTTATTTACTCTGGAAAAAAAAATCCATTCTCTATAATGAATCATAAAAACTCAAAAACTCCTTTTTTATTACTTCTGATTCCACTATTATTCATTTAAATACTCCTTAAGGTATTTTGACTGAAGGAAGAAATTGAAAAAAATCCATTACTGATCGGTTCAGTTTTTCAAGTTACTGAGATTCCCTTTTTCTTTAAATTTAATACTTTTGTTTGGATTTTTTTGATGCGTTTAGTCTTTTGATAGACTATTTGAATTGTTCGATAGATAACAAGTAAGACAGTAAATAGGTATAGAAATGACATTTCTGCCATAGTCAAGTCTAATTTTAGTTAAAGTGGAGCAGTTTTCTTTTTCGCTTTAATTCTCAAAAATTCTCGTTCTTTTCTTATTTAATCGTATATTTCTCGTTTACGAATGAAGAAATTTTCCAAACCCCCGAAGAGTTTTTGATCCCGTATTTCTAGAGCATCACATATCAGATGATTTCAAATGAACGACGGTCGAGTGTACATGTTATCTCATTCAAAGAAGAGAATTTTTTATGACAAGTCAATCTATTTCTACTCATTTATACGCCATCAGAAGAACGAAAGAGATCTCACCGAAGCTCCCCTAAAATATGAATAAGAGCCCCTCTAGCTACCCATTCCCCGCTTCGTTATTATCTTCGGACCTAAATACACACACTTTTCATTTAAAAGCGCTAAAAAGGTTAAATTGTTTGGGCAAATTCTGGAAATACGTATTCCACCCGTTAGCGTCGGAGGAAACAACATTTTGATGCTTCGACCACTTGCTTCGATTGTTTTTCCAACTGCTTCTCATCTTTGACCACTTCTATTTTTTCCATACGTCAGTTGCTCCTCATTTGCATGTGACCCTCGTCAGAGAGACGCAGGTGTGGATTGCCTCCTTTTACTATTCCGTAATCCAAATTGCCTTTTCATCTCTTCTCCGTGTGAATTTCCGAAGATCTTCTTTTGTTCTCTTCGAGATTCGGATATCAAAATAAATAACTTGTATTCATATATTGAGATATTGGCGCATCGGAATGTAAGCCGCATTCCTTAGTAAGACTTTTATTAATGCTTCAAAAACCGGAGTTAATTGGTATACCTGATATCCATAGGCTACTAATTTTGGATTATAATTCGAACATCGGAGTCTTAAATTGATGTCCGATGACGGTAAGCATTACCAATTACCTCTCATACAAAGCATTTTCGATATCCTTTCCTCGAATGTTTTTTCAGTTTCAAGATTAATCAATAAACGCAATACATTTACTCGTCTATTTTGTGTTCCCACATAAATTTACATTCTAATCAATCGTGTAGCCGATGTGTGTTTTTTCCTTCGATGTGAAGTACACATATTAATGGTACATCTTTCTTATTTCTTTGGTTGTTTTCGTTGCAAATGAAAAAGAGATTTGTTTCCTTTAATTGTGCAGTTACTTTTCAATGCATCTAGGACGTTGAATATTTCTATGGCTATAACTTCTTATTTAAGAATCATAAAATATTTAAAGGAGCTAATCTAACTCTTTCTATAAATGAAAACATACTTCCTTCGAATCTTCCGAAATAAAAGCAGTCATTGGACTCAAGTTGACCTTTTATCGACGTAAGTTGTGATTGATAATCGGGGAATGTGTGTGGGCTCTTCATTTGAAGATGACGACTTCGATGGATTTGAGAACTTTTAATTATTCATTTGACAGACACAAGAAAGAGATGAACATTTAAGATACAGATTTATGATATTTTGTGGCGGAATTTGCGAATAAACAAATTTAGAAGGCAATTATTCTTTTGTGGCTCCCTTCCTCCATGACAATGCAGACGACGCTTGTCAGCTTATCTTCACAGCATCCGTGAATGTGTCTGTGGCATCTCCTCTTGTGTATCTCCTTCAGTGGGGTTCTTAACTCTGAGATATATCTTTGGCATTTCTTTGAGGGCTCCTAAATGGAATAGATGGAAGGAAACGAATGGAACAAGGTTGGAGAAGTTCGGTGTGCTAAACTCTATTTTGTATCAAATCATTACTGTTGCCCTTGACGTAGTAGTTGTAGTCTATGATCCAATTTTCAAAGGGGAAACTATTCTTTTTCGTAATTCTTCTTTTTTTGGAGTAAAGCGATCGATATTTTAAATAAATACCATTTTATGAGCACGGGAGTTTAAATACCAATGATATTCATTCTATAGTTAGTTTATTTCCGCAATCTTTGAAGTGTAGAAAGTTGTTTAACTTATCGCATTAAGAAAATGTGATAATGTAAGGGAAAAACGCCTTTCAATTCGGTACCGTTATTTACTATAGTTACTAAACTACATGATGTACGTAGGCATCGGTAATCTGAATAGCTGCATCACTACACATACTTTGAATGTTCTTAGTTGTCGGGCTGAAAATGTATTTCCTTTTAGATTCAAACAGAAACTTTATTTTAGCGCATTGAGATAATATTTTAAAACTCTCATAATTTAACTGCGGTGAATGTTCGTCTTATTTGGTGGAAGTGAACGTATACTCCAACTGAGAGATACGCTGAATTTGATCAATTTATGTGTCAAAAACTTCTCTTCTTTTTGTGGCCTCCCATTTTCCATGTGTCTCACAATCAGTAACATCGACGGACGTATCTTAAGAGAAGATTTAGTTGAAGGGGTTTGAGTAGACAGCTTGCCGCCCAGAGCGGGCAGACCGGTCCAAGGCGGTCAAAGAAAAATGCCGATGGCGGGAAAAGGTGAAAGAATGCCGTTGGAAATTAGCATAAGGGATTTCATAAAATAAGAGCTCTCTATGTTATTTAGTTGGTTTGTGAAAGGTGATCGACTTTTTTGACCAAAATAGGAGTGATTTGTGTAAATCGGATCGAATTATTTCATGTCCTTAGCAGTATTACCTGTTTTTCGATGTACTTTTTCGAGACTTCGGAATTATGATGCTTTATAAGGCTGTTTTTACTACAGACTATAGAAACGGATTACATTGGTTTTGTACAACTTTCAATAAATATCGAATTATTTGTTAAAACTTTATACTGTTGTTCGTTATGCTATTAAGGACCACGCTTTCATAGATCAACTTTCAATTATAAAAGAGGAAACATCGTATACAAGATTTCCATCTCGTAACGATAGATTTTCTTTTTCGGCAAAAATACGTTCGGAATCAGTAAATTTTCGGTACACTTTGGACTATTTTCGATGGAAGATCATAACAAACAATGAGTAACACCTTCAGCTTGAGATCGTACTTGAGCCGTCATTAACATTTCCTCCTTCACTTAGCGTATTTACCGAATGTCCGAAATGCTGGTTATAGGCATCTCTGGCTACAGCAAATATTACATGTAGTGTTTAAGCAAACGGATGGAAACGGTTCTTCCCAGGTGCTGCTTGGGATAATCCCGCTCGGAATGGCCGACGAAGGGAGGAACACAAAGAATCGGTGTCCTTTCTGAGACACCCTCTGCCATTTACCCTCAGTGGCCTCCTCTAGAAGCAGGGGAAAGAGCATGATTCCTTGGACATCTCTCTATTCAAGAATAAAACTGAAAAACAGAGACTTCCATTGTCAGTCCCTTTTCAAATTCACTCTTTGAAAAGACTTCATTTTGCCGTATTTATTATAAACATTCTTGTTTTATGCGAAGGAGATATTGACAAAAAGATTAAAAAATGGGGAGAAGTAATAATAGTATGAACAAAATACAATGGCTGTTTGGCGGTATTTATGCTAAGAAAATTAGTCCTCGAAGCATCGTTCGTAATTCATCGAAGAACCCGTTTACAGATTCACCAAATTCGAGAAGAAGTGAATATTTATTAATTGTACTGCGGAAATTCTTTAGATTACCAGACATTTCCTAAATTCATATATTACATGAAAGCAAAAAGACTCATTCACTTGTTTCTCCTAAATTATGGAATATTTTATTTCACCTGAGTTCCAAAACGAAGTGCAATACACTTACTTCTGCCAAAAGAAAGACGCAGTTTTGGTGAATTGTAATATGAAATAGAAAAGTGATTATAACCTCTTTAAAGGTAAAAATCCCATCACAAAAACAGTTTTACATTCTTCCTCAGAATAAATATCTCTCATGTGATTATAATAATCGAGTCTCCCGTATGCACACACCACTGCTATCCTTTGGGGCCGACACCCTTTGCATAATTTAATCTCACCTTTTTTGCCTTCAGACATTCTACCTCTAATTACCTTATTAAGGGACCACTCCCTTCTAAATATTATATTAGTATCCCTTTTCTCATTCAAAGGGATTTTAGGTTAGGTTCTTAGGACTTCGAATACATTAATCTTATATTCTCAGCATTTTTTCCACTTATCACCAATTAAGCGATACTGTTTTACACCTGTAGACTGAAGTGAATGCAATTTTCAACTCTGAAGTTAATATAATATAAATTTATGCTATGATTTACTTTTTATTTTAGTCAACTTTCTTAATATCAAAGTTTTTCAAATGCATAATGAAAGATGAATTATTTAGACAAGTATGTTTCCTTTTCTAAAACATTCGTTTTATGGTCCATCTGAAATGATCTCCATAGCACAGCATCAATGCGTCAACTAATGCATTTTGAAAACATCGCTGTGTGAGTGTTAATAATCACGTTGAATATCTGCCGATATTTTGGTCTAATATAAAAGGTGCTCTTTCGTAATAGTTGGTCGCCGTGACTTCGTAAGGGCACTAGGCATTATAACCGTCCGGTGCACATCGGATGAGTAAACACGGTCGCCTTTTTCACAACGGACTCCGGACACAAAAGTGACCGACTGAAAGGGAACAAGGGCTGTGAGAATGGCTTTTCCAGTATTTCTTGCTCGACATTAGCATTCTCTGGAGACTCGCTTTTGTGCCCCAACTAGATATACCACGTCCATTCTCCTCTGCAACACCTTCCAAATGGAGACATTCTACTCAGGCCGTGAATGCAACGGCCGAATTCTTTTGGAATTAAAGATTTCATTGTGAATTCACAACTGGTGATGCACGGGATGTAGTTTACCACATTTATTGACATTTAAGGAGGAAACAATTCTGTAAGGAGTAACCTCTGTTTCGCTTCTTGAATTTTAGGCTTTAATTTTGATAGCGCTAACATGAAAAATATTACGGTGAATTAACCCTGGAAGAACGATGCTCGTATAATATTTTGGCTGACTCAATTCTTTAAAATATAATAGTATATTATTTCCCAAGATGTTTTCTCTTCATCTTTGAGACCTAACTGTTAAGATGAATAAAATTAAATGAAAAGTAATAGCGTAGTTGGGGCTATTTTTCTTATAGAATATCTTCCATATATGTTAATTAAATAAATAAAATAAATTAAATGAATCATCATTTATATCAGTTCAGAATTATCCTGTTTCTCAGACCTTTTGTTTGAATTAATTTTTAACTGTGAATTTGTTAAAGAGTGCCTATTACTCTTTCATATCTATGTCAATGCGGCCATAGAACACATCATTTTGTAGAAACTTTCATAACAATGTAAACTGAAATAGTTTGAATATACCTCTTTATATTAAATGCTTTGCTTGTTACTTTCTTTTATAGAAACATACCTGCTTTTTAAAACGAGTTCAGTTGCGGGAGATCATAGATGTTGAAGTGAGTAATAGATACACATTCCATTGTTTCGCTCTGAAAGCAACTCTCCGATGACAATCGTTGTTTCCATGGCATTTGCTGTGCATTCGACAGATAATGAAATCGCGGACGAAAGACGCGATAAAGTAGGACCTGCCGCAGAAACATTTTTGTTATTTAGAGAAAAGTGTTCCGGAATTGTGCGAAGAAAGAGCGGATGTGCCATTCTTTCTATCGAACACAAACGATTATCTCTTTTCGAAGTAGAAAAGGATCGCCAGAAAAAGATCATATTTTACGCGTCAATGGCGAAGAGCGTTCGGCCAACAAAGATGGTGGTGGCCTTGGTGAATGGGTCTAGAGGTATAAAGGAAGGTATTAAAAAGGTGTCTTACCGGCGAAGGCTGACAGCAGGACCAAAGAGGCCAATGAGTGATTGCCTTTTTGAATAAAAGGGGACGTCCCTTTCTCAGATTATACTGACCTCATTGTGCTTCATAGTGTCCCTTTATATCCAAACCGTGACGATTTCAATGTCTCATTACAAATGGAGCGCCATGATATTGCTTCGGTGAGAATGACGAGGAAGTGCGTGTGATTGCGATGGAATCCGTGGCTGGGAAATCGGCGAAAGAGTTCGATTAATAATTTATCTGCCGTTTAAACATACATTCGGCATATCTTCAATGGATGTTTTGATTGAGGATTCAGTTTAAAAAATTCTTATTTATCTATTTCATTTGATACCGCAAACTTTGTAGCAATAATGTTATTAAATTATCTTTCGGTATTGATATTCCTCTTATATATTGAACTTATCATCTTTTGGTATTATATTCACAGCGATTATACCTGTAGGTACTCTCTCTATACTTAAAGCTTCATTAAAGTATTTAATCTCAATGGCAGCGCATTCGTGTATTTGTATTCATTTTACGCATCAAAATGCCCTCTTTCGTTCTTTGGCCGCTTCAGTGTACGAGAATTTCCAAAATCTCGAAGAAATGCCCGGAAACACGTTTCAGCGATCGCACAAAATTCTAATGTCGTCATAATAAACACGAAATACTCATCGCTCCCAAAACATCCAAAAAGAGGGAAACTTATGAATGGAAACGGATGACAATCGACCGATTTTAAGTAGAAAAGTTTCCTCTTTTTGCCATTACCAAACACTACAACAGAGTCTGTTGTAGGGCATTGTGTGGATTACCAAAAGGGAATATCGATACGTGAATGGGAAATGGGAAGAAATATGGTGGCACGTAAAAGAGGGTGTGAAGGAATGCGACCGAATTCTAAAAGAGGTGAAAAGATGAATGGGCCAACCTTGAATGAATGCAGCCCCGAGGACACAAGATGGCGGTAACATTATGCCTTTTCTCACGATGCTATCGTTGCAACAAAGTGTCCAAAGAACGGGAAATTTTATTGTATCCCTCAATGCGCTGAAATCAAATCTTTTGGAGCAGTTGTTGATGTTACTAAATTGACTTGCAGAGATGTTTTCCATGACTCCACTTCAATAGTCCTCGATTGAGTTCCTCATTTAAATTATTTTTGTTTACTCCTCATTTTTATATTTACAGTAACTTGCCATTTATCGCCACAAAATTTCTTGACATTTTTGGGTATCTCATTCATTATATTAGAAAAATAAGATTTTTAGGAACATTATTGTATTCGGAATGAAGATTCAACCTCTAAAAACTCATGGCATGAATCTAGTAATAAATTCTTATTCTTAACATACATTTCTTGAATATGAATTTAAAATCCATCACATCAATCACGGTTTATTTTCAGTAGCTTATCATGAAATAAAAGAAGCAGATACTTTAAACTTTTATTTCTTCTGATTGATAATAAGCGAGGAAAAAAATAATTATTAATAGTGGATTTTTATAATTATTTTCACAGTAACGTAAAAAAATTGCATCTCATACAATAGTGTCTTACTTTTAGGTATTGATGTTCCATATATAAGGACAGTTCTTGGTGTTAAATTCCCTATTTCAATATAAAGCGGAAGAAAATATCTTTCTTTCACCGAGGATTTTTGCGAATTCGAAACTTCAGCGCTCTTCTTAAATATCCTTTAATTTCTTCTATTCTATTTCCAAGTCACCGTGAATTCCTTTTAATTGTGGAGGCTTCATAAAAAGGGTCATTCTTTTCTTTATTAGATTATCATTTTTCACTAATCCGAATGCTTTCGTAGAGAATTATAAATGAGCTTCTGAAGACAGGTTGAGCGCATAAAAAATTCGGACAAAGAGAACGTTAATTTCGTTCACACAATCAGTCGTCAAATTCATAACGATTTTTTCCTCTTTTGTTGCGACCACTTCGATTCCCACGGCTCCACAAACCAGATAGTTTACTTCTCGGTCACCCTATTCATATCGATCGGATCCTTTGACCCTTTTTTTTATCCTATTGACCTCCCGTCCCTCGTCGGCTACTATTTTTTCTGCGCCAACAAAACTGCCGTTGGACTTTGAAGGAACTCACCTCTTCTGTTATTTGGATTCTATTGATAACAATTTCATCTGAAGACATTTCGGACGAGTGAAATTGATCCCTTTCTCTCGGAAATGAGATTAAAACGCATTCTCTGCTTAAGAAGTTACTTAGTTTTCCCGAACTCATTTACGTCAGACGAAGTTACTGTGATTAATTTTAGAAAACGAAATGAATTGATAAGTAATGCTGATAAAAGTAGTGATTCAAGTTAGAATCGTCGACATCAAAGTTATTAAGAATGTGTCATTGAATTTTAGGTATTTATCGAAACGAATAGTTCGATAGATGAGTAATCCAATTCATGTAAGAAATATGGTATTAAAAATGACCCCTCTATTGTTTAAATGAAAGCATAATAACATTTTTAACTAAATAAGTGTGGTGTTTTCAATCATTGAACTTCATAAGATATGATTATCAATTTTCAATATAAAAGAAGAGTAGTTTCACGTCAATGGTTTTTATTCAAACGAAATAATCAATTTGTTATGAGAAAGCAGATTTTAAAAATACTCTAAGCCTATTTATATAAGAAAGGGATGAATTCCTACATCATCCAACTATAAAGTCTTGGCTTAGAAATCGTAAAGAATCCACGACATTCATGGTAATATTTAATATTTATATAATTTAAAATTTATATTGAAGCAGAATGAACGAGTGGTTTAGTGCAAGGAGTAACAGACCTGTAAAGACCCAACAGGATTCGAACCCGGTTCCCAATGGAACACGTGGTCGTTATCCTGAATCGTATGCAATCCACGCGACACACTCGAACTCGATAAACGAGTTTCAGGTTCGAGTAAAATAATTCAGGAAGTATTAATATTTATTATCATCGCATTAATTTTAAATCAAGATATTTTATATCCCAATTTTTATCAACTAATACTATTTAAAAATAATCAAAAATTAAGAATTGATGAAGAAATGTACCAACAAATGTAATATGTAAAGGTATTGTATTTAACGTATTATTTAATTTTTCTTTTTATAATTTAATTTTTTAAGATTGAAATTCGTACGTAAGAGGACCCTATGGATGGTTAGATGGTGGTAATTCTTTGGAATGATACGCTTTGAGCGGCCCTTGATTCCTTCGGAGGACAACTGCCAAAAGGATTTCGCACAAAGGCGACGCTTTCCCAGATAAAGGTACCGATCTAAGGAAGAAAGACGATTAATCTGCAAGATAACTCCTTTTGGAGTGTTTCGCGAAAGGGGTCAGGGGCTTCCACATCGCTTCACACTACCAAAGGCCACTTATTTATACTTGTTGAACCGACCCTTTCAGTGGCCCACGGGACCGGAAGTCTGTTCCAAAAGAGGGATAAGGGGGGACAGTGGCATTTGGGTTCCTTTCAAACCGATCTTGAGTGATGAATGCTTTTGTTGGTTTTTTTGTGTCCTCCGCTGACCAGGCCTCCTCCTTGTGCCAATCGAAACAAGTGAGATTCTGAATCGCGGTGGAAACTTTTAAATCAAAAGATCACAAAAGGAAAAGCGTGGATCGTCGACTTAAGGGATATAATCCTCGGTGAATATAATCTTCGAACTCACATCACTGAAACGTATTTTGAAACCGTTTCTGAGCCAAAGAAATTGCGTTGAATGAACGGCGTTCTGTTCGTTGAGATGTCAATACGTTTGCAGACGATTGTGTTCATTGCACACGGTGGCCGACTGCGATGGATATTTTGACTCGAATTAATGAAAGACACGATTTATAGTCTATGAGATAATAGCAGCAACGCTATTGGTTTGTATGTAGATAGGATGACTCCCATCCCACTGAAAAATATATCTTTATTAATTTAATCTCCTTTTAAATTGAAATTGAGAGGTCTCAACGGAGAAGACCGAAGGATGGACGGGAAACAAACGACGCAAAATCTTTTGTTGTAATGTGCCAATCGGAGTTTAAGGAAATTGCTTGAACGTCTGATACGTAAATTTTCCATAAATCGAAGTGAATGGCTGAAAATCTTAATTCCGCGTTCGCCAAACATAAATTCTATATTCCATTGCAGTGCTGGTGATGAGTTTTTTATGTTTTTCATTTGTGAAAACACGCTCCCTCGCTCTCAAAGCCTCTCTTTCAATAAAAACGTGCATTCCGCGCACAAAGAAAAACTTTCCTGTTGACACGTTCGTGCTATTGAAAAGAATAAATGCGTGCCTCGGAATTTCAGACACGAGGAAGATCGAAACTAGACTCATTGCCTCTGTGGAATTACTCAAGAGCGGGATTTCCTTTGGGAAGAGAATGTGAAAGGATTGCGAATGGAAGGCAACTGAACGTAGATGTCGAAACTTATATGATCTTTGATAGAATTAACTGAGTTGTGATTTAAAAGACCGAACAGTTGTTTCTACTCATATTCTATATATTAACTGTAGAAGAAAATAGTTTTATTTATCTATATATTTTAAGTATAGTATAAGTTAAGTAATTTAATTTGATAAAAAACCGTTTCAATTGATTGCGGTTAAAACGGAATTGAAAAGAAATTATTTAAAAGGTGTAATTCATTCGTAAATCAAAGAAATATTTCAACTGGGTCTATTGTCAATAAGAAAGACATCGAAATTGTATTGATAGATCATCGATTTCTCAAAAATCAAGAAAGAATGGGAGGTTAAAAAAATCCGATAAATACAGTCTCTTTTACTTTTTAGGCGAAGTTTTTATTTCCCTATCTGTATTCGAATAAATTATACAGATGTATTCGGAAAATATATAAGTTAGAATTCGTGGAGTGAAAGAGAGGAAAATGTGGGGGAATGACAGCCAAAGATGAAGAGTTGTACAAAAGGAAAAGAAAGATGTTTGGAATAAGTGCGTGGAATCTAAAAAAGGGGAGTTTGAAAGCTTTTGCCTGAGAAACTCAGCGGAGTATATTTAGGAACTGCACAAAGATTTTTATGGAAAGGGAATTATCCGGGGAATGTGAAATACACGCAAATTAAATTCAAGTTAACGGATGATTTTATTTAACTTCCTTTCGCTGTTCAGCAATTATTTTTTGCGAACAAGAAAGAAATCTATACTTTCATATAGAATCATACTTTCATTTCATAGTCATTATTGCGTTTGTTACGATTGGTTTACCTGGAGTCAAAACCCCTATTGGTTTATTAACATCTGTTTGTATTTAGCTTTTAAAATATCTAAAACTAATAAAATTACTATCGAAATGTATGATTTCAAATTCTAACATAACTATTCATTATCTCTTTATTTACGCTTTATTCTTTTCCTCATATTACGGAGACATTTAGAGTATTAACTTTTAGATGAACAACTCAAAAGGAATACAGAGAACATTTGTGGAATGTTCTGCGTTTATTGATATCTCTTGAAAATTCCGTTGTGGATATCTATGTGGGATCTAGTCGACGGTGGGGGAGTATGGAAATGGCCTCAGAATGGTCCTTTGTCGTGAGACAGCTTTCCACAGTTGCTTACATTCGGTGGAAAAGGGATTGCCATTGTGAGATGGATCCATTTCCTGCAAAAATGGGAAGTTGGAGGAGTTTTTCAGAATGGAGAAAAAACGCCTTTGGAAAAAGCTCTCCTCATTTTCTGTGTTTGCCACATCCTCTGAAGCATTTTCTTCCTCAATTACGCTCGCTTTTGAAACTTTCAATGAGATTATTTCGAATTCTGATACAAATTTAGAATCAATACCATGAATCTTTTGAGAGATGTGTAAACACGTCGAAAGTTTTGTATTCAATCACTTTAAACTCTGTAAAAGATCTCTGGTTTCTACTTCCATTGCTTAGTATTAAACCCTCCAACTATGTTTCTCGGAACTCGATCATTGGAAGTGATATTTGTGTGAATTTTTATGATGCCATTTTTATTTCTCGTTTCTGTTCGAAGATACCCCGAAGTCTTGACTTTATATAACATTCCACACAAGCGAATAAGTTGAATAATTTGTATCAGTAATGTACTCATCTATTGAATGAAAGTTTTTGGTTGAAGAGAGAAACCCTATTTTTTTATTGAAACAGAGACTGCTGAATTGAACGAAACGGAAATACTTGCGTAATATTGCGCTTGAGTTATAGGATATTGATGAGCTAATGAATCGGAGAGCAGAAGGTTGTTAATCGAATAGTTTGTTATAGAAACCTATATAAGTACTCTGTACTCTAAGTACTCTGGAAGCCCTTTTTTGGCGTGTGGCATGGGGAGTCTCTATAGTTTAAGCTAACATTCTATAATAATATGAAGAAAGAATTCTTAAATTCGTCTATCTATTTCTCGTATTTTACGCGCATCATCACATCGGCCCATAGTATCGATCATGTATTCCACGTAATTTCCATCATTTTCTCGTTAAATTCCTTTCGATTTGTGTTCTTTATTTCCATTTATGTATTATCATTTTAAATATGCGACTTAGTCTAGTAAGTTGAGAGTAGAGCAATGGTTAGGCCTCATGTGCATAATTAAAATATTATATTTGTACAATGTTTACCCTCTATCGAATATGATTATTATGCTGAATTTGCTACAACTATGAAATTTCTATTAAGTGTTGGATGTTTTGGGATATTTTATGTTGTTATATGTAAATTATTTTTGTCCTCAATTTATAATACATTTCATATAGTATAAGTAGTACTATAATTAGTTCGTTTACCTTGAGAAACAATCTTTTTCAAGAGTTGAAATTACTGTTCAGTTTTACATCCTTTTCAAATATAAGAGAGTTTGTAAACTGATAGTCTGCTATCTATGAAATGTGTTGTGAAGTTGTTTGATTCACAAGTATTAACTTATCATAAGGGGATATATTTCATATCAGAAATTACTTCTTAATCAGCTTTTTATCTCCCTCAGGATTGATTGATTGGAAGAACATTACTAATTTGAATTCATAAAGGTATAAGTATTTTTATGCTTAAGCATGTATGCAAATGACCAAAACCTATTATGGGAAAATGCACTGATGCTACTTATCAATACACTTGGGCTATGCAAAGGATGAGTAAATGATATGCACTTCGATATTTCAATTAAATTCAATCATAAAATTTTTTATATTTGATTTAAATTATGTTGATTTTATCGATGAAAAAACGCAAGAAAATCAGTAAAAATAAACACCAATTTTGCCTTTTCTAATTTCTTATATTCCGTTAGAATTGCCTCCTCATTTGTTCCTATTTGTTCTCCTCATTTGTTGCTTTTAATCTGGAAATATTAAACCAAAGAAAATTAAATAAATACGATGAGTTACCCAAAATACTCAAAATAAATAAAGAATTTAAGAAAATAGGAAACACTCAATTTCACAAAATATAGAGGTTTTTACAATTAAATTATCGTGAAAGATAGATTCAATCGAAAATCAGAACATCATACGTTCCAGTTCGTTTCTATTGTTCAATGCAAACAGCAGAAGTAAAAGTCGAAATCTCAAAATTGATCAAAGATATCTAAAACGTAACGCTTGCGAATAAGAATTGCGAATAGTCCCTCCTCATATGTGCATACTTTATATCTAAAGTTTTCTTCCCTATCTTTTTTGGTGTGAAAAAACTTGCGTTTCCAATTTTAAATGACGTAACAAGTAATCGATCATTAGAATATAAAAATAGCAAATCTAAAGTAACGGTAATACAATGAGAAAGAAAAAATCTGTTTATAATAAAGAAATGAATGTAACAAAATGGCCATTTTAGAAGCTCAAAGGATAAGCGGAATAGTTCAATGTTCAAATGGTGTCTTCGTAGTAATTTATGGCCATTGATTCCACTGCCTTCCACGCTTACCAACCGAACACTTTCAAAGAGAGTGATGACCTTCTTAGAGAATTCTTTAGGAGTTATACTTTAGCATATGGTTATTGAACTTGTAAAGTGATGTTTTATGTTAGTATAATTATATGTCAACTTTATAATACTGTATATTCTTCGTCCTAAAATAATATGATGCACATTAAGTGTTTTAGAAATATCTATTTCATACGCGATGAGCATTTACTCTCAGTTCAGCTCAAGGTTTTGCTAATTCGTGGAAGATACAATTCTGGTAATTCAACTTGAAAATGGTTTTACGAATAGCTGAGATAGGAGTTTGAGTGATACAGAATTATTTAAGAAATAGAATCGATTGAAGTAAAGAAAATGATTTATAATTTAGCCTAAAATCTTCTTTTAAGTTTTTTTTTAAACTCGGTAGTTGAATGCATTATATTGTAAATAATACACTTTGTTTATCTTGAAAAATATTAACTCACTTTTAAAGTTTGAAAGTTACTAAGACTTTTCGAAGTTATTAATTAATAGTTACTCTTAAAACTCATATTCTAAATATAGTTATTGAAAATTATAAAGTTTACAATTTAAATTTTGTTTTTTCACATCGATTTACGCCTCCTGCGAAAGTATTATTGGATCTGAAATCCAATTCTATGTAATATTTAAACGCAAATTCGGTATTGGAAATACTTAAAAAAATTTAAAGACTACCGTTGTAAACAAACTAAAATCGCATTATTTTATAAAAATATTTCTTTGAGAAGAAAGTTTTTTTGAATATTTTCAATAGTGAAGACTGCCACTAAATTTACTAAGTCTTCCAAAGGTTTTGTTTTCTGTTAAATTTAATCTCCGTTGAGATTCTCTTGGAAGACATTTTATCTCTCTCTCTAATAATGAAAGCAGCATCCGTTATGGAGTACAGATGAATACTCCTTAATTGCATTTGTCACCTTCGTCCCTCTATAAGAAGCGCCCTTTGAATCTGCTTCATCCGTCTTCATCCATCTCCTCCTATCCGCTATATATATCTCTCGGCTTTGACTAACCGATGGTCGCGACCTCCCGCTGAGGAACACTTATTTGTCCGCGACACCGCCTCCCCTCCCAAATAAACATTTCATTACGAATTTCCCTCGAGATGTTATAGCACTTGGATTTCTTTTCATGCTAAAAAGGATAAATATAAGTTTCGGTGCATGTTTCACTTCGTCCATGTTTCATTCTCGGCATTCTCTTCTTTTTGCCGCTTGCTGCAAATGCTCTTTTGGATGTACTTTGTTAACAAAATCAAATAGTTTCTATGGTGAAGCAATGAACATAAATACGTGTATATAGAAAATTATATTCCGTATGTATTATGATTGTATGTGATAATTTAAATAACTTATTGAAACACTAATAAAACATAACGAGACAATTTTTAGCATTTGAAGCTATTGAAAATCAAGATTTCCAAATAACTAGAATAGAATGTATGCAAATGAATCCCAGATTCCTCCAGAAGATATCGCCAACCCGCTTTTCTTTAGCAAATATCCCTCCACTGAGACAAACATATTAACAACTCGAGGAATTAACACCAGGTGGCATCGTATTCGCTGTCCTTAGCGATTTCTCTTTTGCTCAAGAGGTCAATATTTACCGATGATATTTCATCCCATCGGTTACTGAATGAAATTTCCTTTTTTACTCGTTTGATGGATGGCGACAATACTTGATGAGTCTCCGTATGAAGGAGTCATTGTTGACTCTTGATAAACAGCGATTAGAAGAACAAATACGATTTACTTTGGATAATGCCTTTTTAATACACAATGCATGTCATTATCTATCGTTAAATATTATAATTTCGACGAGCTTAATACAGATGCAACAGGAATTGGATTGGCGCATGGATAACTCGAGGATAACATTTATTGCTTAACCGTAAGTTGATAACTTTATAGCATTCGGAACACTATTTTAGAAAGGGAATTTTATTCAAATGAAATTTCTTTATGTAATGTAATTTCATTTAAATACGTACGTTATGTAGTATCTAATAAGAGAATTGTATCCTTTTAAATTACTAACTATTGCTATATACGTAATATAAATTTTAAGTTCCTTCGTACATAAGAGATTACAACTAAGGAATAACTGATGTTATTTACCACAAATATTTTTCGAGATAACTTCTGAATACTGCACAAATCAACTGTTTCTTATACCCATTGAACTTTTCTGCGAAATTAACAAGGAATTATCTTGAACTAGATAAATAGAAATGAAAAATGATTTTTGAAATGGTCACTTAACTTACTTCGGAATTTGAAACACATGTGATCATATGGAGGTGCAAAAAGTTAATTCTTACCATTATTTTATCTTGTTTACTAACACATTATGAGTAAAACAAAATGAAATAATGCTTTCAAATCATTGCAATTGTACTCCAATCTTATGACAATGTTTCATTTCTCAAATGAATCGGAAATCAAAGGCATTTGTGTCAAAAGGATACTCGTTGTGGTCGATTGCAATTTTCCGCCCTTTTAAACATTTGAACGTGTAAATGGATTTGTGGTGATAGAGGGGAGGCGAATTGTGCAAATAATGCGATCAAATGAAACTGGATTTGAAAATGAAGAGCGGTTTCATTTGGAACCCCTTTTGGATCCCCCATGGACCCAACGCTTATATTCTTTGAATCCGAGGGTGCGTTTTCGGAAAAGGAAAGAACGTTTTGAGTTTAAATGAATGTTAAACATCGCGTATATTATGGTATTTTATATTTAAATAAATTTTAAATCAGTTTGCTATATTATAAATTTTAATTCAAATAATCAAAACCTATCTTACATTTTAATAAAAACATTTAAATATAAAGATCGAATTGAAATATAAAAACCGTCGCTTAACTTTGATGAATCTTAAAGTTAATCTTATATCGCCATCAAGTTTTGATTCAAATATTCGAATAACGAAATGATCTCCGCTCTGTTCAAACGCTTGAAATGAATTAGTTGTCCGTTTATACTAAATTTAGTTTGTTGCGTTAGTATCCTCGGCCAAATGAGGTTTTAAAATTCACAAAATAATTTCTCGAATTGTTTGCAGCTCCTTTGGAAGGCTTCTTTCCGAATCATCCTCCAAATCAGTGATGAAATGCACACCCGGAATTTCGCTTCGTCATCTGCCATCGAATTCTACGAACCAAACTTGTTACCGATCATCCGCATTCCTTAAATGCTTTCCGGGCTGTCACTTTGGCCTCTATCTACTGCCGCATCTTCTCCGTTTAACAGCGATTCTTTCGGACCACCGTGTTTATGAGGTGTGAAATGGAATGCGGTTTGAGATCTCTTTTGTGCGGCAATTGAGTGACTTTTGATCGATACTATCGAATGAGTGAATTTGTTGTCTTCAAATGAATAGCCACTGCGAGTGGACACACATAATGACAGTTTGTTGCTGTTATTAGAAAAAAGTGTCTATGAAACTTTTAAGAACAACAACAAAAGAACTTTTTTAAGAACAATTGTTGATAATCCCTAGTCATAGACGGATCTTGTCCATTGCACTGAATCCATTTCTAATTCCAAGTTATTCTTTGGATAGTGTTGTCTTTAGATATCGTGTTATGGGTCGTTTTTCTTATTTGTCTATAAAAAGGGAGTGATCATTGCATCATTTCGGTTATTGGAATCTCATTCTTAAGAGTGGAATGTATAATTTCATTCTATTCTTCAGACCACAAAGTCCAGTCGAATACAATTTTTAGTAATCTCATTCTTGTTCACCGCAATGTATACAAAACACTGGGTACTATCTATAGAGTCTCAACTTTTTATTGACCGTCTGATTAAATTACCCAAAACTTTTGTAAAAGTTTTTGAATGCCGAAATAAGTGTAAGATTCCAGTGGATCAGTTTCTGTGCAATCACTACGTTCTGTTGTTTTGGAATTGTAAAAATATTACTTGTTACTAAATGATTAAAGTCCACCAAATATTTCTCAATAATATTCATTTTACGCAATCTGATTGTTTATCCTTTCTATTTTTCATCTGCTTCATTGCTGTTGTAACTTATTCTTGAATAACTTCAGGGGATTCATAGACGTTAAAAGTTTCTTTTCTTCATTTTCATCTTTGAGAAATTGTTTTGTTTTTAGAAGATTTCATGAAGTACCATTTAAGTCTTCTATGCCAAATTATTTATCTATTTTCTGATTTCTTTCTCCTTCTACATTCAGTGGAACCAAAAGATGTTTCCTTTCAAAAACTGAAAATAATTTCAGAATGATTTTCATAAACAATGCTCGAGTTAACTTTAGCAGTTTAGTATCTTAAAGGAAGTTAAACAACTTCACTGTTAATAGTAATAAAATGATCGAAATGCGGTAATACTCGTTCTTTTCCATAGAAAAAGAATACGAATGCAGAAAACAAAGCATCCTTATTTCCTGTTTTGTCATGTGCCGAGGGCACTTATAGAATAGCTCACCCATTCATAGTTTTCGGATACAGCGCCTTTAACAAAAAACCAAGAATAGGAAATGCGTAAAATGGCTGAAAAGGCCACACAAAGAAGCACAATTCTCAAAGCATTCATCCTCCCGCCATTTATCACTCTTCTTTTGTGCCCATTTCTTTTTGCAATGCCCTCTCTTCTTTATCATCCAAAAGAAAATCCATTCTTCTCCAATCGGCATTTCAAAAAGATACTAATAAGTTTAATCCGGTTCTTGTTCCACCAGTGAAAGCGTTAAATGGCTCATTGTGGGGGACCGATAATGATCTTCTTTGTACATTGCGTCTTCGTGTGTTGTTTACCGACTGCGCTGTTTGAGAAGAGGGCGGTGCAATGGATGCAAGGGATTCGAAACGGAAGTTATGAAGTTCTGACCTCAATTCATTCTAAACCGTTTCATAAGATCTCCGCTTGTTTCGGAAAAGGATCGGGAAATAGATATTTCGAGATATTTGAAATAAGACGAAATATCATGTTAAGATATTTTATACTGGATTAAGTTTATGGATATTGTATGTATTGTATAAGAATATTGACCACAAAAACTAATCGATTGCCGTAATTGGGTTTTGAATCCTATCGTTCGGATTTTTCCGATCGAAAACCGGTTTTTATTGTATGATCTAGGATAAGGTAAAAGTGGTCTGATTTAAATTTGCTCCAAATTTAGGATAAATTGTTGCTACTATCTTCGTCAATCAAATGTTTAACCGTTCCATTTTTACTGTTCTAAGTCTTTTAGAACATCGTCAATTCTAGAGAAGGGATTAAGCTGATTTGTGATAATAACTAAAGGAAGAATGGAAATAGTGGAGAATTTCCACGAGGATTACGGACGATCTGTGATCCGACATTTTCTTTCGGAGGTTCAAAAGTGAAATATTTCGGAAACATATTTAAGAGTGGATGCTTTAAACGTCAGCCGACCATCCGCATTCCATTCGCCGCGGGGACCCTCACCATTTCATTGAGCCCCTGTCACACGGCGGTGGGGCGGTTCCTAAAGCACGCGTGTTTCGCACGAAAGGGTGTGGTGGTAAAGAATTGCCGATGCTTTGTCTATTTCCAATTATGATCTTAAATCGGTAGCCATCGGTGCTCCACATTCGATAGCGAAGTCATGTCAATGAGAATAATCTGCAGAGTTTAGAATGCAGCCGGTTAATATCGGGGAGTTTGTTACCATTTCCGATTTTGAATTTTTCAATCATCAATTTGTTAAAAATATGTAAGATATTTTGGCAAAAATCGGAAAAGCCAGAAAAGTAAAGAGCTTGATATATTATGCATAAACTATTTGCACCGGAAACAAGTCTTTTAATGATATTTGTAAGTTTGTTTAAAAAATAAAAGTGATCCTCTTATTTTTTTATCGGTACACCAATTTAGTAGGTAAAGTGTAGTAGGGTTTGAAACGATTAAAAGAAAAAATGTATTAGTAATGACCAAGCCCAACTATTAAAATAAATTTCTCTCAAACTATAAACGCCTTTAGATAATAATTAAACTATTTATATATTCACAACTAGTTTTCTTTTCATCACTCAGCTCATTCAATGAATTTCATTTTAGTGATAACACGCGTTTCACCCAAATTAAGTCCTCTGACGAAGATGTTTGACAAAGCAGTGTATGAGGAGGCATTGCTTGTGAAGGAGTCCATGAGCTGTTGTATATAGTCTCTTGGCAACTTAACATAGAGGTGATTTAAATACGCGGTGTACGATTCTTGGAAAACTCAAGTGATCTAGAAAATCCTGGTGAATGAAAGTCTTTTGGCGGCAGCCAATGCTCTTCTTGGTGGAGATTTCTTTCCAAGTATTTCTAGGGAAATTTACTATGGAGAGTGTGTAGGGCGAGTTCCATTCACCCTCTATGGCTTTAGAAGACTCCAAAAGACTGGACTTCCTCTCGCTTTGAATGAGATTCCCATTCACACCCTCAAGAATGTCTCTTTGGACACCCCGCTGTACGCCCTCACAGGTGTGTGAACCACTCCACCTGTACACTTCATCCTCCGCTCTGTTGTTAATTAGTCTCGCATTTGGACGGAGAAACTAAGGCCGACAAATGGACAATCGGGACTGTTTTCCGTTGAATTATATTTCGGAATAGAGAACCCATTCAAAAAAAACGAGGGTCCTGTGGAAATATGTGGAGGAACTTCATAAACGACCGAAGGTGGGTGTTCATGGTCAACGTATCTTCAGTTGAGGAGATTTTGCGAACGACAGCAATATTTTATAGTATCTCTAAATTTATCTTTTTTTCGACATATTGTTGATATAAGCTTTGTCTTAAATCGAAGAATCCATTTAATTAATTGTTCTTTATTTCCGCTATCGACAACATCAATCGAATAAAGTAACGAACAAATAACTTCGTTCTGTCGAATAAAACCTCGTTAACAAGTAAAGGATTCCTTCGACATATTTGGAGAGTGGATGTTTCTCCGTCGTGATAAAGGTTACGCTCACTTTGTTTAGCATATTAGTGGTTTTGAAGACACCGCTTAGTATTTCTGAGATGGACCGTTCATTCATCGTCAGGTGCGATAACGGACTTAAGGGAAAACTCTTTCACACGCCTCGTTGAGAATGGATACAAAGGATCGTCCCTAGAGAGCCTGCGACAAAGCTTTTTTCTTCCTTTTGTTGCAGAAGCCAGTACTATTCGCGCCACCTGCCCATCGCCGTGGACACAAACCCTTCCAAGAATTGCTATCCATCAAAAATCCTCATCATTAGTGGAGTCGTTTAGGAGTACTCGGAGAAAGTCCACTCCATAAATCACGCGATGCTAAAAGATGATTCCGCACGACTCTGAAATGAATTGCTCAGATTTATCGTCGTTTCAATTTTTATAAATGTGTATTGCGCACGATTTGTTGTTTTTCCACTTTCAGTAGAGAGCAATTTGACGATGGAGTGGTGGCGATGAAACTTGTTAGGTTGCTTTATTCTAGAGTCAAGAAATAAGAAGCAATAGAAGTTAATGTTAAGCTATTTTGTAAATTATTATTTACTCGAAAAATCAGGATAAAATTTTTTTGTGAAAACTATTTTCCTCGATTTTACTGTGTAATCAGCATCGAATAAATATGAAACTTCCAAAACAAAAAGAAAGGTTCATATTTCGGAAATAATGCAAATGAAAGACTGTATCCCATTTCTGATAGACTCACAGAAAGTGAATTGTTATTTGAAATAAAAATGTACGTGGGAGAAATTTAGACACGATAAATATGATTTAGTATATTCTTCATAGAGAAATTTCTTCTCGTTGTCCACTTTTAATTCAGAAATCAAAATGCCACTCCTTCTTTTATCGCTTAACGATGACTGTACATTTCCTCGCATTCAAGCATCATTTGGATATAACGATACCTATAAATCTTTCAGTCCTTACGAACACGAATAATTCATCATGGGCTCCTTCGAAGATTCACGTGAATTTGTTGGTGAAAGGATTTTATTTTCTTCAATGAAAGTTATTCTTAGAATTGTATGGATTACAAGTATCCTTGTTCCACGGACTCAACTATATTGAATATTTTTAACAATATAGTGTGATAATTTACAGCTACCATAGCTATTATGCAACTGAACTAAAAAGGATTTCCGTGATATAGATACTGAACTTGGGATTTTGGAAATATCTGTTATCCATAAGATGAAAAGTTTAGGAATATTTTAGATACTTACCGTATTAACGCCCATATTTCCTCTATAACTATATAAGAATACTTTTGTCGTTGAATTGTAATTCTTTTTAGCAAAGTGAATATTTTAAATTTCCTAAAGGTGCATAGAAAGTATCTCCCATTTCTTCTCAACCCTCTGTTGCAATCTAGAATTACATTTCGGGTCATTTGAACTCCTTCAGAGGTCATAAACCGGCAGTGTTCCCAAGTGCGTGTTTTCCGTCTAGCGTAGTTCACCCAAAGAATCGCCAAAAGTTATCCTTTTTCGGAGGCATTGTCGTCTCCGCAATGAATACCACATGTAGCAAAAATTTACGATCTATGAATATCTCCTTTCATAAGAAAAATTCATCTCCATTTGAATAGAATAATCGAGTATCGATCATAATTGCCTCGGACCACCTGAGGCCATCTGCTTTCCCCGCTTCTTACCTGCCTCCGATGACCCCTCGTCCCTTTGTGGAGTCATTGTTCTCCTATTGTTGGGACTTGTTGTCGCACGCATTCCATCCGTAGGCTCACCCGCTGGGCCAACCATTTCTCACGGCCCCCGAACCGCACAGCCGGCGTGGCGCCGAACACCACTAACATCTTCAACGTGTTGGAGTTTCGTGTATGAACATTTTTCCAACGCTTTAAAAACTCACTCACTACTCGCCCAAGGTCTAATCGCCGCAGAATAAGAGTAAACTCCTCCATTTTTAAATATTTCCTAAGTTCACTTTCGATTGTCCATAGTCTTTGTTTATATGTTAGTTTCTCAGAAGGATTATATATCGGTTTCTTTCTACATTACACGAACAAATGGTAAGACGCAAGTTGTACTATCACGATGACCATCCCGCATATAAAATCCAGAGTATCCAAAACTGAATATCTCCATTGTTTCGATCTTCCGTAGTCGAACGTACAGTTAACAATCTTGAGCTTTCACTTCTATAAAACGTACAACTATTCAACTGCTTCAGATGAAATGAAATAGTAACTGCTCTAAATATTTGGCGATGAATTGTTTTTTCTAAGTCATATTTATTTACTCTCAACGCAAATTATATGCCATTGAATTCTTGTTTAATAAATACCGTCGGGGTAAATTATGCATGTAAAACCTAATTGTACGCATTGTAACTTCTTTACTTTTCGAAAAAGACGCTTTTAAGCATCGCGTTCTTCTTTTCATTAGCATTCTTTTCCCAGAGAAGCCACATTAAGCCAATCCTTAGAACAATGAGGGATAGCTTTTCAGTCTATAAGTCTCAAATCAAGATGGCATTAATGCAGCTTAAAATGGATTAACATGTTTTGAAGAGTAAAAAGGTCTATCGAATTCCTTCTTTTCCTTATCTCCGTGGACCCGCTTCCCTTTTTCCTCTCCCATTTAATGTAATCCCACCTCCATTGTTATGCTAATCCGCTGACCCCCATCCATCCCCATGTCCATCTGCGATCGTCTTTTGTCGATCAACGTCTTTATTCCCGAGGAACTCTGTCCAAATCTCGTTTTCTTTCCAAATGTATGCTTTTGTGCGCTCGAGTGCAGTATTCTCAAATTCATTTTCATTCAAAGTCCCTTCGGATAGTGGGTTTTTCAAAGATGTTGCAGTATTATCCAGTTTGAATGATAAATAGATTCAAATTCTGGACAAAGTGATAAGTTTTATTCCTATATCAAATTGCTACACATATTTTATATGCAAAAGACACCTATTCATTCAAAGTAATTGTATTTATTAAAACATCCGCTGAAAGCCTCGTCCTTTCATTTCGAGGAAGGTGCATCTTCATTTCTTCAAGAATTCTTCTGTTTGAGACGTTTTGATTTAATTACATTTAAAACTACCAGTAAACGGACAGTGATTTAGTTTGATTTTTTGGTTTTCTGGAATTATTTTAGTTTTATAGGAATGGAAATAAGGTTTAAACACTTATCAATGGTTATTCGTTTGTTTACTCTGCCATTCACACCACTGAAGTTCAACTCTTAAGGGTAAGCAGTGTTAAACGTGGGTCGTCAGGGAAAGAACATCCGAAATTCCAATATATTCTTCATGAGAATATTATTAAAGTAAAGTATCGAAGCTTAGAAATTCCATAGATTTATAATCTAAAAAATAATGAATAAGCTCATTATCTTTAAAAAATCTGCTAATGTTCAAATTCTGGTCCGTAAATCAACGTGTTTGATGGTAACTATTAAACAAGGTATTTATGAATTCTCTTGTCAGAAATTTAAATAATTTCATATGATATAAACAAAGATATAAAAAGTAGGTAACAGAATGAAAAGTCTTAATTGCGAGCATGATGAAGTAAATTTAAAGAAAATTATGAATTAGTTTTATAAAATAAGTAGTCAACCGTATTTTAGTGCTTGATCTGTAGTAACATTATGTCATGGATAAGTTTTTTACTTCATCGTGTCGATAGAAATTTATTAAATAGCATTCACGAGACTCTAAATATCTTTAGCATGAAATCTTTACGACTTCGTATCTTCGATATCGATCTTCTTCGATAGCATCAATTCCACTTTTGTGCTCTTCCCAAGACAATGACGTTGTTTTCGACTTAAACTAATCAAGGCTATAAAATGTTCTCCGAAGTTTCCTTTTTATGTGTAACTCGATAGCCCTCCGAATAATAGAGAGGAATAAAAAAAGTGTACCGATGTTAAGCGGTTTCTCTTTTATGCATCGGTGTCATAAAAGGCGTCTTAGATGGCGGTGGGAACCAAGGATGCCTTAAAGAGGAAAAGGTTTTACCTTTTTACAACCCTTAGAATCGATCTGGAAAAGTTAATAAAAGTACTGAATCAGAAAATGTGAGAGACACTAAAAATTGTGAGGAAATTTAACACTTCGGTGGATTTTGGTCCATAAAAAATAAACAAGCACATTGTCTTCTTGTTGTTTACTTGTGCACATAGAACAACATTAGCTTCTTAAATATTATGAAAAGGAAAACATCTTCTGAATTTCAAATTGTATTCTAATGTACTGAAAGAGTTCAGTGGCAATTCATAGTTTACCAAGTATCACCAAGTTATAAAAAATTAATAAAGAAGGAAATGTGTTATTACATTAAATGTTTGCTGATTCATTTTATATAAAGCATGATACTTAGAATTTCAATGTTCACAGAAGTTTCGATACTGTGTTTGATGGAATACGTAAAAATCTTTTAGTGAAAACGTCATTGATGAGATGCAATGAGCGAAACATGTATCTTATTTGGGGAAATCGATTGCACAATGATAAAAAGTTCTCAAAATGATGACCGTTTTACTGCCCAAAATAGCATCGCTGTCGCATATTCACTACGTCTTGCGCAGACTTACTTTTCCAAAGTTTTTCTAGACAAGCACAATCCCTATTATATGTATGTATATTATCGTAATAATAAATCAATTTCACAATCTGTCTTTATAATTAGGATAAATAGATGAAGGATTGCCTCTCGGTTGAGCTATCTTTCGTGGGTTTAAAAAGTAATTGCGTATCTGAAAGTATCTCGGAAGGAATTCATAAAGCGGCAGATTCCCTGGAATACAATTTAAAGCGAAAGCCATTCTCTTTTGAGAACTTAAGGTGAATCAATTAGCGAGTCATAAAATCCTGCCTTTTCGCACCGTCTGAGGTTATATTCAAATGATGCCGTAGAAGCTAATTTAATAAAAGATACAACTTGTAAGGTGCCATTATAACATGGCAATTCTATGCATATATGATGATCCTCGATAAACTATTAATATTCAAGAAATGAAATATCTTAAGTAGAATCTTATGTCCGATAAGGGACAACTCGTATTGAAAATTTCGCGATCTTAATGAATCAGTAATTCAGCCTGAGTCTTTTAAAAGTATTATACTCTCTATGTTTATGGATTTTTTTATGAACTGCAAAAATTTTATTTGATTTTATCATTTGAAGGAATAGATTCTTTGAATAATTTGATTTTATGTGATTTAATCCTTTATATTTTAGATACACCCTACAATTTTTATTCGAGAAACATTTAAATTTTTAAAGATCCTATTAAGTACAGATATAAGATTTACGAAAGTAAATTTTTAAAATGTTAGATTTAAACGTATATAATGAAAATCATTCATTTTAGATTAATTTATTGAAATTTACTGATTAAGAAAAAGTGATCTAACGTAATTTGTAATCGAAATTCAAAACGTTTCCTTTAAAATCCTATGCTTATTAATAATTTTTCCAAAAATGATTTAAAATTCACTTCTGTTATCATTTCTGCATTTCACTAATTTTAAAAGAAGTTTGTAACATTCGAATATTTATGATGAGAATGAAAGCGAAGAAGTGCTTAAACAGAAGTGTCGATGAGAAGAGGAGTTTCTCAGCCATAAAAATATTCCAATTGCGTCACAGAGGTCAACCAATCAGAGTGCTACTCTTTCCACTCTTAATAAAATGTAAATTCAAACGTGTGAATTATGTTGATGTGTTAATGTAATCCTTTTTTATTCGGAATTTTCTCTCTTCATAAGAGCTTTACGACCTTCAACTATTTTATTCTCTCGCAATTACGTTATATGAGTTCCTTCTATGATAAATACCATGCTTCGTATGATGCATTTCGTGCGAGAGTTTTTGTTGACGATAGTTCACTTAATTTCCAAAAGATGTTTAACAGCTGATTCTACTTGAAATTGCCTTCAATTAGAGTTAGTTCTCAGTTTAAATTTCTTAATATAACCTGCATCGAAGTGTGGGACGAATTTTTAATTCTTGAATGCATATCATCGAGTATGTAGTGAGAATTGTTCTTAAAAAGATCGAGTTTATTAAAAATTAAAAGCGATTGATTATTGTAGCTAATTTTAGACAAATTTATAATGACAGGATGCGCAATGCCAACTCTTGCCATAGAAGATAAGAAGAAATATGATTTTACTGAATTGAATTCGTTTAAAAAAATAATCTCATAATTGAATTCCAGAGAATAATTATTTAAAGTGGTGGTCGTAACTTAACTTGGAAGGGAAAGGGATATAAGTGGACAAAGTTTAATGTCATGGTTTTATTTGAGAGTGGTCAACGATAAGCTATTCAATCATTTCTATTTGATCATTCGCCATCGTCCGAATTATTTCTCTAATCTCTCCATCTTCAATCAAACGTCGATCAGTTGTGAGACTATCTTAGGATTGGCTCCGTAAAGAGACCAAACGGTTCTTGCATTCGTAGGTGTACACGTAAAATATTAAGCCGACAATCTATGACAATTGTTATATTCTATTACTATTCTCTTCTATAACGAGAATTGTTATGGAATATTGCAGAATTATTCTTTGGGTGGTAATTAATATATGTTTACTCTCTATGTACTCTCTTTGGAGATACAATATTGTAAATTAAAGTTGGATCTGCTTTTCAATTTCATTTAATAACATTGCGGAAAATAATGAATAGCATCTGTGAAAATAAATAACAATATTGCTCAAAAACTAAAATGTAATAAATTATAATAAATAAGTCCCATAAAATCAATAGAAAATATAATAGACTTTGCGGGCGGAACTATTATTTCTAATGTAGTGTATAAATGATTATTTGATGTTTTGATATATATAATAACAATATTAGATATCTGACCGTAATAGTTTCTTTTTGTACATTAAAAATATTCAAAGTGAGAATAGTTGCTCACTTTTCCTTTATTCCTCAGTAGTTTATCACATTACTCGTGTCAAATGCGTATCCTTTACACAGACATAGAGTTCCACAGCCACAGTAGTGTATTCGGATTAATTTTAGAAAAAGACATTAATTAATATTTCATATTCACGTGGATTTTTCCTTTAAACATAATTATTCGAATATTTGTTGTTAAACAATTTATCCTCTTAAGTGCCAACTGAAAAGCGGCAGATGTTTCCTCGCCAAAGCACTTGAAGTGCACAAATAAAGATCTTTCGCGATAATTGAGTTCTATTCTTCGCAGGATAAGTCTCGCTCAAGAGAACAATGTAATAGAGGGATTTCGAAGTAATTGCCCTCAACAGCAATGCGAAGGTCAAAGCTTTTTTTTATCGCATCTCCGGATATTTAAACTCCTCTTTTTTAATTATGCAAATGAGCTGCTTTAATTCCCGAATATAATTCGAGAGCAAAAAAGTTTAGTTGCAATGCCTTCTAAATAACCGGAGGACGGTTTTATAGCAGCTCTTCTCACCTTTCGAAGGCATCTCAACTTTTATTGGAGGCGGCGCAGGAGAAGTGCAGCTCATACGGATCTGACCATCGTTCTTTGTTCGGCACAAAAGTGCCTTCTGTTTCCACGATGCACGTTGTGAGGATCGCTTTCTTCGCCCAGCGAACAAGGCTTCAAATTTAAACCTCTTCCATGGAAAGTTAGATAATGGTGGATCCACCAATTGGTGGTTTACAATGAACCCTTGAGGGATACTGCACTGTTGGGCCACAATCGATATTAACTATGCTTATCTTGCTCATTATTAGAGTCTATTGTTATCGAAAATACAGTTCTTTTCATTGTCAGTGAAATCAAAGTAATTGTAAAGTTGAATACTTAAATCTGAACAGAGACGTTGATTAAAGTATGTTTTTGTTAAATTCTTTTAATAGGTGAGCGATTTAAAAAAAAGGCTGCCATTTAAATAAGATATAAAAATGTTTAGAATTAAACTCTAAACATTCGTGATGTAAACATTATTTTGTTTAAAACATATTGAAAACGAAATAATTCTGAATCCTTTTATTCATCAGTCAAATTTAGAACTCAAGAATCTATGAAATGAACGAAGTAAAATTGAATTTATTTTTATGACTTTTTCATACTTCTAAAGATTATTTGCCGAAGACATATTTTTCACTATCGTTTAAATTCCAAGAGAATTTAGTAACATTCGCAGCAACGATTACAGAAGAAGATATATTTGGTAAGATGGAAAAAGAACTTAAAAAAAGTGAAATAGTACAAAAATAATTTAGGTTAATATTAGTTCAACCAAATACTTTTATGGTAATTACGGAATGAAATAATTAAAAGTTTAAAAAATATTGAACTTTGGGAACGTGAATTAACTTCTGATGCATAACTTAATTAATGAATATCTAACTTCAGAACCCTTTGAATGTATGTTTGAATTTTTCCGGCCAAGATTACATTTAGAATGCTCATATCAGTTTGCTCTCGATACGCCTTTTTTAATGTCTACAATTCGATTGCACAATTTCGCAGCCCATTTAGCAAAGTAGAAGCTTATTTTCGTCGGTAACGAATGTATAGGAATAGTGGTCGCATAAACAACGTAATAATGGCTCGCATTCTTTGTGTCTACCACATTCATCCCAATGGCATTGTTGCTCTACGAAAAAAGCTCTGTGACCACGCGGTTCCTTTTAAGAAGGATGCCATTTTAGAGATATCCACTTATCTGGACTCTATTGGGATGTGGAGACACTGAGACCCTCTGCTACAGATAACAGTCTCACCCATTTGTCCCCTTTCACTCTATTCTTTCTGCAGATGGGGGGAACATCAATGCCCGTCCGTCATAAGCATGCGATAGATGCGGGAGAAGTTCTTTCACTTCCATTCGTAGAGATTAAACTCAATCTGTGATTGTTTATACGTAGTCTATGAATTATTGTATCTTCGATTTGTAATAAACATAACTCCATCTTAAACTTATTGTCTTTCTCCAAAGGATCTTTTCAAAATTATATCTTCATCGCTAAATTCAGCCTTAAATAAGAAGCTCCGATTGAAAATGATTTGTTCCTGAGATATCCTCATATATTCTTTCGGATGGTGATTTTATATGGATCGTATAGTCAAATGAAAAGGAATAAAGAAATCACTGGTCCATTTGGGAATAATCATTTTATTTGTATAAGCTGATTCAGTGGAACGAAACATATCTTGGAAAAGAAATGTATCTTCTGACAATCATCCATGGAAGAAAACGGAATTTTATCAATATATATATTAATTTGAATACGAATATTATTTTTGTAATTCTTCCTTCTCTCGCGTGTGGAAGGAGATGCATAAACTGGTCACGTGTCTTTGTTTGATCCCTTTTTATTCTGCTTTCGAACTCTTCAGCAGGGTCCATTGTGCCGAGTGAATGGAGATCTGTCAATGACATAAATGTTTATTCAGAAAAAGAATTTCTGCCATATTCTTTGGGGAGGTTGTCGAAAGAGGTTTTTCTTTAAGTTTGAAAAGCGAGGAAATTCTCTCGGAGATATTTTCGACACGCAATTTCGTTCGTTAAATTTTTCTCTCCGATTTTATTTTTCGCTCTCAAATATTTTCCCCGAACGGATTCTTTTTCTTTCCGATACTTGATTACAATTCCAAAGTGTGTCATTTCCTCTCGCGATTTCTAATATCAGTTAAAATGGAATAAAAAAACAATAATAATATTTTGGTTGAATCCGAATTATAAAACATTAATTATGATTTTATGCTATATCTTCTTCATTCTAAACTGTCCACAATAGTTAATGTAATATTCCTTATTTATGTGAGATTAAACCAGTTAAATACACGTTCAATATTATCTATTATTGATGGGATAAAATTGGCCTAATTAGAATTAAAACATACGAGCAGTATATCAACTTCTAGTTTTCTTGAAATTCGAATCCAAATCTTTGTTTGATGAAGTAATGAAGGGACAACGGGAAATTGCGGCTTTAAACAAGAAAAGGTTGTTGAAGAGTGTTTTGGGTGAAAACACAGAATGTTCTTTGGCTTCTTCACGCAGAATGACAAGCTATCTTTTTCAGAGTGATTTCGGGCATTCCTGGGTCACAATACCCGACCCAAACAGCCTCTTTGTACTTCCATTTGTGTGGAGTAATAAACCATCCTTTTTGGGAAGCCATTCGCTTCGTCGCCCAATTTATGCCGTTTGCGTGTCTAAAATACGACTCCATTACCTGCGGAAGGGGCGATGGCCATTGGTGAGTACGGAAATAAATAATCATAGAGAATTAGGCAAAGAGTGATTCTAAATATATTCCTTGCAAGTCGCCTATCGGCGTATGGCAGGGGGTGTATGAAACGTGGCTCTACATCCTTAGCCGATTATTTTCGGGTTCTTAAAACGACTCGTTCTAGAATCTATTTCTCTAATTTTATAAACGGCATAAGGCATTATGTCTTTCTGTAAACTTCTCGAGTAAATATATTCTCTGTTCAATCCTTCTAAGGACTTCCAAGCGCCGAAACATCTGAGTCACGAATTGCGATTCGTCGTCGCAGTCGTTCACATATGCCTTTCACATACTCAAGATTAAGGTTTAATTCTATTTATATTCTTTGTCTGCATGATCAGTTTTCAATCGATCGAAAGTCACGCAGATGCTCTTATTTCGAGTATTTGTTTTTTTATTTTTTCGTCTCTATTCTATTTCCATTTTCAAATTCAATTACGGAGAGATAAAACAGATAATAAGGATAACGAAAATTAAATATCAGACATGTATAACCAAGAAATATCACAAGAATATTTCATTTAGATATCAATTGTAAATATACTACATAAGTAATATATTTTTTAAAGGTTTAAAGAATTTAGCCTTCCTTTAAAAAATGAATAAATATTAATACACGCATCGTGAAAATAGCGTAAAAAGAAAGCGAACACATGTATTTCGCAAAATCGAAGTATTCGCTAGAGTTCGTGTATTAAAAAATCATTATTAATCCGTTTAAATTGTAGTAAATAATATTTCGATATTTGATTCTATATAGAAGTCGTTTGGACTTCTATATAGAATCCGAGATAATTATTTTGAATTAAGGAAGGCATAATTTTTGAAACTCAATATTAATAAGGCTTTTCCATGAATGATGTATTAATATTTCACTTCAGAATTTGTGAAAGACTTAACCATTCATAAATCTCGAACTCACTGAAAATAAATAACCAAATTCACAAATAAATTCTGCGCTAAATATCCTAAATACTCCGAATTCCATTTTCGTACGGACATCTTTCATATTTCTGAGGACGAAAAATATTTTTGAGTCTTTGTGATAACGACAGCTAATTTCTCAGTATTTTCTTGTTCCTTTAAATGCTTATGTATGGAACATTCTTCCTTATCTCAAATTCATAATTTTCAATCAGAAGGAAAAGGAATAAAGAAATTTTTTCTTGCTCTCCTTTCTCGAAGCGGAAATTCAAATTAAAAACATTTGAAACAGTTGAAAATTTGAATAAATTTTACAAATCCTGAGGTAAAAGATATTTGATCTTAACTTGTATTTAATACCTATTACAGAGAAGTAATCGTAAGATGTATATTTATCCTATTCCGATCTATAACTACGAAAACAGTGTAAAATGTTCCAGAATATTATGTTATTATAATCAAAGTGTGTTTTGAACTGTTACCACAATTTATTAACACCTTCGAGCGAAGTGAATATTCTATGTAATGCTTAAATTACGTATACGTACTAAGAATTCGAAAGAAGTGTACAACCATCGAAGAGTTCATTGGCTCAGAGCCTCGACCAGAACAGGAAGATCTCTTAAAATGAATTCATTGACATTAGGATTAGCGATTTACAATGCCCTAAAAAATCCTCTTAAAGATGGAAATCTGTAATGGAAATTATTCCGAAAGTATTCGTCTCCCGAAACTCCTGAAATGAAGCAAAGAAGTTCAACTGCGATTGAATACTTGAGAAAATCAAAATGTGAAGAATATCAATTCCGCAATTAAAAGTACATTCGTAAAAAAGACGCAATAAATAGAAAACAGATTGTTTCTGCTCAAATTGAAAAATAGGAATGAAGAAGAAATCGGAGTCTTGAAAATGAGAAAAGATTCGGTAGAAAAAGTGTTAAACGAATCAAAACGACAGGGAAATAAACTGGAAAATGATGAAACGGAAAGTAATTGAAAACTGAGATGGGATTGAATGTTTGTGATTGGGTAAAGGAACAAGATTCCAATGAACGGAAAGAAGGCTAAACAACAGTGTGGGAAGAAACAGAATTTGGCCTTTTAGAAAGAGGATGGAACCACAACTAGAAAAAGGTAAGAGATACTTGAAACGGTCAGAGAGTACTTCACAAGAACTTATGGAAAGGCTCTGTTGCACAATAAAGAAAACAAAGAAGAACTTCTGACCCATCGGCTTCCTTCCGTAAAAACTCTTCAGCTGAAAACTTCATTATCCGGAAAAACGACCTGAATTCAGTTCAACGGATCAAAGAGAAAAAAATATGGATCTCTAAATATATCCTCTGAGATGTGTTTGTAGTAATGATGTGTTTCGCTCAAAAAATAGGAATAACTGAAGTAAACAAACTGTCACATATTCCGAACACTGGTCAATCGATTCACTTTGCATTTTCAGAATAAGGAGTACTTAGTGCGGATACAAAAGATCGGCAGTCGAGAGATATTGAGGTTCGAGGCCCGTGTCGTTGAAATGTTCTTATTCGGTGTTTATTCTAATAAAACATATTGATAATGTCATCACCCGTGTATAGAATGGGTAAAACTGTTGATAGAAAATTCATCTTTATCTCGTAAATAAGACAGGTATGTTTATCGCAAAATATTCCGGGATGCTATCAGTCTCTCTGAAACTAAATTTAAAAGAAAATAGGTAAAATAAAATGAGACGACCGATATTTCATTTAAAACCACAATAAATTAGGAAACCGGATTTCTCCCGCATAATACGATAATTTTAGGAAGTCGCTTCGACAACTCCAGTAATTCGCGCAGAAGCACCAGTTTTGTCCGTGAGAAACTCTGTACTGGTCGAAAGACAGGGAAAACTTTTTTCCCCGTCCCAAATAACCGCTCAAAACAATTGAAGGGAAAAGTATTTTGACCGCTCCGATGCTTAAATTTATGTTTACAAGAGGGTGTAAACATTTCAATTTTTTTTACGGTTAGTTTTTGTAGAACCTTTATGCCGAAGTTTGACCTCGTCCGGAAGACAGGCCACAATTATGTCCAGGACCTTCTTTTGTTGAGGGTCCATTCATCGCATTCCTTAGACCGCTCCTTAGATTTTCGTGTGGCAAATATCTGTTGACCGATTGCATTTATGTCTTCCTCATCACAATCAGTGGAAGGAATATGCGATGCATTGTATAATCCACGAAGATTTCAATTCCACAGAATCGCGATCTACATTCAAAGATTACTTTCCTTCATTCCACAAGGAACATATTTTCCTAAATAATTCTACGTTCGTGATTATTTATTTACTATTTATAAAGTGACTCTAAAACATTTGGCGAAGATATTAAATCGAAACTGCTTTTGTCGACACACTATTCAAGTGACAGCTGTTGAAAAGTGAATGAGACATATTTAGACGAAATCCCGCACCTGTCCAACAGTTATGACGAACCGTCCATTGGACTGAATTCTGATCGATCCATTATTCATACATTCGATCGGTGAATAGAAAAGGTTCCCTTATTCAAAGGATATGCGTAACGGGATCTTTGGAAAAGGTTTTTAGGAATTGCACTGAACAGAAGAAGAGCGTGGGAGGATGTTGTTTGTAATGTAAGTAGGGAATATAGAAAATGGTGAAATCTGCTTTTATTACTCTCATCAATTAAAATACGTTTAAAACAGGCTTATTTCCAAGTAGAGTAAGCATTTTTGTAAAAGTATTTAAGGTCATACATATTCCCTGGAAATGACAATATCGTTAGTTTTCTAGTGATTTGGAATCTTTTGAGGATGTGAATGGGGTGCTGAAAAAAAGGCGTATGGCAGAGGGTGTTCGGCAACAGAAAGTTGTGAAAAGCAGGAAATAATTATAAGAGATAGGGGATTTTTTTTATCAGGAGATGATATATACGGAGTGGAATTTTTATTCCGGAAAGATTGTACTTTATCTCTTGCATTTTGTACTGCATTCTTTCGAAAAAAAGAAACTATTTCATTAAAAATTTAGGAAAATGTCTTATATAAAATATCTTTCATTTAGTTACACTTAATCGGCATTTTTATTGATATTTAAAAACATTATCCTTGGTGTTCGTGCTAAAACCAAAGCTTAAATTTATTTGAAAGAGATTTGAAAAGTTTTTCCTTGCATCTTGATAATTATAAACGGAGTGCAAGCAGTGCATATCCTGGATATAACTTAACAACGAAGACTTTATTAAATCTTATAACAATAGATACCTTAAAACACCTTATAACAACGCAGTCTTTCTTTATGAGTCAGTCACAGGGTGCGATTACAGTAGCGGGAAGCTGTTTATATTAGAAACCGAGTCTTTGGTTGAATAAATCCCTTTTTGAAAGAGAAAATGCTCCTTGTAACTATGATTCGAAAAAGATCGGCTGAAGATGACCGCAAAATATGAAGTAGCAAAAACATTCATTTAGAAGCGGTCAGAAAGGAGCTATTTTGCGAGAAGATTTTATAGTCTAACTCGCTAAAATCTTCCACTGTTACTTTCGCAGCAGCGACGAAGTGCTAATTTCTATTGCTCAGTGCAGAAATTGGTGATTTTAATCTTCTCTTTCGTTAGAGCATCTCGTTCAGTCGTTTTTTGAAGCTTCCTTCGTCGTATTCTCTTATCTCCGCTAATAAATTTATAACTCGGCCACAATATACTCTTTGCTTCGCATTAGCGATAAGGCGCTTCTGTCAAAAAGAGAAATTGGACCAATTCAAACGATTCTCGATTCTGCACGAATTTTTATAACTGGATTGAGCGGTGAAAGACGTTTTTTGAAAATGAGCAAAAAAACAGTAGGTGGTAACCTGTTTTTCCAATTGCTTTCAACAGTTATTGCCCTACACTTCAATTAGCATCCCTTCAAAGGATTACAACCATCGGGCTCCCTTTTAGGAAAGAAATGTCAGAGATTTTGTGTACACGGAATCTGTGTGTATATGAAGCCCCATCTTAATTTTTTTATCAGTATCACTTGAGTGCCAAGGGTCATCTTCCACAATGGAATTTATTGGGCCCTCCAAGGCACTGTTCTCGCGCCACAAAAACTTCTCATCGCACACCCGTGTTAATAGCCGTGAAAGGATAAGACGGTCTTCTTTCTTGCGCACTTTTTTCTGCTAACTTTTTTACGTGTTATTGGCACCAAAAAAATTAATTTGTATTCTTTAGGAATTGGAATGTGATGTCGTCTCTTGGATTTTATTGGACAAGATTTGCATGAAATTTTTGCGAGTTTTAATTCGAATCGCTCATTAACTGGCGGATGGACGATTTATACATCTTCCATAATTCTTTTATTCATAGCTGGTTTATTTAGAAAGTTTACGAATCCTAGGTAATAGATAATTTAGATAAATATATTTATTCAATATTATGCAATTGTATTCACATTGAGTTTAAAATATTGTGTGAATATTCGATGTTATTTATGTCTTCGCATTGTCTCGATTTATTTTTCTGAATTCCTCTCATTTTATTTATTACACATTAATGTTAAACCGATTTAATCATTTCTATGTTTTGATCAAATAAATTTGTTTAATTTTATTCGTTTCGTATAATATTAATAATTTCATTGATTACTTCTGTAAATCTTAATTAGGATAAGAGTATTTGAGATTTATTGTCGATACATACTATTATTATTACATGATATACACTTTAATGTATTTGGAAACAATTACAAACATTTGAGAGGAGAATAATCTCAATCAGAAATTGAAAATATCTAAAATCTAACATAAGAACAAGAAACTAAACTCAACAGTTTCGTTACAAAAACTTAAAAATTTCATCAGGTTAAAATATAACCGGATTTTGAAAGAGAAATTGAATGAAAATAAATTTTAGAAGTTCATACTCATCCATACTCTAAGGATAAAAAAATGTATGCTTAATCAATCTCCAATCATTTATGATAAAAAAGAAATCGCTAGTTCTAATGTTTCGTACGATTCGACAATCGATGAATCGTACATTTCAAATTGAAAAGCAAAATCTTTTTGTGCATATCATCTATAAAGAATTTGTTGTCCTCACTTAATTACTGACAATTCCACAACCTTATGGCTGAAAGTCTCTTTTGAACGCTAACACTTGTTAAACTTGAATCCTCAACATATTATATGATAAGTGACAAGTTACGTGTTCATTCAGTTATAAGCAATATTGGAATTGGAAACATTCAGATTTCACCCAAAGCTTTTGGAAAGATTTTTTGGATAATATTTATTCTAGATCAAAACTCGATAGTTTAGAAATGTTCAATAGGAATTAGAAATTAGATATCCTTTCGCTATTCATAGTCTTCAATAAACCTCTTCTCATCAAAATCTCTCACACCAGGGGTAGCATTCCTGCTAAAAGCAGCAAGTTCCAAAACGTTCATTATACAAGATTAGATATCTTTTTACGTCCATTTTATTTCATTTTGCCGTTTACGACCCTTTATCACTCCATTCTATATAATAAAATAGCTCTTTATACGACTATTATACCGAAAATGTTTCTTTTTATAAAATGAGCCCACAAATTTATCTCAGTTTTTTACATCCTATTTCTAATCACCCAAAATTGCCCCCTTTTATTCTCTGGCAGCCTAAAAGCCTTCAAAGATTATTTCCACATATTATTTACTGCAGCTAGACATTAGAGTACCCTAAACATTGTTTTACCGATATAGAAGTTTAATGAAGCTTTCTCTTTCAGTATTCAGTAAAAACAGATATTTGGCGCATTGATATCGGAGTATTCAAGAATTTAATTGGGATCTTACTTCGTTTGAAGCAATTATTAGATTTAATCTTTTATCTAGGTCTTATTCTTCTTTTAATTTCAATGATCGTTTAAATAGCCCCAAATATACGAAGACATCTCATTTAGAATCGTGTACGATTTTTGATTCAAACCTCATCAAATATTCACTAGAAGCCTTCAATCGAAATTACGTATTTTTCAATACCAAAATTCATCCATGTCATTCAGTTCTTCAGTGAATATTCATTGCGCATTGTTTTCTATAAATTCCTTAGCAATATTTGTAATATTCGAGTGGAATTTCTGCCCATTAATTATTCCCTGTCTCTGCGATACCGCAACTCAGAATTAAGAGTCGTAATGGCCGAGGGACTGCTGTAAACTTTTTGTCCTAACGAATTTACGGCCCTGGTGGAACACAGACCGGCGGTGGCTTCTTCTTTCTATTACCATCTGTCGGTATATCCTCCTCTTTTGTCACTTCACCCTCATCTACACAAAAGCAATTCTTCACCAAAAACCCTCATGTTTCGTTTTTATAACCTAAGCTTTTTGACACGATAACTGGTGGTGAGGTCATAGGTTTTTATCGTGTCTTACCGTTATGACAATATAATATGTTTCGACGCAAAGTAATGACGAACTGTTGAATACATTTCTAAGAAAGTATAGGATGTTACAGAGTGTGTTAACGTTGTGGTGCAAATCAGAAGTACGTAAGAGAATTGAATTTTTGTGACACTATGAGGTTTCGAATGGAGGAATTTACAAACGATTTATTTCCATGAATTTGAATTTCTAACTAATGGCAATTTTGAAAGTTGCTGAAGATTCTGTAAATAAGAGGATTCGAGGCGACACATTTTGTATGCGAAGTGAGATGCTCTAAATAATGTTAAACTTCAATCGTATAAATTATGCGATGAAATGTTTAGGCCATTATCGAGTGGTATTCGTGAAACACAATGCGCTTTGTCACTATAAACGAATATCAATAATGGATTCATGTAATCAAATATCTATCTTATATGTATTGGAGATATATTCGTTGAAAAGTTTATATTTCGTTTTGAAGATCTAAATTATCTCTTAGAAATCCTTTTCACTATTTCAATACAGAAAAGATTCAAATTTATCAGTTGGAATTCCCGATTGAAATGCAAAAAAGTGTAGTCCAAAGAGTAATATATGAAGGAACCGTTTCTACAACGATATGGTTATTATCTTGAAAATATTTAATATATTCAAATTTAAAGATAATAAATAACTACCATAAATTAATTATTGTTTCAGAAAGAAAATTATTAAATTATAAAAATATGGAGAAAAAATGCTTAGACAAAATGATTTGCTGTAACTATGAAGACTTTCAAAAGTTTGAAAATGATTTACTTTTTTGAAAAGATTGTAAATGCATACTTGTATTATACAATTAGTTTCTTTCGATATTATATACCTGTATAAGATGATATTTCATTACTTAATTCTGACCATATTTTAAAATTTGCGAAGCAGCGTAAGTTGTCTTTTCATTTTCAGGAGAATTGCGAAATTCTATAAAATTAGTATAATATGTTCGCATGTTTATAATTTTCTCATAATTAAAGTTAAACTTGTTTACTCGATGGATCTTTAGATAAATTGGTAATAAAAACGGAATTTTAACGATATTCACAAATAAACATTATTTTGTTGAAAAAATTACGGAAAGAAGTTGTCGGCAAATGGAGAAGCTATGTTCTAATGTAATTAAACATAAGCTGTTTTAAATTTATCGAAGAACATGGCGGTGAAAGGAGTTAAGACATTCGTTGCCATGAGTTGTTTAGGTTTGAATTCTAGATGAGTTAACGTTGAAGATGTTGATTGGAGGAAGAAAAAGAGTGGTAAGACGTGATTGGAGGCGATAATAGATTTTTTATAGAACAGTGGACATTAAGTGCTTTGATCGGGAAGTCGTAAAAAGAGAACGAGAAAGAACGCTTCTAAAATGTTTTTACATCTATTTTTAGTGTGGATTCTTCTAAACCTCTGATTCAGAGTGTGTTATTATTTTGAACGGCTTTTATTGTTCCTCTTCAAAGCGGAAAAAAAGAAGGGATTTACAAACAGCGCGATTGTTGCGTCACAATGCTTCGAATGTTTGTGATCGATGGGCATTCACACGAATATTTGGGCGATTTCACGTAAAACGAATGAAGTTCTCTTTGATCCGAAGTCATCTGTTAAATGTGTTCACTCCTAGATGGACCATCTGACGGACTCAATTACTTATGCAGATTAACTTATGGGTCCATTGGATAATTAATAAAAATATTCACAAATAACCGCTTTTTTATGCGGTAATGCAAGCGTGACTCGGGTTGCGGATTCCATAGAAGCGGTGTTCGATTTCTCTCACGAGAAATGTTTAAAATCATTGACTCTCAGGAAATATCCATCCAGTACTTCATTCGCCTTCCAATCTTCTTTTTTTCAGAAGTCGTTTGATAATATTCAGCAAAGGAAAATAATTTATAGAGTTTTCTTTTTCTATTCCGCATTCTCTCCTTTTATTTTAAAAGTAAACAGTAAAAAGAGATCAATTAAAATGATTCTATAAGTGAGTTATCATCTCCACTTCAAGAAATATTGGAAAGGATCGAATATTTGTTTCGTTGCTTCCGAATGCAGAAGATTGCGGTTTGAGAAAAGTAATGGAATAATTAAAGTTCTTTAAGATGTTCAGCGAACTCATTGGCCGTAAAAGGAGCAATTACAGTCTGCATAATTCGAAAGAAGGGAAGCAGTGAAATTAAGTGATAGATAAAATTAGGAGAAATTGCGCATTAGCGAATAATCTTAAGATGAGAATCACTTATTTAGCTGAGAGGTCGTTAATGAGTTGAGATTAAATTGGACGTAAATTCGCTTAATATGGATATGAGTTCTGAATATCATTATAAAATGAGAAACGGCCGTAAACGTAATTTAAATTTCCAATACTCTGTTTATAAAACAGCGTTCCATTAATATTCTAATACAAAATAGATTTCTAACTAAAGAAATATGATTATGTTTCGAAATCATGTCAAATACTATTCCATTGAACTTTTATAATTCAAGGAATATTAAAATATAGAAATACATATTAATCTTATTTTATTGATGTTAATTAGTGCCCGCCTCATATTAGTAATTTTAAAAATATATTTTGGTTATATTTAAAAAAATTAAACCCAATAGAAAAATGCATAAATAGACGCTTTTAATAATGTTAGACGTATTGTTTTTTAGATCCTTAAGAAGACTACTTCGACTCAGTGACGGATTATAAATAGGTATGTTACACCATTTTTATTCTCACACCGAATGATTCTTTAACATTTACTAATTGTAGTATTAAATATTCGAAAATTCCACTGGTAGTTGTGTTCGTTCATTTCTTACTCCGAAGTCTATATGTTTCAATTATTTAATCACCTGCTTTTGCCAGTGTGAGCATTAAAAATTAATACAGTAATATTGTATCTTGTGCCATGAGTCCTTAACCAATTCCTCGTTTACTAAACCAAAGGAATATATATACCTTTGTAACATGTACGGAGTAAACTTCATTTATCTTTAGCTTGTTTTGCCTTTCTGTTCTATATATTCTATCAGTTACTCTTCCAATCATTTCCACCTTGTCTCTCCGCTTCTTGTTGTTCCACCAATTCGTCCATTGTGCAGACTTAAGATAGTTCATCGAGAATTGTTATTGTATTCGGTTGTGATTAACAATTAAGAGGTAATGAGTGTTTTCCGAAGAATGTATTGTGACGTGCGATGTCCGTTACTCGCATTTCAGTGGACAAGAATGTGCACAAGAAGTAGAATGAAAGGATTAGAGATGTAAGAGGCGTCTGCTAATGCAATGGCGCGATAATAATGGGAAGGTAAGGCGATACTCTCTTAGAACTAACCTGCGAATGAGTGTGTATCGCTGTCGAAAGACTGGCGGTTCCTTTGTCGACGCAACAATGAACAGAAAGAGGCGTTGGATATGTTTGGACAAATCACCGACTTTCAGATTTTTTATAGACGGTGCAATGGTCAGACGAGAGGGGGTCGTGGCGCCATCGGCGCAAACAAAAGAAGGCGGGGAAAGATGGCTTCCATACTGCGCTCACCTTTTATTCACCTTTATTAACACGAAGGCAGGATATTTTTGACGAATGAAAAAAAAACGAGACAATGAGGGATATAATGCTCTACTGCTGGATGTCGAGGAACTGCATAACTGCTAATTGTTTTTTCATATCCTTTTTAATTCCTATCAAAAACTTTCCTGAAGGCACAACAAATAACACTGCTGCCGTCTAATTCTTAGATGTCGTCATTAGATTTATGCTTTGTTTTCAGATGAAAGCATTTTTGATGTATAGGATAAGTAAATGGTGATATTGAATAAGCATATCTAATTCCAACGATAAATAGATTAATTGCTCCATTTTGAAGAAATACAATGTTTGAAGAAAACAAGCTATTTCTGTGGGAAGTTCAATCTTTTTAATCTTCTACATGGGTTTGTTTTTCCGGTTATCAAAATTCCTTCCTTTTCAAGTATATCTTTGATTTTCATTAAAATAGTCCTCCATATGAAATTACTTCTTCTGCATAGAAGGAATAAAATATGCTCTTTCTATGGCATAATGTTCATTGTCGGTAAGAGTGTGATTTTTTACGTCTGAAAGGATTTAGTAAATCAATGCTGGAATTCTTAGAATTATAGACTTCATAAAATCTACCTTTCCAGGAATATTATAACTTTTTAATTTTTGTTTTATGAACTAGAATATACAAGTAATTTGTGAAATAAATGTGAATTGGTTTTGTTTCTAGATTTCAGTTATGTTCGCTCATACTACTTTGCATTATTTGCTTCTAATAACTCTTAAGTGCATTACTCTTTCGCATTAATTGCAATGTTACAGTACAGCAACTATCCAATCCTATTATCATAACAATCCAATCGATAAGTTATACGATCTTGTTGATACTTAAGAATACGCATCTCGATAGTAATTTTCATAAATAATCCTTTCCCATCGGATACAGAAAGTGATAATGAATATTTTATAGATAATTCACAGCTAAATCTTTGGATTTATTAATTTCAAGGTTAGAGGTCATAAAAGACGGGAATTTTTTCATTTGTTAGTGTTAAAAGGTTTTGTACCATTAGCGAAGACATGACGACGCTGTGTGAGATTTTAGAGAGTAGTAAATGTTCTTATCACGACGAGTGTGCGTAAGAGAAGGAGCTTTATTTATTGGAAAGGAAATGGTCTTGGAAGAGTTCAAAATACTTCAAGTTTAATCCCATTTTGAAATAGAATTTGGAATCACTGTAATTTACGTTTTCTAAGTTATTTGAAATTGTTTAAACTGTTTTGGTTAGTGAAACAGAAGAGGTACGATTATTTACAAATAACAGGAAGATGTTTCTTCATAAGTTGAACTTTCCCTTAAAATGTAACAGAATAAATGTCCAAGATTCGTCTTTTATTTTGATAATGAAAGTTCGTGATGAATTTAAAATCTCTGACTCATTTTAATTGAAGGGTCTGTTACTTTTGAGGAAGCCATTATACATGTATCTTGTGATCTAATCAATGAACTTAGATGTATAAAAATGGAGACGATAACATTTGGAAGCGAAACGGATCCATCGCTTGAATGTCATGCAATATTGGAAAAGGCACTATCATTCATTTATAACTTCAAGTCTCGTGAATAATGAATAAGTTTTGTATTTATCGCTGCATTTCTATGGTTCATAAATGTTTGGATAATGTAAATGAACTCTGTTATGCTTTGATGTCGCCATGGAAAATTAATCACTCGAAGTATTTATAAAGCTGATATTATATTTCTTTAGAAGTTAACAGACCTTTCGTATGATTAATGTGTACTTCCAGAGTGCATGATGGGATACGTGACGTACAAATTGAGGAATGCAATTCATAATTTCCTGAGAACATCTATTTTTAGGAGTTTTAAATCCATTTTTAAATACTCATCGATTTTTAAATAATTAGGAAATGACAATAGTATTTCGCTGATTTTTTTTCTTCGGTGACTGACAAAAAAAGCTCGCTCAATTTATAGATATTGCATTTTATATTATATAAAACTTTCTAAGGCCAACCATCTTCAGTCGGATCTTAACATTTTTAAATTTACCGAGTATTCCTCGTTAGTATCTCAAATGTATTCATGCAGAGTCCTCTCAAAGGCCTATTCCTCACGATCTTTTTCAGATGCACATAATACGCAATAGTTTTTTTACGTGTACTCCGCTTCAGCACACATTTCTGTCGCAAATGTTCTTTCGAGTCAATGCAAATGTCCATTCTGGAATATTGTGGTGGCCACGGAAGGGCATTTATTTAGCGTATTCATGAGTGCATGTTGTCGTATCGTGCACACGCTCTGTTCCAAAGGAGGTTATGAATGCGGAGCGAGATTCGCGAGGGACAATTAATAAAAGCCATCAGAAAGGAGCGCTCACAATTTAAGTAATGGCCTCTCATTCCACATGTTTTTGCGAAGGACATTGTGCTCTTCTGTTTACGTCCTCTTCAAATTGATCGAGTGGGATCCGTAAGATGAAGGGGTGATCTTGCGGGGAGTGGCATTCTGCGGAGAATGTCTTTAGGATCATTTTTCAAACTCCATTCTGATTGGTCGTCGAGGCGGAAGGGCCAGGGGAGCCAACTCTCACAAACTACATATGCCATTTTCCGGACGAATGCTTATAAGAGCTTCAATTCTACGAGAGTTCAACAAAAGCGAAGTAACCAAGACAACTGTACCCATCCAAGATGGATACCTTTGGATTATGCGGAGAATGTTTTCAAATACACTCATTCTGAAGGTTTGGGTCTGTATTTTCACTTTTAATTTTATAGAGTTGAAAATTTTCCGGAAAAGCATTATTTTAATCGTCATTATGAACACAAAGGATTGTCAACAATCTTGATTGAATGCATCTTCTAAATCGAATTAAGTTATATAAATGTCTGCATTTTATCGAAAATTCTTTTATTAAACGTATCTCGCAATTAATAATTTTAGATTAATTGTAGATTAGGAAATTAATAATAACAGCAACTACAGCGTAGGAATATCAGAAGGTAATGATTAAAAAGAGAAACTTTCGGCAGTTGGCCATCCTTGGGAGGGCGTAAACAAGGGAAGATTGATCACCAGCCGTGGTGTTTCTTTGGTGACATTCATGATCTTGACGTGGAATTCCTTTCTCTTCTTTCAATATAACACTCGTCTAGAATCCCTTTCAATACCTCCTCACGTTAGATACGCTCGCCAATGATATCAGCCCGTGAAGAAAACAAACTAAAAGTGTGTGAAAAAGGCCCTCCCGAGTTCTCTTTCGTATGGAACATTGTATCTCTTGTCAATCAACGTAAGAAAGCTGTCAAGAAATACGTTATTTTATGGTTATTTCATCCTCTCGGAAATTGGTCTATAGTAATTCACATGTTTAATACTCACACTTCGATATGACGCTTTTATTCGTAATTATCCTAAAGTAACATACGAAATGTAATTCTTCTCTGTTATGACGCATTTTATCCTAATTCTACACATCTAATAATGCTCTAAAAGTATCTGTGGCTTATTATTTAGAATATTTATTTATAACGAATCGTCAATACAAAATATTTATATAATTAATACGATTTTTAATTTATAAATAATGTGCACGGCTAAGTATTTTTCTCGTTAATGTATGCGATATTATAAATCTATGTATATGCAAATATTTATTATATATATAAACAATATATGTCCTATTTGTCTTCTACTTTCATACACATTTATTTATACTCAAACCAGTGATCTGAGAATTGGAAATATACGTTTTTATATAGATAAATTAAGAGATAATGGTCATTTTAATTACTTCCCAATGAAGTTTCGATCCACATCTAAATTATAATGGCTGTAGTCTGTGTGATATCCCTTTAATAACAATTTTTGGAAGACAAGCTTTTATGAATTTCCGGAGAGAATGGCATTTGTGAGGAATGAAAATAGAGAATTCGTAAAATGAAAGGGACTCAGGAAAAGGGGAATGTATTTGCATTATCATCATCAATATGAGAGTATTGAGGGATGTTCGAGGATGATCGAAAAGAAGAATCGCTACAAAGATGTAATGAGAGGAATTCTAAAGAAGCAGCGCCTCTTTGAATGGACCAATCGGAGCAGAAAATGATTGGCGATGATCGGTGGATGAACACAGAGAAAGGGAATGATTTATTCGCGAGTTATTTTAAAAAGTTCGAAATGAGATTGAGTGCGGGGAGTCTCCTTTGCGTCGATACGAAGTGGAATTTACAGAGATAACGATTGAAAATGTTCCCTTATTGAAGCGAGTGCAGATACGTTTTCATAAAAGTATTATTTATCATCTCAGAGTATAAAAAACAAGTTTCTGAGTTCGAAGAATGTTTTGAAAAAAGTAAATATTGCTCAGGCATTACTTCTATTTCCTTTCGCACAAATAACTTTACTGGAAGTTTAGTTTATTTTTATAAATAAAGAAGTGTTTCTTTTCGAATGCATTGATTCCCGTTGAATGGCTAAAGAAATAGTATATTTGGTTCAGTGATACTACTTTCTTAATGCGGATGATGTTTATAATACTTTTTTAATTTTTCTTTAATCTCTCGTACAAAGGGTCTAACGTGGAATTGAAAATTCTTTATGGAAAATAAAGTGCGTCATTCGTATCAGTAAGGGACTCTATTTAAATGAAGTCCTCGTTTGCAATCCATCAAATTCGCTGCAAATGATTTGAAATCAATTGTCGCCGATCAACAAGAGTTTTGAAATATCTTTTCTGAAAGCAAAAGTTGGCAAAAAGATAAAAATAATAATCTTTTATGAGAATTTGGCCGATGGACGGCGCAGCAAATTAAGAAATGATTCTAAAATTGGCTAAAACGCGTGGATACATCAAATTTCGCGCGTTATCACTCATGCGTAATCAAGAGCTATGGATTTGAACCTTCCGTCGATACGAAATAAACCGTAACAAAAAGGAGACTATCAAAAGGAGAAATTCCTACGAATCGTCATTCATTCGACGGAAATAGCCCCAAATTGTGCGAATAAATGGACGACTCAATCGAATCGAAGTATGAAAATCTCGATTTATCAGAATTTCAAAATCCTTTTCCGCAAATGCGAAGAGGAAAATCCGAGTTTTAGTTATTTCAGTCCTTTTTCGATATAAAAAATAACACGAAGCAGGCGTGAATCCGACACGCCTCTGGTCTAGCATCCGGTAACAAGCACTTGTCAAGATGAATAGCGTACGTGCGTTTCTTTCGTTTATTAAAACTCTCCGTCGTGTGAAAAGGGGTTTTTTGCCGTTTCAGATTCTTTGGAAAGTGGAGCAGATATTACGGAATGCGGCGTAACAATGGAAGGAAGCCATGTTGGAAGTGAGGGACAAAAGCGGTGGCCAATTGATAATGAAGAGGATTTGAACTAAGAATTGGAGAGAAAAGATTGATTTTGAAGAATTACGAAGAAAACAAGGGAAAAATTGGGGATTCTATCCAAACATCGGCGAAGATGGAAAACTCGTAGAGAACTCAATCGAGAACATGTGTTGGGAATTTAACCGTGAAAATCGAACTTAACTATGGTTAACGGTTCGATTCGAGCAATTTGAATTTAACGCACAGTCATCTCCACCGATTTGAAATATAGCTCCTTGCGCAAAAATGTTTGTGGATTGTCAGTACCATTATCTGGAAACAAGAAATAAAAGTTTAAATGAATTTAATATAATAGATTGTTACCAAATTATGTATTAAATTCATACACGTAGATAATTAAATGTATTTTTAACTATGAAATATCACGAATATTTACGATTTGATTCAAATTGTATGTCAATTGGAAGTACTTCCTTTCACTTCTTGAAAAGTATCGCGATGTATACGTTAATATGAGAATTCGAATTCCACTATTCATCCAATCGAAACGACTTTAATGAAAACGGCAAATAAATATGTGGATAATGTCTCGAAAGAGGAGAACTTTCTCATTTAAGAATTTCTAAATAGAGGAAAGCACAGAATGCAAGATAAACCCTTTCAGAAAGCCACGCATTCGGCCAATTCCCGTAAATGAAAAAGTTCCCTTTACGTCCGATGGATGTCGCGTCGGTAAAACAAGTGAAGGATGAAAAAGCGGGGAAATTGGGGGAGGCATTTCTTTAGGAGGTGTGGGAAGAAACCCCAGGCGTAGAATGAGTAAGCTGCTTTTGCCTCAATCTCTTGTGTTTCCAACTAAAAAGAGTCTTTTCTATTACTGTGCGGTCTCTGGATCTCATTCGTGGACCCCCCATAAATTCGGAAGTGGCTTTGTCGGACAAAAGTATCCAATCAGAAAAGGGAGCGATTTCTTCTAACCGTTGTCTGTTGGTCATTGTTCGCTTGTGTACCCACGTAAATGCTTCCATATAAACAGCACCTGTTTCCAGAGGCCCTCTGGACCAATTCTCTCGGAAGATGACCACCAGGTGTTTCTTTCATGGTCGACTACTATTCATTACGGAATTTGAAAAAATTGGGAACTCTATTGTGCAGGTGATGAACATAGGCGTCGTAACGAAGAAGACTTTTGCGACATTTTAGCGAAACTACGTCTGATATATTCCGTTGGAATTTAACTGTGATCATTAGATTTAAACGAACGGCATTTACATCTATTTAAAATCGATATTCACACAACTCTTCGTGCGATAAAACCTTCTCTTTCTTTTCGGTGTGAGATTCTATGCCAACGATCCGATTGCAACGTGTCACCATTCGTTCATTCGTCGAACATCGTTTCGAAAGAGCAGCTTTTAATTCCATCTTTCGATCGTCTTATGTTTACGTAAGCAGAATAGACCATTGAGTATAACCAAATGCGCTCCATTCATTCAAATCAGTGGAACAGATGATCAAAGTTCTCCGCAGTTCGATTCCATACTGAGACTCGTCAATGGACCATCAAACAAAACACCATCTGTCAGCCGATTGACCTCGAGTCAAATCCCCCCACAAAAAGGGTTGTTTGCATTGTCGCTGCAGCGCTTACGCAGATTACGAAATGGGGGGAGCGAAGACATGGGCGGGTAATTTTTTGGAATTAAAGTGAGACAAAGAGAAGAAAACTTTAATTGGGAAGAGTTTCGTTGATGGAGAAGAGTGACTTAATAAAAGAATTCTGAATGTCCTCAACGGAAATCTTTCGTTCGATGCTAAGTCATCGTCAAACCTCAGAAAATCTCTCACAATTTACAAATCTCGATTCGCCATTAACATTTTTAGGGAAATTCAGAAATCTTCGATCAGTCAATATCTCGTGCTATAATAACGTCCATTGTGTCGCAGTCATTAATCCGATAGCCGTCGCACGATAATTAACCATCGCAGTTAAATGACCGATTAATTGGCCATCGTGCATCCAAGCAGAGAAGTTAACGACCCATGTTTTCCCGTTTAATAAGAGACATTTCATCAGCCCGTAAATTCGATCAGATAACAATAGTGTCACTCATCGAGGCAGTCTTTCGGATAACACAAGAAGATGTTGGTGAATCTCTGCACATTGGAAGGGGATTTGAATGCGTGAGATGGGGAGCCTTTGTTTGAAGCAGTCATACCAAGTGCTCTTACACTTGGAACATCGTTAATGCTGCTCTCGTTGATTCCAGAAACCAGGAAATTAAAGGAAGCATTTGTGCGTAAGCCTTACTAATTCGATGTCTTCCAATTGATTTCCTCATTTATGCCGAATTCGTCCTTTCATTGACGGATTTTGATCGTCAACTTTTTTTCTTCGATGCACTTGAATGGAGTCCTTTTTAAATACTCGCAGCATACTTTGTTACTACTAGGAAACATTTCCATTTAAAACTTTATCACTTACGCTTATACGCTTACATATAAATTTTAAAAAACAGTCAATTAAAGAGTACGTATATATGTACATATCTTGTTTTAAATTAGGATATAATCATAATTAATTTGGTGATACTATATAAGTTTCAAAAAGTAAATCGCCGGAAAATATACTTATAAATCTCATTAACAGCACTCGGAAAACATTCCTGCTTCAAATACAATTCGCAAGAATTTCATGGTCATTTACATAATATTTACATAAATACCCCGCAAACCGCCTTATAGCGTATGGCAGGGGGCATGCATTAGTACTAGAAATGGAGAAATCTTATTTGTATGGGCGTTATATAACCATCGGTGTATTGCTGAACACGACTCAATTACATAGTTTACAGTAACGTACTGAGGTAGCGTTGTTCTCCTGAAATATCGTTCGTATTTCTCTCATTGTATTGATTCCACAAGAGATAGATTCGGATGGCTGAAAGGTGTGCCCTTCAAAAAGTGGGCTCTTAAATAAGTTGGGCACCCCGTAATTTTTCATCCGAGTAATGGTTTGGGCTCACAATTGAAAGCGTCGAGTCACTGCAAAGGGGTGACAGACTATCTATCTTAGCCACGATTCGCCGATAATTACGAAAAAAGCGATGATTGCTTGAATTAACGGATCCTTTTGTGATCTTTTAAAGAAACCACTTTCTATTGTCAACTCTCTTCTTGAATCTCGATATTCAAAAATAAACGTGAAGTTGTCGAAGTATAAAATTTGAAACGCATACACTTTTCAACGTAAATGATATCTGATAAAAAATTACGATTAATACAAGAAATTTGTCGTTATGAATATGACGACAATTGGCTATTTTTCAACTCTTCATTATATATTATTTTAACAAATATTCATATAAAAAATGATTCATTAAAAAAGATATAAATTTGTGAAGAAGACTGAATTGAGGAAAATCTCAACATCAAAATTGTCCAGAGATATAAAAAACCTTTTTCTCTTTAATTGTTATAATTGATAGCCTATAAAAATAGAACCTATTCATTTTTAAATGACTCATATAGAAAGCATAATAATAGTCAATATTAAACTATAGATGTAACGAGATTGTAACAATCATTTTCTATTAAGGATTTATTCATCAATTGTTCTGCGTACATTTTCCAGCGGAATATCATGGTATTTTACAACACGTATAAACGAGGTCTACTCTTCTAATTGTGCGCCATGACGCTCGAATATAAAAAATATCCTCTGTCAAAATTGAGGATAAAGAGATCACGGGTTTTCCTTTCCAACAGCTTTCCTCAATTCACGGAGTCATCCTCAAACCTTTTTCACGCCTCTTCATCAGCTCAGGAATTCAATTCCTAAACGTCCTTCGTCCCTTGTTTTCTATCACAACGATGAAGTCGACTATTTCACGCTTTTTCCCGTCCATCGAATGCTGACATTAAGATATCCAAGAATTCGATATATTTGATATATGTCCATGCGTCATTGTGAGTGATACTATATCAGAAGATTTACTTTTAGTTCCTTTACCTCCGACAATTTTATTATGAGGTGCTTGTTTATGCTGTGATGAGAATAGTTGCCGTACATTTTATATTAACTCTTTCTCTCTTATGATTCGCTCTGAATTACACTCGACTAGAATTGTTTATTTAAAATATACACATCCATTCAATTTGCAGATAATAAGCTGCTTCTGTAGCGTATTAGTTCACTAAAACAACGGTTCTTAAATTCTTCAGTGGAATGTCTTAATTAGATTCCTCAAGGATAATTTAATGTGCTTATGAACTCCTTATTTGATTACGTAATTCATTTGGTTAATTAAAATTAATATTTTAAACGAATGATATCTTGAGAAAGATTATAAATAGCTCTTTCATTTTGTTGGATTTGAGTATGTGATCATGAGCAATACGTGTGTGTTCTGTATTATTCTTTCCATCAGCACCAGTGTCCAAAGAGGCAATATTGAACTACTACGTAGTCATGGTAGCAGTTTGTCTTGGCCTCGAGAAGGTAAACACATTGTTTGTCAAATCAATTTTTGTCTTTTATTCTGCAAAACAATCGCCTGTGATAGCAATTCTCACATCCTCTTATGCGGATACCGTGAAATAAAAGTCCTCAACTTATATGTTGCGATAGATCTTAAAGATAAGAGATAGCAATTTTTATCGTATATTATTCACTGGATGTAACATCTAAATCAAATGAACGAATTTATAAAATGTAAATATGGATATGTTTTATGTATTCTGTGTCCGTTATAAACAATTCCCAAGAACGAGTAATGAAAATTCAATTCCACTCTTAGATATTTTCAAGAAGTGTCTTATGTTATTGTTTAAATACAGCATAAGTATCATTTAGAATTTTCAAATAAAGAGTCGCGGTTTTGTACAGAAAATAACCGTCATTATTAAGCATTTTTGATAATCGAGTGAAGGAAAAATTTAAAATAGAATTGAAAACTGAAATCTAAAAAAGCCAATTAAGTATCCTAAACAATTATACATCATAATATAATTATACATCCTAAATAATCATACATCATCTCATGATTATAACATGGATCCTTATGTAAAGTGTTAGAAATATTCATAGAAGCACTATTTGAAATGAAGTAATTTAATCAGAGCCTTAATTTTATACAAGAAAGATTTGTCTTCAAAACATGAGAATTTGATTAATTTTTAAGTCTAGTATTGATAACAGTTATAGAGCTTAATTCGTGACTAGTATTGTGTCCGAGATTAATCCATGGGATTAAACATCTTGTATTGTGGTCCATTCAAAGTGGAAACATTGTCTTCAAAATGAATGAACGCCTTTATGTTGAACTTTCTAAAATGGCATCTTTTGACAAAGAATTCGATTGGAAGATAGATTCAAGAAAGTTCTCGAATTTTATCTGAAATATAGGATTTGAGAAAATGATTAAATAAATCAAGAATTATGGGCTATTCTTTAATAGGAAAATAATTCTTCGTCCACAAAATACTCGTTCATTCTTAGGTCGGGCATTCCAAATGGGATTAAGCGATTTCATCAAACTGCAGCATCATCATCTTGATAACTAAAAAATGCGTAATTTAAAAGAATCTCTCTTTATAAATACACAGAGATCTTTGCATCTAAATGTAACTTTCGTAATCTGCATCATATCTGATAATTTCATCTCCTATATCTCTGGAGAAGAATGAGGTGGCTTATGTGTTCATTCAGTTGTTGTCCTCAAAAGGTAATCTGCAAAGCACGCTTCTTTGCCTTCGTGTTTGAATTTCACCGTTTCCATTCTATACTAACAAAACAACAAAGAAATATATTTGGAGCGCTAATGTTTTTATTTAAAGGTTGATTGTTTTTACTTTCATCGGAAGAGGAAACTATCTATTATACTATCAGTTGCCCCTTAAGATCGCGAGATCTATTCTTCCGAAAATACGAAGTAAACACGATTTCGCGCGTCGAGAGATTCGCAATGCATTTCGGGACGTCAATCAAAGGGTCGAATGGGCGAAGGGAAAGCGAATTAAGGAGAAATGGGAATTCCTATTCAACTTCGAATTGGATCGAGATATTCTCATCCGCAGAATAAAATGGGGATGAATTGCATATTCCCTAAATAAAAAATTGAGGGATTTTTTGCGTTCGTACATTATTGTGCCATGAAATAACATGCAGTTCCTCCTTTTGAGTAGAAGGGGATGTGGCTAGAAAATGTATAAAAAACTGTCTATTACATCATTATAAAATATTTTAGTTTTTTCCAAATTCATAACAAAGATTATTTAAGGTTGAGGACGGTTTTACAATGAGACATCGTTTTGCACATAAATCAACGATAGCAATAGACAACGAGGTTGTGAAATATCGAGAGAATGAATGCACGACACATATTGCCTTGTTTTCACGAGGCTATTGTGGATATCATTTCTGGAATTCCGTAAATTATGAACAGTTCATTTTACTTAATCGAAATTCTGAACATGTTGTGTTCCTCACCACTTACTTCTCTTTTCGGTGGTGAAACTTCATGAAAGTAATCTTGAATCGATTATTTGAATACGATTATCCTTCAAAATTAAGGAATCCGAAACCAGAATTTCTAAGTTAATATTATTGGAAAATTTTCTCAATATTCATTTTCGTTTATTTTTATAAAAATTTATCTTTTTCGGAAGAAAAAATTATATCTAAATAAATGAAGTAATAATGATACTTGAAGATATGATTAAGACATCAAAATGGACTACGGCTAATTCCTTTGTTCGAGAAGATAACTGTATTGATTACTCCGAAATCATTGTAAAAAGGATCTTCTATGGCCTTAAATCTGTGGACAACTCAAACGACGTTTAATTTGTGTGGTCGCATACCTTTTTGAGGAATGTGAGGTGTAAATTGAACACACTTTTTTTATCTTTAACTTCCTCTCTTTTGGTGTCTATTCGTCTGATAAACTTACATTTGGTTTTACAGATCGAAACGCTTTGCTATGTTTTGATTTGTTGCATTTATTGATTTGAACAAAATAAAAATCGGAAGAATTGTACCACCGCAGAATGTCGCTTTTGAAGAATCGAAAATTGTTAACGATTTTCTTAATTTTGGATGAATTTCAATTTTTAATGTAAATTGTTCAAATGGCGATCTGCAGCTGATACTGAAAGCCAATTTTATTTGAAATGATACTTTCAACAGCCCGCGTAAATCGTTTCTTCAGAGGAAATTTTATTTTTAAAAAAGTAGAGCCTAAAGAGTGAGAATATTTTCTTACACATCCCCTTTTAAATTATTAAGTATTTGCTAGGGATTATGTGAGCTATCGTTTGTATAATTTTTCTTAAAAACCTTTTGGGCGAAAGATTGTATAAATTTCAATAAACAGAAACATTAACCTCCTAAAAGTATTTCGCGTGTATGAATGTCGTCCGTTCATTCACAGCAAATACTTGTCGAAGTATCTCAATGAGATTTGCTTAGAAAAACACACATTCGCATAAGTCACAGACATTCACTAATTCCTCGAACACTTTATTTGCACTTCCTCTTCAACACATCCAAGCATTGCATCATTATCCGTCTTCTATTACTCTAACAAGAAGTATAATTCTTCGTATTAACACTTCGGTTTTGCATTTTTAAAGTCCAACTTGCTCATTTTAGCGTACAAAGGATTCTTTGTCGATGCAATTATTTCTTTTGAGATAACAATCGTTCATCATCATCGTCTCCGGCAACGAATTGCATCCTGGTTTATATCAGAATGTCTCCTTAAACTTTTTCATTTGGTTTTATATCTTTTGATACCTTTTTTCATAAGAGAGAACCTATGGAATTCTCTTTAAGTCGTTCCTTCGATAATCAATTTATCCGAAGACGAATAAAGTGTGTTCCTCATCGGAAACTTCTTGTCACCGTAATTTAAGTGCGAAATTCCTTCTTTGGCCTTGACGCTGTTCAGGCGCCTCTAAAATATTCCAGAAATAGTTAGTCTCTGTTTGATCTTCGATGGCGCCACTCAGATTACATTAATACGTCTGAAAGGTTTATTTCCTGAACACGTGACACCGACACTAAACGTAGTCTTCAAACAGAAGAGGCTTTCTTCACTCAAAGGATAACTATAATACTTTATTCGAAGTACCATAACTCGTATCAGTCAAAGAATAACTAAGGGGATAATATATCTGCAATATTTGTGAATTTGTTTCGAATCATTCGCAAAATTTGTACTGTTGCCTGCATTGGCTCTTAATAAAGCCTTTTTTCTTCTTTCTGATGGGGTTATGAAATCCACGAATGTATATATGGTGTATGTAAATACCATCAGATGAATTATCCATGGATATCCATTATTAACTGTTTATTAACAGTATTAACAGTTTTATCCTATCGCGAAGTTTTGATTAGGAGTTTATTTTTTAATAAAGGATGGGATGGATTGAGCTTAGCACGTTAAAGCATCCGCTTTTCTACAAAGTATTACGTATATAATATAAGACAAAAAATTAACTAAAAGTTATTTTTGTCGAGTTTCATTATTGGTTAACTACACGACAGTATTGAGTTATCTCCGATAGGAAATATGTTCTTTTAAAATATAAAGAAATAACCATAACTTATGAAGTGATATTTTTACTATAATTCCTAAAATATTTAACTGTTATATTTAACTATATCAATGGAAGGAAAAGTTTTAATCATACGGTTATCGTAATGATTTACGATACGGATCGTAATTATTTCAAACCTTCGGTACAAAGAACTCCATTTAGTAAAACATCGTTTGACTCCTTCAAAGTCTAATTGACTTCTTTTCCTCGTTTCTTATGAACAATTGTCGTTTATAGCACAAAGGAGAGATTCCGTCATTTGGCGGTCATAGAATCCAATCAGAGCTGTTTCCCTTATATACTCTCGTTCGGAAAATTGTGTTTGCCCTCTCGACGCACAAGGCAAACACCAAGGGAAGTGTGTCTTACATCGTCCCTAAATCGCTTTTTACCACTCATTTCCGTGCGTTTGCTCTCTATAACGAACTCTCGGTTTATATTTATCCGTTTCAATCGAATGCAGTTTTGAAATGGGATTTCAATCATTGGAAACACATCGAATGGCGAAAAACACTTTGAATTATCGCTCTTCAACACTTTCGTATTTATACAATTGCTAAATACTAAAGAGATAATTCAATATATATATGAAAAGATATGATAATTGATTGAATCAAGAAAATGTATGGGAAATTAAATAAATTTAGACCTCGTAAACCTTCTAAATAACATTTAAAGGAGTCTAAATTCAAAGAATCGGGCAAGACATGAGGAAAATCATTTGAAATAAAGAAAACCATGTGATACTTATTCCTTCTTTTCAAATAAGACTCCATTCACTTAATCCTTTCGTTCTATAGTAACAGATACTCTCGAATGCTTCATCAATTAATCCAAGTATGAAAATAAAGAGATATTTAGTGCCTTTTTAGAATACTCGCTAAGCAATTTGCTCCGTAACATACTTACCATCTCACTCTTGCCACTGAATCGTCGGTTACCAAGTCCAAACACAAACATCGTTTCGGAAGTACTTGAAGGATCTTGCATTTCGGAGAAACTAATGTTCTGCTTTTCCAAATTTTCTGTTGAAAAGGAATCCAAATCCTATTGAAGTATTTAAATCTCAGAAAGAGTTAATATTTTAGTTATCAGAAGTATGAATCTTTGCACATTTTAAAAATATTCTCTCAAATTCATAAATTAAAAATGACAGGTGACAAGAGCTGATTTGAAATGTCGAACAGTTGTCAATACGATCTGTTACGCAGCAGTTATTTCTGAATCGGACTTCACTCTTCTATTCGCTAATAATTCCAAAGGATTCTCTGAAATAGAGGAATTTTAGTTTGACACGCATTAACCGGAGTCCAGAATATATTAACATTAATTTTCTTTCGAATAAATTTTTAATATTTATGCTGATTTTTCATATATTATTCAACAGTTTAGAATAACACCTATTTCTTTATTTTCTCTCCTTCTTAAATTCGCGACATTTTTTCAATGTTAATTTGTGTCAGAGAGTCGGACCTTTTTTATTTGGTTAATTTATTTTTGCCTTCGTGAGGAATTTGACTCGGATATTCTAAGGCTAATCTTTGCTTAAATATTCATAATGTGCTGAAAGTTAATCACAAACTTTACTTCCACATAAGAATTCTGTGAGACACTTTTCGGCGTGTGGCAGGAGGTGCTCAACACCGTGGCTCTACTCTCTTAATGCATTATTTACTCTAAATGTCTGAGGAAAAGAATATGTAATGCCATTCATTTTGGGTCAATATTATTATACTAAACATTACATTCCGCATGTGCTGTAAATACTATATGCATTACTGTACACTACATATTTGAAATGGGAATTTTTAGGATATAGAATATCAAAAAGTGGATTAGATTTACTAAATAGATTCAAGATTATATTCCAAGAATAAGTTACTTATATTTTTTCTCTCGTATCGCTTAAGGGATATTTAATTCTTGTCGAAAAACTTTCGACAAACTGTCTTTAAAAAAACCTAGATGTAAATTAACCTTGGCTTCAAATTTGAGAAGAATTAACTCAGATCGGTAATAACTTTCGAGTGACTTCATCTTCTTTATGGTAAGGGCGTCGAAGTTATAAAAAAAAACTAAATATGAAAACGGATTAGTTAAATCTAATTGTGGATGTCATCTATTTTATTATAAATTACGTTCTCTACAACTTACTTTGAATTGTTTGACTATCCTATATATATACTATTTATATATAACTATACATATATTCCTTAATTTGAAGTTCTTAACATCGATAATGATTTAAAGGTAACAGTTCGTTGTAGATTATATACAATTTATCTAATCAATTTGCTAGATTATTGTAAATGAAAATTATTTAGGATTTCAGTTTTATATTTCCTTATCAATCCTCTGAATTCATTACTCTCACATGAAAGAAGGATATAATTAGAATATAATCTCGCATATAACTGCAAAGTAAAATCAGGCAATTACTTACTGTATTTTTAAGAAATTTTGGGTCTGGTTAAAATGTTCTTCTAAGAGGGAAATATTATACAGAAGTTTTTCAGAATGTAGATAAAGTCTGAAGAATTAAAGACAATCTGACAAAAATATTTCAGAAGTAATTGAACTGAAAGCAGTTCATTTATAGAATCTTAAAATTTGAATTGAACCTCTGGAATGTGAATTGTAAAGCGCCGAGAATCCTCGGTTAACTCTGAAGATTATTTACCACTAAAGATGATATTTTATTTCTCTTGTACACAAGAGGCAGTAAAAGTAGTTTTAAATCATGCATAAAAGGGCATCCTAATCTCTTGCTCACATATTCAAGGGATCCAAAGGAGGGCCGAAGAGGCTACTGTTTCACGCCATAAAAAAGGGTGGATACGTGACACAGAACGACAAATATAAAGAATTCCACGCTGTCGCACCTGAGTCGACTCGGGAAGGGTTGTTTCCGTGGTGTTAATTCGTCGTCAATTGCTCGAGGCAATAATTCGGTGGACGGAGAGGCAGCCCTCGTTAGTCGATAATGGAGGCGAGTATGCGGTGTCTTCAACATTTGTTGATGGCAGGATGAGAGCAGAAAAAGCTGTTTCCATCAATATTCCCGTATTAATAAAGTACATAATGTTTTTTGGACAATGAATATTTTAGTATTCTTTTAGTTATCTTAAGATATAGAAAATCTAAATGTCCATGCTATTTTTAAAAAATGTTATTTTTTTATCACAAGTAAATTGTAATATTGTTTCGTAAGCTACAGTGAGACAGAAGTGTCTTTGTAAGCAATGTCGAATCTATTTTAAAAGACGCAGAATTTATTTTGAAAAGATTTTGATGCTGAAAACATGCATGACCCTTAAGGAGATTAAACAGTTAAACTCAGGATTTTTTGCTTTAAATATTATAGGAAACGAATGCCTGTAATTATATCTTTTACATTTGATGAAAGCGTTTTAATAATATGTCTTGGTGTAGTTAAGGCTATGTTCATTCTTAATATGTTGTCTTCGCATCTTTTTCGTATATATCAAATAAGTATAATAATTTGACAATATGTATAAGTATATACAGCCACGAGGATAAATTTATTTTAATTTAACGCACTTCGTGTATGTGTACCACGTTATTTCCCATTATCTTCAATGTACGTTGAATTGCACCCGTTTTTCACTCAACTAAACAGTTTATATTACTAACTTTCGCTGCATAATTGCTTCGAATATGAGCCTAAGTCTTATTAATTTGTTCGATTATTCTCAAGTGTCCTTTACTTCGAGTGAAGTTTCCAACTTCTCTTCAGGCATTTTCAATCGGTATTCGCGAGAAAAAGGTTTCGTTCACTAAAATCTCAGTTCATTAAGAAACGAAAACAAGCGAAAAGTCGCACCGTGAATAAGCGACGCCAGTGGTGCGAAAGAGAACCATTTATTTGGGATAACTTTGTTAACGTTGATAATGAGACACATTTGAAGGGATTTATGAAAGAATTCTGTCGAAGAGTTGTTCAAATGAAGTCCTCTTCTCTTATGCGAATACCGAAAAAAGGAATGTTTTAGCGACGATGGGAAAATCAAAGAATTTGCCCAACTATTTGACGGAATCAAAGCATATTAAAGAAATTGATTGTGAAGAAGACGATAAATGCCTGGAACACGTGCCCTATTTAGCGGGAGACGAGTGGCGAAACAGTCTTTGGAAGGAAAGTATATTAAATTATGTGTCGATTTATTATTTGAATGGACGTTGAGTACAAAGAAAAACCTTTCGGAAACTTATGTGCATTATTTCATCGCTCGTCCATACTTCATGCCTTAATCCGATGAATTCTTTTTGGAAGGTGCAATTGCCTGAAAAATGAAATGAATTACATGGAGTGACTCGAAAAATTTCGTCATGAAACGAAGAAGATTATCCCAATTTGTCCCATGGATGCATAGCTCACTTTAAGGACCTTGTGCTTCGCAAATATCGCATTCATTCAACTTCGATATTTGTTTAAAATGGAAAAAGCAATGATTATTAATGGAAATGAATCGTATTTACATATTATTTTAACCGCACATTTGGATTCTTTGAAATAAGATCTTGTTTCTTACACTCGATAAATAAACGCCTCATATATTTCGGATTATTATTTCCACTGATTTCTCTCGATTCACATGTCATTTGTACTATCAATCTATCCAATCGAATATTCTCTTACACCTATAGAATATAAACATGATTGCGTATCCAGTTATCGATCTATAAAGAAATTATCATTAGAATATATTCATAGCAAGGTTGCTGTAGTATGCATTATTTAACTCGTGATTGTAACAATAAGTTATCTCTTCAAATTCATTCGCGTTTCACATTTACTTCGTGATTCGAGGAAAGATGGTGTTTTTCCGTTCGAAGCGTAGCTCGTGTTATCCTTCAGTTACTCGGCTGATTCATAAAAAGCGAGAATACACTCAGACTCAGGTCACATTTCAATGCACTTTAACCGATCGTAATACTCGTTGAAATCACGTTTTTATCTTTTTTAGTGTAACCGATATCTATTCTGCCTTTAAACTTTCACCACGAGTAGTAACAGATCGTTCCTTTCATAGATTGTTTCTCCACAATGGCGTCTTTAATACGCAATTCGTTTCTTCGCATTTTGATTCGATGAATATTTTCGCCGATTTAACCGAAGCAAAACGAACGTAATTCGTTTAGAGTTAATCACGAATATTTTATGCTTCTTTTGCGAGAGGCACGCTCGCTTTTCGGAGAGCTCTCTTGTTTGGGCACTTGTGAGACGTCGCCACTGAAGTGCCAAGTGGCTGTGTGAATGCTTGTGCAAACAAGGCGACCCTGCTTCTGGAGATGTCACACATTCAACTTCTCCCTCTCATTACTTTTTGTCTCCTCATAAAGAGCAATTTCATTTGCCACGATATCCGGCTGAGAAAACCACATTTCACCCATCGAAGACCATTCACTCGAGAGCACGTGTTCTCATTTGTTTAACGAACGTCGTTGTTTTAGTGGAAAACCTTTAAAAACCCGATATGTTCGTTATTTAAGGCGGAAAATGATTGCCTCTGTGAGTAGAGGATGAGAGGAAAGGACATTATTTTATTTCACATGTCGTTGCTCTTTCAACATCGAATTCTGCGTCGATAAGTTTATAATTCGTCTTATAAAATTAGAGCACTTGAACAGTATTCCAAATGTCTGGAATCGAAATATTGAATGAAGTGTCTTTGAGATCAATGAATTCCGTCTCTTTGTTTTTATTGAGAATAATTTCAACAATTACAATTTTTAAAAGCATATATTTTGCGGAATAATTTCGAGTTTTTGATTTGTTGAAACAGATGAGAGAAATCGACAGTAAAATGCATACACTAGAATTTTTTCCCTGTTAATATTATTCTTTCTGAGACTGAAGTACTCTAGTTAGAAAATTGAGAAAACCTTAACTCTTAAGGTAATACAAGGAATTAACAAAGTTTGCTTTGCTAATGCGAAATATTGAGAGAATTTCATGACTTAATTTCAGTGATTCAGTTACACTAGATTTCAGAAGGAATGTCATAATATATTTCTAGTCCTAGACAAGTTGATTAAGTGTCGTCGAATTCCCTTATTAAAATTATATGGAATGGATGAATGTTTAAAATGCGTGTAATGTATGAGATACCCATTTTAAAATATGAATACTTGCATTCAACAATTCGATATCATAGCAAATAAATACTAAGCGTGATTATGAAAGGATCCTATTTTGAAATGGATTTGAAGTTCGATCATTGATCCAAATATATTTCCACCGATCATTTATATGAAATAAGTATGAAACTTTAGAAGAGAGTCTCTTTTTGAACGTTCGAAAAGCGTGGAAAGGAGGCAATTACTCGGTGACGTGGAAAAACAAACGACTTCTTCGGGTAAAAAGTCAGGAGCAGTCGACACAGCAGCGCTAACGAGCTCCCTCCACACCCATCAATTCTCACCTACACAACGCTTTTTTGGTTTCTATATTTCCTCTTATCTGTCCGTTGTTATCTCGTTGTCTGATGGTTCCTTTCTTTAACCCTTTTTTCTTTTGTCTTTTTTTTTCAAAGAGAGGTTTTGTCCATCGTTGGAGGAAGACATTTTTGCCTCGTCTTTTGAAGAAATGTTTAGAGAACATTCTAAGTCAGTGCGAAACTCTCAATGTACATTCTTTCGTTAAAATTCTGCTTCAAAAAGCAAAGATATATATATATATCTCAGTTCAATGGCGATTGATTTTTAACCGTATATTTAATCCCGTATTTTGTTGATAATTATTTTTGGATTTTTGTTCAACCGTAGATCAAACAGGGAAACAAAGAAAATTTTCCCAAGAAGATTGGTAAGAAATAAACATGGAAAATAAAGTGGTAATATTATCCATATACGTATTGAATCATATTAAATATTATCTGCTAGTTATGATATATAATGAAAATAAATTTTTCCTGAAATCATCACAGTATAATACAATATTACAATATATTGATTAAATTCAGCTATTTACGGGATTATTAAATTTCATACAAAGCCTAGACATTTGAGAGGAATGAAGTTATAATTGTGCTCGACCTTATGTTCTAATCTGTAAATGGATAACCATTTCTTTTGTTGCTCATTCTCTTCACTGCGTAAAATGGAAGCAATCGAATAATTGATTTAGAAGCGACAAATTTGGCTGCAAACCACTTCAATCAGTTTGATTTGCTTAACCTAGTTGTTGAGAAGGATTCGATTTACAATATCATCATAACGATACGTGACGATTTTGCGTCACAATTGGGATTTTAACGGATCGCAACTGTTATGGTCCAGTTTCATCCGACTTTTGGACTGCGAAATAAACGTCATCTGGTGTGATTGTCTCTCCACTTAGAGGCATAAAGAGCATTCCGGTAGCCATGTGAACAATATCAACACTCGCTAACTTGTTTAGTGAAGTGATGCATGATAATAGCTTACCTTTCCTCCATAAAAATATAAATACTGATTCTTTCGAAGCGAAACTTATGGTTTTGATAGTTGATACTTAAAGGTTCTCTTTAAAATGCTTAATGAAAATCATTTTAGTCGTTGGACGATTAATTTCAATCCTCATGTTTATTCATTCTGAATGATTGTATTTCAAATATCAATAAGTCAGAAAACCTTATAGCTACAAAAATCAACGGAAGAGATGAAAATTTTTGTTCTTTGTAAAGGAAATGAATAACAGAATCTGCTGTTCGATTAAATTAAGCAAAATAGCTTAATTTAATCCAACTTAGATATTTCTCTAAAGGGGATTATATCCCTCTTTAAATTGAAGTAAGAAGAAACCCCCATTCAGTAAAACGAATGTTTGACTTAATTCTTCAATTAAAACATTTTACTTTTGATTTATCGATCAAAATCCGACGACTTCTAAGTAAAAGTAACTTACAGTATCTCAACTGCATCGGGACTTCTTCATATTCCCCCATTCATCGCTTCTTATTATGTTCACCTTTCGCACTGTGTCTTTCAATCGTGTTCCAATGGATCCTCAGATTCTCCATTCACAATATGATTCCCATTTAAAGCAAAATTGGGCTTTTCTGCACAACAGTTGCACGGAAATACGCGATCTCGGAATTAAGTGATTGAATGCGATGACTAGAAATTCTGTTGTGTCGAAATGACTGCCTTAAGTGAGTGAAATGATAATTGAAGATGCTGCGGTGGTTATTGCGGAGGAGAAGAAAATCACGTCCTACACATTTCATCATCTTGTTATTTGATTGTGAGGTTTCCAGCAGTTACTCGTTTGTAGTTTAATGGATGGTTTGTAGCTGTATTGATGTTAGAAGATAAGAAGAAAACTTAATTCTCTCGTTTACTATTACTCCTATAAAAATGTTCCATTAGTTGAAAAACGCATATAAACTTCTAATTTTATACTTTTCCTTTGTAAAGATTTCAAGGTTTGTATGTGAGAATTATTCGTTCTATTCCTGTTAATTTCAATATTATAATCACCATAGTTATAACACACTTTTCTCGTGTTTCCGTTTATCTCTTTAAGAAAATCGCTGCTCCTTTAAAACTTTTCGGACGAGTCGAGGACATTTTATAAATTAACAAACATTACTTTCTCTGATTCAATAGATTCCACCGAAAAGAGAAAACGTTTCGCATGTTTCCAACTCAAGCAATTCGGGAAAATGAATTAGACAACAAATGATTTACATTCGGAAAACAATGCTATATATTTAAGATTTCTCTCTTGTAATCGAATTGATAGTAATAAGTTTAAATAACATTGATACGTCATATTCATCAAATGAATACAATTTTGCTGCTGAAATGCAAAGAAGTTTCGCAGAAATCGTTCGACAAAAGACACGAGTTTTTTCATCGACACCGTGAATTCTGAATGCATCCGTATCTTTGACGACAAGAGAAGCTGCCGATTGAGAACATAAGGACAAAGTGACGCGTTCGAAAAAAGAGTCAATTTTCTTAATGAATTAATTTCCTTTCGAAGGATTCTCAAGGAGTTTATGCGAAGGAAAAAAGGAACGCTTTGCCTCAAAGGACTAAAATAAACGGCAAAGATTGAATAGGGGAACACCTGTTTCGTGTGCGTGGATTCGAAAGGAGGTATCCGATCAAAGCGTAAGAAAACGTAGCGAAAAATGCCATTTTGTAGAGGTGTCTTGTTCGCCACCTGTGTAGACGTCTCGAAAAGGCATATAATAAAAGGAATAAACGGATTGTGAAGATTCTTTCGAGACGCATCCGTAGAGAGGGAACAAGGGAACTACATAATTGAATGGTGTCTCCCCTTTTGCGAGGCTTTTTTCGCCTCAAACATCATGCTTCCCTAATCTCCGTGAATATTTTAACACCCTTTCATTAGACGAGTGACGCAGAAAAAGCCTTTTCTTGGTGAAAAGCTCTTTTCCCTTGGGATGGAGGTTAAATTGGGATGAGGCAGCCGAGGCTTCTTTTCAAAGCGAGAGACAAAACACTCGTTAAATCTAAAAAGCGATTTCAAGAGAAGCGCTCGCTGTAATCTTATCTTTTCTATGTAAATGATGGAAGGAGCTGTATCTACACTGCATCTCGTTCATTCGGTCTGAATTAGGTTTAAAATCGCAATAATTTGCGCGATATTCTAATTCTTTCGACTTCCGCAGGAATAACGAAGTCCCCGCTTCATCTTCTAAGTCAGGTATTTATCGATTATTCTATGGCTCTATCGTCGAGGGAATTCCGACCGAGGGGTTCCATTGTATCTGATATACTGCTGTCGAACTTAGTCTCCCTTTAAGGGTAGAGCGAGGGTTCCAATTCAATCCCTCCTCGTGAAAATTCCACAACGCGCAGAATTACGCACCAGTATTCGAGGCACGATAAACTGCTTGTAAAAACGTGGTTATATAATCTCGGAGTTCTACCGAATGACCAAATCATAAACCTCTCTTATAACCCACTTGGATGATAGATTAATCCCGAAAACGATATCTAAATATTTATATTGACAAAAGAAATTCTAAATCGTTCATTTTTATAATTATTTCTCTACTTTGGAACTGAAATTCGTTATGTACGTACGATAATTTGTGACAACATTCTGTAATATCTGTTAAGCCTGTGCGTTGAATCCTAACGTAAATCTCAAAGGTCATATACATTAACAAGGAAAATGGTCCGAAGACGCTACCCCGAGGTACCCATGAACACTTCCTCTGCGAAACCTCCGCCTGCAAATTAAGACAACAGAAGTTACTTAATTTACAGAATAATTTGATTTTCAATTCCTTAAGATTTTCACTGCAACTTTCCATGTGACACTGCACCGTTTTTTCTTTTTCGAGAGCCTTCGATGACTGAAAAGATTGAAAAATGCGAACTGGTTCTCACAGAAGCCTATACGAAATCAATTTTCGTGTAATCACAGAATGGACAGTGAATAACTAATAATAATAAATCTAATGATACATTTAACTACAGATGTTGTTCTTTGAGTTTGCACCTCTAAAAGTAGCATAACTGCTCCTACAACTGTAACTTAACAATGAGGATTTTATTTAGCGTCAGAAACGGTACTTAACTAGATACTTAAAATATTTATAACGATTGTTTTGCATTTTTGTTCATCCATCATTTCTTACATTTGACAGTTCTGATTGAGCACATGTAGCTTCAAAAATAGAATGTATGACACACCCTTGGAGTTGCTACTGAACCCTTTCTGTCCTATGGCCCTCCCTCATTCACAGATTCTAGGAATTGCCCATTACCAGTTGCTACTATGTTAGACTATCCTCTTTCACAAACATTCTCATGTCCAGAAAACTACGCCTATAATTCCCAATCGACGAATGTATTTTCAGGTGATCAGTGTCCACAAGGCAATTGCATCTGAGTGCACAGAACAGTATATACGACGAATTGTGTGTTTCTTTCCTTTCTATTGCTTTTTTTTGGATAATCAATCCTTAATTTGTTTCTTAGTTTAACTAACAAAAAAGGAATAATTTGATTTTAACTTTGTGATTATAACTCCATTTTCATTCATGTTTAAGTTTCCGTAATGAATTTAACAACCGATATACTGTGAGAAGAATACCAAATTAAGAGTATTGTGAACTAACTATTCATCTTCAAAATATCATCGTCCGGAAACTACTGTCTATGCTCCTTTCTAACAACTGTCTGTAGTTAAGCCATTTAATTGGCATCAGATACTAATTTGGATATGAATATTTAAAATCCGTCAAAGGACAGTTTGTTACGAAGCAATTTTTGAGGAGACAATAGATCAAAGGGCAAATATCCTGAAAGCTCTTTTGGTTAACAAGAGATTTGTTTAAGGAGTCAAAGCGATCATTTTGTGAAGTGAAAAAGATTTGTCGCTTTTAAAGACTTTTTTCGCACGCGTATGTTAACATCTTCTTTGTTTCAAAGCAAAACTGCGTTAAGAATTTCATTAACCACTTTCTGCAGACATTTCTCGGTTCTTATTGTGAGAAAGAATTCTTCGTCTAAACTTAAGTGTCACTTTTCGAATGTACGGGAAAATTACTTATCCCTTCATATCGCGTCTTTACAATATTTCTTTTTACTCCAAAAAAGACTACATTCTTTGAATAAACTGTCTTCCATACGTATGAAATAACCTTCCTTAATTCTTCTTTTATTCTAATTCATTGAGGAATCGATTCAGTTGATAGATTAAATGTTTTCATTGCTTTCTTGAATTCAAATTGAGTATCTCGGGAATAAATAAGGGAGAAGATTTTCTTTATAAGTAATATATAATTGCATGAACCTCATTATATAACATTTTCATGTATGAACAAAGTATTTCAAATGGAATCATTCCAAAATATACAAACTTATTCGTTTATAACGTAATTAAGAATAAGATGACGTAGTAAGAGAGCGAGTTATTACTTCTAAAATTGGGTTGCTTCCTACTGTGAAGTCGAATGTATCTGACTGATTTTTATTGCGAAATTATTTATTTATTACGAAACAAAATAAAGTTTATAAGTTATGTTCTCGATGGACATATCTTAATCAATACCTCCGAGCAATTGTTTAGCATTTAGTGTAACGAAAACGCGCTTTGTGGAATCCGTTCAATAACCTCTCGAAGGAGGCTTTCTAGTCGAATGTCTCTCGATCACAAAGAAACGGGTTCATTTGACTGCGGGAGGCCTCTCGCGGTGGACCGAAAAGAGTGTTTTTATGGGAGATCTTCAAAGGAGTTCAAGATGGTTGATTAAGAAGGATCTCTGACAATTCGATTCGAATGAATTACGTAAGCATTGTTAAAGAAGTCGATTCTCATTTAGCATCATTTCTATTTGTCGGCGTTTTGATTGTTACAATCTTTGTTCGTTTCTCTCTAATTGTTCAAAAAAGCCCTTTCTTGTAAAGTTTTTTTTAGTAAATTTCACGATTCCTATACAATGGTTTTTACAACGAACAAGAGCTACAGTACATACAGTATTATAATTAAATATCCATACACTCATTGAGACTACAATATCCATGGAAGAAAATAGCTTTAACTTTTAAAACATTGATGGTGAAGAATAATTTTACGCGAATGTAGCTCGAAAAACCAAAATAATTTTATGAGAAAATGGTGGTCGATAAATACATCGAGGGTTCTCTACTATGCACATCTTAAGCAGCTGTCGGAAATGTTATCGCATTCTTAGTTTTGAGTATGGAATTGCAGTGGGAGCACAGACCGTAATCTCTCCGTTGAATAACTCGTACATTTGAGGCAGCAACATATAAAAATGTCGTGTATTGCACTCGCTAGGTTTCAAAGGTCGATCATCTGTAAGCAATAGCTAATTGGAAAAGATTCATTGAATAGCTCCCTTTGAAAAGTCAATCATTGATCCCTTTCATCGCGGATTGCATTTGAAGGACACTTAAAATTCCCTTAACTATCCGCTGATATTGCAACGAAGGAGGATATATCTGATGTAGTGCCACTTTCAGATGGAATTCTCCTAGACTCCTGAATAAAGATGGATTCTTTTATGGTTGCTCGATAAACGAGGGTTGTGCGCGATCATTGTGATTCTGTGGATTGAAGGGGAATCCAATGGAGCTTATCCACGAACGAGATTAGTTTAGACACAATGCACGCTCTCGTTTTGAGTGGAAATAAGCTACAAATTCAGAGAAGTTTCTTTTACTCTACAAATGTGAGATAATTTGTCGTTTTATTTCCGTAATGGCAATGCGATTCGGAAAATTGTACTTTATTATTTTAATAATAAAATATTCTCTTTTTGATGTTTTCCAGTTCGATTATTACTTTGAAGAATAATTTCATTCATTTGCTACGAATTAAAAGTGTAATTAGTGTTCAATTCCACTTTCTCCTTCTTCAAGTACGAATGAGATACTGAATAAAAAAAACCGATAAGTACTTAATGAACTATGCGAAGGTTTCAAAATGGAAGCATTATCTTGAAGAGGCAGTACTGAGCGATTTAGTAATTTCGTTTGAGAAACGATTGCTGAGATTGATGATTGCTGAGTTCTTTTTTCGATCATATTTTATTCAGTATTTAATGTTTATTCAGAGTAAATTAAATTCTAAGGGAATATTTATGTACTCTGAATTATTAATAATGGGTAGTGAGAGGCGAAGTATTAATAAAAGACAATATAAAAAGAGTAGAGTACTCATTATTTCAAACTCAAAATATCTATAGCAAAATCAATGTACTGCTTAGAGTGAAACTTTTGATGGTTCAATGTTTAATATTTTGGATACATTTTTACCCAAAAATATCTCATTTTGGGCGAATCGCAATATATTGGAACGCCTCGTTAATCATTGAGCAGAAGTCATATTAAGGGGAGGCCTAATTAATCAAACGAACAATGGCCATTATGTGCGAATCCATGGCAACTGCACAAAGAAAAGGCGACAGAAATGCTCTCAAAATAAACGAGGATTGCGCACAAAGTGGATCTCCTTTATATCATTATGATGCGTTTTATTTGCGATAACACATATGCACTCATTGCCGTTTATTTCTGCATTCCGCAGTCCTCATTTTGACACGTACACTTTCACTTGTTTGCACGGACACTCTATGCGATGTACGATTGGGCGTGCATCGCGCAGACCCGCATTGTTCGCCCTTTGTCCCTCTCCCATTGTTACTTACTTTCCAGCGACGATCAACACAGAAGTAGACGTGTCACGTTTTGTAACTGTAGACCCATTGAGGCGTTAATACGAGTGGTGAGGCATAGTATCCTATTCATCGGAAAGCTCTTTTCTTAATAACCATGGAGAGACTGTAATTAATGTGCCAAAGAGTTGGCCTCAGATCCATTGAACTGTTCCGATGAATTATGCATGAATTGGCAGCATTTCACGGCGAGGGATTTTTTGAATTCGATCGAAGGAAACAATGATTTCATGAGGTCGATTATCTTCGAGATGAAAGTCGATGCCTTAGAATTGTATTTGCCAGTCATTTTGGCTGAGGAAAAAAAGATGTTCTTCCGAACAGAGATTCGGTTTGGTTTACTTCTGTGAATAGAAGAAATGAGAAAGTCAAAAAAATACTTCGTTTTAAAAAAGGATAAATAAAAATTTTCATAGAACGAAAAATCTGAAAGTAAATTGTCGAATGAAAGCCTTGTCAATATAATTCTACATAAACGAACTATATAAACTATATAGTTTATTCATCTGTTGAATTCAATATTTCTACATGGTAAATACCCTGCAATGTGTCTTTCTGCATGTGGAAGGGGATACAATTGTACATGGCTAATCGATTCATCTCACGTCATATCCGCGGATAAAAAGAGACAACTGTTGTTGTTGTCTGTTGTGACATAAGAAGATCTAATTTGAGTAGCGTTGTGTGAACTTCTTATATAACAACAGGACGAATCTCAGAAAATTTCTTATTGATATACTTTCTCTAAATCTATTTAATAAGTCCATTCTTTGCTTAAATCTTTTAATATCTCACATCTAGCTGTGCTTTGTTTGCATTTACGTAATAATGATCTATGATCATATCTGAAACACACTTTTCCTTGATGGGTATGCAGAGTTTCTTTCTTTACTTTTCGATAAAAAATTATATAATATAAATATTCGCTTCAATTGTAGTTCGATTCGCCCTTGTTAAATTCAGTTGGAGATAATAATATATATACAATGTCTCGAAGTTTGCTATCCTTAAATATACAATATGGATTTGGAAATACTAACACGACTGGTATGCAAAGCAGAAAGGCATTTATTGAGGAAAGTATGAATGGATTCACAATAACCACGGAAAGTTCTTACATAAGTTTTAGCACTTAGATACATGCAGCATCAACGAAAGGTCAATAAGGAATAAAGAGGAAATCATGAAAGAGATCATAAGGGAACAAAAGGGACGATTTTTACACTCGCGTTATAGGTAACGTAGCACCCCAAGGTACTGTTCTCGGTCCGTTTTATCTATTGTCCCTCGAATCGGTCACAATGAACGCAACAAAGGCCTTCTGAAATATAATGTAAGCATATTTTTTTCCTTAAGCCATAAACGTGTCCATTATCTGGAACCGTTCATGCGTAGGGTGCATCTGGATTTTGGTTGCCCACCCCACCTGCTCCATCTGCTTTACCTTTCTGTTTATCGCAGAAATAACTCTGTCCGCTCATTGAGAAATGCAGTATAACTTATGCAATGAACGTATTACTTCATAATGTTTTATGGTATTCTTATCCGAAATTCAAGTTTATTATATAACTTTATTTTGGGGTATATTCAGTTTGTGTGCATTTTACATTGTTATTATATCGGTTCGTAGCAACTTGAATATAAAGATTGGGCAATCATTAGAATGTTTGAATCGGCATTGATTATTACAGAGAGTTTAAAAGTGAATATTAAATCAAAGAATTAAGAAGAAGAAGATATTCATGCCAAGTAATTTCATATCATAAAAATATCAATTTCATTGCCTTATTTATTTTTTCCCTTTATGTTTCTATACATTAATAAGCAATCACATGCATTACTTATCCAGAAATTCACTCATAGTTTACAACCATTTGCATTCGAATAATATGATACTACTCCTATAATAAACTTTGCGGCATTTCTAATTTTAACGCAATCATCTCATAATTAATTTTATATACTTATTCCGTGTACGTGTTTGATGTGACTCGATTTATTTGAACAGAAAAAATAATTTTTAGCACCCTTACCTAAATTTTGTCTACAGAGTCATTATATGCTGCATTACATTTTATTATGAAGGTATCGAACGATACAAAAGGAGATTTTGGCTGAATATTAAAGCCTTAAACAACTTGTTATTTACCAGATGGAAGAGCGCGAAGAAAGTTACTTACAATTTGATATCGTAAAGTTCTATTTAATTTTTCATATGAAAAATATTCAGATATTCCCTCTACTTACGCGTATTTTAAATCTAAGATTTTGCGAAAGTGGGAGATGAGGATTGCTGTCTTTAATGATAAGTTGTTCTGAAGCACACAAAAGAGGAGATTATCGGCGTGAAAACTCGCTGATTACGCTGCGTGAATAGAATACGCTAAGTCACGATTTGGATTTTCGTTTGCGCGTTCGTTAGAAAATGGATATAAGAAATCCTTTTTGGAATTTTACGCTGATTGACATTTTAATTTACTTTCATTATTCACCAAAAGAGAAGGCATTCGGTGAGATCCTGAATATAGTTTACTTCGAGGGAATATAATAATTTTATAATGACGTAAATAATTTGCTTGACTTATTATAAAGTCTTCTTCTTTAAAATATGTATCGGTTATTTTTGTAATGGAACTTTCGATTTCAATTCATCGAAACATTATTTTCTGTCTAAAGAAGTGGTACAGCGAATCTTAAAAATAAATTAAACAATTTTCACAAAATATAAATCCATATCACGAAAACTCTTTTGCATTACTATGGAATCTATGCGGAAAGATAGATAGATAAATGTCAGCAGTCACATATTTATAAAATATATTTTGGGGTTTAAATAAATAAGTCTTTGAATTATTAAAGAGCCTCATGTCGTGATTATGCTCACAAAAGCTTTTAAAAAATAGGCCACAATTCAATCAGAACCTAAAGCATTTAGGAAGGAATTCGGGTTCCGGTATCGAATCGTTCATCAATTTGAGACAATTAATGTACATATTTCCCATTTGAGTCGAAAAAATGACCGAAAAGAATTAATGAAGTGTTTCAAATTGAAGATAAAAAGAGCGTCGCGTGTCATGGAAACCAGAAAGTGGTCGAATATAATTTCGGATTCTTAAAAAGAACAAAGCTCTCATTTTGAGTGTTTAATCGGACGAATAAAACAGCTGCGCAAAAAAGTATCCTTTTTTTCAATTGCCGGAGATCTCCAAATGTGTGTACCATCGCAGTGTTGCCTCTTCTGCTACTTTGCAATACCTGCACTTCACATCCGATATCCGCTGTGATTTTAACGCCTCCATTGAATCCTCAAAACAGTCGAGTTGTTTGTATTATTATCAATTAAATCCTCGGAACGAATCTTATCATATTTCAAATTAAGCATATAACTGTCCTATTTTATATGAATCCATATTAATGGGATCTAAAATTGGGATTATATGTTGAAGATACAAATTTCCATTGAAATGCGAATGAAGAAATGGAAAATTCGCTAAGTATAAATGAATGAACCTGTAGAGGATGTAAGACCGACGATGAGGCTATAATTATCGCAGAAGAGAGAACGTTAAGTATAGTAACTCAAAAACTTAAGAAAGGTCAGTATGTGATGTATTAAAGATACCAGATGATATTATAAGCTCACATATGCTTCAACGCAGACGTTCTCTATTTTTACTCGGGTCTAAAAGATTCGTCTCCCTCCGTTGGGAGGCACACATTCGGTTGCCTTTTTATATAATAACTTGTGGCAACGCTGCTTCCTTTGGAAGGGACAAAGGCGTGCTGAGGACACAGATGCATCCCTTCAAAGACCACTCAATTTATTGCGTTTTGTTATTAATATGAGAGGGTTCCCTTTCACCCCTTCGCCTCATTTCACTAAAGGGAAACAATCGAACGACGCTAAGCGGCTCTTTTAGCGGTCGAATCACAGCACTCGATTGAGGGTGGCGTTTGACTGCTTCGAAGAATATGTTCATGATTCTTATGACATCGTATTACGGAGCAATTTCACCGGGAATTCTTTGCGGAATATTTGAAAGTACAAAACTTCGAATTTGTTCAAATTATTGTTTGAATTTCGATCTATTCTGAGAAGGAAAATTGGATTCCGCCAACAAATTCACAAAAGGTTAAAATTGGAAGCAAATTGTATTTTAAGCTAAAGCAGGAGGAATATGTGTTTGGAGTATACGGAAACGAATTGGATCTTCCATTTTACAATAAGAAAATAGGATGGTATATCTAATTCAGGAATAAAATTATAATTAAGGAATCTCTTTGCAATTTACTTTTCCGATATACATTTACGCAAATACCCCGCAAACAGTCTTGCGGCGTATGGCAGGGGGATCCAGTGGATGAAGTATTTGGAAGAAACTGCAACGGAATGCGACACATTTTGTCAAATCTTTAAAAATACTCTTTGACGCAGATTGAAAATGCCTAAAAGATAGGATAGATAAAGTTGCATTACGATTACTCAATAAGTTTAAAGAAAGTTCATTTGGTGAATAAATTCATCCGCTTTTTGTTTCACGAGATTTTGACCACCGACAGTTGTAAAGGAGAATAATTTTTTCAGTTATTTTATTTATACAAAATATAAATTAACTCTTTTGAATCGGTGTAAATATTTAGAATGAATATTTAAAATGTGGATTTTCTTTCATCTTTAAATTCTAAGTCATTATATTTTATAAATTATGGACTCTTCTGATCCGAAGGGTCGGTTTAATTCCTTTTCAATAAAATATCATTATAGAAATACAAACAGAGATTTAGATAGAAGATTAGAATCCGTATGTGGAAGGACCTCAAAACCGCGTTCATTTCATCAAATAGAAGACAAAAGTGATATGTCTTGGGACCTTTTACGATGTTTGATTGTGAGGAGGGCAAACAGGTTTAATTTTTGAACTGTGACATTTGGTGTGACTGATGATACAAAGTCGAGGGGAAAAAGAAGAACTCGCCAGAATAATCAGAGGAACTAATTTGGAGTTGCATTTTTCAGAGCCTTATGGTGAAATGAAGACACACACGGATTGTGCACAATTGTGGCGATTCGATGAAAAGGGACTCCAAAATCCACAATTCTCTCATTACTACCAAAGAGCTTCTCTTTCATCTTCCCTGAAAACTACAATCATTAGAATGATTTATTCTTTTCAGGATTTTCTATTATTAACTTAATTAACTATTATTATTAACTATTTCTTATTGTTCGATTAAACACAAAGATTTCACATAAAATATGCGCTCGAGAGCAAATTATAAAGTGCTTTTACTTATTTGGAATTTTGATTAGTTTTTAAACAAAGAATAATACATATGTTTTGAATTAATAAGTTTTGATTGATATAAATTAGAGATTTTAAGCTGTTTAGCATTTTATGTTTAATTATGTTTTTTTGTTTTATTTGAATAATTTCGTATTGTAACCTTTTTACTTTACATTCGTCGTAATTCTCAGAATCCTTTTTCTCAAATTCTAAGTACTTAAGATTAAAAATTAGTATCATTTGATAGATTTTGTATTTTCAAACATACACGTTTATCTAAATGTCATTAATTAACTTTTTTAGCCCAAAAAATTTTCAAGTTTTACTGGATAACCAACTGAATACAATAATCATAAATGTATGAATTTGAATCCAGAAGTGTTGTTAATATTCTATAAACCTTTCCGAAATGAATGGATACGAGTCTAAGACATTCAATATTTCCACAAACTCTTCTTACCACAATCGCAATGTTTGTTGGCTATAATTGATCTTCTCTTAAGACATGAGAAGACGAATTTGCTCCTCTAATTGTTTTCAAATCCGTTTGATGGAATTATTCAACTTTTCAAAGACTCTTTCCACACAGTCCTCGCATTCACTCAATTGCACACGACAAACGCTATTCCGCTACAAATCCTTATTAAGTCGAAATATTCCAACTATAATGATCGTCTCATATGACTTGTTCAATCATAATCTCGTCTTGATATTTCTGCCAGCAGTCAATTGTACTCATTCTTCACGGATAAAATTCATATCGTTCAAAACTGTATTTCTTTGAATCCATTTCAACAATTGGTCTATTTTATTTAACAATTATAAACCTTATCCTTATTTTGCTCCTTTATGAGTCTAAAAAATCCTGTGGATTCAACAATTTTTGAGTGGAATTGAAATATCAAACCTTTATTTAAGTCACTCAATTCTTATCTTTACTTGGATTTCTTTTTTAATTTAATAAATAATTCTAAGAATATACTTTGAAGAAAGCCCTTATTCCTTTCATCTTCGAAATAATTTTTATATAAATTTTTGTTACTAATATAAATGTTTAAATGAATATCCATATTATGAGGTGCACTCCTTTTTTTGAAGCTTCTTATTGTCTCGTGTATCAATTTCGATTGAATTCAATAAATAAATAAAATTCTAAATTCCCATCGTAGATCGTTCTGTTTGACCCGATATGCACGCGGAGTAAGAGACCCGGGTTCGCATCCCATCGCCAACTTTCGCTTATCCTAAGTAGAGTTTCACTCCAAATCGTACCTTAATTTTGCACGCCCATTCACTCCCCTTGCCAACGGTCATTTGTGTCTCTCGGAGATTAATGCCCATTGTTCGCGTCGCTTTGTGTCTCCAGAATATTGCACTCTTCAAATCACATCGCCAACGGTTGATGACCTCTGCAATTGAGAATCCAACGTATTGCGTAAAACAAGTGCCCTCAATCCTATTTCATCCCATAATTGATAGTCAGCAAAATTGGGATATTAATTCTTCTTTTGCAAGTATCGTTATTTATGGAAAAGACATATCTAATCCATAGAATATAAGATCTCTATTCTTTAAGTTTCTGTTCAAAATGCGAATTGAAGGAAAGAGAGGAGGTTTAATTTCCACAAAAAATAATCTTGATCTTCCAGTTAATGTTTTAATGTTTAACTTTTTCTTTTCTGGACCAGAAGATTACAGTTTTTCGTTGAAACCGGTCTTGTTTATATTAAACCATTATCTCTTTTCTTAACTGAGAAGTTAGGGATTTAGTTTTTTGAGCTGATTTTGAGTTTTAGGCAACCCAATTCTACCTAGAAAATCTATTTAATTGAAAAGTAAACTATTGTAATATCTCTATTGTTATATTTATTAGCCAATATTTCGTATTTATTCAGACGAACACGTTAATTCCCATTCTTTAACAACACGCATTTAAATCCGCTTCTTTTTTTTCTCGCCGCACTATTCCTAATATGTTTTCTATTCACTCGTTAATTAGTCTCCATTCATTTGTTTTTCATTATCTTTTTGTCCTTTTTCTCTCTCTCTTCCGCAATCAATTCACGTCTTTTTGTTTGTCCAAAGGACGTTTGCTTTTAAAGTGGAGGTCATACAGCAGCACCCTCTGTGTGCCATCCTTTTAACCTCTTTTCGCCATTCAGCTCTCTTCTGTTTCTATTGTTTATTCATTTGTTTTCCGGCTTAATTCGGCCAGGGGCCAGCGAAGACATTTTCATTCACCAGAAGGCAAACAATCCCTCCAATACAAAAGAACAAAAGAGGTTCGATTTTTTCCTTCAATGCGAATTAATTCGTTTTCTTCTCTTCATTGTGTCGTCTGTGCAATGGAAGTAGCCCTTCATACGCGCTTGAATTATTTGTTTCTTTTAATGGGATTAATTTAAGATTCGGATTCTAGAAATACATTTCGGACGATCAATAAAAGTTATCCTTTATGACATACTCGTTCCTAATAAAGTAAAAGATGCAATACGATGATCTCCAATTCTTTTGCGAGAAAGTTTATATTGTTAGACGAACTTCTAAGTTTACCCTCCATATGAATTATCAATGCTCTAAGTAATTTTTATTGAAGTGGTCGTGTTTAATTCGTATCATTTAAGTTACTCCTCGTTAATAATATGGATAAATTTATTATTGTCCTTGTAATCCTTTGGTGTTACTTTCCTCTTCTTTCCATAGAAATTTACTTTACTTTCACAACATATGTTTATCGATGTTTATTACATATTCTCCGAATCCCGCACTCAATGTTTGATCCTTTCATGTTTCTTTAAAGAATATATAATATTGAAAATAAATAAAAATTCGATTTAATATGAACTATATTTCTTCTCTTATTCCTTTTCATTCACAAATTAAAAATAATAAACATCTGCACTTTGCGAGATTGTAATATACTAATAAGAGGTTACTAATAAGTACCCTCTTATCCCATTTGACTCGTATATATTAAATCATATTCCGTTTGCGACCTCTGTTTTCATATTAAGCATTTGACCAATTAACAAAAGAATTTTATTAATGAATATAAGTTGTTGTGTTTAAATCTCCACAGAATCGTGTTAACATGACGAGTATTTACCATTAAGACAGACAAAACAGTGCAATTCTGTAATCGTTATAAAGAACTTTTAATGTCCATTATTTGGGGCAAATTGCTTTGACAATCATTAACTCTGAAACCTCAGTTGCCTATGGAAAATCTGCGAATTGCCTCAAAAGCTTTTGAACGAAGAATTATTCCATTTATCCATTGTCTTTTCTCAATTGAGAATGAAAAACCAAACAGAGTTTTCGTCCGTAAAATAGTTTCAGCTGTGAAACGTTGCTTCTTTGGCTGTCCCTACATCTCAATTTATTTCTCAATTATACCAAAGAATGAGACTTCGAGACTCTTACGAAGGACAAAGGGTTGAAACCCCTTAATCTCTTCATCATTTACTCAAAGGAATTCTAAGTATCATTCCGAAACCTAAGAAAGCATTTTGGCACCTCATTGTTTAATAGTGCTTTAACTCGATGAAAATGTCCTTTTTAAAACTCTTTGTTTCAGAAGTTTACCGAAAGTGTATTTCATTTGAAGTGTCTCTTGTTTGATGATATTTTAATTAATTTTATATTTTGCAGATTCAAACATTGTACAACGGAATTAATCTTATCTACACAAGTTTGTTATTGTAATAATTAGTGTATAAAATACAACGTTAAATACAAGAAAATTTTATAAACTGTTATGTTAATTTATCACAAAGTAATTGAACGTATCTTTTCTGAGAAAGTCAAATCGAAAAATGAATAACAAAACGAATAGAATTTCTGTTCTCCTCAAATGGAAGTTTTGTGGACATCGAATTCTAAGCTCAATCAACGAAAGCAATCACCGCTTATCTCAATTACGATTAAAATTGTCTCATAATATGTTATGATGTGATTAGTTTTGTATCTGATATAGATAAGCTCTATTACCAGCATCTCGCACGCAACAGTCTGTCAAAATGAATCTTTTCATCATTTCGATATAATACATATTTATTCTAATGATAAATACACACGTATGTATATTTATTTATATGTTTGTCGTATATTATGCATAAAGGAGGAAATGACGCATTGTTTTCTTTTCATGCGAACTTTTGCATCCCTCTCTCAGATGACTGGAAAGCACCATTAGTTTTGCCATTCATTTGAGGGAAAAGTCAAAGGATATCCTCCTTGATATAAATTACTGCAGTTCATCCGAAACAAAAGAAAAACGCAGAGCGCGTTGTTATCCGAGGGAGTATCCCTTTGATATTCCACAAAGATGAGACATCTCAAGTGAATTCTGTGTTTCAGGAGTTTGCTTTTTCTATGCAACATAATGAGGGATGATCTTTGAACGCCGCTCTGATTAAAAACCACCTCTGAATGGATGTCACACCAAAGACGCGAATTCTGCTGAGGTTCAACAATTCTGTTTAACATTCAAATGGGATCTACGTCTATTCAAAGTAATAGAATCATGATATGAAGTACGATTGTGCATTTTATAGTCAAAATTCCTATTGAAGCGAACAAACATGGTTTGCCATGAAATACGTAATATTTCAGGTGTCTTTATTTGTATGCGTCTATATTAGCATATTTTAAAAATATTTATATCCTTTAAATATCGGATCCATTAAATATCTCTTTTTCTTAATTAATCTTTGTCCAATAATAAAACTCGGAAAATTTAATAGTTCATTTGAACTCATTCCCTATATTTAACTTGTGTTTATACTAATAATGCTTAGATCACTTTTAGAGACGAAGTAATTCAATGAAGCTCAAACAGGAGCATTTACTTTCCCGCAGTTTTTTAAAAAAATATTTTTTAGATAAAACTCTTATTATCCTTCTTATTCTTCTAAAATACTTTGTGACATCATCAAATTCGTATAAAATTTGTTTGTACAAAATGTTTATGTACATGTGTTTATGGTTTGAGGAGGAACTTATACCCATATGAATTTATAAATCTGGCACATCTCGAAATGATATCTAAGTTCGAAAGAGATCAATTTCTGATTTGAATCCGCATTTTGTCTATTTTTGGAATTCTGATGTCGAGCAAGGGACAGTAAAGAGAACGCAATTAAGGGAGACATCTGGAGGGAAATTCCATAATTCCTCGTAACAAAGTGCGGTCATTACTGCGTTGAAACACTTCCCCTCGAACGTTTATTTTTTGGCATTTTAACGAGCTCAGGGGGAGAGACGGCGGCGGCGCCACCATCGCAACTAATAATGACTTCTCCACTTCCGGTTCCGTCGTCCAGTGTCCTCGTCCACGCTCATCGAGTGTCAACCGTCTCGCTTAGTTGGGGTCCTTTGCCGTCAGAGAGCGGGGTTTGAAGTGGCACACGAGATTTATTCAAGAAGCTAACGATCAAAAGTTTTCTTTAATGGAAAGATTGGAAGAAACAAGATATCTAATAAGAACAGATGAAAAAACCAATCCTTCACCTTTCTTAAACTTCGCTTTGAATAGACTCCTTGTTAAATATTTTATTTAATCTCTGATCACACTCCCCTAACTAAATTTTATAAGGATCAATTAAATTTAGTTTAATTTAAAAGCATTTGAATATCATGTCATGGGATCTCTGAAGGTATATGAAAGCTACTAAATTTTCTAATTCTTCGACTTTAATTCTTTTTTTCCTATTTTATTAATTTACTCGGAAGAAAAAGCTGAACTTGTTTTTATCTTTCATTTCTCTTCGTAACTCTTTGAATTTAAAAATCAAGTTAATCAGATGCGATGGTTGAAATTTTAAGATTTCGATTAGTATTTTCAAACCATCTTCGTTTATAGAGTATTTTATTTATTTTACTCTTTTACGGTAGTCTTTAATAGTTTTCGACTAACTTCTGAGCAGATCAAATCACTGAATACATCGCAATGATTGTAAAAAAAGTTTTTAAAATCCGAGGTTCAAGACAAAGTCTTGGTCTTAATCATTTGATATTTTAAGAAGAGATCATTTTAGTTTTATTTCGCAGTTGGAATCTTTCGACATTCAATAACATACTTTGTATAAGTATAACTACGTTTTTACAACTCGTACGATTGTGAATTGTAGGAGATGCAAGCTACGTAATCATAGTGATGCAATGAGCATATGGAATTAAAAATTAATAAACTCGGTATCTTTTGGATGGATTCCATCTTCCGTTGTTATTTTACGAACCTTTCTATTGTACGATATGAATACCAAGTACTTCCTTCCATCTTAAATCATTTATTGCAATTGATCCTCAAGAATGATTCTTAGGGTAATGTACCAATGAAGTGTTCGGAGAAACTAATATTCACTTCTTCGATTATCGTTCGGTCAAATGTATTTAAAAAAAGCTTTTACTGCCCTCTCATCGAAGCTCTGAAATATTTTAACCGAAGGAGCTTATTTCCTTTGATATTTTTGAATGAATTTGAGTAATATATAGATTATGGGTGTGAGAACACGCTTTTAAATTTATAGTTCCAGTTTATGATCGAATGTGTAGCCACATGCCAATCTATGCAGATTTCTGAATTGCATTATTTGGCCCAAGTAATCCATCGTATTGGACAGGTAAAAGGGAAAAGTAAACGATTGGAATGAATGGGTGTGAAAAGAGAATGTCAGATGATTAATGATGGTCACTGATGACAAAGGCTCCCTCAAGAGACACGTGGTGCATCGTGTGGCCATGGGAAAAGCGCCTGTTCACCTGAAAATTCTTTCGTCACGGTGAATGCAATACACAAATTAACAGCATTTCCATCAAAAACGCCTGATGTTTGGTTCCGAGGCTCAATTTCCTTTGGGATAAGTCACACATATTCAGAAACCATTCCTGACATCCTTGTTTCACTTTCTTGTTTCTGAGGAGAAAATTATTATAAAAGATTTTCAAGTTTCGGATATTTTTTTAGGCATTTTAATCAAAGTCGCTTCTTCTAAATCCAAAGGGTGATTATATCGAATTGATAATTTTATGAAAGAAGATTCTCAAATGAAAGCGAAACAAAAGTGGTTGGAAGAAAAAAATGAGTAAGGAAAGAAAAATGAAATAATTTTTTTTAGGATGAAATGAGAATTGCAAGTCATAAACAAATTCGTGGTAAATAATGTTTAGATTTGATATTATAATTATTGATACTTGTTCACCGATACGTGCAGAGATAAACATACTTGCCGATATCTATTTTAGAAGCATTCTCTCACATAAGCGAGTGGCTGTATTATGCGAAGAGTTTCGCAACCTTTATAATCTCCCATTTCATCCTCTCGTTTCCAAAATTTCTTCCTTTCCGCCCTCCACTTTGTTTGTGGACCCGGAAGCAATATTTCGGCCATTGAAATCGCCGGGTTAAAAATACGATGCAATCTTCAATAATGATATGAGCAACGTGCCCGTCGCAGGCTATTTATAAAGCGGCCCATTTATGGCTGTCACACGGATATGTGTTATTTCGTATCGCCCTTTTGATGCCCGCAGAAGAGAAATTGAATCGACGCAATTGGATGCATTATGGACGCTCTTTCCAACCCCTTTCATCTGTAGATATACGTGTTTAAGTTTGTTTTTTATTGTGTCTATTTTGGTTGCATGTTTATATTATTCTCGACGCTTTATCCGAATTTTAATTTTATACGAACGTTTATGATGCCACTCTTTTTCCTAATTTGTTTATAAATAACGCTAGACATGACTTTTTCGTCAAAACAAGTGGTCAAAAAAGGGTCTATTGAAATTGGAAATAACTCTGAAAAACCTAATTTGATTCTTTAACTTATTTAGTGATTTTTGAGTGTTACACGCACAAAATATTTATTTTTAATTTTTACCACTTTTGAAAAACATTTTTAAGCTTTATATTGATAATTGATCTAAGGAAAACACTATTATTTTAAATGGTGATACGTCTTTTGTATCAAATCCAGAATTTAATCGTCCAGAATGTCTGTAATACGTAATTGGGACTCAATCGCCACTCTTCTTAATCCGTAGGATTTCAGGTGAAACCGGGACTCGAAGCCGGATCTCCTCGCGGCGCACTTCCTTCTAAACGCTTATTAACGAAGCCACGAAACCGATAATCCGAAAGTCTCGTTAAGACACCGCAATTGGCCGCCAAAGGCGATGTTCTCGGCACTTGAATTGAGATAATGATCTTTAATTGGAGTCGAGGCTTAATTGGGGGAAATTGGGAACGGCGTCTGTTTTCGATTGACGGAGATAATGATCCAAAGATGCGAAAATAAGGAATATGTGAAATCGAAGATAGTTTAAAAAGATCGTCTTGTTTTGGCATCCGTTAGATACGGAAATTAGTCCTCTGATGCATTCGGTTCCCTCAAATTTCTCTTAATTTTCATTCCTTTTTATTTGAGGTCCTCCGCTTGTCTTAGTAAATAACGCGTTTCAGCTTCTTAATTCAATTCTTGATCGTTTTAACATTGGTCAGCATTTATGACAGATAACATTGCTATGCTAACCGCATAACATAAAATGTTATCTGTCCTCATTTGTTTTTTATTCTGAAGCGAAAAATAGTACTTAAGCATTAAGTTTTCAAGACATATTGTTTTAGAAGTCTCATAAAGAGTCATTAAATGTTGTTCATTTGCTTATCATCGATTAAGTAATCATTCGGATAGGAAATAGGGTTAAATGAAAGACATTTCAAAGGGACTATTCCGAGGGACATATGTCTAAATGGGGGAGCGTTGCTGAGTGGATGATGCATAAGAGGTCTTTTTTTTGGTCTCTCAGTACATTCGCTAGAACCGCACACTCGAAACACTCCTACGTCTGATAATAGCCTTCTCCTCTTTAAAAAGAAGTGGATACACACCCCCTTTCACAAAAGTTCTTTCCTTCGCTAATGATTTTGCGACAGAGCTTTTTTTCCCTCTTTATCGTGTTCTCTGCTAATTCCTCGTTCCCTCATTCAAACGCTATTCCGCCATTTCCATTAACAATTCGATATCTTATTCGATTTTTTCCGTTTCGTCGATTGAAGAGCTTTATTAGCTGCAACTTTGAAAAACAATATCGAAAACCGAAGTAGTATGTCTTTAGAAAACATAGATGCACCCTCAATTCTATAATTCAATTAGCTCTTAGTTTTAAAATTATAATCCATGCAAATATGTTAATCAAATAGAAAATGCAGAAGGGCTCCGTGGCGTAGATAGTTCTTTTCGTTTATTTAGTAGATTCTCTTTGTGATATAATAAGTGATTTAATTTATGTATATCAAAATGAGATAGTTATTATAAAGCTTTCTCTCTTAATTTCATGTACTTTGAGATTCGTTTAGAGTTTTTATGTTCGTTCCGAGAGATCTTCACCACCAATTAAAGGGGAATCTCGTTAGCTGAAGAATTCGGAAATTAATTATCCCCAATCAACGGGAAACGAAAGGTGAATAATCTCTTTTCACAAAAAAGAATTGGCAATTATCATCTGATTCAGCTTTTCAATGGAGTTGTGATATCGGCGAGTGCTTCACAATTTGTGATATTTAAAATTCGGAGGGGCTTCTTTTCGCCTCTCTTAAGTATCCCGAAAGAAAACTCATTGTGAGCATTCATTTGTTGAAATAATTGACATTAAATTATTAACCGATTTCATTATTTTGTTAAGTAATTTATACTATTCCTTAAGCTCTTTTTATATCCTAAGGTATTAATTCCTTGTTATATGTTCCGGGCTAGTTCTTTCTGTTTAAATATTACACCACGCTCTACCATGAAATAAAGAAATACTTAATTGGGTACAAAAGTACTTTTCGTATCCAAAATCAACGGTTCGGTTTTTAATGCTAAAGTCTTTCGCTTTCTACGTACAAAAGTAGAGTATATCGATGGAAACAAGGAGTAATTTTTCTGTATATTTAAGACATCACTTTTAATCAAACTCGATTATAAGTTAACGCATTTACTCTAGTATTTATAGTAGTTGATTCGATTACCATCAATGTGAAATTGTTGGCAGAAAATGTTGCTAGATTATGATTCAACAAATTCATGGGAGGATAATCCTAAAAGTACGCTCTTTCGAACTATTCTATACCAAATGTGATTTAAATACACAGTTAGCTAATGCCTATTTACCAAAAGGGTTTCTTTGAAATTTAGGCTAATTTCAATTAGCCGAATCCAACTCTTTGCATTCGAATTATGTGATGGAATTTGACAAAATGTTTCTCTTAGTTCTTTCATACTTGCATACATGTATTAGCACTTAGATATCGTTATTTATCGTTATTTATAGATATTTAATAGCCCATAATTAAGTCATTCCGTATTATTATTATTTTTTGAAGCTTCGTGAGCATAAATGAAATCTAACCACTCCCATTTATAAATGCACTTAATGAGGGGAAAACGTATTTTCCGAATGAATGAGAAATATGATCTTTGTTGACATATTTCAGTTTAATACTCGTTTCACTTTTTAGGAAGTCTTATGAAACATCATCCAAACAATTGTTTCCCGTTAAGTCATCCCACTTTCACAAGAGGCAAATGAACTTTTGGCTAACGAAGATATAATTTTGGCGATTAGAGGGATTATAACTGCCACCTACGACATCTTCCCCACATTATGCCTTTGATGCGTCTTGAGAGTGCACTCTCAGCGTACGCTTTAGAAAAACTCCCCCCGTAAAAGAGAGGCAGCGTATTATATGTAGCGTAAAACGAGATGCGGATTAAATGGTGGAGTGGCGGTGGAGTGCTCTTCGCGGTGGACGAATCTGAGATTCTGCGGAAAACAGCCATTAATTAGTTCGAAATCTTTTCGGGAGTCGTTGAAAAGGGCGGATTGAGGGTAGTTTGAGATAGTTGAGCTAAGATTCGGAGCACGAGTTTCTAGGAATGTTTAGAATGTCGATATTCGACCGATGTTTTCACTCGTTACACCAACTTTAGCTTCTTCTCTTACGCTGTTTATTTTCACAGATTCGATCTATAAATAACCTGAGATCATCCTGTCAACGGTGCTCTTGATATAGCGAATTTAATCTTCGCCTAATCGCCATTTAAAACAACACTTTGAAGGCATAGTTTGTTTTAATTAAGGGCCCCTTCCCCCCTTAGCGACGGATGACGTCAGCAGCCAAGAGTGTTTAGGATTCATTGGGCAGAAAAATCGCCGATTACGCGTGCATCGGAGTGGCACAAGGGGCCCATGAATAGGCATTTATTCCGGAAACACGGAAAAGCTTGTCAGATATAACGTGCTCTCTATTTAATTGGAATTTCATTAAACATCATTATACTATATTCGATTATCATTATTACAATCTTTGTTTTATCACCAGGTGGCAGTGTTTATAAGGATACATGTACTGGGGTAACGACGTAAGCCTGTGAAGGGGAGACACTCACCTGAAAACATCCCATAGACAGTGTTCGAATGAATGATTGGGTATAATGACAGAGTATAGCGATGAATGCGCAAACACTTAAAACTCTGTTTTATGTTTAGTTGTTACTAACATTCTATATCATGAATCACCAACGTAAGATACGCTCAAAGAATAAGGAATAATCCAAATTGTTACATATCACTCCAACACGGAATTTTTTTTCTCTTTAATCTATGCGCATCACGGAAGAATTGCTCAAAAAAGCTTTCGTGTAAGGAGTTCCACTGCCCGATCGTGCAAAACGAGTTTATTCCTGGATTAAACTTTTGAGGGTTCGATTTTAAAATTATGATCCTTTCTGCTATTTCAGGATGGTGTCCTTAATCAGATAAATTCTCCTCCTACAATTTTATGTGGTCTGTACCAATTGCGGAAGCACTTAATTCTATGATACGTCTAAAGAATTTCTCTGTAGATTCCATATCTCATTATGATCATTTTATAAGTTTTATTTATCGTATTATTTGTGTGAACACCGCATCGAAATTCTTCATTTATTACTTTACAGGTGAAGAGTAATCGAATGTTGGTTCAGTAAACAAATGTTCGTGAAGATGAGCAAATCTTGGGAAATCACAATTTGCGTAATTCAGTCTCGATTATATAAACATTATTTCAAAACTCTTAAAAGGATCTTAGTTCATAGAAGGTATCCCTTAATCTTGGGATCGTATTCACTTTTCTGAGTTTATTCACCTCCATAAAATGGGGAATGTATAGTCTGAACAATTTAGTCGTTATCTTTGATTTTTAAAAATAATACTTTTTCATTTAATTCATTTCCATTTGAAAAATCGATCCAACCATGTAAAATGTTTAGATTGAGGACCCCTAATAAGGATGTTACGTGTCACTTCCCCATTTTGAGGCGAAGAAATCACAGATTTCGTGGATTTAGAAAATCTCTCATTTCCAATTTATCTAAAGGTATACGAATGAATGACCCAATTTGGATTTGAAGCGATAATTTTTCAAAATCTTCCGCTTCCTTCTTAAATATAATAAACGTCTCTTTGGAAACAAAAATGAACTCTAAGGCTGAGAAAGAATGGAAGTCGACTCAAGAGACCTCTGTATTCATTTTTCAATTACGTTTCGTTGAAAGGAGAAAAGGTTTTTTGGAAAAGGTGAGATCGGAAAAAAGATTCGAACGGAGAAGTTTTCAATGAGTCGATTCTGAAATGGATTTAGAACAAAATTGCGAAGAATCAAAACCGATTCGGTGTTTTTCTCTGCCCACGCATTGAGTTTTGTTATGAGCATAATCATGGCTTTAATTTAGGTCTTTTATATGAACCGTTCTCGCATTCACATGTTTACACGATCGATGTTCATTTGTTATCGAAATGCGTTCAAATCTATAATATTTTTATGACTTAAGTTTAAGTTTTTCCCTTTTAAAATTAAGATTTGCCTCTCAACACTTAATTTCGGATATGTTCATTTCGTAAGAATCTGCGTTTTAAGGATTTTTGCTGATCTCAAACAACTGCAAATCAAAGAATAAGAGCTAATAATTTGTGGTGCTTAAGAAGAATGGCGCTGAAGAGGCAAACGAGAGACGAAGGAAAAGGTGAAGAAGATTGATTCAGTGGATAAAAGGCTGAAAAGAAAATAGAAGTCGCAGAGTACACTTTAAGGGTTGGAAAAGAGGTTTTTTCTATGGAGAAAAGGGTTCAGCCCCTTTTCTTTGGAAGTCGAGTTTCATTTCTCAGGGTTTCTTTCATTATGAAGTAACGTGAAAAAGATCTTCGAAAAAAGCTTTTTGGTTCCAATAACTTTTGATGGATTCGATAAAGTTTTTATTTCTGCCTCAAGATTCTCCGTTTGTGTACCTATTGTCCGATCTTGTTCTTTGGCTCCAACACAATTTATATTTCTCAATTAAATTCCATTGTACGTCGAGGCGATGGAGTTCATTTTGTCTTTCTCATTGTTTTCTTGAGAACTCTTTCGTTTATCGATTGAGAAGATGAAGGGAATTGAAGCCAAATTAAATGAGCATTTAGTTCCAGTAAAGAAATTTTATATCACGAATCTTTCTCATATTTCAAAATTTCAAAACTTTTTCTTAATCCAAAAACAATATATATTATCATTATATCTTACGTGAACCATAATCAAAACTACGATAAACTTGTTCTGTTTTATTATAATTGTAAAATTTATCTAAATTGTAAATTTTTCCTGGTAGATGTTTAAATAATCAACTATTTATAAGTTCATTTGTGAACAATGAGAATAGCATACTTCTAGATATTAATTTATATTAAGGGATTAGAAGAATGGAACGCATCAAAAGAAAAAAGTGAAGCCATGCGCTGCATTAATCCTTAATTGTAGATTTTTAATGGTTTACTTTATTCCCACAAACTCAACACATTTCTATTATATTCCTTCTGAGTTAAATGAACAAAATGAGCGATAGAAATATTTTTAAGATTAATTTAAATTTCAATGGTAGCATATGTTCTCATCAATGTCGAATATGTCATTCAAATTAACAAAAATATTTTTAAACTTTTAGGAAAACGAAATTGATATTTTCAAAACGTTTAGAGTAAGTACTCAAACATTTTCAACTGACATCTTGGTTATTGTAAAATAAAGAGATGTTCACAATCATTGATCGGTAGTATTAGAAGTCATTTCGTGTACACATTCCTTAGGAACGCGGAAATATTCTAAAAAAGTTGTTTTTCGCCATTCATACAACATACGTGCGCATATATTTACTTAATGGATTGATGATAAATAGCGCTGCTTCATGACGGGATTAGATCTCCCCAACAAAGGAAAGTGTGCCCAATGTAGTCTACAACAGCGGAGACTATTCTTCGCGAAGTATCATCGGCCGTTTATTATTCGCCTCGGAGCCGTGTTTGGCACGAAAGGGGATAAACGATGGACATTGTTTAAGGAAACGTCTTTCGCACGTGTCACGTTTAGAATTGATTTTTCAAATTGGTGTTAATTTTCCGGAATTCTCGAACGTAAACTGCGAAAGATGTTTTATGAATAACTTGAGCATAGACGATGAGTGGAAAATAAGTGACAATGGATCGCTGCTTTCGAGAAGTTTTTCCTTAACTGACTGAGAATTGGCAAACGAACGCTAAGTCAATTGAGATTCATATTTTCCGAACAGAGAACGCGTTTCAGAATTTCAATGGGAGGTGCTTCTCGCATTCATACAAATTATTAACTCCTGCTATAATTGCGAATAGGTCCTCTTGGCAAAATTAAAAATGTATTCCGAATGAAGTTGAAAGATAGATATTGATAACTTAAGAAAGTGTATATTTTTCGATTCCTCTTTTTGTGATGATATTGCATTGTGGGTGTAAATTTCGGGTTTTAAACCTTTTATATCGGAGGATTATAGTGAAATTGATCCTTAAATCCATTTAATTTCAGTATTGAAATTGGAATATTCAATTTTCTATGAGCCACTGTTAATTTTCAATAGTTATTTCCCAGTGAAAATGTAACCGATAGCATAATCATATTTTTTCTATTCTGTTAAGTGCGTAAACATTTTATTGAGATTAAACCTCAAGTGTGTGTTATGAATGTGGAAGGAGTGAATCTTGAATGAATAATAACTCAAACATACTATTGAGCTTTATCACTCTTTCTTTCTATGGCTGGAAAGCAATTAATTGCAAATATCCTTTTTTGTCTATTCCACCATTTTTACAGTTCTCAATGAAGACGTGTATTTATCCAATTTACTCAAATATGCTGACTCGATGACTTAAGGATATCTGTTCAACCATTTCTCTCTAATCATCTTTTAAATAAAGAAGTATTAAATTTAATATCGTGAGTACTTATCCATGTTCTTTAATTTTAATTTACTCAGCTCTTCGATTTTCTGGAGATTGTTCTTCATAAGATTCTCAAATGGATGTCTGTGACGTCCGTTGTTGAGTTTGAAATCTCACTGTAATTGTCCCGTAAGAGGATGTTTGTGAGGTATTTGTTAATAAATTAATAAATAAATGTTCTTTAATTTTAATTTACTCAGCTCTTCGATTTTCTGGAGATTGTTCTTCATAAGATTCTCAAATGAAGATCTTTTACATTGATTTTGACGTAAAGTGTTGAAGCTGTGAGAATGTGTTTGTGAATAATCATCTTTCTGGATGCTTCTTCAAACATCATTTAAACGAAAGTAGTTAAGTACTAAAGTTACGTAATCTTAACATTTACTCTTTAGATAGACTAATAATGAAATCCTTCTCTAATTCAACCAGATATGACAGCTCGAGGTTTTCCTTTCATTAATAAATGATTTAATTAATCATTTATCCCATTATATTCTTATCTTTTGTGATCACCCTAATTAGGTGTATGAGCTGTCCCCGAATATGCTCCCTCAGGTGAAATCGAACCCCCATTATTCGTCGACCCTTTAATTTATACGAAACAGTGGTATAGGACTCCTACGATGACAAAGGGCATCGCGGCTATTGGCGGGGACAAAGGTTAAGGAGGAAGCGTTAGAGAAAAGTGGAGACAAAAGGATTTTGCACGCGCGCGCTGAAAAATGAGGAAATGGGATTGGTGGGGGGACTGTGCTTCCTTTTTTAAATAAAAGAAAAGCTCTTCAGAAAAACTTGCGTCGAGGCAACAAAAATAATAGTGTTTATTATTATCCGCGTCATCCTTTCATTCCTCCTCTCTTCGTAGGGACAATGGAGGCCTTTGTGCGGAGCAGCCCTTTGGCGAATAAGATTCCACGTTTGACCCGGAAAACATTTGACGTTCAATGTTTTATGATAAAGATGCCCTATTTTGGCGATTATAAACAAACGATCGGAACCACGATTAAAAGTAAACGCGAGTTCTTCAGATGATCTTCGAAGTTCATTTGAGCGATTTACGTTTAATATTTGCAAAATAATGATTTAAAGTCTGATGAAGTGTGAGTTTTGAATCGATTCATCTAAGATGCTTCATGAGTTGATGAGGCATAGAGAATCCATAGGTGTTTTTTAAATTTTATGAAGTAATTTTCCTCTTAATTATGTTGGATATGATGTATTAAGAGTTGTTACTTATCTCCGCTGAACATTTCGTTTGGCGATTACATCAATGCCGTCCTATTTCTAGTTTCTGCTAGATTTGATTGCGGCTGTAGTTTCTTGACTTCATCATCATATCATCATCATCAACGACTGTAATAGCGATGGATGATTTTTTAGTAAAAGCGTATTTTTAATCATTCACTGCATTATCATACTTTAGTTTATAATTTTTTATAATTTCAATTCAATATGTTAAACGCATTTTTTAGATAAATATCCTTAAAACTCCTTTTCTTTTCGCCTTATTATGCGACATTTGTGACTTTAAATGCGAAAGAAATAACTTGGATTCGTTTTCGTGTCAGAATTTTCTTGGAAATGCGAGACTATCTTATATTGAATCATTTACATTTGAAAATGTATGAATCATAGTTGGCGAAGGATTTAAGTTCTGTATTTTGTTTAGTTGTTTTTTATGAAGAGTATCGTTTACGATAGAATTTGAAAAGCGATGCTTTACTCAACAAAAAGTGAGATCTCAATTTTTATATCTTCTAACGGAAACATCTTTATTTGTCTTTGTTGGGAAAATATGAGTAATTCGTGTATTATACGTACATTAAAATATCGTTTAAAGATGTTGAGTATCGGTTGAAATCTTTCAAAAATCCCTTATATGTAAATTTATATTGTATCATTACCTTACTGAAAATAAATGGAATGGATTTCAAGCTGTATTGAATGAGCGTAAGTGTTATTAACGTCAATTTGCTCCAATTCTTATATGATCACGTAATCTCGGATACGTCTTTCAGACGCTGTGTGTTTTAAGAAACTTGGACAGATCTATTTCATTCATTGAGAATCATTTTACGCCTGATGAAAAGGATATGTCCATTAAAACTGATCGTTGCTATCCAATATTTGATTTTATTATCTCTCTTTTGCGCCAAATGTTGGATTATCCATAACATGATACAATATTCCTCATCGAATATTATGGCAATTCACCAAATCCCTTGAACTATTGTCATGACATCTTCCATAAACAATCCAAAGAAATCCACGCCAAAGACTTCCAAAGAAGACGAACAAACGTCTCTTATTCTGTACTCACCTATGAGTGCCAATTGAGGAACGTAAGGTGCATTTGTAGTATTTATGAGACGCCATGAGACAGTGGGTAGAGGTAGAACAGGTAAAGAGACACAAATCGATTAAGTGATAAGGTAATATTTTATTTTACACATATTCTTAACTCTTAATAAAAAAGAACATTCACAATTTTATACATAAGGTGTCGATAGAGAAATCTCAACTCTACAAATAATGATTTTTGTTAACAAACTGTACAATTTTTATACAAGATACAAAAAATATGAGTGAGAACTGCTGGACGACGGTTTACAGACTACTTTATGATATTTTTGAAAAAGTTTTAAAGGTATTTTACGATTAATTTCTCGATCTAATACTTGGCTCATGACGGAACTACTCACACGCGTCATGAGGGGGAAACTTGGGGTCTGAGATCACATATCACAATAAATAGGTGCGAAAAACACTCAGTGAACTATGTACATTTCATCTTTGGGATTCTACTGCCGCGAGTTCTAGAAGATGACGGAAACGGGCCTCCGGAGCTGCTCCATGGCGGCCGCGGGGTTGGAGTAGAGGATGGATGGGTTGGGGGGCGTGGGGTGGAAGAGCGCGGCGGCGGAGAGCGGGGGCTGGAAGGGCGAGGGCGGCGGCGACGAAGAAGAGGACGACGACGACGTGGACTTGGTCCCTTCGGCAGCGTACATGGACGAGTAGAAGGAGCTGACGACGGCGGCGGGGGAGTGCTGTGCGGAGGTGGTGGTGGTGGTGATGGGCGAAGGCGCGGACGAGGCGGCCGTCGACGCCTGGATCAACTTGGACAGGTGAACGGCGTCGAACGCGGACCCGAAGTACGGGGGGATGGCGGGTGGAGGCGGCAGTGGGGGAGTGTAGGCGGATGTGGGGAGTCTGTGCGGAGGCTTGGCCACCGGAGAAGTGGATGGAGAAGGCGTCCCCTCGTCTCTCCGCAGGCACGAGGAGGGAGGTGTGGCGGGTGCGGGCTGTTGCGGGTGCTGCTGCTGGTGGTGCAGATAAGCGGCGAGCGGGTCCACGCTGGGGAAGTATGCGGGAAGCGGGAACGAAGGGAAGGCGTTCTTAAGAGCGTGGTGGTGCGCTCCCTGGTGCGCGTGGAATTGGTGCGCGGCGGGTCCGAGGCCGTGGTGCTGTTGGTGAATGGCCTTGGGCTTCCTTCTGGGCCGGTACTTGTAATCCGGGTGCTCTTTCATGTGCACCGCTCGAAGTCTCTTGGCCTCGTCGATGAACGGCCTCTTCTCGCCTTCGCTCAGAAGTTTCCATTCTGCTCCTATAACAGTCGTTAAAGTCTCATTAGAAAACGCTTTCTTTGGCATCGGTTGAATCATCGCTTGTTGCGGAGTCACTTTGATTCTCTTTAGAGTCTCCGAAAAATAGAAACTAATTATGAAAAAATTGCACGAAAGTGAATCCCAAATAATTCAAAACACGTGCAATTACATTTGGATCGCATATCCGATATGATAATGTCGATAGATATCGAAATGACTTAATTTGTAATTTAGAAATGTACAACATTCAGTTGGTGAATCACAAGTACAATATCGTCGATGGGTTAAGATGAAGAATATCATTACTATCATTTGAATCTTGTTTTCTACGGATTTTAGTTATCGATGCATTTACATAAATTCTTCACTTTCATAAATGAATAGCGTATCTCAAACAATTCGAAGGACTAAAACATCGAAAGTTTTCAATGGAAGTGCGTCTTAAATCCTCCGTTCATTCGAAAGAAAGCATTCGTTCGATATTCACGCGATGGGTTAAATGTACGTAGAATTTACTAAGAAGTGATTTAAGAAATGTCACCCATGAACACGAGAAGAAAGATTAAGCGGAGATGCGCATTTTATATCAAATTTGACCGAAAAAACGGTTCCTGTAGCAGTTGAAACTATTCGCCGAAAGTGCGTTCGAAGCATTAAAAATCCTCTAAAAGTCGACTTCCGCAGGTTCTTTCATTTAAATCAACAATGACGTCATGAAGTAATCCTGGGAATACGTAAATATAAACAGCTACCGAATTTTGATTTGGAAACTTTTCGTACAGTAACAACGTCAACTCTTATACGTCTATCAAAACGGATTCCTTTCATAAATTCCATCAGGAAATGCTTAAACAAATAATTAAGAAATAAAATGATTACCAGCTTTGCATTCAATCGCCATAATATCAGAAAAATGGATTGATAACTTCTAAAACGGCAAAGCACAAATCCCCGGAAATATTTATCGATAGAATTCATCACCGCCAAATGTGTCGCATCTCAAGCGATGCAAGTCTACGGAACCAAAATGGGTTTTACGATTTACTACAAAAACGCATAGTTCTGAAGGAGAATCGACTTCCCACAAAGATGTGCAAAACAAGCAGAGAATTCAGAACGAAAAAGATAACGCGCCGAACGAAAGAAACCGGTGTATTTATAATGAGAACAATGTATAGCGAGAACAACCCAAAAAGGATATTTTCTATTTCGCAAATGTGCTCAGGTTTCAGCAGAGCGCGTTCTATATGCAGACGAATCGATTTCCCGAAATAGAAGAAAGCAGATCCTCTTGGGAATTGAAATATTCTGCTCCAAAACTCCATCGAGTGACACTTCTCTGAAATTGAACCGAAGAGAGAATTGAACGTTCGCAGGGGACACACTTTGACGCCTATGAGACAAAAGGCGTTTGAAAAACAGCAGTTTTGACAAGTAAACGCTTCGGTGGATATACACGCGTCGTGAGGACGCGTTTTGTTCGAAAAGTTGAAATATGAGAGGAACTCTCTCGTGGAATTCCCGTTCGCCTTTTCTATAATAGCCAAGTAAACACTTGAAATGAGTTTAAATACACACAACTATGAAGAAAACACTTAGGAGTGGAAATTAAATGCATTTTTTCGTTGAATTCGAATGAAAATTGCATTGCGAAAAGGATTCGAGAAAGAAAACATAATTTGTACGTTGTCTTTGCGAGATTTTTTTTAGGAAGTCAAAGGTGATCTTGTGAATTAGAGAGCTCAAGTAAAGTCCAAGATTAGCAGATATTTCCATTGTGTAATGTACGTTACAAAAATCGGACTTAGTTAACTATAGATGTTTACAAAAATCACCCAATCGAATCGAAATTTAGAAGCAAACATCTAATGGTAATGACGATAGGAAATACGTAAAAGTCATTTGATTACATCCGCACTTCTTCATAAACCCGCATTCATTCCGTCCAAAGCAATTTCACCCCAATTCAATCTGACAAACGACCATTTCAGATTTGATAGACCAATGAACCGAGTGCCAAAAATCACGGCAAACCAAACTGACAATTTGCAAACATGAATCTTAAGCAGGACCATTAACGATAGCTATTATCCGCGCCCCCCCAGAAAACAGCATCCCCCCCATCGTGCCCCGGGGGAAAACTCATTCACTCTTAATCCCGTATCGACTGCCATTGGGACGACCAGGTGAAGGATGTGTGGGAATTTCCAGTGGTGTGAGAAACCCTAGAGGACAAAATGCTGACAATAGTTGGGAAAGTTGTAACAGCTGGATGCATTTGACAAGACAATGCGCATTTTGCACCTTAGAAATCGGTGGGGCGTGAAATACTCTTCTAGCTGACAATAGGGATCTCAAAAGAAAGGATGTTTCAAAATAGATCATCGGAACACATCGACAGATATCGGACTCTAAGAATATCGAAGAAAAGGATTTATAAGAGGAAAAAGGGCACTTGAAATCAAATAGATTCCGATTTTCAGAACTGTGGATGCGATTATAATTTCCATTTACGTAAATAAACAAAATTTCACATTCAATTTAGTATTAAGTGAATCTTAAGAGGAGCACAAGAATTGAATATTCTCGTATAAGTAAATAAACTACAATGATATTAAGAGTGCGTATCTTGGCATTGCTCGAACCCGGAACATCCGAATAACAGCCCACTTTCGGTTCATCTGAAGTGGACGATGCAATCAAAAAGCGAATGTCACTCGATGTTTGCGATGATCAAAAAGAGAATGCAGTTACAAAACGAGTGACTCTTCAATTCGGAATTTTTTGCACTTTCAATTGATGGAATTCGGAATTCATTAAAAAAAAGCATTCTGAAGTAATGAAGCCCTCACTTATAATTGGATTTGCGTGCGAAGTAACTCATCGACTGGAATGCCTTTAAATATATATTCAACAAAACATAAAGCTTTCCTATCACAAACAATAATTCCAAATACGCGTACCCATTATTTGTACGTATCCAAGTTCATTTGCACGGATTCGAAAAAGTTACATACGAACCATTATAGAAAAATGCGAAGAAAGCAATAACATTAAACAAAGTACAAGGAACCGAATGGACACATAAAGTACTTCGATGTCGTGTTTGAATCATTAAGACGTCACAAGTTGACACTTGGGAACGGCGTTTAATCAAAAGGAGTACAAATAATATGAAACTAAGTATTTCAAGTGCATGTAAATGTGATACTAAGAAATGTACTTTAAGCATTTACGCGTAGTATTTTAAGAAGGAATAAAAGGCGTTTATGTTTCAGCATTGTACTTATAAGCAAACGACGACAAAATCGACTTTTTTAGAATTAAAGTAAATTTTGGATTATCATTTGCAACGGTAAATCTAAAGGAAACTAAAATAATAAACATTTAACGGATAATCAATGTGGATATAAATTGATGGAAATTGAAAAAGCAGAAATTCACGGAGGGCGTTCACGGACGATCACCGTCGGCCGAATACCTGAGGCACACAAAGGGATCGCTTTTACGCGGCGACCGCACGAGACCAAGGAATTTGGAGAACAGCAAAAAGGTTGATACAATCATTGAACACTATTACTTTGGTTTTCAAATTTTAGGTTACGGAATGTTATAATCGAATCTATAATTCACCGATAAGTAGCGGTTTGTTGAAGTGTTTAATAACTGAAATTCATACATGCATTCATATTCAAAATTGTAATTTACAAAACGTAGACAGAGTTATTGCTTTCGAACACATCCCTAAACTACACAACCGAGTACATCATTGTACGCCGTTCGAACTCAGATTTTGCACCAATAAGCAGTCATGCTCTTACAACGAGATAATACAACAATAGAGAGGAATATATTGGGTCATTATATAGCTTAAATCAGAACACTTACAATTATTATGAACAAATTTTGAGAATAGAGTGCAGAGTACGTAAGAATAGCAACCCAGGATCGCATTTATAAGCAAACTTCAATTCCACTGAAATTCCACTTGAATGATAATAGTTGGACCGAAAGAAAGAATCCGAAACACCTCTTACCTAATCTTTTGGAAATCTCTGAGTTGTGCATCTTCGGGTTCTCCAAAGCGATTTTGCGCCTCTGAATTCTGGACCAGACCATGAACGCGTTCATGGGCCTCTTGATGTGTGCAGAGCCGTTGCCCTGCGGCTGCTGCTCGCTTCTCTGCACGCCCTGCTGCACCCCGTGGTGGTGCAGCACCATCGACGGCTGCTGCGCCTGCATCTGGCCCTGGTGCTGCTGGCCCTCGAGCAGCAGGTGCTGGTGGTGCTGCGCGTTGAGGATGTCGGCTTCGGAGGCCGAGGGTGGCGGCAGCAGAGGATACGACGGGTGTAAGTGGTGAAGAGACATCGCGGCACTGTGATGCTCTTGCTCACGCTCTTTGCTCGTGACTGTTCCTCCGACGGACTGTTCCTCCGAGTCACACACCGATCTGCCTCCGCCCGCCAATCGCACGGTGCCACGTCACCGTAAGTGGGCGTGTAGCGGAGGGTGCACGCCGGGGGGGCGGAAGTGGGAGTGGCCAATGGGACGGCTGGATCCTTCATGGCTGCGCCCCTATTGGTGCGTGGTGCGTCTTTGTGGTGCGGTGTGAAAAGGCGGGCCGAGAAAATCGGTTGTTCTTTTGCGGTGTGAAAGGGGAGGACATAATTCCCGAGAGTGACACCTAGCGGAATGTGCACGCACTTTGCCTCACGTGTATTCCTAGCGCTCCATTTTTGAATGGCTTTAACATTCGTAAACAAGGGCCAATGTGCTCCCCTTGTGCCGACTGCTTTTGGTGAATGTGAGGACTTTGAATGCGCACCACCAATATTAACAATCAGCCATAGTCGGTTTTATATATCGCAGAATTTAGTTTGAGGAGGTATTGTGTACTATAATGACGTTTTCTAGATGCTGAAATATCTTCATTTGCGTATTATTTAATGACATGAAGTCAATCAATTCTGAATACTTTTCCAATTATGACTATTTTCCACTCTCTATCTTCGTAGTCGATCATTTTTACTACATGTATGGTTAATATGCACAATCGACGTGTACGACTGTTAGTATTTTCAAAAGACGCCCTTTCAGAAATAAGACGATCAGATCTTAGTCGATTACATATTCACCTTTAAATAATAATAGATTGCTAAACATTAAACTTTTCTTTACATACTGTATGGATTCCTTTCTATGAAAAGCATTTAGATGTCAAAGAATCCTTTATCGTCCTTAAAAAGTCATAATTTCACCTTTTACATTTGGCAGGTTATCCTGCATTGAAGCTGTTTGTTATGACTCCATCCTCCTCACCCTTACAGCCTCTTCATCCTCATGTCTCGAACATTATCTGCAAGAAAAGCTCCTTTGATTACCATTCAACGTTTTCGTATAGAAGTCTTTTGGAGTTAACCTTTCGTACTCGATTAACTTTATTTCTATGTGTATATCAAGTTTATATACACGCAAACCTTACGATAATACTAAGTCAAATTATCAAATATAGATATTTAATAAGATAATGATAGTAATAAATAATAATAAGAGTTTTGTAAAATGAGGAAGTTAAACGAGTAATAGGTGTTGATAGAATTGGCGATGTTTCTAAATAAGTGCTTCTTTCGAATTAATTGTTTATATATATGTAGAAAAACAGAGTTCAAATTATCTCCTATGAATTATCCGTTTAAAGATCTATTTATGCAGACGTAAATTAGAAATCGGAGACAGTTCAGTGAATATTGAGGATTACATAAGCACAGTATTATATTGAAATTATTATAAAATAATTAATTACTAAAAACAGTTTTTTATTTCATATATAAGATTTTTACACAATAGTTTCATTTAATACATTAAGTGATAACTGTTGATTAAATATTTTTATTTATATCTTATATTTATATGTTATTAAATACATTCTCTTTGGATTTATGTTGTTCTTTAAATGTGTTGTTGTCATCCGCATTTCTTTAATAAAGAGTTTATTTACGTAATTAATCTAAATGCACGCACCGACGTTCCTTGTTTGATTATAATGAAAAGCATTTATGTTTTGTAACATAATGTATAAGATTTCTAAAAGATAATTTATCGGTCCTTATTTATCGACATCGGTTTTTAAGGCTCTCATTAAATAATTTTCATTTATAATCCTTTCTTTAATTGTTTTTCTTTTGACTCGCATCTTTTCTCAAAAGGTGGCGTAGCTTCTCATAATAGTCTACTTTCTTTTATATTCACTCGTATCCATATCTGTATCGAAAATTCAATCTTTTGGAGTCAACAAAAGCCCTTTTACTTTGAGAACACTCAATCGGAACTAATCAAAAAGTCTTAAAAAATTAACAGCATTCTCGCGCCCCTTCACTCGGCGTTATTAATTTCCTTACTGCGGATTCCTCACAATTGGAACCCCTTCTACTTCACAAGCGCTCGCTTCCTAAATGAGGCGCTGTCGTCGCATTTCGACACCTTAGCTCGTGGATTCATTTCCCTGGAAAAAAATCCCGTCTTCGAGTAGCGATTGTGGCTTTTGTTCGCGCTTTTGATTTTGCACCGTTACGCCATTCATATATTCATTCGATAGATTATAGGGAAAAAAGACTTCCTTCGAAGAATACTCCACAACACAATCCACGTTTTCTTCGCATATTTAAAGGAAGAAATGTTTTCTTAATCCACTCTTTTATGAGAGGAGCTGTTATATATTATAAGTGTTTCGAATAAACGCCTTCTGAATATAATTGACCATTTATTTCAAAAATTACACTCTCGAATATAATAAATTAAGACATTGATGAATGCGGTTAACACGTCAAAAAAAGTGCATTTTCTAGAAGAATAAAAAATATTTCGCATTAACGAAGTCTTTAGTCGTTGTTACTTGAAATAAAAGCATTTGAGATCGGAACAGATTAATTAATTGTGTATTTCCCTTGTTAATTCTTCCTTTCGATATATGGAACTCAGTTCTGTTGTATTTTGTATAAAGAAATAAATTCCTCCACAAAATGAAGCTTTAGATTCGTATCCTGTTTATTTATTTTGAAAATCGGTATTATTATAAATTTGGTATTGTTTTGCATTACATTATGCGTAATTTTACTGTGGTAAATATTTCACTGTCTTCGGTTGGCGTATAATTGAACCAAATATCTAATTGGATAATTATACGTGTTTATCTTGTCAAAGAATATTATATCCAAAGCTATGATTGTAATTTGTATTACTGACAAACGTGGATTAAATTTCACTTCCTTTATACGTCATTTTTTTAGATTCGATTTCAAGAATTTAGTAACTGGAGGAATTGTAAGTTATCATTAGTAGTTTCCCTACATTCTCTCCGAAATCATACTTTCTATTCGGTGTCGTATTACTTTCTATTTTTATGTAAATTAAGTAGAATCCGCATCCAATCCAATTCAGAGTGACTTTGGCAATAGACGCTTACAATTCCTTTAAAACTCATTCTCATTTCAGAATCGAATTATGCGTCCTTAACCGGAAGTTTTCCATAATGAAAATAATAGTTTGAAGACACTCGAACACATGGTCATGCAATAAATGAAGCTTTGGATAAAAACTTTGTTTATTATATTCATTTATCATTTCCTCAAAAATCATCTGTTTAAATGGTCTTCATATTGACATTACTTGAAAAATTGCGAAGATTGATTTTTTCGGAATTTTGGTAGATGTTGACAGGTTTTGTTTAATTCTTTGAAATCATTTCTCAAAATCAATTTCCATTTTAGGACATCGGCCGATGAGGACCACTCACGGATCCGGAGCTGATGCCTCCTTAAACACTGAATTGCAGAAAAAGGTAAATACTTTGATTTTGTACGTAAATACCTTTTTCTATCAGAGAAACACTTCCTTTAGCCACTTTTAGTTATTCTTAGATATTTTATAAGGGAATAAGGAACTCAATATAAGTAATAGTAGAAGCCCCTTTTAAGTTTGTATAGTTTTAAGCCATATAGTTCAAGTAATTGATATTAACTCAAAAATGGCAAAGTATTTCGATTCGAAATATTTAATTCGATGAAGCATTTTCAATTCATCGGGAAATTCTAAACGAATTTCAAAAGGAGTTTAATTTTCAAAGAAAACTGCACGAGTGATTTTTAATTTTGAACGGCAGAAGACGTTATTATTCGCCGAATATATTACAAACTTCTTAAATTCCGAAGAAAAATCAGACGCACAGTAATCTTTAAAAACGATTTATCTGAAAAATATTTTGTATAATTTGACGCAAAATAGCGAAGTAAATCTTTTTTCAAAATTTAAGTCTACACGAAAACGCGACCAATCCAATTTGTTATCTGCAAATGTCGCTTTTTGAGTCCAAACTGAGGCAAAACGTATCACATATTCTGCGACTCACGAAAACGGCTTCTTTCCTTAGGAAGTCCCCTCGAATTCAGGAGAAAAATGTCGGAGCAGAAATAAAAAAATTCACGTTTAAGGCAAACCTTTGTTAGGCTCTGATTGAAATGGTAACAATGCGGAGAAGGAATTCTAAACTTTGGAAGTTTCATAATACCCACTTCTTTCAATTCTCAAAGGATCTTCTCTTTGCACACCTTCCGTGTGTGACGAATGTTGCTCTAATTAGATTCGATTTCGACTTATATTTAATCTTTACGAGAGATTCTCTCGGAATTTCAGAATTCGCTCTTAATTCTAAAGCACGGAACAGCAAAAGTTTATCTCGACTTGAATGGATGGAAAAGAATTTAAAGTATCCGAATATCAAAGAGCCAAACAAAATAAAACAACAATTTCCGTTATCAGAATTGATGTTTCGATTTTTATTTTGAAAGATTCTGAACACGAGTTTTGCCTCTGAGCATCGGAATGTTTGAAATTCAATTGAGATCTTGTTTAACTCTTATATTCAACGTGTTCGCGTCTTTTATGAGTATTTTGTTGGTTCAAATGCACCGAAAGAGAGTAAAAATAATGAGATGAGTATATAACAAATCATTTATTCGAAAATAAACTCATTGGAGTAAGTAGTAAAATACATAATTAAAATAGAAAACACTAATATCTTGTCTGAGAGTTTCTTAAATCTAGATTTTAAACGCGTTATCTCAATCCGTTGGCAGTAGAACGCTTTCCCCTTTTTATAACATTTACGAAATGTTTATCATTTGAGAGTAAAACTGATGGACATAAACAAAGAAATCATTTCAAGAAACATTTAGCGGCGCTTTTTTGTTTTTGATGCAAAGAATAGAATAAGGAAATGTTTGTGGAATCAAATCGTCTGTAGAAAAAATACAATTTCTTTTCATTGTTTACGATTCGGATTCTGTCAAATAACTCTCTTAGAAGTCAAAAGGCTCTTCTTCTCGTTTACACAAAACTTTTTTCCTTCTTTTCTCTTACGCATCTCATTTCCACATTTTTAAACCTTTTCGTTTTTTCGTCTCAAAAATAGCATGAATCGTATTCGAGCGAAATACAATTTCAATCTTCTGTTTGAATCTTTCGAATAGAAAATTTATGAACACAACTTTGAATTTTCCTAATTCTAAAATATACTTTTAAGGACAAAGAAAATTTAATTTACAATGTGCAATATATTCTGTTTTTACCTTCTTAACATTTCATCTGCCATTTTAGTTATTTTAAATATTCCCACTGATTTTACACAAATTGTGCAGATCGATATTTCTTTTGTTTTCCCGACATTATCAACTCTGATTCCATATTCATTCAATGTTCAAAAGATTTTATTTGATTTTATATTTTATTCGATATTTCGAATTGAAATACTGAAAAATTAGGTCATCTGAATGTTGTGAAAATTCTCAGTTTCCACTTTATACTTTTAGTGAATATATTAGTTATTCTTCAATGAGAGACTTCTTAATGTTAGGAATTATTGCGTATCTTTATTTGAGCGAATTATAATCGTTGGTATGTGTACTAATTCGAAAAGTAACTATATGTGAGTAATGGAACAAAACACGCGATCCATCGAAAATATAATACGACTCAGTCATCGGTATATGAATTCACTCGGAAGGAGAATACGACAAATTTAGATGAGAGAAATTATCTTTTCTCTGGAAATATTTTGTGCAGTTTTCACAGTTCTTCAGTTCATAATTTCGCATTATTTATGAACTTGGAATTTTTTAAGAAAAAGAAATAGAAACTTCGAATTCTACAGATACTAAATGCATCCATCATAATTTCCCACCACTTGTGGGAAACAGTAGATTCGTTTGAAGATGTAGCGTCGATCGCCTAAAACGCCCTTCGACTCTAATCTATGGGCTCCAGTTCCCTTATCTTGTGCCCCCAACCGCTATTCGCTCCACACAAATGGAATTGTGGGCTACATAAGTGGTTTTCACTCCTTTTTTCCTTTCGGCAGCACTCCAAGGATATTGGGATTTTGTAAGGTTTCCCCTCTTTGAGGTTAAGAGGATGTGATGCATTTGAGGGGATGCATCAAAGGGAACTAATTATAGACTTTAATGAAATGCCAAATGGAGCAAATATCGATGAAATACAACTGAGAGAAATGCTGAATTTTGAAATATTAACGAACACCTAACACATTTCAGTTATCTTCTAACTAAAAAGTTGATTATCGCATTTAATCTTTTTTAATTATCAGTGATGAATTATTTTTTGAGATTTGTGTCATTATTTTAAAGAATATGAGTGAAATCATAGTTAAGATCGGTGACCTATTTTTGGAATAATAATATTTGTCTGATTTAATAAAAATTTCGCATTATCCTCTTTTAGATATTTTATAGTTGAGAATAATAATAAATTCAATAATTTTATAAATAACCAATTTGTTAATTGCTTTAAAAAATTTGTCCATCATAATACTAATTTTTGGAAGGCATAACTATTCGTAGAATTTCTTGCTTTGTATTAATATTTTTTAAAATATCATTACCAATAGTATTTTAAACTCACATTTAATGCAGATAGTCAAAATCTCTTTCCCTTAATCTATTCGTTTGCTCTTCGTTTCCTTATTTTAAGAAGCTATTGTACATGTGTATATCTAAAGGAATTCCATCAAGTTTTACTGATTTTTGCGATGCAAAAGAATTATAAATTAACTTTATTTTCAGTACGTTCTACTTTGCTCTCTTGTATCTTTTCCTCATCCATTCCAATTACTTCATCAATTTCGTCTGTAACATCATAAACTGAAAGCCAATGTGTCCATGGCCACTTCCGATTTTCTTTTTACCCACTTTCAAATTTCACTGTTCTCTTACGATATTTTGCATTACATTTTAATTCCTACGAATACATATTCATTTGATTGTTTCGTGTATTTCACTCCGTGAGTATAATCGATGTGAATCAATTAAGAGCAGTCTCTCCCTTCTTCAGCGGTTTCCATAGAAACCGTTTGGAGACAAACAATGTGACGGAGGATCAGAAATTCGAGATATTTGGGGGAAGAAATTGAGAGAAGGGTTCTGTGAAATTGATTATTGTTCTGCGGAACGCCATTCGCCTACATCTGCCGATACCTGTGTTTCTTAATAAACATTCGGCTGATAATGATTAACATCTGTGGTCATTCAAACGTGATTTACATTCTGCAAATACCTGCTATCGGATTATTTTACATTCACATAGAGAAGTAAATATAAATGAGTATTTTCCGTTTATATTTTATAAAGGTCTTTCGTTAATGTCTCTCTATAGACTAAAAAAATTGTGTAGATATGAAAGAGATAAATTGAAATGTAGTTTAAAGAATATTTAATTGTTCTAAATTGAAGCCTATAAATCGATTCTGAAATTTCCCTAAGTTTCTACCTGAATCTCTTGAAGACTTGCAACAAATACATCTTTAATTTGATTACTTCTACACTTGTGCTATCGATTAAAGAATATTCTATATTATCTATAGTTTGCCTCGGATTTCGGTTTGCATTCTTATACCGATTGATTTATGCCAAATCTCTTTTGCATTCATTCCAAAATTATATTACACATTCTCTTAATTGCAAAAAGCAAATCTTTGCGAATTTTACCTGTCGATGCTCATGTCATATATATCATATCTCTGAAATAAATAATACGTATTCAAAATAGATTATATTTATCGAATCAATGAGTATCGAGCTAATATTTGTTGTTATGAAAATTTGAGAGGCCAAGTTGAGGATGATCGTCTTCAATTTAGAGGCGCAAAGTGCTTTTAAGGAGAATTCACAACAGATGAGGAATATCACGATCTCACAACAGATGAAGGATATCGGGAGACCCGGGTTCAGATCCCATCGCTCCTTACATTTGTCCTCTTTGCGAATTGTATTCGCGAAGGATTCAGAAGCCACTTTTTGGGAAGTTAAGTTTTCCGCTCATTCATCAGTAGATCAAAAGTTTATTCATCTGATAAATACTTTACTCGTCAAGTAAACTTTCGTCACTTTGAAGATAAAAAGCAATATTCATCGTTTGAAAGTTAATGAAAAAATTTGTATAATCTACGAATGTATGAGGTGCGCATTTGAAGTGTTGGATCCTCTTTTTGTGTTTGGACCAATTTCCTGGGGAACAATTGGCCGCATCTCTGCCAATCGCTCAACTCTTATCAAATGCGCAGAATCTGGATTTGCGTGGATATTTCATATCGATCGACCCAATGACACTCGAGTGTTTTCCTATCGAGACGATATATTATTTAGAATTCAGAAATCCTTTCAAATGCTTCCTTATACTTCATCAATCCTTAAAACCTTCACACTCTTTTCTTCTAATTTTTACGTATTAAATATCATAGAGATATTGTTTCGTTGTAGGTGATTAGAAATTTATCTTAACTTAACACAGGGAACAACGTGTACATTTCGAATGGACACCGAGAACATTGATGTCAGATGTTTTGCGTAATTCACATGAAAAAGAGTGAAATATGCCCGAATTCTCTTTTAAGTGTGGATTTGAGAAAATCTCTTCTCTGGATGGCCGAACGGCTGTGACTTTTTTCTTTCTCCCATTTGCCCTACTTATTTGTGGAACACGATGCGATAATGAAAACCGTAAGAAAAGATATTCAAAAAGATATTTCTCAATCATGTTCGATATATTAGTGTAATTTTAAAACGATCAAAACAAATTAAACTATCGCACATTATTTTGAATTTTATATTTCAGCGGTTTTCACGTAAGCTATGAATCTTGAATTATAAAACACCTTCATTCCAAAATTAAACTAAGTCTTTGAAACTTCTTTTACTTATTAGATCACAGCAGATTTTTTAAGATTCTTTAGGAATAATATTTACTTCAATAAATGTATTTCCAACAAATTTCAAATCAGTTGACATTCTTATGTCGAGGAATCTTTTCGTTCTAATGTTATTTTAATAATTTTTATGTGTAAAATTTCCATAATTAGTATGTTTCGAATTATAACTATACGAACATGAGTCTTTTAGATAGAACCCCTGTAAGGGTATACCGCTCACACGATTATCAAATATTAACCCAATTATTGTAAGAATTCATTTCCTTAGTTCATTTGTGTTGTGGAACAGAATAAAATTGGAGAAGATATTGAAAGAGCCTTAAATCGCTTCACAACCGATGACATTTTAATCCACTTCAAGTAATGTCATTGGAATCTCTTTTATAAGACGGAAATTCAACCCCTTGTTCTCTCCACCTGGGCTCCCAACGGCGATTCGCTGCCATTACAGTGATGAGACGAACGACAAAAGACGAAGAAGGACGTTTTGCAATAAAAGGAGCGAACGTTCGCAGACACACGAACACTCTGAAAAACAATTGAAAGTGCGGAAGACAAAGGAGGAATGCGCGGGAAGAGCGGGCATTGAGGGAAACAGTGGCAGCACTGAGCGAGATGGCAGCAGCGTCGCAGAGGTGGGAAAGTGGGAGGACTCCAACGGGTGACAACGGGATTATGCATACTCTTTTGTTTTTCTCTCGTTTTGTTGTTTGGAATCCCCGCGTTTATGTTCCCGTCCTTTTTGGAATACGCGCGGAGACAGAGGAAGACAGACAGATACACTTTGTCCCCCAAACACATTACGAAAATTACTTTCAACATCGCACAAAAAACACAAATGCAGACGGAAGGGTTAAAGTGGGTCTGTGCGGATATCATAGGAAGGCGTTTTTTCCTAGGGTTTTTTGTACGAGAAGAAGTTTGTCCCTCAGTCGAGAAAGTTTCTATAATATTTTAGACGATTTAATTGAACGATTCATGTTCATCAACGAAAATAATTCTGGGAAGTGAATATTCATAGATCGGGGGAAAATAGTTTAAGACGTAAAAAATTGTTTCGATCTAATTCGAAGCTTTTAGTCTAAACTGATTCTCTCTAAAATATCACTTCCTTTTCAGTTTTCTATTAATTTCGAGATTTCTCCATCAAACGAATCCCTTTCATCTCCAATTCCCTCGATATTTCTGAAAACATTTGAAGTGAAGAATGAAAAACTTTTGAATACGTTCTACGATTTGAGTTTTTGATTCCAATTTTCGTTTATAATATATTCATGGATTGAAATTCTTATTTACGAGATTTCAGTGTTCAACGATATGTGAAAAGAATTACAGTGACTTCGTTTGAATGGATTTTCTCAACTCATAAATATTTAATCTTTGAAAGTATTCTGAAAAAGTATGCAAAATACATTATATGCAAATGAATATTTATAATCTATATAAATATTTTGGATTATAAAAGGAATAGAAAATCATGAATCTATAAATGTCGTATTTTTCAATTGATGAATTCGAATTTGAATGTATCATTCATCTATCATTTTTAAAGACAATGCGTTAAAATTAAGGCAATATTAATATATTGTAGGTAAGTTATTTAAGATTAACTATGGTTAAGATTACCTCGTTTTCCATTATTATTTTGGTGCTTCTCTAAATGTATGTTTTCTCTTAATATCCTGATCGTATTTAATGATTATGATCTTTAGAAAGAGCCCTTTTCAATTTATAGATCCACCGAATAGTTGTAATGATAAATTCTCCGACCGCTTGAAGACGAGTTAAGTGAGGAGACAAAAGATGTTTTAGTGAAATGAAGGCTGTGTTAATGGAAAAGGGGATCAAACCGCATTCTTCCCTTTATCGGAGAATTCGCTCCACCCAATCAACCATCTTCTTTATTTCCCCTTTTATTTTAATCTCAGAAAAGTTACATCACTGTGAAAGGGATTCGCACCACTTCTTACGATTCAAAAGGGCCAATAAGAAAGTATCGGAAATTACTGGAAATGAAAGAAAGGGTGAATTGTATGTGACCACCGAAAAAAATATGGTCTTCAGGTTATCTATAAGTAAGCATTTTCATTTATGTTTCGGTTTAGTATTCATGGGTTCCTTATCGATTCCGCTATTCACTTAGTGATGATTAAAAACCAACATCAGACGTATTTCAAAAGGAATACAAATACGTGCAAATAATTCTAAATTCAAATATACGGTGTTAATTTTAAATTATTATTGAATATGGAAAATAAAAATATAACACAATTGGAAATAAGAAAGAACATCCTATAGTATTCATAAATATGGACGATCGTGGATAATATACTTCAAAAAGAAAGGGAACGAATTAAAGGACCAATTTTTATTGAGTGATAAGTAGTTCTTTAAATGTAAGCAGTGAACTATAGATCCAGGTGCGGAGAATAGGAAAGAATTCAAAAATATGTTCAAACTAAAAGTAAGGTAAATGTTCCCTTCAAATTTATTTATTAAGTAGCTAAGTTATTAATAAGTTAGGGGTCAAAAAGTTATGCTCTGAGTTCATAAACTTGATCACCTTTTAGTGTGCAATATTTGCGATGAAAATTCTGCTTTTGAAGTATTCCTTAGTTATCTATCGAGTGAGTATTACGACTTAAATGCTTTTTTAAGGCAAATATGCAAAAACTATCCGTAAATGAAGAAAATTGGTTATTAGGACTTCGACGGACGATTCTCAATAAGAATGTCGTATGGAATTATTATTAAATTTCTCCAAAATAATTCTAAAGTTGACACTTCAACGAGAGATCCATATTTCCCCAATTTTGCATGGGATTCCACCTCAGAATGGATTTAAATTTTAAATGAAAAAAGCGAACGATCGCCGAGGACAATTTAAGGAGTTTTATTGTAGTGCGCAACAGCGAAGGCGTGTGTTTTGGGTGTGTATGGAAGCAGATAAGGCGACGTAGCGGGGAACTTAATTAACTCTGCGAGTTTTTTTGTGGGAAGAGAGGGAGTTATTGGCAAAGGGGGGCCTGTTTCTGGCGAACGGATTGACAGGAAAGGGGAGACACAAAAGGGGAGCTTTTTTGTCGTGTGGGTGGTGGTCCACAGAGCGATGGGGCGAATTTGAAAGGATCGTGGAGGGGCGTGAGAGAATTAGGCACCCTTGGGTGCGTGTTGCTTGGTGCCGATGGGTGTTGAGTAGTCACCCTGTGGTGTCCAATAGAAGGGAGCCCGGCGGGGGACCCGGCATCGAGTCCCATCAAAGATTTGGATGTTGCCCTCAATAGGTAGTCATCGAGGCAAAGGACTTAATCTCTTCTAATTCCGCAGAATCGATCCTTGCAGCTGTTTGTAGCCCTTAAAAAAGTCACCAGCACTTGTTAATTTTGAGTTGCCTATTCGTTAACTTCTGTTATACATTAATTCATTCTGTTCTTGTGTTTCCTACGTAATTATATCACCTTTTTGTACGCGTTTAAAATACGCTATTTCTACGAGAATATGACAATATATTAATAGTATATATTTCAGTCATATATGTCTCATATATATATATCTATTATATATAGACGCTTCGGGGGGATATATATATATATATAACATATATATATATATATAGGATATTAATGTCAGGCCCAAACCGCTTCGGCCACGGAGCCGCCGATTTTTTTACATTATGGCCCACAAAATCTCACTCAGGAAAAATTGGAATATGCACTCTACCTATCATGGGTTCGATTCTAGGAGGCCCTAAAAATCGACTTTCCCCCGTAAGAATGCATGGGGCCGTTTTTCAAATAATTTTTAAAAATACTTCCCATTACGCTAGAAAGATAATATTTCATAGAGCTATTGCTATAATAATTATTTACTCAAAAATGGTATTGTTTACGTACAATTGGTCATGGGTTCGATGCCAGGAGGTGAAAAACTTTCAAAATTTGAAAAATCGTAGCTCTATTAATATGAAGCATAGATCATTCAAATTTTTTACACTTATAGGTAAGTATATTATATACTTCGGAAAAAATCATCACGTGCCTACGTGTCACGGGTTCGATACCAGAGCGTCCCGTAATCTCGATTTTCCCCGTTAAGAATGCATGGGGCTGTTTTTCAAATAAATTTAAAAATACTTCCCATTAAGTTCAAAGAAAAAGATTTCATGCAGCTATTGCTAATATATATGTCTACGGAAAAATGTAGTATTTTACGCACAATCGGTCCTGGGTTCGATTCCAGGAGGTGAAATATTTTTGAATTTTAAAAAATTGTAGCTCTCTAAATATCGTACATAGACCTTTCAAATATTCATCACGGATAGATACTTACAAAATGTAATTGGAAAAAAATCAACATTTGCCTATGTGTCACCGGTTCGATTCCAGAGCGACCCGTAATCTCGATTTTTCCCGTTTAAAATACATTGGCCATATTTCCGATAGCTTTTTATGACACTTTCCAACCGCGCAGAGGTTCAAAATTTCACACAGCCATTAAGGGGACCATTCTCATATAAAAGCTATCCTAAGACTATCGTAAAAGGTCGTTGGTTCGATGCTAGGGGGCGTTAACTATATCTCCATTTGAAATGCATAAGGAATTTAGGAATCATTTTAAGGTACTTCCTGAATGAATTTCCGTTTGCAATTCGGGGTGTTTATAAAGTCCACCATACTCAAGCGAAAGATTACAGTAATTTTAGCAGGATTACCTTGGTTCGACGCCGGGGCGGGATTTTAGCTGCCCAAAGAAATGCATCGGAAATCGTATCCAGTGCATTTTCAGCTGCGTTAATGCCCTTCACTTAATGTTTAGCAACGTTTGAGCAGAGTAATCTTTCGAAAATTTTATTATTCACTAAAGATAAATTATTGCATTGCTTGCTGTAAGCAAGCGCACCTTTACTCGTATATATATATATACGAGTAAAGGTGTGCTTGCTTACAGCAAGCAATGTGATAATATATCTTTTAATAAAATGTAAGATTTTTCGAAATATTATTCTGAAAGTCCATGCTAAACATAACGTAAATGAACATTTTCGCAGCGAGCTTTACATTGATTTCGATTTCCCATGCATTTCTTACGGCAACATTATTCCCGCCCAGGCGTCGAACCAAGGCTTTTCTGCGAAAATTACTGTTATCTTCCGCTTGAATATGATTGACTTTATAAACACTCCAAATTTCAAAAGGAAATTCACTCAGAAAGTACCTCAAAATGTGTCCTAAGGTCCCTATGCATTTCAAATAGAGATATAGTTAACGCCCCCTAGCAACGAACCAACGACCTTTTACGACTATCTTAAGATAACTTTTAAATAAGAATAGTCCCCTTAATGGCTGTGTGAAATTTTGAACCTCTGCGCGGTTGGGATATGTCAAAAAAAGCTTTCGGAAATCTTACCAACGTATTTTAAACGGGAAAAATCGAGATTACGGGACGCTCTGGAATCGAACCCGTGGCACATAGGCAAATGCTGATTTTTTTCCAAGTACATTTTATAAGTATCTATACGTGTTAAACGTTTGAATGAACTATGTACGATATTAAGGGAGCTACAATTTTTCAAAATCTGAAAATATTTCACCTCCTGGCATCGAACCCAGGACCGATTGTACGTAAAATACTACATTTTTCCGTAGACATATATATTAGCAATAGCTACATGAAATCTTATTCTTTTAGCTTAATGGGAAGTATTTTTTAAATTATTTGAAAAACGGCCCCATGCATTCTTAACGGGGAAAATCGAGAATACGTGACGCTCTGGAATCGAACCCGTGACACGTAGGCAACTGTTGATTTTTTTTGAAGTATATTATATACGTACCTATAAGTGTAAAAAATTTGAATGATTTATGTAACATATTAGGAGAGCTACGATTTTTCGAAATTTGAAAATATTTCACCTCCTGGCATCGAACCCATGACCGGTTATACGTAAAAAATAGCATTTTTCCGTAGATATATATGATAGCAATAGCCACACGAAATCTCATTGTTCTAGCATAATTGAAAGTATTTTTAAAAATAATTTGAAAAACGGCCCCATGCATTCTTACGGGGGAAAGTCGATTTTTGGGACCTCCTAGAATCGAACCCATGATAGGTAGAGTGGATTTCCGAATTTTTCCTGAGTGAGATTAAGTGGGCCATTACGTAAAAAAATCGGCGGCTCCGTGGCCCGAGCGGTTTGGGCCTGACATTAATATCCTATATATATGAATATATATATATATGTTATATATATCCCCCCGAAGCGTCTATATATAATAGATATGTCTCATATATATATATATATATATATATATATATATATATATATATATATATATATATATATATATATATATATATATATATATATATATATATATATATATATGAGACTGCAATTTGAAAACTGTTCTGTTAGAGTGTTTATCAAATATTTTTTGGGCACTTAATCGCATGGATACCTTTGATAACTCTCTATCCCTTCTACGATTAACACCGCATTGCTCTGTCAATCTGCACTCACCTGTCCCTCAATGGATTTGAGACAATCTCTACTCAGAGATCCTTTTTTGCGTCGAATCCATTGTCGAGTGCTATTATGTGCAGCGTCCATTTGAGACATCTCTAGTGAATATAATTTGTATTGTAGAGCACTGAAATGGAGCCGAATTGAGCGTAACATGGATTAGACATTTGTATGAAAGAGTGGAGAGATTAGTTCAACTGGCTTTTTATGCGAGACATTGCTCATTACAAACGGATTATGAAATGCGAAGAGAATTTCTCCACGATTACGGGAGTACCTTAGTTTGAGTGCATAATATTAAATTGCCGTTCATTTGAGTAACGTATTTGAGGTTCTTTCAGTATCGCACCTGGATGTACTATATTTCGGTTTATTTAAAAATGAGATTGCTGCATTTGATCTCGAGAAGAATCAATGCGAATTTAAGAGTTGATATGAGAGCAATCGTTGCCTATATTTTATATTTAATAGAGAAGAGAAATTCAGATGAACTTATCGGTGATAATGTGTTTTGGAACGCGGTCTATATTCAGTACATGATACAGTTATTTAGTCCTCCAAGGCTGTCTTCTGAAAACTTTAGGATGAAAATACGATTTAATTTAGTCTTTAAAAATACAGTTACCCTCGCCTTAAAAATGTAAAAATTAATTATATTTATCGCTAACTTTATGTGTAATTACCTGCTGCAAATTAATCTGCCATTTTCGAACCAATGAAATATTGTTTCGATACACTGATGCCTAAAGATAAATATGAAAGAGACGTGTATAAATATTCAGGAAAAACGTGGCAAATGGAAGTTAAGAAAGAAGGAAAACATATCTACCCCCTTACACTGTATAATGCGCTCTTGAGTACCTTAAACTCATTATGTATTTCACTCACCTCCAAGAAATGTTAGAATGAGCCATTGCACTTCGTCATAGAGTCCGAGAATCAAATATTGACTCAGAATTAATCGCCCTTAGCGATCCAGTCCTTAGAAATTCTGCATACTTACGTAAATAATTTTAACTAGAGTTTCCTTAAGTCGTTTCCTTCAATAATCAAAGGCGTTTTGGTGTCTAAATAGCAATTATTCTTTGTGTTTGTTTCTTCGCATCTTTGGAATAAACATTGACGTATTTCTTTTTATAAATCATTTCTTGGAATTAATAGAATCGTCGGGGCAATTTTGGCTTTACGAGAAGGACACGCGTAAGGGGAGAGTGCAATCAGCAAAGCACACACAGTTTATGGGGAAGACGTGTTGGAAGGATTAGGGGATATGAGGTGTGAATTCTCACAGAAAATGTCGAAACGGGCAAATTATTAAGTTATAGCGACGAATGCATAATCATAATCATTTATATGATGCTATTTTAATACGAACTGATGGGATTACTTATATTTCCAATGAAGTCTATCTTAAAGTCCATTACTTTGAATTTAATATCATCTCATTGTTTGCTATAATTTTGATAACTTCAGATTATTCTCATATTTCGAGGTTGTGATCCTTCATGTGCATTCGATTCTTCAAAAGCCTTAGTTATTTTATTATTAAGTTTTGAATTGATGAGGTTTGTTTCTCTGCTTAGTTGTTTCTAACACTCAGTTGAGTGAGAAGTGATGTTCTTTAAGTTGAAATCGTTTAAAAACGACATATTTCAGATGAAAATCGTACGAATTTGCCGAACATTTGTTGAAATGCATTCGAATGAATATTTTTCGAGCTTTTTCTCGAAGCGAATAAAAAAGAAGATAGAAAAACCTTTTAATGGATTCGAATTGAAAAGCCAACGACTGTTTCGCGCGAACACCTAAATCAGACCATTAAATTGGAAATTAATTGGCAAAAAAACGCAGACAGAAATTCCGATGGCATTTGAAATTTCATTGGCAACGGAAATTCACAATGGCTGCAGCCGAGTTTTTTAAAGTAATTGATACATTCTTTATTTTGCAGCTATTTCACGTGTAGTTTGCGAGATTAACACGAAAAAATGTTTGGATGATTTGATGATTGAAGTGGAAATATTCAATTCCGAATCATCAATCAACTGATTGATTCGCATTTGTTGAATAGAATAGACGATTTATTGAATAAACTTTCGGTGCAATTTATATTAAATTAATATAAATAAATAAATAAATAAATAAATAAATAAATAATTTTGATTGATAAATCTAATTAACGGAAATTGTATATTTGGACCTTTGCATTTCTAAAAGAATGTCAGTTCATATATCATATTATTCTATTCATTGGCGAGATAACTTTTTGCATTGGACGAGTTATTCTTTAATTATATTATGAATTTCATTTAAATGGAAAACAAATCCATCTATTTATGTTTACTATACACGTTTACTTGTCCTTTTAAATTGTTTTTCTTCTTTATAATGATGGATAACAATAGGTATCATATCCTGGTTCCTGTATTATAGAGTGGCTATTTCACAAATCATACCATATTTTTTTTAATATATAACATTTTAAGTGAAAAATGAAATACATGTGAACTCGAGAATCGAATAATTTATTTTAAAATATTAGATGAGTCAAATTCGAAATAAACATCAAAAGTGAAATTCTTTCGCAAAACAAATGTGAAAACATTTTATTGGTATCGATTTAATAAACGCATTGAAGTTGAAATAAATTGTAATCATTTCCTGTTATATTCTATGACGTCATTAAATCATACACTGTCATTATTTTCTGTTATTTATAATTTAGCATTCGCCTCTAAAACTCTCTTTTATTATCCTCTATTTATATTTAGTCCTCTTTCTTCAGTTAAACGTCTCCTTTTAGCCAAACCACATTTTATTGATCCTCTTCCATGGCTCCATGTATTCCGATCCGTCCGATTTAGAAAGCCAGTTTGTCGTGTTCGATATTCAAATCATCGAATGAGATTAACTTAAGGTTGTGTATTATTTTTTTAAACTATTGTGTTTATGCTAAAATGGAAAATAAAATCGTTTGCTTTGTTCAAATTTTGCGTGAAAGATTCAAAATATAAAAATTTACTCTAAACATTTTATTTGAAGGCTAATAACTCTTTATTATTTAAGTTTTGTTGTTACATTAATACAATTAGAATCTTTGTCGTGTTCTTTTCTTCTGTAAAGGAAATGTACTTTCTAAGAAATCCTTCGAAAAACATTTGAGAGGTTTAAAGCGATATATTTTCACAGTGAATCCATTTTATCGTCTTTTTATGTTCATTTCGGTTACGTGTTTCACGCCATTTTGATCGTAGCTATGACGTAGTTTGAAGGGGGGGAAGAATGTCAAGAAAAGAGATTTCGAAGAAAAGGATTTGTTCCGTTACCATGGGTGACAGAAAAGCTATGGCAAATAAGAAATCTCTGAGAAACCTCAAAAAGCTCTCGAATCCAAACTCTACCACAGTTCCCCCTTCGAATACCTTTTGTGCTTCTTTAATAAAGACACGCTGTGCTTTACGTTCATTAAGCAAAAGTGGTCTCTGTGATATCTTTCTTTATGTTCGTGAATCTTATGCACTGTTGTTGGCGAAATTTAAGTCAGTGGATAGCGATGATTAAAAAAATACTCATTTCATATCGTACATCTCAATTCATCTATTATTTTATGTTCCGAAGAAATTTATGTTACATAAGAAATCATGCTATTCGACATTTTTAATACTGATGTTCATAATATTTTAAAAAATGTGAAATATATAATTCACCTTAAATCTACGATTACGATACAATATTTAGGAAAAAGGAATTGAAGTATCTGAAAAGAAGAGAACTGAGGTATCGTTTTCAATATAAAAATTTGTTTTCTTCCTTTTATTTCGAATCAAATGAAATTTCATTTCATCCTAAGAGTTCTCGTAATTTTCATTCTTCTTTAAAGTGTTTGAGTTTGCATTTTTTCATTTCCTTTCTTTGGCGTTTTCTTCCTCCGAATATTGTTATTCTTTCCTCTTCTTTTCAATCTCTTTCCTTCGTTTTACGCTCAGTCGGTCGAATATAACGCTTCTATTTCTTTTTGAAAATTCGATCCATTCAAACCGCGAAGGGTTCTTTTTTGAAGATGTAAACTTCCATTTATAATTGGCGCTCTTGGATACGAACCACAGCTTACGGAAAAGTTTACTAGTCCTTTATCTGCTTGTAATTCTATTTTCCCCTTTTTATTGTTTCAATCTGTAATTTGAGAGAATTATGATCTATGATTGCTCTCAATTTAGTGCGAAAAAATGAAAATATATTTCCTAAGTATCAACATTTATCTCATAAATTTCTTAAAGAATCAATATTTATGATAATTACCTATTAAATATTTCCATCTTAAATGTGAGAGATGAGAAAGATTTCGAATTCTTTAAAAACTATAGGTTAAGCATATAGAGTATAATTTTCCTATTTTAAATCAACAACGAATCCTTATATAATTGATTCTAAACCATATTACATTCTTTTCGATACGTAAAAGAAATCTCTTCTTAACATTTTTATACTCTTATGGATTCTACATCGTAAACACTATTATATTTCTCAATTTTTTGTTTATTGGGTTTACGAGGAGACGTTAAAGATTACATTTTGTTCCTACGGAACATCTAAGTATAACATTTTCTAAACTTGATGTTTTGACAATCGATAACAATCAATACAAAAGAAAATATTTCAGCAATATAAGCATTTTATAGCGTTAGTTATTTATGAAACGCAATCACTTGAAAAATTCAACGCATCTTCAAACGAAATGACTTTCTTAAAATCGCAATTTGTATCAACTTTGGTGACCTGATTTGGTTTATTCATAAATCTCTACTTTAACTCGGAGGGATACATTTACTATGTACCGTTCTATTGTGCGCCGTGATAAATAGTCCGCCTAAACTGCTCCCCTAACAGTTGTGAGGAATGCGACACCGTCTTTCGTCGACCACATGCCTTTAAGATGCGCGGAATTCCAACTGCATTGAGACGTACAACGCCTTTGTGAGCGTTCCTTTTGAAGCGATGTGTTTCGTACGCGAATCTCAGAACCTGCGAAAGACGCTTTCATTGTGTCCTCCCACAATAACTTCCTTCCACCGCATAAATGTATATCCGAGCGCAATTCTAAAGGGAGGTGGGAAAACTTATTCCCAGGGTTTGTTTCGTAGTTTCTGCGAAGATAAAGCGCCGAAGTTCCACTTAACGAAGGGCTTTTCTCATCAATACATATACGTTTCCAGATGAATACATATTCCTCTTTTAGGGAATACATATGTATATACACTCATAGAAATTAGTAATAGAAATTTAAATCCCTTTTTTCGAACTTTTCGTGTGAAAGGAAGACTAAATGAATCACAGCAAAAAATATTGGCGAATATCAAAGACAGAAGTGATTCTTTGAGCTATAACATTAATTTCTAAGCATGCATGATTTTTCTGAGTTAGTATATGAAAACATTTTTCCGGAAATGAAGAAGAAATGGTGATAATAAATTACCATATAGGATTATTATTCGTTCCTTAAGAAAGACCAGTTAAGACCTCAGCGAATGTTTCCTTCTGCAAAATCGATATAATATTAATGTTATGAGGAATTCTTAAAGAAAACCTTAAATCTTAAAACATTCCGCTTTTTTCAAATGTAAGGCTATTTAGAATTCATATAATCACTCGTATAATCAAAGCCACTTTAATACCATGAAAATGTTGTAGAGTTAATAAGGAAAGAAGCAGTATAATAAAGAAAACTTGATAATTATCAGAGAAAATTTGCTTCACCAGCGACCGGTTTCGTAATTTTAAATTCCATCCTCGTAAAATTAGGAGCCAGTCGATAGTGGAGCAAATTTTCTGTGGAAATCATAGTTATTTTCTTTTTACTTTGGCTTCCCACGAATTCACGCCTGCTAATATTGATTTCAGGAAAGAAGCAGTTTGCTATTCTACTGTCGATTTTCTTCGGAATATTAAGAAAAATTTCATCGATGAGGAAAAAAAAGAGAATTTATATGATAATTCGGAAAGTCTTGAAGTAAATTTAAATTAAACTTTCTTTTAGGAAGTTCAAAACCTGGAATTTTCCAGGAGATAGTTTGGAATAGTACATAATGCATCGCTATCAACAGAAAAACTTTCTCATTTACTCTAATGTCATCTAAATCCGAATAAATGTAATGATTATGTTTATTCAGATAGAAACAGTCCTCGTTAAAATTTTAGAAATTTTTCATACAAATCGCTCTAAGACATCATAGGATGAATTGGGATACTTCGAATGAATGATACTGTTCCGTAGATACTGTAATTGTGACGACGAAGATGTATTCCCGTTGATCTTGTGTGTGTAAGACTGCCACTCATGAGGAGTGGTATCGGCTGAAGAGGCCTTCGAAAGAGAGGCACGTTTAGCGAATCAGACTCCAGATGCATGTTGTTACTTGTGAAGTCGCAGGTGGGCCATCACAAAGGACCCATTCTGTCCGACCATTGTGACGCACGCGTTCACAGACTTCCGGTACTCGATGGATGTCAAGAGATCTCCTGCAGCGATGCGGAACCGCTCCCAAGTGTCCCATAATTAATCGATTCCGAAGCAATCTCTAGATTTTTTGCGGGAAAAGGATTACATTTTCAGGTGAACGCCGAGAAAACGGCCAATTGTCAGGGAATTGTTTTGGGAAGTTTCAAAAGAATCAACGTATTTTGGGTGAATTACGGTGTACGTTCTGTTTGACTAGGAAAAAGCTTTTAGAATGCATGATGATCAGTTCGGTCACCCAATTTAGATTCACGTGAGTTATTGTAAATTAGTGTCAACGACTTTGGTGAATCCAATATGTTGTTCTTAAGCGATAAATATCAATCCCCTTTCTCATTGAGTTAGCAAATGTAAGAAATACGTTTGAATGCAGTTCAAAGATGTTTAGCATTTTAAGTATGAATGTTTATATTACCGATTGCGTACTCACTACCCATTTTTGCAGTTTCTCTTAACTGAGAATAATAGCATTTCGTTTTTGATTGGTCCATACATTTTCATGAGGATAGAGTTATACATGTATTTCTTGTTTAATTTAAAACTTTAGTATTTCATCTTAATTTTGGTGAAATAAGATGTTTCATTCATGATCATTGAAACATCTTTTTTATCATGAAATGGTTTTTAAATACGGCGAAACATTAAAGTCCATAATAAATTAGTAAAAGGCTTTAAAAATTTCCCCTTAAGTGTGTACAAATGGCATATATTGCTGAGAGCGTAGCAATCGCTAAGGATCAGTTGTGACATTTCTCAGGAAAATAATCTCACATTTACTTTCCTCATTTATTTCCTTAATTTGAGAAGCGATCTGTCCTCTTATATTTTCAACTTTTTAACAATTTTCAAATGAATTAACTTCACAGATAAGTGAACAAATGTTATATGAATATGCTTTAGACATTTAGCCTTAGTATTTATTTAGTTTAGTAGCCTTAGACCGTATTTCGGGACGAGATAATGCAGAAAGGGCTGTTTCACGATAATACACAATTCACGATCTCATCCGATCTCTTGGCGATGTTTCTGGACAAGATTTATCATCGTAGGATTTTAATGTACGTCTTTATGATTAGTATATCTTCTCCAATTGATGTATTGAAGGATATTCATGAGGTCAATATTAAAATAATTTGATAAATCATTTCAGGATATTTTTGCGTCTCCATAATACGGACTTCCCAAAGTGGACATACATTCCAAAGATCACAATTCGAAGTTGCCGAATACATTTAACAATTAATCATTTACTATCAATATTACCCAATTAGATATGGTAAAATCGTTAAAGTAAGAGAGTTACAGTAAATAATGAGGAATTGTACAAATGGTTCATTGAGTTTGATTTAAAATATCAAAAATGTCCTTATTTTATTTTGCTATGAATTATTGCTATTAAATGTACATTCACTCTAAGTTAGTCTTCTGTGAATCAGTTGAGGTGTTGTGGTAATTCATAATGGTAAGATTCTCGAAATTCTTTTGACTTTTTACCACAAAAATATTTTTATCAAGAAACAGAAATTTTTCTGTTTGTTAATATTTTTGCGGTAAAAAGCACAAATCTATTTGAGAATAGTAATTTATTTCGTAGGAATGGAAAATCTTAAGACTCGCACAATTTTAAAAAAGCAGTTTCGATGGTCAAAGATCGAATGGACCAGCTGTGGAGAGTCAATCACGTGGATGCTGATTCGATGCCTCAGCGGTTAACCCGCTCTTCATGAAACCACCTTCGGTCTAATGTAAAACATCAAAGGGTCTTCGAATCACTGTTTACATATCCAAAGATCTTCATTCAGTGGTCAATCAGCCCCAATTACCTCCCCCTTCTACTGCTCCTAGAGATGCCGCTGCGGTAACCGGAATAAATAGCGAGGGCCCCTTTGGGTGGGGCCCAAAAGGATTGCGAGTCCCTTTCGCAGACAACGAAGCGAACGCAAAGTCAACTTCTTTTTTAAAAGAGATTTCCCAAATCAATTTCCATATCATTCACACGACGAATCGAATTCGCCTCTCTAATCGAGAGAATCTTTCCTTGGGATTTATTCGAAATGTATGCAAATGAATTAAAAATACATTTTACTATTCGAAATGTACGTCAAAACATTTTGGGAAAAGAAGAGATGATTATTGATGGTAAATTGATGTGCTCAATGGCAAAGTACCTTGGATTCTGTTCACTCACGAGAGATACCTATTCATTTACTAATGTTCTATGTGTTTAGGAATTTGATGGAAGAGAATTATCTAGAATTTCCTAACTATGAAAACAGCGTCTCTTATATTCTTTTGAATGGAAAATGGGCGTGAAAGCTGCCTGAAAATTTCTTTTGTATGGACCCTTATAATGTTTTTAGTTTTGTACCTTTTTATATTAACAATTCGTTTTTAACTATATATATATATATTTAAAATTCGTCATTCATTTATTAAGTATATGTTTATTTATCTATTTATGTACATAATTTTATTTTAAGTAGAGCAGTTTATCAAAAATTTCAATAGTTCCGTTAGTTTATCCGTTATAATATAACGGTTTTAGTTCACTCGAAGATCGATTTCAAATACTTTTTCGATCGATAGTATTTAATACGAAATCGGTTTTTCCGATCCAATTTTTGCTCCGTTGGAATAAGAATTGCAACGAATTGACATATCAAATTACGAAACTAGGGATTCCAGAAATGGATAATCATATTCACCCCTTCAATCGTTTGAATGACAAAGCGGAGCAGCAAAAGCGTGTTTTTTCTGATATTGGAATTTGCTCGGTTGCATTTCGATCGAAGGACGTATTCACCTTTTGGCAGCTGTTCCAACCGCCAATCGAACGGATCGATACGTAATAAAAAAACTAATCTTCATAACATGGAGGAGAACAAGATGAGAATGGGAGGTTCTATTTGAGGAAAAGGTATATCGAGGCCATGAAATCCGGTGAATGAGATTATCTGGACCCTTTTGGGACACCTGCCCTTCCACACAAAGTCCACCTCTAACATTGCAACAGATATATATCAGTGGCTGCACCAGAAGACAGTATTATGTTAGACTCGTAATTCATGACCTCCCCTCGAATAGAGAATAATGGCACTTTTGCAATATATTCCAACAAATGTGATCCTTCAACGTTCACAAGTTAATGTCTGTGCACTATTTCTAATCTAAAATTTTGAATTATGTAACACTTTGATTTATTCTTTGAATTCTACCCCAAATTCCTTATGATACTTCTACTCAAGGATAAATAAAACCAGACTTTTCAAATCTCGGTATTCTTTAATTCTGATAATATCTCTAATAAAACAGTTGATGACGTTTCTCGAATATCATATAATATCTTTTGATGTCCAATGGCTGTCCTATCTTTTTGCCATTCAAACTTCTCGTGTTCTATAAGTACGTTGTTGTCAAAACAAAGTTCACTGTTCCTTAATTTTACGAAATCCTCTCGTTCTAAAACGTCGAATACCTCTTCTGTAAGACTGCCAATGGCACATGCCATGTGTGGATTTAATTTGTTATACACAACTTATGTATTCGATACTTGATCAACTTCCAATTTGGCGATACTGATTGTGAGGCGAATCCGCAAGACATGTGTGGCATTCATCTATTCATAATCCTCTTAAACTCGTTGTTCATTGTACTCAAGTATACCAACTCCGGATTTTTCTTTGTGTTTAGGATAATATTGTCTTCTTATTATTCAATAAGAATTAGAAATAGATTGTAATGGGATATGAACAGTTTCATAAATAAAACGATCTTCATTTCAAGTGTTCTTTGTTTGTAAAGCGTTAAATTGATAATTATGAGATAGTGACAGTTGAAAATTAAACTTTACTTACAAAAACCTCGTAAGAGTGTTACTGTGGAGTCATTTTGTTACGAAATTTTAATTTACCAATAAAATAATTTAATGGATAAAGTGGAAGTTTTCTTCACAATATTATACGCTTTTAATACTTATGGTGAATGAATAATTAATGTAACGAAGTAATGTTTCTTATAAGCAAATAAAAATACTAAATAAAATCGAGATAAACAATGAAAGGGCAAAACCGAATGAGGGTTCCGTTGATTGGTCGTCTAGGGGAAGTCCTTTTTGTGTTCCCTCAAGAGTGACGTAATGGACTGCCTTGGTGACGTCACCAGTCTCTGCATTTGAAAGGACTTTTCTAAAGATTCGTGTGCCACGTGGCCACCATTGATTCGACTATTTTCCCTCGTTTCGGCTTCTTTAGTTTTCTCCAAATCTGAAACGATTCTCATTCCTTAAGTATTTAAATATCCGTATTTTACGCGTCGCAAGGTAAAAGTAGTTGTCGATTGAGGAATATATTGGGCCAAACTGATGCCTAAATTAACTTTCAGAAAAGCATCTTGTCCTTCCTTAATTTATTTGGTGTATGTCAGTAGGACCTTTAGCGACATACATCCGAGAACTCAGTTATACTCAATATTTATGTATTTTATTCTCCGTTTTGATTTAGATATTTACATATTCTGTAGTTTAAACGCTTCACTAACTCTTCCTTATCAAAAGAAAACTATGATCTCATCCAATGAATAATCTCTGTACGACATAAATTATAAAACAACAAAAGATAAATTATGCTGAGGATCGCACAATGTTTACAAGCATTTTCACATTTATCTATAGACTTCAAGGGTTCTTTTTTAACACCAATAGCTCCAACAATTTAAGCCTTCGTAAAGAGCATTTCCACTCAAAATGATTGGATGCGATAGCTCTCAGACTGTCCCACTTTCAATCGATCATTTTCGGAAAAAAAACTTCGAAATCTCGAGGGATTCGCACATTTCTAATTCAAGATCCAAAAAGTATTGCTTCGAAACTTTCATCAAAATTGTACATGTATAGACATAAATAGAGTTGCTTGTATAAGATTTTGAACAATTTATAGGAACACAGATCTTCTTTATAAATATCAACTTCTGTTTGAAAATTAATGAAAAAGGATATGAAGGGTAAACAAGTTGTTCATAAGCCCAATCTTTATTTGGAGAAGCGGAAGATTTCGAAGGACGATTAAGGTTTCATTTCTAACTCAAAATTCACGATCTGTTTCAAGATTTTCTCCCCGCATTTCCTCCCTATTCCGTACACAAACTCTGACACCATTCCGCATTTCCCGAACTGAACCGAACAAGGAAATTGGATAAAAAGGGATCCGATACTTTTACTGGAATTTGCGGAACCGTTTTATGGAATAATTATATTCAAACCATTTCTCCTTAAAAAGGTCTCGAATTGGAATTCCTTGGAAAGAGAAAGAATCCGAGCAGTTTTGCATAAGCATTGGATGAGAAAGGATCGAATGACTGCTCTAAATTCATTCGATTCTTGTTAAGGCAGCGTTCCGTTTAAAATCTCTCGTTTCTTCGAAGTTTCCCGGGATTGAGACTATGATAAATCACACTGTTGCTCCGAACGAAAGTATCTGTTCATTCAAAAGCCGTTTGAAGATGAATATAAACATGAGGGTGAAGATCGTATTACAATTTATGTCACTTAAATGACCTTAATCTTTCATCTTCATTTTTTCTTATCCCTAAATTCTAAAATAAGGGTCTTTGTAATGAACGCTTTATAAAGTCGAAAAGAGAATTATCTAATCCTTTCACAAATAATGTAAATAAGTTAAGAAAGCTTTTTAATTCTCCGGAATTATATTTTCTCCGGAGTATCGTATTCTCCGTGAAATAGCTCTCTTCCAACGCGTACCACTGGTCCACTCTCGAAATATTCGCTTAACAAGTGCAACTCCCCCCTTAGGAACCCCCCCTTCTCAGCCATGCGACGCAAATGCGTTCAGACATTCATTCTTTTACACTTCAAATCCCCCCTCTTGTTATGATCCCCATTCGAATGGAAGTAATCTAATTGATAAAAACGTATTTCAATCGAGATTTAGTTCGTAAAACTGCACATATTGCCGTAGACGGTGGTTTAGTCTCTTGAATTCCAATCAGTTTATCACCGATTTGCTTTCGATGATCTCAAATTAAACATTTCTGCCATTCGCTCTCAGGATTTTGCAGCTCTGGACTTCTAAAGTCCTTGGATAAACCTCGATCGCTGATTTTTAAATTCACAATAGTTGAAATTTAATTAAATTGACATTATTATTGACAAATTTATTCACAAATTCCTTTTATTATAACACTTTTATAATTAAAGTGTCATCATCTTAAAAGGCATTCGATGTATATAAAAATCTTCCTCACTATCTGCTATAATGCATCTTTCTTATAGTTTATTTGAAAATAGGTTGCGTATTGTGTTCTCTGAAATATTATCTTGTTTGAAACGATGAGAGCACGTCCGAGAATACGAGATCTGGATCATGGATATTCATCGAAATAATCACTTATCTATTAATCTAAATAACATTATTCTTATAATTTTTGGTAAGCTAAGATTATTAGGAACACATAAAAGCCACTTTAAAACTTCTAATCCTTCCCCATCAACACCCAAGTTAGCCAAATAAGCTTATCTTAGTCTTTTTCAACTTTGTCCTGTAAAAAAAAGAGCGGGAAAATGAACAGTTGTTGCCGATAAGAATTAGACGACCGAACAGAGAAATTTCATTTGTTGTTTTTTTTACCGAAGATTATTCAAAGGCAATGAAACGATGGCGAAGAGAATGCGAAGGGGAAGTCGACCGATGGATGTCAAAAGATCTTAAAATCGGAAGCCCAAAAATCGAAGTAAAAGAAAATAGACATTTCAAATATTTGGGCAACAAGGATACGAAGAGTAAAGAATCAAATGGCCGATCAAAGGGACTGGAAACCCTCTGAGGAATTATCGAATTGAAAGGCAGATATCAGAAAAAAGGCTTAAATTTAAGGACGCATTAATATATCCGCCAAGAACATTGTTTCCTTCGAAGAATGTGTGAGAAAACAATTGCAAAGCGCGAATAGAAATCGAAAAGTGCAAATATAACGAACAGCAGCTGAAGAGAAAAACTTTGAAAAAAGACACACAAATGTTGAAGAGGGAAGTCTCAAAGGAAGTGGAAGAGAAAATTAATGTTGAAATAATGAGAGAAGATAAGAAAGGCTAAAAAAAGAGAATGCATTGGCGTCTGAATGTAAATAATAATGTATATAATAATATAATGCGCTAAATCCTTTAGGACATATTAAAATTCGGTATCCGTTGCACGCCTTCGTTAAAGAACTCGAGTGTGATAATGGTGAATGAACTTACTCAATGAACCACTGCATTAAATTCCTCACAAAAGCCAATGACAACTATTGGAACTATAGCTCAATTCATTCGTGAGAAAAAAGGTTCGTAGCAAAAAGTAATTTGAAGCAGTGTTGCAGCTGTGTTCCAAAAGGACAATGATCTACGAATATTTCCAGTGAAGATTTCTTCATGAATGATTCCTTATGTACGATGCACCAGAGTGTTATGGAGTGGAGAGTAAGAAAGAGTTGAAAAGAAATTACAGAGAATAGCAAGATTGTGATTGAAAATTCCCTTTTATCCGAAGAGGCGAAAACGATATGCGTGGGTGACAGAGTATACCTTTGAAACCATTCACCTTTTGTGTGGAGAATTGGGGTGGATTTCATTACCAATATACATTGTATTTTATAATATTCGCACCACTTGAGTTTCTTTTATCAATGAAGTGGCGCATGTCGGCCATTATCTTAGTTCAGTTGAGTGATTCGGCGATGAGAGCAAATGTTCTTGGAAATATTTCTAAAATACAGTAAAAACTGTAATAATATTAATAATTACTGAACAACAAGGATATATTAGACTTAGATTTAATGTATTTTGTACTGTACGTGATTCTTAGAAATGAAATATTTTCTTGCGTGCATGATCACGGGATTTTCAAAAGTTTGGCGCTATTAAAACTAATGTTCGCAATTACGCGTGATATTCAATAGGCGTATCAAATGAGGTGAACAGTAACGTGCAATATTAAAAGCTCACATCGGATGAATAGATCCAAGTAATTTACGAAGAAAGACTTTTCCATTTTCTTATGCAATATTTATTACATAATCGTTATTCGTATTTTAAGTAATTTACAGATTCGTTTTCATCACTTCGTGCTCTAACATTTGTCTTCTTTTCTTCGTAAATTTACATGAGAATTCGACGCAGAATATGCTGACAATAGTCCTTCTCAAGTGTCCACTTAAGATGCCATGGAAAGGGAAATAACAGCAACGGATCTCAAGATAATCAACGGAGGACCGCTTTAACGTCCAAATGATCGAAGGAAATCTCAGAAAACGGAATAATGTTGGGCGTGGAAATGGGACGATTTGAGGTGGTGTATTTCGACCACATACACCGTGGGATATCTGGCTCCCCATCGGGCCCACGCGCTGCCCTCTTCATCACTCTCGCTTCACTGGTCCTCACCGGAAATCACATCGGAGAGTCAAACCGAAGGGCTCTCGAAACAGAAGAACACTACAGTCCGAATAATTAGGAAAGGAAAAGTCATAAAGCGTTCCCGTGCCGAGTACAATCGGCTTTGTGATTCGATTTTTTATCGGAGAGGAAATGCTTCTACTTCGATGTCTCGTAGAATGATGACCTAAAAGAAAGGAGACCTCTTGGCCGATCGTGAGAAATCACCTGGGCTCCGTACGAATCTCCGAATAACGATAGTTCGCTTTGACTTCGGTTGCGGGAATAACTAAGCAAACTTCTATGGTAAAGAATGCCTTCGTTAATGAGAAAATTCCGATACATTTCAACTTCGTTGTAAAAATCTCTTCTTGAAATCAGGTGCTTCGTTCTAAAAGATTGACATTCATTTGTGGAACTAAAAATCTTAGAATAACGGTTTCCTTTTATAGAGATATTATAATTTAAATAATTCGTTAAATCTATCCTAAATAGTTAAACGCTATTATTTTGCCACAGACAAATAATTTATTTCCATAGATTCAAATTTTTCTGATTTGAGTGCAATCAAAATTGGAAATGACACTGAAAATTTATTATTAATTTTAAAAATTATAATAATATTATTATTATTTATATATTTATACTTATTAGGTATTTTAAAAAACCTATTTTACGTTTCAATTATTATATTTGTGATTCATATGGTATAATGACTTTCACTGGCTATAGTTAGGAAGTTTCCATTTGGAAATCAACAACAGATATCTCGAATTAATTATCTTAATTTTTGCTCGAAAAACATCTGATTATTATTTAGCTAAGAAGTTTGTCCTATTTTCAGTTTTCGTGCTTTGAAGCTATAATTTTTAAGTTAAAAATTAGTAGGAACAAATTTTTAAAAGGTATTTTAACTTTCATAACTAAGCAAACTAAATTATCTATTAGCAAATTCGAAAATTATCAAATGTTGACGACAAACGGTGTGCGTTAAAGACTTCGTTCCGGAAGTGTATTAGATCATTGCATCACTATAGTACGCCTGTTGCACCACGTGTGCACACAATGCAACTCCACTTCCCATTGAAAAGGGATTCAACGGAGACATTTTGAATCGGACAGAATCCAGATGGTGAAAATTAATGGATAGAGAAGTCATATATACATATATTAAATCGAAATCAGTTGTAGAATCTTTCTCATGAAGTATTCACATAAATAATCGTTTATTATAAACCATTAAAAACATTTCATGAATTTAAATCAAAGTAATTGTTTTCTTTTTTTTAGGATTCAAGGTGTAATATTCTAATTTTCAAAGACACCTTCATTCTCAATTCGATATCTACTTAGTTGATTTAAGTTTAGAAAGTTATTTTCCTTTTGTTAGTAAATCCATTTCTCGTGCGAAACATTTCATTGATATTCAGCTTCTATTTTGTTATTATTTTATCATTTTTTCTATTGTTCGACGAAGAAAAACAGTTTGGATGTGAAGCAATGGTTTCAGTAAAAATATTTTAGCAAACGAAAATATTATTCGGAGCATAGCTTTATTACTCAGATAAGAGAATTCGTACTCTTATTAAGTCAATACGCCAATGTACCTAAATATCTACCTTTTTCAATGAGAAAATAATCTCCGGTCTTGAGGTTTGGTAAACAATACACTTTCTTTTCAGTTTTATAAATTTCCTTTCATTTTTGCATTGCTCGTGGTATACGAAACATCAAAATAAACGTTTTCAGTTCTTAATAAAAGTATATTTTCCTTTCCAAGTGATCATTTAACTCGATTTCTTTCTGTTTCACTCATTTTAATGTTCGCGAAACTTGTGTTGGAGTCGAACGGACATCGGCCAATGAGAGACGTTGTATCGAAGGGAAAATCAATTTTTATTTGGAGGCGTTCCTCCAAAACCATTAATCTCAAGCCTTCGTCGGCGCTCAGTTAATCTCAATTTTGTTCCGAATATGTTTTTCCATTAATCCTATTTTGGCTTTCTGTGATATATCTGAGCTTTTGTTACCGTTCGAGTGCCTTTCAAGAATTGAGCACATGATGTATAACAGTTCGTGTACTTCCTCTGACCAGCGAAAGTGCTCATTGTGACCGAAAAGGGATACTATGACAACAGGACGAATCCATCCTGATCAGATTGAATATTCTGAAGTAGAATTTGGTATTTGGATTTTAATGGAGAATTGAAGTTATACTTAATAATGCAAATGGTTAAGCCTGTGAAAGTTACGAGGAAAATTTTTATTGACCGTTTTAATGTGCTTCTAGACATTCGCAAGTTATTTAGAAGGACGATTATTCTGAAATGTTTCTTTCGATGTTATATTAGAGTTGCACAATTTTAGTGAAATTTCGAAACAAATATCTTTCCAAATGAATAATTCAGAAATATAAATGAGCGTCGAGATGTGTTCGTTTGCGAGATTACACTCTGAATGGAAAACTAGTTAAAATTCTTAAAAACAAACGAATAACTTTGATATAAAACTGTAACCTAACTAACATAAACTTTGATTTAATTCGATTGACTAACTTCAATTTTGATTGATCGATTTAACCAACATGAACTTAGATAACCGCCGGGTGATCAATCATTTATTTGAATTGTATCTATATTTAATCAAATTTAGATAGTAGAGTGAAGTAAAAACAAGTAATAATACGATATATCATCTGATAATTACTGTTAAACTTATTTGTGAGCAATAAACATATACATCGCACACACTGGAAAATTATCCCAAATTTGATGAGCGTTATTTTATTAAATCACCTTGAAATTACCGCACAAAGAGATTGTGTAATTAAATTTATGGGTTTTTAAACAAATTCTTTTTTTTGGATTATAAATATCATGATTTGAAATAAAATAGCCGATAATTGATTAATCGCAATGAAATACTAATAAGCATGTTGGTGCATTGTTATTTGTAAGCTCATTTCATTCTGATTTTCTCAATTACCCATTATGGATGGCTCTTATTTATCAAAAATATTTATCGATTTCAGTTTGAGTTAGATATTCGGATCATTTCCTTATTTTCTTGTAATTTAATGATATTTCTGGAAATTAGAACAATTTGTATTGTAAAAGAATGAAGAAATACTGAAAACCTCTTAAGAACATAGTCGCTCTGGATCATTTACTGGTTTGACCGTTAACCTCTCCGAATTCTCCCAGAAAATCAGTTGAGTGCCGCTGAAGTAATTGGCACTGCATTGAGGGATTTTAGGATTGAGTACACCGAAGGCATTTCATTTTGGAAATAAAGGCCGTCGATTCAAGGAGAAGATGAATGAGATGGGGTTGAAATGCTCTTTGATCGTTTCGATAGTCTCAAAGCTAAGTCGTTTCCTGTTATTGATTGCCGAAATATCTCGTGATATCTGGAGATTTGTTCTTGCCCTTTTCTTAAGTAGCACATCCACTGAAAGCCTAATATGTCTGTGAAATATATTCGTAGAATTGTTCGCTATTGTTTCAATAGATATTATAGAAGTAAATTATTTTATCAATCACTTAATTTATTAATGCTCTACTTATCACATTCTAGAAGTAAAATGCAAACACGGACGAGCAGAGCTAAAATAGCCGTAGAGAATTAGATTAAAATGCTTATTATTTGAATTATTTCTAAAATATTTAATATATGCCTTCAGTGATTCAAATATAGTGTATGTATAGTGTGTATATAACTTTTATATAAGAAACTTATTTCTTGCTCACATAATTTATATCTGCTTTGGAATCTTAATAAACGAAAACAAAGTGGGAATAGAAAAAGAAATATTTATAATAATGTTTTCTCCATTCGAATTCTGCACAAATTTCATATTTGCGTTGCTATGATTTGAATGGAACTCCGAATGGAGTCTTTGTCGATGGAAGAGGACAAAAAGTATGTGGTTATCGTGTTCATCCAGAATCTTGCTCCTGTTTCCGCAACTAAATGAAGAGAATAATGAGCAGTAAAAACGCTGTGAGGCCACGTGTATAGAGAGATCCATGGGTAAATAAGGGATTGTCAGATACACACGCATTATTATTCCATTGGCGGTCCCCATCGTGGTCAAAAGGGATCGAACAATGCATATCCTTTTAAATTGCCCTTCACATTCACGCCTCGAGAGTTCACCTTAATTCGTTGGGGGGCTTTTCTTATCTACGACAGCAATATGATTTTTCAATTCGGAGTGAGTCATAGTTTGAAACGTCCATTTTCACTTGTTGTAGATTCCCTTCGAATGGCGTTTCATTATCTCGAACCGGTGAGTGAAATATTGCTACTTTGAGTACACGGATTTTTGTTAATTTCACTACTTTTTTACTGAATTTTAATGCAAAATTTTATATTAGGTTATATTTAAATAAATTTTATTTACACTTTTTCATGAAATTGTAGAGAAATTCTTAGTCTAAGATCAGTGAATTGATAATGAATAACCAAGAAATTTGGTTTTATTCAGCAGTGGCATTTTAAATTTATCGGATTTCGATTACCCGCTCTTAATTATAAGGATAAACAACTCCTCTTTATGAAGCAGACTCCAATGTTTGTCGACTATCTTCAGTTGGTTCAGTTTGAAACATCTTTAAGTGGCGTAGATTCCTCAGAATAACGAATCATTCAACTGTGCGACAGCGATGCACTTATTATCGTAACGGACTTGTATTGCTACAACTATAATCATAGAAAGCTAATATTATTATAAGGCTACTCTTTACTTGAAATGAATGTGACCAAATTATGTTTGCGTATAACTTTATATATAAATTTGCATATAACTTTAAAGCATTACTTTTGCCCATTTCCTCTTCTTTAGAAAAGAAGGAATTCCGTAGACAAGGAGGTTGAAGAATTGGCGCTCACATTTTATGAAATGACCAGATGTGGTTGCATTCTGCCGATAAATAATACTAAATTCCATATTTGAATGCATATGTGTATATTAATTGATGAGTTATGGTGTTTTTGCGATTAAGATTATTTAGATGAGCAGCTTCTGAAGAACTGTAGATTATGGATCTGTTACGTGTATTTCACCGACAGCTCATTTTCTCATTTGGTATTATCCAAAATTTCTGCATCGGTTTACATTTGACTGCTCTATTCTCTTAAATAACGTATCATGGCACGTGTTAGTTATTATTTTCTATGGTTTGGGTATCTTGAGGTTTCTGTTGAACAGGAAAAATATAACTTAAGTATAACCATGAGCAACATTCTACTCCTTCACAATTTCAGGGCAACGCATGGTCTGCATTCAACAAGAGTGATAAACAAAGTGGGCAGGAAAAATGTATTATCCCAGTTAAAGTTTTCGTCCTGATGATAAAGAATGAATGCATCTATAACTTGTGAACGCCAAGTTATCCGTAAACATAGCTCCGTATGCAGATTATGAACATCTTTAGAAATGTTACTCCGGAAATTCGTTCGTTTACTGCGAAAGATTCGCTGTATTCGGAGGAAAATGGATTCTATAGGAAACGTCAATTTGGCAGTTCTTTTCTCTAAAACATGAGAATATTCACTTCGCTCGTTTGATATCTTTTGTAAAGATAGACTAAATGAGGTAGTGTTATCTTTGGATTGACACTGAGAGACGAATGAAATGCGTTTTAACTAATCTCATATGAAAAGAATCAATTCTTGGATTTCAATCTTCCGAAAAAGGTTTATACATTTTAAAATGTTTAAACATATGAATTGGTTATATTCTTTACAATAATGTTCATTCGGGGAGTTTTGGCATGTTTCATCTTCTCTTAAATTATTATTTGCTTCAATAGGTCTGAAAAGATGTTTTGATTTCCACGTATAGAATAATACTGGGAAATGAAAACGAACATGTATTCCCCTTGCTCTGTATTGCATGTATTTTCATATTCAAGACACATTGATAATCTGCAAATCAAATTTTTTAATCTTTTCCTCCGACAAATCATGGTTCCTTCTTTGCCATTTTCAAGTCAATTTGCAAAAACATCTTTCGAGTAACTCATCCATTTTTCTTAAAACTCTTTATCTTAATAATTCAATTATGTAAATGGGTATAATTTCTTTCGTAACTCGTCTTCAAAATGAAATTTATTTTTAAGATGCAAATGGTGTTATCGCAATAATCGGGATGGAAAAGTAACTCCTGAGCACAAAAGCATTGACGACATAATCTTAACATCGCATTGAAAATCTCCTCTTCACATTGTCTACATTTCACTCTCCCAAAATACGTCGTCTTGACTGACGAAAGGATTTCACCATTGAAAGCATCGTATTTATATGTTTGGCGGTTTTTTTAATATCTGTCAAATGCACGAGAAATTTAAACACCCCTCCGTTTTGAGGGAAAAGTTTCCCCTCGTCATCTTATTCTTCCCCTTTTACTTGGGAAAAAGGCTTTTATTCGAATCCCTTCCAAAGCGATGTTAGAGAATTTAATAAAACTCTCTTTTTTCCGTTTGTTTTCAAATGCACAGTTACGAAATACATTTAGGAAACAGTAACGGATATTATTGTAAAAATATTTCATATTTTTATACTAAATTACATTTCTATTTACAATTAGTGTTGATTATATGAATCAGTAAACTTATGATACACTCATTTGAGTAATTTTACATTAATTCCTTCTAATGTTTTTGGGTAGCTGGTTTTTATGTCTTTTGAATTAAATACGAACTTAAACTTGTGAAAACAATTTAGCCAAATATTGGCTCTCAGGATGGGAGTAAATATGCCGAGAAATATTTTGGTTATAAAGTTTTATTTCTATTCCACTACGCTATGCGATATATTTATTTGAAAGTCTTCGATGTTCTATATCTTGCATTAAAATCTCAACAGTTCTTCAATTTAACGGTGATTTGAATTGAATCGTAATTTAATATAAAAAGAGGAATACATTTTTGTTCAATTTTCACCGAAATCCGTTAAATAATTCGAATTTTTGATAGATCAGTATGGAATTTTTCGTATTTCATAAAAGGATCAACTTTTAAATCAAAATTAACTAATATTATTTCGCATGATAAGATAACAGAGATGAATACGTTTATAAAAATATCGTATTCAGGTTTAATAATGTGAGGGATATAAACTCATAGCATTTTATCGTAGATCAATCGGGATTTTCCAATGTACATAAATCACAGCGAATGTCAATAAAATGCTCGTCATAATTGTAAGATACGTATCGAAAAAGTGTCGTAATATCAATAGCGAACTTTTAGCCATTAATGATATCGGAAGGACTTTACAAAGACATGTCGAGTATCGTATTTCGACCACAATGGACTCGTTTCGCGGACATATTAATGCTTCGGGAGGTAGTCATTTAACCCATCGTATCCGGGGAACGTATCCTTTGCCCTCCATTTATTGTAGTATAAATAAACAGTATGTTCACATCGATTTCCTATACTGCCATTGACCTCTGTTATCCTTGGAGATTTATAAGATTCGGGAATTTCATTCAACTCCGATTTAACATTTTTTCGCTCCAAAATCGATTATGTCTCATCAGTATCTGTCAACTCTACGAAAATTCGTTGAATGCTCGTCAATGATTACTACAAATCCGTAGAATGAAAAAGGGATTTCAATGAACAGGCCAATATTCGTGGGAAGATGGTTCAGCCGTCATTCAATGGACTATCTCTCCGTTCAGAAATTCCAATTAATTTTCTTTTGGCGCTTCAGTCCCCTTTTGTACGGAGGAAGTTTTCACATGTCAGTGGGCGAAGGAAGGGTTGCCAACTGAACAGAGTGTCTTTCTTCGAGACAATTTCTCCACGGACATGAAGATAACAATTGCTTTTGAGAGTGATTTTGCAGATTATATTTAGAGCATTCCCTGCCGAAGATTTGATATTTGTGAGAACAGATCTCTTCATGAAAATTTTGTAAAAGAAAGAGAGACATATTAACCGTTAAAAAAAATGACTTATTCATTTTTGTGGTGGAACGAGTGACTAAGGAATAGTTAACCGATGAAAAACAAATAAATATCCATTGTTAAATGATGGTTTCATTTAGGCAAAAAGTATGATAATGGAAAAACCGAGAAGGAAACGAAAACGTACTTTTGCTACGTCACGTGGTACTTGAAGGATAAGTGAAGTGGCTATTGGAATCGAATGCTTCAGAAAATCATTACTTCGATCGATTTTCATCTCCCGTTATTAAATTTTATATTTCTGAGATTTAATCAGAAAAGCAAAGGAAAGAACTGTAAATCCCCGTTGAACACATGTTAAGCAGTAAACACTTAAAGTGATTGATGAATATCATTAATTATTGTTCCACGTCTCTCTGTGATGGATGAAAATAGTTTTTATCACAATTTATAAATACCACAAAGAAAGCAGTGGTTGTAAAGCGCACAATAGCCGGTGAGTTGGCAGCCTTGTATGGAATGAAAAACGGTGGCCGGGAGATACAGTATGGCACCAACAAAAAAGGATACTCAAGCAGCGATTCATCATTCTCATCACAAGTTCTCCACCCTTTCTTACGGCTGATTGATAGAGACCGATTCATCGGCGTTTGGCATCCATGTTCCATTAGTGGACTGTGTTGGTGGATCATCTCTGCAGAATGGCCATCCGTGTACACCCACGCGTCCATTATGACCCATCTTCCATGTCCACTCAAGTACTTGTTTGTGCGTGTTTATACACGGTGTTGGAATGAAAACATGAGCCGAAGAATGACATAGAATAACTAGATGTGCCTATTTATGCTTTAATTGACCCTTGCGATGCCGCTAATGGTCGACTAACGTAGAATCGCGTCCATTCGAAAGAGGATAACCGAAATATTCGATATCTGCGATTGGTTTATATTAAACTGAGCAAAGATCTGAAAATAATTCAGATACCATTGAGATAATCAACCGGCTTGGAATAGTTAAAATATACAATATTGGTACGAGTGAAAATGTACGTATTTATAGTGACAAAGCTAAAACTTTAACTTATATTTAAGGCATACTGAACATTAAAAACATATATTTCAATCCTGTTTCAACTGTTTCAATTTTAAGGGAAACTAATGCCCAAAGTCGAAGTATATTTCACTCCGCAGTCGAGATTCAAACTCAAAAATGAACAAACAAAATTGTTGTTAAACGATATAAAAGTTTAAAATTGATTTATTCATACGATTTTCGCCAAATGAATTAATAAATTGCGCCATTATATTCTATACTTCTTTAAAAACTGTCTATGATTTGAAAATTTCAAAATGAGCCATATTTTGGATCTTACATAAATTATATGACGTTTATTTGCTTGCATTTGCACGCCTTTCGTCTCTTCACTGTCTTCTGTTCGTTTTCCTCTTTTACAAGCTTCAATACTTTTCTTAGAAATATAAACAAAGAAAGTATTCTGTTACTCACCCCTAACATATTCCCTAATATTAATCCACATCATCTTTGCCTCTTTGGTCCTCCACGTTCATAAGGATTCACTGAAATCTTCTTCTTCATCCGTTAATTACCCTCGAGTTTCTTAAGTGAGTGACTGCTCTATTCCATTCGGAGGCTGATATAGTCTCAAATGCTATTACACAGATCATTATTATTATTATTTTGCTTTACTTTCATAATTTTGTGGATTTCATTGGTTTCTGAAGCCCTTTTAATTTCGCCCAAATTAATTCAATTGCATTAAACTCGAAATGGGCTCCGCAAATGCTTCTTCGGCGTCACTTTTTTATGATCTTTTGTTTCCAATGATTTAAAAATGTTTAAGATTATTTCTCTTCAATAATCGCACAATTTCTCTTCAATAATCGAGTTTTCCTTGTATCCCGATGTTGATGTTGTTTATGATTGTTGATTTTATTTTACTGTTGATTAAAATACAACTTTTCTCATTAAAATATTTAACGCAAAAGCTCACGAGACTTTTGTAGTTTTGTAGCCTCTAATCTACGATATACGCTGTCCAGTAACAGTTTTAAGAAGTGGCAAAACATTATTTTGCATTGAAAAATAACTTGTTTTGGATCGTAGAAAATTTTAAGAAAGGTTTACAGTAGAAATATACAATTTATTTTTTCATTTAACAAAAATTCGGGAATAGATCGATTTTAAACTTTTACAACGTTTAACAACAATTTTATGGATAATTGAAAAATTCAAAATGTCTAAGACTCGGAAATAGTCAAGATACAACTCTGTCTTAAATTGCTTTGCTGGAAGCTGAGCCATTTCCTTGTCATTGACTTTTATGTTTCGCAAAAATGACGGAACTCGGAAAAAGTACCGTTTTTTTGGACACATTACTTTATATATTTTCTTGCGATAGATCAAGTATTAAGTCTGAGGAAGTAAAATAAATCTCACTTAAAGTAAATAAAATTATGCTTTGTTTGATATAAGAAAAATTCGTATACGTTGTGTAGTATGCCAGCAATGAATTCACAATGTCCAGGGGCACATAATTAGTACTTCGACTATAGTTTTCAACTTTCGAAAATGAGATTTATTAAAATACGATACATAGATTTTTGCGGTTTAACAGTTTGTGTGGAATCTGTGAATCTTCTGATTATCTAGTTTTCTTAAAATTTCTTTTGAGTCCACGGATTGGAAACTATGGAAAGACAACATTTTGAGTGATTTAGAAATTAAATAAAACGTTCGTCGACTGTGAGAATATCTATAATCGTTGTAAAAGAACACTGACAGCATTATAAATATTAATTGCTTCTTTCTTTTTTCGTACGTTTAGTTCAATTCTTTAAGTCTATTATAAAGCGATAATGATACCATTTTTGTATGAATTATCTTTAATCAGAAAAATATACTACAGCGACCGAGATATACATTTTCCTCGTGAAAGGAGTATTTTAGCATTAAGTATTGAGATCATTTTTCATGAAAAGAGTTGCGGTTTAAGTTTATTACTTTTTGATGAAAAAAAGGAGCTAGAAAAGTGTTTATCAATGGAGTAGATTTCCCAATTCACATCAGTAGTAATATCGAAATTTCTCGTAGTTAAAATAATCATTGCCGAGAGTTTATTTCGTTCCGTCAATTCTCCCTTCCTCCGACGTACATCATTCGTACATTCGCCGCGAGAGGGAAGCTCTAGTCGAGAACGCATCGAATGAACTGAATAATCAACTGGCGATGGAGACCCGAAAATCCCATCAATTTCATCTTTTCCCCGAAATCATTTATCTCTTCCAAATCACGCAGTCTCTCCAAAGGTCCATCGACTGCTCTTATCAGGGAAATCGAAAAATGAAATTATAGAAAATGCGTAAATTATGAGGACCTTGTTGAAGATGTCGATTTATTGACAATGTCTTAAAATTAGTAGTATAGCATAAAAATGCAACGTTTAAGAAATTCGACTATTTTTCCTTAAATTTAAATGGCTTTGAATTGGAACGTAGTTTTTATTGTAAATAAAAAATAATTTTTGAAATTGCAGTCAAGAAAATCACAGTATTAGAATAAATTTATTTTAGAATGTTTATTAGAAGTGCATGTTTTGAAAAATAACCCCTCAAAAACCTATCTCTTAATGCTATTTCTTTTATAATACTCAACAACATTGAATATTTAATGGATAACTTTTCTTGAAAATAGAATGTTTAAATCGTCGTAATTTTGCGTTTTCTGACTTGGATTTCTTTTCGTTGTCATATTTTTCTTTATTTTCACCAAATTTTTGAAATTGTAAACTGTGTTCATATTGACGCATTATGCTATAAATGAAAGTTTAAAAAAGAAGTATTTATTCCTAAATAAATGTTGATTACTAATTATGTGAAAAACAACGAATTGAAAAGATAATATTCTGTTTAATATGTAAATTCTGCCCGAGTTTACTATCTAATCGTTAATCCAAAAAGTGAAATAATGGACTCGATTCCATAGTTCGGAATAAACTCCTAAGAAATGCATTCATTTGTATGCAGTCGTTGGAAGAAGATTTTCTTTAGCATTTTAGAGTTAAATACTCTTTCGGTTCTTCGAAGGAATTCTAACTTTTAACATGTTCCGTACATAATTCAATATGTATTATTATTGGACCTAGAGTCTAAAGCTTATTAAAGAATTTTATCGAGAAATTATTATGATTATGAAATAATACACTTGTCATCTCTTCTTAAAATGTTCAGTAGTTTGATCCGAATGATATTCATTTCTTAAGAACAATCAATACTTTTTAAGGTTTTGTGCAATCTTTTTCGCTGAATTCACAAAGATGTTCGATTGCGATTACTTCTATCTTTTAACATTAAAAGAAAAGAGCGCTGATTATTTTAAATTAAATTTACCTAATCGAGAAACTACGAAAAATAACCCCAAGAAAACGTTTAGCGCAATCGTTAAAAGTGTTAATTTTCACTGGAATATGTCTTTGATAAGAACAAATTTTGGAAAATATTCGTCCAATTGCTTACGATCTGAATGCGCATATATCGGGTGCAAATGACAGAGCTAAAAGATTGAATAAGAAAATTAAATATTACGTTCACTTTCAGAAATTCTTGTAAACTCATAAGATGGCACATCACAAATCAGAAGCTGATAAAAAAAAAGATTTTCAAACATTCGTCGTTGGCAATGCTGTGGCGATTGGGTTGGCAGCCCTGGAATCCACTCCCTTTCCATTCGAACAGATTGTGAATGTACAATGGGGTGCGATGATTATACTCCGTTTCATCCGAAAGATGGCAGCATTTCCTAAGGAAAGTTAGAAAATTAATTTTCCGTTATAATTAGTCCTTTCGCGTAGCAGAGGAACTGTTTGTGACAAAGAAAGAAGTTTTGGGTACATTTGAGGGACCATTTTGCGGTGGTTTTGTGAACAACTTTTATCTTGAGGGTAACTGTTTTAACCAGCACAACATTAGATTATGTTTATTGAAGACCATTGGAACAATTTCGATAAAATAAAACGGCATACATTAACGCTACATGATTAATAATTTCATTAAAACTTTAAAATATCGTACTCCTGTGATAGAATAATTAATGAAATTTACGATGTGTTTTTAAGTTTTTTCATCTTAGTACGGCTTATCATCGCGAAAAAGTCAAATTAAATTGTTTACAGATATAATAATGAAGAACAGGTTATTTGATTATTTACGTAGTATGAAGTTGTCTTTCAAGGTGTATCATCTTATGTTTGCAGATATATGACATAATAGTTAATATATATTTGGGATAAGAAATTCATTTTTAAAGCGGTAAATCAGAAATAGTGAATAAATGGTCCTAAGAAATATTAAAGTTTTTATCTTCGAGTAAATATCTTGAGTACCTATTTATGCGTCTATTAATATTTCTAGGACATTTTATGAAGAGAATATTTGATTATTTTCAATTGTATACTTCCTTAAATATATAGAATCGATTATCTTTAAGAATGATCGCGATCAAAGCTTTTCTCCAATTTAAGAATCAAAATCATTTCCCAATATTTAAATGAGAAAAGATATATATCACCAACAAATTCGGAATACTCATTAGATAATCATTTCCTTGTTATTCATCTGAGATTGAGCCGAAAGAAGGATTCGAGATATTTGGGGCTATTGATTGCACCGGAGAAGACGATTAAGTCACCCAGAAAAAACGGAATTCCTTTATTCGGTACACAATCATCGGGTTTTTCCTTCGCTACTAAATGTTTACCTTCCGGAAAAGAAAGACGAACCACTTCGAAGGCGACTCTTCATTAGTAATCAGTCCTCCCGTTGGTGGCGGTAAGAGCGCTGCAGAAAGAACGGCTTCTGCCTTTAATTATCAGAGCACTCCATTAGGGGTGGAGTCCTCCCCACTCCAGAAGGACGTTTTTTCCTCTATTTCCCTTGCCCTTTTGTCTCCGCTTCCATTTGGACCCTTTATTTCTCACCCCCATCTCGCGCAGGAATTCCACGTAATAACATTTTTTCCCCCATTTTGTCGGACGTTGTCCGAGGTTCCCCTTGTCGCCGACCAAGGCGCCAGCATCTACGATCTCTAAAGAGCATTGTGCTTCCCTTATATTCGGAGGAATCGAATGAATGCCTCATGTTTCGGAAATCACTCTGCCGTGTAATCAATGGAAAACGAAAAATGCTTCCGCAATGTGTTCAAGGATCGGAAAATTTTGCGCGCGAATAAGGAAACTGGTCTATTTTTTCGTAATTTTGCGAACGCTATGAAAAGGATTGTTGCTGCGAGAGAAGGAATTTTAGTATTTTATTTGCAATTCTTGGGTGAGAAAGTATATGAATAGACTCGATCGAATAACTTCGGAAAATGAAACACGTAGTCAATCAAATGTTTAGATCAAACTTTGATTGTTCCTAGAGAATTATGATGGCTTTTACGTAATTCTTTTTGAACGTGTGTACATCAATCAACATCGATTATAATTTTATAGTGAACGTTTTTATTTATGTGAAAACATTGGGGCACTATGAAAATTTAGATTCATTGTATGCTAAACTCTTTCGGAGAGGAATGGATATTAGTAAATAGCAATTATTTTAACGCTCAATAAAGAGTTATCTTTAGTCTATTTATTAGATGTAACTATATAATGATGCGAGGTCGCTCAATTGCTTTTAGTTTCTTAGATTAAAACATAGTTGCAACAATCTTGTTCAAATATCTCAATGAATATTAATCCATTTACCTCTTTTAATTTTCCTTACGATGTTACTTCTCGAATTACTTTACCAAGTTATTATAAAAATTATCGCGATTTGCTAGATATCGCATCAACAGAACTTGAAGAGAATACGAATCAGTAAGAATTTTTTTCAGTTACTTCAGGTACTCAAACATCTGCATAAATACCCCAAAAGCCGACGCCTTTTGGTGTGTGGCAGGGGGAGTCCTATTTAATCTATCGTGCATTTGATCCTATTATTATCGTATAAGAGAATAAAGAAACGATTCGTCCTTACATCTATTTCTCGTATTTTACGCGCTTTATTCCTCAAATAATAATATATAATATTTTCGCTTTAGTCTTTTTTCGAGGAATTATTGTAAGACATTACTTGCGATGGAGTTGCAAAATCGATTTTTATTGCAGAGAGGTTAAATATGTTGAACTGTAGACGTCATACTGAAGACGATATGGTTTATTGAGATAATGGAGAAAGTGGAAGAGGGGCGAAGATTGAAAAGGGAGCGTAACGTCTGGGTCAATTGAGTCCATTGTGGCTCACTCACACAGGGGACAACATTTTGACCCCACTCCGATTTTAATCAAGGCTTCTCAATGGACGATTGTCGAAGGGATGAATTGGACCATCTCAGTGTATTTTGCTAGATTAATTTTTAAACTGAGATCTTCCAAGAGATGTACCAAAGATGCGAAATGCGCTCGAGATTTTCATCCCGCGTTTCATCGATTGGGAAAGAAATACTCTTTTTATTAGCGATTTCTTATCGTGATTTTGCTGAAAATTTCCGTTCGAAAGTATATCATTCTATCTCAACTGTAAAGAATGATTTGTTATCAGTTTAAGCTCGATTCGGTTCTTCCTTTAATTAAACGTTTCATTTGGAAATTACCATCTCTTGAATGTATATTATCGTCAAAAACGTAAAATATTCATCATTTATCCTGTTTATCCATGATCTTCAATCACCAGTTTCGTTTATTTCCTTATGTAATATAAATCAAGACTCAACCGATCTCAGAGTTAATTTTAATCGCTAATTATGACTGAGGAATGGATGATTGAATGATTTGAGAGGTCGTAAGATGCAATGGACCACGAGTGTTTGAATTTCTACGAAAATCCGTCTTCAAAAAATTACTCGCATCTGAGGAATTAGATGTCAGAATCACATGCAGACCATCCGAGGGATCCATTGTGTGAATCCACCGAAAGAGTGGTTGACAACGTATTTATTGTGGAAAGGTTTCGATCATTAGTATCTGGTGCCCCAATACTTCCATTTAATTTAAAACAAAATTTAAATCTACTGTCTTGTTACTCACAGTCGATGGACCATTAAGTCATTTCAAATTCTCCTTTCGAGGTACCTAAAGAGTCTTAACACAGTGATAATGTGCTGGTTTTTCAATCTTCCATTATTTTAAATTAATATTTCTTTCCTTTGTTTCGATTAATTTTTCATGGAAGGATTTGAATGCATTCGATCGATCGTTTGTAAAAGATGTCGTTAATTTATAACTTCAATTTACATTTTCATTCCTCAATTCAATTACTTGAATTCCTAAATAATAACATTACGTCCGTTAGTTCAATATAAATCAAGCGTTCTTAGATATTATTAATTTTAAGTACCTATTCAAATTGCATTGAATATATAATGCACTTCATAGGTGCACAGTGGCAATCGCACTGTTTAATATCCGCACATGTTATTCAAAGAGCGTACAACGATTCGTACTCTGTAATATTGTTCAATAAACCTATTACCACCATCCTAGCTGATTGAAGTGCATAGTTTTCAGTGATATGCTTAGATTTCCTTTTCGGAAATTCCTTAGGGCAAAATATCCTCATCATTTCAACTTTCTCGTAACAAACATCCCCTCATTCCCTTTACGTAATTTGGCCATCTCCTTCTGGATCAGCCTGGAGGGGGACCGGTGTTCGATTCCCGATATCATTAAAAAGAAGATGATGCCACCGTTCCTAATTATTCTGATATTATTTTCATGTCGTTATTCCATTTCACATGGTTTGGATTCCATCATATTTTCCGTCATCTTATTAACGAAATTTTTACAAAATTCCTCTCCTTGTTGTGCTGTTACATTTGCAAGTTTTCTTATTTTTTATCATTTTTCATTTCTCTTATTCACAATCAATTTCTTCTTCATTTTCTTGAAGACAACGTTCTATTGAAGTCTGTTATACGTGTCGTTGATGGTTCAACATTTTTAGCGAAACGCCATTCGGATTTTTTAGGCTTATAATCGAATCTTAAACTGCAGTATATTATTTATTTTTTAAAACCTTAGAAGTATTTGACTTTCATTACTAAAACATTGATTAAGTTGCGATCTGTGTTGAATTTGATGTTACGTAAATATTTTCCAATTCAGTTATTATTATCATGAATTTGAAATATCCTAAAATTTAATTTTGAAGTGCTTTACATATCTTTTGAAGCCGAGTTGTATTGATAATTGACCTACAACAAAAGTTCCTGTATTTTTTGGTGAGTTTTGGAAATATTTTATGATCAATTTTATTGAAAGGTTTTTATTAATATATTGTATCTCGAGAAATCTTCCTTTTATATCAATGAATGAGAAACCAAATTGAAGACGTCCTGAATAATGTAACCTTTTGAATTATTTGTCGAATTATGATTTAAGGTTATAATAACAAGTTATCATGAATAATCAGTATTTTCTCTCGAACTAATTCAATCATATAACTGTTTCGTGAGAATTCGCTACTAATACATTAGTAGATATATTTCTTTAAACTTCGTTATTAACTTATTTATTAATAGATTTCCCAATTCAACGTATATTTTCAGTATTGTGTTCCTTTGCTCATCATTTTGTAATATATAATTTAGTAATATTTTTCATTTTGCCTCAAATAATTAATTTAATGCTCATCTCTACGATATAAACTCTTCGTACTCACTATATTACTAATTTGACTCGGAAATTCGTAAACTCTGAAAATAGAGTTGCTTTTTGATGTACAGATCAACTTAAAGTAACTCCGTAATTCTCTCAACGTTCACATCTATATCGATTTTTAGCTGCAAAAGGATAACTTATGCTTTATTGCGAAATAAAATGTAATTTTTCATCAGAAATTCATCTCATTCTGAAATTAAACCATAAATCAAGACTGGATATCTATTTTTCCAGCTATAAATCTTCAAAAATCCGAAGATAGTTCATGCAGATCGGTTAAACGTTGACTTAAATCCTAATTGTACTATTTGCTCATACGCATATCTCATATACTCTTCTGCTGTCCGAAATGTTAATAAAATGTATGGTATCAATTTATATATGTGTGTATATATATGTGTATATATATATATATATATGAAACACTATATCGTAGCCGAATTTATCGAGCTGTAATACTCTTCTATTTCCAAATTCTGAAATTCATGTATTCATTTTCATTGAGTATATTATATTAATATATTATAGTAATAATAATAAATCGAGAGTGGCATAATAGTTGTTGTGCACGTCAGTTGTTTTTCTCTTCATGACGAGTTGATTCATTTTCGATATATTTACACTATAAATGAATCGATAGTATCAATGTGCAGGAAGTAGAGGAAACGTGTTTTCTGCTACGAATTTCAAAGAAAGCGATGTGAATGATCGGCAGATTTAAATCATTGCATTTAAAGTCATAATGAACAAAAAATGTAGAAACATGAGACTCAGTTCTACTTTTTCTGAAAACACCAGTGTAGATACCAGAGAATGGTCTTATAGTCTACAAACTTGTCTTAACAAAAATCAGAAGGAAGTAAGTTCTCAGGCAACGATGAATTTTTTCTCTTTCTTTCGCTGAAACACCTCTTTTCCTTTCTTCCACCCACAACATCCATTTCATCCTCCGTCTAATGGCTTTCTTACATAATCTCCAACAGCGTATTTAGCCAGAAACATTACGGATTGCAGGAAATGCCTCGAGACTATGCGTGTAATCAGCATTATTGCGAACCCATCCATTATTACCATTCTTTGGCGCCCGTAAATGAAGTAGCAAACCTTCCGGTCACTCGCGTGTCCCCTCATTCGTGGTTTAATCATCTCGTCTGGAGTGCCGCGCAGTATCTGTCTCGGGCCACCTTTCTTGCTTCGCTAAGAACACTCTCGGACCACTCCTCAAAAAGCCATTCCCTAATTCCTTCCTCGCATTCTGTCCATCACCCCCGCAACCTCCGCTTCAACCACCCCGTTCAATCACACTTTTTATTCCAATTGCAGGAGGGAAGCCTCCTCGGCTGAACTGCTTTCATGCAGATTAGCAAGTCGTTCCTCTCTTCATCACTTCTCAGATTTATACCTCAATGACATTCTCTGGAATAATTTCATTTAAATGTGTGCAATGTTTGTTAATGTGCGAAGTTTTGAAATTCATCGAATTCTCTCTTTTCAAGTGATCGCTTTTTAGGACCAAATTTGTCATTTCTCGAAGTTCAATGGTCGTGTCTTTGGCCGATGATCATCTAAAGCTATTCATTAATTAATCAAACTTCGATATCTTTCTATCCATCTTATTTTTGAATTTCTCTCATTCATTTTAACAAATTTCTTGTTCCGTTCATTCAACTGAATTAAATACTCGTACCAAAAACGTAGGCAATTAATAGACTTCAGAACGAATTCGTGATTCATGTAACTATCCTTCATCGGTGGCTGTAGTTTGACTGTAGCGCTTGACCTAATATTGGATCAATGCAATTAAATACGTAAAATAACGTTATTGAAATAGACGTAATGTTAAATGGCTTAAGAAGACTCCTTAGCAGCGTAACATATAATTCGAAAGATAATTTCGTTAGTGGTTCTGTGTTAATCATGGTGAAATCTTCACTCGTATCGAGTAATTCGGAGACTCCGCATAAATGGGCATTTGAGTGATGAAGCAAAGTAATGAGAAGCGGAAGAAAGGGATTTGAGAAAGAGCTTTATTGCGTCACTAAAGGAAATCAACGTAGTGCTCCAATGAACGCTCTCATTGGAATGTTTCGAACAAATGGGAAGATTGGTTGAAGACCTATCATACGGAGTAAGAAATTTGTGAATTTCATTGATAATATGGACGAAAGTCTTTTCGATTTCTCATCACTGAGTTATGTTTATTCATGTCGATTGACTGATGAGAAGGCTTAAAAATAATTTTCCAAATGCCTGTATAGTGTAAAATATAATGACAGTAATGGCTAAATTGCTACTTCTTACTATTTACAAATCCTTAGTCCATCTAAATTAATTAATAGTTAAAAGAACTGTAAATATTGATAAGAAAGAGCCATTCAATTAAATTTTATTGTTTATTGCTAATATTAAATAGAACTGTGTTTAAGGGATTTTAACGAATTTGTATTTAATTTATTGATGACTTAATTTTCGCTAATTAATCATTTTCGCTGATTAATCATGTGTTTATCTATTAATTTTAATATCTCTTTTCCCTCTTCACTATATTAAATTTTAACTTTAAACTGAAACTATCCGTATGTTACATGGATCATCATTATTTTGCGTACAATGTGTGGAATCTTTGGGCAAAAGCGTTGCCATGCGAACAATTAATTGAATTAAGGGAGTCTGTTTATGAGAAAACGTTTGTGATTTGGAACATTTTTGCTCGAATTTTGGTGTAAAGGAATTGATGGGAGTGTTTTAAGAATCCAAGAGATGCAATTACTACCGATGAATTGAACTCTATCATGTTTCTAACTTCCCTAAATATTGAATGATAGTCTCTTGTCAATCCAAAGAGTGACGTCAACTTTGGATTTATCTTTGATTTTGTTGACGGACGAATGACATCAACAATCAAATGAATAAAATTGTCGAATTGATATGTCTGCAATTAAGAAAAATGGGGAGAAAGCTAAAAATCGGGATATGCATACATGTATTAGAAAAATCTATGAAATTTAAGATTTTGATCGAACAATACTAGCACTATTTTAATCATTTTCTATATTTCTTCAGAAAGAAACTAGCATAATCCTCTGTAATGTATAGTTTATATACAAAATTGTAAATCTCCTCGAAATGGGAAGCATATAGGTGAAATGAGTGCAATGAAAGAGTGATACAGAAAATCACTGCTCTTCATTCAAATACAGATGAAGAAAGAAACTTTGTGCTTCGTTTTGAAATGTCTGATGAGTTTTCATTGTTCCAACATTCGAAAGAAGCTTACGTTTTCTGTAAAAGATCGACAAAATAATAATTGTGTGGACATCAATCGCTGTAATAAAACGAAGACGTGTATTCAAAGCATTGGCAACTCCCATCTTAGCATGAAATACTCTCATTATAAAAAGTCCATTAAGAGTTTACGAGCAGTTTATTCCACTCATCTCGAAAGAGTGTCTTCACTAACGGGCGCTTATTTTCATGATTTCTTTATTCCCGAAGAAGTGTTTCATCGGGAGCAAATATTTAGTTTAATGGAAAGTAAGATACTGGATGTGGTATTTAATATGATCTGAGTCGCGAACTATAAAATGTTACCTATGAAACTGATGAAAAGAATTGCATTCCAAGTTCCATTCGGCGTGTCCAAGTTTTGTTCATCTTTACGCTCTGTAAATACGATTCTTCCTGAAGTTGTGTTTTGGTAGACAATGATAAGAGCAATATTACATCGCACAATATTTCCAGTTCTATAAAGAAAGCACTCCCAGGATAATAATGAGATCGCTGTCAATTCCTTAGTTATCGATTAATAAGTTTCGAAAAGATTGTAGTTGACTTTTGAGGTGTAGGAATCATTGTTTCATTTTCTAAAAGAAAACTTTTATCGTAGAAATATTATTTTCTTTGCAAATTCATGATATTTGCTGGAAAACCCTCCATAGCAACGGTTTCTAAGTAAACAATACATAAAACAAAGTTGTCGACTGTGAAATTTAGTTTCAACTTCGAAATTCTTTAACTCGAACCTTTAATGTGGCATACTTTAAAGTTCAATAAGAGGGTTTCATCACATGTTTCTCACATTCGAATATGATATAGAATGTTATTTATCCGAATCGCTGTTCCCTTTTCCCGATTCATTATCCCGGAGCACGTGATTCGAGTAATCCACAGACGATAAAATCAAACCTTAATTAAGTGCACAAATCCTCGTCTACACAAGATAGAAGAGGGGCAAGTTTATCAGTATCCCCTTGTTACGGACTCATTGTCCAATAGAAAGAGTTCTCAATGGAAGAATTCCCGTTATTCTGAAGCTGGAGGCTCCCTTTTGCCAGCTTTTATGCTGAAAGAGGAATTCTCTGTGAAAAGGGGATGCTGAAACTCAAGGGAGAAGAAGAGAGACAAAGAGGAAAAGAAAAAGACGTTTTTCCAAGTTTATTTTCAGTTGTGGTCATTGTTTTTCGAAGGAATGGAGAAACCTGTCATCAACGGATAGGGCGTATGATTGAAAGTGCCTTGGAAAACTAGAATCGAAATATCGGAGTGGCACGGATGTTGGAAACTAGGATATGAGATAGATTCGAAACAAAAATACATCGCATTCTTTAATTCCTTTTTTGCAAAAACTTTCTGTTGGTCCTCATTCTTTGTGAAGAAACACATTTTGATCGAAAGAGTTTGGTATCTATATTTAGAGGGTGAAATTTTATTCAAAGTTATAAAATTCAAAGAAATAAGATGATTAAGGATAATAATTTAAAAGATCCTACGAATTATTTTTGGCCATTAATGTTCGGTATGAAAGTTGTTTTTCTTTTTCTGGTGGAGTTTACTAATGCGTATTAATGGGAGAGGTAGTGAATGCGAATGATTGTTTTAAGATGCTCTATTTGTGTGTCGAAGATCTTGTAAGATGCGGTCTTACTTGGGATCCCTTAAAAATATTTGACAATATTCTTGCATGATTAAATATTGATGAAGAAGGTCTTATATACACAAACATTTGAGTAATTTAGAGATTAAAATCCGAAGGTACTCCAGGAGAACTTTAGTATCTTATCCAAAATTTCCTGAGTAACAGATATTGATTAAATCGAGTAAATGAAGAATCTTTGAAGTTAATGTGTAATCAAAGTGTAAAGTTGTTAAACGTTGGTAAAAAATTCAGCATTCCCTATTAACATAGTTGAAAGGTATTGAAAGTAGGCTAAAAAAGAGTAAATAACCAGCTTTGGAAGATAGATAACGAATCCCTGATATTTGTGAATGAATAAGTTCATCATCTATAAAGGGTAACTAATGGCCTTTAAGGTCTTATGATTCATCACTTTTCACAAAGTTATAAAAATGAAATTCGTAATTTGAAGGCAAATATATAATTCAAACTTATTTTCCTCTTTTAATCGGCAATCTACGATATTCGTGCTACAAATGCATGTCACAATGTTCTTACGTGCTATAAAATCAGTTTCTGATTCTACTTGATTCCCACGGCGTGCGAAACGAGGATGTTATTCATCCATAGTTGATTATTTATCCTCTTTTCCAATACTTCCATCGATCCAAATCTCCGTTTATTTTTTATTCAATCCAACCGTTTTGAGAATCCTTGGAAAGCGTCAAATGAAACTGTCCAAAAAAAATAAACAGTGGAATAAGGCTCTGGGAACGTCCTTTCACAATCCTTCGCAAGAATTCCACCCCCAAAACCATTCTTTCTAATCCCTTTTCCTCCATTTTCTTTCTTCTCCGTCTCTTTATACGAGGCTTTCATACTCCTCCGTCATTATTCCTTGGCTCGTGCCTTCCTCACAAAGACTCCTTGTGCACGCCTCCGACCGCGTTCGCAGCGATTTCTTTGTCCACTCGCCTTTCAGAGCTCTTAATTAAAACCCTGCGATCGATTATTCGATACTCCGCAGATTATCGACCTTTCAAACGAATCGCGCCAAAGGATATGTGAATTTCATTCGGTTGAGTTACATCTTTGGAGTTTTAAATACTCTTTAAGAGTATTCATTCCGCATAAGTCGTTTGTTAAAAATAAACGTCTCCTTTCATTGCATATTTTGATATTATTTAACATTTGGCTTATTTTTTTATCATCTGCGGTGTAAATGAACGATCATTGTAGTTTTAGATTCCTTTATCTCCGTGTAAAGAATAGGTGAAGAAAGATCTTCAGTTATTCCACCTCAGTTTTATCTGAATTGAACATTGAAAGTAGTAAAAGAAAATTTAAGAGAGTTTCCAAAATTCTAAGTTATGTCTGTGAAATTCCAAAATGATGAATATTTTCGAACCGAATATACTTGGTTTTATCTTTAATTCTATATGTACTGAAATGAATAATTTGCGTTGAAATGACGAGTTATCTCGTCATGAGTTTCCGATGCCAAATTGCACAATGACGAGTCTGACTCATTCTCTGGTTACAAACATTGTTATGTCGGTGCAATATACTGAACTTTTGGGTGTGAGATAATCCATCTTTTTCTCCTCTTAAAATGGTACATTTCATGAGATGAATTATTTACTCTAAGGGGTCGCCGATTGAAAAGCGCCGAGATAGTTCAGAGATCAATTTTTCTTAATCTTTTTAAACATGTTACTTATTTTGAGAAAAATATTTTGCTTGAGAGAATACGAATCTGTATTTCCTCGGCATAGTTTTTGCAACATGTGATTTGCAATAGGAATGTTCCTAGATAGCGTAACGTAATAGTTCAAATAGATACCTTTACATTTTCCGGAGTGTTTTGAAAATTACGATATACTTTGGGATTATTAATTTATTGTAATGCGTTGCATAGTAGAGCAGTTTATTTTTCAATATGAATAATCTCCAATTCTTTTACTCTATGTATTGATATCTTCTTAATCATTTAGGAAAATTATTTTTAAGAATTTTTGAAATAGTATTTAGAATTACTGTTAAAATTAAGGATCTATTTTAAATTACTATATACCTTGGAATATCTGCTAATAAACAGTTCTTATTTCAATGCTTTATGTTGATTAAAACCTGTGAAACATTGTGTTCTGACTGACAATTAAGAGGAAAAAAACGTCGCTGAAATTAAACGGTGAGGAGGGCTGAGTTCGGAAGTATTCGTAGTCTTTAGGCCTTTGCATAGAATTGGATTAAGAAAACTAATTTGTTTTGTATCCATTGAGGAAGTAGCCCTTTTACACCTCATGCACATTAGAATGGAATGAATAAAAAGTATCTGAGTCCTGTATTTTAAATCTTGTGCTTTAGTTATAAAATAATAAATAAATCTTTCGTAAAGATTTATTTATTTATTATTAAATAACTAGTAGTAGGTAATCTGAGTAAGTCTCACAATTAGAAAAAATGCTGATGACATATGAATGTATAAGATTTGAATCGAACTCTACGTAATATCATTTAGACACTATATTCTGTATTTGTTGGAAGTATAGTTATTTTAGAAATGACTGTAGACCTCCCCTTACGAAAGTTTACCTCTGTTTAGATTCACTCATTTTAACTTAATTCTGAGAGGTTTTCTAACGATACATCTCATAAATATGTTTATTTACTGTATAATAGAGCTACAAATAGGCACCAGGTGGTAGCTCTTATTCTTGAGTGAATCAGTCAATCAATAGTTATATTGCAATTGAAATAATTCAAGTTACTCAACTTTTTTCCGGGATGTTCAGGCCTGAAATTTAAGAAATATTAATAAATTTTTTTAGAGAACTGGTGATACACACGGCATTGCTAGTTTTTAAATTTGAATATTAAATCTTCAATAGTATGAAAAACATTTTTTAAGAAAATCACAACCAAAGTTATGGTTCCTATAAGGGTATATGTTCAGAGCATTCACGGGTGACATGAAATACGGTGTGCATTCAAACGTCTTTAATTTTGGAAATCAGATTTTTTTCTTATATAAAATTTATATATCACTTCGGTGGACTTCTAAAATTAAACACTTTTTGTAATTTGTGCAAATGACAGCCCTTGGAAGTGAAAATTCGACTAAAAAAATTCTATTTATTTTGACAATAATAATTATTTAGAATTATATTTTCATCGATGCTTAAGATTGAAATAAAAATTATGCATCGGTTGTCAATATATACTACTTGGCGGATAATGTATTATTTATAAATCGACAAGTATGTGCGACTTCTAAATTCAAAGACTGGCTGTACCAAAAAAGAATCTTTGCATTCAACGGATAATACTGGTCCTCACCTTACATATCTCATGTACTGCCTTCGTCAACTGTAGGAAAGCGTTCTCAGAAGGACACGGGTAGCCACGAAACACGTGTTCCTCAAGTATCCTCCGAGATGGGAGATATCGCCCCCACTCCGAGTCCAGGTGCATCGGCTTAAGAAGGGAGATTTCTTAACATTTCGTATAATGATTTGAAATTTCGGGAATGTATTCTGAAAATGTTTCTCTATTTTTTTAAAATGATTCTATAAAGTAGTTCTTCATAAGCATAATAATTAAAATTCTTCTTTCGCATTTTCGATATTCTTAGTCACAATAGAATATTATTGTTGATTTTAACATAGTGGAGCAATGTCTTAGAGATCAACGTATTTATATTTGTTACTTTTGGTTTTAAACAATGCTTAAAATACAAAATTGAGGGGATGGTATTGCAATTTGAGCATATCAAATAGTTTAGGAGTTTAAGAAAAAAAATGATTAGAAATTCGTAAGAATATGGATTTAAAGGAAATATTAATTATATTGTACATGAATATAATCAAAATCGACTTCCATAAGCATATATAATGATAATAGGATAATTTTATCATAATGTTCTAGCCTAATTGACATGCACAGGAAAATGAATAGATTAAAAATGTTTTTTCATTCGAATTTTGTCGACAATCAGTTTACATTTCTTTATTTTAGAATAATATTTTTCGATAAATCCGATTAAATTGCTGTGCGTCATATAAAATAATCGCCTTGTTTGTTTCACTGATATGTTTTCATATCATCGGTTATATAACTTACGTAAACGAAACCAATTTATCATTATGGAAATCGACTGTCATAGAACGTGCATATATTACAAACATTATTCGATTCAAGTAAGTTCGTGGGCGAAGTTTTAAAAACTCACATTTATCTGATAATCAGATCATGGCCACCTCAAAGGTATCATCAATCACGCATTTGGGGGAAGAATAAGAGAAAGGCACGATTGGCATACTCTTATTATGACTTAAGTATGATAAAAAAGATCGCGATTTGGGAATTGGCGCATATCGGTTCTTCCGACCGAAGGAAAGTAGGCGATAAACGATTATAGGCATCGATTCAATCCAAAGATCGATTGTGGAGGTGGTGGAAAATTAACTTCGACGTAAGCGAAACCTTTGGATTTCAAAGAACCATAATTAGGAAGAAAACCCGCGGAGGTGGCGCTTTATGTGTGGCGAAATATCGAAGCTTCCGTTCAAGTGCCGGAAATTGAAACTGGAGAGTTGGCTGAAGTTGTAGAATTTTTAGAAGTTCGTTTATGACTCCACTGTTGAGATCAGTACTCGGAATTATTATTTTCTAATTTTAGTTTCGAAACTGGATCCCGAACTTCGAAGAGTGATGAAATGAGTTCATAATTACGAGAGAATTTGCTCATGCAATGCAGCTGGAGGATTCCCTAATAAAAAAACTAGCAAACTTGATTTGTTATACAATATAATCCGTTAATTCAAACCCATTATAAAAATGAGTGAATTAAGAATTTTCAGTAATATAAGCAAATTAACCTTGTATTGTACCCAATATAATTTAAGGCATAACATTAACTGATTGTGCGTTGATTAAAAGTTATTATGCGTTGAAGTTTTCTGGGCTAATAAATATTTTGCCGGCCTCGTTGGTAGAGTGGTTGATATGCTTCTGAGGAATAGGTCCCGGGATCGAATCCCGACTGAGGAAGATATTCTCGTCTCAGGGCTTAGATGTTTGTGATGGTCCGTTGTTTGAACCACACTGTAACTGTCATGAAAGTGGATGTTTGTGTGGTCTTTCATAAATAATTATTCTGAAATATATATACCTGAAATTACGATATGAATTTTCCAGTATTGAAATAGTACTATTTAGAGATTTTAAAAATCTGTACTATTAAACTTCTACCCTTAAGGAAACTAACAAATGGAATTTTATTATCAATTATTATGTTTGAACATAGTCCATTATAATAAAGGATAATATGATAAATTACTGATATTCCAGTCATGAAATTTGTGCTTCCCATTCAGAGAAGTACATTGATATTCTAAATACTCAGTATTTTCCTTCTTAAGAAATATATATGTAATGTAAATATTTATGTGTATCTAATCTTTCGTAGATAAAAATATCGTAATTTGTATCATTGATGAATTGAACTACATTCGAATTCGTAATACTAAGTGAATTATTTCATGATGCAGGAAATTATTTATCTTTCATATATATATATATATATATATATATATATATATATATATATATATATAAATATATTCACGTCATACGTCACGTCAGAAGAAGGTTGTGAAGTATATATGTTTATATAATCTGTAAACAAAATACAGATAATCGTGTGGATCTTATTAAAGAGGTGAATCTCTTGGGCAATGGAGATTTTGGAACAACTTGTATCTCATTGTAAATTACTCTTGAGATATCTGTTTTCGAACATTTTGCAAGTACAACGTATCGTTCTCTTGGATTACTCTGAGCATTAGAAGTAGTAACCGATTGCTTTGCCTCAAAAATATTTATTGCTGTTTGAGAGACCACTTGGCCTGGTGTCTGTTTGTAACACACAATAAATAAAGATTCTTTTTTGCATGGATTCTTCTTTTAAATTTGAATCGTAAAAAATAAGTACAGCGCAATGCGAGGAGTGTTAATAAATGACATTCGTATTTATTTTTACTATAAAACCTGTTTTTTTACCTCCTTTCAAATAGATTAACGTAAATTGCTTGAAAAGAGCATATGAAAGCGTTATTTTGCAATTAAAAAGCATCATTCAAATGGTGAGCATTCGTAGGGAATGATTAGTCTAAGGTTTGAGTGAAAGACGTCTATAAATGAGGAAAGTGGGTGACGAGGTGCATTGTGGGTTAATGGCCGTGGAAATACTCCCTCTAACGAAGCCGAATTATTTTAATTAAGAACCTTTCAAAGCGATAGATAAATAGGAGACACAACTCCCTTTCAAAGACAAAATTAGAATAACAGATGTTGTCTTTTGTTTCTTTCAGAGCGTTGTGACACTTGTATTCAATTCAGTTTATGCATGTATCCCTTTTAAATCTTATTATTAAAGTTATTTTTGCATACGTTACCTGTAATTTTCTCACCTTTTACTATTAAATGAAATTTTATATATATTTATCGAAATGCAATTCCTCATTGCTTTCGTTACAATCCAATTATATCAACGATGGTAATCGAGGCAACTGCTTTGAATTTATGATTAGACATCTTAAGGTTGGATTAGAGTCGCATTTTCAATTTCATTATTTCATAATTCCGTCCTTTTAACTGAAGAAAAGTAATTATTGAAATTAATGAACAGTATCATTTTATCTTTGGAATTTGAAATTTTTTCATAAATTATACTTCTTTGATTTCCTGAAATGGCTTTCATCAATTGCTTATCGACATGTTTTAGTTGAGGAAAAGAAGTTTTTGAGGAATGACTATCGTTAATTGGAAGTACAGCTTATAAAGGACATTTGGTAACAGCATTGGCTCACAATCAAAAAATGTATTTGTACGAATGTAATTGTTAAGAGTATTCATGTGGCAGATCATCCAGGCCAGCGAAGGTTATAAGTAGCAGTTATTACAATTTACAAGTTTATTAGCATAAAAACATTTAAGTATCGTTTTCCTGTCTATGTAGATACCCTGCGAGCCACCTTTCGGCGTGTGGCAGGGGATGCAATTCTCGCGTATTGTTCGAGGGAAAAACGAATGTTCGAATCCGTTCGTTTTTGCATCTATTTCCCTTATTTGTTGTATCCGATAGACCTATATAGCAGGTAGGGTGCATGATCTGCATTACGTCTTCCTTGAACGTTTCTTCTCTGAATCTATTTAGTAAATCTAATCTAAGCTTTTTCTTCTTTGTTCTAACGATTCCCATACCGCATCCTTGGGCAGCTAAGTTACGCTTTGATTTATCATAACAATTTTCACGAAACGTATCGCCATACGTAGAACCGTTTCTAATTCACTTGCATTACTTTTATCGGCAGGGTCCGATACACTACAAGAATGCTCAAGATGAGGTCTGACTAGCGCTAAGTAACATCGCTCGCGAACTTTTTCTACACTTTTACCGACTAATCTCTTAACGAATCCTAGTTAATTTTAAAGCTTTTCCACTTCAGTTCAGAAATTTTGGACTTCGGTAATTCTTGGAATTCTTCGGAAAATTTTTGATGCTCTTCGGAGTTTAACTCAGGAGAAGAAGTTGACAACGGAACACTTGTTAATACTCGTATTTAAATATAGTTCCCAATTTTCGCACCAGGTCATTATTTTATCTAAATAATTACGAAGTACTTATCTATCCTCACTGCTAGCTACTCACCTGCAGATAACTATATCGACCCCAAATATTCTAACCTTATTATCTATTTCTTTGCTGAGGTCCTTGATACTATATATTGAAAATAGTAGTGGCCCGATTACCCTACCGTGTGGAACGCCCGAGGTTTACTACCTTTGAGCAAATACAGTCAAGCACTACTCGTTGTTTTCTATCTTTTAGAAAGTCCACCCACTTAATAATACCCACTCTAATACTTCAAAATTGATTCCCGCGATTTTTAATTTATACAATAATTTATGGTACCTTGTCGAAGGCTTTACAGAAGTCTAGAAGTATAGGATTTCGACCTGTCTTTTGTTTTCCGTAGTTTTTAAAATATCGTAACCGAGCATGAGTATATTTATTTGCTAGTTAAAATATTGGTATATTTTCTTGAAGGAAAAATTCACGTTTCTGCTGTTTTTCCCGAAGAGTTTTGAACTTCGTTTCCCTGAAAATATCATCGCTTTTGGAAAGATTACATTTCAATGAGATTGAAACAAATAATAGAAGAACTACAATCTTTCATATGTATCCTTCATTCATAAATTATTTTAGTTTCAGAGAAACAATTGCGAAGGGCGAGTCACATGAGGAATTTATTTCTGAAAAGATGTTCGAAAAGTTGAATATGGAAATGGACATCGTTTAAAATGTTTAAAAATTCTATTTAATGTATCTTCTCTTCGGCTATTCTAAGGGATTCTCAAAGTACGACTTCACTCGAAATCGAAATCCTTTGGTTTTGAAGGATGAAAAATGGCAAAAGAGAAAATTTTAGTTATACCGGAAATATGCCAATTTTGCTTTAGTTAAAATAGTTTACTGCGTAATGGTACAATAAAACTGAAATACGTCGGGTGCCATCATGAGGCGATGATGGCACCATTTTAAAATTTTATTGTGGCTTTTACGAAGTCTCCTCCATTTGAAATGCTTTTGCAGAGAACCCTTTTTCTCATAATTAAAGGAAAATGGCATAAATTCTCTGCATTCGAATCGATGCTAGAATCGGTGACATAAACGGATTTAGAAAAGTATGCGATCGTGAAAATGTTTTAATAATGAATTTCCTCCTCTTTCCCTGAAATGTGAGCTTCAATTGAAACGTTCACTTGTGTAAAATTCAGTCGTTCTTAAATGAATATTCCTTCCTGAAATTGTGAGATGACATCGGTTGATTGAATCAATGGAGAAGTTTCTTTGGATTGCTCTCAAAAGCGCTTTGCAATTTAGTTCCTTCATTTATTTTCGTATGTTTAGGAGTACTTACGCTCGGCATTTACTTCTATTGATCATTTTTTCCATTCTTATAAAATGGATTCTTAATATATTGATTGATATAGAAAAGTAATACATCGTGAACTTCGAATACTTTGAGATTTATTAATATCGATATATCCGAAAAAGGCTGCAAAAATATTTGTAGTTTAAGAAAGTTAATAGAAAATGTTACGTTAATCGTTATCGAAACGGTAAAAAACTGTTATGACGTATTATTTTCGTCATTTGTCAGTCCTTTCGCAGTCCGAGGATGTTGTTCAACCTCGTAATGTGCAATTCGTTATAAATATGCCTTAATTAAAGCAGATTGCAAATTTTATTGTTGCAGAAAGTTAAAAATACCGCTTATCTTCACAAGCGAAGGATGCAACATTGTAATATGTGATATATTATAATAAAATGTGAATTTTCATCGAAAAATGCAATGATTACTTAAGATATATGCTCAATTCATAGTACGATATAATTATACTTGTTTGTAATAAATGATAACTATTTATGAAGAATAACTTTTGATATTCCTTATCTTTGGATTTTAAAGAATTCCAATCCTCTTAAAATTTTATAATTTGCGTGTTTCATCTTAAACAGGGAACTCTGAATATTAAATGAATTCCGCGATTTTACACAAAGATGCGGTACGGATTTAGTAATATCTCAAAAGGAAATGAAAAATGACGGTTTAATTTGCTTTTGCGGAACGAAGTAAGGCGTTTTGTATAATTAAATTAATCATTTGTTGAATGAAAGGTTAAAATATAATTAGTTTCTTGTGACCGTCTAAAGTGAGGTTGGTTTTGCGTACAATGACTTAGAAGAAGTTAGTAATTAACACCTTTTAAATTGCAATCGCTAACGAGCATCTAACGCATGGGAAATCCTGAGTCAGAGGAATTCGCAGATAGGAGTCTTCGTGAATTGCAATTAAAATCTAATTCGACTGCAGTCGCAGAAATAATATTTGAAGGGGTGTTACGCGCCAATTCACTTTACACTTGGTTTTGTCGGCTGAGTACCAATATTGAGTCCGGGATGTTGGCTCCACTGACTTCTTCCCCTAATGGCCATGCTCGCTTTAATTGGACAGAATTCCCCTTCTTTTAATGAACATATATCCACTTTGAGCCCATGAGAGATATCTATGTAATTGAAAGGAAATCCTTCTGAATTTCCATTTCCTTCCTCGTTCTTATCTATTCCACTTCTTTCTGCTCATTAAGTCATCAAAACCTATTGATATATACGCTTCTCCATAACATTTTAAACCAAAGGAAAATATTATTGCTCACACTTATAAAAATTGAATAGACAAAATCCTTCACATATTACAGCAATACTCGAATAAAAAAGTCTCATTTGCATTTTGTTTAATAGGAATGACATCTTGGATGTTGATAAAGTTATAAATTTGTAATAGCTAAATTTATTGATAAAATTCGAATAAACCAAAGAATTAACTACAAAATTATCGAAATATGTGAAGTAGTTTCTATGTTTCGGATTTCATTATTGGAAATGAGATTATTTCTGCAGTCAGATGTTTTATTTTTTCTTCATCTTCAAAAAATACGTTACAGATTCCTTTCTATTTTCCCAAAATATTCTTTTGTGAGTTCCTTTAAGATGTATCTTAAAATTCAGAGAATAATTTGAGGTAATATTGAATTACTAACTATTTTATGGTCAAAGTATATGAGTTACTAGTTAATTAATGGATATTATGGGATTTTGCTTCAGTTATGTGACCTCATGCAAATGGAATGGCGAAGTTGAATTCTTTAAAATAACGTACTTTAATTCTTTTTAATTTATACTTTAGAAAAGTACGCCAAAGAAACGAGACTTGAGTTTTTTGTAGAATCTCGGCATCGATTCAAACTTTCATTTCCGAAATCCGTGAATTAGACCACATTTCGCCTTTCTTCTATTTAAGACTCCCTCTCACGATTGGCGAAGGGCTTTTCAGTTTTTCATTCTTAATTATATATATTTATACATCCTCCGGAGCGCCATTCAGTATTTTTGCCTCTCTCCGGACTCATCGTCGCATTTCTGAATTAGTAATCTTTTTATTCCTCAAAAGACCGTTTTCCGTGGCATACATAATATTCGCGAGAGGATTCGAAATGACGAATAAAAGGTGTGTGAGACGACTCTTTGTGCATTTGTAGCGACGGATCGCCAGGTGGTGAGGAAATGAACAAAAATCGCCATTATGAAGAAATGAACGGTAGAGCGGCCATTTTGTTGGGACACTGCACTCGTTTGGTGGAGAGAAAAACGGTGGAGATTTTGCAGAAAAGGCACGTTTTTCGCACAAAAGGAATTTGCGCGGAAGAGAATTTTCACGATTTATCTTTTTGAGGAAAACGAATGCGATGTATATCCTTTTAAAACGTTCGAAACTGAATTCGATCTCTCGAAAAAGTTGGGCTTTTTATTTAGTTTTTGATGACGAATGCTCTTACATTCGCACGATCTTCAGATGTTTATTGCGTGGAAAGAGGCATCCACGGTGAGAGCTTTTTCACGTAGAAGTGTACTACTTTATTGACACGAAATGCTTCTTCCACAGTTCGACTAGGAGAGTGACATTCTCTTTCAAATTGCTTCGTTATTTTCTGTTTCGACGAAAAGTCTTCTATAACTACATCACTTCCATACGATTTTATCATAAGAGTACTCATCCCTCATAACTATGAGTTAGATTGCAAAACTTATACTGTTTTAGAACAAATAGTATATCCTGGGGGTTATTTTCACAATGAAAAATCCCTTTTTATGATCAGTATTTAATGATTTTTACGTTCATAAATATATTCGGAGAGAAATATCGCGACTCGTTTCGATAATCAACAAAGAAAGAACATACTGCAAACATTGCACGTTTTTGTTAAAAGAATTATTATTTTAACTGCATTGCTTTACACATAAATATATTTTTTAATTATAGAAGACCGAGATTGAAAAATAATGTAGATTTTAGAATTTCAATGGATTGAACAAATTAAAGCTTTAATTTTTTAACGATGCTAAACTCAAATTTACGGCAACTAAAGCACTTAAAGAAACGCTTGTTTTCAATATAAGCGTATATATCGCCAAATACATCATGATATACGATACCAAATCCACTGTATTTATCTCTTGCATTATCTTTGGCGAAATTACATCGATATTTTTATTAATTTTAATATTTCACCTTTAGATGGATAGTACAGCATATTGCTCTTCAGGTTTTATATCAGATGGCAATTTTAAATGGTAATAACAATTTGCCGCATTCAAAAGCTTGACTTGGACTCGAATTTTAAGTTTGGATTGAATTGTTTTATAATCAATCTTTGACCTGTTTAAAGTGTATATGAATGGAATTTTCAGAGATTCGATAGACAAATCACAGATGTCTTCAATTATTCCTCCTTCATACGTCATCAGAGCAAATTAAAAAAGAATTCCATCGTAACTTTCCATTTGAAATTTCTCTTAATTAAAATAGATACGAGTAACCTGCACTTATCCTTCTTCTTTTCGTTAAGTAGAGTAAAATTAATTTTAATATGTGGAAATTAATAATTCTGAAATTAAAATAACAGAAAAACTTTTTTTTTAACTGCCATGGATGACATGGCTAACATTATCTAACATTAATCGTCCATTACAGAAATGACATTTAGAATCAGTGCACAATCGTCCACAGAAATACGCAAAAATCTTTCTCTTTGAAATCAAAGTCCGAAGCAGACTCTTGAGAGGCAATGAATTGCATAATATAATATGGTGAACTCAAAGAGATGAGGAATTCGAGTTATAAATGTCGTAATAGAATTTAAAATATAGGGTTCGAAACAACCTGTTAAAAAGTCTTCTTTGATAGCTCTTTCTTTCAAAGGAATACGCTAAGGGATTAGACAAAATTATTGATTTGCGAGAAATTAATTCCCGATCTGCCGATTGAGCAGATGGGAATCTAAAATATTCCCTACTATTTGAGAAATTTTATGAATACCAAATACTTAGAAAGTCCTCTAATTGATGAGGTGAGCTGTTCGTTTTATTCTGATCTTTCTATGAAAATCGAAAAATTAATCGAAAACTAACCTTATACACCAAAAATTAATTTTTTTTAAATTAATGACAATTTCTTTTAGAACCTGGACTTGAATACGTTGAAAAAAGACCCTCCTAATAATTTTTTCGTTATAATTTGATAACGTTTTCGAAATTCAGTTACTAAGTAATCACGTCTTCGTATTTATTCTGGAAATGAACATCGTTTCTACAACTGAAGTAAAAATAAAAAGACCAGATAAATTTGGCAAAACCGCTTTCCGAAAGTGTTCGTTTCAAATTCATTCTATCACTTCTTTTATCATTAGGATTAGTGATCATAGCTCTCCTAAAAGAGGGACACACGCTAATGAGCGGGGGTTTGTTTTGGTGGAGGAATACGAGGCAATTAAGGGCCTTAAGAGCAGTTCGCCTTTGGACCAAAGCCTTCGACGATTTGTTGCGATCGAAAAATCGATTTGTCTTATTTCAGCGAATATGAACCCATCACTCAATCATTTTAAGTTCGTTAAATTAATTCGAATGGATAAATTGAATCTGCTTCCCAATGCATTCCCTCGAAAGTGTCTTCTGCTTCATAGCACATCTTCTGATACCATTTAGGACTAAAGTTACTCAAAAAAACACTACCTGTGCTCTACTATCGGACAAAGAGATTGAGGATGAGAAAAATTGATAAATTATGACAATTTTCGGTTCGCAAAGTACTTCCACTGTGTCAGAAAATTGTTTAAGATTTCCTTTCTTTCACAGAGTCAAAATCTACTTCAGCACAAAAGCCGTTTGCATCTCACAGGTTCATCATTCTTGATATCATTATTCCTAGGCTTTCATAAGTTTCTGCTTCTGACAGATTCCGCCATTTTTATACACAAGGACGTCTGCGATTAAAAAATAGCTATAAACGTAACTGCCACTTCCGTTTGCGATGAATCGACTAATCATGGAAAGTCACTTTCCTTCCATATAATAACGTAGAAATGATCGTTTGCATTCTTGGATGATAATTACTCTGTGTATTGAAGTAAGAATGTCATAATTTCAATTCACCATTCACTCTTCTTATTAATGTGAAATAATTAGCGTCCTTATAACTATGAATTGTTTAAAAATCATATAATTTTACTACGATCGCTTTTTGTTATTTGACCCATTGTGATTTTCATATTAGCCGATATTGTAATCTCAATCATATGAATTCCTATAATGTTCTATGCCCCTCTTACACCTTTTTCTTTCTCTTGCTCTCATTAGTTCAAATAGCGCCCCCTGCTCATCCCCTCGAAAGAGGTGTGGTCTTTTCAAAGGAGACGCTTTCATTTGTGCGAGGCGCCGCCGCCGGCAGTTGAGCGAACTACAAAGCGCGGGAACAATTGTTGGGCCAATGAATGTTGGCGCTAATAACGCAGAATTCCGCTGAAAAATGGAAAAAAAGAGATTTCCCCCTATTGTCGAGGATCGGCTTATAATTCAGTTTTTAAAAATCCTTTTTCTAAGATCGCGAACTGAAAATCACTCCATCGAACAAAGCTTTTTAAAAAAAGGTCGTTTTTTTAATCAAAACTTTTTGCTCATTAAGGTATGTTGAGAGCATTTAGCCTTTGTAGGGGGACAAGGGGTCTCGTTGGTGGTTTAACATGGGTATGCGCGTTCGTCGGAGTGGCTCTTTTAATATCGTCAATTATTACAAGCTGATTAATAGAACCGTTAAATGCAATTGTTTGTGCAGTTTCTGATGTGTTTAACTTATGGTTTTTGTCGAAAAGAAGTTCATTTTTTTTTGTCTTGGAATACAACCTGACATGTAATATTTTTCGCTGTATTTATGCACTTATGTAATACGATGGAGTAGTATTTAAGATTAGCTTCGTGCGAAGGGGCAGTATGTTATTTCACTAAATATTCAATTAGAATATTCGAGTGACGAATAATTGAAATTTTCGCAAACTCCCTTGGAATGGATGTTTATTGAGGATAACCTCAGTACTTGACGAACTTAAAAACTGAATGGTTAAGGTACAGAGATATAATAAATCGCACAATCTTTGGATAGTATAATTAACACTAAAAAAATGTGTAATTCATTCTGGAATTTTATTCACAGAACATACAGAAGGTTATTTTAATGATGTTGCTGAGAAGATTTGCTCTAAATATTAAGCATCCTTCGAATATATGTATATTAGACGCATTATTTCTATGCATCCAATTTTGAACACTTTTTGGCGGAATATTTTAAATCTTAAGAGAATGGATTTGTCGATAGAAGAAAGATTGAATCTAAATAAAAAATGACAATGAAACTTGAAAGATTTTTATTTGATGCATGTCGATAATTGAAACATTAGAATAATTCACCTCAACCTAAATTTGAAGTAGGTGTCTTTAATTTGATAAAATGCTAGGCTATTCATTCAATAGTATTAATGATTAACGCAACTCTATTATTTTTAATTATAAATTGGTTTATCGTTTAATGTGAATCGTTTCAAAAATACCATTCTTAATTCAAGTTACTTAAGTCTTCTTCATTCTGAAACTCAAAAAGGCTAATGAGATAAATTCATATCGGAAAACATGTTTTAGATGTTAAAGAGATCGATAACTAAGTAGTCAATTAATTTTTACATTTTAATAAATGTTATCTCAATTCCGAATGCCAATGGAGTTAGTTTGAAAAAGATCTCGTTTTTTCTTCGATTGACAGTTGGAGCAGTGAATTTTGAAAATTTGTTTATATTTTTGAATGATTCAAAACGTATTAGGATTTCGAAAAGCCATAAAATATTCAAATCCATTTGCAATCAGCGTTTTTCCTAAATTTGCATAAAGTATTGTCCCTTTCCATTATTCATAAGATTACATCCATGAGTCTCGGGAAATGCATTGAAGAGCCTTCGTCAATACATTCCAATTATAACTGCTCACCTTCCGTCTTTCTCACAAATCGATCTAATAGTTTCGTAATCGCTTCTTGAGATTTCTATCGCTTAAGAAAAGGATATTGCGATTATTAGTCGATTTGCTTTATAAATCTATAATTTATCGGAGGCGAAAAATATTGACCGGGACTCGAATCTAGCTCCCCCACTTGTCGGAAAGGTATGCAGAACAGAAACAGCATTTATACAAATTAGTCTGTTTCTGAACTTCGACTCAAAAGTTAGCAGTCGAGGAAGGAAAGGCTTATAGCTCTTTGCAGGCAACGCATTCCTTTGTTCATTGGTTGCAAAACAAATGCGTAAATTTGTCCTCAGGGACTCGATTTTATAAGAATGGCCACTTCCCCTATAATAAGCGTTTTCAATCCATCACCGACGTCTACATATGACGGCTCCCTGGAGTAGGGAGGCGAGATTTAGTCTGAAAAGTCTTCCATCTCTTAAATTATGAAGAGAAATAAAATTGATTGAAATAAGAATTTTAATCAAGTGGATAAAGAAACCTAAGTAAATGTATATATAATTTCCTAAAAAAATCCACCGCAGGAAAAAACCCACGAAAAGGATGGGCGAAAAATCTTCATAAACCTGCGGATGGAATTTACGAAGAGAAATAAAGGAAAGAGAAGTCCGTAAAATGGGAAATACCACTGAATAATATTTAAAAAGTAAGAATCTCGTAACATATTACAATCTATAACTGAACATTTGGCAATTACATAGGTCATATTAAAGTTGAAAGCTATAGTAGATATAGTAATTCAATATATTTGCATGTAATTAAAAGCTTTATTTACTATAATTAGCATTATCCGATTTAGGTAAAATACAAACCGTTTTGTTTTATTAATTCCATTTTCAATATAATTTGTTTTCGATGCTTGTTAACCTGGCGATACAACTTCCGTGAATGGGATGAAACTTTGAACACGTGCGAAATAACAATTGAAGTCATCACCTCCTACGTCTTGTTGTCTGAACCCTATCAACAAACGAAGTGATTTGACTTTGTCAAGTGGATACATTTTTCCCGCCATTAAGGTGTATGTGACGATTGGGGTGCATCGGTTCGAATTCCGCTCCACTGCTCATCCAATGGCTTATCAGATGTATCGCTCTTCACCCTGTAATGATGTGCCTACACTCGCTTGGCTGCTTTCAGTTGTTAGCTCCCACTTACAGCGCCGTTCGGTGGAAGAAATCGGAAACAACGCGGTCGAGTGAAGGCAAGCGCGAAAAATCTCGCATCTGATATTTCCAGCGAAGATTTACGAAATCGATTATCCGCTGAAATAATCGAATATGATCTGAAAATAACTGAAGATTCTTTGCTATGAACATTTACTCACCTAATTAACTCAAATACAATTAATTGATTTTTCATTGAATATACAAGTACTCGACCGCTTTGGAAGATTCGGCCTTTCGAAAGTAATTTTCTACCTGAGCAGTGAAGAATTACCTTTTATGAATGGATTAAACCTCCGTGAATTTATCTATTAATTCATAATTCAATTTTAATTTGAAAAACTCCTTGAGAAAATCTTGAAATGGTAACGCATTTAATAATGCACTAAAAATGACCCCTTCCACTTTAATTATTATTATATTTTTTCAAACACCTGAGTATTGGCTCTTTTATTTTCTCATTAATATTTGAATCTTTGAGGTGGAAACTTATGAGCTAATGTTTTGAAGAATTACGGTACTTTCTGGAATCGAACCTATGACCATTAGTATATAGAAAATAGTACTTTTATGTAGAAATCAATATTAGCTATAGCCGTATGAAATTTTATTGTTCTATTTGCTCGGGAAGTATTTTTCACCAATACTTCCCGAGCACATAGAAATGTTTAATTTTATAGATCTGTAGATATCCCTAACCTCTATACATTTTTCCATCTAGTTGGTGTTGTTGGTTCGATGCCAGGCTCGATTGAATTTACCCCATTTAAAACATATGGAATGCGTGTTTGAATAATTATTTGTAGGTATTTATTTCGGAGATGGACAGCTGTAACTTTGCAAGGCTATAGCTATTATAATTATCTTTTTTAAGAAAGAAGAGCTTACCGCAGGAGGTCATGAGTTCGATTCTAGGAGACATTTAAATTTTTTCAAACGGAATGAATGGGAAAATTAGAACACATTTTGATGAAATGTGTATATATTATTTAATCTTAAAATTTGAATAGTGTTTAAAGACCATGAATCTTAAGAAAATGATATGCAATACATATTGGTATCGATAGTTCTAAGTTCGCCTCCCGGGAAAAATGCTGCTGTAAGAAATGCATGGGAATTCGATCTTCACGCATAGAATACTGACGTAACAACTTAGAATCAAGTCGAAGAAGCATGTATGCATTAAAGAACTTTTAGTTAACTATAGTTAATGCATAACGAACTAAGAATTTCATATTCTTCAACCTTTTATACGAAATTAAGTTCCAAGTAGTTTAAAAACAGGTCGCATTCTTGAAATGCGAAGAAACCTGTAACACATTACGATTTGTTTTTTGCACACATTTAAACCACTTTCACTTATCTTTTCGATTTTATTGGGCCAATTCAGAACATCTCACTACGAATGTTGCGTAAACATTTGATAAGCGAAACCGAGAGATCTAAAATTTATCATGGGTAAAGAATATTATATTATTTATTTTTACCCCGTTAGTTAACGAATGTCACTGCTTTAAACGGATTTAACCATTTTAGACGATTTGAACGTTGATTATTTTTTCTCTTGCGAAAAATATACGATTATGAACTGAATGTTCTTTTCTGAGGAATGCTACAAATTCGCATGGAATACTGAATTCCCAAGAACATTAGCCATTGTCTGCCTATTTTTCAATTGTGCCTCTGGAAGCAATAAACAACGAGATAATATTTGCTGCGTCTTCGCTTTGCTTTGTTAAATCGAAAACTTTCGTGGAGAAGGAAAAGCTGAGAATTCTCAAAAATAATCTGGTGATTATTAGTTCTTCAGAGAAGATATTTGGAGTGAAAAGGCGTGTTTTAATGAAAGAACGTTCCACAATAAGTACGTCCTAAGCTTTAGTATTTTCCTTGTTCTCATCGATATGAAATATCTCAATACATTATTTTACGTCAAAAGTAACTATTGCACAACGAATTGAACGGGGTTTTAAATACCTCATTTAAAGCCTTAATTCTTGCGCATAGAAAGAATATTTATAAAAAAATAAATATGGAAAGTTTCGATCAAATTTTTGCAAATAGATAAAGTTTCCAGTTTATGGATCTAAAGTACTGTATTTATCGGTTTTTCTCGGACTATTGTTTTAAATCATTCGGAATCGGAATAAATACCGTAACATTGAATACAAATGATTCATATACATAGTAATTTGTTAAAAATATCAAATTGCTCTCGAATTCTAGTTCAAATTCAATATCCTTTCTCCATAGTAACATTATGTACACTGCTAAAAGCAACCTAAATAACTGTATTTTTGAGAAAAATTTTAAAAATACAAAGCGCTTATGGTTTAAGCATTCACGCAGTCTTAGTATTTAGAACGTGAAAAATGCGGTAAAGCAATAAACATATCCTTAAATGCTCATCTACTTACAATCTAAATATCTGCTTGTTAGATGATGATAAATTTCCTTCGTCTATAATCGGGTGTAAATACACATTGGAATGAATAGGGATACAGAAACTAGAATATTTTTTGGTTGAAATCACGAATGGAAAGAGATAATTTTATGAGGGTAGTTATGGGTGAAATATGGAAGAAGCAGCGGTGCAATAACTGTACGCTGTGTCACACATCTTAGTAAAAAGGCATGAAAGAGATGCGGCTCGTCGCTTCGAAAGACTCTTCATTTAGGGGAAAAAGTGTAAGAGCGTAAAATTTGGGGGGATTCAATTCGTCGCTTTCATTTATTTTGAAGTGAGATATGCTACATCCGAGCAAATTAGAGATTATTTCACTCTGAAGATCTATCTCGTTCCTTTTCATCGAGTTTTGCAACGAACGGAGGGAACTCATCAGAAATCCACAATAAATTTAATAACACCGAAATATCTATATCGGTAAAATTTAAAATTCAAAACCATCGAAATAGCTCTATCTCTCATTTTATTAGAAATCCTGAAGAGAGAAAATAATTTAAAGTAATTTTATTTCTCCGTTTTTACCGATAGATCGGCCCATCCGCAGTAAAAGGGTTAATAAAGTAATTCATATAAGAATTTTACGTAAAAAACATTTTAAACTTTTAAAACATTTAATAATTTTTTTATAACGTTTAGGATGAAATGTTTTTATGGTATTTGCAAAGTCACGCAGTGGGCTAGAAATGTAAAAAGCTGGCCAAAAATACAAAATGCATTTTTTTGAGTGCAGACTTAAGAACTTCACATGGTCAATTCATCGATTACTTTCAGTTCATAAGTCATTTAACGTTGTTCCCGCTCATTCAAGTGAAATAAGAGGTCAAAGAAGATCAAATTTTGAGAAAACGATGGTCGTTTAGCAGAATTCTTCGATTTCAAACAAACGCTGAACCCAAATGAACCAGAGAATCATAGGTCATATGTAGGCCTCATAGTACTCGATTTCAATGATCATACTTGAGAATTTTCTTTCTCTGCAATACGAAATAGCGGACCCTAATTTTCGACGTGATTTGCAGACAGCGAAGGAAATAGTTGCGGTGCACAACGATATATAAGTAATTACCACAACATACGTGGAAGCTTCCCGAAGTAGAACCTATTATGAAACAAATAAAAGGTCGTTCACAGGGCAACGAAGCGCCGATATCAGCTTCCAGGTGAAGTACGTTTCATGAGCAACTTCAGATGTTATTGAGTCCAACTTTCTCTAAATTTGGTAGCGCACATCTGGTATTTTCGTAAGAGCTCCTTCAGAAAACACGAGGAAAGATAGTTTATGAGCCTCAGCTGTGTTTGCTAAACCGTTATCCCTCGAATTGTTTTAGAATTTTCCATTGGCGGACGTTCAGTTGTATCTTGTCTTGTGCGCTCACCGTTTTTCTTATGCACGCGTAATATGCAGGCTTCCACTATCCAATGGTATTCTCACCCATTAACTGGTGTGCTCTAATTATAATAAATGATGCTATGAAGACTAGTTTACTTCAGTATGAATTAGTAAACTTGAAGAGAAATGCTAAGAGAAAAGATTAGATCGCGTAATAACTCCAAAATATGTGTACAGTGTATAATAGACGCTGAATACGAGACAAATAAATTATAATCAAAGAGAAAAAAATTTCAGTTGTCGGGTCGCGAACCAGCGTCCACCGCGCAAAAATGACGGTTGAAAAAAGCTTTATCAACGCCTTAAAAACTCCGCCACCAAATTCGCTGATAATGAAGGAGCTCGGAAGAGGTCTTATCTAAGATTAGCGGGTTTGGGTTGTCCCGGCGCGAAATTTGAAAAAATTGCAATCTTTGAACGTTAATATCTCCTAAACTTACGGCGAGAAACGTCTATAAAAAAGAAGTGTCTTCTTAATTTTGATCCTCTATCGATCTATGCTAGTCTCATTCAAAAGTCAGGAGACACCTATGTTTACACTCCTTGTAGGTTAAATGACTTTAACAGTCTGCACACAATTTATTTGAGATTTGCCTTGCGAAGTTTCACTGAAAAAACGCATATTCTATTTTTGGCTGATTCCTGCAACTGTGCGTAAATAGTGTAACGTTGTCTATAATTAGGTGTCGTATCCAATATGTTGCATTTTCCAGGTGTTTCGAGTTATTCTTGCTTTTGAATATTAGCATATCTTACTTAATTATCTCAAGCCGAGGGAATCGATTATCTCCGATACTCTATTATCAAAACTATTGAACGAATTAAATCAAATTCGTCTTTGACCAATCGAGCCGCTCTTCCATAAGCCACGATTCCAAGCAGCGCCACTGCAGATGGAAAAAACAAGCAACTTTTTGAGGATATCGTGAGAGATAGGTAATCTGATACTCGACACGGATTACAAGGGTTCAAAATGTACTCCAAGAAACAGATTGTTTCATAATTCTTGGCAGCATTGTCTTATGGGGTAATCGAATAGCCTCGTACGCATGTCCATTTTCAAATCACAGAAATTTCGTAGAAACGGATAAAATTATGATTTTCAGCTTAGGAAAGTGTATTTTTTTATCAAATTCTGTTGGAATTGGGATAAGAAAATATCCTCATTAGGAGTTTACATCACAATATATTCTACAGCGTAGTGAAAATAATGGTAGTCTAAGAGGCCGAAAAATGTTTTTAAAGCTGCCATTGCTTTCATCTTATCCAACATAAAATCCTAGTTAATTATTAGCATTTTTTTAATACGTAAAAATCAATTTACACTGATTTTTGAGAAACCATATCTTATAAAATTTAAGAGGAACGTAACCTCCTAAAACTTTGATCGTGCATTCCAATTTATACATCGCCTAAACCTTTTTTTGTTATTAACTTGACGCAACATTGTCACCAGAGGTTTGAGATTAATGCTATTTTCGTGAACAGGTAATTGTGAGTCCAGAATAGAACTTTAGGTTTTGAATGTTATACTCGAGAACAAGTTTCGGATCAATTCTGAATTAGGCTCTTGGGATCTTCTCGATCAGAAAAGTAGTAATGATTAACAATGGAAGTGCTACATCAAATACTCTAATGGGTATACTGTACTGTTATGGCTGCGTTGCTTGCAGGAGAAAAGGAATGCTTTCTTCGGGTGGATGATAGGGTATGTATACCATCCTTAAATTTAGCCCCTTAAGAAATGCAGAGTTTATTATATCGCAATGTTACCAAGGGGTCAATGTTGGGCAAGAAATTTATTAATGATGAATGAATATCAGATATGTAAAGGAGTCGCAGAGACATTAACCGACGCATAACCGGAGATTTATAAATGGATACAAGAGGTCCTTAAAATATAATCATGAAAGCATCCAAAAAAAGCAAGAAGAGTCTATTAGTCTTGCGGGTATGCGGTATTCCTGCAGATATAATGTCAGGAACCGAGTTTAAGTTTAGCGAAAGAATTGCCTCGAAGGATTTTTCTACACTGATGTAGTTCACTGAAATGGTAAGATGAATAGAATATCAGGTTGAGTATTACAGCAATGAAATACGGTTGGAGCAAGCAAATACCAGGAACAAAGTTAGTAATAATGAAATAATAGATAATGTGGCAATCTATGATTATTGAGTAAACAAAATTAAAGACAGAATTTTCTCTGGTGGAGTCTATTTACTTCCATTTATTCCACCATCATGTCATGTATCAAAGAGCACAAAAACAACCACTTCCAGACAATTACAGTGCGGTTTGAAACTTAACTACAGAGGTTCACTTACATCCAGACCCTAAGAGGAAAATTTTCTTCTCAGCTGGGGTTTGAACTTGGGAACATTAGTAGATTTGCATGCTAACCATTTTGCCAATGAGGCCAGCAATATACCAACTCATATTGAATGCGTGTATACAATCATACTTATGTTGAAGAGAATTTTAGTTTTAATGCAAATAGCGATAACTTGATACTTCTCGAGATTAAACAAACTTCATTAAGGAAAATTGTGAATAATAAGTGGTAAAGGAGTGGACTTTGAAGAACTCATGATGTTGCTTTAAAGGTTTCTCTGCTTTTGAAGTTAATTTTCACTCTTAATTCTTCCTTTGAGATAACATTAAAGTTTTGTATTTTTTCTCTAGGATAATTAAAATTAGTAATAAAAATAACTTAGTAAATTTCCACAGAAAATCTGTGAAATGTGAAATATTTTCTGTGGAAATTTACTAAGTTACTTTTATTACTATGGCATTCCACGAAGTCACGCCTTCTCACATTGATTTCATAATTAAAATTATTTTATTGCTATTGATTGGTGGGCCTTGTCAATCAAGAAACTATAGTTGACCATGTCAGAGGCCTTAAGGAAAGTGTATGTGCTGGTTCTCCAATATCCTTCTTATTATGGTCTGAATTTGAATTTTTTTCTGATTTTGAACAATGAATACAGTTTGCTAAAAATTATCATACTAATCAATAGAGGTTTCATTTGATGTGTGACAATACTTCAATAATTATACAAAATAAATGGAAGGTTATTAGATTATGGTTTCTGAAAGCTTTCTTTTAGCATGAATTTTATGCTACGGAAAACTCCTTAGACTCAGACAATTGATTTGGTCAGCTATCACTGTTAAAATTAAGGATTGCATGCATAAAACTCTGAATCTGGCTCACTCTGTGATATCTTAATAGTATCTTTTGGTGTTGAAAACTTTTTGGTGAAAGGTATTGTGTAATAATTAGGCTTTAAAATAATATTTTGACAATCAAAACTCCTGGCATATTTAAAAATTATTGGTCATGTTACATATTAAATGGATACTTTTGGAATGGATATTTGATTTCAATGCTCAAGGCCTCAAACATTCCACTGAAGCACTATCATTCTTGATAAGTATATAAATAAATAGCCTGTATTTTTTATTTTTAGAACACACAACCAACAGTGTGAATGATGATTTTTATTTTATGGGAAAATTAAGACTGTTCAGTGCAAAATTTTCAGTTTTATTAATTGAATACTCAAGCACCAATAGAGGTTTCACTTTTCATAAAGTCAGTCACTAAATGTAAATGTTAAACCCTCATTGGTCTACATTTCTGCAGAAGTTAATTTTTGGAGAAATAATGAAAATTGCTTCATTCTGTTTAGGAAAAATAAGCAAGGTATACAATAGGATTGAGAATGAATAGGGTTATAGATTATGATAAAATATGATTTTTAAGTTTTATTGTATGGCCAAAAACATTGAATTTAGTAAAGTATTGTTAATGGTTTGGCCAATTTAAGGACATAGAGATTGAATGAAAGGAATGAGAAATCTATGTAAATCAGAGGGTCTGGATGAGGTCAGAACATGGTGTGAAGTTAGAGAGAGAAGTGTAGTTGAGTTTTAGTCAATTCCCAATGTTCTTCAACATTTATACAGTAAAATATTTATCAAATCATTAGAGCACATGGGTGACTTTAAGGTTTGAGGAAATTCTTTAGAATGAAAAAAATATGATAGCTATCACTTAACCCCTTGCGATGAGTCTAGCTCGTAATGAGTTTATGATGCCAAATTGTACAATGACGAGCCTAATTCATCATCGGGTTAAAAATATTGTTACGCTATATTGGTGCAATTTATTGACCTTTTGAGTTACAGATTATAATAATCCATCTTTTATCCCTCTTAACATAGTATATTTCATGTAATTTCTTGAGATGGAATGCATTAAATCATATTTTACTCTAAGCGGTTGCTGAGTGTTCTCAATTGAAATGAGGTGAGATGGTTCAAAATCAATTTTTCTTGAAAGATGCTTTTAAACATATTACTTATTTTGAGAACACTTTGAGAAACAATGTTTTATTTGAGAGAATTCTAATATGTATTTCCTTGACATGGTTTTTGTAACATGTTATTTGCAATATTTTTATTTCAATTTTGAATAAGCTGAGTATTCATTTTCTCAACCATCTGTCAAATTATTTTCTTCTATTTTTTTCATATCAGAACCCAGTAATCACTTCTAAGGACCACTCAATCATCTTTACTAGAGATTGACTTCAGAGCTTAGTTGCCTACTTAGAAGATATCTTATAAGAAAATGAATTATATCTTAATCTCAGTCATGAAGACTAACAAGTTTCAATCTTCAACTTCATGTATAGATATAATCATTTTGGAAAATTATTTTTGAAAATTTTTCACTTTGTTGTGGAATTACTGATATAATTTAAAACAAGAGTATTTAAAATTTATTATCTATAGCCATATGCCTTAGAATGTCTACTAACAAAAATTTTTATTTCAATGCTCTATGGTATTTACAATCTGTGAAATATCACTTTTGATTGACCACAATAGGGAAAAAAACATCGTGAAAATTAAATGATGAGTAGTGCCCGGAATAGTGCGGAAATATTTGTATTGGAACGGGTTAATATCAACCATATCTTATTAATGAAAATCATATTTATCATCTGTAGTTCACTATCTATTGAATAGAGCATGATGCGACAATAAAGAGAATAGACAAAAGGCTCAAGGATAAGTAGAAGTTAGGAGGCATAGAATGTCAAGATAAATGTAAAACTAATTGAGCTAGTAGAAAACTTTGAACTAGTACTACAAAAAAGTCATAAAATTCCTTGGTTTTGCTTAAGCTTATCCTGAGTGCTATCTTCTGTCTTCTATCATATTTATTTCCTGAAGCCTTGAGACCAATTCCTATCCATTGGTAGTGAAAAGTATGATATCAACTGAAAAATGCAGATGACTCCATTTACCCGCAGACCATTTCTTCTAGTTATGACAATTTTTCAAAAAAATCTGTATGAAGAATAGGTGCAGGGCAATCACACAATCTCATTTTTAACCTTGAATACTTCAGTTTCCTCTTGTAGCTTTACTGAAGCAGCTGTGCATCCATTGATGAAAGGATGAAAAACGAACCTACATACAAGGCTATTTGATTCCCCCATAAGACAATACTGCCTGTAATTTTGGGGCAGAATATAGATTTTAATTTTTCGGTCATCCATTGCAAATCAATTTTATAGGAAACATCCATTTAACAGAGTAAAAATAAATGCATATTAACAAAATTTAAAGAGTTGTTTATATCAGAGGTCCAAAGGTCATTCAATTTAGATAAATTTTATTTGTCAAAAAGATTGTAGGTGACTGGAGCACCAGATTCTTATTTCAAACTTGTTGTAATTGTTGGTGAATTTCAGGATTTATGCTTAATTGAACATGTTGGATGTGTGATCATGAGGTAAATAGCTCATAAATCTTTAATACAGTAATTGTTGTCGAGTTCAATTAATTCTATCAGACACATGTTCCTATTTATAAATATAGAACAGTAAAGCCAGAAATAAATTATATGAATAAATAAATAAAAGCCTTTTTGAGATAAAATAATTATTTAATTGAATAACTTACAAAATTACCAGATTGAATTTACAATTAACATGAGCACTAGAAAAAATAATCTTGCATAATAAAACTTTACCCCTTCACGTATCAAAAAGATCAGAAGTATAATTTAAAGTACAAACAAGAACTTGTATTTTATTTATATATGGAATAATATTCATTTTTCACAAAGTAATTACTGCACAGAATCCTTCCATGTATCTTATGGATAATTTCTCTTGACGTAACAGTTTACCAATATACCAATTTTTTTTGTTATATTATACCAATATCTGGCTTTTCTTAAACAATGAAAATGGGAAACAGATCTTAGTTATGGTAATATTAGGGAATAGAAGGCAAAAGGTTTGCAATAAAATCATCATTAGAATTACCACTTCAGATTCTTATATATAACAATATAATTCTCTTTATTTTAGATAAGAGGGATATAATTATAGCAAAAAGCAGTATTATCTCAAAGTACTTTCATTAGAGCTTCTAAACCAAAACAATGAAGGTTTTATCACAGGAAATAAGTATGAATATTAGGTGTCCTGAGGACTCCTTTGCTAGGGGTGTGTGGTAGTATCTCCTATGAAAATGTTCCAGTTATTATTACAATTTGTGTAAATGTACATAATTTTATATAAATAATAGTCGCAATACAATTTATTCTATATTACCAATTACAAAAATGGCACTTTTTTGAATGGGCGAGGTTTCCCGAGGACAGGTTCAGAAATGAGAGCATAGATAATAATATTTTTGTTGACAGTGTTAACTATAATTTCTAAATATCAAGATAAAATTTGAAAAATGTTATAGTTGTTGGTTGTATTATGCTTTAAATATTGCTCTATAATTTATAATGACAAATTGAAATAACACATCATCAACAGCCCTTTACAATCCAATTCTCTTTAACTTTCTCACTGCTCTAGAGCATTCAATGCAAGTATACATGAATTATCTTGAAAGTATCAATAAGTTGGGTTAATGAATCTTGCTTTATACATATAGGTCATGATTTGTTGTTTTCAACTTGATAGTTTGATGGGATTCAAGACTTTTGCCTAAGTAAGAAGAAATTTGAAATATGTTATGTAGAAAGCCAAAGAGGCTATGACTTGTTTGTGAGACCCATTTTAGAGTATTTTTCCTCCGTTTGGGATAAGAAAAGCAAATAGTTTTTTGTAATTTTGCCACTCACACCAACTCAATGTTGGAATGAGATATCGCATCAACTAAAACTTCTTAATTACTTAGAAATAATTGAGCATGTGTAAGTTCTCACTTATATAATAAGAATAGATGTTGGTGAATTCTCATTTGTGAACAGATCCATATCCTGGTCAGGAATAACTAAATAGAATGGGAATTACGTCCCTTACCAAAATGCAAATCGAAGTTGAAGACCAGCTGAAAAGTTTATACCTAATCAATACAACTACAACCAGCCAGCTACTTCCTCCTTCCCAACGTTACTAAACCCTAAAATACTCTCTTACAAAGCTCATGATATTCATGCCTGTCATCTTAGCCAAATAGTAAAAATCTTTTTCTTACCACCTGTGTGCTGTGTGTAGCGTTCTAGTCTGTTATCCAGGTACCCTCACAATAGAAATTATCATAAATCTCCTCATAAACCACCTCTTCCTGAAGCCATTATAGTAGAAATTGAACTATAAAATAATCAGAGTTGTTGGAACTCATAAAAACTTAACCAACCACCTCAAGAAAAACCATGCATGAGATGTAAAAAGTGCTAGAAGCTAAGCAGAGCTAAATCTGTCAAAAAGGGCAGATTTTGGATAGAGGTGGACTGCTTAAATATTTTTAACAGTCATTGTACTGTAGAACCTTGCTATTGTTAGAAGTTTAAACTTCTTACTTAATTCTATTAGCATTCATTCTGTAACTGATTTAAAAAATCTTCTCTTGAGGTTGCAAATAAAAAAAACTGTTGAATTGCTCAGGAGAACTATAGGTGGAAAAGATCATTCAAAAACCTCTATTATTTTCTTTGACTGTAACAAATGGTAATGCAAAAAAAATATGCAAGAGATATCAGGATGAGGGCTTAGGGAGTTTCTTTCTTCATTTTTTTCATTTCTCAATTAATCCAATACTCAGTTTATTTCTGACCTCATGTTGTTGATTTTGATGAAGTGGTATTTTAAAGCTTTCTTCTTATCATTCACCTGTGCTGTCAATCATGTCTAGCATGTCTATAAATCAGTGAGAAACAAAATTTTGGTTATATATGCTATGTTAAAATATTCAAGGGAAAAAATACAAATAACCCACTTATGGATTTGAAAGTAGCACTAAAAGAAGGGAAATTGAATAAAATTTCTTATTTTGGTCATGAAATATAGTTTATGATCAGAAATCACGAGAATTTGGAGAAATTAGACTATAATTTTGATGAATTTTGAGGCTGTAAACAAACTATTTCTTAGTTCCCACGAATGCATTTGTTGAATTTTCTCATAAGAATGCATTGAGAATTCATTCCAGTATTCAAATGATGTTTGTTTATAGCATCATAAATCATCATGGAGTAAATGGTATTTGATATTTAATAAAAATGATATTATGATAAATTTAAGAGATGATATGCACTGCATAATCTCACTTGGAAAGTTGATGATGTTACCGACTTTCATTACAAATGTCATCTATTTTTTTACATTTCAATTAATTACATGTCTTTGATGAGACTGAATATCATTTTTAGGTCTTCTTCAGTTGAATATGTGTTCTCTTTGAGATTTTGGGATGCAAAGTGTATAATAGCACATAATTTGGCATATCTTACTCAGAACTGAAAAGGTACTGTGGTATTATATTTTCTTATATACCAAATAATGTAGATAGTATATAATTATGTATGTATAATTATGTATATGTATTATATATAGTATGATTTCATTATAACAGCCTTGCAAGGAAAATAGCTGTCTGCCATTCAAATTGCTAATGGATTTTCTATGGGAAAAATAGAAGTGCGATACATAAATTGCTCCCATTTGTGAAGAATGTATATAATTTCAGTTAGTGTTTAAAAATTACAAATTATATTTCAATTTAATATATTTTAAATGCATGATTTGTATTTCTTTTAAAATTTCAACAAATTAATTTAAAATACAAAAAAATATATTAATACATTTGACGTTTGATTTTTTGCTAACAAAATTCTAATTCATACAAAAATGCCGTCAAAAAACTTTTGCAATTATTATAACAAGAATAAATTATTAATATTGAATAAATAAAAATATTATTAATTTCCAGCAAAAGAAAATAACTGGAAATAGTTTTCCACTACAACGTGTGGACATGCTACTATAGGATAGCTAGTTATACATGAAATGCATGAGATTTCTGAGTTTCTGAATGCAATTTTATTTTGGAAAGTTTAATTCTTCTAGGATTTAAAAATTGGGAATACATTCCCAGTGGTTTCTTGAAACTTGAAATAATGATGGCTATATTGTGACCATTTCTTTAACTTTAGTGAAACTTTTCATTCATTATTAATGATTGCCTTCAAATCAATGACTCAAGCTTGTGTTCAATATAGTTGTAGAATATCTCTATTATAATTTAGATTGTTTTTTTTCGATTTATCTTGTTCTTGATTGTTTTATAAATAACTACCACACAGTGGTTGAAGCAAAATCCAACCTGTTATAAAATTCTGTATTGCATAAATTTTTGAGTTTCTATTTAAAGTATACCCAGACTAGAACAATTGCATTTACTGTTAAAGGAAGTAGTTAATAGTAAGCTTCATGAGTGACACCCTATTCAAGTCTCTACAGGATCTATCATTTTATGCAGCAGTTATTTATATACTACCCTTATATCTTTTATTTATATCAAACAACCGCTTGCACATAGGGACAGATAGCTGATATAGGTTAATGAACCTTTAAAGAGATCAGAGCAACCATTCCCTATGGATAAGCAAGTGAATGAAAATTATTCATATCTTCGAGCTATAAAATAATTTTATTTTGCTAAGGTGTATGTTACAAATGGACAAAAAATGCAATACCAATGGTGGCAGCTACCAATTACTGTAAGATACAATAAAATAATTAACCTGTACAATATTTGTATGCAGTAGTATCGCTATTATAAATTATGTCTAAACATATACCCACCTTTCAATAATTGTTCTTTTAGACTTTTCACCATATACATATCTGTATTAACTTTGATATTTTTTGTTAAGGGCTTTAGGTTTCTTCAGGACCACCATATATTATATTCATGATTGAGTATTGACCTGTCCTTCGTTTCCTTAATTGTTGTTGGTATTGATGATCGCCATGTGCAACAACATTTGGTGTCTCTTAACTATGATTCCCATTGGAAAAAGGAACTATTTAAATTTCTCCTTTTTTATTTTCATCCTGAATATATGTAACATTCCCATCACACTAACCTTACTACCATGTGGATTCAGTGTGTAAGATAGGTTGTACCTTATCTATTAATTTTATAACAGTCTTGCTCTGCAAAACCCCTATGTTTGTTACATATTCTAATGTAGGTAGGTCTATTGCTTCATACCCTAAGACATCTTCTTACTATGCCCCTTCCTTATTATTATAATCTTTTGTGACCATCTTGGCTATGTGTTTACTCAGATCTAATTATTTTTGTGAAAATAACCTTTAAGTACTCATGCTCTTTTACCCTTGAAGCCTTTTCACTTTTTAATCTTCACCTGTTAATCAAGTATGTATACTTCTTTCTTCCTGTTTGTGAATGATCTAGAGCCCATCGATGACTAGAATGAGGAAGTCTGTTATCATCCAAGGGTATTCTGATCAGAAAGCTGATCCTTGGTTCTCCCTGTGAAATAGATAAAACCTTCCATTATATTTTGCATCTTTCATAGATATTTAGATTTCAAATAAGTTATTAAAATTTATAACATTCAAATTAGTTATGAACTATTAAATTCTCCAAATATGTGTCAAAATATAAAAACACACCATAGACATGAGAAATAGAATTATTTTGCTTCTTGCATGAGAACCAAAATTTGACCTAAGCTAGTGTTTAGTAAATCTCCCACTTATCTGAATATCCAAATGATATCTAGTAGCGGTTTTTTTGATAGAGTACAGGCTAATCACCTCAATAGAGGAACTGAAGCCTGTCACTTGTGAAACTACTATCTACTCCTAATTTTTCTTTTCCCTTTAAATGTACATCAGTGCTTTAATAATAAATATATAAATAATTAAATCATGGGCACTCATGTTTCACTACATTTAATAAGGTATATGGCTTTCTAACGGTATTCAATATTTTAATGTTAACATTTTGCACAGGAATATTTTTATAACTCTTTCTTTCTTATTTAGGATCTTTCTTTTATGTCCAACAGTTGAATAGATTTCACTCACTTTAGGTTGCTGAGGAGCTTTCAACTCCCAGGTTTCATCTCATTGAACTTGGAGGAGCTTGTGATTTTTAAACATTCAATTAAGAAAACTCCGTGGCGATGGATCTTCATTTAGATCATTTCTTATAAGAGCTGTTTTTAGTTTCAATTGGTATGCGGTGTTTATTAATTAAATTTTAAATGAGTCAACTTTCCAATTTTTGATGGTTAAAATCTTGGTAAAGATTCCTGAACATCAAGAAAGAAATCTGTTGTGCAATGGATGAGCTATTGTTTTAAGAAGAAGAGAGTAGGTTGCAGTAGATAAAATACCCGATGAGAAATTTTGTTTCTTTAAAATATTACTGGGATAGTTGAATTTAATTATAAGAAATTAATGATGATTTTTAAAGTTTTGTGCAAGATTTGTTTTCCATATTTTTAAATTATAAGAAAATCATTGAGATTCCTGAAGTCCACTAAACACATGTGAGGAGTATTTAAAGAATTGGTCAGCTAAAAATCGTTGGCCAGTTCATGTTACACAGTTTGAGGGCGACATAGCGTATGGAGAGATTGGGGATGTTAAGTAAACTGAAAATCACATAAAGTAATTTCAAGCTTTTAATGCAAGAATTTCACTGCACAATCTTTCTCGTACTTAAAAACCGTTTGAAGGAAGAAAATTTTGCTGTAAGAATCGGTGAGATAAACTAAGGATAGAAATTTGGTCTAGGAATTATTTTACTAGCGTCCATAAGTATACTTTTAAGTAAACTAAATTTTTATAGTATAACACAAAAGGATATTTCAGAGAGAATTGAAACATTAGCAGCTTCCCCATCTTTAGACATAAAATTAAATTATTTTTATTCTAAGATGTTGAATGTTGCTGAAGCTTCCCATTTCTAAAAGGATTCAGTCATTACATCATGTGAAGTTTACTGTCACTCAGATTAAAGTATTCTATCATTATTGAAAAAAATTTTCCTTATAAGATTATTTTATTCCTAATGCTAATTACATTGCTGCCAAATTATGACATTCTTCGAGCAAGGACTGCATCATAAATACTGAATTACATTCATTTTAAGAGATTTGTAGTTTTATTTTAGCTAACGTTACACATGTTTTAATTGAAATATCAGTTCTATCGCTAATTTCTTTTTCTGCAGAAACACGGTGTCTATTCCCATCTTTCGGAAAGACATCGACTCTAAGTGTTTCCTAAGCTGTAGTTTTGTAAAATTTGTCATATTTTATTTTTAAAAGTTGCTGACGATGAACATAAATTACCTGCCGTAGCTTGTTAGGTCAGCGCAAGAGGTAATAAGTATAGAAGTAATAAAGTAATAGCATTGCACAGGTTTATAGGTAAAATGCTAATACATGTGTCATTCTTTTTCGTTACCTTGCAATGCTCCAAAAATGTACTGCAATGCGATGGACGAAGCGCCAGTAAGAATGTTGTAAATATCTCAAAATGAGTCCTAAATTCCCAATGCATTTCTTTTGGACATAGAGTAAACACTCCCTAGAATCGAACCAACGATCATTTACGACAATATTAGGGATGCTCTTATATGAGAATGGTCCCTTTTATGGCTGTGTGAAATTTTGAACCTCTGCGCGGTTGGGAAGTGTCATAAAAAGCTTTCGGAAATATGGTCAATGCTTTCCTTACGAGAAAAATCGAGATTACGGATCGCTCTGGAATGCCATCAATCAAAGATCTCTTGAATTACTTATTATTGTGCATTCAGCGATTTTCTTATCCGATGTACATATGCGAATGAATGATTTTCTATCTGCTCACATATCATTCGGTTATCAATCGAGTTCCGTCTAATATTTCAACAATCTCTGATTTTCCGTATGATATTTTTGCTGCGTTTTCTGATCACATGTGCCTCTAATAATAGAGCATAAGGTAGATAGCGAAATCTGTAGCGTGAATCCAATGTGATATATGGAGCTAATGTTTCCGTTCAGTGATCTTTCATTGAGAAAAACTTCTTCAAAGAGTGTAATAAAATGCGGTTAAATTTTTTAAGATAAGTTCTCTTATATCAGGGAAACCATTTACATCATAAACGTCACATTTCATTCTAGTTGGTACATCAAAGCTATGATGCTCTTTCCCAGTTGCTGTCGTTTGTCCACTACCGGCGAATTATCTATGCACATCCGGAAAGTAACCGCCCTGTGCTATCGTTCCTTAATTGAAATCACCCTATGGACAGATGTATCTGAAACGAAAGAGTAAGAGAAACCGCTCTGCGCTGTATTTTTTCCCCATAAGATTAAAAGAGAGTGCTATCAATAGTGATCGAGAGGTGCAGAATACCCGAATGAATTGAAAATGGATTGAATGGTTTCGGTATTCCGATATCGTCGAAATGGATGCATTGTATCTTTCATGCAATAGTGAACGAGTTCATAAATAATGAATTCCAAAGCATTCCATGATAGCAATAGAAGCCTCGGAGATAAAATAGAATCCAAATATTGCAACGATCTGGCAAATGCATTCAGTATATACGAAGAATTCTTCTTGAATGTTCCAACTACTTTTCAGATAACTGTATCTTTCCCCCCTTCCGTTCTGTATCCATCCAAATCGTAATCTAATTCTAGAGTTTTAACGCTTGGTAGCACGAGAATTGAGCTACGCTTTTGGAAGTAGCCTTGGGAGATAGGAGGTAAGTCCTCGAACCACGTAGCGGGTAATGCGGTTAACTTATGGGTGAAACATTTCTTTTATTAGCAACCGCGTAAACACGTACTATCGCGCCTCTCCTTTCAAACCGACATGTAGTCACGCTTAAGTGTCTTCGTGCATCGAGAAGAATGCCCTTGTTCGGTCTGTATGGTTTAATTGGAAATGATTCCTGGTCTGATGGATGTGCGTGAACCGTATTTGAGCTTGGAGAACGCTCGTTTTTAAACGTGAACTTCGCAATATATATTCTGAAGCGTTAAAGCGCATTAAGTCCTCGATCAATGGATCGGGACCGAAGTTCAAGGATCTTGGGATTAAGATTTAACTTGTAATTTTTGAGATTGTTAGCGCAGGAGGCGTTGGCCTGGTGGCAGCGTGACCGATTGCAATTTTTAAGGTCCTGAGTTTATCAACTTCGAAGAGCATCCAAAATCTTTCGAATAATTCCGAAGTCCAAAATTTCTCAACTCCAAAATAATTTTTCCTTCATATCGGGAGAGTAACTTTTTGGGGTCCGCGTGCGGCTGTTGCCAGGGGATTCTATTTTATATACTCTTTTCCCTTTTTTCCCTCTCCAGCAAGCACAGTTCCGGCGCGCGAACTTTTTCATAAGGTCTATCGCCGGAATATTGCATGAAAGCGTGATCTGGCCACTCCTAATTTTAATATATATTAACGACCTCAGCAGGGAAATTGGTAGTAAGGTAGGGATATCTGCGAACGATAGAGTTATCTATAGGAGAGTAGATAGCAGTGAGGATAGATTAGTACTTAGTAATGAATAAGATAAAATTATGTCATGGTGCGAAAATTAGGAATTTGATTTCAATATTTACAAGTGTTCAGTTGTCAACTCCTTTGACCCAAAGACTATGAATGATGATTTCACCTACTACCTCCGCGGAGAAAATGTTTCAGAATCTGTTAATTATCTTGGAAAGACTGACGAATAACCTATAATGGAATGCCAACATTCGTAGTGCATTTGGAAAAGCTGTAAAGAAACTCGGTTCCGTTAAGAGGAAAGTCGTTAAGAGCGTAGAAAAACTTCGCAAGCCATGTTTCTTCGCGCTTGTCAGACCACATCTTTAGCATTCTTGTTGTGCATCGGACGCTGCCGATGAAAGTAAAACAAGTGAATTAGACACGTTTCTACGTAGGGCGATACGTTTCGCGAATAATTGCTACGATAAATCCACAAGCGTAACTTAATTCCTCAAGGATGGGAATTGTTAGAACGGAAATATCAAATATATTGAATGACCGGTCCTCATTGCAAGGAACCTCTTCCGTCTGCTTCGGGAGGTAGTAACAGTGATCGGTTTACCGGGTGTAGGGAGTAGTGCATTGGAAAAAAACGCATTCTTCGCCTGTCACGGAGTAAATTCAGCACTGTGATCGACCGGTGTATTCTATATTTCTCTCTTCCGAAGTGACAGCGATGATCTCGGTCAATACTCCGTGGAAGTTAGTTTTTAGTAATTCGAGGTCCTCAATGTCCTTCTTACTTATTAAGTCATTGCCGTTGAATGTCATCCTTTTTTTAAGGAACGAGATATCTTCTTGAATATTTTAGCGCGGAATCGAACTCGATCCAACCTTATCTGTCTTCGAAAAAGCGAATTCGGTCAGAGTTTTAAACTAAAAGATTCTCTACGCTGATTTTAGGATAGGTTGAAATAGATCGACATTATTTGTCGTACGGAAAGCATTCGAAATCCGACAGAGGGCCAAGTTATCATTCCGGTGTCGTCTCAGGAGGCGGCTGTCGTTAGTGAGCAGAGTTTGTAGTATTGATTAGTGAATCGAGTTTCCCCATGCGTTTGTTATGCCCTTTTCTATCAAACGAATGCCTATCAAATTCTTCAAGTTACTCTCTGGATAAAGTGATCGTGCCATTGTTATGGTTTTCTGTGGTAAGCGTTAAAAGGTCGATTAGATTGCAAAGAGTGACGTAGAAGACGACAATCTGACATCCCAGTGCAGGTCAAGCAGTACAGCTTTTTGTGAGGATGCAAGGCTCAGTCGAAAACCTTAATAAGGAAAGTAATGTCCCATTGAAAGATATTTCTTTTCCAAGACTTGTAACACAATATGTCTCCAAAGGCTAGCCTGAAAGTGCACGCTTTCGGAGCATTTAGTTTATGCATAAAATCCTTCAAATGCCCTCCTGAAAATGCGCACCGCTTTTCATTTTATTAATTCGTTCCTCGCCGCTCTGTAAACATCCATCGCGGAAGCTTAGACAGCTGTATCCATTGCATTGTTGTCAGTCATTCTTTCCATTCAGGTTCGCTCCTTTCGCAAGTATCTTACATTCGCGTTGGACAGTAACTTAGCAATGAATGAAAATCGATCCATCTCTTGTCCCTTCGAAGAAAAGAAACTTGATGGAGTCTTAAACATAAAGATCGCCAAAGGTTGAATTCGACACGTAAACCTTGGAAGCTCGAATGAGGAAAAACGGATATAGATCGACAGCGTTCGTCATAGGGAAATTTATCTGAACCGAAATCCGACAGAGGGCTAACTCGCTGCCCGTCTCACTTGGAGGTCTTTGATCGTGAAAAACGTTTGTGACTAGTGAATCGAGTGGATTACGCAATTTCGTATCAATCTTACTGCTTTGAAGTTTCAACGATTCCCCGCGGATGATGAGATTGTGAACGTATAGTAGCGTTAAGTGGTTATCTGTGGACGAAGAAGATCGATCGGATACGGCAGCATCGCAAAGGAAGGCATCGTCTTATGAGCGCAAGGGAAGTGCTTTGGGTGAAGGTCCGAGGAGAATTCTAAGGTGAGCCCCATCGGAAACACTTCCGTACGCCCTTTTTTCTGCGACGACATGAATGTGTCCCTCGGATTTTACCTCCCGATTGCTTGGGAGCGAGGGGTTTCGAGTACCTGCATTCCAATCTTTCGCCGCGTTACGTAACTCGGTCACTGTAAGCAAGGGGAGATGATAATAATAATCATATTATTACAGCACGATAGCTCTCGGCCGTAACTTGTGCATATGGTCTCGTAACATGTCGTGGCAATGCGAACTTTATTAATTTTCCGAAGCCGTGTCTTCGAACTCGGGCTCGTGAGAGCTCTGGCGTAGCATCATAGTTTATTCGAGGATGGTTTTATCCTCAATAGTGTGCATAAAATTAGAAAAAGAAGGAAATTAATGACCGGTGAAAGGCAGGATGTTGACACGGTTAGGTCGCTGTGGAAAGTGAATAACGCTCGGCGGTGTTTCGAGACGCGACTGTCACCGGCGGGAATGATAAATTCGAGAAAGATTATTGAAAATAAAGTCGAGGTGAGTCGTGAACGATTAAAATTTCATGAAGATTAGTTTTTATTATGATTTTTACCTACTACCTGAGTCTTACTGCACGCGAATACTGATTTCATAAGTTTGGAAAACCTATCCGTTCCGATTTCAAGAGAACCGCCGTTGTTCGCGGTCGACATAAAAGAAGAGAGAAATTTTGGCGATATTCCGTCGGTAATCGGATAAAGGAACATTAGGCATAAAATTTAACAATGCAGCCGCTGCACTGACAGCGGTGGTATAATTCTCAGCCAATCAGAAGCGAGATAAATGTTTAGCGGTAGTTCAAAATTTATAAATTTCCATTTATCAACATTTAATTCATGTAAGACGTAGATTGAGCTATTCTCTGCATTTTGGAACGTGCAAAAGCTAACACTTGTCAAATGTTGCTATCGTGTGATTCTATGGTCCTATTTTTCACGATCAATTCCTTTGCCAAAAAACGTATGTAGGTTTTTATAACCATGCAAATGCAATGTCTTTCTGTGACACCATATTTTAATGTCGTTAAGTTTGATGAGTTCGACACAGATATTAATAACCATACTTAGTTTTAAATGAATTAGAATACCTTGAGAGTGTTAGTGTAGTAGAAGTGTGCCTTGGTTCTGGATTGTTGCTTCCTCTTATAATGAATTCTTTCAATTGTAGGATGCCTTTCGCAGCGAGAATTTCGCCATCCTATCCACGAGGAGAGAGTTGAGACTTCAGGGAATGGATTGCAAAGCCCGTTCTTAGATGATGGAAGAAATTGTTTGAACATGTGAGTAGATCACTTTTCCAAGGTTTGACCTCCAACTGGTCACATTGGTTTTTACATGGAGATGAATTGAACCTATCATTTGATGAATGATGATTATAGTTATCGAATGGACGGTTTCATATTGGCGTAGGAGCAACGAAATACTTTTTGTTGCTAATGAAAATGAGTAACAAGAATGTGCAATGAGTATTCATAATCTTTATCATTTTGTTTCCATTCCACCTGCAGTTAGGGTTTTTTATTATTTTTATTATCATCACAGAAAACTTTACAGGGAGTGCAATGCTCTGGTGGCAAGGATATAAATAAATACAAAAATTTTACATTATAGTCACTTGACATAAGATTCATGGTAAAATTCTCTGAACAACATGGCAAATATAAACAATTGTCCTAAAATATAACCAATTGGGTCTTTCTTTTCTGTTAAACTGTTTTATATCTCCTCTTTTTCCTTTCTTAATTCTTCTTTCATTTTCAAATGAAGAAGATTGCGAGAAACTTCATGTCATTTCAGCAGGCACTCTTTTCATCTTCTTTTCTGGACGATTATTTATATCCTTCTATTGCCATCGTATGAACCTCACCCTTTAATGTCCGCTGTTATCAGCCTCCAAATTGTTAAATAAAGCTCGAATGTTTGCTTTGAATTATTTTCGGTGGGCCTGTGAAAAGTTCTGCGGATTTCCAAGATGTCTCACAGCGTATACAGGCTGAATTTAAAGATTGCTCGGTTACTTCTTCATTCATTCGCTTCATCATCCTTTCCTATGCATCAAGCATACATACCTGGAGCATAATAGCAGCACCATTCTTTTGAATATCTCATTGATTTCGACCGTATTTTTCTTGGTTCAGATGGTATGCCTTCCATCGTATGTTTTGCTTCTTGGAAGACGCTGCGATGAAGGAAGTTGAAGCATCTTTACCCCACGAGCTGTTTCATATACAGCTGAGATTTTCGTTTGTTCATACGAATTACCATTCTTTTCTTCTAATGACTCCTTTTAATGTGGATCGTGTAACCTCCTTCGGTCAGTATGAGCAAGGATGAATCCATTGAGGCTTTAGTTTTTACTTTAGCATCCTTGTTAGCACCAAAATAGCGTTCATTCTTTACTCTGCTACCTTGCATTCTAGAGCTAAACGTTGGCTTTGAATGTGACAGGCGAGATCCATGTATAAGCCTTGTCAGCAACCTCTTCTCTTGCTAATTGCTTTCATTCCTCCTCAGAGCAGAGACCAGGGTTCGATGGAGTTATTGCACCAATCCTCGATCGCATTTGTGGTATTTGGCTGGTCACCTCCTTTCAGTCGACTGTGTGGAGTGCAACGTCCAAGTCAACAAATGGTGAGGAAGAAGCAAGATGCTGAGAAAGCGAAGAGCTCCGTATATGCGAGGTGTTCCTAGCATTGATTTTACTTCAGGTATGTTTTCCTGCAAATGTCTTTGGCACAGGCATGTTTCGTTTGCTGTCAAGACCATTGCATTGGCCTTAAACCCTTGGATAGGTCCTCTAATTTGCAGTTGTTCTTCTTGTTCCTTCCTTGATTCTTGTGATATCCCAATTTAAAAAAGTTTCACTCACCATTTCTGCCCCAGATCCTTCTCCCCGTCTTTCCAAGGCAAATCACCTCAATCATCATAGACTTGAGGATATTAAACAGGACTGGAAATGTGTAATTAACATTCCCACTCCACAGTATGAGTACAGGTTGATCCTCCTTTGCAGGTCCCAAATACTCCTGATTCTCTCTCTTCCAGAAATAGGAATCAGTGCATTGTTTAATGTCGAAATATCCCCTTGCTTGCAGAAGCATGTGATAACAGCTGATTAGATGATAGCAGTCGTCGAGGAACTACAGGAGAGGTCGATTGCCAAGATGCGGATGGATAAATCCTCGAGCGTGGACCACGAATTGGAACCGTAGCTTAAGAGTGCCATGAAATTGGGAAATACAATGCTATTGATTGAAATGTTGTTAGACAGTGAATAAAGCTTCTTTTGAAATGCATTTGCATTCGTCTTTTACTGCCCGCGAGCGAAATGCAGTTTAAAGAGAAAGATCTCAAACGCACCCGAGCTCATTATAAAGGTTTGACGCGTAAGGGCGTGCCACAAGATTGCCAATCTAATATGGAGAATCAATAAAAATTTAATGTTTCTTATTTGAAAGTCTCGGTATCCGCTAGCGATAGATAATCGCTGTTCTATACGAAGGTTCGTGAGAGGTAGTAGATGAGCATTAATTCGCTGAGTATTTTTGAGATGTTGTCCTCTATTTATAAAAAGTTGAAAGATTGCTTTGATTCATCACCTCAGTCGCGCTCTCGCACACGCAATTTCTGGATGACCGATTTTGAGTTCCCTTTCGCAAATTGGGATCTGAAGAGGCAGGCAAAAATGCAGTGAAACGTTGAACGTTGTAAACCGCGTTTCAATATCGACCGTGTAGGATTGGTACGGATCTGTCGAAAGGAACTTCATCACCTGGTTTGAAGGATTTGTAACAAAATATTTCTCCAAAGGCCTGCCTGAAAGTGCACGATTTCGAAGCATTCTGTTTAAGGATAAAATCCTTCAAATGCCCTCCTGAAATCGCGCAGTACTTTTCATTTTAATTAATTCCTTTCTCGCCTCTCTGTACGCATCCACCATGGAAGCTCTTTTCTTTACTCATTGCATTGTTTTCAGTCATTCTTTCCATTCAGGTTCGCTCCTTTCGCAAGTATCTTACATTCGCGTTGGACAGTAACTTAGCAATGAATGAAAATCGATCCATCTCTTGTCCCTTCGAAGAAAAGAAACTTGATGGAGTCTTAAACATAAAGATCGCCAAAGGTTGAATTCGACACGTAAACCTTGGAAGCTCGAATGAGGAAAAACGGATATAGATCGACAGCGTTCGTCATAGGGAAATTTATCTGAACCGAAATCCGACAGAGGGCTAACTCGCTGCCCGTCTCACTTGGAGGTCTTTGATCGTGAAAAACGTTTGTGACTAGTGAATCGAGTGGATTACGCAATTTCGTATCAATCTTACTGCTTTGAAGTTTCAACGATTCCCCGCGGATGATGAGATTGTGAACGTATAGTAGCGTTAAGTGGTTATCTGTGGACGAAGAAGATCGATCGGATACGGCAGCATCGCAAAGGAAGGCATCGTCTTATGAGCGCAAGGGAAGTGCTTTGGGTGAAGGTCCGAGGAGAATTCTAAGGTGAGCCCCATCGGAAACACTTCCGTACGCCCTTTTTTCTGCGACGACATGAATGTGTCCCTCGGATTTTACCTCCCGATTGCTTGGGAGCGAGGGGTTTCGAGTACCTGCATTCCAATCTTTCGCCGCGTTACGTAACTCGGTCACTGTAAGCAAGGGGAGATGATAATAATAATCATATTATTACAGCACGATAGCTCTCGGCCGTAACTTGTGCATATGGTCTCGTAACATGTCGTGGCAATGCGAACTTTATTAATTTTCCGAAGCCGTGTCTTCGAACTCGGGCTCGTGAGAGCTCTGGCGTAGCATCATAGTTTATTCGAGGATGGTTTTATCCTCAATAGTGTGCATAAAATTAGAAAAAGAAGGAAATTAATGACCGGTGAAAGGCAGGATGTTGACACGGTTAGGTCGCTGTGGAAAGTGAATAACGCTCGGCGGTGTTTCGAGACGCGACTGTCACCGGCGGGAATGATAAATTCGAGAAAGATTATTGAAAATAAAGTCGAGGTGAGTCGTGAACGATTAAAATTTCATGAAGATTAGTTTTTATTATGATTTTTACCTACTACGTGAGTCTTACTGCACGCGAATACTGATTTCATAAGTTTGGAAAACCTATCCGTTCCGATTTCAAGAGAACCGCCGTTGTTCGCGGTCGACATAAAAGAAGAGAGAAATTTTGGCGATATTCCGTCGGTAATCGGATAAAGGAACATTAGGCATAAAATTTAACAATGCAGCCGCTGCACTGACAGCGGTGGTATAATTCTCAGCCAATCAGAAGCGAGATAAATGTTTAGCGGTAGTTCAAAATTTATAAATTTCCATTTATCAACATTTAATTCATGTAAGACGTAGATTGAGCTATTCTCTGCATTTTGGAACGTGCAAAAGCTAAGACTTGTCAAATGTTGCTATCGTGTGATTTTATGGTCCTATTTTTCACGATCAATTCCTTTGCCAAAAAACGTATGTAGGTTTTTATAACCATGCAAATGCAATGTCTTTCTGTGACACCATATTTTAATGTCGTTAAGTTTGATGAGTTCGACACAGATATTAATAACCATACTTAGTTTTAAATGAATTAGAATACCTTGAGAGTGTTAGTGTAGTAGAAGTGTGCCTTGGTTCTGGATTGTTGCTTCCTCTTAAAATGAATTCTTTCAATTGTAGGATGCCTTTCGCAGCGAGAATTTCGCCATCCTATCCACGAGGAGAGAGTTGAGACTTCAGGGAATGGATTGCAAAGCCCGTTCTTAGATGATGGAAGAAATTGTTTGAACATGTGAGTAGATCACTTTTCCAAGGTTTGACCTCCAACTGGTCACATTGGTTTTTACATGGAGATGAATTGAACCTATCATTTGATGAATGATGATTATAGTTATCGAATGGACGGTTTCATATTGGCGTAGGAGCAACGAAATACTTTTTGTTGCTAATGAAAATGAGTAACAAGAATGTGCAATGAGTATTCATAATCTTTATCATTTTGTTTCCATTCCACCTGCAGTTAGGGTTTTTTATTATTTTTATTATCATCACAGAAAACTTTACAGGGAGTGCAATGCTCTGGTGGCAAGGATATAAATAAATACAAAAATTTTACATTATAGTCACTTGACATAAGATTCATGGTAAAATTCTCTGAACAACATGGCAAATATAAACAATTGTCCTAAAATATAATCAATTGGGTCTTTCTTTTCTGTTAAACTGTTTTATATCTCCTCTTTTTCCTTTCTTAATTCTTCTTTCATTTTCAAATGAAGAAGATTGCGAGAAACTTCATGTCATTTCAGCAGGCACTCTTTTCATCTTCTTTTCTGGACGATTATTTATATCCTTCTATTGCCATCGTATGAACCTCACCCTTTAATGTCCGCTGTTATCAGCCTCCAAATTGTTAAATAAAGCTCGAATGTTTGCTTTGAATTATTTTCGGTGGGCCTGTGAAAAGTTCTGCGGATTTCCAAGATGTCTCACAGCGTATACAGGCTGAATTTAAAGATTGCTCGGTTACTTCTTCATTCATTCGCTTCATCATCCTTTCCTATGCATCAAGCATACATACCTGGAGCATAATAGCAGCACCATTCTTTTGAATATCTCATTGATTTCGACCGTATTTTTCTTGGTTCAGATGGTATGCCTTCCATCGTATGTTTTGCTTCTTGGAAGACGCTGCGATGAAGGAAGTTGAAGCATCTTTACCCCACGAGCTGTTTCATATACAGCTGAGATTTTCGTTTGTTCATACGAATTACCATTCTTTTCTTCTAATGACTCCTTTTAATGTGGATCGTGTAACCTCCTTCGGTCAGTATGAGCAAGGATGAATCCATTGAGGCTTTAGTTTTTACTTTAGCATCCTTGTTAGCACCAAAATAGCGTTCATTCTTTACTCTGCTACCTTGCATTCCATAGCTAAACGTTGGCTTTGAATGTGACAGGCGATATCCATGTATAAGCCTTGTCAGCAACCTCTTCTCTTGCTAATTGCTTTCATTCCTCCTCAGAGCAGAGACCAGGGTTCGATGGAGTTATGGCACCAATCCTCGATCGCATTTGTGGTATTTGGCTGGTCACCTCCTTTCAGTCGACTGTGTGGAGTGCAACGTCCAAGTCAACAAATGGTGAGGAAGAAGCAAGATGCTGAGAAAGCGAAGAGCTCCGTATATGCGAGGTGTTCCTAGCATTGATTTTACTTCAGGTATGTTTTCCTGCAAATGTCTTTGGCACAGGCATGTTTCGTTTGCTGTCAAGACCATTGCATTGGCCTTAAACCCTTGGATAGGTCCTCTAATTTGCAGTTGTTCTTCTTGTTCCTTCCTTGATTCTTGTGATATCCCAATTTAAAAAAGTTTCACTCACCATTTCTGCCCCAGATCCTTCTCCCCGTCTTTCCAAGGCAAATCACCTCAATCATCATAGACTTGAGGATATTAAACAGGACTGGAAATGTGTAATTAACATTCCCACTCCACAGTATGAGTACAGGTTGATCCTCCTTTGCAGGTCCCAAATACTCCTGATTCTCTCTCTTCCAGAAATGGGAATCAGTGCATTGTTTAATGTCGAAATATCCCCTTGCTTGCAGAAGCATGTGATAACAGCTGATTAGATGATAGCAGTCGTCGAGGAACTACAGGAGAGGTCGATTGCCAAGATGCGGATGGATAAGTCCTCGAGCGTGGACCACGAATTGGAACCGTAGCTTAAGAGTGCCATGAAATTGGGAAATACAATGCTATTGATTGAAATGTTGTTAGACAGTGAATAAAGCTTCTTTTGAAATGCATTTGCATTCGTCTTTTACTGCCCGCGAGCGAAATGCAGTTTAAAGAGAAAGATCTCAAACGCACCCGAGCTCATTATAAAGGTTTGACGCGTAAGGGCGTGCCACAAGATTGCCAATCTAATATGGAGAATCAATAAAAATTTAATGTTTCTTATTTGAAAGTCTCGGTATCCGCTAGCGATAGATAATCGCTGTTCTATACGAAGGTTCGTGAGAGGTAGTAGATGAGCATTAATTCGCTGAGTATTTTTGAGATGTTGTCCTCTATTTATAAAAAGTTGAAAGATTGCTTTGATTCATCACCTCAGTCGCGCTCTCGCACACGCAATTTCTGGATGACCGATTTTGAGTTCCCTTTCGCAAATTGGGATCTGAAGAGGCAGGCAAAAATGCAGTGAAACGTTGAACGTTGTAAACCGCGTTTCAATATCGACCGTGTAGGATTGGTACGGATCTGTCGAAAGGAACTTCATCACCTGGTTTGAAGGATTTGTAACAAAATATTTCTCCAAAGGCCTGCCTGAAAGTGCACGATTTCGAAGCATTCTGTTTAAGGATAAAATCCTTCAAATGCCCTCCTGAAATCGCGCAGTACTTTTCATTTTAATTAATTCCTTTCTCGCCTCTCTGTACGCATCCACCATGGAAGCTCTTTTCTTTACTCATTGCATTGTTTTCAGTCATTCTTTCCATTCAGGTTCGCTCCTTTCGCAAGTATCTTACATTCGCGTTGGACAGTAACTTAGCAATGAATGAAAATCGATCCATCTCTTGTCCCTTCGAAGAAAAGAAACTTGATGGAGTCTTAAACATAAAGATCGCCAAAGGTTGAATTCGACACGTAAACCTTGGAAGCTCGAATGAGGAAAAACGGATATAGATCGACAGCGTTCGTCATAGGGAAATTTATCTGAACCGAAATCCGACAGAGGGCTAACTCGCTGCCCGTCTCACTTGGAGGTCTTTGATCGTGAAAAACGTTTGTGACTAGTGAATCGAGTGGATTACGCAATTTCGTATCAATCTTACTGCTTTGAAGTTTCAACGATTCCCCGCGGATGATGAGATTGTGAACGTATAGTAGCGTTAAGTGGTTATCTGTGGACGAAGAAGATCGATCGGATACGGCAGCATCGCAAAGGAAGGCATCGTCTTATGAGCGCAAGGGAAGTGCTTTGGGTGAAGGTCCGAGGAGAATTCTAAGGTGAGCCCCATCGGAAACACTTCCGTACGCCCTTTTTTCTGCGACGACATGAATGTGTCCCTCGGATTTTACCTCCCGATTGCTTGGGAGCGAGGGGTTTCGAGTACCTGCATTCCAATCTTTCGCCGCGTTACGTAACTCGGTCACTGTAAGCAAGGGGAGATGATAATAATAATCATATTATTACAGCACGATAGCTCTCGGCCGTAACTTGTGCATATGGTCTCGTAACATGTCGTGGCAATGCGAACTTTATTAATTTTCCGAAGCCGTGTCTTCGAACTCGGGCTCGTGAGAGCTCTGGCGTAGCATCATAGTTTATTCGAGGATGGTTTTATCCTCAATAGTGTGCATAAAATTAGAAAAAGAAGGAAATTAATGACCGGTGAAAGGCAGGATGTTGACACGGTGAGGTCGCTGTGGAAAGTGAATAACGCTCGGCGGTGTTTCGAGACGCGACTGTCACCGGCGGGAATGATAAATTCGAGAAAGATTATTGAAAATAAAGTCGAGGTGAGTCGTGAACGATTAAAATTTCATGAAGATTAGTTTTTATTATGATTTTTACCTACTACGTGAGTCTTACTGCACGCGAATACTGATTTCATAAGTTTGGAAAACCTATCCGTTCCGATTTCAAGAGAACCGCCGTTGTTCGCGGTCGACATAAAAGAAGAGAGAAATTTTGGCGATATTCCGTCGGTAATCGGATAAAGGAACATTAGGCATAAAATTTAACAATGCAGCCGCTGCACTGACAGCGGTGGTATAATTCTCAGCCAATCAGAAGCGAGATAAATGTTTAGCGGTAGTTCAAAATTTATAAATTTCCATTTATCAACATTTAATTCATGTAAGACGTAGATTGAGCTATTCTCTGCATTTTGGAACGTGCAAAAGCTAAGACTTGTCAAATGTTGCTATCGTGTGATTTTATGGTCCTATTTTTCACGATCAATTCCTTTGCCAAAAAACGTATGTAGGTTTTTATAACCATGCAAATGCAATGTCTTTCTGTGACACCATATTTTAATGTCGTTAAGTTTGATGAGTTCGACACAGATATTAATAACCATACTTAGTTTTAAATGAATTAGAATACCTTGAGAGTGTTAGTGTAGTAGAAGTGTGCCTTGGTTCTGGATTGTTGCTTCCTCTTAAAATGAATTCTTTCAATTGTAGGATGCCTTTCGCAGCGAGAATTTCGCCATCCTATCCACGAGGAGAGAGTTGAGACTTCAGGGAATGGATTGCAAAGCCCGTTCTTAGATGATGGAAGAAATTGTTTGAACATGTGAGTAGATCACTTTTCCAAGGTTTGACCTCCAACTGGTCACATTGGTTTTTACATGGAGATGAATTGAACCTATCATTTGATGAATGATGATTATAGTTATCGAATGGACGGTTTCATATTGGCGTAGGAGCAACGAAATACTTTTTGTTGCTAATGAAAATGAGTAACAAGAATGTGCAATGAGTATTCATAATCTTTATCATTTTGTTTCCATTCCACCTGCAGTTAGGGTTTTTTATTATTTTTATTATCATCACAGAAAACTTTACAGGGAGTGCAATGCTCTGGTGGCAAGGATATAAATAAATACAAAAATTTTACATTATAGTCACTTGACATAAGATTCATGGTAAAATTCTCTGAACAACATGACAAATATAAACAATTGTCCTAAAATATAATCAATTGGGTCTTTCTTTTCTGTTAAACTGTTTTATATCTCCTCTTTTTCCTTTCTTAATTCTTCTTTCATTTTCAAATGAAGAAGATTGCGAGAAACTTCATGTCATTTCAGCAGGCACTCTTTTCATCTTCTTTTCTGGACGATTATTTATATCCTTCTATTGCCATCGTATGAACCTCACCCTTTAATGTCCGCTGTTATCAGCCTCCAAATTGTTAAATAAAGCTCGAATGTTTGCTTTGAATTATTTTCGGTGGGCCTGTGAAAAGTTCTGCGGATTTCCAAGATGTCTCACAGCGTATACAGGCTGAATTTAAAGATTGCTCGGTTACTTCTTCATTCATTCGCTTCATCATCCTTTCCTATGCATCAAGCATACATACCTGGAGCATAATAGCAGCACCATTCTTTTGAATATCTCATTGATTTCGACCGTATTTTTCTTGGTTCAGATGGTATGCCTTCCATCGTATGTTTTGCTTCTTGGAAGACGCTGCGATGAAGGAAGTTGAAGCATCTTTACCCCACGAGCTGTTTCATATACAGCTGAGATTTTCGTTTGTTCATACGAATTACCATTCTTTTCTTCTAATGACTCCTTTTAATGTGGATCGTGTAACCTCCTTCGGTCAGTATGAGCAAGGATGAATCCATTGAGGCTTTAGTTTTTACTTTAGCATCCTTGTTAGCACCAAAATAGCGTTCATTCTTTACTCTGCTACCTTGCATTCTAGAGCTAAACGTTGGCTTTGAATGTGACAGGCGAGATCCATGTATAAGCCTTGTCAGCAACCTCTTCTCTTGCTAATTGCTTTCATTCCTCCTCAGAGCAGAGACCAGGGTTCGATGGAGTTATTGCACCAATCCTCGATCGCATTTGTGGTATTTGGCTGGTCACCTCCTTTCAGTCGACTGTGTGGAGTGCAACGTCCAAGTCAACAAATGGTGAGGAAGAAGCAAGATGCTGAGAAAGCGAAGAGCTCCGTATATGCGAGGTGTTCCTAGCATTGATTTTACTTCAGGTATGTTTTCCTGCAAATGTCTTTGGCACAGGCATGTTTCGTTTGCTGTCAAGACCATTGCATTGGCCTTAAACCCTTGGATAGGTCCTCTAATTTGCAGTTGTTCTTCTTGTTCCTTCCTTGATTCTTGTGATATCCCAATTTAAAAAAGTTTCACTCACCATTTCTGCCCCAGATCCTTCTCCCCGTCTTTCCAAGGCAAATCACCTCAATCATCATAGACTTGAGGATATTAAACAGGACTGGAAATGTGTAATTAACATTCCCACTCCACAGTATGAGTACAGGTTGATCCTCCTTTGCAGGTCCCAAATACTCCTGATTCTCTCTCTTCCAGAAATAGGAATCAGTGCATTGTTTAATGTCGAAATATCCCCTTGCTTGCAGAAGCATGTGATAACAGCTGATTAGATGATAGCAGTCGTCGAGGAACTACAGGAGAGGTCGATTGCCAAGATGCGGATGGATAAATCCTCGAGCGTGGACCACGAATTGGAACCGTAGCTTAAGAGTGCCATGAAATTGGGAAATACAATGCTATTGATTGAAATGTTGTTAGACAGTGAATAAAGCTTCTTTTGAAATGCATTTGCATTCGTCTTTTACTGCCCGCGAGCGAAATGCAGTTTAAAGAGAAAGATCTCAAACGCACCCGAGCTCATTATAAAGGTTTGACGCGTAAGGGCGTGCCACAAGATTGCCAATCTAATATGGAGAATCAATAAAAATTTAATGTTTCTTATTTGAAAGTCTCGGTATCCGCTAGCGATAGATAATCGCTGTTCTATACGAAGGTTCGTGAGAGGTAGTAGATGAGCATTAATTCGCTGAGTATTTTTGAGATGTTGTCCTCTATTTATAAAAAGTTGAAAGATTGCTTTGATTCATCACCTCAGTCGCGCTCTCGCACACGCAATTTCTGGATGACCGATTTTGAGTTCCCTTTCGCAAATTGGGATCTGAAGAGGCAGGCAAAAATGCAGTGAAACGTTGAACGTTGTAAACCGCGTTTCAATATCGACCGTGTAGGATTGGTACGGATCTGTCGAAAGGAACTTCATCACCTGGTTTGAAGGATTTGTAACAAAATATTTCTCCAAAGGCCTGCCTGAAAGTGCACGATTTCGAAGCATTCTGTTTAAGGATAAAATCCTTCAAATGCCCTCCTGAAATCGCGCAGTACTTTTCATTTTAATTAATTCCTTTCTCGCCTCTCTGTACGCATCCACCATGGAAGCTCTTTTCTTTACTCATTGCATTGTTTTCAGTCATTCTTTCCATTCAGGTTCGCTCCTTTCGCAAGTATCTTACATTCGCGTTGGACAGTAACTTAGCAATGAATGAAAATCGATCCATCTCTTGTCCCTTCGAAGAAAAGAAACTTGATGGAGTCTTAAACATAAAGATCGCCAAAGGTTGAATTCGACACGTAAACCTTGGAAGCTCGAATGAGGAAAAACGGATATAGATCGACAGCGTTCGTCATAGGGAAATTTATCTGAACCGAAATCCGACAGAGGGCTAACTCGCTGCCCGTCTCACTTGGAGGTCTTTGATCGTGAAAAACGTTTGTGACTAGTGAATCGAGTGGATTACGCAATTTCGTATCAATCTTACTGCTTTGAAGTTTCAACGATTCCCCGCGGATGATGAGATTGTGAACGTATAGTAGCGTTAAGTGGTTATCTGTGGACGAAGAAGATCGATCGGATACGGCAGCATCGCAAAGGAAGGCATCGTCTTATGAGCGCAAGGGAAGTGCTTTGGGTGAAGGTCCGAGGAGAATTCTAAGGTGAGCCCCATCGGAAACACTTCCGTACGCCCTTTTTTCTGCGACGACATGAATGTGTCCCTCGGATTTTACCTCCCGATTGCTTGGGAGCGAGGGGTTTCGAGTACCTGCATTCCAATCTTTCGCCGCGTTACGTAACTCGGTCACTGTAAGCAAGGGGAGATGATAATAATAATCATATTATTACAGCACGATAGCTCTCGGCCGTAACTTGTGCATATGGTCTCGTAACATGTCGTGGCAATGCGAACTTTATTAATTTTCCGAAGCCGTGTCTTCGAACTCGGGCTCGTGAGAGCTCTGGCGTAGCATCATAGTTTATTCGAGGATGGTTTTATCCTCAATAGTGTGCATAAAATTAGAAAAAGAAGGAAATTAATGACCGGTGAAAGGCAGGATGTTGACACGGTTAGGTCGCTGTGGAAAGTGAATAACGCTCGGCGGTGTTTCGAGACGCGACTGTCACCGGCGGGAATGATAAATTCGAGAAAGATTATTGAAAATAAAGTCGAGGTGAGTCGTGAACGATTAAAATTTCATGAAGATTAGTTTTTATTATGATTTTTACCTACTACGTGAGTCTTACTGCACGCGAATACTGATTTCATAAGTTTGGAAAACCTATCCGTTCCGATTTCAAGAGAACCGCCGTTGTTCGCGGTCGACATAAAAGAAGAGAGAAATTTTGGCGATATTCCGTCGGTAATCGGATAAAGGAACATTAGGCATAAAATTTAACAATGCAGCCGCTGCACTGACAGCGGTGGTATAATTCTCAGCCAATCAGAAGCGAGATAAATGTTTAGCGGTAGTTCAAAATTTATAAATTTCCATTTATCAACATTTAATTCATGTAAGACGTAGATTGAGCTATTCTCTGCATTTTGGAACGTGCAAAAGCTAAGACTTGTCAAATGTTGCTATCGTGTGATTTTATGGTCCTATTTTTCACGATCAATTCCTTTGCCAAAAAACGTATGTAGGTTTTTATAACCATGCAAATGCAATGTCTTTCTGTGACACCATATTTTAATGTCGTTAAGTTTGATGAGTTCGACACAGATATTAATAACCATACTTAGTTTTAAATGAATTAGAATACCTTGAGAGTGTTAGTGTAGTAGAAGTGTGCCTTGGTTCTGGATTGTTGCTTCCTCTTAAAATGAATTCTTTCAATTGTAGGATGCCTTTCGCAGCGAGAATTTCGCCATCCTATCCACGAGGAGAGAGTTGAGACTTCAGGGAATGGATTGCAAAGCCCGTTCTTAGATGATGGAAGAAATTGTTTGAACATGTGAGTAGATCACTTTTCCAAGGTTTGACCTCCAACTGGTCACATTGGTTTTTACATGGAGATGAATTGAACCTATCATTTGATGAATGATGATTATAGTTATCGAATGGACGGTTTCATATTGGCGTAGGAGCAACGAAATACTTTTTGTTGCTAATGAAAATGAGTAACAAGAATGTGCAATGAGTATTCATAATCTTTATCATTTTGTTTCCATTCCACCTGCAGTTAGGGTTTTTTATTATTTTTATTATCATCACAGAAAACTTTACAGGGAGTGCAATGCTCTGGTGGCAAGGATATAAATAAATACAAAAATTTTACATTATAGTCACTTGACATAAGATTCATGGTAAAATTCTCTGAACAACATGGCAAATATAAACAATTGTCCTAAAATATAATCAATTGGGTCTTTCTTTTCTGTTAAACTGTTTTATATCTCCTCTTTTTCCTTTCTTAATTCTTCTTTCATTTTCAAATGAAGAAGATTGCGAGAAAGTTCATGTCATTTCAGCAGGCACTCTTTTCATCTTCTTTTCTGGACGATTATTTATATCCTTCTATTGCCATCGTATGAACCTCACCCTTTAATGTCCGCTGTTATCAGCCTCCAAATTGTTAAATAAAGCTCGAATGTTTGCTTTGAATTATTTTCGGTGGGCCTGTGAAAAGTTCTGCGGATTTCCAAGATGTCTCACAGCGTATACAGGCTGAATTTAAAGATTGCTCGGTTACTTCTTCATTCATTCGCTTCATCATCCTTTCCTATGCATCAAGCATACATACCTGGAGCATAATAGCAGCACCATTCTTTTGAATATCTCATTGATTTCGACCGTATTTTTCTTGGTTCAGATGGTATGCCTTCCATCGTATGTTTTGCTTCTTGGAAGACGCTGCGATGAAGGAAGTTGAAGCATCTTTACCCCACGAGCTGTTTCATATACAGCTGAGATTTTCGTTTGTTCATACGAATTACCATTCTTTTCTTCTAATGACTCCTTTCAATGTGGATCGTGTAACCTCCTTCGGTCAGTATGAGCAAGGATGAATCCATTGAGGCTTTAGTTTTTACTTTAGCATCCTTGTTAGCACCAAAATAGCGTTCATTCTTTACTCTGCTACCTTGCATTCTAGAGCTAAACGTTGGCTTTGAATGTGACAGGCGAGATCCATGTATAAGCCTTGTCAGCAACCTCTTCTCTTGCTAATTGCTTTCATTCCTCCTCAGAGCAGAGACCAGGGTTCGATGGAGTTATTGCACCAATCCTCGATCGCATTTGTGGTATTTGGCTGGTCACCTCCTTTCAGTCGACTGTGTGGAGTGCAACGTCCAAGTCAACAAATGGTGAGGAAGAAGCAAGATGCTGAGAAAGCGAAGAGCTCCGTATATGCGAGGTGTTCCTAGCATTGATTTTACTTCAGGTATGTTTTCCTGCAAATGTCTTTGGCACAGGCATGTTTCGTTTGCTGTCAAGACCATTGCATTGGCCTTAAACCCTTGGATAGGTCCTCTAATTTGCAGTTGTTCTTCTTGTTCCTTCCTTGATTCTTGTGATATCCCAATTTAAAAAAGTTTCACTCACCATTTCTGCCCCAGATCCTTCTCCCCGTCTTTCCAAGGCAAATCACCTCAATCATCATAGACTTGAGGATATTAAACAGGACTGGAAATGTGTAATTAACATTCCCACTCCACAGTATGAGTACAGGTTGATCCTCCTTTGCAGGTCCCAAATACTCCTGATTCTCTCTCTTCCAGAAATAGGAATCAGTGCATTGTTTAATGTCGAAATATCCCCTTGCTTGCAGAAGCATGTGATAACAGCTGATTAGATGATAGCAGTCGTCGAGGAACTACAGGAGAGGTCGATTGCCAAGATGCGGATGGATAAATCCTCGAGCGTGGACCACGAATTGGAACCGTAGCTTAAGAGTGCCATGAAATTGGGAAATACAATGCTATTGATTGAAATGTTGTTAGACAGTGAATAAAGCTTCTTTTGAAATGCATTTGCATTCGTCTTTTACTGCCCGCGAGCGAAATGCAGTTTAAAGAGAAAGATCTCAAACGCACCCGAGCTCATTATAAAGGTTTGACGCGTAAGGGCGTGCCACAAGATTGCCAATCTAATATGGAGAATCAATAAAAATTTAATGTTTCTTATTTGAAAGTCTCGGTATCCGCTAGCGATAGATAATCGCTGTTCTATACGAAGGTTCGTGAGAGGTAGTAGATGAGCATTAATTCGCTGAGTATTTTTGAGATGTTGTCCTCTATTTATAAAAAGTTGAAAGATTGCTTTGATTCATCACCTCAGTCGCGCTCTCGCACACGCAATTTCTGGATGACCGATTTTGAGTTCCCTTTCGCAAATTGGGATCTGAAGAGGCAGGCAAAAATGCAGTGAAACGTTGAACGTTGTAAACCGCGTTTCAATATCGACCGTGTAGGATTGGTACGGATCTGTCGAAAGGAACTTCATCACCTGGTTTGAAGGATTTGTAACAAAATATTTCTCCAAAGGCCTGCCTGAAAGTGCACGATTTCGAAGCATTCTGTTTAAGGATAAAATCCTTCAAATGCCCTCCTGAAATCGCGCAGTACTTTTCATTTTAATTAATTCCTTTCTCGCCTCTCTGTACGCATCCACCATGGAAGCTCTTTTCTTTACTCATTGCATTGTTTTCAGTCATTCTTTCCATTCAGGTTCGCTCCTTTCGCAAGTATCTTACATTCGCGTTGGACAGTAACTTAGCAATGAATGAAAATCGATCCATCTCTTGTCCCTTCGAAGAAAAGAAACTTGATGGAGTCTTAAACATAAAGATCGCCAAAGGTTGAATTCGACACGTAAACCTTGGAAGCTCGAATGAGGAAAAACGGATATAGATCGACAGCGTTCGTCATAGGGAAATTTATCTGAACCGAAATCCGACAGAGGGCTAACTCGCTGCCCGTCTCACTTGGAGGTCTTTGATCGTGAAAAACGTTTGTGACTAGTGAATCGAGTGGATTACGCAATTTCGTATCAATCTTACTGCTTTGAAGTTTCAACGATTCCCCGCGGATGATGAGATTGTGAACGTATAGTAGCGTTAAGTGGTTATCTGTGGACGAAGAAGATCGATCGGATACGGCAGCATCGCAAAGGAAGGCATCGTCTTATGAGCGCAAGGGAAGTGCTTTGGGTGAAGGTCCGAGGAGAATTCTAAGGTGAGCCCCATCGGAAACACTTCCGTACGCCCTTTTTTCTGCGACGACATGAATGTGTCCCTCGGATTTTACCTCCCGATTGCTTGGGAGCGAGGGGTTTCGAGTACCTGCATTCCAATCTTTCGCCGCGTTACGTAACTCGGTCACTGTAAGCAAGGGGAGATGATAATAATAATCATATTATTACAGCACGATAGCTCTCGGCCGTAACTTGTGCATATGGTCTCGTAACATGTCGTGGCAATGCGAACTTTATTAATTTTCCGAAGCCGTGTCTTCGAACTCGGGCTCGTGAGAGCTCTGGCGTAGCATCATAGTTTATTCGAGGATGGTTTTATCCTCAATAGTGTGCATAAAATTAGAAAAAGAAGGAAATTAATGACCGGTGAAAGGCAGGATGTTGACACGGTGAGGTCGCTGTGGAAAGTGAATAACGCTCGGCGGTGTTTCGAGACGCGACTGTCACCGGCGGGAATGATAAATTCGAGAAAGATTATTGAAAATAAAGTCGAGGTGAGTCGTGAACGATTAAAATTTCATGAAGATTAGTTTTTATTATGATTTTTACCTACTACGTGAGTCTTACTGCACGCGAATACTGATTTCATAAGTTTGGAAAACCTATCCGTTCCGATTTCAAGAGAACCGCCGTTGTTCGCGGTCGACATAAAAGAAGAGAGAAATTTTGGCGATATTCCGTCGGTAATCGGATAAAGGAACATTAGGCATAAAATTTAACAATGCAGCCGCTGCACTGACAGCGGTGGTATAATTCTCAGCCAATCAGAAGCGAGATAAATGTTTAGCGGTAGTTCAAAATTTATAAATTTCCATTTATCAACATTTAATTCATGTAAGACGTAGATTGAGCTATTCTCTGCATTTTGGAACGTGCAAAAGCTAAGACTTGTCAAATGTTGCTATCGTGTGATTTTATGGTCCTATTTTTCACGATCAATTCCTTTGCCAAAAAACGTATGTAGGTTTTTATAACCATGCAAATGCAATGTCTTTCTGTGACACCATATTTTAATGTCGTTAAGTTTGATGAGTTCGACACAGATATTAATAACCATACTTAGTTTTAAATGAATTAGAATACCTTGAGAGTGTTAGTGTAGTAGAAGTGTGCCTTGGTTCTGGATTGTTGCTTCCTCTTAAAATGAATTCTTTCAATTGTAGGATGCCTTTCGCAGCGAGAATTTCGCCATCCTATCCACGAGGAGAGAGTTGAGACTTCAGGGAATGGATTGCAAAGCCCGTTCTTAGATGATGGAAGAAATTGTTTGAACATGTGAGTAGATCACTTTTCCAAGGTTTGACCTCCAACTGGTCACATTGGTTTTTACATGGAGATGAATTGAACCTATCATTTGATGAATGATGATTATAGTTATCGAATGGACGGTTTCATATTGGCGTAGGAGCAACGAAATACTTTTTGTTGCTAATGAAAATGAGTAACAAGAATGTGCAATGAGTATTCATAATCTTTATCATTTTGTTTCCATTCCACCTGCAGTTAGGGTTTTTTATTATTTTTATTATCATCACAGAAAACTTTACAGGGAGTGCAATGCTCTGGTGGCAAGGATATAAATAAATACAAAAATTTTACATTATAGTCACTTGACATAAGATTCATGGTAAAATTCTCTGAACAACATGGCAAATATAAACAATTGTCCTAAAATATAATCAATTGGGTCTTTCTTTTCTGTTAAACTGTTTTATATCTCCTCTTTTTCCTTTCTTAATTCTTCTTTCATTTTCAAATGAAGAAGATTGCGAGAAACTTCATGTCATTTCAGCAGGCACTCTTTTCATCTTCTTTTCTGGACGATTATTTATATCCTTCTATTGCCATCGTATGAACCTCACCCTTTAATGTCCGCTGTTATCAGCCTCCAAATTGTTAAATAAAGCTCGAATGTTTGCTTTGAATTATTTTCGGTGGGCCTGTGAAAAGTTCTGCGGATTTCCAAGATGTCTCACAGCGTATACAGGCTGAATTTAAAGATTGCTCGGTTACTTCTTCATTCATTCGCTTCATCATCCTTTCCTATGCATCAAGCATACATACCTGGAGCATAATAGCAGCACCATTCTTTTGAATATCTCATTGATTTCGACCGTATTTTTCTTGGTTCAGATGGTATGCCTTCCATCGTATGTTTTGCTTCTTGGAAGACGCTGCGATGAAGGAAGTTGAAGCATCTTTACCCCACGAGCTGTTTCATATACAGCTGAGATTTTCGTTTGTTCATACGAATTACCATTCTTTTCTTCTAATGACTCCTTTTAATGTGGATCGTGTAACCTCCTTCGGTCAGTATGAGCAAGGATGAATCCATTGAGGCTTTAGTTTTTACTTTAGCATCCTTGTTAGCACCAAAATAGCGTTCATTCTTTACTCTGCTACCTTGCATTCTAGAGCTAAACGTTGGCTTTGAATGTGACAGGCGAGATCCATGTATAAGCCTTGTCAGCAACCTCTTCTCTTGCTAATTGCTTTCATTCCTCCTCAGAGCAGAGACCAGGGTTCGATGGAGTTATTGCACCAATCCTCGATCGCATTTGTGGTATTTGGCTGGTCACCTCCTTTCAGTCGACTGTGTGGAGTGCAACGTCCAAGTCAACAAATGGTGAGGAAGAAGCAAGATGCTGAGAAAGCGAAGAGCTCCGTATATGCGAGGTGTTCCTAGCATTGATTTTACTTCAGGTATGTTTTCCTGCAAATGTCTTTGGCACAGGCATGTTTCGTTTGCTGTCAAGACCATTGCATTGGCCTTAAACCCTTGGATAGGTCCTCTAATTTGCAGTTGTTCTTCTTGTTCCTTCCTTGATTCTTGTGATATCCCAATTTAAAAAAGTTTCACTCACCATTTCTGCCCCAGATCCTTCTCCCCGTCTTTCCAAGGCAAATCACCTCAATCATCATAGACTTGAGGATATTAAACAGGACTGGAAATGTGTAATTAACATTCCCACTCCACAGTATGAGTACAGGTTGATCCTCCTTTGCAGGTCCCAAATACTCCTGATTCTCTCTCTTCCAGAAATAGGAATCAGTGCATTGTTTAATGTCGAAATATCCCCTTGCTTGCAGAAGCATGTGATAACAGCTGATTAGATGATAGCAGTCGTCGAGGAACTACAGGAGAGGTCGATTGCCAAGATGCGGATGGATAAATCCTCGAGCGTGGACCACGAATTGGAACCGTAGCTTAAGAGTGCCATGAAATTGGGAAATACAATGCTATTGATTGAAATGTTGTTAGACAGTGAATAAAGCTTCTTTTGAAATGCATTTGCATTCGTCTTTTACTGCCCGCGAGCGAAATGCAGTTTAAAGAGAAAGATCTCAAACGCACCCGAGCTCATTATAAAGGTTTGACGCGTAAGGGCGTGCCACAAGATTGCCAATCTAATATGGAGAATCAATAAAAATTTAATGTTTCTTATTTGAAAGTCTCGGTATCCGCTAGCGATAGATAATCGCTGTTCTATACGAAGGTTCGTGAGAGGTAGTAGATGAGCATTAATTCGCTGAGTATTTTTGAGATGTTGTCCTCTATTTATAAAAAGTTGAAAGATTGCTTTGATTCATCACCTCAGTCGCGCTCTCGCACACGCAATTTCTGGATGACCGATTTTGAGTTCCCTTTCGCAAATTGGGATCTGAAGAGGCAGGCAAAAATGCAGTGAAACGTTGAACGTTGTAAACCGCGTTTCAATATCGACCGTGTAGGATTGGTACGGATCTGTCGAAAGGAACTTCATCACCTGGTTTGAAGGATTTGTAACAAAATATTTCTCCAAAGGCCTGCCTGAAAGTGCACGATTTCGAAGCATTCTGTTTAAGGATAAAATCCTTCAAATGCCCTCCTGAAATCGCGCAGTACTTTTCATTTTAATTAATTCCTTTCTCGCCTCTCTGTACGCATCCACCATGGAAGCTCTTTTCTTTACTCATTGCATTGTTTTCAGTCATTCTTTCCATTCAGGTTCGCTCCTTTCGCAAGTATCTTACATTCGCGTTGGACAGTAACTTAGCAATGAATGAAAATCGATCCATCTCTTGTCCCTTCGAAGAAAAGAAACTTGATGGAGTCTTAAACATAAAGATCGCCAAAGGTTGAATTCGACACGTAAACCTTGGAAGCTCGAATGAGGAAAAACGGATATAGATCGACAGCGTTCGTCATAGGGAAATTTATCTGAACCGAAATCCGACAGAGGGCTAACTCGCTGCCCGTCTCACTTGGAGGTCTTTGATCGTGAAAAACGTTTGTGACTAGTGAATCGAGTGGATTACGCAATTTCGTATCAATCTTACTGCTTTGAAGTTTCAACGATTCCCCGCGGATGATGAGATTGTGAACGTATAGTAGCGTTAAGTGGTTATCTGTGGACGAAGAAGATCGATCGGATACGGCAGCATCGCAAAGGAAGGCATCGTCTTATGAGCGCAAGGGAAGTGCTTTGGGTGAAGGTCCGAGGAGAATTCTAAGGTGAGCCCCATCGGAAACACTTCCGTACGCCCTTTTTTCTGCGACGACATGAATGTGTCCCTCGGATTTTACCTCCCGATTGCTTGGGAGCGAGGGGTTTCGAGTACCTGCATTCCAATCTTTCGCCGCGTTACGTAACTCGGTCACTGTAAGCAAGGGGAGATGATAATAATAATCATATTATTACAGCACGATAGCTCTCGGCCGTAACTTGTGCATATGGTCTCGTAACATGTCGTGGCAATGCGAACTTTATTAATTTTCCGAAGCCGTGTCTTCGAACTCGGGCTCGTGAGAGCTCTGGCGTAGCATCATAGTTTATTCGAGGATGGTTTTATCCTCGATAGTGTGCATAAAATTAGAAAAAGAAGGAAATTAATGACCGGTGAAAGGCAGGATGTTGACACGGTGAGGTCGCTGTGGAAAGTGAATAACGCTCGGCGGTGTTTCGAGACGCGACTGTCACCGGCGGGAATGATAAATTCGAGAAAGATTATTGAAAATAAAGTCGAGGTGAGTCGTGAACGATTAAAATTTCATGAAGATTAGTTTTTATTATGATTTTTACCTACTACGTGAGTCTTACTGCACGCGAATACTGATTTCATAAGTTTGGAAAACCTATCCGTTCCGATTTCAAGAGAACCGCCGTTGTTCGCGGTCGACATAAAAGAAGAGAGAAATTTTGGCGATATTCCGTCGGTAATCGGATAAAGGAACATTAGGCATAAAATTTAACAATGCAGCCGCTGCACTGACAGCGGTGGTATAATTCTCAGCCAATCAGAAGCGAGATAAATGTTTAGCGGTAGTTCAAAATTTATAAATTTCCATTTATCAACATTTAATTCATGTAAGACGTAGATTGAGCTATTCTCTGCATTTTGGAACGTGCAAAAGCTAAGACTTGTCAAATGTTGCTATCGTGTGATTTTATGGTCCTATTTTTCACGATCAATTCCTTTGCCAAAAAACGTATGTAGGTTTTTATAACCATGCAAATGCAATGTCTTTCTGTGACACCATATTTTAATGTCGTTAAGTTTGATGAGTTCGACACAGATATTAATAACCATACTTAGTTTTAAATGAATTAGAATACCTTGAGAGTGTTAGTGTAGTAGAAGTGTGCCTTGGTTCTGGATTGTTGCTTCCTCTTAAAATGAATTCTTTCAATTGTAGGATGCCTTTCGCAGCGAGAATTTCGCCATCCTATCCACGAGGAGAGAGTTGAGACTTCAGGGAATGGATTGCAAAGCCCGTTCTTAGATGATGGAAGAAATTGTTTGAACATGTGAGTAGATCACTTTTCCAAGGTTTGACCTCCAACTGGTCACATTGGTTTTTACATGGAGATGAATTGAACCTATCATTTGATGAATGATGATTATAGTTATCGAATGGACGGTTTCATATTGGCGTAGGAGCAACGAAATACTTTTTGTTGCTAATGAAAATGAGTAACAAGAATGTGCAATGAGTATTCATAATCTTTATCATTTTGTTTCCATTCCACCTGCAGTTAGGGTTTTTTATTATTTTTATTATCATCACAGAAAACTTTACAGGGAGTGCAATGCTCTGGTGGCAAGGATATAAATAAATACAAAAATTTTACATTATAGTCACTTGACATAAGATTCATGGTAAAATTCTCTGAACCACATGGCAAATATAAACAATTGTCCTAAAATATAATCAATTGGGTCTTTCTTTTCTGTTAAACTGTTTTATATCTCCTCTTTTTCCTTTCTTAATTCTTCTTTCATTTTCAAATGAAGAAGATTGCGAGAAACTTCATGTCATTTCAGCAGGCACTCTTTTCATCTTCTTTTCTGGACGATTATTTATATCCTTCTATTGCCATCGTATGAACCTCACCCTTTAATGTCCGCTGTTATCAGCCTCCAAATTGTTAAATAAAGCTCGAATGTTTGCTTTGAATTATTTTCGGTGGGCCTGTGAAAAGTTCTGCGGATTTCCAAGATGTCTCACAGCGTATACAGGCTGAATTTAAAGATTGCTCGGTTACTTCTTCATTCATTCGCTTCATCATCCTTTCCTATGCATCAAGCATACATACCTGGAGCATAATAGCAGCACCATTCTTTTGAATATCTCATTGATTTCGACCGTATTTTTCTTGGTTCAGATGGTATGCCTTCCATCGTATGTTTTGCTTCTTGGAAGACGCTGCGATGAAGGAAGTTGAAGCATCTTTAGCCCACGAGCTGTTTCATATACAGCTGAGATTTTCGTTTGTTCATACGAATTACCATTCTTTTCTTCTAATGACTCCTTTTAATGTGGATCGTGTAACCTCCTTCGGTCAGTATGAGCAAGGATGAATCCATTGAGGCTTTAGTTTTTACTTTAGCATCCTTGTTAGCACCAAAATAGCGTTCATTCTTTACTCTGCTACCTTGCATTCTAGAGCTAAACGTTGGCTTTGAATGTGACAGGCGAGATCCATGTATAAGCCTTGTCAGCAACCTCTTCTCTTGCTAATTGCTTTCATTCCTCCTCAGAGCAGAGACCAGGGTTCGATGGAGTTATTGCACCAATCCTCGATCGCATTTGTGGTATTTGGCTGGTCACCTCCTTTCAGTCGACTGTGTGGAGTGCAACGTCCAAGTCAACAAATGGTGAGGAAGAAGCAAGATGCTGAGAAAGCGAAGAGCTCCGTATATGCGAGGTGTTCCTAGCATTGATTTTACTTCAGGTATGTTTTCCTGCAAATGTCTTTGGCACAGGCATGTTTCGTTTGCTGTCAAGACCATTGCATTGGCCTTAAACCCTTGGATAGGTCCTCTAATTTGCAGTTGTTCTTCTTGTTCCTTCCTTGATTCTTGTGATATCCCAATTTAAAAAAGTTTCACTCACCATTTCTGCCCCAGATCCTTCTCCCCGTCTTTCCAAGGCAAATCACCTCAATCATCATAGACTTGAGGATATTAAACAGGACTGGAAATGTGTAATTAACATTCCCACTCCACAGTATGAGTACAGGTTGATCCTCCTTTGCAGGTCCCAAATACTCCTGATTCTCTCTCTTCCAGAAATAGGAATCAGTGCATTGTTTAATGTCGAAATATCCCCTTGCTTGCAGAAGCATGTGATAACAGCTGATTAGATGATAGCAGTCGTCGAGGAACTACAGGAGAGGTCGATTGCCAAGATGCGGATGGATAAATCCTCGAGCGTGGACCACGAATTGGAACCGTAGCTTAAGAGTGCCATGAAATTGGGAAATACAATGCTATTGATTGAAATGTTGTTAGACAGTGAATAAAGCTTCTTTTGAAATGCATTTGCATTCGTCTTTTACTGCCCGCGAGCGAAATGCAGTTTAAAGAGAAAGATCTCAAACGCACCCGAGCTCATTATAAAGGTTTGACGCGTAAGGGCGTGCCACAAGATTGCCAATCTAATATGGAGAATCAATAAAAATTTAATGTTTCTTATTTGAAAGTCTCGGTATCCGCTAGCGATAGATAATCGCTGTTCTATACGAAGGTTCGTGAGAGGTAGTAGATGAGCATTAATTCGCTGAGTATTTTTGAGATGTTGTCCTCTATTTATAAAAAGTTGAAAGATTGCTTTGATTCATCACCTCAGTCGCGCTCTCGCACACGCAATTTCTGGATGACCGATTTTGAGTTCCCTTTCGCAAATTGGGATCTGAAGAGGCAGGCAAAAATGCAGTGAAACGTTGAACGTTGTAAACCGCGTTTCAATATCGACCGTGTAGGATTGGTACGGATCTGTCGAAAGGAACTTCATCACCTGGTTTGAAGGATTTGTAACAAAATATTTCTCCAAAGGCCTGCCTGAAAGTGCACGATTTCGAAGCATTCTGTTTAAGGATAAAATCCTTCAAATGCCCTCCTGAAATCGCGCAGTACTTTTCATTTTAATTAATTCCTTTCTCGCCTCTCTGTACGCATCCACCATGGAAGCTCTTTTCTTTACTCATTGCATTGTTTTCAGTCATTCTTTCCATTCAGGTTCGCTCCTTTCGCAAGTATCTTACATTCGCGTTGGACAGTAACTTAGCAATGAATGAAAATCGATCCATCTCTTGTCCCTTCGAAGAAAAGAAACTTGATGGAGTCTTAAACATAAAGATCGCCAAAGGTTGAATTCGACACGTAAACCTTGGAAGCTCGAATGAGGAAAAACGGATATAGATCGACAGCGTTCGTCATAGGGAAATTTATCTGAACCGAAATCCGACAGAGGGCTAACTCGCTGCCCGTCTCACTTGGAGGTCTTTGATCGTGAAAAACGTTTGTGACTAGTGAATCGAGTGGATTACGCAATTTCGTATCAATCTTACTGCTTTGAAGTTTCAACGATTCCCCGCGGATGATGAGATTGTGAACGTATAGTAGCGTTAAGTGGTTATCTGTGGACGAAGAAGATCGATCGGATACGGCAGCATCGCAAAGGAAGGCATCGTCTTATGAGCGCAAGGGAAGTGCTTTGGGTGAAGGTCCGAGGAGAATTCTAAGGTGAGCCCCATCGGAAACACTTCCGTACGCCCTTTTTTCTGCGACGACATGAATGTGTCCCTCGGATTTTACCTCCCGATTGCTTGGGAGCGAGGGGTTTCGAGTACCTGCATTCCAATCTTTCGCCGCGTTACGTAACTCGGTCACTGTAAGCAAGGGGAGATGATAATAATAATCATATTATTACAGCACGATAGCTCTCGGCCGTAACTTGTGCATATGGTCTCGTAACATGTCGTGGCAATGCGAACTTTATTAATTTTCCGAAGCCGTGTCTTCGAACTCGGGCTCGTGAGAGCTCTGGCGTAGCATCATAGTTTATTCGAGGATGGTTTTATCCTCGATAGTGTGCATAAAATTAGAAAAAGAAGGAAATTAATGACCGGTGAAAGGCAGGATGTTGACACGGTGAGGTCGCTGTGGAAAGTGAATAACGCTCGGCGGTGTTTCGAGACGCGACTGTCACCGGCGGGAATGATAAATTCGAGAAAGATTATTGAAAATAAAGTCGAGGTGAGTCGTGAACGATTAAAATTTCATGAAGATTAGTTTTTATTATGATTTTTACCTACTACGTGAGTCTTACTGCACGCGAATACTGATTTCATAAGTTTGGAAAACCTATCCGTTCCGATTTCAAGAGAACCGCCGTTGTTCGCGGTCGACATAAAAGAAGAGAGAAATTTTGGCGATATTCCGTCGGTAATCGGATAAAGGAACATTAGGCATAAAATTTAACAATGCAGCCGCTGCACTGACAGCGGTGGTATAATTCTCAGCCAATCAGAAGCGAGATAAATGTTTAGCGGTAGTTCAAAATTTATAAATTTCCATTTATCAACATTTAATTCATGTAAGACGTAGATTGAGCTATTCTCTGCATTTTGGAACGTGCAAAAGCTAAGACTTGTCAAATGTTGCTATCGTGTGATTTTATGGTCCTATTTTTCACGATCAATTCCTTTGCCAAAAAACGTATGTAGGTTTTTATAACCATGCAAATGCAATGTCTTTCTGTGACACCATATTTTAATGTCGTTAAGTTTGATGAGTTCGACACAGATATTAATAACCATACTTAGTTTTAAATGAATTAGAATACCTTGAGAGTGTTAGTGTAGTAGAAGTGTGCCTTGGTTCTGGATTGTTGCTTCCTCTTAAAATGAATTCTTTCAATTGTAGGATGCCTTTCGCAGCGAGAATTTCGCCATCCTATCCACGAGGAGAGAGTTGAGACTTCAGGGAATGGATTGCAAAGCCCGTTCTTAGATGATGGAAGAAATTGTTTGAACATGTGAGTAGATCACTTTTCCAAGGTTTGACCTCCAACTGGTCACATTGGTTTTTACATGGAGATGAATTGAACCTATCATTTGATGAATGATGATTATAGTTATCGAATGGACGGTTTCATATTGGCGTAGGAGCAACGAAATACTTTTTGTTGCTAATGAAAATGAGTAACAAGAATGTGCAATGAGTATTCATAATCTTTATCATTTTGTTTCCATTCCACCTGCAGTTAGGGTTTTTTATTATTTTTATTATCATCACAGAAAACTTTACAGGGAGTGCAATGCTCTGGTGGCAAGGATATAAATAAATACAAAAATTTTACATTATAGTCACTTGACATAAGATTCATGGTAAAATTCTCTGAACAACATGGCAAATATAAACAATTGTCCTAAAATATAACCAATTGGGTCTTTCTTTTCTGTTAAACTGTTTTATATCTCCTCTTTTTCCTTTCTTAATTCTTCTTTCATTTTCAAATGAAGAAGATTGCGAGAAACTTCATGTCATTTCAGCAGGCACTCTTTTCATCTTCTTTTCTGGACGATTATTTATATCCTTCTATTGCCATCGTATGAACCTCACCCTTTAATGTCCGCTGTTATCAGCCTCCAAATTGTTAAATAAAGCTCGAATGTTTGCTTTGAATTATTTTCGGTGGGCCTGTGAAAAGTTCTGCGGATTTCCAAGATGTCTCACAGCGTATACAGGCTGAATTTAAAGATTGCTCGGTTACTTCTTCATTCATTCGCTTCATCATCCTTTCCTATGCATCAAGCATACATACCTGGAGCATAATAGCAGCACCATTCTTTTGAATATCTCATTGATTTCGACCGTATTTTTCTTGGTTCAGATGGTATGCCTTCCATCGTATGTTTTGCTTCTTGGAAGACGCTGCGATGAAGGAAGTTGAAGCATCTTTACCCCACGAGCTGTTTCATATACAGCTGAGATTTTCGTTTGTTCATACGAATTACCATTCTTTTCTTCTAATGACTCCTTTTAATGTGGATCGTGTAACCTCCTTCGGTCAGTATGAGCAAGGATGAATCCATTGAGGCTTTAGTTTTTACTTTAGCATCCTTGTTAGCACCAAAATAGCGTTCATTCTTTACTCTGCTACCTTGCATTCTAGAGCTAAACGTTGGCTTTGAATGTGACAGGCGAGATCCATGTATAAGCCTTGTCAGCAACCTCTTCTCTTGCTAATTGCTTTCATTCCTCCTCAGAGCAGAGACCAGGGTTCGATGGAGTTATTGCACCAATCCTCGATCGCATTTGTGGTATTTGGCTGGTCACCTCCTTTCAGTCGACTGTGTGGAGTGCAACGTCCAAGTCAACAAATGGTGAGGAAGAAGCAAGATGCTGAGAAAGCGAAGAGCTCCGTATATGCGAGGTGTTCCTAGCATTGATTTTACTTCAGGTATGTTTTCCTGCAAATGTCTTTGGCACAGGCATGTTTCGTTTGCTGTCAAGACCATTGCATTGGCCTTAAACCCTTGGATAGGTCCTCTAATTTGCAGTTGTTCTTCTTGTTCCTTCCTTGATTCTTGTGATATCCCAATTTAAAAAAGTTTCACTCACCATTTCTGCCCCAGATCCTTCTCCCCGTCTTTCCAAGGCAAATCACCTCAATCATCATAGACTTGAGGATATTAAACAGGACTGGAAATGTGTAATTAACATTCCCACTCCACAGTATGAGTACAGGTTGATCCTCCTTTGCAGGTCCCAAATACTCCTGATTCTCTCTCTTCCAGAAATAGGAATCAGTGCATTGTTTAATGTCGAAATATCCCCTTGCTTGCAGAAGCATGTGATAACAGCTGATTAGATGATAGCAGTCGTCGAGGAACTACAGGAGAGGTCGATTGCCAAGATGCGGATGGATAAATCCTCGAGCGTGGACCACGAATTGGAACCGTAGCTTAAGAGTGCCATGAAATTGGGAAATACAATGCTATTGATTGAAATGTTGTTAGACAGTGAATAAAGCTTCTTTTGAAATGCATTTGCATTCGTCTTTTACTGCCCGCGAGCGAAATGCAGTTTAAAGAGAAAGATCTCAAACGCACCCGAGCTCATTATAAAGGTTTGACGCGTAAGGGCGTGCCACAAGATTGCCAATCTAATATGGAGAATCAATAAAAATTTAATGTTTCTTATTTGAAAGTCTCGGTATCCGCTAGCGATAGATAATCGCTGTTCTATACGAAGGTTCGTGAGAGGTAGTAGATGAGCATTAATTCGCTGAGTATTTTTGAGATGTTGTCCTCTATTTATAAAAAGTTGAAAGATTGCTTTGATTCATCACCTCAGTCGCGCTCTCGCACACGCAATTTCTGGATGACCGATTTTGAGTTCCCTTTCGCAAATTGGGATCTGAAGAGGCAGGCAAAAATGCAGTGAAACGTTGAACGTTGTAAACCGCGTTTCAATATCGACCGTGTAGGATTGGTACGGATCTGTCGAAAGGAACTTCATCACCTGGTTTGAAGGATTTGTAACAAAATATTTCTCCAAAGGCCTGCCTGAAAGTGCACGATTTCGAAGCATTCTGTTTAAGGATAAAATCCTTCAAATGCCCTCCTGAAATCGCGCAGTACTTTTCATTTTAATTAATTCCTTTCTCGCCTCTCTGTACGCATCCACCATGGAAGCTCTTTTCTTTACTCATTGCATTGTTTTCAGTCATTCTTTCCATTCAGGTTCGCTCCTTTCGCAAGTATCTTACATTCGCGTTGGACAGTAACTTAGCAATGAATGAAAATCGATCCATCTCTTGTCCCTTCGAAGAAAAGAAACTTGATGGAGTCTTAAACATAAAGATCGCCAAAGGTTGAATTCGACACGTAAACCTTGGAAGCTCGAATGAGGAAAAACGGATATAGATCGACAGCGTTCGTCATAGGGAAATTTATCTGAACCGAAATCCGACAGAGGGCTAACTCGCTGCCCGTCTCACTTGGAGGTCTTTGATCGTGAAAAACGTTTGTGACTAGTGAATCGAGTGGATTACGCAATTTCGTATCAATCTTACTGCTTTGAAGTTTCAACGATTCCCCGCGGATGATGAGATTGTGAACGTATAGTAGCGTTAAGTGGTTATCTGTGGACGAAGAAGATCGATCGGATACGGCAGCATCGCAAAGGAAGGCATCGTCTTATGAGCGCAAGGGAAGTGCTTTGGGTGAAGGTCCGAGGAGAATTCTAAGGTGAGCCCCATCGGAAACACTTCCGTACGCCCTTTTTTCTGCGACGACATGAATGTGTCCCTCGGATTTTACCTCCCGATTGCTTGGGAGCGAGGGGTTTCGAGTACCTGCATTCCAATCTTTCGCCGCGTTACGTAACTCGGTCACTGTAAGCAAGGGGAGATGATAATAATAATCATATTATTACAGCACGATAGCTCTCGGCCGTAACTTGTGCATATGGTCTCGTAACATGTCGTGGCAATGCGAACTTTATTAATTTTCCGAAGCCGTGTCTTCGAACTCGGGCTCGTGAGAGCTCTGGCGTAGCATCATAGTTTATTCGAGGATGGTTTTATCCTCAATAGTGTGCATAAAATTAGAAAAAGAAGGAAATTAATGACCGGTGAAAGGCAGGATGTTGACACGGTTAGGTCGCTGTGGAAAGTGAATAACGCTCGGCGGTGTTTCGAGACGCGACTGTCACCGGCGGGAATGATAAATTCGAGAAAGATTATTGAAAATAAAGTCGAGGTGAGTCGTGAACGATTAAAATTTCATGAAGATTAGTTTTTATTATGATTTTTACCTACTACGTGAGTCTTACTGCACGCGAATACTGATTTCATAAGTTTGGAAAACCTATCCGTTCCGATTTCAAGAGAACCGCCGTTGTTCGCGGTCGACATAAAAGAAGAGAGAAATTTTGGCGATATTCCGTCGGTAATCGGATAAAGGAACATTAGGCATAAAATTTAACAATGCAGCCGCTGCACTGACAGCGGTGGTATAATTCTCAGCCAATCAGAAGCGAGATAAATGTTTAGCGGTAGTTCAAAATTTATAAATTTCCATTTATCAACATTTAATTCATGTAAGACGTAGATTGAGCTATTCTCTGCATTTTGGAACGTGCAAAAGCTAAGACTTGTCAAATGTTGCTATCGTGTGATTTTATGGTCCTATTTTTCACGATCAATTCCTTTGCCAAAAAACGTATGTAGGTTTTTATAACCATGCAAATGCAATGTCTTTCTGTGACACCATATTTTAATGTCGTTAAGTTTGATGAGTTCGACACAGATATTAATAACCATACTTAGTTTTAAATGAATTAGAATACCTTGAGAGTGTTAGTGTAGTAGAAGTGTGCCTTGGTTCTGGATTTAGAAATGTTTCGCGGGTTTCCAACCGGGTGCAGGCTTCGGCGAGAGCCGACGTTTCGGCCACATCCTTCGTGGCCATCCTCAGGTGAAGTGGAGGTGCACGGAGACGGTGGTGTTATATATCTGAAGGGTTCGTATCCCTTTCACCTCTGTGATTGGTTGCGATCCTGTTTTGTGCTATTTTTCTTAGAATTGGTTTCCACGCATTGTTTAAACCGATACCTTTGTCACGGTTTAAGTTGTTGTCTTCTAAGTAGATTTCTATTGCTTCCTTTGTTTTTCGTTCCCAGAACGAAGGGGCCTTCCACAGTACTTTTGTTTCCTTAAAGGAAATTTTATGCCCATTTTCTAGTGCGTGCTCAGCGATGGCTGACCTATCTGGCTGTTTTAGCCTGATGCATCGCGAGTGTTCGGATATCCTTGTGTCGATGGCTCGGCCTGTCTCTCCTATGTATGTCGCCCCGCATTCACAGGGGACGCGGTACACCCCGGGGGTCCTCAGCCCAAGCTGGTCTTTTATTCTTGTGAGGTGGGTCTTTTTGGTTCTGGATTGTTGCTTCCTCTTAAAATGAATTCTTTCAATTGTAGGATGCCTTTCGCAGCGAGAATTTCGCCATCCTATCCACGAGGAGAGAGTTGAGACTTCAGGGAATGGATTGCAAAGCCCGTTCTTAGATGATGGAAGAAATTGTTTGAACATGTGAGTAGATCACTTTTCCAAGGTTTGACCTCCAACTGGTCACATTGGTTTTTACATGGAGATGAATTGAACCTATCATTTGATGAATGATGATTATAGTTATCGAATGGACGGTTTCATATTGGCGTAGGAGCAACGAAATACTTTTTGTTGCTAATGAAAATGAGTAACAAGAATGTGCAATGAGTATTCATAATCTTTATCATTTTGTTTCCATTCCACCTGCAGTTAGGGTTTTTTATTATTTTTATTATCATCACAGAAAACTTTACAGGGAGTGCAATGCTCTGGTGGCAAGGATATAAATAAATACAAAAATTTTACATTATAGTCACTTGACATAAGATTCATGGTAAAATTCTCTGAACAACATGGCAAATATAAACAATTGTCCTAAAATATAACCAATTGGGTCTTTCTTTTCTGTTAAACTGTTTTATATCTCCTCTTTTTCCTTTCTTAATTCTTCTTTCATTTTCAAATGAAGAAGATTGCGAGAAACTTCATGTCATTTCAGCAGGCACTCTTTTCATCTTCTTTTCTGGACGATTATTTATATCCTTCTATTGCCATCGTATGAACCTCACCCTTTAATGTCCGCTGTTATCAGCCTCCAAATTGTTAAATAAAGCTCGAATGTTTGCTTTGAATTATTTTCGGTGGGCCTGTGAAAAGTTCTGCGGATTTCCAAGATGTCTCACAGCGTATACAGGCTGAATTTAAAGATTGCTCGGTTACTTCTTCATTCATTCGCTTCATCATCCTTTCCTATGCATCAAGCATACATACCTGGAGCATAATAGCAGCACCATTCTTTTGAATATCTCATTGATTTCGACCGTATTTTTCTTGGTTCAGATGGTATGCCTTCCATCGTATGTTTTGCTTCTTGGAAGACGCTGCGATGAAGGAAGTTGAAGCATCTTTACCCCACGAGCTGTTTCATATACAGCTGAGATTTTCGTTTGTTCATACGAATTACCATTCTTTTCTTCTAATGACTCCTTTTAATGTGGATCGTGTAACCTCCTTCGGTCAGTATGAGCAAGGATGAATCCATTGAGGCTTTAGTTTTTACTTTAGCATCCTTGTTAGCACCAAAATAGCGTTCATTCTTTACTCTGCTACCTTGCATTCTAGAGCTAAACGTTGGCTTTGAATGTGACAGGCGAGATCCATGTATAAGCCTTGTCAGCAACCTCTTCTCTTGCTAATTGCTTTCATTCCTCCTCAGAGCAGAGACCAGGGTTCGATGGAGTTATTGCACCAATCCTCGATCGCATTTGTGGTATTTGGCTGGTCACCTCCTTTCAGTCGACTGTGTGGAGTGCAACGTCCAAGTCAACAAATGGTGAGGAAGAAGCAAGATGCTGAGAAAGCGAAGAGCTCCGTATATGCGAGGTGTTCCTAGCATTGATTTTACTTCAGGTATGTTTTCCTGCAAATGTCTTTGGCACAGGCATGTTTCGTTTGCTGTCAAGACCATTGCATTGGCCTTAAACCCTTGGATAGGTCCTCTAATTTGCAGTTGTTCTTCTTGTTCCTTCCTTGATTCTTGTGATATCCCAATTTAAAAAAGTTTCACTCACCATTTCTGCCCCAGATCCTTCTCCCCGTCTTTCCAAGGCAAATCACCTCAATCATCATAGACTTGAGGATATTAAACAGGACTGGAAATGTGTAATTAACATTCCCACTCCACAGTATGAGTACAGGTTGATCCTCCTTTGCAGGTCCCAAATACTCCTGATTCTCTCTCTTCCAGAAATAGGAATCAGTGCATTGTTTAATGTCGAAATATCCCCTTGCTTGCAGAAGCATGTGATAACAGCTGATTAGATGATAGCAGTCGTCGAGGAACTACAGGAGAGGTCGATTGCCAAGATGCGGATGGATAAATCCTCGAGCGTGGACCACGAATTGGAACCGTAGCTTAAGAGTGCCATGAAATTGGGAAATACAATGCTATTGATTGAAATGTTGTTAGACAGTGAATAAAGCTTCTTTTGAAATGCATTTGCATTCGTCTTTTACTGCCCGCGAGCGAAATGCAGTTTAAAGAGAAAGATCTCAAACGCACCCGAGCTCATTATAAAGGTTTGACGCGTAAGGGCGTGCCACAAGATTGCCAATCTAATATGGAGAATCAATAAAAATTTAATGTTTCTTATTTGAAAGTCTCGGTATCCGCTAGCGATAGATAATCGCTGTTCTATACGAAGGTTCGTGAGAGGTAGTAGATGAGCATTAATTCGCTGAGTATTTTTGAGATGTTGTCCTCTATTTATAAAAAGTTGAAAGATTGCTTTGATTCATCACCTCAGTCGCGCTCTCGCACACGCAATTTCTGGATGACCGATTTTGAGTTCCCTTTCGCAAATTGGGATCTGAAGAGGCAGGCAAAAATGCAGTGAAACGTTGAACGTTGTAAACCGCGTTTCAATATCGACCGTGTAGGATTGGTACGGATCTGTCGAAAGGAACTTCATCACCTGGTTTGAAGGATTTGTAACAAAATATTTCTCCAAAGGCCTGCCTGAAAGTGCACGATTTCGAAGCATTCTGTTTAAGGATAAAATCCTTCAAATGCCCTCCTGAAATCGCGCAGTACTTTTCATTTTAATTAATTCCTTTCTCGCCTCTCTGTACGCATCCACCATGGAAGCTCTTTTCTTTACTCATTGCATTGTTTTCAGTCATTCTTTCCATTCAGGTTCGCTCCTTTCGCAAGTATCTTACATTCGCGTTGGACAGTAACTTAGCAATGAATGAAAATCGATCCATCTCTTGTCCCTTCGAAGAAAAGAAACTTGATGGAGTCTTAAACATAAAGATCGCCAAAGGTTGAATTCGACACGTAAACCTTGGAAGCTCGAATGAGGAAAAACGGATATAGATCGACAGCGTTCGTCATAGGGAAATTTATCTGAACCGAAATCCGACAGAGGGCTAACTCGCTGCCCGTCTCACTTGGAGGTCTTTGATCGTGAAAAACGTTTGTGACTAGTGAATCGAGTGGATTACGCAATTTCGTATCAATCTTACTGCTTTGAAGTTTCAACGATTCCCCGCGGATGATGAGATTGTGAACGTATAGTAGCGTTAAGTGGTTATCTGTGGACGAAGAAGATCGATCGGATACGGCAGCATCGCAAAGGAAGGCATCGTCTTATGAGCGCAAGGGAAGTGCTTTGGGTGAAGGTCCGAGGAGAATTCTAAGGTGAGCCCCATCGGAAACACTTCCGTACGCCCTTTTTTCTGCGACGACATGAATGTGTCCCTCGGATTTTACCTCCCGATTGCTTGGGAGCGAGGGGTTTCGAGTACCTGCATTCCAATCTTTCGCCGCGTTACGTAACTCGGTCACTGTAAGCAAGGGGAGATGATAATAATAATCATATTATTACAGCACGATAGCTCTCGGCCGTAACTTGTGCATATGGTCTCGTAACATGTCGTGGCAATGCGAACTTTATTAATTTTCCGAAGCCGTGTCTTCGAACTCGGGCTCGTGAGAGCTCTGGCGTAGCATCATAGTTTATTCGAGGATGGTTTTATCCTCAATAGTGTGCATAAAATTAGAAAAAGAAGGAAATTAATGACCGGTGAAAGGCAGGATGTTGACACGGTGAGGTCGCTGTGGAAAGTGAATAACGCTCGGCGGTGTTTCGAGACGCGACTGTCACCGGCGGGAATGATAAATTCGAGAAAGATTATTGAAAATAAAGTCGAGGTGAGTCGTGAACGATTAAAATTTCATGAAGATTAGTTTTTATTATGATTTTTACCTACTACGTGAGTCTTACTGCACGCGAATACTGATTTCATAAGTTTGGAAAACCTATCCGTTCCGATTTCAAGAGAACCGCCGTTGTTCGCGGTCGACATAAAAGAAGAGAGAAATTTTGGCGATATTCCGTCGGTAATCGGATAAAGGAACATTAGGCATAAAATTTAACAATGCAGCCGCTGCACTGACAGCGGTGGTATAATTCTCAGCCAATCAGAAGCGAGATAAATGTTTAGCGGTAGTTCAAAATTTATAAATTTCCATTTATCAACATTTAATTCATGTAAGACGTAGATTGAGCTATTCTCTGCATTTTGGAACGTGCAAAAGCTAAGACTTGTCAAATGTTGCTATCGTGTGATTTTATGGTCCTATTTTTCACGATCAATTCCTTTGCCAAAAAACGTATGTAGGTTTTTATAACCATGCAAATGCAATGTCTTTCTGTGACATCATATTTTAATGTCGTTAAGTTTGATGAGTTCGACACAGATATTAATAACCATACTTAGTTTTAAATGAATTAGAATACCTTGAGAGTGTTAGTGTAGTAGAAGTGTGCCTTGGTTCTGGATTGTTGCTTCCTCTTATAATGAATTCTTTCAATTGTAGGATGCCTTTCGCAGCGAGAATTTCGCCATCCTATCCACGAGGAGAGAGTTGAGACTTCAGGGAATGGATTGCAAAGCCCGTTCTAAGATGATGGAAGAAATTGTTTGAACATGTGAGTAGATCACTTTTCCAAGGTTTGACCTCCAACTGGTCACATTGGTTTTTACATGGAGATGAATTGAACCTATCATTTGATGAATGATGATTATAGTTATCGAATGGACGGTTTCATATTGGCGTAGGAGCAACGAAATACTTTTTGTTGCTAATGAAAATGAGTAACAAGAATGTGCAATGAGTATTCATAATCTTTATCATTTTGTTTCCATTCCACCTGCAGTTAGGGTTTTTTATTATTTTTATTATCATCACAGAAAACTTTACAGGGAGTGCAATGCTCTGGTGGCAAGGATATAAATAAATACAAAAATTTTACATTATAGTCACTTGACATAAGATTCATGGTAAAATTCTCTGAACAACATGGCAAATATAAACAATTGTCCTAAAATATAATCAATTGGGTCTTTCTTTTCTGTTAAACTGTTTTATATCTCCTCTTTTTCCTTTCTTAATTCTTCTTTCATTTTCAAATGAAGAAGATTGCGAGAAACTTCATGTCATTTCAGCAGGCACTCTTTTCATCTTCTTTTCTGGACGATTATTTATATCCTTCTATTGCCATCGTATGAACCTCACCCTTTAATGTCCGCTGTTATCAGCCTCCAAATTGTTAAATAAAGCTCGAATGTTTGCTTTGAATTATTTTCGGTGGGCCTGTGAAAAGTTCTGCGGATTTCCAAGATGTCTCACAGCGTATACAGGCTGAATTTAAAGATTGCTCGGTTACTTCTTCATTCATTCGCTTCATCATCCTTTCCTATGCATCAAGCATACATACCTGGAGCATAATAGCAGCACCATTCTTTTGAATATCTCATTGATTTCGACCGTATTTTTCTTGGTTCAGATGGTATGCCTTCCATCGTATGTTTTGCTTCTTGGAAGACGCTGCGATGAAGGAAGTTGAAGCATCTTTACCCCACGAGCTGTTTCATATACAGCTGAGATTTTCGTTTGTTCATACGAATTACCATTCTTTTCTTCTAATGACTCCTTTTAATGTGGATCGTGTAACCTCCTTCGGTCAGTATGAGCAAGGATGAATCCATTGAGGCTTTAGTTTTTACTTTAGCATCCTTGTTAGCACCAAAATAGCGTTCATTCTTTACTCTGCTACCTTGCATTCTAGAGCTAAACGTTGGCTTTGAATGTGACAGGCGAGATCCATGTATAAGCCTTGTCAGCAACCTCTTCTCTTGCTAATTGCTTTCATTCCTCCTCAGAGCAGAGACCAGGGTTCGATGGAGTTATTGCACCAATCCTCGATCGCATTTGTGGTATTTGGCTGGTCACCTCCTTTCAGTCGACTGTGTGGAGTGCAACGTCCAAGTCAACAAATGGTGAGGAAGAAGCAAGATGCTGAGAAAGCGAAGAGCTCCGTATATGCGAGGTGTTCCTAGCATTGATTTTACTTCAGGTATGTTTTCCTGCAAATGTCTTTGGCACAGGCATGTTTCGTTTGCTGTCAAGACCATTGCATTGGCCTTAAACCCTTGGATAGGTCCTCTAATTTGCAGTTGTTCTTCTTGTTCCTTCCTTGATTCTTGTGATATCCCAATTTAAAAAAGTTTCACTCACCATTTCTGCCCCAGATCCTTCTCCCCGTCTTTCCAAGGCAAATCACCTCAATCATCATAGACTTGAGGATATTAAACAGGACTGGAAATGTGTAATTAACATTCCCACTCCACAGTATGAGTACAGGTTGATCCTCCTTTGCAGGTCCCAAATACTCCTGATTCTCTCTCTTCCAGAAATAGGAATCAGTACATTTTTTAACGTCGAAATATCCCCTTGCTTGCAGAAGCATGTGATAACAGCTGATTAGATGATAGCAGTCGTCGAGGAACTACAGGAGAGGTCGATTGCCAAGATGCGGATGGATAAGTCCTCGAGCGTGGACCACGAATTGGAACCGTAGCTTAAGAGTGCCATGAAATTGGGAAATACAATGCTATTGATTGAAATGTTGTTAGACAGTGAATAAAGCTTCTTTTGAAATGCATTTGCATTCGTCTTTTACTGCCCGCGAGCGAAATGCAGTTTAAAGAGAAAGATCTCAAACGCACCCGAGCTCATTATAAAGGTTTGACGCGTAAGGGCGTGCCACAAGATTGCCAATCTAATATGGAGAATCAATAAAAATTTAATGTTTCTTATTTGAAAGTCTCGGTATCCGCTAGCGATAGATAATCGCTGTTCTATACGAAGGTTCGTGAGAGGTAGTAGATGAGCATTAATTCGCTGAGTATTTTTGAGATGTTGTCCTCTATTTATAAAAAGTTGAAAGATTGCTTTGATTCATCACCTCAGTCGCGCTCTCGCACACGCAATTTCTGGATGACCGATTTTGAGTTCCCTTTCGCAAATTGGGATCTGAAGAGGCAGGCAAAAATGCAGTGAAACGTTGAACGTTGTAAACCGCGTTTCAATATCGACCGTGTAGGATTGGTACGGATCTGTCGAAAGGAACTTCATCACCTGGTTTGAAGGATTTGTAACAAAATATTTCTCCAAAGGCCTGCCTGAAAGTGCACGATTTCGAAGCATTCTGTTTAAGGATAAAATCCTTCAAATGCCCTCCTGAAATCGCGCAGTACTTTTCATTTTAATTAATTCCTTTCTCGCCTCTCTGTACGCATCCACCATGGAAGCTCTTTTCTTTACTCATTGCATTGTTTTCAGTCATTCTTTCCATTCAGGTTCGCTCCTTTCGCAAGTATCTTACATTCGCGTTGGACAGTAACTTAGCAATGAATGAAAATCGATCCATCTCTTGTCCCTTCGAAGAAAAGAAACTTGATGGAGTCTTAAACATAAAGATCGCCAAAGGTTGAATTCGACACGTAAACCTTGGAAGCTCGAATGAGGAAAAACGGATATAGATCGACAGCGTTCGTCATAGGGAAATTTATCTGAACCGAAATCCGACAGAGGGCTAACTCGCTGCCCGTCTCACTTGGAGGTCTTTGATCGTGAAAAACGTTTGTGACTAGTGAATCGAGTGGATTACGCAATTTCGTATCAATCTTACTGCTTTGAAGTTTCAACGATTCCCCGCGGATGATGAGATTGTGAACGTATAGTAGCGTTAAGTGGTTATCTGTGGACGAAGAAGATCGATCGGATACGGCAGCATCGCAAAGGAAGGCATCGTCTTATGAGCGCAAGGGAAGTGCTTTGGGTGAAGGTCCGAGGAGAATTCTAAGGTGAGCCCCATCGGAAACACTTCCGTACGCCCTTTTTTCTGCGACGACATGAATGTGTCCCTCGGATTTTACCTCCCGATTGCTTGGGAGCGAGGGGTTTCGAGTACCTGCATTCCAATCTTTCGCCGCGTTACGTAACTCGGTCACTGTAAGCAAGGGGAGATGATAATAATAATCATATTATTACAGCACGATAGCTCTCGGCCGTAACTTGTGCATATGGTCTCGTAACATGTCGTGGCAATGCGAACTTTATTAATTTTCCGAAGCCGTGTCTTCGAACTCGGGCTCGTGAGAGCTCTGGCGTAGCATCATAGTTTATTCGAGGATGGTTTTATCCTCAATAGTGTGCATAAAATTAGAAAAAGAAGGAAATTAATGACCGGTGAAAGGCAGGATGTTGACACGGTGAGGTCGCTGTGGAAAGTGAATAACGCTCGGCGGTGTTTCGAGACGCGACTGTCACCGGCGGGAATGATAAATTCGAGAAAGATTATTGAAAATAAAGTCGAGGTGAGTCGTGAACGATTAAAATTTCATGAAGATTAGTTTTTATTATGATTTTTACCTACTACGTGAGTCTTACTGCACGCGAATACTGATTTCATAAGTTTGGAAAACCTATCCGTTCCGATTTCAAGAGAACCGCCGTTGTTCGCGGTCGACATAAAAGAAGAGAGAAATTTTGGCGATATTCCGTCGGTAATCGGATAAAGGAACATTAGGCATAAAATTTAACAATGCAGCCGCTGCACTGACAGCGGTGGTATAATTCTCAGCCAATCAGAAGCGAGATAAATGTTTAGCGGTAGTTCAAAATTTATAAATTTCCATTTATCAACATTTAATTCATGTAAGACGTAGATTGAGCTATTCTCTGCATTTTGGAACGTGCAAAAGCTAAGACTTGTCAAATGTTGCTATCGTGTGATTTTATGGTCCTATTTTTCACGATCAATTCCTTTGCCAAAAAACGTATGTAGGTTTTTATAACCATGCAAATGCAATGTCTTTCTGTGACACCATATTTTAATGTCGTTAAGTTTGATGAGTTCGACACAGATATTAATAACCATACTTAGTTTTAAATGAATTAGAATACCTTGAGAGTGTTAGTGTAGTAGAAGTGTGCCTTGGTTCTGGATTGTTGCTTCCTCTTATAATGAATTCTTTCAATTGTAGGATGCCTTTCGCAGCGAGAATTTCGCCATCCTATCCACGAGGAGAGAGTTGAGACTTCAGGGAATGGATTGCAAAGCCCGTTCTTAGATGATGGAAGAAATTGTTTTGAACATGTGAGTAGATCACTTTTCCAAGGTTTGACCTCCAACTGGTCACATTGGTTTTTACATGGAGATGAATTGAACCTATCATTTGATGAATGATGATTATAGTTATCGAATGGACGGTTTCATATTGGCGTAGGAGCAACGAAATACTTTTTGTTGCTAATGAAAATGAGTAACAAGAATGTGCAATGAGTATTCATAATCTTTATCATTTTGTTTCCATTCCACCTGCAGTTAGGGTTTTTTATTATTTTTATTATCATCACAGAAAACTTTACAGGGAGTGCAATGCTCTGGTGGCAAGGATATAAATAAATACAAAAATTTTACATTATAGTCACTTGACATAAGATTCATGGTAAAATTCTCTGAACAACATGGCAAATATAAACAATTGTCCTAAAATATAATCAATTGGGTCTTTCTTTTCTGTTAAACTGTTTTATATCTCCTCTTTTTCCTTTCTTAATTCTTCTTTCATTTTCAAATGAAGAAGATTGCGAGAAACTTCATGTCATTTCAGCAGGCACTCTTTTCATCTTCTTTTCTGGACGATTATTTATATCCTTCTATTGCCATCGTATGAACCTCACCCTTTAATGTCCGCTGTTATCAGCCTCCAAATTGTTAAATAAAGCTCGAATGTTTGCTTTGAATTATTTTCGGTGGGCCTGTGAAAAGTTCTGCGGATTTCCAAGATGTCTCACAGCGTATACAGGCTGAATTTAAAGATTGCTCGGTTACTTCTTCATTCATTCGCTTCATCATCCTTTCCTATGCATCAAGCATACATACCTGGAGCATAATAGCAGCACCATTCTTTTGAATATCTCATTGATTTCGACCGTATTTTTCTTGGTTCAGATGGTATGCCTTCCATCGTATGTTTTGCTTCTTGGAAGACGCTGCGATGAAGGAAGTTGAAGCATCTTTACCCCACGAGCTGTTTCATATACAGCTGAGATTTTCGTTTGTTCATACGAATTACCATTCTTTTCTTCTAATGACTCCTTTCAATGTGGATCGTGTAACCTCCTTCGGTCAGTATGAGCAAGGATGAATCCATTGAGGCTTTAGTTTTTACTTTAGCATCCTTGTTAGCACCAAAATAGCGTTCATTCTTTACTCTGCTACCTTGCATTCTAGAGCTAAACGTTGGCTTTGAATGTGACAGGCGAGATCCATGTATAAGCCTTGTCAGCAACCTCTTCTCTTGCTAATTGCTTTCATTCCTCCTCAGAGCAGAGACCAGGGTTCGATGGAGTTATTGCACCAATCCTCGATCGCATTTGTGGTATTTGGCTGGTCACCTCCTTTCAGTCGACTGTGTGGAGTGCAACGTCCAAGTCAACAAATGGTGAGGAAGAAGCAAGATGCTGAGAAAGCGAAGAGCTCCGTATATGCGAGGTGTTCCTAGCATTGATTTTACTTCAGGTATGTTTTCCTGCAAATGTCTTTGGCACAGGCATGTTTCGTTTGCTGTCAAGACCATTGCATTGGCCTTAAACCCTTGGATAGGTCCTCTAATTTGCAGTTGTTCTTCTTGTTCCTTCCTTGATTCTTGTGATATCCCAATTTAAAAAAGTTTCACTCACCATTTCTGCCCCAGATCCTTCTCCCCGTCTTTCCAAGGCAAATCACCTCAATCATCATAGTCCTGAGGATATTAAACAGGACTGGAAATGTGTAATTAACATTCCCACTCCACAGTATGAGTACAGGTTGATCCTCCTTTGCAGGTCCCAAATACTCCTGATTCTCTCTCTTCCAGAAATAGGAATCAGTACATTTTTTAATGTCGAAATATCCCCTTGCTTGCAGAAGCATGTGATAACAGCTGATTAGATGATAGCAGTCGTCGAGGAACTACAGGAGAGATCGATTGCCAAGATGCGGATGGATAAGTCCTCGAGCGTGGACCACGAATTGGAACCGTAGCTTAAGAGTGCCATGAAATTGGGAAATACAATGCTATTGATTGAAATGTTGTTAGACAGTGAATAAAGCTTCTTTTGAAATGCATTTGCATTCGTCTTTTACTGCCCGCGAGCGAAATGCAGTTTAAAGAGAAAGATCTCAAACGCACCCGAGCTCATTATAAACGTTTGACGCGTAAGGGCGTGCCACAAGATTGCCAATCTAATATGGAGAATCAATAAAAATTTAATGTTTCTTATTTGAAAGTCTCGGTATCCGCTAGCGATAGATAATCGCTGTTCTATACGAAGGTTCGTGAGAGGTAGTAGATGAGCATTAATTCGCTGAGTATTTTTGAGATGTTGTCCTCTATTTATAAAAAGTTGAAAGATTGCTTTGATTCATCACCTCAGTCGCGCTCTCGCACACGCAATTTCTGGATGACCGATTTTGAGTTCCCTTTCGCAAATTGGGATCTGAAGAGGCAGGCAAAAATGCAGTGAAACGTTGAACGTTGTAAACCGCGTTTCAATATCGACCGTGTAGGATTGGTACGGATCTGTCGAAAGGAACTTCATCACCTGGTTTGAAGGATTTGTAACAAAATATTTCTCCAAAGGCCTGCCTGAAAGTGCACGATTTCGAAGCATTCTGTTTAAGGATAAAATCCTTCAAATGCCCTCCTGAAATCGCGCAGTACTTTTCATTTTAATTAATTCCTTTCTCGCCTCTCTGTACGCATCCACCATGGAAGCTCTTTTCTTTACTCATTGCATTGTTTTCAGTCATTCTTTCCATTCAGGTTCGCTCCTTTCGCAAGTATCTTACATTCGCGTTGGACAGTAACTTAGCAATGAATGAAAATCGATCCATCTCTTGTCCCTTCGAAGAAAAGAAACTTGATGGAGTCTTAAACATAAAGATCGCCAAAGGTTGAATTCGACACGTAAACCTTGGAAGCTCGAATGAGGAAAAACGGATATAGATCGACAGCGTTCGTCATAGGGAAATTTATCTGAACCGAAATCCGACAGAGGGCTAACTCGCTGCCCGTCTCACTTGGAGGTCTTTGATCGTGAAAAACGTTTGTGACTAGTGAATCGAGTGGATTACGCAATTTCGTATCAATCTTACTGCTTTGAAGTTTCAACGATTCCCCGCGGATGATGAGATTGTGAACGTATAGTAGCGTTAAGTGGTTATCTGTGGACGAAGAAGATCGATCGGATACGGCAGCATCGCAAAGGAAGGCATCGTCTTATGAGCGCAAGGGAAGTGCTTTGGGTGAAGGTCCGAGGAGAATTCTAAGGTGAGCCCCATCGGAAACACTTCCGTACGCCCTTTTTTCTGCGACGACATGAATGTGTCCCTCGGATTTTACCTCCCGATTGCTTGGGAGCGAGGGGTTTCGAGTACCTGCATTCCAATCTTTCGCCGCGTTACGTAACTCGGTCACTGTAAGCAAGGGGAGATGATAATAATAATCATATTATTACAGCACGATAGCTCTCGGCCGTAACTTGTGCATATGGTCTCGTAACATGTCGTGGCAATGCGAACTTTATTAATTTTCCGAAGCCGTGTCTTCGAACTCGGGCTCGTGAGAGCTCTGGCGTAGCATCATAGTTTATTCGAGGATGGTTTTATCCTCGATAGTGTGCATAAAATTAGAAAAAGAAGGAAATTAATGACCGGTGAAAGGCAGGATGTTGACACGGTGAGGTCGCTGTGGAAAGTGAATAACGCTCGGCGGTGTTTCGAGACGCGACTGTCACCGGCGGGAATGATAAATTCGAGAAAGATTATTGAAAATAAAGTCGAGGTGAGTCGTGAACGATTAAAATTTCATGAAGATTAGTTTTTATTATGATTTTTACCTACTACGTGAGTCTTACTGCACGCGAATACTGATTTCATAAGTTTGGAAAACCTATCCGTTCCGATTTCAAGAGAACCGCCGTTGTTCGCGGTCGACATAAAAGAAGAGAGAAATTTTGGCGATATTCCGTCGGTAATCGGATAAAGGAACATTAGGCATAAAATTTAACAATGCAGCCGCTGCACTGACAGCGGTGGTATAATTCTCAGCCAATCAGAAGCGAGATAAATGTTTAGCGGTAGTTCAAAATTTATAAATTTCCATTTATCAACATTTAATTCATGTAAGACGTAGATTGAGCTATTCTCTGCATTTTGGAACGTGCAAAAGCTAAGACTTGTCAAATGTTGCTATCGTGTGATTTTATGGTCCTATTTTTCACGATCAATTCCTTTGCCAAAAAACGTATGTAGGTTTTTATAACCATGCAAATGCAATGTCTTTCTGTGACACCATATTTTAATGTCGTTAAGTTTGATGAGTTCGACACAGATATTAATAACCATACTTAGTTTTAAATGAATTAGAATACCTTGAGAGTGTTAGTGTAGTAGAAGTGTGCCTTGGTTCTGGATTGTTGCTTCCTCTTATAATGAATTCTTTCAATTGTAGGATGCCTTTCGCAGCGAGAATTTCGCCATCCTATCCACGAGGAGAGAGTTGAGACTTCAGGGAATGGATTGCAAAGCCCGTTCTTAGATGATGGAAGAAATTGTTTTGAACATGTGAGTAGATCACTTTTCCAAGGTTTGACCTCCAACTGGTCACATTGGTTTTTACATGGAGATGAATTGAACCTATCATTTGATGAATGATGATTATAGTTATCGAATGGACGGTTTCATATTGGCGTAGGAGCAACGAAATACTTTTTGTTGCTAATGAAAATGAGTAACAAGAATGTGCAATGAGTATTCATAATCTTTATCATTTTGTTTCCATTCCACCTGCAGTTAGGGTTTTTTATTATTTTTATTATCATCACAGAAAACTTTACAGGGAGTGCAATGCTCTGGTGGCAAGGATATAAATAAATACAAAAATTTTACATTATAGTCACTTGACATAAGATTCATGGTAAAATTCTCTGAACAACATGGCAAATATAAACAATTGTCCTAAAATATAACCAATTGGGTCTTTCTTTTCTGTTAAACTGTTTTATATCTCCTCTTTTTCCTTTCTTAATTCTTCTTTCATTTTCAAATGAAGAAGATTGCGAGAAACTTCATGTCATTTCAGCAGGCACTCTTTTCATCTTCTTTTCTGGACGATTATTTATATCCTTCTATTGCCATCGTATGAACCTCACCCTTTAATGTCCGCTGTTATCAGCCTCCAAATTGTTAAATAAAGCTCGAATGTTTGCTTTGAATTATTTTCGGTGGGCCTGTGAAAAGTTCTGCGGATTTCCAAGATGTCTCACAGCGTATACAGGCTGAATTTAAAGATTGCTCGGTTACTTCTTCATTCATTCGCTTCATCATCCTTTCCTATGCATCAAGCATACATACCTGGAGCATAATAGCAGCACCATTCTTTTGAATATCTCATTGATTTCGACCGTATTTTTCTTGGTTCAGATGGTATGCCTTCCATCGTATGTTTTGCTTCTTGGAAGACGCTGCGATGAAGGAAGTTGAAGCATCTTTACCCCACGAGCTGTTTCATATACAGCTGAGATTTTCGTTTGTTCATACGAATTACCATTCTTTTCTTCTAATGACTCCTTTTAATGTGGATCGTGTAACCTCCTTCGGTCAGTATGAGCAAGGATGAATCCATTGAGGCTTTAGTTTTTACTTTAGCATCCTTGTTAGCACCAAAATAGCGTTCATTCTTTACTCTGCTACCTTGCATTCTAGAGCTAAACGTTGGCTTTGAATGTGACAGGCGAGATCCATGTATAAGCCTTGTCAGCAACCTCTTCTCTTGCTAATTGCTTTCATTCCTCCTCAGAGCAGAGACCAGGGTTCGATGGAGTTATTGCACCAATCCTCGATCGCATTTGTGGTATTTGGCTGGTCACCTCCTTTCAGTCGACTGTGTGGAGTGCAACGTCCAAGTCAACAAATGGTGAGGAAGAAGCAAGATGCTGAGAAAGCGAAGAGCTCCGTATATGCGAGGTGTTCCTAGCATTGATTTTACTTCAGGTATGTTTTCCTGCAAATGTCTTTGGCACAGGCATGTTTCGTTTGCTGTCAAGACCATTGCATTGGCCTTAAACCCTTGGATAGGTCCTCTAATTTGCAGTTGTTCTTCTTGTTCCTTCCTTGATTCTTGTGATATCCCAATTTAAAAAAGTTTCACTCACCATTTCTGCCCCAGATCCTTCTCCCCGTCTTTCCAAGGCAAATCACCTCAATCATCATAGTCCTGAGAATATTAAACAGGACTGGAAATGTGTAATTAACATTCCCACTCCACAGTATGAGTACAGGTTGATCCTCCTTTGCAGGTCCCAAATACTCCTGATTCTCTCTCTTCCAGAAATAGGAATCAGTACATTTTTTAATGTCGAAATATCCCCTTGCTTGCAGAAGCATGTGATAACAGCTGATTAGATGATAGCAGTCGTCGAGGAACTACAGGAGAGATCGATTGCCAAGATGCGGATGGATAAGTCCTCGAGCGTGGACCACGAATTGGAACCGTAGCTTAAGAGTGCCATGAAATTGGGAAATACAATGCTATTGATTGAAATGTTGTTAGACAGTGAATAAAGCTTCTTTTGAAATGCATTTGCATTCGTCTTTTACTGCCCGCGAGCGAAATGCAGTTTAAAGAGAAAGATCTCAAACGCACCCGAGCTCATTATAAAGGTTTGACGCGTAAGGGCGTGCCACAAGATTGCCAATCTAATATGGAGAATCAATAAAAATTTAATGTTTCTTATTTGAAAGTCTCGGTATCCGCTAGCGATAGATAATCGCTGTTCTATACGAAGGTTCGTGAGAGGTAGTAGATGAGCATTAATTCGCTGAGTATTTTTGAGATGTTGTCCTCTATTTATAAAAAGTTGAAAGATTGCTTTGATTCATCACCTCAGTCGCGCTCTCGCACACGCAATTTCTGGATGACCGATTTTGAGTTCCCTTTCGCAAATTGGGATCTGAAGAGGCAGGCAAAAATGCAGTGAAACGTTGAACGTTGTAAACCGCGTTTCAATATCGACCGTGTAGGATTGGTACGGATCTGTCGAAAGGAACTTCATCACCTGGTTTGAAGGATTTGTAACAAAATATTTCTCCAAAGGCCTGCCTGAAAGTGCACGATTTCGAAGCATTCTGTTTAAGGATAAAATCCTTCAAATGCCCTCCTGAAATCGCGCAGTACTTTTCATTTTAATTAATTCCTTTCTCGCCTCTCTGTACGCATCCACCATGGAAGCTCTTTTCTTTACTCATTGCATTGTTTTCAGTCATTCTTTCCATTCAGGTTCGCTCCTTTCGCAAGTATCTTACATTCGCGTTGGACAGTAACTTAGCAATGAATGAAAATCGATCCATCTCTTGTCCCTTCGAAGAAAAGAAACTTGATGGAGTCTTAAACATAAAGATCGCCAAAGGTTGAATTCGACACGTAAACCTTGGAAGCTCGAATGAGGAAAAACGGATATAGATCGACAGCGTTCGTCATAGGGAAATTTATCTGAACCGAAATCCGACAGAGGGCTAACTCGCTGCCCGTCTCACTTGGAGGTCTTTGATCGTGAAAAACGTTTGTGACTAGTGAATCGAGTGGATTACGCAATTTCGTATCAATCTTACTGCTTTGAAGTTTCAACGATTCCCCGCGGATGATGAGATTGTGAACGTATAGTAGCGTTAAGTGGTTATCTGTGGACGAAGAAGATCGATCGGATACGGCAGCATCGCAAAGGAAGGCATCGTCTTATGAGCGCAAGGGAAGTGCTTTGGGTGAAGGTCCGAGGAGAATTCTAAGGTGAGCCCCATCGGAAACACTTCCGTACGCCCTTTTTTCTGCGACGACATGAATGTGTCCCTCGGATTTTACCTCCCGATTGCTTGGGAGCGAGGGGTTTCGAGTACCTGCATTCCAATCTTTCGCCGCGTTACGTAACTCGGTCACTGTAAGCAAGGGGAGATGATAATAATAATCATATTATTACAGCACGATAGCTCTCGGCCGTAACTTGTGCATATGGTCTCGTAACATGTCGTGGCAATGCGAACTTTATTAATTTTCCGAAGCCGTGTCTTCGAACTCGGGCTCGTGAGAGCTCTGGCGTAGCATCATAGTTTATTCGAGGATGGTTTTATCCTCGATAGTGTGCATAAAATTAGAAAAAGAAGGAAATTAATGACCGGTGAAAGGCAGGATGTTGACACGGTGAGGTCGCTGTGGAAAGTGAATAACGCTCGGCGGTGTTTCGAGACGCGACTGTCACCGGCGGGAATGATAAATTCGAGAAAGATTATTGAAAATAAAGTCGAGGTGAGTCGTGAACGATTAAAATTTCATGAAGATTAGTTTTTATTATGATTTTTACCTACTACGTGAGTCTTACTGCACGCGAATACTGATTTCATAAGTTTGGAAAACCTATCCGTTCCGATTTCAAGAGAACCGCCGTTGTTCGCGGTCGACATAAAAGAAGAGAGAAATTTTGGCGATATTCCGTCGGTAATCGGATAAAGGAACATTAGGCATAAAATTTAACAATGCAGCCGCTGCACTGACAGCGGTGGTATAATTCTCAGCCAATCAGAAGCGAGATAAATGTTTAGCGGTAGTTCAAAATTTATAAATTTCCATTTATCAACATTTAATTCATGTAAGACGTAGATTGAGCTATTCTCTGCATTTTGGAACGTGCAAAAGCTAAGACTTGTCAAATGTTGCTATCGTGTGATTTTATGGTCCTATTTTTCACGATCAATTCCTTTGCCAAAAAACGTATGTAGGTTTTTATAACCATGCAAATGCAATGTCTTTCTGTGACACCATATTTTAATGTCGTTAAGTTTGATGAGTTCGACACAGATATTAATAACCATACTTAGTTTTAAATGAATTAGAATACCTTGAGAGTGTTAGTGTAGTAGAAGTGTGCCTTGGTTCTGGATTGTTGCTTCCTCTTATAATGAATTCTTTCAATTGTAGGATGCCTTTCGCAGCGAGAATTTCGCCATCCTATCCACGAGGAGAGAGTTGAGACTTCAGGGAATGGATTGCAAAGCCCGTTCTTAGATGATGGAAGAAATTGTTTTGAACATGTGAGTAGATCACTTTTCCAAGGTTTGACCTCCAACTGGTCACATTGGTTTTTACATGGAGATGAATTGAACCTATCATTTGATGAATGATGATTATAGTTATCGAATGGACGGTTTCATATTGGCGTAGGAGCAACGAAATACTTTTTGTTGCTAATGAAAATGAGTAACAAGAATGTGCAATGAGTATTCATAATCTTTATCATTTTGTTTCCATTCCACCTGCAGTTAGGGTTTTTTATTATTTTTATTATCATCACAGAAAACTTTACAGGGAGTGCAATGCTCTGGTGGCAAGGATATAAATAAATACAAAAATTTTACATTATAGTCACTTGACATAAGATTCATGGTAAAATTCTCTGAACAACATGGCAAATATAAACAATTGTCCTAAAATATAATCAATTGGGTCTTTCTTTTCTGTTAAACTGTTTTATATCTCCTCTTTTTCCTTTCTTAATTCTTCTTTCATTTTCAAATGAAGAAGATTGCGAGAAACTTCATGTCATTTCAGCAGGCACTCTTTCATCTTCTTTTCTGGACGATTATTTATATCCTTCTATTGCCATCGTATGAACCTCACCCTTTAATGTCCGCTGTTATCAGCCTCCAAATTGTTAAATAAAGCTCGAATGTTTGCTTTGAATTATTTTCGGTGGGCCTGTGAAAAGTTCTGCGGATTTCCAAGATGTCTCACAGCGTATACAGGCTGAATTTAAAGATTGCTCGGTTATTTCTTCATTCATTCGCTTCATCATCCTTTACTATGCATCAAGCATACATACCTGGAGCATAATAGCAGTACCATTCTTTTGAATATCTCATTGATTTCGACCGTATTTTTCTTGGTTCAGATGGTATGCCTTCCATCGTATGTTTTGCTTCTTGGAAGACGCTGCGATGAAGGAAGTTGAAGCATCTTTACCCCACGAGCTGTTTCATATACAGCTGAGATTTTCGTTTGTTCATACGAATTACCATTCTTTTCTTCTAATGACTCCTTTTAATGTGGATCGTGTAACCTCCTTCGGTCAGTATGAGCAAGGATGAATCCATTGAGGCTTTAGTTTTTACTTTAGCATCCTTGTTAGCACCAAAATAGCGTTCATTCTTTACTCTGCTACCTTGCATTCTAGAGCTAAACGTTGGCTTTGAATGTGACAGGCGAGATCCATGTATAAGCCTTGTCAGCAACCTCTTCTCTTGCTAATTGCTTTCATTCCTCCTCAGAGCAGAGACCAGGGTTCGATGGAGTTATTGCACCAATCCTCGATCGCATTTGTGGTATTTGGCTGGTCACCTCCTTTCAGTCGACTGTGTGGAGTGCAACGTCCAAGTCAACAAATGGTGAGGAAGAAGCAAGATGCTGAGAAAGCGAAGAGCTCCGTATATGCGAGGTGTTGCTAGCATTGATTTTACTTCAGGTATGTTTTCCTGCAAATGTCTTTGGCACAGGCATGTTTCGTTTGCTGTCAAGACCATTGCATTGGCCTTAAACCCTTGGATAGGTCCTCTAATTTGCAGTTGTTCTTCTTGTTCCTTCCTTGATTCTTGTGATATCCCAATTTAAAAAAGTTTCACTCACCATTTCTGCCCCAGATCCTTCTCCCCGTCTTTCCAAGGCAAATCACCTCAATCATCATAGACTTGAGGATATTAAACAGGACTGGAAATGTGTAATTAACATTCCCACTCCACAGTATGAGTACAGGTTGATCCTCCTTTGCAGGTCCCAAATACTCCTGATTCTCTCTCTTCCAGAAATAGGAATCAGTGCATTGTTTAATGTCGAAATATCCCCTTGCTTGCAGAAGCATGTGATAACAGCTGATTAGATGATAGCAGTCGTCGAGGAACTACAGGAGAGGTCGATTGCCAAGATGCGGATGGATAAGTCCTCGAGCGTGGACCACGAATTGGAACCGTAGCTTAAGAGTGCCATGAAATTGGGAAATACAATGCTATTGATTGAAATGTTGTTAGACAGTGAATAAAGCTTCTTTTGAAATGCATTTGCATTCGTCTTTTACTGCCCGCGAGCGAAATGCAGTTTAAAGAGAAAGATCTCAAACGCACCCGAGCTCATTATAAAGGTTTGACGCGTAAGGGCGTGCCACAAGATTGCCAATCTAATATGGAGAATCAATAAAAATTTAATGTTTCTTATTTGAAAGTCTCGGTATCCGCTAGCGATAGATAATCGCTGTTCTATACGAAGGTTCGTGAGAGGTAGTAGATGAGCATTAATTCGCTGAGTATTTTTGAGATGTTGTCCTCTATTTATAAAAAGTTGAAAGATTGCTTTGATTCATCACCTCAGTCGCGCTCTCGCACACGCAATTTCTGGATGACCGATTTTGAGTTCCCTTTCGCAAATTGGGATCTGAAGAGGCAGGCAAAAATGCAGTGAAACGTTGAACGTTGTAAACCGCGTTTCAATATCGACCGTGTAGGATTGGTACGGATCTGTCGAAAGGAACTTCATCACCTGGTTTGAAGGATTTGTAACAAAATATTTCTCCAAAGGCCTGCCTGAAAGTGCACGATTTCGAAGCATTCTGTTTAAGGATAAAATCCTTCAAATGCCCTCCTGAAATCGCGCAGTACTTTTCATTTTAATTAATTCCTTTCTCGCCTCTCTGTACGCATCCACCATGGAAGCTCTTTTCTTTACTCATTGCATTGTTTTCAGTCATTCTTTCCATTCAGGTTCGCTCCTTTCGCAAGTATCTTACATTCGCGTTGGACAGTAACTTAGCAATGAATGAAAATCGATCCATCTCTTGTCCCTTCGAAGAAAAGAAACTTGATGGAGTCTTAAACATAAAGATCGCCAAAGGTTGAATTCGACACGTAAACCTTGGAAGCTCGAATGAGGAAAAACGGATATAGATCGACAGCGTTCGTCATAGGGAAATTTATCTGAACCGAAATCCGACAGAGGGCTAACTCGCTGCCCGTCTCACTTGGAGGTCTTTGATCGTGAAAAACGTTTGTGACTAGTGAATCGAGTGGATTACGCAATTTCGTATCAATCTTACTGCTTTGAAGTTTCAACGATTCCCCGCGGATGATGAGATTGTGAACGTATAGTAGCGTTAAGTGGTTATCTGTGGACGAAGAAGATCGATCGGATACGGCAGCATCGCAAAGGAAGGCATCGTCTTATGAGCGCAAGGGAAGTGCTTTGGGTGAAGGTCCGAGGAGAATTCTAAGGTGAGCCCCATCGGAAACACTTCCGTACGCCCTTTTTTCTGCGACGACATGAATGTGTCCCTCGGATTTTACCTCCCGATTGCTTGGGAGCGAGGGGTTTCGAGTACCTGCATTCCAATCTTTCGCCGCGTTACGTAACTCGGTCACTGTAAGCAAGGGGAGATGATAATAATAATCATATTATTACAGCACGATAGCTCTCGGCCGTAACTTGTGCATATGGTCTCGTAACATGTCGTGGCAATGCGAACTTTATTAATTTTCCGAAGCAGTGTCTTCGAACTCGGGCTCGTGAGAGCTCTGGCGTAGCATCATAGTTTATTCGAGGATGGTTTTATCCTCGATAGTGTGCATAAAATTAGAAAAAGAAGGAAATTAATGACCGGTGAAAGGCAGGATGTTGACACGGTGAGGTCGCTGTGGAAAGTGAATAACGCTCGGCGGTGTTTCGAGACGCGACTGTCACCGGCGGGAATGATAAATTCGAGAAAGATTATTGAAAATAAAGTCGAGGTGAGTCGTGAACGATTAAAATTTCATGAAGATTAGTTTTTATTATGATTTTTACCTACTACGTGAGTCTTACTGCACGCGAATACTGATTTCATAAGTTTGGAAAACCTATCCGTTCCGATTTCAAGAGAACCGCCGTTGTTCGCGGTCGACATAAAAGAAGAGAGAAATTTTGGCGATATTCCGTCGGTAATCGGATAAAGGAACATTAGGCATAAAATTTAACAATGCAGCCGCTGCACTGACAGCGGTGGTATAATTCTCAGCCAATCAGAAGCGAGATAAATGTTTAGCGGTAGTTCAAAATTTATAAATTTCCATTTATCAACATTTAATTCATGTAAGACGTAGATTGAGCTATTCTCTGCATTTTGGAACGTGCAAAAGCTAACACTTGTCAAATGTTGCTATCGTGTGATTCTATGGTCCTATTTTTCACGATCAATTCCTTTGCCAAAAAACGTATGTAGGTTTTTATAACCATGCAAATGCAATGTCTTTCTGTGACACCATATTTTAATGTCGTTAAGTTTGATGAGTTCGACACAGATATTAATAACCATACTTAGTTTTAAATGAATTAGAATACCTTGAGAGTGTTAGTGTAGTAGAAGTGTGCCTTGGTTCTGGATTGTTGCTTCCTCTTATAATGAATTCTTTCAATTGTAGGATGCCTTTCGCAGCGAGAATTTCGCCATCCTATCCACGAGGAGAGAGTTGAGACTTCAGGGAATGGATTGCAAAGCCCGTTCTTAGATGATGGAAGAAATTGTTTTGAACATGTGAGTAGATCACTTTTCCAAGGTTTGACCTCCAACTGGTCACATTGGTTTTTACATGGAGATGAATTGAACCTATCATTTGATGAATGATGATTATAGTTATCGAATGGACGGTTTCATATTGGCGTAGGAGCAACGAAATACTTTTTGTTGCTAATGAAAATGAGTAACAAGAATGTGCAATGAGTATTCATAATCTTTATCATTTTGTTTCCATTCCACCTGCAGTTAGGGTTTTTTATTATTTTTATTATCATCACAGAAAACTTTACAGGGAGTGCAATGCTCTGGAGGCAAGGATATAAATAAATACAAAAATTTTACATTATAGTCACTTGACATAAGATTCATGGTAAAATTCTCTGAACAACATGGCAAATATAAACAATTGTCCTAAAATATAATCAATTGGGTCTTTCTTTTCTGTTAAACTGTTTTATATCTCCTCTTTTTCCTTTCTTAATTCTTCTTTCATTTTCAAATGAAGAAGATTGCGAGAAACTTCATGTCATTTCAGCAGGCACTCTTTTCATCTTCTTTTCTGGACGATTATTTATATCCTTCTATTGCCATCGTATGAACCTCACCCTTTAATGTCCGCTGTTATCAGCCTCCAAATTGTTAAATAAAGCTCGAATGTTTGCTTTGAATTATTTTCGGTGGGCCTGTGAAAAGTTCTGCGGATTTCCAAGATGTCTCACAGCGTATACAGGCTGAATTTAAAGATTGCTCGGTTACTTCTTCATTCATTCGCTTCATCATCCTTTCCTATGCATCAAGCATACATACCTGGAGCATAATAGCAGCACCATTCTTTTGAATATCTCATTGATTTCGACCGTATTTTTCTTGGTTCAGATGGTATGCCTTCCATCGTATGTTTTGCTTCTTGGAAGACGCTGCGATGAAGGAAGTTGAAGCATCTTTACCCCACGAGCTGTTTCATATACAGCTGAGATTTTCGTTTGTTCATACGAATTACCATTCTTTTCTTCTAATGACTCCTTTTAATGTGGATCGTGTAACCTCCTTCGGTCAGTGAGAGCAAGGATGAATCCATTGAGGCTTTAGTTTTTACTTTAGCATCCTTGTTAGCACCAAAATAGCGTTCATTCTTTACTCTGCTACCTTGCATTCTAGAGCTAAACGTTGGCTTTGAATGTGACAGGCGAGATCCATGTATAAGCCTTGTCAGCAACCTCTTCTCTTGCTAATTGCTTTCATTCCTCCTCAGAGCAGAGACCAGGGTTCGATGGAGTTATGGCACCAATCCTCGATCGCATTTGTGGAATTTGGCTGGTCACCTCCTTTCAGTCGACTGTGTGGAGTGCAACGTCCAAGTCAACAAATGGTGAGGAAGAAGCAAGATGCTGAGAAAGCGAAGAGCTCCGTATATGCGAGGTGTTGCTAGCATTGATTTTACTTCAGGTATGTTTTCCTGCAAATGTCTTTGGCACAGGCATGTTTCGTTTGCTGTCAAGACCATTGCATTGGCCTTAAACCCTTGGATAGGTCCTCTAATTTGCAGTTGTTCTTCTTGTTCCTTCCTTGATTCTTGTGATATCCCAATTTAAAAAAGTTTCACTCACCATTTCTGCCCCAGATCCTTCTCCCCGTCTTTCCAAGGCAAATCACCTCAATCATCATAGACTTGAGGATATTAAACAGGACTGGAAATGTGTAATTAACATTCCCACTCCACAGTATGAGTACAGGTTGATCCTCCTTTGCAGGTCCCAAATACTCCTGATTCTCTCTCTTCCAGAAATAGGAATCAGTGCATTGTTTAATGTCGAAATATCCCCTTGCTTGCAGAAGCATGTGATAACAGCTGATTAGATGATAGCAGTCGTCGAGGAACTACAGGAGAGGTCGATTGCCAAGATGCGGATGGATAAGTCCTCGAGCGTGGACCACGAATTGGAACCGTAGCTTAAGAGTGCCATGAAATTGGGAAATACAATGCTATTGATTGAAATGTTGTTAGACAGTGAATAAAGCTTCTTTTGAAATGCATTTGCATTCGTCTTTTACTGCCCGCGAGCGAAATGCAGTTTAAAGAGAAAGATCTCAAACGCACCCGAGCTCATTATAAAGGTTTGACGCGTAAGGGCGTGCCACAAGATTGCCAATCTAATATGGAGAATCAATAAAAATTTAATGTTTCTTATTTGAAAGTCTCGGTATCCGCTAGCGATAGATAATCGCTGTTCTATACGAAGGTTCGTGAGAGGTAGTAGATGAGCATTAATTCGCTGAGTATTTTTGAGATGTTGTCCTCTATTTATAAAAAGTTGAAAGATTGCTTTGATTCATCACCTCAGTCGCGCTCTCGCACACGCAATTTCTGGATGACCGATTTTGAGTTCCCTTTCGCAAATTGGGATCTGAAGAGGCAGGCAAAAATGCAGTGAAACGTTGAACGTTGTAAACCGCGTTTCAATATCGACCGTGTAGGATTGGTACGGATCCGTCGAAAGGAACTTCATCACCTGGTTTGAAGGATTTGTAACAAAATATTTCTCCAAAGGCCTGCCTGAAAGTGCACGATTTCGAAGCATTCTGTTTAAGGATAAAATCCTTCAAATGCCCTCCTGAAATCGCGCAGTACTTTTCATTTTAATTAATTCCTTTCTCGCCTCTCTGTACGCATCCACCATGGAAGCTCTTTTCTTTACTCATTGCATTGTTTTCAGTCATTCTTTCCATTCAGGTTCGCTCCTTTCGCAAGTATCTTACATTCGCGTTGGACAGTAACTTAGCAATGAATGAAAATCGATCCATCTCTTGTCCCTTCGAAGAAAAGAAACTTGATGGAGTCTTAAACATAAAGATCGCCAAAGGTTGAATTCGACACGTAAACCTTGGAAGCTCGAATGAGGAAAAACGGATATAGATCGACAGCGTTCGTCATAGGGAAATTTATCTGAACCGAAATCCGCCAGAGGGCTAACTCGCTGCCCGTCTCACTTGGAGGTCTTTGATCGTGAAAAACGTTTGTGACTAGTGAATCGAGTGGATTACGCAATTTCGTATCAATCTTACTGCTTTGAAGTTTCAACGATTCCCCGCGGATGATGAGATTGTGAACGTATAGTAGCGTTAAGTGGTTATCTGTGGACGAAGAAGATCGATCGGATACGGCAGCATCGCAAAGGAAGGCATCGTCTTATGAGCGCAAGGGAAGTGCTTTGGGTGAAGGTCCGAGGAGAATTCTAAGGTGAGCCCCATCGGAAACACTTCCGTACGCCCTTTTTTCTGCGACGACATGAATGTGTCCCTCGGATTTTACCTCCCGATTGCTTGGGAGCGAGGGGTTTCGAGTACCTGCATTCCAATCTTTCGCCGCGTTACGTAACTCGGTCACTGTAAGCAAGGGGAGATGATAATAATAATCATATTATTACAGCACGATAGCTCTCGGCCGTAACTTGTGCATATGGTCTCGTAACATGTCGTGGCAATGCGAACTTTATTAATTTTCCGAAGCCGTGTCTTCGAACTCGGGCTCGTGAGAGCTCTGGCGTAGCATCATAGTTTATTCGAGGATGGTTTTATCCTCGATAGTGTGCATAAAATTAGAAAAAGAAGGAAATTAATGACCGGTGAAAGGCAGGATGTTGACACGGTGAGGTCGCTGTGGAAAGTGAATAACGCTCGGCGGTGTTTCGAGACGCGACTGTCACCGGCGGGAATGATAAATTCGAGAAAGATTATTGAAAATAAAGTCGAGGTGAGTCGTGAACGATTAAAATTTCATGAAGATTAGTTTTTATTATGATTTTTACCTACTACGTGAGTCTTACTGCACGCGAATACTGATTTCATAAGTTTGGAAAACCTATCCGTTCCGATTTCAAGAGAACCGCCGTTGTTCGCGGTCGACATAAAAGAAGAGAGAAATTTTGGCGATATTCCGTCGGTAATCGGATAAAGGAACATTAGGCATAAAATTTAACAATGCAGCCGCTGCACTGACAGCGGTGGTATAATTCTCAGCCAATCAGAAGCGAGATAAATGTTTAGCGGTAGTTCAAAATTTATAAATTTCCATTTATCAACATTTAATTCATGTAAGACGTAGATTGAGCTATTCTCTGCATTTTGGAACGTGCAAAAGCTAAGACTTGTCAAATGTTGCTATCGTGTGATTTTATGGTCCTATTTTTCACGATCAATTCCTTTGCCAAAAAACGTATGTAGGTTTTTATAACCATGCAAATGCAATGTCTTTCTGTGACACCATATTTTAATGTCGTTAAGTTTGATGAGTTCGACACAGATATTAATAACCATACTTAGTTTTAAATGAATTAGAATACCTTGAGAGTGTTAGTGTAGTAGAAGTGTGCCTTGGTTCTGGATTGTTGCTTCCTCTTATAATGAATTCTTTCAATTGTAGGATGCCTTTCGCAGCGAGAATTTCGCCATCCTATCCACGAGGAGAGAGTTGAGACTTCAGGGAATGGATTGCAAAGCCCGTTCTTAGATGATGGAAGAAATTGTTTTGAACATGTGAGTAGATCACTTTTCCAAGGTTTGACCTCCAACTGGTCACATTGGTTTTTACATGGAGATGAATTGAACCTATCATTTGATGAATGATGATTATAGTTATCGAATGGACGGTTTCATATTGGCGTAGGAGCAACGAAATACTTTTTGTTGCTAATGAAAATGAGTAACAAGAATGTGCAATGAGTATTCATAATCTTTATCATTTTGTTTCCATTCCACCTGCAGTTAGGGTTTTTTATTATTTTTATTATCATCACAGAAAACTTTACAGGGAGTGCAATGCTCTGGTGGCAAGGATATAAATAAATACAAAAATTTTACATTATAGTCACTTGACATAAGATTCATGGTAAAATTCTCTGAACAACATGGCAAATTTAAACAATTGTCCTAAAATATAATCAATTTGGTCTTTCTTTTCTGTTAAACTGTTTTATATCTCCTCTTTTTCCTTTCTTAATTCTTCTTTCATTTTCAAATGAAGAAGATTGCGTGAAACTTCATGTCATTTCAGCAGGCACTCTTTTCATCTTCTTTTCTGGACGATTATTTATATCCTTCTATTGCCATCGTATGACCCTCACCCTTATTGTCCGCTGTTATCAGCCTCCAAATTCTTAAATAAAGCTCGAATGTTTGCTTTGAATTATTTTCGGTGGGCCTGTGAAAAGTTCTGCGGATTTCCAAGATGTCTCACAGCGTATACAGGCTGAATTTAAAGATTGCTCGGTTACTTCTTCATTCATTCGCTTCATCATCCTTTCCTATGCATCAAGCATACATACCTGGAGCATAATAGCAGCACCATTCTTTTGAATATCTCATTGATTTCGACCGTATTTTTCTTGGTTCAGATGGTATGCCTTCCATCGTATGTTTTGCTTCTTGGAAGACGCTGCGATGAAGGAAGTTGAAGCATCTTTACCCCACGAGCTGTTTCATATACAGCTGAGATTTTCGTTTGTTCATACGAATTACCATTCTTTTCTTCTAATGACTCCTTTTAATGTGGATCGTGTAACCTCCTTCGGTCAGTGAGAGCAAGGATGAATCCATTGAGGCTTTAGTTTTTACTTTAGCATCCTTGTTAGCACCAAAATAGCGTTCATTCTTTACTCTGCTACCTTGCATTCCATAGCTAAACGTTGGCTTTGAATGTGACAGGCGAGATCCATGTATAAGCCTTGTCAGCAACCTCTTCTCTTGCTAATTGCTTTCATTCCTCCTCAGAGCAGAGACCAGGGTTCGATGGAGTTATGGCACCAATCCTCGATCGCATTTGTGGAATTTGGCTGGTCACCTCCTTTCAGTCGACTGTGTGGAGTGCAACGTCCAAGTCAACAAATGGTGAGGAAGAAGCAAGATGCTGAGAAAGCGAAGAGCTCCGTATATGCGAGGTGTTGCTAGCATTGATTTTACTTCAGGTATGTTTTCCTGCAAATGTCTTTGGCACAGGCATGTTTCGTTTGCTGTCAAGACCATTGCATTGGCCTTAAACCCTTGGATAGGTCCTCTAATTTGCAGTTGTTCTTCTTGTTCCTTCCTTGATTCTTGTGATATCCCAAATTAAAAAAGTTTCACTCACCATTTCTGCCCCAGATCCTTCTCCCCGTCTTTCCAAGGCAAATCACCTCAATCATCATAGACTTGAGGATATTAAACAGGACTGGAATGTGTAATTAACATTCCCACTCCACAGTATGAGTACAGGTTGATCCTCCTTTGCAGGTCCCAAATACTCCTGATTCTCTCTCTTCCAGAAATAGGAATCAGTGCATTGTTTAATGTCGAAATATCCCCTTGCTTGCAGAAGCATGTGATAACAGCTGATTAGATGATAGCAGTCGTCGAGGAACTACAGGAGAGGTCGATTGCCAAGATGCGGATGGATAAGTCCTCGAGCGTGGACCACGAATTGGAACCGTAGCTTAAGAGTGCCATGAAATTGGGAAATACAATGCTATTGATTGAAATGTTGTTAGACAGTGAATAAAGCTTCTTTTGAAATGCATTTGCATTCGTCTTTTACTGCCCGCGAGCGAAATGCAGTCTAAAGAGAAAGATCTCAAACGCACCCGAGCTCATTATAAAGGTTTGACGCGTAAGGGCGTGCCACAAGATTGCCAATCTAATATGGAGAATCAATAAAAATTTAATGTTTCTTATTTGAAAGTCTCGGTATCCGCTAGCGATAGATAATCGCTGTTCTATACGAAGGTTCGTGAGAGGTAGTAGATGAGCATTAATTCGCTGAGTATTTTTGAGATGTTGTCCTCTATTTATAAAAAGTTGAAAGATTGCTTTGATTCATCACCTCAGTCGCGCTCTCGCACACGCAATTTCTGGATGACCGATTTTGAGTTCCCTTTCGCAAATTGGGATCTGAAGAGGCAGGCAAAAATGCAGTGAAACGTTGAACGTTGTAAACCGCGTTTCAATATCGACCGTGTAGGATTGGTACGGATCCGTCGAAAGGAACTTCATCACCTGGTTTGAAGGATTTGTAACAAAATATTTCTCCAAAGGCCTGCCTGAAAGTGCACGATTTCGAAGCATTCTGTTTAAGGATAAAATCCTTCAAATGCCCTCCTGAAATCGCGCAGTACTTTTCATTTTAATTAATTCCTTTCTCGCCTCTCTGTACGCATCCACCATGGAAGCTCTTTTCTTTACTCATTGCATTGTTTTCAGTCATTCTTTCCATTCAGGTTCGCTCCTTTCGCAAGTATCTTACATTCGCGTTGGACAGTAACTTAGCAATGAATGAAAATCGATCCATCTCTTGTCCCTTCGAAGAAAAGAAACTTGATGGAGTCTTAAACATAAAGATCGCCAAAGGTTGAATTCGACACGTAAACCTTGGAAGCTCGAATGAGGAAAAACGGATATAGATCGACAGCGTTCGTCATAGGGAAATTTATCTGAACCGAAATCCGACAGAGGGCTAACTCGCTGCCCGTCTCACTTGGAGGTCTTTGATCGTGAAAAACGTTTGTGACTAGTGAATCGAGTGGATTACGCAATTTCGTATCAATCTTACTGCTTTGAAGTTTCAACGATTCCCCGCGGATGATGAGATTGTGAACGTATAGTAGCGTTAAGTGGTTATCTGTGGACGAAGAAGATCGATCGGATACGGCAGCATCGCAAAGGAAGGCATCGTCTTATGAGCGCAAGGGAAGTGCTTTGGGTGAAGGTCCGAGGAGAATTCTAAGGTGAGCCCCATCGGAAACACTTCCGTACGCCCTTTTTTCTGCGACGACATGAATGTGTCCCTCGGATTTTACCTCCCGATTGCTTGGGAGCGAGGGGTTTCGAGTACCTGCATTCCAATCTTTCGCCGCGTTACGTAACTCGGTCACTGTAAGCAAGGGGAGATGATAATAATAATCATATTATTACAGCACGATAGCTCTCGGCCGTAACTTGTGCATATGGTCTCGTAACATGTCGTGGCAATGCGAACTTTATTAATTTTCCGAAGCCGTGTCTTCGAACTCGGGCTCGTGAGAGCTCTGGCGTAGCATCATAGTTTATTCGAGGATGGTTTTATCCTCGATAGTGTGCATAAAATTAGAAAAAGAAGGAAATTAATGACCGGTGAAAGGCAGGATGTTGACACGGTGAGGTCGCTGTGGAAAGTGAATAACGCTCGGCGGTGTTTCGAGACGCGACTGTCACCGGCGGGAATGATAAATTCGAGAAAGATTATTGAAAATAAAGTCGAGGTGAGTCGTGAACGATTAAAATTTCATGAAGATTAGTTTTTATTATGATTTTTACCTACTACGTGAGTCTTACTGCACGCGAATACTGATTTCATAAGTTTGGAAAACCTATCCGTTCCGATTTCAAGAGAACCGCCGTTGTTCGCGGTCGACATAAAAGAAGAGAGAAATTTTGGCGATATTCCGTCGGTAATCGGATAAAGGAACATTAGGCATAAAATTTAACAATGCAGCCGCTGCACTGACAGCGGTGGTATAATTCTCAGCCAATCAGAAGCGAGATAAATGTTTAGCGGTAGTTCAAAATTTATAAATTTCCATTTATCAACATTTAATTCATGTAAGACGTAGATTGAGCTATTCTCTGCATTTTGGAACGTGCAAAAGCTAACACTTGTCAAATGTTGCTATCGTGTGATTCTATGGTCCTATTTTTCACGATCAATTCCTTTGCCAAAAAACGTATGTAGGTTTTTATAACCATGCAAATGCAATGTCTTTCTGTGACACCATATTTTAATGTCGTTAAGTTTGATGAGTTCGACACAGATATTAATAACCATACTTAGTTTTAAATGAATTAGAATACCTTGAGAGTGTTAGTGTAGTAGAAATGTGCCTTGGTTCTGGATTGTTGCTTCCTCTTATAATGAATTCTTTCAATTGTAGGATGCCTTTCGCAGCGAGAATTTCGCCATCCTATCCACGAGGAGAGAGTTGAGACTTCAGGGAATGGATTGCAAAGCCCGTTCTAAGATGATGGAAGAAATTGTTTGAACATGTGAGTAGATCACTTTTCCAAGGTTTGACCTCCAACTGGTCACATTGGTTTTTACATGGAGATGAATTGAACCTATCATTTGATGAATGATGATTATAGTTATCGAATGGACGGTTTCATATTGGCGTAGGAGCAACGAAATACTTTTTGTTGCTAATGAAAATGAGTAACAAGAATGTGCAATGAGTATTCATAATCTTTATCATTTTGTTTCCATTCCACCTGCAGTTAGGGTTTTTTATTATTTTTATTATCATCACAGAAAACTTTACAGGGAGTGCAATGCTCTGGTGGCAAGGATATAAATAAATACAAAAATTTTACATTATAGTCACTTGACATAAGATTCATGGTAAAATTCTCTGAACAACATGGCAAATATAAACAATTGTCCTAAAATATAATCAATTGGGTCTTTCTTTTCTGTTAAACTGTTTTATATCTCCTCTTTTTCCTTTCTTAATTCTTCTTTCATTTTCAAATGAAGAAGATTGCGAGAAACTTCATGTCATTTCAGCAGGCACTCTTTTCATCTTCTTTTCTGGACGATTATTTATATCCTTCTATTGCCATCGTATGAACCTCACCCTTTAATGTCCGCTGTTATCAGCCTCCAAATTGTTAAATAAAGCTCGAATGTTTGCTTTGAATTATTTTCGGTGGGCCTGTGAAAAGTTCTGCGGATTTCCAAGATGTCTCACAGCGTATACAGGCTGAATTTAAAGATTGCTCGGTTATTTCTTCATTCATTCGCTTCATCATCCTTTACTATGCATCAAGCATACATACCTGGAGCATAATAGCAGTACCATTCTTTTGAATATCTCATTGATTTCGACCGTATTTTTCTTGGTTCAGATGGTATGCCTTCCATCGTATGTTTTGCTTCTTGGAAGACGCTGCGATGAAGGAAGTTGAAGCATCTTTAGCCCACGAGCTGTTTCATATACAGCTGAGATTTTCGTTTGTTCATACGAATTACCATTCTTTTCTTCTAATGACTCCTTTTAATGTGGATCGTGTAACCTCCTTCGGTCAGTGAGAGCAAGGATGAATCCATTGAGGCTTTAGTTTTTACTTTAGCATCCTTGTTAGCACCAAAATAGCGTTCATTCTTTACTCTGCTACCTTGCATTCTAGAGCTAAACGTTGGCTTTGAATGTGACAGGCGAGATCCATGTATAAGCCTTGTCAGCAACCTCTTCTCTTGCTAATTGCTTTCATTCCTCCTCAGAGCAGAGACCAGGGTTCGATGGAGTTATGGCACCAATCCTCGATCGCATTTGTGGAATTTGGCTGGTCACCTCCTTTCAGTCGACTGTGTGGAGTGCAACGTCCAAGTCAACAAATGGTGAGGAAGAAGCAAGATGCTGAGAAAGCGAAGAGCTCCGTATATGCGAGGTGTTGCTAGCATTGATTTTACTTCAGGTATGTTTTCCTGCAAATGTCTTTGGCACAGGCATGTTTCGTTTGCTGTCAAGACCATTGCATTGGCCTTAAACCCTTGGATAGGTCCTCTAATTTGCAGTTGTTCTTCTTGTTCCTTCCTTGATTCTTGTGATATCCCAATTTAAAAAAGTTTCACTCACCATTTCTGCCCCAGATCCTTCTCCCCGTCTTTCCAAGGCAAATCACCTCAATCATCATAGACTTGAGGATATTAAACAGGACTGGAAATGTGTAATTAACATTCCCACTCCACAGTATGAGTACAGGTTGATCCTCCTTTGCAGGTCCCAAATACTCCTGATTCTCTCTCTTCCAGAAATAGGAATCAGTGCATTGTTTAATGTCGAAATATCCCCTTGCTTGCAGAAGCATGTGATAACAGCTGATTAGATGATAGCAGTCGTCGAGGAACTACAGGAGAGGTCGATTGCCAAGATGCGGATGGATAAGTCCTCGAGCGTGGACCACGAATTGGAACCGTAGCTTAAGAGTGCCATGAAATTGGGAAATACAATGCTATTGATTGAAATGTTGTTAGACAGTGAATAAAGCTTCTTTTGAAATGCATTTGCATTCGTCTTTTACTGCCCGCGAGCGAAATGCAGTTTAAAGAGGAAGATATCAAACACACCCGAGCTCATTATAAAGGTTTGACGCGTAAGGGCGTGCCACAAGATTGCCAATCTAATATGGAGAATCAATAAAAATTTAATGTTTCTTATTTGAAAGTCTCGGTATCCGCTAGCGATAGATAATCGCTGTTCTATACGAAGGTTCGTGAGAGGTAGTAGATGAGCATTAATTCGCTGAGTATTTTTGAGATGTTGTCCTCTATTTATAAAAAGTTGAAAGATTGCTTTGATTCATCACCTCAGTCGCGCTCTCGCACACGCAATTTCTGGATGACCGATTTTGAGTTCCCTTTCGCAAATTGGGATCTGAAGAGGCAGGCAAAAATGCAGTGAAACGTTGAACGTTGTAAACCGCGTTTCAATATCGACCGTGTAGGATTGGTACGGATCCGTCGAAAGGAACTTCATCACCTGGTTTGAAGGATTTGTAACAAAATATTTCTCCAAAGGCCTGCCTGAAAGTGCACGATTTCGAAGCATTCTGTTTAAGGATAAAATCCTTCAAATGCCCTCCTGAAATCGCGCAGTACTTTTCATTTTAATTAATTCCTTTCTCGCCTCTCTGTACGCATCCACCATGGAAGCTCTTTTCTTTACTCATTGCATTGTTTTCAGTCATTCTTTCCATTCAGGTTCGCTCCTTTCGCAAGTATCTTACATTCGCGTTGGACAGTAACTTAGCAATGAATGAAAATCGATCCATCTCTTGTCCCTTCGAAGAAAAGAAACTTGATGGAGTCTTAAACATAAAGATCGCCAAAGGTTGAATTCGACACGTAAACCTTGGAAGCTCGAATGAGGAAAAACGGATATAGATCGACAGCGTTCGTCATAGGGAAATTTATCTGAACCGAAATCCGCCAGAGGGCTAACTCGCTGCCCGTCTCACTTGGAGGTCTTTGATCGTGAAAAACGTTTGTGACTAGTGAATCGAGTGGATTACGCAATTTCGTATCAATCTTACTGCTTTGAAGTTTCAACGATTCCCCGCGGATGATGAGATTGTGAACGTATAGTAGCGTTAAGTGGTTATCTGTGGACGAAGAAGATCGATCGGATACGGCAGCATCGCAAAGGAAGGCATCGTCTTATGAGCGCAAGGGAAGTGCTTTGGGTGAAGGTCCGAGGAGAATTCTAAGGTGAGCCCCATCGGAAACACTTCCGTACGCCCTTTTTTCTGCGACGACATGAATGTGTCCCTCGGATTTTACCTCCCGATTGCTTGGGAGCGAGGGGTTTCGAGTACCTGCATTCCAATCTTTCGCCGCGTTACGTAACTCGGTCACTGTAAGCAAGGGGAGATGATAATAATAATCATATTATTACAGCACGATAGCTCTCGGCCGTAACTTGTGCATATGGTCTCGTAACATGTCGTGGCAATGCGAACTTTATTAATTTTCCGAAGCCGTGTCTTCGAACTCGGGCTCGTGAGAGCTCTGGCGTAGCATCATAGTTTATTCGAGGATGGTTTTATCCTCGATAGTGTGCATAAAATTAGAAAAAGAAGGAAATTAATGACCGGTGAAAGGCAGGATGTTGACACGGTGAGGTCGCTGTGGAAAGTGAATAACGCTCGGCGGTGTTTCGAGACGCGACTGTCACCGGCGGGAATGATAAATTCGAGAAAGATTATTGAAAATAAAGTCGAGGTGAGTCGTGAACGATTAAAATTTCATGAAGATTAGTTTTTATTATGATTTTTACCTACTACGTGAGTCTTACTGCACGCGAATACTGATTTCATAAGTTTGGAAAACCTATCCGTTCCGATTTCAAGAGAACCGCCGTTGTTCGCGGTCGACATAAAAGAAGAGAGAAATTTTGGCGATATTCCGTCGGTAATCGGATAAAGGAACATTAGGCATAAAATTTAACAATGCAGCCGCTGCACTGACAGCGGTGGTATAATTCTCAGCCAATCAGAAGCGAGATAAATGTTTAGCGGTAGTTCAAAATTTATAAATTTCCATTTATCAACATTTAATTCATGTAAGACGTAGATTGAGCTATTCTCTGCATTTTGGAACGTGCAAAAGCTAACACTTGTCAAATGTTGCTATCGTGTGATTCTATGGTCCTATTTTTCACGATCAATTCCTTTGCCAAAAAACGTATGTAGGTTTTTATAACCATGCAAATGCAATGTCTTTCTGTGACACCATATTTTAATGTCGTTAAGTTTGATGAGTTCGACACAGATATTAATAACCATACTTAGTTTTAAATGAATTAGAATACCTTGAGAGTGTTAGTGTAGTAGAAGTGTGCCTTGGTTCTGGATTGTTGCTTCCTCTTATAATGAATTCTTTCAATTGTAGGATGCCTTTCGCAGCGAGAATTTCGCCATCCTATCCACGAGGAGAGAGTTGAGACTTCAGGGAATGGATTGCAAAGCCCGTTCTAAGATGATGGAAGAAATTGTTTGAACATGTGAGTTATCACTTTTCCAAGGTTTGACCTCCAACTGGTCACATTGGTTTTTACATGGAGATGAATTGAACCTATCATTTGATGAATGATGATTATAGTTATCGAATGGACGGTTTCATATTGGCGTAGGAGCAACGAAATACTTTTTGTTGCTAATGAAAATGAGTAACAAGAATGTGCAATGAGTATTCATAATCTTTATCATTTTGTTTCCATTCCACCTGCAGTTAGGGTTTTTTATTATTTTTATTATCATCACAGAAAACTTTACAGGGAGTGCAATGCTCTGGTGGCAAGGATATAAATAAATACAAAAATTTTACATTATAGTCACTTGACATAAGATTCATGGTAAAATTCTCTGAACCACATGGCAAATATAAACAATTGTCCTAAAATATAATCAATTGGGTCTTTCTTTTCTGTTAAACTGTTTTATATCTCCTCTTTTTCCTTTCTTAATTCTTCTTTCATTTTCAAATGAAGAAGATTGCGAGAAACTTCATGTCATTTCAGCAGGCACTCTTTTCATCTTCTTTTCTGGACGATTATTTATATCCTTCTATTGCCATCGTATGAACCTCACCCTTTAATGTCCGCTGTTATCAGCCTCCAAATTGTTAAATAAAGCTCGAATGTTTGCTTTGAATTATTTTCGGTGGGCCTGTGAAAAGTTCTGCGGATTTCCAAGATGTCTCACAGCGTATACAGGCTGAATTTAAAGATTGCTCGGTTACTTCTTCATTCATTCGCTTCATCATCCTTTCCTATGCATCAAGCATACATACCTGGAGCATAATAGCAGCACCATTCTTTTGAATATCTCATTGATTTCGACCGTATTTTTCTTGGTTCAGATGGTATGCCTTCCATCGTATGTTTTGCTTCTTGGAAGACGCTGCGATGAAGGAAGTTGAAGCATCTTTAGCCCACGAGCTGTTTCATATACAGCTGAGATTTTCGTTTGTTCATACGAATTACCATTCTTTTCTTCTAATGACTCCTTTTAATGTGGATCGTGTAACCTCCTTCGGTCAGTATGAGCAAGGATGAATCCATTGAGGCTTTAGTTTTTACTTTAGCATCCTTGTTAGCACCAAAATAGCGTTCATTCTTTACTCTGCTACCTTGCATTCTAGAGCTAAACGTTGGCTTTGAATGTGACAGGCGAGATCCATGTATAAGCCTTGTCAGCAACCTCTTCTCTTGCTAATTGCTTTCATTCCTCCTCAGAGCAGAGACCAGGGTTCGATGGAGTTATGGCACCAATCCTCGATCGCATTTGTGGAATTTGGCTGGTCACCTCCTTTCAGTCGACTGTGTGGAGTGCAACGTCCAAGTCAACAAATGGTGAGGAAGAAGCAAGATGCTGAGAAAGCGAAGAGCTCCGTATATGCGAGGTGTTGCTAGCGTTGATTTTACTTCAGGTATGTTTTCCTGCAAATGTCTTTGGCACAGGCATGTTTCGTTTGCTGTCAAGACCATTGCATTGGCCTTAAACCCTTGGATAGGTCCTCTAATTTGCAGTTGTTCTTCTTGTTCCTTCCTTGATTCTTGTGATATCCCAATTTAAAAAAGTTTCACTCACCATTTCTGCCCCAGATCCTTCTCCCCGTCTTTCCAAGGCAAATCACCTCAATCATCATAGTCCTGAGGATATTAAACAGGACTGGAAATGTGTAATTAACATTCCCACTCCACAGTATGAGTACAGGTTGATCCTCCTTTGCAGGTCCCAAATACTCCTGATTCTCTCTCTTCCAGAAATAGGAATCAGTGCATTTTTTAATGTCGAAATATCCCCTTGCTTGCAGAAGCATGTGATAACAGCTGATTAGATGATAGCAGTCGAGGAACTACAGGAGAGGTCGATTGCCAAGATGCGGATGGATAAGTCCTCGAGCGTGGACCACGAATTGGAACCGTAGCTTAAGAGTGCCATGAAATTGGGAAATACAATGCTATTGATTGAAGTGTTGTTAGACAGTGAATAAAGCTTCTTTTGAAATGCATTTGCATTCGTCTTTTACTGCCCGCGAGCGAAATGCAGTTTAAAGAGAAAGATCTCAAACGCAGCCGAGCTCATTATAAAGGTTTGACGCGTAAGGGCGTGCCACAAGATTGCCAATCTAATATGGAGAATCAATAAAAATTTAATGTTTCTTATTTGAAAGTCTCGGTATCCGCTAGCGATAGATAATCGCTGTTCTATACGAAGGTTCGTGAGAGGTAGTAGATGAGCATTAATTCGCTGAGTATTTTTGAGATGTTGTCCTCTATTTATAAAAAGTTGAAAGATTGCTTTGATTCATCACCTCAGTCGCGCTCTCGCACACGCAATTTCTGGATGACCGATTTTGAGTTCCCTTTCGCAAATTGGGATCTGAAGAGGCAGGCAAAAATGCAGTGAAACGTTGAACGTTGTAAACCGCGTTTCAATATCGACCGTGTAGGATTGGTACGGATCTGTCGAAAGGAACTTCATCACCTGGTTTGAAGGATTTGTAACAAAATATTTCTCCAAAGGCCTGCCTGAAAGTGCACGATTTCGAAGCATTCTGTTTAAGGATAAAATCCTTCAAATGCCCTCCTGAAATCGCGCAGTACTTTTCATTTTAATTAATTCCTTTCTCGCCTCTCTGTACGCATCCACCATGGAAGCTCTTTTCTTTACTCATTGCATTGTTTTCAGTCATTCTTTCCATTCAGGTTCGCTCCTTTCGCAAGTATCTTACATTCGCGTTGGACAGTAACTTAGCAATGAATGAAAATCGATCCATCTCTTGTCCCTTCGAAGAAAAGAAACTTGATGGAGTCTTAAACATAAAGATCGCCAAAGGTTGAATTCGACACGTAAACCTTGGAAGCTCGAATGAGGAAAAACGGATATAGATCGACAGCGTTCGTCATAGGGAAATTTATCTGAACCGAAATCCGACAGAGGGCTAACTCGCTGCCCGTCTCACTTGGAGGTCTTTGATCGTGAAAAACGTTTGTGACTAGTGAATCGAGTGCATTACGCAATTTCGTATCAATCTTACTGCTTTGAAGTTTCAACGATTCCCCGCGGATGATGAGATTGTGAACGTATAGTAGCGTTAAGTGGTTATCTGTGGACGAAGAAGATCGATCGGATACGGCAGCATCGCAAAGGAAGGCATCGTCTTATGAGCGCAAGGGAAGTGCTTTGGGGGAAGGTCCGAGGAGAATTCTAAGGTGAGCCCCATCGGAAACACTTCCGTACGCCCTTTTTTCTGCGACGACATGAATGTGTCCCTCGGATTTTACCTCCCGATTGCTTGGGAGCGAGGGGTTTCGAGTACCTGCATTCCAATCTTTCGCCGCGTTACGTAACTCGGTCACTGTAAGCAAGGGGAGATGATAATAATAATCATATTATTACAGCACGATAGCTCTCGGCCGTAACTTGTGCATATGGTCTCGTAACATGTCGTGGCAATGCGAACTTTATTAATTTTCCGAAGCCGTGTCTTCGAACTCGGGCTCGTGAGAGCTCTGGCGTAGCATCATAGTTTATTCGAGGATGGTTTTATCCTCGATAGAGTGCATTAAATTAGAAAAAGAAGGAAATTAATGACTGGTGAAAGGGAGGATGTTGACACGGTGAGGTCGCTGTGGAAAGTGATTAACGCTCGGCGGTGTTTCGAGACGCGACTGTCACCGGCGGGAATGATAAATTCGAGAAAGATTATTGAAAATAAAGTCGAGGTGAGTCGTGAACGATTAAAATTTCATGAAGATTAGTTTTTATTATGATTTTTACCTACTACGTGAGTCTTACTGCACGCGAATACTGATTTCATAAGTTTGGAAAACCTATCCGTTCCGATTTCAAGAGAACCGCCGTTGTTCGCGGTCGACATAAAAGAAGAGAGAAATTTTGGCGATATTCCGTCGGTAATCGGATAAAGGAACATTAGGCATAAAATTTAACAATGCAGCCGCTGCACTGACAGCGGTGGTATAATTCTCAGCCAATCAGAAGCGAGATAAATGTTTAGCGGTAGTTCAAAATTTATAAATATCCATTTATCAACATTTAATTCATGTAAGACGTAGATTGAGCTATTCTCTGCATTTTGGAACGTGCAAAAGCTAAGACTTGTCAAATGTTGCTATCGTGTGATTTTATGGTCCTATTTTTCACGATGAATTCCTTTGCCAAAAAACGTATGTAGGTTTTTATAACCATGCAAATGCAATGTCTTTCTGTGATACCATATTTTAATGTCGTTAAGTTTGATGAGTTAGACACAGATATTAATAACCTTACTTAGTTTTAAATGAATTAGAATACCTTGAGAGTGTTAGTGTAGTAGAAGTATGCCTTGGTTCTGGATTGTTGCTTCCTCTTATAATGAATTCTTTCAATTGTAGGATGGCTTTCGCAGCGAGAATTTCGCCATCCTATCCACGAGGAGAGAGTTGAGACTTCAGGGAATGGATTGCAAAGCCCGTTCTTCGATGATGGAAGAAATTGTTTGAACAAGTGAGTAGATCACTTTTCCAAGGTTTGACCTCCAACTGGTCACATTGGTTATTACATGGAGATGAATTGAACCTATCATTTGATGAATGATGATTATAGTTATCGAATGGACGGTTTCATATTGGCGTAGGAGCAACGAAATACTTTTTGTTGCTAATGAAAATGAGTAACAAGAATGTGCAATGAGTATTCATAATCTTTATCATTTTGTTTCCATTCCACCTGCAGTTAGGGTTTTTTATTATTTTTATTATCATCACAGAAAACTTTACAGGGAGTGCAATGCTCTGGTGGCAAGGATATAAATAAATACAAAAATTTTACATTATAGTCACTTGACATAAGATTCATGGTAAAATTCTCTGAACAACATGGCAAATTTAAACAATTGTCCTAAAATATAATCAATTGGGTCTTTCTTTTCTGTTAAACTGTTTTATATCTCCTCTTTTTCCTTTCTTAATTCTTCTTTCATTTTCAAATGAAGAAGATTGCGTGAAACTTCATGTCATTTCAGCAGGCACTCTTTTCATCTTCTTTTCTGGACGATTATTTATATCCTTCTATTGCCATCGTATGAACCTCACCCTTTAATGTCCGCTGTTATCAGCCTCCAAATTGTTAAATAAAGCTCGAATGTTTGCTTTGAATTATTTTCGGTGGGCCTGTGAAAAGTTCTGCGGATTTCCAAGATGTCTCACAGCGTATACAGGCTGAATTTAAAGATTGCTCGGTTACTTCTTCATTCATTCGCTTCATCATCCTTTACTATGCATCAAGCATACATACCTGGAGCATAATAGCAGTACCATTCTTTTGAATATCTCATTGATTTCGACCGTATTTTTCTTGGTTCAGATGGTATGCCTTCCATCGTATGTTTTGCTTCTTGGAAGACGCTGCGATGAAGGAAGTTGAAGCATCTTTAGCCCACGAGCTGTTTCATATACAACTGAGATTTTCGTTTGTTCATACGAATTACCATTCTTTTCTTCTAATGACTCCTTTTAATGTGGATCGTGTAACCTCCTTCGGTCAGTATGAGCAAGGATGAATCCATTGAGGCTTTAGTTTTTACTTTAGCATCCTTGTTAGCACCAAAATAGCGTTCATTCTTTACTCTGCTACCTTGCATTCTAGAGCTAAACGTTGGCTTTGAATGTGACAGGCGAGATCCATGTATAAGCCTTGTCAGCAACCTCTTCTCTTGCTAATTGCTTTCATTCCTCCTCAGAGCAGAGACCAGGGTTCGATGGAGTTATGGCACCAATCCTCGATCGCATTTGTGGTATTTGGCTGGTCACCTCCTTTCAGTCGACTGTGTGGAGTGCAACGTCCAAGTCAACAAATGGTGAGGAAGAAGCAAGATGCTGAGAAAGCGAAGAGCTCCGTATATGCGAGGTGTTGCTAGCGTTGATTTTACTTCAGGTATGTTTTCCTGCAAATGTCTTTGGCACAGGCATGTTTCGTTTGCTGTCAAGACCATTGCATTGGCCTTAAACCCTTGGATAGGTCCTCTAATTTGCAGTTGTTCTTCTTGTTCCTTCCTTGATTCTTGTGATATCCCAATTTAAAAAAGTTTCACTCACCATTTCTGCCCCAGATCCTTCTCCCCGTCTTTGCAAGGCAAATCACCTCAATCATCATAGACTTGAGGATATTAAACAGGACTGGAAATGTGTAATTAACATTCCCACTCCACAGTATGAGTACAGGTTGATCCTCCTTTGCAGGTCCCAAATACTCCTGATTCTCTCTCTTCCAGAAATAGGAATCAGTGCATTTTTTAATGTCGAAATATCCCCTTCCTTGCAGAAGCATGTGATAACAGCTGATTAGATGATAGCAGTCGAGGAACTACAGGAGAGGTCGATTGCCAAGATGCGGATGGATAAGTCCTCGAGCGTGGACCACGAATTGGAACCGTAGCTTTAGAGTGCCATGAAATTGGGAAATACAATGCTATTGATTGAAATGTTGTTAGACAGTGAATAAAGCTTCTTTTGAAATGCATTTGCATTCGTCTTTTACTGCCCGCGAGCGAAATGCAGTTTAAAGAGAAAGATCTCAAACACACCCGAGCTCATTATAAAGGTTTGACGCGTAAGGGCGTGCCACAAGATTGCCAATCTAATATGGAGAATCAATAAAAATTTAATGTTTCTTATTTGAAGGTCTCGGTATCCGCTAGCGATAGATAATCGCTGTTCTATACGAAGGTTCGTGAGAGGTAGTAGATGAGCATTAATTCGCTGAATATTTTTGAGATGTTGTCCTCTATTTATAAAAAGTTGAAAGATTGCTTTGATTCATCACCTCAGTCGCGCTCTCACACACGCAATTTCTGGATGACCGATTTTGAGTTCCCTTTCGCAAATTGGGATCTGAAGAGGCAGGCAAAAATGCAGTGAAACGTTGAACGTTGTAAACCGCGTTTCAATATCGACCGTGTAGGATTGGTACGGATCCGTCGAAAGGAACTTCATCACCTGGTTTGAAGGATTTGTAACAAAATATTTCTTCAAAGGCCTGCCTGAAAGTGCACGATTTCGAAGCATTCTGTTTAAGGATAAAATCCTTCAAATGCCCTCCTGAAATCGCGCAGTACTTTTCATTTTAATTAATTCCTTTCTCGCCTCTCTGTACGCATCCACCATGGAAGCTCTTTTCTTTACTCATTGCATTGTTTTCAGTCATTCTTTCCATTCAGGTTCGCTCCTTTCGCAAGTATCTTACATTCGCGTTGGACAGTAACTTAGCAATGAATGCAAATCGATCCATCTCTTGTCCCTTCGAAGAAAAGAAACTTGATGGAGTCTTAAACATAAAGATCGCCAAAGGTTGAATTCGACACGTAAACCTTGGAAGCTCGAATGAGGAAAAACGGATATAGATCGACAGCGTTCGTCATAGGGAAATTTATCTGAACCGAAATCCGACAGAGGGCTAACTCGCTGCCCGTCTCACTTGGAGGTCTTTGATCGTGAAAAACGTTTGTGACTAGTGAATCGAGTGTATTACGCAATTTCGTATCAATCTTACTGCTTTGAAGTTTCAACGATTCCCCGCGGATGATGAGATTGTGAACGTATAGTAGCGTTAAGTGGTTATCTGTGGACGAAGAGGATCGATCGGATACGGCAGCATCGCAAAGGAAGGCATCGTCTTATGAACGCAAGGGAAGTGCTTTGGGTGAAGGTCCGATGAGAATTCTAAGGTGAGCCCCATCGGAAACACTTCCGTACGCCCTTTTTTCTGCGACGACATGAATGTGTCCCTCGGATTTTACCTCCCGATTGCTTGGGAGCGAGGGGTTTCGAGTACCTGCATTCCAATCTTTCGCCGCGTTACGTAACTCGGTCACTGTAAGCAAGGGGTGATGATAATAATAATCATATTATTACAGCACGATAGCTCTCGGCCGTAACTTGTGCATATGGTCTCGTAACATGTCGTGGCAATGCGAACTTTATTAATTTTCCGAAGCCGTGTCTTCGAACTCGGGCTCGTGAGAGCTCTGGCGTAGCATCATAGTTTATTCGAGGATGGTTTTATCCTCAATAGTGTGCATAAAATTAGAAAAAGAAGGAAATTAATGACTGGTGAAAGGCAGGATGTTGACACGGTGAGGTCGCTGTGGAAAGTGAATAACGCTCGGCGGTGTTTCGGGACGAGACTGTCACCGGCGGGAATGATAAATTCGAGAAAGATTATTGAAAATAAAGTCGAGGTGAGTCGTGAACGATTAAAATTTCATGAAGATTAGTTTTTATTATGATTTTTACCTACTACGTGAGTCTTACTGCACGCGAATACTGATTTCATAAGTTTGGAAAACCTATCCGTTCCGATTTCAAGAGAACCGCCGTTGTTCGCGGTCGACATAAAAGAAGAGAGAAATTTTGGCGATATTCCGTCGGTAATCGGATAAAGGAACATTAGGCATAAAATTTAACAATGCAGCCGCTGCACTGACAGCGGTGGTATAATTCTCAGCCAATCAGAAGCGAGATAAATGTTTAGCGGTAGTTCAAAATTTATAAATTTCCATTTATCAACATTTAATTCATGTAAGACGTAGATTGAGCTATTCTCTGCATTTTGGAACGTGCAAAAGCTAAGACTTGTCAAATGTTGCTATCGTGTGATTTTATGGTCCTATTTTTCACGATCAATTCCTTTGCCAAAAAACGTATGTAGGTTTTTATAACCATGCAAATGCAATGTCTTTCTGTGATACCATATTTTAATGTCGTTAAGTTTGATGAGTTAGACACAGATATTAATAACCTTACTTAGTTTTAAATGAATTAGAATACCTTGAGAGTGTTAGTGTAGTAGAAGTGTGCCTTGGTTCTGGATTGTTGCTTCCTCTTTTAATGAATTCTTTCAATTGTAGGATGCCTTTCGCAGCGAGAATTTCGCCATCCTATCCACGAGGAGAGAGTTGAGACTTCAGGGAATGGATTGCAAAGCCCGTTCTTCGATGATGGAAGAAATTGTTTGAACATGTGAGTAGATCACTTTTCCAAGGTTTGACCTCCAACTGGTCACATTGGTTTTTACATGGAGATGAATTGAACCTATCATTTGATGAATGATGATTATAGTTATCGAATGGACGGTTTCATATTGGCGTAGGAGCAACGAAATACTTTTTGTTGCTAATGAAAATGAGTAACAAGAATGTGCAATGAGTATTCATAATCTTTATCATTTTGTTTCCATTCCACCTGCAGTTAGGGTTTTTTATTATTTTTATTATCATCACAGAAAACTTTACAGGGAGTGCAATGCTCTGGTGGCAAGGATATAAATAAATACAAAAATTTTACATTATAGTCACTTGACATAAGATTCATGGTAAAATTCTCTGAACAACATGGCAAATTTAAACAATTGTCCTAAAATATAATCAATTTGGTCTTTCTTTTCTGTTAAACTATTTTATATCTCCTCTTTTTCCTTTCTTAATTCTTCTTTCATTTTCAAATGAAGAAGATTGCGTGAAACTTCATGTCATTTCAGCAGGCACTCTTTTCATCTTCTTTTCTGGACGATTATTTATATCCTTCTATTGCCATCGTATGACCCTCACCCTTATTGTCCGCTGTTATCAGCCTCCAAATTCTTAAATAAAGCTCGAATGTTTGCTTTGAATTATTTTCGGTGGGCCTGTGAAAAGTTCTGCGGATTTCCAAGATGTCTCACAGCGTATACAGGCTGAATTTAAAGATTGCTCGGTTATTTCTTCATTCATTCGCTTCATCATCCTTTCCTATGCATCAAGCATACATACCTGGAGCATAATAGCAGTACCATTCTTTTGAATATCTCATTGATTTCGACCGTATTTTTCTTGGTTCAGATGGTATGCCTTCCATCGTATGTTTTGCTTCTTGGAAGACGCTGCGATGAAGGAAGTTGAAGCATCTTTAGCCCACGAGCTGTTTCATATACAGCTGAGATTTTCGTTTGTTCATACGAATTACCATTCTTTTCTTCTAATGACTCCTTTTAATGTGGATCGTGTAACCTCCTTCGGTCAGTGAGAGCAAGGATGAATCCATTGAGGCTTTAGTTTTTACTTTAGCATCCTTGTTAGCACCAAAATAGCGTTCATTCTTTACTCTGCTACCTTGCATTCTAGAGCTAAACGTTGGCTTTGAATGTGACAGGCGAGATCCATGTATAAGCCTTGTCAGCAACCTCTTCTCTTGCTAATTGCTTTCATTCCTCCTCAGAGCAGAGACCAGGGTTCGATGGAGTTATTGCACCAATCCTCGATCGCATTTGTGGTATTTGGCTGGTCACCTCCTTTCAGTCGACTGTGTGGAGTGCAACGTCCAAGTCAACAAATGGTGAGGAAGAAGCAAGATGCTGAGAAAGCGAAGAGCTCCGTATATGGGAGGTGTTCCTAGCATTGATTTTACTTCAGGTATGTTTTCCTGCAAATGTCTTTGGCACAGGCATGTTTCGTTTGCTGTCAAGACCATTGCATTGGCCTTAAACCCTTGGATAGGTCCTCTAATTTGCAGTTGTTCTTCTTGTTCCTTCCTTGATTCTTGTCATATCCCAATTTAAAAAAGTTTCACTCACCATTTCTGCCCCAGATCCTTCTCCCCGTCTTTCCAAGGCAAATCACCTCAATCATCATAGTCCTGAGGATATTAAACAGGACTGGAAATGTGTAATTAACATTCCCACTCCACAGTATGAGTACAGGTTGATCCTCCTTTGCAGGTCCCAAATACTCCTGATTCTCTCTCTTCCAGAAATAGGAATCAGTGCATTTTTTAATGTCGAAATATCCCCTTCCTTGCAGAAGCATGTGATAACAGCTGATTAGATGATAGCAGTCGAGGAACTACAGGAGAGGTCGATTGCCAAGATGCGGATGGATAAGTCCTCGAGCGTGGACCACGAATTGGAACCGTAGCTTTAGAGTGCCATGAAATTGGGAAATACAATGCTATTGATTGAAATGTTGTTAGACAGTGAATAAAGCTTCTTTTGAAATGCATTTGCATTCGTCTTTTACTGCCCGCGAGCGAAATGCAGTTTAAAGAGAAAGATCTCAAACGCACCCGAGCTCATTATAAAGGTTTGACGCGTAAGGGCGTGCCACAAGATTGCCAATCTAATATGGAGAATCAATAAAAATTTAATGTTTCTTATTTGAAAGTCTCGGTATCCGCTAGCGATAGATAATCGCTGTTCTATACGAAGGTTCGTGAGAGGTAGTAGATGAGCATTAATTCGCTGAGTATTTTTGAGATGTTGTCCTCTATTTATAAAAAGTTGAAAGATTGCTTTGATTCATCACCTCAGTCGCGCTCTCGCACACGCAATTTCTGGATGACCGATTTTGAGTTCCCTTTCGCAAATTGGGATCTGAAGAGGCAGGCAAAAATGCAGTGAAACGTTGAACGTTGTAAACCGCGTTTCAATATCGACCGTGTAGGATTGGTACGGATCCGTCGAAAGGAACTTCATCACCTGGTTTGAAGGATTTGTAACAAAATATTTCTTCAAAGGCCTGCCTGAAAGTGCACGATTTCGAAGCATTCTGTTTAAGGATAAAATCCTTCAAATGCCCTCCTGAAATCGCGCAGTACTTTTCATTTTAATTAATTCCTTTCTCGCCTCTCTGTACGCATCCACCATGGAAGCTCTTTTCTTTACTCATTGCATTGTTTTCAGTCATTCTTTCCATTCAGGTTCGCTCCTTTCGCAAGTATCTTACATTCGCGTTGGACAGTAACTTAGCAATGAATGCAAATCGATCCATCTCTTGTCCCTTCGAAGAAAAGAAACTTGATGGAGTCTTAAACATAAAGATCGCCAAAGGTTGAATTCGACACGTAAACCTTGGAAGCTCGAATGAGGAAAAACGGATATAGATCGACAGCGTTCGTCATAGGGAAATTTATCTGAACCGAAATCCGACAGAGGGCTAACTCGCTGCCCGTCTCACTTGGAGGTCTTTGATCGTGAAAAACGTTTGTGACTAGTGAATCGAGTGTATTACGCAATTTCGTATCAATCTTACTGCTTTGAAGTTTCAACGATTCCCCGCGGATGATGAGATTGTGAACGTATAGTAGCGTTAAGTGGTTATCTGTGGACGAAGAGGATCGATCGGATACGGCAGCATCGCAAAGGAAGGCATCGTCTTATGAACGCAAGGGAAGTGCTTTGGGTGAAGGTCCGATGAGAATTCTAAGGTGAGCCCCATCGGAAACACTTCCGTACGCCCTTTTTTCTGCGACGACATGAATGTGTCCCTCGGATTTTACCTCCCGATTGCTTGGGAGCGAGGGGTTTCGAGTACCTGCATTCCAATCTTTCGCCGCGTTACGTAACTCGGTCACTGTAAGCAAGGGGTGATGATAATAATAATCATATTATTACAGCACGATAGCTCTCGGCCGTAACTTGTGCATATGGTCTCGTAACATGTCGTGGCAATGCGAACTTTATTAATTTTCCGAAGCCGTGTCTTCGAACTCGGGCTCGTGAGAGCTCTGGCGTAGCATCATAGTTTATTCGAGGATGGTTTTATCCTCAATAGTGTGCATAAAATTAGAAAAAGAAGGAAATTAATGACTGGTGAAAGGCAGGATGTTGACACGGTGAGGTCGCTGTGGAAAGTGAATAACGCTCGGCGGTGTTTCGGGACGAGACTGTCACCGGCGGGAATGATAAATTCGAGAAAGATTATTGAAAATAAAGTCGAGGTGAGTCGTGAACGATTAAAATTTCATGAAGATTAGTTTTTATTATGATTTTTACCTACTACGTGAGTCTTACTGCACGCGAATACTGATTTCATAAGTTTGGAAAACCTATCCGTTCCGATTTCAAGAGAACCGCCGTTGTTCGCGGTCGACATAAAAGAAGAGAGAAATTTTGGCGATATTCCGTCGGTAATCGGATAAAGGAACATTAGGCATAAAATTTAACAATGCAGCCGCTGCACTGACAGCGGTGGTATAATTCTCAGCCAATCAGAAGCGAGATAAATGTTTAGCGGTAGTTCAAAATTTATAAATTTCCATTTATCAACATTTAATTCATGTAAGACGTAGATTGAGCTATTCTCTGCATTTTGGAACGTGCAAAAGCTAAGACTTGTCAAATGTTGCTATCGTGTGATTTTATGGTCCTATTTTTCACGATCAATTCCTTTGCCAAAAAACGTATGTAGGTTTTTATAACCATGCAAATGCAATGTCTTTCTGTGATACCATATTTTAATGTCGTTAAGTTTGATGAGTTAGACACAGATATTAATAACCTTACTTAGTTTTAAATGAATTAGAATACCTTGAGAGTGTTAGTGTAGTAGAAGTGTGCCTTGGTTCTGGATTGTTGCTTCCTCTTTTAATGAATTCTTTCAATTGTAGGATGCCTTTCGCAGCGAGAATTTCGCCATCCTATCCACGAGGAGAGAGTTGAGACTTCAGGGAATGGATTGCAAAGCCCGTTCTTCGATGATGGAAGAAATTGTTTGAACATGTGAGTAGATCACTTTTCCAAGGTTTGACCTCCAACTGGTCACATTGGTTTTTACATGGAGATGAATTGAACCTATCATTTGATGAATGATGATTATAGTTATCGAATGGACGGTTTCATATTGGCGTAGGAGCAACGAAATACTTTTTGTTGCTAATGAAAATGAGTAACAAGAATGTGCAATGAGTATTCATAATCTTTATCATTTTGTTTCCATTCCACCTGCAGTTAGGGTTTTTTATTATTTTTATTATCATCACAGAAAACTTTACAGGGAGTGCAATGCTCTGGTGGCAAGGATATAAATAAATACAAAAATTTTACATTATAGTCACTTGACATAAGATTCATGGTAAAATTCTCTGAACAACATGGCAAATTTAAACAATTGTCCTAAAATATAATCAATTTGGTCTTTCTTTTCTGTTAAACTATTTTATATCTCCTCTTTTTCCTTTCTTAATTCTTCTTTCATTTTCAAATGAAGAAGATTGCGTGAAACTTCATGTCATTTCAGCAGGCACTCTTTTCATCTTCTTTTCTGGACGATTATTTATATCCTTCTATTGCCATCGTATGACCCTCACCCTTATTGTCCGCTGTTATCAGCCTCCAAATTCTTAAATAAAGCTCGAATGTTTGCTTTGAATTATTTTCGGTGGGCCTGTGAAAAGTTCTGCGGATTTCCAAGATGTCTCACAGCGTATACAGGCTGAATTTAAAGATTGCTCGGTTATTTCTTCATTCATTCGCTTCATCATCCTTTCCTATGCATCAAGCATACATACCTGGAGCATAATAGCAGTACCATTCTTTTGAATATCTCATTGATTTCGACCGTATTTTTCTTGGTTCAGATGGTATGCCTTCCATCGTATGTTTTGCTTCTTGGAAGACGCTGCGATGAAGGAAGTTGAAGCATCTTTAGCCCACGAGCTGTTTCATATACAGCTGAGATTTTCGTTTGTTCATACGAATTACCATTCTTTTCTTCTAATGACTCCTTTTAATGTGGATCGTGTAACCTCCTTCGGTCAGTGAGAGCAAGGATGAATCCATTGAGGCTTTAGTTTTTACTTTAGCATCCTTGTTAGCACCAAAATAGCGTTCATTCTTTACTCTGCTACCTTGCATTCTAGAGCTAAACGTTGGCTTTGAATGTGACAGGCGAGATCCATGTATAAGCCTTGTCAGCAACCTCTTCTCTTGCTAATTGCTTTCATTCCTCCTCAGAGCAGAGACCAGGGTTCGATGGAGTTATTGCACCAATCCTCGATCGCATTTGTGGTATTTGGCTGGTCACCTCCTTTCAGTCGACTGTGTGGAGTGCAACGTCCAAGTCAACAAATGGTGAGGAAGAAGCAAGATGCTGAGAAAGCGAAGAGCTCCGTATATGGGAGGTGTTCCTAGCATTGATTTTACTTCAGGTATGTTTTCCTGCAAATGTCTTTGGCACAGGCATGTTTCGTTTGCTGTCAAGACCATTGCATTGGCCTTAAACCCTTGGATAGGTCCTCTAATTTGCAGTTGTTCTTCTTGTTCCTTCCTTGATTCTTGTCATATCCCAATTTAAAAAAGTTTCACTCACCATTTCTGCCCCAGATCCTTCTCCCCGTCTTTCCAAGGCAAATCACCTCAATCATCATAGTCCTGAGGATATTAAACAGGACTGGAAATGTGTAATTAACATTCCCACTCCACAGTATGAGTACAGGTTGATCCTCCTTTGCAGGTCCCAAATACTCCTGATTCTCTCTCTTCCAGAAATAGGAATCAGTGCATTTTTTAATGTCGAAATATCCCCTTCCTTGCAGAAGCATGTGATAACAGCTGATTAGATGATAGCAGTCGAGGAACTACAGGAGAGGTCGATTGCCAAGATGCGGATGGATAAGTCCTCGAGCGTGGACCACGAATTGGAACCGTAGCTTTAGAGTGCCATGAAATTGGGAAATACAATGCTATTGATTGAAATGTTGTTAGACAGTGAATAAAGCTTCTTTTGAAATGCATTTGCATTCGTCTTTTACTGCCCGCGAGCGAAATGCAGTTTAAAGAGAAAGATCTCAAACGCACCCGAGCTCATTATAAAGGTTTGACGCGTAAGGGCGTGCCACAAGATTGCCAATCTAATATGGAGAATCAATAAAAATTTAATGTTTCTTATTTGAAAGTCTCGGTATCCGCTAGCGATAGATAATCGCTGTTCTATACGAAGGTTCGTGAGAGGTAGTAGATGAGCATTAATTCGCTGAGTATTTTTGAGATGTTGTCCTCTATTTATAAAAAGTTGAAAGATTGCTTTGATTCATCACCTCAGTCGCGCTCTCGCACACGCAATTTCTGGATGACCGATTTTGAGTTCCCTTTCGCAAATTGGGATCTGAAGAGGCAGGCAAAAATGCAGTGAAACGTTGAACGTTGTAAACCGCGTTTCAATATCGACCGTGTAGGATTGGTACGGATCCGTCGAAAGGAACTTCATCACCTGGTTTGAAGGATTTGTAACAAAATATTTCTTCAAAGGCCTGCCTGAAAGTGCACGATTTCGAAGCATTCTGTTTAAGGATAAAATCCTTCAAATGCCCTCCTGAAATCGCGCAGTACTTTTCATTTTAATTAATTCCTTTCTCGCCTCTCTGTACGCATCCACCATGGAAGCTCTTTTCTTTACTCATTGCATTGTTTTCAGTCATTCTTTCCATTCAGGTTCGCTCCTTTCGCAAGTATCTTACATTCGCGTTGGACAGTAACTTAGCAATGAATGCAAATCGATCCATCTCTTGTCCCTTCGAAGAAAAGAAACTTGATGGAGTCTTAAACATAAAGATCGCCAAAGGTTGAATTCGACACGTAAACCTTGGAAGCTCGAATGAGGAAAAACGGATATAGATCGACAGCGTTCGTCATAGGGAAATTTATCTGAACCGAAATCCGACAGAGGGCTAACTCGCTGCCCGTCTCACTTGGAGGTCTTTGATCGTGAAAAACGTTTGTGACTAGTGAATCGAGTGTATTACGCAATTTCGTATCAATCTTACTGCTTTGAAGTTTCAACGATTCCCCGCGGATGATGAGATTGTGAACGTATAGTAGCGTTAAGTGGTTATCTGTGGACGAAGAGGATCGATCGGATACGGCAGCATCGCAAAGGAAGGCATCGTCTTATGAACGCAAGGGAAGTGCTTTGGGTGAAGGTCCGATGAGAATTCTAAGGTGAGCCCCATCGGAAACACTTCCGTACGCCCTTTTTTCTGCGACGACATGAATGTGTCCCTCGGATTTTACCTCCCGATTGCTTGGGAGCGAGGGGTTTCGAGTACCTGCATTCCAATCTTTCGCCGCGTTACGTAACTCGGTCACTGTAAGCAAGGGGTGATGATAATAATAATCATATTATTACAGCACGATAGCTCTCGGCCGTAACTTGTGCATATGGTCTCGTAACATGTCGTGGCAATGCGAACTTTATTAATTTTCCGAAGCCGTGTCTTCGAACTCGGGCTCGTGAGAGCTCTGGCGTAGCATCATAGTTTATTCGAGGATGGTTTTATCCTCAATAGTGTGCATAAAATTAGAAAAAGAAGGAAATTAATGACTGGTGAAAGGCAGGATGTTGACACGGTGAGGTCGCTGTGGAAAGTGAATAACGCTCGGCGGTGTTTCGGGACGAGACTGTCACCGGCGGGAATGATAAATTCGAGAAAGATTATTGAAAATAAAGTCGAGGTGAGTCGTGAACGATTAAAATTTCATGAAGATTAGTTTTTATTATGATTTTTACCTACTACGTGAGTCTTACTGCACGCGAATACTGATTTCATAAGTTTGGAAAACCTATCCGTTCCGATTTCAAGAGAACCGCCGTTGTTCGCGGTCGACATAAAAGAAGAGAGAAATTTTGGCGATATTCCGTCGGTAATCGGATAAAGGAACATTAGGCATAAAATTTAACAATGCAGCCGCTGCACTGACAGCGGTGGTATAATTCTCAGCCAATCAGAAGCGAGATAAATGTTTAGCGGTAGTTCAAAATTTATAAATTTCCATTTATCAACATTTAATTCATGTAAGACGTAGATTGAGCTATTCTCTGCATTTTGGAACGTGCAAAAGCTAAGACTTGTCAAATGTTGCTATCGTGTGATTTTATGGTCCTATTTTTCACGATCAATTCCTTTGCCAAAAAACGTATGTAGGTTTTTATAACCATGCAAATGCAATGTCTTTCTGTGATACCATATTTTAATGTCGTTAAGTTTGATGAGTTAGACACAGATATTAATAACCTTACTTAGTTTTAAATGAATTAGAATACCTTGAGAGTGTTAGTGTAGTAGAAGTGTGCCTTGGTTCTGGATTGTTGCTTCCTCTTTTAATGAATTCTTTCAATTGTAGGATGCCTTTCGCAGCGAGAATTTCGCCATCCTATCCACGAGGAGAGAGTTGAGACTTCAGGGAATGGATTGCAAAGCCCGTTCTTCGATGATGGAAGAAATTGTTTGAACATGTGAGTAGATCACTTTTCCAAGGTTTGACCTCCAACTGGTCACATTGGTTTTTACATGGAGATGAATTGAACCTATCATTTGATGAATGATGATTATAGTTATCGAATGGACGGTTTCATATTGGCGTAGGAGCAACGAAATACTTTTTGTTGCTAATGAAAATGAGTAACAAGAATGTGCAATGAGTATTCATAATCTTTATCATTTTGTTTCCATTCCACCTGCAGTTAGGGTTTTTTATTATTTTTATTATCATCACAGAAAACTTTACAGGGAGTGCAATGCTCTGGTGGCAAGGATATAAATAAATACAAAAATTTTACATTATAGTCACTTGACATAAGATTCATGGTAAAATTCTCTGAACAACATGGCAAATTTAAACAATTGTCCTAAAATATAATCAATTTGGTCTTTCTTTTCTGTTAAACTGTTTTATATCTCCTCTTTTTCCTTTCTTAATTCTTCTTTCATTTTCAAATGAAGAAGATTGCGTGAAACTTCATGTCATTTCAGCAGGCACTCTTTTCATCTTCTTTTCTGGACGATTATTTATATCCTTCTATTGCCATCGTATGACCCTCACCCTTATTGTCCGCTGTTATCAGCCTCCAAATTCTTAAATAAAGCTCGAATGTTTGCTTTGAATTATTTTCGGTGGGCCTGTGAAAAGTTCTGCGGATTTCCAAGATGTCTCACAGCGTATACAGGCTGAATTTAAAGATTGCTCGGTTATTTCTTCATTCATTCGCTTCATCATCCTTTCCTATGCATCAAGCATACATACCTGGAGCATAATAGCAGTACCATTCTTTTGAATATCTCATTGATTTCGACCGTATTTTTCTTGGTTCAGATGGTATGCCTTCCATCGTATGTTTTGCTTCTTGGAAGACGCTGCGATGAAGGAAGTTGAAGCATCTTTAGCCCACGAGCTGTTTCATATACAGCTGAGATTTTCGTTTGTTCATACGAATTACCATTCTTTTCTTCTAATGACTCCTTTTAATGTGGATCGTGTAACCTCCTTCGGTCAGTGAGAGCAAGGATGAATCCATTGAGGCTTTAGTTTTTACTTTAGCATCCTTGTTAGCACCAAAATAGCGTTCATTCTTTACTCTGCTACCTTGCATTCTAGAGCTAAACGTTGGCTTTGAATGTGACAGGCGAGATCCATGTATAAGCCTTGTCAGCAACCTCTTCTCTTGCTAATTGCTTTCATTCCTCCTCAGAGCAGAGACCAGGGTTCGATGGAGTTATTGCACCAATCCTCGATCGCATTTGTGGTATTTGGCTGGTCACCTCCTTTCAGTCGACTGTGTGGAGTGCAACGTCCAAGTCAACAAATGGTGAGGAAGAAGCAAGATGCTGAGAAAGCGAAGAGCTCCGTATATGTGAGGTGTTCCTAGCATTGATTTTACTTCAGGTATGTTTTCCTGCAAATGTCTTTGGCACAGGCATGTTTCGTTTGCTGTCAAGACCATTGCATTGGCCTTAAACCCTTGGATAGGTCCTCTAATTTGCAGTTGTTCTTCTTGTTCCTTCCTTGATTCTTGTCATATCCCAATTTAAAAAAGTTTCACTCACCATTTCTGCCCCAGATCCTTCTCCCCGTCTTTCCAAGGCAAATCACCTCAATCATCATAGTCCTGAGGATATTAAACAGGACTGGAAATGTGTAATTAACATTCCCACTCCACAGTATGAGTACAGGTTGATCCTCCTTTGCAGGTCCCAAATACTCCTGATTCTCTCTCTTCCAGAAATAGGAATCAGTGCATTTTTTAATGTCGAAATATCCCCTTCCTTGCAGAAGCATGTGATAACAGCTGATTAGATGATAGCAGTCGAGGAACTACAGGAGAGGTCGATTGCCAAGATGCGGATGGATAAGTCCTCGAGCGTGGACCACGAATTGGAACCGTAGCTTTAGAGTGCCATGAAATTGGGAAATACAATGCTATTGATTGAAATGTTGTTAGACAGTGAATAAAGCTTCTTTTGAAATGCATTTGCATTCGTCTTTTACTGCCCGCGAGCGAAATGCAGTTTAAAGAGAAAGATCTCAAACGCACCCGAGCTCATTATAAAGGTTTGACGCGTAAGGGCGTGCCACAAGATTGCCAATCTAATTTGGAGAATCAATAAAAATTTAATGTTTCTTATTTGAAAGTCTCGGTATCCGCTAGCGATAGATAATCGCTGTTCTATACGAAGGTTCGTGAGAGGTAGTAGATGAGCATTAATTCGCTGAGTATTTTTGAGATGTTGTCCTCTATTTATAAAGGTTGAAAGATTGCTTTGATTCATCACCTCAGTCGCGCTCTCGCACACGCAATTTCTGGATGACCGATTTTGAGTTCCCTTTCGCAAATTGGGATCTGAAGAGGCAGGCAAAAATGCAGTGAAACGTTGAACGTTGTAAACCGCGTTTCAATATCGACCGTGTAGGATTGGTACGGATCCGTCGAAAGGAACTTCATCACCTGGTTTGAAGGATTTGTAACAAAATATTTCTTCAAAGGCCTGCCTGAAAGTGCACGATTTCGAAGCATTCTGTTTAAGGATAAAATCCTTCAAATGCCCTCCTGAAATCGCGCAGTACTTTTCATTTTAATTAATTCCTTTCTCGCGTCTCTGTACGCATCCACCATGGAAGCTCTTTTCTGTACTCATTGCATTGTTTTCAGTCATTCTTTCCATTCAGGTTCGCTCCTTTCGCAAGTATCTTACATTCGCGTTGGACAGTAACTTAGCAATGAATGAAAATCGATCCATCTCTTGTCCCTTCGAAGAAAAGAAACTTGATGGAGTCTTAAACATAAAGATCGCCAAAGGTTGAATTCGACACGTAAACCTTGGAAGCTCGAATGAGGAAAAACGGATATAGATCGACAGCGTTCGTCATAGGGAAATTTATCTGAACCGAAATCCGACAGAGGGCTAACTCGCTGCCCGTCTCACTTGGAGGTCTTTGATCGTGAAAAACGTTTGTGACTAGTGAATCGAGTGGATTACGCAATTTCGTATCAATCTTACTGCTTTGAAGTTTCAACGATTCCCCGCGGATGATGAGATTGTGAACGTATAGTAGCGTTAAGTGGTTATCTGTGGACGAAGAAGATCGATCGGATACGGCAGCATCGCAAAGGAAGGCATCGTCTTATGAACGCAAGGGAAGTGCTTTGGGTGAAGGTCCGATGAGAATTCTAAGGTGAGCCCCATCGGAAACACTTCCGTACGCCCTTTTTTCTGCGACGACATGAATGTGTCCCTCGGATTTTACCTCCCGATTGCTTGGGAGCGAGGGGTTTCGAGTACCTGCATTCCAATCTTTCGCCGCGTTACGTAACTCGGTCACTGTAAGCAAGGGGTGATGATAATAATAATCATATTATTACAGCACGATAGCTCTCGGCCGTAACTTGTGCATATGGTCTCGTAACATGTCGTGGCAATGCGAACTTTATTAATTTTCCGAAGCCGTGTCTTCGAACTCGGGCTCGTGAGAGCTCTGGCGTAGCATCATAGTTTATTCGAGGATGGTTTTATCCTCAATAGTGTGCATAAAATTAGAAAAAGAAGGAAATTAATGACTGGTGAAATGCAGGATGTTGACACGGTGAGGTCGCTGTGGAAAGTGAATAACGCTCGGCGGTGTTTCGAGACGCGACTGTCACCGGCGGGAATGATAAATTCGAGAAAGATTATTGAAAATAAAGTCGAGGTGAGTCGTGAACGATTAAAATTTCATGAAGATTAGTTTTTATTATGATTTCTACCTACTACGTGAGTCTTACTGCACGCGAATACTGATTTCATAAGTTTGGAAAACCTATCCGTTCCGATTTCAAGAGAACCGCCGTTGTTCGCGGTCGACATAAAAGAAGAGAGAAATTTTGGCGATATTCCGTCGGTAATCGGATAAAGGAACATTAGGCATAAAATTTAACAATGCAGCCGCTGCACTGACAGCGGTGGTATAATTCTCAGCCAATCAGAAGCGAGATAAATGTTTAGCGGTAGTTCAAAATTTATAAATTTCCATTTATCAACATTTAATTCATGTAAGACGTAGATTGAGCTATTCTCTGCATTTTGGAACGTGCAAAAGCTAAGACTTGTCAATTGTTGCTATCGTGTGATTTTATGGTCCTATTTTTCACGATCAATTCCTTTGCCAGAAAACGTATGTAGGTTTTTATAACCATGCAAATGCAATGTCTTTCTGTGACACCATATTTTAATGTCGTTAAGTTTGATGAGTTCGACACAGAAATTAATAACCATACTTAGTTTTAAATGAATTAGAATGCCTTGAGAGTGTTAGTGTAGTAGAAGTGTGCCTTGGTTCTGGATTGTTGCTTCCTCTTTTAATGAATTCATTCAGTTGTAGGATGCCTTTCGCAGCGAGAATTTCGCCATCCTATCCACGAGGAGAGAGTTGAGACTTCAGGGAATGGATTGCAAAGCCCGTTCTTCGATGATGGAAGAAATTGTTTGAACATGTGAGTAGATCACTTTTCCAAGGTTTGACCTCCAGCTGGTCACATTGGTTTTTACATTGAGATGAATTGAACCTATCATTTGATGAATGATGATTATAGTTATCGAATGGACGGTTTCATATTGGCGTAGGAGCAACGAAATACTTTTTGTTGCTAATGAAAATGAGTAACAAGAATGTGCAATGAGTATTCATAATCTTTATCATTTTGTTTCCATTCCACCTGCAGTTAGGGTTTTTTATTATTTTTATTATCATCACAGAAAACTTCACTGGGAGTGCAATGCTTTGGTGGCAAGGATATAAATAAATACAAAAATTTTACATTATAGTCACTTGACATAAGATTCATGGTAAAACTCTCTGAACAACATGGCAAATTCCAACAATCGTCCTAAAATATAATCAATTGGGTCTTTCTTTTCTGTTAAACTGTTTTATATCTCCTCTTTTTCCTTTCTTAATTCTTCTTTCATTTTCAAATGAAGAAGATTGCGAGAAAGTTCATGTCATTTCAGCAGGCACTCTTTTCATCTTCTTTTCTGGACGATTATTTATATCCTTCTATTGCCATCGTATGAACCTCACCCTTTAATGTCCGCTGTTATCAGCCTCCAAATTGTTAAATAAAGCTCGAATGTTTGCTTTGAATTATTTTCGGTGGGCCTGTGAAAAGTTCTGCGGATTTCCAAGATGTCTCACAGCGTATACAGGCTGAATTTAAAGATTGCTCGGTTACTTCTTCATTCATTCGCTTCATCATCCTTTCCTATGCATCAAGCATACATACCTGGAGCATAATAGCAGCACCATTCTTTTGAATATCTCATTGATTTCGACCGTATTTTTCTTGGTTCAGATGGTATGCCTTCCATCGTATGTTTTGCTTCTTGGAAGACGCTGCGATGAAGGAAGTTGAAGCATCTTTACCCCACGAGCTGTTTCATATACAGCTGAGATTTTCGTTTGTTCATACGAATTACCATTCTTTTCTTCTAATGACTCCTTTTAATGTGGATCGTGTAACCTCCTTCGGTCAGTGAGAGCAAGGATGAATCCATTGAGGCTTTAGTTTTTACTTTAGCATCCTTGTTAGCACCAAAATAGCGTTCATTCTTTACTCTGCTACCTTGCATTCTAGAGCTAAACGTTGGCTTTGAATGTGACAGGCGAGATCCATGTATAAGCCTTGTCAGCAACCTCTTCTCTTGCTAATTGCTTTCATTCCTCCTCAGAGCAGAGACCAGGGTTCGATGGAGTTATTGCACCAATCCTCGATCGCATTTGTGGTATTTGGCTGGTCACCTCCTTTCAGTCGACTGTGTGGAGTGCAACGTCCAAGTCAACAAATGGTGAGGAAGAAGCAAGATGCTGAGAAAGCGAAGAGCTCCGTATATGCGAGGTGTTGCTAGCGTTGATTTTACTTCAGGTATGTTTTCCTGCAAATGTCTTTGGCACAGGCATGTTTCGTTTGCTGTCAAGACCATTGCATTGGCCTTAAACCCTTGGATAGGTCCTCTAATTTGCAGTTGTTCTTCTTGTTCCTTCCTTGATTCTTGTGATATCCCAATTTAAAAAAGTTTCACTCACCATTTCTGCCCCAGATCCTTCTCCCCGTCTTTCCAAGGTAAATCACCTCAATCATCATAGTCCTGAGGATATTAAACAGGACTGGAAATGTGTAATTAACATTCCCACTCCACAGTATGAGTACAGGTTGATCCTCCTTTGCAGGTCCCAAATACTCCTGATTCTCTCTCTTCCAGAAATAGGAATCAGTGCATTTTTTAATGTCGAAATATCCCCTTCCTTGCAGAAGCATGTGATAACAGCTGATTAGATGATAGCAGTCGAGGAACTACAGGAGAGGTCGATTGCCAAGATGCGGATGGATAAGTCCTCGAGCGTGGACCACGAATTGGAACCGTAGCTTTAGAGTGCCATGAAATTGGGAAATACAATGCTATTGATTGAAATGTTGTTAGACAGTGAATAAAGCTTCTTTTGAAATGCATTTGCATTCGTCTTTTACTGCCCGCGAGCGAAATGCAGTTTAAAGAGAAAGATCTCAAACGCACCCGAGCTCATTATAAAGGTTTGACGCGTAAGGGCGTGCCACAAGATTGCCAATCTAATATGGAGAATCAATAAAAATTTAATGTTTCTTATTTGAAAGTCTCGGTATCCGCTAGCGATAGATAATCGCTGTTCTATACGAAGGTTCGTGAGAGGTAGTAGATGAGCATTAATTCGCTGAGTATTTTTGAGATGTTGTCCTCTATTTATAAAAAGTTGAAAGATTGCTTTGATTCATCACCTCAGTCGCGCTCTCGCACACGCAATTTCTGGATGACCGATTTTGAGTTCCCTTTCGCAAATTGGGATCTGAAGAGGCAGGCAAAAATGCAGTGAAACGTTGAACGTTGTAAACCGCGTTTCAATATCGACCGTGTAGGATTGGTACGGATCCGTCGAAAGGAACTTCATCACCTGGTTTGAAGGATTTGTAACAAAATATTTCTTCAAAGGCCTGCCTGAAAGTGCACGATTTCGAAGCATTCTGTTTAAGGATAAAATCCTTCAAATGCCCTCCTGAAATCGCGCAGTACTTTTCATTTTAATTAATTCCTTTCTCGCCTCTCTGTACGCATCCACCATGGAAGCTCTTTTCTTTACTCATTGCATTGTTTTCAGTCATTCTTTCCATTCAGGTTCGCTCCTTTCGCAAGTATCTTACATTCGCGTTGGACAGTAACTTAGCAATGAATGCAAATCGATCCATCTCTTGTCCCTTCGAAGAAAAGAAACTTGATGGAGTCTTAAACATAAAGATCGCCAAAGGTTGAATTCGACACGTAAACCTTGGAAGCTCGAATGAGGAAAAACGGATATAGATCGACAGCGTTCGTCATAGGGAAATTTATCTGAACCGAAATCCGACAGAGGGCTAACTCGCTGCCCGTCTCACTTGGAGGTCTTTGATCGTGAAAAACGTTTGTGACTAGTGAATCGAGTGTATTACGCAATTTCGTATCAATCTTACTGCTTTGAAGTTTCAACGATTCCCCGCGGATGATGAGATTGTGAACGTATAGTAGCGTTAAGTGGTTATCTGTGGACGAAGAGGATCGATCGGATACGGCAGCATCGCAAAGGAAGGCATCGTCTTATGAACGCAAGGGAAGTGCTTTGGGTGAAGGTCCGATGAGAATTCTAAGGTGAGCCCCATCGGAAACACTTCCGTACGCCCTTTTTTCTGCGACGACATGAATGTGTCCCTCGGATTTTACCTCCCGATTGCTTGGGAGCGAGGGGTTTCGAGTACCTGCATTCCAATCTTTCGCCGCGTTACGTAACTCGGTCACTGTAAGCAAGGGGTGATGATAATAATAATCATATTATTACAGCACGATAGCTCTCGGCCGTAACTTGTGCATATGGTCTCGTAACATGTCGTGGCAATGCGAACTTTATTAATTTTCCGAAGCCGTGTCTTCGAACTCGGGCTCGTGAGAGCTCTGGCGTAGCATCATAGTTTATTCGAGGATGGTTTTATCCTCAATAGTGTGCATAAAATTAGAAAAAGAAGGAAATTAATGACTGGTGAAAGGCAGGATGTTGACACGGTGAGGTCGCTGTGGAAAGTGAATAACGCTCGGCGGTGTTTCGGGACGAGACTGTCACCGGCGGGAATGATAAATTCGAGAAAGATTATTGAAAATAAAGTCGAGGTGAGTCGTGAACGATTAAAATTTCATGAAGATTAGTTTTTATTATGATTTTTACCTACTACGTGAGTCTTACTGCACGCGAATACTGATTTCATAAGTTTGGAAAACCTATCCGTTCCGATTTCAAGAGAACCGCCGTTGTTCGCGGTCGACATAAAAGAAGAGAGAAATTTTGGCGATATTCCGTCGGTAATCGGATAAAGGAACATTAGGCATAAAATTTAACAATGCAGCCGCTGCACTGACAGCGGTGGTATAATTCTCAGCCAATCAGAAGCGAGATAAATGTTTAGCGGTAGTTCAAAATTTATAAATTTCCATTTATCAACATTTAATTCATGTAAGACGTAGATTGAGCTATTCTCTGCATTTTGGAACGTGCAAAAGCTAAGACTTGTCAAATGTTGCTATCGTGTGATTTTATGGTCCTATTTTTCACGATCAATTCCTTTGCCAAAAAACGTATGTAGGTTTTTATAACCATGCAAATGCAATGTCTTTCTGTGATACCATATTTTAATGTCGTTAAGTTTGATGAGTTAGACACAGATATTAATAACCTTACTTAGTTTTAAATGAATTAGAATACCTTGAGAGTGTTAGTGTAGTAGAAGTGTGCCTTGGTTCTGGATTGTTGCTTCCTCTTTTAATGAATTCTTTCAATTGTAGGATGCCTTTCGCAGCGAGAATTTCGCCATCCTATCCACGAGGAGAGAGTTGAGACTTCAGGGAATGGATTGCAAAGCCCGTTCTTCGATGATGGAAGAAATTGTTTGAACATGTGAGTAGATCACTTTTCCAAGGTTTGACCTCCAACTGGTCACATTGGTTTTTACATGGAGATGAATTGAACCTATCATTTGATGAATGATGATTATAGTTATCGAATGGACGGTTTCATATTGGCGTAGGAGCAACGAAATACTTTTTGTTGCTAATGAAAATGAGTAACAAGAATGTGCAATGAGTATTCATAATCTTTATCATTTTGTTTCCATTCCACCTGCAGTTAGGGTTTTTTATTATTTTTATTATCATCACAGAAAACTTTACAGGGAGTGCAATGCTCTGGTGGCAAGGATATAAATAAATACAAAAATTTTACATTATAGTCACTTGACATAAGATTCATGGTAAAATTCTCTGAACAACATGGCAAATTTAAACAATTGTCCTAAAATATAATCAATTGGGTCTTTCTTTTCTGTTAAACTGTTTTATATCTCCTCTTTTTCCTTTCTTAATTCTTCTTTCATTTTCAAATGAAGAAGATTGCGTGAAACTTCATGTCATTTCAGCAGGCACTCTTTTCATCTTCTTTTCTGGACGATTATTTATATCCTTCTATTGCCATCGTATGACCCTCACCCTTATTGTCCGCTGTTATCAGCCTCCAAATTCTTAAATAAAGCTCGAATGTTTGCTTTGAATTATTTTCGGTGGGCCTGTGAAAAGTTCTGCGGATTTCCAAGATGTCTCACAGCGTATACAGGCTGAATTTAAAGATTGCTCGGTTATTTCTTCATTCATTCGCTTCATCATCCTTTCCTATGCATCAAGCATACATACCTGGAGCATAATAGCAGTACCATTCTTTTGAATATCTCATTGATTTCGACCGTATTTTTCTTGGTTCAGATGGTATGCCTTCCATCGTATGTTTTGCTTCTTGGAAGACGCTGCGATGAAGGAAGTTGAAGCATCTTTAGCCCACGAGCTGTTTCATATACAGCTGAGATTTTCGTTTGTTCATACGAATTACCATTCTTTTCTTCTAATGACTCCTTTTAATGTGGATCGTGTAACCTCCTTCGGTCAGTGAGAGCAAGGATGAATCCATTGAGGCTTTAGTTTTTACTTTAGCATCCTTGTTAGCACCAAAATAGCGTTCATTCTTTACTCTGCTACCTTGCATTCTAGAGCTAAACGTTGGCTTTGAATGTGACAGGCGAGATCCATGTATAAGCCTTGTCAGCAACCTCTTCTCTTGCTAATTGCTTTCATTCCTCCTCAGAGCAGAGACCAGGGTTCGATGGAGTTATTGCACCAATCCTCGATCGCATTTGTGGTATTTGGCTGGTCACCTCCTTTCAGTCGACTGTGTGGAGTGCAACGTCCAAGTCAACAAATGGTGAGGAAGAAGCAAGATGCTGAGAAAGCGAAGAGCTCCGTATATGTGAGGTGTTCCTAGCATTGATTTTACTTCAGGTATGTTTTCCTGCAAATGTCTTTGGCACAGGCATGTTTCGTTTGCTGTCAAGACCATTGCATTGGCCTTAAACCCTTGGATAGGTCCTCTAATTTGCAGTTGTTCTTCTTGTTCCTTCCTTGATTCTTGTCATATCCCAATTTAAAAAAGTTTCACTCACCATTTCTGCCCCAGATCCTTCTCCCCGTCTTTCCAAGGCAAATCACCTCAATCATCATAGTCCTGAGGATATTAAACAGGACTGGAAATGTGTAATTAACATTCCCACTCCACAGTATGAGTACAGGTTGATCCTCCTTTGCAGGTCCCAAATACTCCTGATTCTCTCTCTTCCAGAAATAGGAATCAGTGCATTTTTTAATGTCGAAATATCCCCTTCCTTGCAGAAGCATGTGATAACAGCTGATTAGATGATAGCAGTCGAGGAACTACAGGAGAGGTCGATTGCCAAGATGCGGATGGATAAGTCCTCGAGCGTGGACCACGAATTGGAACCGTAGCTTTAGAGTGCCATGAAATTGGGAAATACAATGCTATTGATTGAAATGTTGTTAGACAGTGAATAAAGCTTCTTTTGAAATGCATTTGCATTCGTCTTTTACTGCCCGCGAGCGAAATGCAGTTTAAAGAGAAAGATCTCAAACGCACCCGAGCTCATTATAAAGGTTTGACGCGTAAGGGCGTGCCACAAGATTGCCAATCTAATTTGGAGAATCAATAAAAATTTAATGTTTCTTATTTGAAAGTCTCGGTATCCGCTAGCGATAGATAATCGCTGTTCTATACGAAGGTTCGTGAGAGGTAGTAGATGAGCATTAATTCGCTGAGTATTTTTGAGATGTTGTCCTCTATTTATAAAGGTTGAAAGATTGCTTTGATTCATCACCTCAGTCGCGCTCTCGCACACGCAATTTCTGGATGACCGATTTTGAGTTCCCTTTCGCAAATTGGGATCTGAAGAGGCAGGCAAAAATGCAGTGAAACGTTGAACGTTGTAAACCGCGTTTCAATATCGACCGTGTAGGATTGGTACGGATCCGTCGAAAGGAACTTCATCACCTGGTTTGAAGGATTTGTAACAAAATATTTCTTCAAAGGCCTGCCTGAAAGTGCACGATTTCGAAGCATTCTGTTTAAGGATAAAATCCTTCAAATGCCCTCCTGAAATCGCGCAGTACTTTTCATTTTAATTAATTCCTTTCTCGCGTCTCTGTACGCATCCACCATGGAAGCTCTTTTCTGTACTCATTGCATTGTTTTCAGTCATTCTTTCCATTCAGGTTCGCTCCTTTCGCAAGTATCTTACATTCGCGTTGGACAGTAACTTAGCAATGAATGAAAATCGATCCATCTCTTGTCCCTTCGAAGAAAAGAAACTTGATGGAGTCTTAAACATAAAGATCGCCAAAGGTTGAATTCGACACGTAAACCTTGGAAGCTCGAATGAGGAAAAACGGATATAGATCGACAGCGTTCGTCATAGGGAAATTTATCTGAACCGAAATCCGACAGAGGGCTAACTCGCTGCCCGTCTCACTTGGAGGTCTTTGATCGTGAAAAACGTTTGTGACTAGTGAATCGAGTGGATTACGCAATTTCGTATCAATCTTACTGCTTTGAAGTTTCAACGATTCCCCGCGGATGATGAGATTGTGAACGTATAGTAGCGTTAAGTGGTTATCTGTGGACGAAGAAGATCGATCGGATACGGCAGCATCGCAAAGGAAGGCATCGTCTTATGAACGCAAGGGAAGTGCTTTGGGTGAAGGTCCGATGAGAATTCTAAGGTGAGCCCCATCGGAAACACTTCCGTACGCCCTTTTTTCTGCGACGACATGAATGTGTCCCTCGGATTTTACCTCCCGATTGCTTGGGAGCGAGGGGTTTCGAGTACCTGCATTCCAATCTTTCGCCGCGTTACGTAACTCGGTCACTGTAAGCAAGGGGTGATGATAATAATAATCATATTATTACAGCACGATAGCTCTCGGCCGTAACTTGTGCATATGGTCTCGTAACATGTCGTGGCAATGCGAACTTTATTAATTTTCCGAAGCCGTGTCTTCGAACTCGGGCTCGTGAGAGCTCTGGCGTAGCATCATAGTTTATTCGAGGATGGTTTTATCCTCAATAGTGTGCATAAAATTAGAAAAAGAAGGAAATTAATGACTGGTGAAATGCAGGATGTTGACACGGTGAGGTCGCTGTGGAAAGTGAATAACGCTCGGCGGTGTTTCGAGACGCGACTGTCACCGGCGGGAATGATAAATTCGAGAAAGATTATTGAAAATAAAGTCGAGGTGAGTCGTGAACGATTAAAATTTCATGAAGATTAGTTTTTATTATGATTTCTACCTACTACGTGAGTCTTACTGCACGCGAATACTGATTTCATAAGTTTGGAAAACCTATCCGTTCCGATTTCAAGAGAACCGCCGTTGTTCGCGGTCGACATAAAAGAAGAGAGAAATTTTGGCGATATTCCGTCGGTAATCGGATAAAGGAACATTAGGCATAAAATTTAACAATGCAGCCGCTGCACTGACAGCGGTGGTATAATTCTCAGCCAATCAGAAGCGAGATAAATGTTTAGCGGTAGTTCAAAATTTATAAATTTCCATTTATCAACATTTAATTCATGTAAGACGTAGATTGAGCTATTCTCTGCATTTTGGAACGTGCAAAAGCTAAGACTTGTCAATTGTTGCTATCGTGTGATTTTATGGTCCTATTTTTCACGATCAATTCCTTTGCCAGAAAACGTATGTAGGTTTTTATAACCATGCAAATGCAATGTCTTTCTGTGACACCATATTTTAATGTCGTTAAGTTTGATGAGTTCGACACAGATATTAATAACCATACTTAGTTTTAAATGAATTAGAATACCTTGAGAGTGTTAGTGTAGTAGAAGTGTGCCTTGGTTCTGGATTGTTGCTTCCTCTTAAAATGAATTCTTTCAATTGTAGGATGCCTTTCGCAGCGAGAATTTCGCCATCCTATCCACGAGGAGAGAGTTGAGACTTCAGGGAATGGATTGCAAAGCCCGTTCTTCGATGATGGAAGAAATTGTTTGAACATGTGAGTAGATCACTTTTCCAAGGTTTGACCTCCAGCTGGTCACATTGGTTTTTACATTGAGATGAATTGAACCTATCATTTGATGAATGATGATTATAGTTATCGAATGGACGGTTTCATATTGGCGTAGGAGCAACGAAATACTTTTTGTTGCTAATGAAAATGAGTAACAAGAATGTGCAATGAGTATTCATAATCTTTATCATTTTGTTTCCATTCCACCTGCAGTTAGGGTTTTTTATTATTTTTATTATCATCACAGAAAACTTCACTGGGAGTGCAATGCTTTGGTGGCAAGGATATAAATAAATACAAAAATTTTACATTATAGTCACTTGACATAAGATTCATGGTAAAACTCTCTGAACAACATGGCAAATTCAAACAATCGTCCTAAAATATAATCAATTGGGTCTTTCTTTTCTGTTAAACTGTTTTATATCTCCTCTTTTTCCTTTCTTAATTCTTCTTTCATTTTCAAATGAAGAAGATTGCGAGAAAGTTCATGTCATTTCAGCAGGCACTCTTTTCATCTTCTTTTCTGGACGATTATTTATATCCTTCTATTGCCATCGTATGAACCTCACCCTTTAATGTCCGCTGTTATCAGCCTCCAAATTGTTAAATAAAGCTCGAATGTTTGCTTTGAATTATTTTCGGTGGGCCTGTGAAAAGTTCTGCGGATTTCCAAGATGTCTCACAGCGTATACAGGCTGAATTTAAAGATTGCTCGGTTACTTCTTCATTCATTCGCTTCATCATCCTTTCCTATGCATCAAGCATACATACCTGGAGCATAATAGCAGCACCATTCTTTTGAATATCTCATTGATTTCGACCGTATTTTTCTTGGTTCAGATGGTATGCCTTCCATCGTATGTTTTGCTTCTTGGAAGACGCTGCGATGAAGGAAGTTGAAGCATCTTTACCCCACGAGCTGTTTCATATACAGCTGAGATTTTCATTTGTTCATACGAATTACCATTCTTTTCTTCTAATGACTCCTTTTAATGTGGATCGTGTAACCTCCTTCGGTCAGTATGAGCAAGGATGAATCCATTGAGGCTTTAGTTTTTACTTTAGCATCCTTGTTAGCACCAAAATAGCGTTCATTCTTTACTCTGCTACCTTGCATTCTAGAGCTAAACGTTGGCTTTGAATGTGACAGGCGAGATCCATGTATAAGCCTTGTCAGCAACCTCTTCTCTTGCTAATTGCTTTCATTCCTCCTCAGAGCAGAGACCAGGGTTCGATGGAGTTATTGCACCAATCCTCGATCGCATTTGTGGTATTTGGCTGGTCACCTCCTTTCAGTCGACTGTGTGGAGTGCAACGTCCAAGTCAACAAATGGTGAGGAAGAAGCAAGATGCTGAGAAAGCGAAGAGCTCCGTATATGCGAGGTGTTGCTAGCGTTGATTTTACTTCAGGTATGTTTTCCTGCAAATGTCTTTGGCACAGGCATGTTTCGTTTGCTGTCAAGACCATTGCATTGGCCTTAAACCCTTGGATAGGTCCTCTAATTTGCAGTTGTTCTTCTTGTTCCTTCCTTGATTCTTGTGATATCCCAATTTAAAAAAGTTTCACTCACCATTTCTGCCCCAGATCCTTCTCCCCGTCTTTCCAAGGTAAATCACCTCAATCATCATAGTCCTGAGGATATTAAACAGGACTGGAAATGTGTAATTAACATTCCCACTCCACAGTATGAGTACAGGTTGATCCTCCTTTGCAGGTCCCAAATACTCCTGATTCTCTCTCTTCCAGAAATAGGAATCAGTGCATTTTTTAATGTCGAAATATCCCCTTCCTTGCAGAAGCATGTGATAACAGCTGATTAGATGATAGCAGTCGAGGAACTACAGGAGAGGTCGATTGCCAAGATGCGGATGGATAAGTCCTCGAGCGTGGACCACGAATTGGAACCGTAGCTTTAGAGTGCCATGAAATTGGGAAATACAATGCTATTGATTGAAATGTTGTTAGACAGTGAATAAAGCTTCTTTTGAAATGCATTTGCATTCGTCTTTTACTGCCCGCGAGCGAAATGCAGTTTAAAGAGAAAGATCTCAAACGCACCCGAGCTCATTATAAAGGTTTGACGCGTAAGGGCGTGCCACAAGATTGCCAATCTAATATGGAGAATCAATAAAAATTTAATGTTTCTTATTTGAAAGTCTCGGTATCCGCTAGCGATAGATAATCGCTGTTCTATACGAAGGTTCGTGAGAGGTAGTAGATGAGCATTAATTCGCTGAGTATTTTTGAGATGTTGTCCTCTATTTATAAAAAGTTGAAAGATTGCTCTGATTCATCACCTCAGTCGCGCTCTCGCACACGCAATTTCTGGATGACCGATTTTGAGTTCCCTTTCGCAAATTGGGATCTGAAGAGGCAGGCAAAAATGCAGTGAAACGTTGAACGTTGTAAACCGCGTTTCAATATCGACCGTGTAGGATTGGTACGGATCTGTCGAAAGGAACTTCATCACCTGGTTTGAAGGATTTGTAACAAAATATTTCTCCAAAGGCCTGCCTGAAAGTGCACGATTTCGAAGCATTCTGTTTAAGGATAAAATCCTTCAAATGCCCTCCTGAAATCGCGCAGTACATTTCATTTTAATTAAATCCTTTCTCGCGTCTCTGTACGCATCCACCATGGAAGCTCTTTTCTGTACTCATTGCATTGTTTTCAGTCATTCTTTCCATTCAGGTTCGCTCCTTTCGCAAGTATCTTACATTCGCGTTGGACAGTAACTTAGCAATGAATGAAAATCGATCCATCTCTTGTCCCTTCGAAGAAAAGAAACTTGATGGAGTCTTAAACATAAAGATCGCCAAAGGTTGAATTCGACACGTAAACCTTGGAAGCTCGGATGAGGAAAAACGGATATAGATCGACAGCGTTCGTCATAGGGAAATTTATCTGAACCGACATCCGACAGAGGGCTAACTCGCTGCCCGTCTCACTTGGAGGTCTTTGATCGTGAAAAACGTTTGTGACTAGTGAATCGAGTGTATTACGCAATTTCGTATCAATCTTACTGCTTTGAAGTTTCAACGATTCCCCGCGGATGATGAGATTGTGAACGTATAGTAGCGTTAAGTGGTTATCTGTGGACGAAGAGGATCGATCGGATACGGCAGCATCGCAAAGGAAGGCATCGTCTTATGAGCGCACGGGAAGTGCTTTGGGTGAAGGTCCGAGGAGAATTCTAAGGTGAGCCCCATCGGAAACACTTCCGTACGCCCTTTTTTCTGCGACGACATGAATGTGTCCCTCGAATTTTACCTCCCGATTGCTTGGGAGCGAGGGGTTTCGAGTACCTGCATTCCAATCTTTCGCCACGTTACGTAACTCGGTCACTGTAAGCAAGGGGAGATGATGATAATAAAAATATTATTGCAGCACGATAGCTCTCAGCCGTAACTTGTGCATATGGTCTCGTAACATGTCGTGGCAATGCGAACTTTATTAATTTTCCGAAGCCGTGTCTTCGAACGAAGGAAAACTATTGCGTATGAATAAAGCATACCAAATTTATGAATTAGAGGTTTACGTGGTAGACTCGTTTAAATACCTATGATATAATCTCACCAACAACTTAAATTGGAGAACGCACATTCGATACATATGCGATAACGCTAATAGAGAACTCCGCTTAATTAGACTAATGTTGGTAGAAGCGACGAAAGATTGATAGAACGTTGCTACTTGGCGTTAGTTTGACCTAGAATACGCGTCTAGCATTTGTGATACCGCTGAAGAAGTATGTACCCGACCGAGTTGCGAAGAGGTGTTATCTGCATTATGCGGGTTTGGGTAGTCCCGGCGTGAAATTTGAAAACAATGGCAACCTTTGTTCGTTATTATCTCTTAAACTTACGGCGAGAAACGTCTAGAACCTTCTTAGAAACACAATATTGACTCCTGTTATGATGACCAGAATCATGTAATCTCCAAAGTATCAAAGCAAACCAAAAAACTGTAGAATGCCACAAATGTACCACTTTTTGCTGTAAAAAATGCAATGTTGCCCTTCAAATAAAGTGCTCTAAGGACTATCATACCAGACTACATTTTACATATAAGGTAGTGCTTTTGCCTAGTGTTCCATTTTTGGAACACCATGTAACTCTGCAATTACATAACCTTAACTAAATTTTCTTTCAAATTCTTGTTTTTTAATTTTTTTAAACTAATATATATGAATATCAGACAAAAATTCAAAAATTTTTACCTTTGGCATAAATGGGTTAATCCCAAATAATTAAAGCTGAACATCTCCATCCTATTCATTATGAAAGCATTTTCTTTTAAACCTCCCATCGTTTCAGATAACTTTCAAATTTCTTCTTTATCTGGAACAAGAACTTTTGAACCACTCAATAAGTTTGATAACAATTTTTATAACATTTTGAGGTATGAAAATTTTTAAGATGATTTTACTGGCAAAAAACAAATTGATAAATTATTTGATTGATCATGAACAACAAAGATGTTCCTGCTCTTGTCATGCATGAGAAAAGATATACAGATCCTATTAAATGCTTAAAAACAATCTTTCATAATAGAATATAAACAAGGAAAATGCATGAATTTTATATAGCTGAAAGTAAAAGTCTCATACACCCAATTTACATATGATGTGAGGAGCAAGACTTAAAAAAAAGGTACACAGACTAAAAACAAATAATGGTGATGAACCAACTCTTTTTTTGAACCTTGATATAAAGGAATGGAATGTTTTACCTCGATAACTTCTCACTCCGTTACCTGAAAATGTTAAGATTGTTTAAGAACATTCTTTTCCTTAATCACCTAAGTTCATGGAAAATATGTTAATAATTGAAGCTGTTCCTATCTCATCTTCATTACATTCTATTTTTTTAAGGCAATGTTTTTGTTTTTCGATTGTATTTCATCTTATATTTACTTATGTAATATTTGTGTAAAGGAACTCTTATTATTGCTCCTCTTGGTATGACAGAGAAGAATGTGTGTCTACAGTTATTGTCTTTAAGCATATAAATATATAATAATATCTTAGTGATAGATTCCAATGCTTGGCTGCAGATGTGCTTGGGATTGCATGATATAGATGAGAAGAATGGGCAACATTTTTTTGCACTGATTCACTGGGATTGAGGTTTAGCATGAAGAAATTTCTTTGAATCGAGAACATTGAAAGGTAGTCTTAAAGGAAAAATAATTTGAAATGGAAATGGTGCATTGTTATGGATCGTAAAAGCTTTTATTTATTTCAGAACTAAGGTCCTCCGTGCAAGCACCTGTGACATATTATAGATCTTCCTGTTTAGGAATTGAATCCCTCTCATTGTAGCATTTCTTTGATTGTCATTACACTCGGATATAACAATGTCAAAGCAGATATCAACATGATGACCTGCCTGCATATATTTATTTTGACACTTGTGAACAGAATTAGAAGAGATATCCTACCATTCATCCATGATATCTCCTTTTAGAAAAGGTGAATGATTTTTGAACATAATGACATGCAATATAGAATGACAGGTAGTAAAGAATTATTATAGATGCAATGAACTAGACTCTCATAATAAATAAAGCATCTTCTTATCATCTAGTTTTTTCATGCAAGCTTCTCAGAAATTTAACATTCCAATACTATGTTCCTGGAGGTACCTCAGGAAAGGAAGCTGAAATTAATTCCACCAAAGGTCAAAACTAAAGGAAAGGTAAGTGACTATTACATTGGGTTTAACGTGGAATACCACAGTTTTATTATTCAAATGGTCTTGAAAACTAATGGGTAATTCAAAAATTAGCATATACCAAGAGTGAGAATGATTTTGGATTTATAAGAGTTGTCAGTGTTAATACTTAGTTACTTACTTTTTAAGAGCATTGGTAAATATGAGTGACTAATATTCCAAATTTATTAAGTACAACTGTACTCCTTGATCTTTCTGAATGTAGACTTATTGTATAGAGTTGCATTATTTAAGTATGAATGCCAGTCTGTGTTTTATTTCATATTGTTTCAAGGGAGAGTTTAGTGCTGTTTTCTAACTTTGTCTTATTCTCTTTTTCATTCAAGCTATTCATCTGATTGAGTTGGTTCCGGAACCTGATTTAAGGAGTGATTTTAGGGGTCATGTAGTAATCCCCTACGATGTATTATTCTTGACACATGTAAGGCTGATCGCCTTAGTGAATTGTTAATTGTACCAATGTATAGATATGAATTAAATCTTTACTTTGCAATGTTTGAAAAGTAGCAGAATTATTAAATAAAGTCCATCAAGAATTATAAATGTTTTTCTACCACCCAAAGTTGAATTGCAAAGATTATAATAAAAATAACTTAGTAAATTTCCACAGAAAATCTGTCAGAAAAATTTTCTGTGGAAATTTACTAAGTTATTTTTATTACTATGGCACGAAGTCACGCCTTCTCACATTGATTTCATGCAAAGATTGTGTTCTGATGTATTTGAATTTAATAAGAATAATTATACTTAGCTTAATAGGTTATAGATTTAAAACATTTTAGCAACAAAGAAAGACCTAACTGCAGGTGGAATGGAATCTGATGATAATAATGCTGAATGCTCATGGCACTCTTTGTTACTCGTTTTGATTTGCAAAAATCAGTATTTTGCAGCTCCTTCACCAATATGAAACCGTACATTTGATCACTATAGTAATTATTTATCAAATAATAGATTCAATTCATGTCCATGTAAAAACAAGGGTGACCAGTTGGAGGACAAATTAAAGCACTGCATGTTAATAAGGGAAGATAAACTAAAATTACAAATTAGTTTAGCTTTCAATTAAACAGTATCCCTCAAGTTGCATGAAAGATTGCCTTGAATTAAATGTGAAGTTTAAAGAATATCTCAATTGCTAATTCCAAATCAAAAAGGAATATTCTGCCTTTATGCATGCATATTTGAAGAGGAATATACATCCTTAATATGTTGTACCAAAATATACAAAAAATTACATTTGATAATAAAGGATTTGGAGGACTCTTATTAACAATTATAAACCGCGGTCCATCAAAACTAGGTGTTATGGGTTATTTCGTTAAACCTTTATGATTGAGTAGTGTGTCCTCCTGTCAGTAGAGAAGTAAATGAAGCAGAAGGCATGATCATAATAAGGAATGTGTGAGGATTTCATACTTTCCACACACTAAGTATGAAGAAGCAGATTGAAATGAAATAGTTCAGAGACTTAAGAGATTTAAAGAAAAAAATTCATAAAATAGAAAATGAATAAAAATATTTCTTATGAGACTTCATATGCAATGAATCTTTTATAGAGTATCTGAGTAGTCAGGAGTAAGTAGGGATTGGTATGTTTTATTCATAGAATTTTAAAATGGGATGACAAATGCTGTTCAAGAGCAGTTATCTATAAGATAATGAATAATTCATTTCTTTCTGAATAAAGCTCTGGAAAATTTAAAATTTTGCATCAAGAAGCATAATAATTCTTTCTGAGTTTGAGATTGTAACCTAAGGATATGAAATAGAGTCTCAAAAGAATATAATCATTCAGAAATGCTAGGTTAATCTGAATGAGTGTGTCCTTTGGAACAACACTATACATTAATTGTACCCATTAATATTTCAATTTACCCAATCATTATAAACGCTTCTTCAGTGCATTAAAATATGGAAAAAATTAAAAATATGTTGATCTCCACCAATGGATGACTATAGTGATGCTTGATGATTGTATCAGTTGTAAAAAGAAATGAATTTTCATAAATGAGCAGAAAGAAATATCACTTGAAATAATGGATGATGGCATCCATAAGAGCTAAGCTTTTTGATCAATGAATAATATGAATCTCTGTGTTAAATTACTGAAATCCATTAAAATATGAGGAGAAATGGTCAACCTGGGTGATATTTTAGGGATACTTTTCTCTAGGTACACATAAAGAGAAGCCTGTAGAAATATGTTGATGCAGCATTTCTTTGATATGCATAAATTATATGATAAAATTAAAGAAAGGAAATGATGACAATCAGTTATTGTGTAACCAATCATTGATTGAGATCTTTAGATGGAGGGATTTAATTTGTAGCTAAGAATTATATTCCGCTGTTCAGGGATGAAGCATTTGTATTTCAAACTCAATTATACATTATACACCGCTTCAATCAGCTACCAAGAAATCTAATATTCAAGATTTTCCAAGTGCAGCACATACTGCTTCATGTGATTTATCTTGCAAAGAATAACGGTGGACACCCAACCGTAACAAAATTACTACTGTTCAAAAATACTCAATAACTTTACATAGCTGTGCAGTTTCATAATAATAAGGATAGAATAAGGCATTATAATTAGGATAGAAATGTATCGCTATATAATATGTACAACAAAGACAGAGAATGTCCTTAATGTTTAAAATAATGAGAAAAAATTGCAATGGACGTTTATGTAACAATATGATCGCTTTAATCTAGATCCAACGACTTCTATAGATATTCTATTTCCATTTTCTTACATTACACTCAAATGAATTTCGCGCAACCACCTCGTCTTCGTTTCAGTATATCGATATGTACGCCGGACTAATCGTCTCGATCCTAAGCACGATTGCTCGCCATCTTCAGTGACTCACTTACCGTAGAGTAGGTTTTACGTGAATTACGTGATAATAATAGGATATTGCGAATTTGTTCGGTTCTACGAAGAGTAAATGAGTGTGTCGTAAGCTCATATCTTTCTCAGTGTTTGGATTTCGGCTGTTTTTGGACGGACGAAGTAGCTCGTTGCCTCTAACGAGATATAACGTGCGACAAAGGACTCGGTGAGAGGAACTTCTATTTGGAGGTAAGTAATTGTTGGCATTACGTTTCTATTTCTATTTTATCTACATTATCCATTCCCTGGACGCTTTGGTATCTACGTCGCGGGCGCAAAAGAATAAAATACCGATTGCTTGAGACTCGGTGAGGAACAGGTGGCAGAACATAATTTTAAAGGCAAAGGAAATTATCAGAAGGCATCCTTTCTAAACGTTTCCCTCCAAAATCATGTCCATCGCACCCTATGACCCCTTACCGGAAATGGCGAGACAGAAATGCACTTTCTTGTAAATGGTTCTTGAATAAGTGATGAAATATGATAAATTCGCGGTAGAAATGGTTAATTTCCAATGCATCATTATAAATATTTTCATTAATTGATATCGATTAGTTAATTATTAGAAATCAAATCAAAGTTTATTTTTCTCATTCTACGACCGTAAAGACGAGAAGATGAGGAATTATAATTTACGTGAAGAAAATAGAATCAGGAAAAATTATTTAAGGACTGGCTAGGTAATAGGTTTTCGATAAAATGTTTCACAATTTAACCGTTTGATTATATGCGTAGTTGTATTTTGGAGGGAAAAAATTAGGTGTCCACCAATGAGAACGCAGGATTTGCCGCCGAAAATCAACAATAGGAGGAAAACATCAGTTCGTGCAGAGATTTCATCGAGGGCGTTTCGGAGTGACCATCACGTCGGTGGATATTGAATCCAGGCTCAAGTGTACGAGTCATCTGGCGAGGAAGACGCATGGATTGCGGATCAAGAGTTATCTAGCATAGATAACTGGTGGTACAAGAGATCCACTGCCATCGAGAATCGGATTGGATTCAGAGATTTGCGGTTCGAGTAATACCGCGGTGGTGGGAAACAGTTTTTTTTTATACACTATGCTGTAAGCGTATTTATGTTAGGATTTCTATTTTCTTTTATGTTCGTTTGCTCCCTTTGCTCACGTTATTTTATGTAGGTGATTTATCATAAGTGAACGATATCTATTTTCTTTTGTGAATGTTTTATTTTATGATGACTTGGTATATTATGATGATAAGGTTCTTTATGATGATTAGGTATTATGTTATGAGTAGGCATTATATGATTAGTAGTTATTATGTTATGATAGGGATTGACTGCGCGCGGTCACTCTTGTTCTGGGGCTCGTTATTGTCGGTATTGTTGTTGGTCTTGGTCTTGTTCTCCTAGTATGTCGTTAGTGTTGATTTTGGAATTGTTTGTGTATAAGGCTATCAGTATTACGAGTTTTACTATGCATGTATGTGTGTGTGTTGTCGCGCGCGCGCTTCACTTTTTTGCTGCTGTATAATGATATACTAATGATATTTTTTTACAGGCACATAATGATCTTTCTTTCAGGTACTCATGAAATTTCGTTGTTTTCTTTTTAGTGTATTTCCTTTACTGTCTGATGTTTCTTAATCATGCTGCAATTTTTTTCAGAGGTGTTTTTAATGGTAGGTACCAGTTTCATAGTTCTCTGCATGTATTATACGATTTAGAATCCTTTTTAACATAGTACTCTTTTCAGGTATCACGATAGGGTCTGTTCTTAGATCCTTGGGAGTTGTGAGGAGCCAAAGAGTCCAATTCTAGGAAAACTCTCATGCGGTTGGAAACCCGGGAGCAGTTCCTACGGTTCATGTGATATTTTTGTTGTTTTTTGATGGTACATTTCCCTTTTTGTCTGTTGTTTCGTAATCACGTTGCAATTTTTTCAGAGGTGTATTTAATGGTAGGTATCAGTTTCATAGTTCTCTGCATGTATTATAAGATTTTGAATCCCTTTTAACAAAGTACTCTTTTCAGGTATCACGATAGGGTCTGTTCTTAGATCCTTGGGAGTTGTGAGGAGCCAAAAAGTCCAAGTCTAGGAAAACTCTCACGCGGTGGGAAACCCTGGAGCAGATCCTGCGGTTCATGTGATATTTTTGTTGTTTTTTGATGGTACATTTCCCTTTTTGTCTGTTGTTTCGTAATCACGTTGCAATTTTTTCAGAGGTGTATTTAATGGTAGGTATCAGTTTCATAGTTCTCTGCATGTATTATAAGATTTTGAATCCCTTTTAACAAAGTACTCTTTTCAGGTATCACGATAGGGTCTGTTCTTAGATCCTTGGGAGTTGTGAGGAGCCAAAAAGTCCAAGTCTAGGAAAACTCTCACGCGGTGGGAAACCCGGGAGCAGATCCTGCGGTTCATGTGATATTTTTGTTGTTGGTGTCTACGCTTGTTATGCGTAGTGTTGCATGTGTATGTTACATGGTATTTAAATGAATCAGTTTGTCTGAAGTCCAAGTTTATGATTACGCTCACGCTGTGTGTAACCAGGAAACGGTATCTAAGCTTGTTATGCGTAGTGTTGCCTGTGTATGTTACATGTTATTTACATCAAATCAGTTTGTCTATTGTTTTGATCATGTATTTAATTTGTAAAAGTATTCATTTTTATGGATTGGGTTGTCAATAATTTTAATAACAAGGCCTTGTTGGTAGTTTAACTTTCTATCCTTGCAACTGATGCACAGAACTGGAATGGCGCCCATGCTTGTGTGTGTGTGTGTGTTACGAGTGCTTGTGAATGCGGAGTATACTCCTGTGTGCATGTTTATTTTTGCGGTTCCGAATTATTAGTAGTAGAATTTTGGTAGTTACTAACTAACTGGTGGTGGTAGAATTGTGCGTGCTGAGAGTGTGGGTTCCATTCCAAACTGTGCATTTCAAGCAGATTAAGCTTCTCATTTCTACACATTTGTTTTGATCAGAGCTTATATTGGGTTTTTACATGTACTGATTGATTTTTGTATTCGCTGGATGTAAATTACCTCCAGAAACTGGATTTCATTGTAAACATTTATATATTTTATAGCTGTTTATAGCTTATTTGTATATCTGTGTCTTGCGGGTTTTCTCTGCTCCCGTTCTCATGCGAGCTCTTTTCGCGCGCGTGGGTTTTACTCCAGAAGCAATAAACCAAGGAGGTTTAATCCCACTAGTTTTCTTCCTTGAATAAATTGAATTTTTTTGAAAGATAATTTGTGTTTCTTGAAGCCTCCCTGCTATTTTGACGAGTTGCTACAGTTCAAAAAAGGAGTCTTGGGAATTTGCCACTCATGACTTCTAAGTTTAATTCAATAAGTGTGCTAATTTTATCATTCCTGATCTGATAATCAACTTTAAACGTTTCTACAACTTGTAAATTTGCTAATACCGGGCATGAATGCTTCGCGTTTGGATTAGAAATTCTTGTATACTTGTAAGTTGTTTCTCACAGGAGTAAAATTAAAACTTCCCCTATGGAAAGCAATTATGATGAAAAAGGCGATGAAAAGACTCTGCGATGGATGAAGGATAAATGAAAATTTCAGTTGATTCTGAACTTAAAATCGAATTTTCAATCGTTCACCAACCTTTAGATTAGGGAACGCATTCCCTGCATCTAGTTTTCAATCGCCGTGAATTAACAGCTGATATTTATTTAACCAATGCACAATTTGCACTACCCGATGTAAAAGATGGTTGCGTACCAGTTAAATGATTTTTCGATAAAATACGGTAAATCTAAAGCTAACTAAGTAACTTTTTCAATTCTTTTAGAGAGACCGTGCTAGTTCATACATTTGCGTTTTATATCTCAATATGTATGGAAATGTGATTTTAGACAAATTAAAGACAAAAAGTCATTGTTTCCATTTGCATGAATGAACAGGGAATTTACGCATTACACCAAGGAATAAACGGCAAAAACACCAGCCTTAAATGTTGCATCCTAAGAGAGAGATGGCAGTTTAAAACTGTTCTTGGGCCGTAAAACAAAATTGATCAATAAATTTTTGCGTTCAAATTATCTTCCTTCGCCACATTCACATTGAATCCTTGTCCTTGTGTGGAAATGGATATCTACTGTCAAATTTTGTACTGAAGGAGCTGAGTTTTACCAAAGAAAAAGTAAAAGCTTCATATTATTCGAAAACGTTTGAAAATACGCGTAAAATGTATGGGTTGGATGTAAAATGGGCATTAATAATGGAAAAACCCGGCTGATTTGGAACGAAGGCAAATCGTAGACGAGTGTTAGCAGAAAATCAATGGACGTGAGCAGTATGGACACCCAGAGAAGTGAGGAGATCAAAATGATAAACAAAGGAGCAGAGACATCATGAGCAGGGAGAAGTAACGTGGCAACGAGAGTGTCAACGCTCTCTATTAAAAGCTGTATCATTGTACATAAGTAGTTGATGCCACTTGATCAATTCCATTTAATAAAAATCTGTTCTCGAAGGAAAGAGAAGTTCATTACATTCCACCTAAAAGTTCTGCATAATATAGATATATTGAGCTGGTCAATAAATGCTTATATATCATTCTAAGTTTATGGAACTCTTTGCATAACTCTGTTTACTGTTATTTCAAAAAAAACATTTAATTTCGACAGAATAATTCTGTTACTTTGGATAAATAATCTCCGAATGTCAATTAAAGACATCTCTATATCGGTTACTGTCATCCCATAATCTCTGAAAGGCCTTTCAAAGTCTAGTGCTTAGTAGATTGATTAGTAGAGATGCGATTTGCAGCATATCGGCCAGGCAGGTGGAAAGCCTGAATTCAAGTCCCAGTCACGTCACTTTTATTTAACTTCTACCTTATATCCAAGAACCATTAATCAGGAAGTAATACTACATATTAATCAGGTATGATAAAAATATTAAAATTCATGTTAGCTATTATCAACTTAAATACTTGTCAGCATTCAGCATAATTATCATCAGTTTCCATTCCACCTGCAGTTAGGTCTTTCTTTGTTGATAAAATGTTTTATATCTCCTCTCCTTATTTTCTTAAATTTCAAATGAAGAAGATTGCGAACAAATTCGCGTCATTACCGCAGGAACTCTTTCCATCTTCTCTTCTGGATGATTTTTTGTATCCTCGGACCTTCTATTGCCATCGCATGTCTATGCATTTCATGTACAGTGCTTACAGCTGCAAATGTGTTACAAGAGCTGGAATCTTTGCTTTGAATTATTTTCGGTACAACTTTGAAAAGAGCTGCAGATTTCCAACATGTAATGCAGCGTATGCAAGCTGAATATAATGATTGCTCAGTTACTTTTTTACTCATTCGCTTCTTCATCTATCCCGTAAGCATATATTCCCGGAGCATTATAGAAGGATCTTCCTTTGGAATATTTCATTGATTTCCACCGTTTTACTTTGGTTCCGATGGTATATCTTCCATCGTATGTTTTGCTTCTGGGAAGACTCTCCAATAAAGAAAATTGAATTATCTTTTCTCCACCAGCTGTTTCATATACAGCTGTCTTTTTCCTTCGCTAATAAGAATTTCCATTCTTTCCTTCTAATGATTCCTTTTAATGTGGATCGTGTAACCTCCTTAGTCCGGTCAGTATGAGCTAAGCGTTGGCTACTTTTGGCCATTGGCTATTAAATATTACCGGCGTCACGTTACATATATATTGCTTCTTGAAATACACTGCAATATAGAAATTTGAAGTTTCTTTACTCCACAAGCTTCTTGGCTTCATAAGTTGTAAGGAAATAAAATATCCAGGATTATGTTGTTTGTTGATCTATGCAAACATATAAAGGTGATAAAGAAATTTGTGTAAGAGAAATGAAACTTGTTTTCTCATTTCAATATTCGATGAATATTACATCAGAAGCATAATTATCATTTCTTACAGTATATTTCTAACTTATTTATTATCTATAAATTTATATAACTAAATTTGTCTATAGTTACTCATAGCTACTCTATTTTATATATTTTGCATTGGTTATTTGAGTCCTAAGATGATTTCAGAAAGAAGACAGAACAGGACATCATTACATCTTAACTACATCATGAATCATTATTACTGAGCCTTTATCACAACCATTTTTCTTGGTAACAACAAAATCATATACTTTTTTCATTATCATTATCTCCCTATAGATTTTATGGAAAGGTATGATAATGTTTTCCATCAAGACATATTAACAGCTATTACTTGCAGTTAAGTTTGATGCAGCTCCTGGTTGTCATAATTAAAATAGTTTACTTACTTCTGATTATTATTTTAGATCTCCTTTCTGGAAAAGATTGGGTATTTACTGTATTAGCTTCTATCATATCAAAATTTTTAAAAGTTTATTATTATAGTTTGTTCGATTAGTAGTAATTTTAATGAACTATTTAAGAAGCTCTTGTAATGCTAATGTAATCATACAAATAATATTTGATCTAACTTTATCACTGGGGATTTATCTATATGCTTTATAGTACTCACAGTTGTAATAAAATTGCTGGCTCCAAGAATTGAAGATACACCTGCTAAATGGAAAAAAAAATTCTTTGATCTATTGATGATCTGGTATGAGCCATGCTCCTGCAAAATGAGGGTAAACAATTCAGCCTGTACCTGCATGTCTTTTAACTACACTTCTAGCCACGTCTACTACTAGTTTGTTAGAGATTTTGAAAGAAATTTCCTTTTTAATATTTAGTATGAATTTTGTTTTTAAAATATATCCTACAAATGAGTGTTACATACAAGTGGGCATGAGAAGAAAAGAGCATTTATCCATTCGGCCACATCTTATACATACCAAATATATATTAACCCATTTATGCCTAGCGTTCCAGTTTTGGAACGGCAGTTTCATGACATAAAGGTCAACACCTAACCCAATCGTAATGTGTTAAAATGACGATTTATACCTCAAGGTTTCGATAGCCATCGTCTTCATCAACACAGCAGCCCTGAGAAACTTTATACAAGAAGAGAATCAAATACTTACCACTTAATCTCGCTTCTGGAAACACAAACAAACCACAAAAGAAAAGGAGAACGAATTCGGTCGGGACCTGGTATCGACTTAGCGAGAAAAATACTATTCCGTGACTGGGAAATAGTTTTAGGGGTCAGGAATCGGAAGCAAATCCAGCCCTAGAAACGCACGTTTCATTCCTGACACTTTCCTGACGCCGTGGGCCTATGACGACATTAAAATTCGGCCGTGGAAAGGGCGTTGGTGACGTAGTCGTTTTCACGGCTTCATTGATCGATTCAAACCATTTTTGACTCGGTTCGTCATGACTGCGGTTAAGTCAATAGCTCGGGAAGAACCATATGGGTCATTGGCTCTCAAGGCGCTGCTTTAAGCGAGATATCGACGGATTCGTGCATGCGTGACCCCAATTAACTCTCAGACTTTGGGGAAAAGAAAATTAATTCTTTTTTTCGAGTCTCACTCTCCCGCAGAAGATGGGGAATTTGTTGGGTGTTGTCTCATTCAAACTCTTTCGAGTCGAGTGGCAATTCCACGCGGAAAGCGAAATCTGGCCGTGAATGGAAACTCGCGTCAATCAACGATTCCTTACGCCTCGAAACAATTAAATCACACGGAGATGATTGGCGTACTGAGGGCGAGCGGGGAAGGGACGACGTTAATCTGATTGTCTAGTCTCGCGTAGAAGTAGATTAGCGACTCAATCATGGTAATTTTGGGTGCTGAATCCTCGGCTAATCTACTATCTCTTGACTCGTTGTGAACGCGTTACTTTGCGGGATGGGGCCTCGTTCGCTTAATCGTTCCTGGGAACATTTGAGGCTCGCTTGTATCCGATTGCTGTAAACAGAGGTGTTTAATTGTGTGGTAGCAGCTGATACATGAGCAAAAGGACGTAAAATAATGTTCCTTATTCCGTGAATAACATCAACACTTCTTTCGTTCATCTATTAGGAATACAAAGGCAGTAAAAAGCAAGAAAACGTAGTGAAAGATATTGAAATGTCATAATTTAATACTACATAACCTGCTTCTCGTGGTCATCATACCAGGAATGATTAGAGAATAACTTGAGACTATCAGTTAGAAAAAATATTTACTAGTTATTTATTTACTAATATGTACTAGTTTCTATTGACCCAATTTTCAGATCGTAAAGAGATATCTCATGAAGCGTACACGGAATTCCTGCGAACGATGTGCTCGGACTGATTACTTTCTAAGGTTACTCGCTGAGGAATGAATAACGGCGGAATCTCTATTTTGGAATTTATGATAGCGCTTCATTATCCATGAAATGCAACGGTAGTTCTTTGGATGGACGGTTTCGGTTAATAGGAGGAAAGGAATATCTGCATGCATGGTAAAGTTGCAAGCTAAACGTTCGAGTTACGAGCAGTCGTACCAAATACGCTCGGCTCAAATGCACGAACAGATAAACTCATTCTCGAGCACGAAATAAATTTCATTCAAATTTCATAAAATTCATTCAAATTCGCCATCATAAATTCCAAAATAGAGATTCCTCAGCAAGTAACCTTAGAAAGTAATCATTCCGAGCTGTATAAATGATCTGCGGCTAATATTTTCCACTTTTCTCACGGGAAAAACGAGGCTTGCAATTCCATCCGAAGGAGCCTATGTCAGAGACGGGCCAGGATAATGTTCAAGCCGTTCTTGGTTGCTTATGAAGGCAGATTAACGCTCGGAATCAGGTACTTTTAACGAACTCCTAAGTCGAACTATATGCGCGAATTTTCCCCGGCGCCTAGCAGAGTAGGAATACAATTGCGTCACGTACTCACTCATTCCAAACGAATGGATGATTCATGGATTTCACAGGCTGCTTGTTGCGAGAGGAGCGAAAGTGGCGAGCGAAAACAGACGTTGGAAAAGAAATGCGACACGGCTTTCCAAACGGAGACTTCCTTCCATGGAGAGTTCGTATCCCAATCAACGCATCTTTTTCACCGTTCCGAAGACGAGAAAGATCGTCTTAAGCACATCGTTGCAGTTGCAGAATTGAGATACCGGAATCGGTTACGAAGACAAGAGGTACGTTTTCGAAACGGTAATCATCTGCACTGTTTAAATGACTGTATCGTCCGCAAAAATCCTAACCTTAGTACCCTCCAAGGGCGTTGATTTACGTACATGTGAAAAATAGCAGTTTCCCGATTATGCTTTTATACGATATAACGGTGATGGATGGAGCTAATGAAATAGTTCACGCGGCGGAACCGTGCCAGTCAGAAGGGGCAATGAGTGGAAAAGAATATCTTTGCAATAGCCGCACGCGGTCAAACATAGTAAACCAATCGCAATAATAATATGAACGCCTCGATGTAGATACGACACCCTCTATAGGTATTCCATTTCCTTATATCACACCTAGATGAATTTCCCGCAACAAGCTCTGCTCTCGAAGAGCATCGATACGTATGACGGATCTCGATTCTGGGCAAGCTTACTCGCTGATTTCAGTGAATAACTTACTGCTATGGAAGTATGGAGTGAATTGAGAATGGGTTACTGTGAATTTTCTCGGCGAATAAAGGAGTGTGTCGGAAACTTATTTCCTTCTTCTCCTTTGGATTTCGGTTACTTTCGGATAAACGAAGTAGCTTCTTGCCTCAAACGAGATATAACGTGCGACAAACAACTCAGAAACATGAACTCGTATTCGAAGGTAAGTTACGGTGAGCATTACGTACGTACTTCCCTAGACGCTGCGGTATATAAGGTTAGGAAGCTAAGAATAAAACAGAGATTCCTTTAACGAGTCGAAGCGGTAAGGAATAGGTGTTAGAAGGTAAATTAAAGGGAAATTATCAGAAGGCATCCGTTCCAAACGTTTCGCTCCAAAGCCATACCCATCCTACCCCGTGGGAAAGGGCAAGACGGAAAAAAACTGTAGCGTACTACATCGTTTTCGAATAAGTGATGCGAAATGAGATAAACGTGTCGTAGAAATGGTTAATGTCCAAGGCGTTCTTATGATTGTTTTCATTAATTGACGTAAATTAATGGATCATTGAAATCAAATCAAGCTTCATTTTTCTCATAAATAGAGCGTAATCTTGACGAGATAGTGATTTTAAATTTACGTGAAAGGAATAGAAGAGAGACGAATGTTTAAGAAAATGGTAAAGGAAAGGTTTTCGAATGTTATATTTCAAAATTTAACCATTTAATTGTCCGCGTAGTTGCTTTTCGGAGGGAAAAAAGGAGCTTTCCACCAATCAAAACGCAGCATTAGCGACCGGAAATCGGCTACATTAGGGAATAGGATCAGTTGGCGCGGAGATATCGTCGTGAGCAGTTGGGAGCTACCATCGGGCATGGAATCCAGAGTCAACGGACGACGCATGGATTTAGGACCATCTACAAGAGATACCACTGCCATCGAGAATCAGACTGGCTTCAGGGATTCGCGGCCCGAGTATCTCCACGGTTTCCCCTTTCCAACGCCAAACTTGTTTATATTTGTGTGTTTCTATATTCGTTTACTCGCTTTGCTCACGTAATTGTGTGTACGTAATTTATTATCGGGTAATATTAGTGGTGCATTATCTGCGAACAATTTATTTTATGATGTGTACGTATTTTATTATGGTAGGTAGGGATTGACTGCGCGTAGTCTCTCAAGTTCTGGTTCTTGTCGTTTGGTGGTTTCGAAGGTCCTCTTCTTTGAGTTTGTTGGGTGTCGTTCGATTTGTTTTGGATGGTTTGGGTATAAAGGCTTATGTATGCGTGTGCTTCACCTTTTTCCTGGTACATAATGATCTTTCTTTTGGAGGAATATAAAGTGTGTTATAGATTTTAAGTGTTATGTCGTATTTTTGTTGCATTGCTTTACGTTTGATTTAATGACCCGAGTTTTTTGCAGGTTTATCTCTCACATTATTTCGATGTAAGTTACGAATTTTTCAACGTATGCATTGTGATGTTGTGTAATAACGATGAATTTCTTGCAGGTCATTTTATCAATTGGTAATGATGTTTCTATTCTTTCCGTTTTTCAATAATTCCGATCAATGTTTTCAGGGAAGTTTTAAATCATGGTACCGATAATTCAAGTTTTATGTCTGTTATTTCCCCTGCTGCTCATAACAAAAATTTTTTGCAGGTACAATAAGCATTTCGATCGAATTTTTAAATTGTTTTCCTTGTTTCGTAATCATGTTGCAATTTTTTTCAGAGGTGCTTTCCAAATGGTAGGTTCCGTTTTCTCGGTTCTCTGAATTCGTAGTGAGATTTCGAATTCAATTTAACAAAGTACTCTTTTCAGGTAAATTGAGCATCACGACAGGAATTGATTCAGGGGAGACGAGAGGAGCCAAAAAGACTACGATCGCCTTCACGCGGTGGGAAACCCAGGAGCAAAAACTACCTCAGTGCAGACCCGAGGATGAGGACAGTGTCATGAAGAGAGCTTGCCATCGAACCGTTGGCGAAAACTATATCACCTACGTTGGAAACCCGAGAAGACTTTCTACAGGCACCTTTGTATGTTATTTATAGTTTGGCCTGTCCCGTTGTATGTAAAATTGATTTCTTTCATCAAATACGATTGCCCTGTATTGTAGCAGAGCCTACGCTCGTAATTTATCGTTTTGTATGTGTATACTTTCGTCAAAAATGTTTGTATTGATCATGTCCTTAATTTGTAGAGTATGTACTTTTACTGGATGAGTTACATTAATTTCAACAACAAGGCCTTGTTTGGTAGGTTAACTTTCAATCGTTGCAACTGATGTGCAGAAGTGGAATGGTTCCCATACTTGTATGTGTGTGCTTGTGTGATGCGAGTGCTTGTGAGTGCGGAGTATACTCCTGTGTGAATGCATGAAGGTTTATTTTCGCGGTTCCGATCCATTAGTGTAGAATTTTTATAGTTACTAACTAACTGGTGGTGGTATGATTGTGTGCGAGGTGTGGGCTTCCATTCCAAACTGTGCATTTTAAAATAACTTTAGCTTCAAGAACGTTTCGTTAACGTAGTACAATAGAGGTTTTTAAATATTTTGATGGTTTTTCCAATTGCTAGATCTATATTTACTCAAATTATACTTCCGATACTCATTTTCACGGCCAAAAATCTGTATAGTTTGTAATGCTGTTTTGTGAAGAACTTTATTGTTCATTTATCTCTCTGTCTTTCGAGGGTTTTACTCCGGAAACAATAGGCAAAGGAGGTTTATTGCTGTTGTTTTTGTTACTTAAGGAAAATAAATTGTTTGAAAAATGATCTTGTGTTTTTCTGATTGCCTCCCTCATTCCTTTGACGAGTTGCGAAGAAAGATTGTCCGGCCAGTCTTTTAAGTGAAATATAATCATTGTGATAACTTTTCCATTCCTGATCTGATAATCGACTTAAAGAAGTTATCGCAACTTATTGAATACCGAGCATGGATGCATAACACTTGGATAAGAAAATCTTGCGAGTTGTTTCTTAACAGATGCAAAATTAAGACGTGCACAATAAAAGGTGATTACGCAGTTATAAACCAGAAATATTATGAGCAGTAACTTTATGTAACAATTCTTAATCCTTTTCCAAAAATATAGTTTAAACTAGGATTTAATATTAAAGCGATTGAAAAGTTCATTTACATGTTGCGCAAATTTATGTATTCGAAAACGTTCTTGGGCCGTCACGCAAAAGTAATCGATCAGTTCTAGCGTTCAAAATACGTTCCCTCGGGACAAAGACAAACATTCCTTGTCCTTGAATGGAAAAAGAAACTCTACCTCAAATTTGTACTGATAAACGCTTCAATTTAACGAAAGAAAAATAAAATGCTTCGTATTATACGAAAACGTTAGAAATTCCGCGTATAATACGACCGCACATGCACTTGCACATCATCCCTAGCTCAATTATCAAACTTTGCTACAACGATGAGTTTATCACCACAAAAAGTACACACCCTGACCGCATTCATGGACGGAAATAATGTGCGGTGCGGGGGAAGTTCAAACATATAATTCGACATTGGAGTTCATTAAAAGTGCCAGATTCCGAGTGTTAATCTGCCTTCATAAGCAACCGAGAACGGCTTGAACATTATACTCGCCCCTCTCTGACGTAGGCTCCTTCGGATGGAATTGCAAGCCTCGTTTTTCCCGTGTGAAAAGTGGAATATATTTGCCGCACATGATTTAAAGAATACGATCCCCAATTTTCAAATCGTAATGAGAGATGAAACGTACAGAAAATTCCTGCGAAAGATTAAGATGTGCTCGGAATGATTACTTTTTAAGGTTACTCGCTGAGGAATGAATAACGGCGGAATCTCTATTTTGGAATTTATGATGGCGCTTCATTATCCATGAAATGCAACGGTAGTTCTTTGGAAGGACGGTTTCGGTTAATAGGAGGAAAAGAATATCTGCATGCATGGTAAAGTTGCCAGACAAACGATCGAGTTACGAGCAGTCGTACCAAATACGCTCGGTTCAAATGCACGAAGAGATAAACTCATTCCCGAGCACGAAATAAATTTCGTCATCTGAATCTATAGTGAACGATGCTTTGAGTAACCATGCCGCAATGGGGATTCCGATTCTCATGAGCGCAAACGTCCTCTAGTTGAACATTTTTTCACATTATTTTAATCAGATTACTGCACCAGGTTATAATATTCCCTAAATCATTACCAGGAACAAATCTATCATCACTGCCACTTCTCATGGTCCTGTCAGCTTCTTTGACCTGATACATCTGAATAACGATCTCACCTGGAGCCTCCGCGTGGTAAATTTCTAAATAGTTGAATCTGTCAAGTATCTTTGAATGACCCGGACGAATAAACTTGTAGTTTTTATGAACTCCAATGTCGAATTATATGCGCGAACTTTCCCCGGCACCTAGCAGAGTAGGAATACCATTGCGTCACGTACTCACTCATTCCAAACGAATGGATGATTCATGGATTTTTAAGGCTGCTTGTTGCGAAAGGAGCGAAAGTGGCGAGCGAAAGCAGACGGCCCCTTTGGAAAAGAAATGCGACACGGCATTCCAAACGGAGACTTCCTTCCATGGATAGTTCGTATTCGTTCGTTAACAATTTTAGATGGCGTAAACGGGAGAGAAATGTGTGAAAAATTCAATACGTCGGGAAATGCTACTGCAGACGAAGCTGCTATTGATTAAGCACTTACAAAAATAAAGAAAAATTATCTACGGAGTTCGGAAAACTTTCGTAAACTCTTGGGTTTGAACCTTGAAAAAAAAATCTCGTATTTCAAAGAGCTCGGGAAATTTTCCGTGATGGATACATTTCGACGAAACAAACTCCGTCAATTCCCTGTTGCTTCCACATGCATCACGATCGCTCAAATCACTTTCACGTATCTTTCTTATGCCAACTAATATTTACGATACAAGATTCAGGCGGAGCAGGAGCGTCGCTCATAACTCGATGCCTTCCCGCATCATCTTTCCGCTAATATCAACGTGAAGTAAGTTTCACGATTCCATGTGCCGGTCGAAACACGGAATCTCACAGGACCATGAGAAATGGCTAGCAGTGAGGATAGATTTGCTCTTAGTAATGATTTAGAGAATATTATGACCTGGTGCGGAAATCTGATTAAAATAAAAACGAGTGTTCAGTTGTCAGCTTCTTTGACCTGAAAACTGTGAATAACGATCTTACCCGGAGCCTCCGCGGAGCAAATTTTGAAATAGTTGAATCTGTTAAGTATCTTGGAATGACCCGGACGAATAACCTATCATGGAATATCCACATCCGTAATACGTGTGGAAAAGAAAAGCTTTAGAAAAACTCGGTTTCGTTAGAGGATAGTCGGTAGGAGCTTAGGAAAAGTTCGCGAGCGATGTTACTTTGCGATAGTCAGACCACACCTTGAATATGCTTGAGGTGTATGGGACCCTGCCGATAAAAGTAACTGATGAGAATCAGAAAAGCTCCAACGTAAGGCGATACGTTTCGTGAAAAATTGCTACGATTCATCGATAGGTGTAACTAAACTGCTCGCGATGGGAAACATTAGAACAGCGTAGAGTAGATTCAGAGAAAGAACGTTCAAGGAAGGCGAAGTACAGATCGTGCGCCTACCCTGCTATAAAGGTCTATCAGATACAGCGCACAAAATAAGGGAAATAGTAGCGAAAGCTAACAGATTCAATACATCGTTTCTCCTTCGAAAAAGATGCGAGAACAACCGTCAAGGGAAGTAAATTCAAGGTTCGTTTACGCACTGCCACAATGTGGCTGGCAGGGTATCTACATAGACAGTATAATCTTTCGGCCATGTCATTTCCTCAAACCTGAGACGAAGAAAGTAGGATCGGAGTGAAACTTACTTTCTCCAGCAATACTGCCCAGGAAAGGGAATACGGGTCAAAGTGAGATTTTTTCGTCTGTGTCTGCGAGTCACCTTTCGGTGAGTGGTGCCTGAACCGGACGATTATTTACGGGTATAGTTCGACGGAAAACCCAGAATTCAGATGGCTCGAACAAGCCTCCGAATGCGAACGATAGCCTCCAATATTAACACTCTGTCTTCGTCCGAAAATTCTCCTATGGAAAAATTCATCTCTCGCCCTTCCCGACCATCTCTTTCTCTCCCAATTTGTAGACTATGTTCGCGTGCGATGGAGCGAAAGAAAAAATCAACCTCCTGGCGAAATATCAAATGTTCGTTCCGATTTGCAGGGAACTTCTTCCATCTGCTACCGAAGGTGGTTGCAGCGAACGATTACCCGGTGGTGGGCGAATTTGAATACCACGCTTTCGCAGCTCTCCGCGATGGAGTTGATTCAGCACTGTCATCAGCACGATATTTCTCTTTCCCGAAGTGATAGCGAAGATTTGTGTCGATACTCCGTGGAAGTAAGCTTTTCGTAATTCGACGTCCTTAATCTCTTTCTTACTTATTCAGTCATTGTCATTTAATTTTGTTCTTTCACCAAGGAAGGAGCTATCTCCTTGAGAAGTATTTTAGCGCAACTCGATCCAACTTTAGTTCTCGAAGAATCGAATCCGAAGAGAGTTTTTAACGTAACGAACCTCTACGCAGAAATGAGGAAAGGTTGAAGCAGATCGCCATTTTTCGTCGTACGGAAAATATTCGAAATCCGACAGAGGGTTCGTTCCGGTGTCGCCTCAGTAGGCGGCTATCCCTAGTGAGCAGAGTTCGTTGTTGTTGTGATTAGTGAATCGAGTTTCCCCATGCTTTTGTTACGCCGCACAGTGGGCTAGAATCGAAAAAAGCTGGCCAAAAATACAAAATGCGTTTTTTTGAGTGCGGACTTTGAAATTTCGCATGGTAAATCTCAAATAAATTCTGCATCGACTGTTAAAGTCGTTTGACTCAGTTCCCGCGCAATCAAGTTCTACAAGGGGTCAAAGTTGACCAAATTTCGGGAAAAACGGCCGTTTTCGATTTTTCGCAGAAATCTTCAATTTCAAACCAACGCTGAACCAAAACGAATAAAAGGTTCGGACAAAAAACTATTTTTTGTGATAAAATTATTCTTTATGCTTAATAGTGCTCAATTTGGATGGTCATACTACAAAATTTGCCTACTTTACAGTACAAAATGGCGGACCCTTATTTTGGATGTGATTTTCGCACAAAGCGAGGAAAATAGTTGTGAGGGACATCGATGTACACGGAGTTACTTATACCACAGTACTTGTGAAAGCTTCCTGCAACAGGATCTGAAATAAAATCCTGCGCCTTTTTGCGCCATTGGAAAATAATTCGACTTTTGTACAACGATGCAACGACGAAATCCGCGCGGCGGAGCTCCGTCCTCCGTGGCGATCTAAGTTTCCAGATTGTATACGAAGCAAAACGGTTTTTATTGTCGCTTTATAGGATAAACAATATACAATTTACACTATTAAAACTATATTTAACAGTTAGGATCATTTTGTTAGGTATAAATTACCCAATTTCATGTTGATAAATATCTCTTTTTTTGTTACATCTAAGGACGCAAATTTTATACCTTACATGTGTAGTATCGTTCTAAATGATGTATACTTCGCATTTATTACGGATAATATTCTACAGTATGCATAAAAATGCATTTAATGATATAATTTTTGTCTAACCCTCTGCCTAAATTTACCGCCCGAAGAATTGGACATTCTCCTTGTGCCACTTCCTATTCATTATGCTGCTTTACTTCTTTGCTCAAAAATATCGATATTGTTATTGTTGTGTTGTATAAATGTCATTGGATCAGATTTTAGGCATGATTTCCATATGAAGCACTGATTTGAATACTCAGTCTACGTATTTCTTTTGGTCCCATGTATTTTAAATGGGAGAATCATGCGCGCTGATGCAACCTTGGTATATAAGAATGAAATCAGAAAGATTTGGGTTTAAAACTTTGCAGTATAAGGAAAAAAGATGTATATACAACTTAGCACTAAGTAAACATGTCAAAAAACTATTCCTTGGTAAATTAGAAACATAATTCTTTACAAAAAATGCTGAGAGTTGGTTGGGATTTTCTCCGAACCGAGGAATTTGGATCCATTATTAAAGATATCTCATCTTTCTTGGTATCAATATTTGCCTCATTTTATTCACTTTCTAATAATATTGTTAACTTTTAAGTTTTATTTAATGGAGAGAAATTATGGGAAGTTATCCAATGTAAAATCATGAGTTTTCGGCAAAATGAGTTGAAAAATGTAGTCGCCTGCTACTTTTCGTTCTATTTACGTAAGAAAAAACTTCCTGCGAGAAAGTTTCTCAGAAAACCCTAAATTAATTTATCCTTCAATTTTCAACACTCTATGTTCAACGGTATTGTCGATAACGAATTTTTATTACGACTGTAACGCGGACCTGCGCGCGCGGGAAATCGGGTGGCAGGCGATCATTTTTTTTTAAATACTAACCTGGATTCATGAAAGTACTAGGTAGATTTTGGAACACTATATCAGCAAAATTGACTTTCTCATTCACCCAACTAGAATTACACTTGACGAATCTTCCGTTTATATATACATATCGTATCTCCTTCAGAATTGGATTAAGAAAATACAGACGGTTGTAACAAATGAGAGAGACTCAAAATCGCTAAATAATAAATATCTATAACCCCTCATCAATATTTTTGCGTTGAAAATAATAAATAATATCCATTAACGTCACTTACCTGAAATTTCTTCTTCAAATTTTCTGCCCAGTTAACAGAAATATTGCAAATAACACTCGAGGAGCTTGGAACATATAGAACAGTGAATACTACTATAAGAGCACCGAAACGCCACTAACCTTCACCATATACAAGACGTAACTGAAAGTCTTATAAAATTTCGAAATGGAAAATGCTAAAACAATTCGAAGGGTAACCGTTTATCCTTAGGAAGAGCAGCTGAGTGTCATAAAACTATCCTTCCAGATTGTCCTAAGCAAAGGTTTACTCGAGGCGCGCGAAGGATCAGACGAAAAATGCCAGATGTGTGATTTCTTTTCCTTGCCATTGAGGGTTAAAGAGAAAGTTCAGTTTGACACAGTATAACAATATCAGAAATTGTTAAACTCAAAACGGCACGTGTATCATCTGGAAACTTAGATAGGCACGGAGGACGGCCCTCCGCCGCGCGGATTTTGCCGTTGCATGGCTTTAGAAAAATCATTTTATTTTTCGAAGGCGCAAAAAGGCGCAGGATTTTATTTCAGATCCTGTTGCAGGAAGCTTTCACGAGTACTGTGGTATAAGTAACTCCGTGTACATCGATGTCCCTCACAACTATTTTCCTCGCTTTGTGCGAAAATCACATCCAAAATAAGGGTCAGCCAATTTGTCCTGTAGAGTTGGAAATTTTCTCGAGTCTGATCATTTACATTGAGTATTATGAAGCATTAAGAACAGGATTATAAGATAAAATAGTTTTTTGAAACTCATAAAACGGCACGTGTATCACCTGGAAACTTAGATCGCCACGGAGGACGGAGCTCCGCCGCGCGGATTTCGTCGTTGCATCGTTGTACAAAAGTCGAATTATTTTCCAATGGCGCAAAAAGGCGCAGGATTTTATTTCAGATCCTGTTGCAGGAAGCTTTCACAAGTACTGTGGTATAAGTAACTCCGTGTACATCGATGTCCCTCACAACTATTTTCCTCGCTTTGTGCGAAAATCACATCCAAAATAAGGGTCCGCCATTTTGTACTGTAAAGTAGGCAAATTTTGTAGTATGACCATCCAAATTGAGCACTATTAAGCATAAAGAATAATTTTATCACAAAAAATAGTTTTTTGTCCGAACCTTTTATTCGTTTCGGTTCAGCGTTGGTTTGAAATTGAAGATTTCTGCGAAAAATCGAAAACGGCCGTTTTTCCCGAAATTTGGTCAACTTTGACCCCTTGTAGAACTTAATTGCGCGGGAACTGAGTCAAACGACTTTAACAGTCGATGCAGAATTTATTTGAAATTTACCATGCGAAATTTCAAAGTCCGCACTCAAAAAAACGCATTTTGTATTTTTGGCCAGCTTTTTTCGATTCTAGCCCACTGTGCGCCGTTTGCTATTCATCGAATGGCTACCAAATCTCCAAGTTTCTACCTAAATGAAGTGATTGTGTCAATGTTATTGCGTTCTGTGATTAGCGGTGCACATAAGAGATCGATTAGATTGACTGCAGCTCGAAGAGGACGGCATTGTTTCACCTCATCCCAGAGCAGGACATGCAGTACAGCGATTGGTGAGGATGCAAGATTCAGTCGAAAAGCAAGGTAAGGTAAGAAACGTCCCGTTGAAAAATATTTCTTTTCCCTCGACGACAAGGATGTGCCCCGGAATTTCATTTACCGATTGCTTCCGAGCGAAGCGTTTCGAGTTCCTATTCATCGCAATTCAAGACATTTTTACCGCTGTAACATGTCCAGATAAATACTAATAACAATACTATTGACCGACGGCTTAAATATCTCTGGGCTGCATCGTGCATAGGGGCTCGTAACTGATCGTTACATTGTGATCTCTGTTAAGTTTTCGAAGCCGTTTCTTCGGAGAGGGGGCTCGGGCGTAACTTCATAGTTTAAATGAGGATGATTTTATCCTCAATAGAGTGCATTGATTTAGAAAAAAAGGAAAAAGAATGACTGGTGAAAGGCAGGATGTTGACACGGAGAGGTCGCCATGGAAAGTGAATAACGCGCGGCGGTATTTCGAGACGCGATTGTCACCGGCGGGAATCTAAAATTCGAGAAAGATTATTGAAAATAAACTTGAGGTGAGTCGTAACCGATTAAAATTTAATGAAGATTAGTATTTATTATGACTTTTTACCAACTACGTGAGTCTTACTGTGCAAAAATACTGAATTCATAAGTTTCGTCAACGTATTTCCTCCGTTTTCAAGAAAACCGCCATTGCTGGCGGTCGACATAAAAGAAAACAGAAATTTCGATGATATTCGATCGGCAATCAGATAAACAAATACTTGTCATAAAATTTAACAATACAGCCTCTACACTGACAGCGGTGGTATTTCTCTCAGCCAATCAGAAGCGAGATAAATGTTTAGCGGTAAGTCAAAAATTTATACACTTTTATTTTCAACGTTTTAATTAGAAAAGAGGTGAATTAAACTATTCTCAGCATTTTGGAACGTGCCGAAGCTAAGATACGTCAAGTTTTACTGTCGTCTGATTCTCTATTCCTATTTATTACGATGTCAATCTTTGCCACTATCAGTTTATATGTTTTTGAAGCATAAACGTGCAATAACGCTCTCTGATACGAGATTTTAATTTTCACTATTTTCAATAGTACAACACGTGAATTGATATATTTTATAAATTACATTTATAAATCACCAAATAGCCTTGGCAGTGTTAGCGTGGCGGAAGTGAGCCTTGGTTCTGGATAATGGTTTCCTTCTTTAATGCATTCATCGTACTTCAATTCCAGGATGACTTTTGAATCGAGAACGTTCGCCATCCTATCCACGAGGAGAGTCTTCACGGAATGGATTGCCAAGCCTATTCTCAGATGATGGAAGAAATTGCTTACACCTTTGGATGTGCAAGTCGACTACCTTTTCAAGGTATGACTTCGAACTGGTCATATTTCTCTTTCATTGCTATTGAATGGAACCTATTATTTGATGAAGTGAATGAGCCTAGTTATGCAACGGACGAATTCATGCTCGTGAAAGAAGAACATATTGTTACGAATCGATATGAAGAGCAACAAGATGAGCGTTCAGCTTTGCCATCTTCATATTCCATTCAACCTGCAGTTAGGTCTTTCTTTCTTGATAAACTGTTCTATTTCTCCTCTCTCACTCTTGTTACTTCTTCGTACTTCACGTAGCTATGAAGTTTATTGGGAGCAAAATTACATCCTTTCACCTGGCGCCCTTTGCATCTTCTTTTCAGGATGATTTTGTGTATTCTTGGACCTCCCATCGCCATCGTGAGTCCCTATCTGAGCCTCTTATTTCAAGTGTCATCAACTGCCAACCAAGTCTCGAGTGTTTCCTCCGAGTTCTTTTCTGTGCACCCTGGCAGTGTTCTGCTGATTGCTTCATTCACTTCTTCATCCTTTGCTATGCTACAAGCATTCATTCATGGCGCACAGAAGTGGCATGTTCTTTTTGAATATTTCAATGGTTTGGACCAAATATTTCTTGGCTCCTCCAACGTACGTTATGCTACTTGGAAGGTACTGCAACAAAGTAAATTCCAGTACCTTTACTCTCCTCGATCAGTTTCATACTCACCTCTGTGTTCTTTCCTTCATTTTTAAGAATTTCCATTTCTCATGATTCCTGTTTTTGTTTGCCTTCTTACCGCCTTCATTCGGTGAGATTCATCCTCAGAGTAGGGAGGATCATTTGATGTAATTAATCCTCACAAACTACAATTCTGATATTTGGCAGAAAATTCCCCTTCACTCAATTATAACCCAATGCATTTCCCAATTCCACAAGTGCCACAGGAAGAGAAGAATATATTCTTCCTAATATCATTCCGAATTCTTTAGCCATCGCAATTTGATATGGGATCATTCACTAAACGAATCGTTGCTGATAATTTCGAAATGCTAAGCAGTAGTATCATATACATTCCGGATTCAAAGTTTTGGCAAAAGGATAATGCTGTTTCAATCCGACCGTAAAGCAAGAAATTCTTTCAGTGTCCGATTTTGAATAATCTCTTTCACTCTCGTTTCAGATGCCTCCGACGACCGTTGGGGAGAGGATTTCGATTCAGGAGCCCAGAAAAGTTTACCAGATTTGGATGCTTCATTCCTCAGCCATTGACGAACGACAGCAAGTGGGAAGGAGAACCCTATTTTCCGTAAACACAGATGGAAAAATGATGCTCGACATGTAATTTATGTTACGTTTTGAATAAACTTTTTCTATGAATCAAATCGCATTCGCTTACTATCAACGACCGATCAAAGAATATTTTTGAAGCGTACATCCTTCAAACGGAATTATACCTTCTGCTCATCACATCCAATTCCCGGCATCCTCTAACTGCCTTTATGTTCTCGAGTACCGGGGGTATTCGTTTAAAATGCACATCGAATAAACGTGGAGGCCATCGTTATGGTTCCAACGACTTTTCAGAGAACTGTATCCATTTCCCCCCCCATTCCATTCCGTATCCATCAAAGCGGAAACTAAATCTTGCTTAAACGCTTGATTGAGGCGAGCACGAGGATTGAGCTACGGTTTTGAAGGATTAAAGGTAAGTACTGGAATCATGCAGCGAGTAACACGGTTCAAGTATGGGTAAAACATTCGTTTTATTAACCACCACGTAAACACGTACTATCGCGCCTCTCCTTTGCTACCGACTTGCTGTCACGTAAGAGTATACGTGCATCGAGAAGAAGCGGCGATGCCGTTGTTCGGTCTGAATGATTGAATTGGAAATGATGTCTGTTAGATTTGCTTCAGGACCTCCTCATGACCCAGAAGGAACTTCTCCCACCAGAAATTTTCCAGGCATCTATTGCACCATTTATCACCAAGGCAGAACCCGCTGAATCAACAGCTCCTCTAAGTCATATTGATACATCGGCTGCTTCATCATCGTCTAAACGTCCTCTCTCGTTCAGCATTCTATCGATTTCAGCAAAACGCAGGATAACCCCCCGGTCGTTACCTACACAATCTGCAATTCCGCTCCGTAACTCTTTCGCCGCTCTCGCTCAGATTGATAACTCAGACAACCCCTCCCCAACCATCCCCAACCCAACCGTCCCAGTCCATCCTCAGTCCAGCCCAGCCATTCTAACTCTACCCCATTACATCTTACCCCACCTCACTCTACCCCGTCTCAACTTAACCCAACCAAACCCGAACTGTCAGTTCCGAAAATCCTCTCGCTAAAACTAAAACTTTACGATAACAGGCAAATCACAGTTCGCGAGCTCAAGAAACTAACCAAATATCCCCCAGTTTGCAATCTTGTCAATTCTGACCTCATCCTCATCAAATGTACTTCAGTTTGCGACTACGGCATTGCATTCAACTTTCTTAAAAGCGAAAATGTTGAATTTTTCACCTACCAACTCCCGGCAAATAAAAACAGGACTTTATCATTAAACATCTACCCACCAACATAGATCCGGTATACATATAAGATGAACTTGCCTCTCTTGCATTTGATGTCATCTCAGTCACCCCAATGTTCACGACAAAACCCCCACCTGCTGACCTCGAAAAGGGCATTACCCTCGTCCCCAAACGACAAATCCCCGTGTACAAGGTAACCCTTTCCCCAGTGAATGATTTCGAAGCATTTAAGAAAATAAACGAACTCTCCAATGTCCGGGTGGAAGTTCGACCATTCATTAAAAGACTAGAGCCGATCCAATGTTTCAACTGTTTAGAGTTCGGACACACCAAAAATATTTGCCACGTCACCCCAAATGCTCCCTTTGCGGTGGCCCCCACACCCTAAAAATTTCAGCTTTGACCCCTCTTTCCGTCCGACCTGCATTCACTGCAACTCTAACCACTCCTCGACCTACAAAGGGTGTCAAAAGTTTAAAGTAATCAGAAGAAATATCATACTAAAAACCCGAGATAATCGTACGTCAACCAACCCACCCCCTCCAACAGTCAACGACCCAAACTCCTTCCCCAACCTCCCCTCCCGCACCTACTCTACCGTCAACCGTAACTCCCCGAACCCCACTCCTCGACCACCTCCACCTCAAAACCAGTCCGAACAAACCCCATTTCAACTCCTTACTTTCCTTACAACTGAAATCTCCGCAATCCAAAAAGTCTTTGCCGCACCAACAACTACGGAAAAAACTAAGACATTTTTTAACGGAGCCTTCAACATCATTAATGCTTTCATATCTTCATGGAATGCAAACAGTATCAAAAATAAATTTCCGGAATTTCTAGACCTCTGCGCAACCCAAAACATCCATTTAGCTTTCCTGCAAGAAACCAAACTCAAACCTCTTCAAAAGCTTCACTCCAAAATGTATAATATAACCCGTCTCGATGTGGACACCTCCACTCACGGGCTGGCCATTTTATCCAAAAAAGACATCTACTTCAACACCCTCCCAATTCCAAAGCTTAAAAGGTATTGACCTAGTCGGAATTCAAATCAACATTGGCAACCAAGCGGTCAATCTTTATTCAATGTACGTGAAAGGACGATTTAACATTCCTTGATTCTTCCACGTCCCCTGCACTATTCATAGGGGACTGGAACTGTAAACATCCCGTATGGGGGTCTAAGACCATTAACCGAAACGGCCGCTTACTAAACCAATATCTACCGCTATCCAGGCTAGGTATCGCCTCCCCATTCACACTCACCTATCAAGCCCATAGAACATCCGATTTACTGGACTTCATTATCAGCAACAACTTTTCACACTTCACTCCTCCCGTCGCTCTTCAAACCCTCAACAAACTGGCACAATTTCAAATCCATAATAGAAGATCGCATAAACAACTACCCACTCATTCCCTCTTCCCCAACTCCCGAAGCAATAGATTTCCAAATTTCCCTTCTAAATGACCTCATTGCCTCTACAAAAACCGAATCCACTTCTTACCACCCACCCAAGCCCGCTACCCACTGCCCTCTCCCTCCTAACATCCGTCGTTTCATCCAGTCCAGAAATCGGCTACGTAGACAATACAATACCTACGAACTCCCCGAGGACAAAGTCGCCTTAAAATTCACAAATAACGAGATCAAGAAACTAATCCAAAAATTTTTATCCAACAAATGCGTGAATTTCACGAGCTCTCTATCGTTTGAAGACGATTCACTTTGGAAAATATCGAAAGCATTGATCATATCAATTCCTTCCGTTCAACCTCTAACAACCACCTCTCCTTCGACCCTCCCTCCACAGCTGCACACGCCGTTAAACACCTGTCATCAACAATGAGTAACAACTTCCCCCCTTCCGAAGCCGACTCCCCAATCCTCGACCTCTACAAATTCCTTTCCCCCTTCCAACCCACGGAACCTCCCCTCGCATCCTCAGCAACAGAAATTACCGATATAATAAAAGACCTCAACCCAAACAAAGCACCCGGCCCCGATCCTTTTACCAACCGTATTCTTAAACTCCTTTCTACCTTCCCTAAATTCATTAACCTTCACCTCAACCTACAATATATATATAAATATTAAATATAATTATATAATATGGAATAAATCCAAGAAAAGCTAATAAAACCGAGAAAAGCAAATAAATCCGAGATAAGCGAATATTTCCGAAAAAAGCAAATAATTTCCGCAAGGGTCGAATAAATCCGCAAAAAGCGAATAAATCAGAGGATAACGAATAAATCTGAGAAAAGCGACTAAATCGGAGAAAAGCGAATAAATCCGAGAAAAGCGAATAAAACCGAGAAAAGCGAATAAAACCGAGAAAAGCGAATAAATCCACAAAAAGCGAATAAATCCGAGAAAAGCGAATAAATCCGAGAAAAGCGAATAAATCCGCAAAAAGCGAATAAATCCGAGAAAAGCGAATAAATCCGAGAAAAGCGAATAAATCCGCAAAAAGCGAATAAATCCGCAAAAAGCGAATAAATCCGAGAAAAGCGAATAAATCCGAGAAAAGCGAATAAATCCGAGAAAAGCGAATAAATCCGAGAAAAGCGAATAAAACCGAGAAAAGCGAATAAATCCGCAAAAAGCGAATAAATCCGCAAAAATCGAATAAATCCGAGAAAAGCGAATAAATCCGAGAAAAGCGAATAAATCCCAGAAATGCGAATAAATCCGAGAAAAGCGAATAAATCCGCAAAAAGCGAATAAATCCGAGAAAAGCGAATATATCCGAGAAAAGCGAATAAATCCGCAAAAAGCGAATAAATCCGAGAAAAGCGAATAAATCCGCAAAAAGCGAATAAATCCGCAAAAAGCGAATAAATCCGAGAAAAGCGAATAAATCCGAGAAAAGCGAATAAATCCGCAAAAAACGAATAATCCGTGAAAAGCGAATAAATCCGAGAAAAGCGAATAAATCCGCAAAAAGCGAATAAATCCGAGAAAAGCGAATAAATCCGAGAAAAGTGAATAAATCCGAGAAAAGCGAATAAATCCGAGAAAATCGAATAAATCCGCAAAAAGCGAATAAATCCGAGAAAAGCGAATAAATCCGAGAAAAGCGAATAAATCCGCAAAAAGCGAATAAATCCGAGAAAAGCGAATAAATCCGCAAAAAGCGAATAAATCCGCAAAAAGCGAATAAATCCGAGAAAAGCGAATAAATCCGAGAAAATCGAATAAATCCGAGAAAACCGAATAAATCCGAGAAAAGCGAATAAATCCGAGAAATGCAAATAAATCCGAGAAAAGCGAATAAATCCGAGAAAAGCGGATAAATCCGCAAAAAGCGAATAAATCCGAGAAAAGCGAATAAATCCGAGAAAAGCGGATAAATCCGCAAAAAGCGAATAAATCCGAGAAAAGCGAATAAATCCGAGAAAAGCGAATAAATCCGCAAAAAGCGAATAAATCCGAGAAAAGCGAATAAATCCGAGAAAAGCGAATTAATCAGAGAAAAGCGAATAAATCCGCAAAAAGCGAATAAATCCGAGAAAAGCGAATAAATCAGAGAAAAACGAATAAATCCGAGAAAAGCGAATACATCCGAGAAAAGCGAATAAATCCGAGAAAAGCGAATAAATCCGAGAAAAGCGAATAAATCCGAGAAAAGCGAATAAATCCGCAAAAAGCGAATAAATCCGAGAAAAGCGAATACATCCGAGAAAAGCGAATAAATCCGAGAAAAGCGAATAAATCCGAGAAAAGCGAATATATCCGAGAAAAGCGAATAAATCCGCAAAAAGCAAATGAATCCGAGAAAAGCGAATAAGTCCGAGAAAAGCGAATAAATCCGCAAAATGCGAATAAATCCGCAAAAAGCGAATAAATCCGAGAAAAGTGAATAAATCCGAGAAAAGCGAATAAATCCGAGAAAATCGAATAAATCCGCAAAAAGCGAATAAATCCGAGAAAAGCGAATAAAATCCGAGAAAAGCGAATAAATCCGAGAAAATCGAATAAATCCGCAAAAAGCGAATAAATCCGAGATAAGAAAATAAATCCGCAAAATGCGAATAAATCCGCAAAAAGCGAATAAATCCGCAAAAAGCGAATAAATTCGAGAAAAGCGAATAAATCCGAGAAAAGCGAATAAATCAGAGAAAAGCGAATAAATCCGAGAAAAGCGAATAAATCCGAGAAAAGCGAATAAATCCGAGAAAAGCGAATAAATCCGAGAATAGCGAATAAATCCGAGAAAAGCGAATAAATCCGAGAAAAGCGAATAAATCCGAGATAAGCGAATAAATTCGAGAAAAGCGAATAAATCCGAGAAAAGCGAATAAATCCGCAAAAAACGAATAAATCCGAGAAAAGCGAATAAATCCGAGAAAAGCGTATAAATCCGAGAAAAGCGAATAAATCAGAGAAAAGCGAATAATTCCGGGAAAAGCTCATAAATCCGAGAAAAGCGAATAAATCCGCAAAAAGCGAATAAATCCGAGAAAAGCGTATAAATCCGAGAAAAGCGACTAAATCCGAGAAAAGCGAATAAATCCGAGAAAAGCGAATAAATCCGCAAAAAGCGAATAAATCCGCAAAAAGCGAATAAATCCGAGAAAAGCGAATAAATCCGAGAAAAGCGAATAAATCCGCAAAAAGCGAATAAATCCGAGAAAAGCGAATAAATCTGAGAAAAGCGAATAAGTCCGCAAAAAGCGAATAAATCCGAGAAAAGCGAATAAATCCGAGAAAAGCGAATAAATCCGAGAAAAGCGAATAAATCCGAGAAAAGCGAATAAATCCGCAAAATGCGAATAAATCCGCAAAAAGCGAATAAATCCGCAGAAAGCGAATAAATTCGAGAAAAGCGAATAAATCCGAGAAAAGCGAATAAATCCGCAAAAAGCGAATAAATCCGAGAAAAGCGAATAAATCCGAGAAAAGCGAATAAATCAGAGAAAAGCGAATAAATCCGAGAAAAGCTAATAAATCCGCAAAAAGCGAATAAATCCGAGAAAAGCGAATAAATCCGAGAAAAGCGAATAAATCCGCAAAAAACGAATAAATCCGAGAAAAGCGAATAAATCCGAGAAAAGCGTATAAATCCGAGAAAAGCGAATAAATCAGAGAAAAGCGAATAAATCCGGGAAAAGCTCATAAATCCGAGAAAAGCGAATAAATCCGCAAAAAGCGAATAAATCCGAGAAAAGCGTATAAATCCGAGAAAAGCGACTAAATCCGAGAAAAGCGAATAAATCCGAGAAAAGCGAATAAATCCGCAAAAAGCGAATAAATCCGCAAAAAGCGAATAAATCCGAGAAAAGCGAATAAATCCGAGAAAAGCGAATAAATCCGCAAAAAGCGAATAAATCCGAGAAAAGCGAATAAATCTGAGAAAAGCGAATAAGTCCGCAAAAAGCGAATAAATCCGAGAAAAGCGAATAAATCCGAGAAAAGCGAATAAATCCGAGAAAAGCGAATAAATCCGAGAAAAGCGAATAAATCCGCAAAAAGCGAATAAATCCGCAAAAAGCGAATAAATCCGCAGAAAGCGAATAATTCGAGAAAAGCGAATAAATCCGAGAAAAGCGAATAAATCCGCAAAAAGCGAATAAATCCGAGAGAAAGCGAATAAATCCGAGAAAAGCGAATAAATCAGAGAAAAGCGAATAAATCCGAGAAAAGCTAATAAATCCGCAAAAAGCGAATAAATCCGAGAAAAGCGAATAAATCCGAGAAAAGCGAATAAATCCGAGAAAAGCGTATAAATCCGAGAAAAGCGAATAAATCTGAGAAAAGCGAATAAAATCCGAGAAAAGCGAATAAATCCGAGAAAAGCGAATAAATCCGCAAAAAGCGAATAAATCCGAGAAAAGCGAATAAATTCGAGAAAAGCGAATAAATCCGAGAAAAGCGAATAAATCCGCAAAAAGCGAATAAATCCGAGAAAAGCGAATAAATCCGCAAAATGCGAATAAATCCGCAAAAAGCGAATAAATCCGCAAAAAGCGAATAAATTCGAGAAAAGCGAATAAATCCGAGAAAAGCGAATAAATCCGCAAAAAGCGAATAAATCCGAGAAAAGCGAATAAATCTGAGAAAAGCGAATAAGTCCGCAAAAAGCGAATAAATCCGAGAAAAGCGAATAAATCCGAGAAAAGCGAATAAATCCGAGAAAAGCGAATAAATCCGAGAAAAGCGAATAAATCCGCAAAATGCGAATAAATCCGAGAAAAGCGAATAAATCCGAGAAAAGCGAATAAATCCGAGAAAAGCGTATAAATCCGAGATAAGCGAATAAATCCGTGAAAAGCGAATAAATCCGCAAAAAGCGAATAAATCCGAGAAAGCGAATAAATCCGAGAAAAGCGAATAAATCCGAGAAAAGCGAATAAATCCGTGAAAAGCGAATAAATCCGCAAAAAGCGAATAAATCCGACAAAAGCGAATAAATCCGAGAAAAGCGAATAAATCAGAGAAAAGCTAATAAATCCGAGAAAAGCGAATAAATCCGCAAAAAGCGAATAAATCCGAGGAAAGCGAATTAATCCGAGAAAAGCGAATAAATCCGAGAAAAGAGAATAAATCCGAGAAAAGCGAATAAATCCGAGAAAAGCGAATAAATCCGAGAAAAGCGAATAAATCCGCAAAAAGCGAATAAATCCGAGAAAAGCGAATAAATCCGAGAAAAGCGAATAAATCAGAGAAAAGCGAATAAATCCGAGAAAAGATAATAAATCCGCAAAAAGCGAATAAATCCGAGAAAAGCGAATAAATCCGAGAAAAGCGAATAAATCCGAGAAAAGCGTATAAATCCGAGAAAAGCGAATAAATCTGAGAAAAGCGAATAAATCCGAGAAAAGCGAATAAATCCGAGAAAAGCGAATAAATCCGCAAAAAGCGAATAAATCCGAGAAAAGCGAATAAATTCGAGAAAAGCGAATAAATCCGAGAAAAGCGAATAAATCCGCAAAAAGCGAATAAATCCGAGAAAAGCGAATAAATCCGCAAAATGCGAATAAATCCGCAAAAAGCGAATAAATCCGCAAAAAGCGAATAAATTCGAGAAAAGCGAATAAATCCGAGAAAAGCGAATAAGTCCGCAAAAAGCGAATAAATCCGAGAAAAGCGAATAAATCTGAGAAAAGCGAATAAGTCCGCAAAAAGCGAATAAATCCGAGAAAAGCGAATAAATCCGAGAAAAGCGAATAAATCCGAGAAAAGCGAATAAATCCGAGAAAGCGAATAAATCCGCAAAATGCGAATAAATCCGAGAAAAGCGAATAAATCCGAGAAAAGCGAATAAATCCGAGAAAAGCGAATAAATCCGAGAAAAGCGAATAAATCCGAGAAAAGCGAATAAATCCGAGAAACGCGAATAAATCCGAGAAAAGCGAATAAATCCGAGAGAAAAGCGAATAAATCCGAGAAAAGCGAATAAATCCGAGAAAAGCGAATAAATCCGTGAAAAGCGAATAAATCCGCAAAAAGCGAATAAATCCGACAAAAGCGAATAAATCCGAGAAAAGCGAATAAATCAGAGAAAAGCTAATAAATCCGAGAAAAGCGAATAAATCCGCAAAAAGCGAATAAATCCGAGAAAAGAGAATAAATCCGAGAAAAGCGAATAAATCCGAGAAAAGCGAATAAATCCGCAAAAAGCGAATAAATCCGCAAAAAGCGAATAATCCGAGAAAAGCGAATAAATCCGAGAAAAGCGAATAAATCCGAGAAAAGCGAATAAATCCGAGAAAAGCGAATAAATCCCAAGAAGCGAATAAATCCTAGAAATGCAAATAAATCCGAGGGAAAGCGAATAAATCCGAGAAAAGCGGATAAATCCGCAAAAAGCGAATAAATCCGAGAAAAGCGAATAAATCCGAGAAAAGCGAATAAATCCGAGAAAGGCGAATAAATCCGCAAAAAACGAATAAATCCGAGAAAAGCGAATAAATCCGAGAAAAGCGTATAAATCCGAGAAAAGCGAATAAATCAGAGAAAAGCGAATAAATCCGAGAAAAGCGAATAAATCCGAGAAAAGCGAATAAATCCGCAAAAAGCGAATAAATCCGAGAAAGGCGAATAAATCCGAGAAAAGCGAATAAATCACAGAAAAGCGAATAAATCCGAGAAAAGCGAATAAATCCGCAAAAAGCGAATAAATCCGCAAAAAGCGAATAAATCCGCAAAAGCGAATAAATCCGAGAAAAGCGAATAAATCCGAGAAAAGCGAATAAATCCGAGAAAAGCCTTTAAATCCGAGAAAAGCGAATAAATCTGAGAAAAGCGAATAAATCCGAGAAAAGCGAATAAATCCGAGAAAAGCGAATAAATCCGCAAAAAGCGAAGAAATCCGAGAAAAGCGAATAAATCCGAGAAAAGCGAATAAATCCGAGAAAAGCGAATAAATCCGCAAAAAGCGAATAAATCCGAGAAAAGCGAATAAATCCGCAAAATGCGAATAAATCCGCAAAAAGCGTATAAATCCGAGAAAATCGAATAAATCCGCAAAAAGCGAATAAATCCGAGAAAAGCGAATAAATCCGCAAAATGCGAATAAATCCGCAAAAAGCGAATAAATCCGCAAAAAGCGAATAAATTCGAGAAAAGCGAATAAATCCGAGAAAAGCGAATAAATCCGCAAAAAGCGAATAAATCCGAGAAAAGCGAATAAATCAGAGAAAAGCGAATAAATCCGAGAAAAAGCGAATAAATCCGAGAAAAGCGAATAAATCCGAGAAAAGCGTATAAATCCGAGAAAAAGCGAATAAATCCGTGAAAAGCGAATAAATCCGCAAAACGCGAATAAATCCGAGAAAAGCGAATAAATCCGAGAAAAGCGAATAAATCCGAGAAAAGCGAATAAATCCGAGAAAAGCGAATAAATCCGCAAAAAGCGAATAAATCCGAGAAAAGCGAATAAATCCGAGAAAAGCGAATAAATCCGAGAAAAGAGAATAAATCCGAGAAAAGCGAATAAATCCGAGAAAAGCGAATAAATCCGAGAAATGCAAATAAATCCGAGAAAAGCGAATAAATCCGAGAAAAGCGTATAAATCCGAGAAAAGCGAATAAATCCGAGAAAAGCGAATAAATCCGAGAAAAGCGAATAAATCCGAGAAAAGCGAATAAATCCGAGAAAAGCGAATAAATCCGAGAAAAGCGAATAAATCCGAGAAAAGCGAATATATCCGCAAAATGCGAATGAATCCGCAAAAAGCGAAAAAATCCGCAAAAAGCGAATAAATTCGAGAAAAGCGAATAAATCCGAGAAAAGCGAATAAATCCGCAAAAAGCGACTAAATCCGAGAAAAGCGAATAAATCCGAGAAAAGCGAATAAATCCGAGAAAAGCGAATAAATCCGAGAATAGCGAATAAATCCGAGAAAAGCGAATAAATCCGAGAAAAGCGAATAAATCACAGAAAAGCGAATAAATCCGAGAAATGCGAATAAATCCGCAAAAAGCGAATAAATCCGCAAAAAAGCGAATAAATCCGAGAAAAGCGAATAAATCCGAGAAAAGCGAATAAATCCGAGAAAAGCGAATAAATCCGAGAAAAGCGAATAAATCCGCAAAAAGCGAATAAATCCGAGAAAAGCGAATAAATCCGCAAAAAGCGAATAAATCCGAGAAAAGCGAATAAATCCGAGAAAAGCGAATAAATCCGAGAAAAGCGAATAAATCCGAGAAAAGCGAATAAATCCGCAAAAAGCGAATAAATCCGAGAAAAGCGAATAAATCCGAGAAAAGCGAATAAATCCGAGAAAAGCGAATAAATCCGAGAAAAGCGAATAAATCCGAGAAAAGCGAATAAATCCGCAAAAAGCGAATAAATCCGCAAAAAACGAATAAATCCGAGAAAAGCGAATAAATCCGAGAAAAGCGAATAAATCCGCAAAAAGCGAATAAATCCGCGAAAAGCGAATAAATCCCAGAAAAGCGAATAAATCCGTGAGAAGCGAATAAATCCGAGAAAAGCGAATAAATCCGAGAAAAGCGAATAAATCCGAGAAAAGCGAATAAATCCGAGAAAAGCGAATAAATCCGAGAAAAGCGTATAAACCCGAGAAAAGCGAATAAATCCGAGAAAAGCGAATAAATCCGAGAAAAGCGAATAAATCCGCAAAAAGCGAATAAATCCGAGAAAAGCGAATAAATCCGAGAAAAGCGAATAAATCCGAGAAAAGCGAATAAATCACAGAAAAGCGAATAAATCCGAGAAAAGCGAATAAATCCGCAAAAAGCGAATAAATCCGCAAAAAGCGAATAAATCCGAGAAAAGCGAATAAATCCGAGAAAAGCGAATAAATCCGAGAAAAGCGAATATATCCGAGAAAAGCGAATAAATCCGGAAAAAGCGAATAAATCCGAGAAAAGCGAATAAATCCGAGAAAAGCGAATAAATCCGAGAAAAGCGAATAAATCCGCAAAAAGCGAATAAATCCGAGAAAAGCGAATAAATCCGCAAAATGCGCATAAATCCGCAAAAAGCGTATAAATCCGAGAAAATCGAATAAATCCACAAAAAGCGAATAAATCCGAGAAAAGCGAATAAATCCGCAAGATGCGAATAAATCCGAGAAAAGCGAATAAATCCAAGAAAAGCGAATAAATCCGAGAAAAGCGAATAAATCCGAGAAAAGCGAATAAATCCGAGAAAAGCGAATAAATCCGAGAAAAGCGAATAAATCCGAGAAAAGCGAATAAATCCGAGAAAAGCGAATAAATCCGAGAAAAGCGAATAAATCCGAGAAAAGCGAATAAATCCGAGAAAAGCGAATAAATCCGAGAAAAGCGAATAAATCCGAGAAAAGCGAATAAATCCGAGAAAAGCGAATAAATCCGAGAAAAGCGAATAAATCCAAGAAAAGCGAATAAATCCGAGAAAAGCGAATAAATCCGCAAAATGCGAATAAATCCGCAAAAAGCGAAAAAATCCGCAAAAAGCGAATAAATTCGAGAAAAGCGAATAAATCCGAGAAAAGCGAATAAATCCGCAAAAAGCGACTAAATCCGAGAGAGGCGAATAAATCCGAGAAAAGCGAATAAATCCGCGAAAAGCGAATAAATCCGAGAAAAGCGAATAAATCCGTGAGAAGCGAATAAATCCGAGAAAAGCGAATAAATCCGCGAAAAGCAAATAAATCCGAGGAAAGCGAATAAATCCGAGAAAAGCGAATAAATCCGCAAAAAGCGAATAAATCCGAGAAAAGCGAATAAATCCGCAAAATGCGAATAAATCCGCAAAAAGCGAATAAATCCGAGAAAAGCGAATAAATCCGAGAAAAGCGAATAAATCCGAGAAAAGCGAATAAATCCGAGAAAAGCGAATAAATCCGAAAAAAGCGAATAAATCAGAGAAAAGCGAATAAATCCGCAAAATGTGAATAAATCCGCAAAAAGCGAATAAATCCGCAAAAAGCGAATAAATCCGAGAATAGCGAATAAATCCGAGAAAAGCGAATAAATCCGAGAAAAGCGAATAAATCCGAGAAAAGCGAATAAATCCGAGAAAAGCGAATAAATCCGAGAAAAGCGAATAAATCCGAGAAAAGCGAATAAATCCGAGAAAAGCGAATAAATCCGAGAAAAGCGAATAAATCCGAGAAAAGCGAATAAATCCGCAAAAAGCGAATAAATCCGAGAAAAGCGAATAAATCCGAGAAAAGCGAATAAATCCGCGAAAAGCGAATAAATCCGAGAAAAGCGAATAAATCCGAGAAAAGCGAATAAATCCGAGAAAAGCGAATAAATCAGAGAAAAGCGAATAAATCCGAGAAAAGCGAATAAATCCGAGAAAAGCAAATAAATCCGAGAAAAGCGAATAAATCCGCAAAAGCGAATAAATCCGCAAAATGCGAATAAATCCGCAAAAAGCGAATAAATCCGCAAAAAGCGAATAAATCCGAGAATAGCGAATAAATCCGAGAAAAGCGAATAAATCCGAGAAAAGCGAATAAATCCGAGAAAAGCGAATAAATCCGCAAAAAGCGAATAAATCCGAGAAAAGCGAATAAATCCGAGAAAAGCGAATAAATCCAAGAAAAGCGAATAAATCCGAGAAAAGCGAATAAATCCGAGAAAAGCGAATAAATCCGCAAAATGCGAATAAATCCGCAAGAAGCGAATAAATCCGCAAAAAGCGAATAAATTCGAGAAAAGCGAATAAATCCGCAAAAAGTGAATAAATCCGAGAAAAGCGAATAAATCCGAGAAAAGCGAATAAATCCGAGAAAAGCGAATAAATCCGCAAAAAGCGATTAAATCCGAGAAAAGCGAATAAATCCGAGAAAAGCGAATAAATCCGCGAAAAGCGAATACATCCGAGAAAAGCGAATAAATCCGAGAAAAGCGAATAAATCCGAGAAAAGCGAATAAATCAGAGAAAAGCGAATAAATCCGCAAAATGCGAATAAATCCGCAAAAAGCGAATAAATCCGCAAAAAGCGAATAAATCCGAGAATAGCGAATAAATCCGAGAAAAGCGAATAAATCCGAGAAAAGCGAATAAATCCGAGAAAAGCGAATAAATCCGAGAAAAGCGAATAAATCCGAGAAAAGCGAATAAATCCGAGAAAAGCGAATAAATCCGAGAAAAGC